>CM074580.1:15235000-16485000 GCA_037305975.1 Chrysolophus pictus | reverse complement strand
GGCCAATAGATATCTGAATCAACAATTATTTTCCGTGTGCTGCTGTCCATTCCTGCCCGTTCTATTCTGGGTGTTTCACCCCAGTCAGTCCAATACATGTATCTAAAAAAGAAAGCAGAGATGCACAAAAATAAATCACCATGTATGTTCATTAGTGGTCTATCTTCTATCTTCAAAGAGATAGAAGCTCTTTGTAATGTTCTGAAGCATCTTTGATTTTGTTTCTTTCGTGTTCCATCATACAGTGGTGAAAATGTACAAATATATATTTCCCAAAGAACATCAACATACACCAATTCAAATGACAATTCCAGAGGGTGCAAAAAGAGTCCTTCAAGAGAGCACATCACCGAAGTATTGCTTCTGCATAATGTATTACCTTTAGCCAGCAATGCTGGGCAGCCCCCATTTGTCACAAGCATTTACAACAGAGCACTGTCCTTGCTTGCCCAGTTATTGCAAGTTAATATCCTCAATCCCATTCAGAAACAACAGTTAAGCAAACAATTTCCAAAACTGCCATAGGTAAACCTCCTTTTGAAAGCTGGTGTACAAAAAGAATAAAGCCCCAAAGTTCATTTCTGTTTAACAATAAATTGCAAATCCATGCAAATTTAGAATTAAATTAAGACTGCAGATGTTTTCCCTCTCCCACCAATACCCCCACTTTTATTGTCACTTCACAGGCAATTCAAGTAGCCTGAATAGAGACATTAAAAGCATTTATCAACCAGAAAGGACTAGATTAAAAACGGTGAGCTCTACAAGGTCTGGGTACTTTCCCAATGCAGCTATTTCAGACATTCTATGTCAGCAAGTCCTTGACCTGAGTGAGCTCTCAAACAAAATCAGTTAGATGTCTATGCACTGAACTCACCAGCGCTCCAGGTTCTTCAGCAGTGACAGACAGGCACCAGCACAGGGTTTGTACTGAGCTACATTTTAGCTAGTCCAGAAACTACAGTGAAGTGGTACCTCTCCAGCCTTGCAGAGCCCGTGCTTACAGTTTTTGTAATCTGGTTTGTCTCAAATCCCCTGAAGAAGACAGCAAGGGCTATACAACCATGCTAGGAACCACAAAGGTCAACAAACATGCTTTCTGAGCACACACACAAGGTGGAAAGGTCTCATGGTTTCTTTTATGAAAGAACACTGCCTACTTGAAAGAAAGAAGCAGGGACAACATTTCCAATTGCTATCATGTTTCTTAGCATCTACAGGATGTTCTCCCCTACAAAACAAGACAGCCATGGGAACTGTAGCAGCTCTGTAGCCCCTCCACAGGCAGCTGGGGCCATCCTCTCAGCAAAGCAACAGCAGTCACAACAGCTATTCTCAGGGCACATCCCCCAGAACTCAAGCTTAAAACGCTCTGATCTCAGTGTAGGTGCTGCACCCTGCTCCAGCCACAACTCCAGTTTTAGCATAGTCGTACCACACAAGATTCTTCTGTCCTATGCCACATTAATTTACACCATTCTGATCACAGTAGCATATAAATCACTGTTGGCCTGTTTATCCCACTGGAGAGCGGAATACAGACAGAAAGGGCTCACTTGTATCACAATACACATACATTTGAGTGTAGGAGGGTAAAACAAGGGATTTGCCAGATAAAACTTCCATACACACGAGGCCTCAGGCTTCTGACTGATGAACTGAGACAGCTCACCTGAGCTGCAGGATGTTTCTGTCCCCAAATGCCTTCCTCAAAACATCTCTCTTCCAGCAGTCAGAACAGGCCAACTGCTCATGAAGAAGCAGAAGCAGGAGCTGAGCTGCCACAGAACACAGGCCGACGTATGAATGTAAATTGCCACTCATTTTGGTTTTCCTTAACAGGTCAGGCTGTAATTTGTGGCAGTTCAAACTGTGTGGTGAGGCAGCTATTGACAAACAATTAGAGAAGGGCAGATACCAAAGCAGCCATCTATACAGCCGGCTGGAGAATGAGACTGAGAAACTCATCCAGCCAAACAGTCATTGTAGACCAGGTAATTTTTCAGTGAAATCAGTTCTCAGATTTGGCACAGCTACACTGGCTTCAAGTATGCAAAGGACATCTTGAGACATCTCCAGAAGAATGGAAATGAACAAAAAGGGCTAGACAGAAATGGGGCCCAGTACAGCTGTCTTAGCATCAACAGTTCCTCCTCCTGGGAAAAAAAATCCACAATTCCTAAACTGAAATTTTCTCTTAAAATTTTCAAACCAGTAGAATTTTCTTTCTCTTTCACAATGGCCTTGTATCACCATTGAGTTCACTGGAATGTCTTCAGTAGATTCTAGACAGGACATAAATTATTAAAAGAAACAAATGCAAGCTCAGTACAGAAACCATCTTACTCCAGTATTATCTTCCATACCCACTCAAAACCACTAACAGGTTGCTCAGTGAAATTCTGTTTCTTTCCTTGCTCAGGTTGCTTATCAGTATACAGTTCCTCCTTACAAAATGAAGGATCTGTTCAGAGCAGTCCAAAATCTGACTGCTGAGTGAGGAAAATCCCAGTCGTCCAAAGGTGATTCTGGGCTATATATGTAGGTTGCTCTGAAAGTAATGCCTCCTGTTTATTTTCATGAAAACTGTAACAGACATTAAGAGCACAATAACACTATTTGACAAGAAAATTCTCTGGTACAAAACACCAGGTTTTCCAAAATATACATTGGGTGTGGTAGGACAGTCCAGCCAAGACAAGGAAACATGCTCAATGGTCTTCAAACTGGCATGGGGCCTGGTGTTTTCATGTTGCAAGAGGAACGTCTCCTTCTCTGGCCTGACTCAAGCCTTCAGCTTTGTTAGTGTCACGATGTAGTGGTCAGAGTTGCTGGTTTGTCCAGGTTCCAGGAAATCCAGAAGGATCCCCCTTTTGCAACCCTGATGACAGAGCACATTACACTACTGCTGAGGGCTGCATCTTGAACTTCTTCTTCAATCAAGATTGCACACGTTGGCATTCCATGGACCTCTGTTTTGTCTCATAGTGGTGAAATCACATTTTCTGAATAATCATTACAGTGAGTAATGATGCAATCCAGGAAAGTATCTTTGGCCTTGCATTGGTTCAACAGGTCCTGACAAACTTGCATATGGTGTTCTTTCTGTTCCAATGTTGCCACCATGGTTTCCAGCATTGCAGCTGGTATTCAGCTCCATAAACAGCTCCCTGGTTGCTATCTGATGATTCACATGGATGAGCTGATTGAGACACTCTCCATTTTATGGTGTGACAGCTGTGCATGGCCATCCAGAATGCAGCTTGTCTTTCATGTCAGTGTTGCCACTGCTGAAATGCACCACTCAACACAACTC
This sequence comes from Chrysolophus pictus, assembly GCA_037305975.1. Taxonomy (NCBI): domain Eukaryota; kingdom Metazoa; phylum Chordata; class Aves; order Galliformes; family Phasianidae; genus Chrysolophus; species Chrysolophus pictus. The sequence goes on along the minus strand of CM074580.1, from coordinate 16,481,684 downwards.
CACTGTTTGGTCTAAATAAATGTTCAGCAAGCACTAATGAACGTTAATGGTCCCATTTTTTCTCACATGGATGAATTCAACGCCATATCTTTGCTTCATTCACACCCTCACGTCCAACACCATTTTGTCAGACTGCCCCCCCGCTGCTATCTGTCACACAGCAACAAAATGTAATGGAATTTTGGCAGAAAGGTTCAACTTCTACTGCCGCACCACCAACATCCACCTCTGATGTCATGAGTCAACATCATAAAATAGGAGGCATTACTTTTGAAGCAGTCCTCATAATTTGGTTATAACAATATCACATTTATTCATATACTTTAATATGCAAATGCAGAACAAACAGGACCTTATAAGAAAACTAGAAATCCCATGATAATTATTTAAAAGCAAAATGAAACAGACAAAACTAGCTAAGTCCCATTAAATAACAAGGACGAAAAAAAACTTTAATTACCCTCCAGCCAAATACTTATCCTCAATTCTCTTATCAAAAAAGAAAAAACAAAATGTTTGCAGCTTGCCTTGAAGCGTAATGCGATCAGATGATGAGAAATAATAAAGAAGTCTGTAAGCCAAAGGGTCCTCATGGCTTTTCTAATGTACCAAGAGTTCCAGTTCCAAACTGTCTCCCCTCTGCCCTTCAAACCTGCTGCCCTATTTCACAGACTATGCCTTCTCATGGGGCACATCCTTGGCTACACAGGCTGCTGGATAATATCAACACACTTGCCTTCACACATAATTTGCCACAGAACAGATATATCCCTACTTTTTAGCTAATTAACAGGTAATGAGCTCAATCATTGAAAGTTCTAAAACAAGACAAAGTAATCAATGTAGCAGAAGTTCTAAGAAAGGCTAGCAACATGAAGATACATTTGGACAAGATATAGAACTGTCTGTACACAAGCAACACACTCTCAAAGCACTCCCCTCCCATCTTGACTTTAACACAGAAGAGGTCATTATTACCCTGTCATCACCTCATCCTGATTGTAGGGTGTCCTTGCAATCTCATAGGTACTATAAAGCTGATCTTCCCGGAGAACTTTTCAGGACAGTATACTGAGTCTCCATGGTCATCAAGCACCTACTGATTGATGGTTTCATGCACCTCACATGTTCTCAAGTGCCCCTTGGTTCATCTCATGAGAAGGCATGCCAAGAGTAGAATAGCAAAAAGCAACTCTTGACTTCAGCTATAGCTTCCTGCCCTTTTCCAATAGGTTCCTACTCTTTTGGCAAGCAGCAGTTGCTGAACTGCCAGGAATTTCAGCAAGTCAACACCATTCTGGGGATCACTTAACACATCAGGACTAAACGAGGAGTTACGACATCATTATAAGAAGAGATGAGCTGTTCCTGCAGAAAGGGATGGGAATCTCTGATCTATGCAGATCCACTTAAAATCTCACTGCCGCCAAATCAAGCAGTTTCTTCTCTGGTTCCTATCCTTGCTTCTGACATACGCACCCTGTAAGAAGGAATGACTAACTTTCGAAGCTCATTATGAAACTTCCCCAGAGAGAGCACCATTACTTTCCACCAGCCAAGACATGCCCTGGACCCTACAACTAGCTAGCACAGTTCTCTTCAGCCCTCCTCTCCCACCATAGCACCATCTAAGCTTGTTTTGACTTTGTTCGGTCATTGCAAAGCACAACACATCATTTGGCATGAAGCATTAATAAGGCCTTAAAATGACACGTTTTGAATGAATGCTGTGTGGGATTTTCAAGAACGTACAGTGTCATACTGCCTTTTTTATCCTCCTCTATTTTGCAACAATGACAAAGGCAGTTCAGACCAAATTCAGACTCGCAGTCTCTGGATGAGATGTGCTACATTGAGAGTCAGCTGAAGAGAGGTACTTTCTGGACAAGTTATAAATCCTGGGAAGAAGTCCAGTTATTATGGAAAGAATGACATGAGTTAAGCTAGAGAGGCATCACAAATTCAACTGGAAGAGTAAGAAAAAAGCAAGTTTGCCAGAGTCAGAACATTAAGACATGTCAGCAAAGGGCTGGGAAACAAGTTCCTCAGTCTTCAGGCATCATAAGGAAACAACTTGCTCAAAAATGTAGTCAAGCAGTGTGGAAAAACAGCCAACGCAGAGAGGCTTAATACTACCACTACTAGTCATGTAGTTCACATGTTCACATGTAGTCATGTGAACAACAGTGCCAAGGGAAAGAGGTAGGAGGAAGAAGAGACAGCAAGAGTAGCATGAATTTCACACCAGAAGCAGCTAAAAGTACATAACAATTCAATAGGAAACAGTTTTATATTAGAAAATTAATAATCAGTTTCTGGTTTTAGTATAAACGTACATATATATATGCTCATTCATAGTTCAAACATCACAGGATACAAATTTCAGGGTAAGGAAAAGAAAACAAATCAACACACACACTTTCTTGATGTGAAGCCAGGAGAGAGCCTGGCTTCAAACCTATCTTTGAAATAGCTCAGGGATCAAGAGCACCAGAGCCTACACAAACTACTGAAATCTGCTTGTTCCAGTTGGGTCAATTGGAGCAAGATCCATGTGGGAAAGACAGTAGAGAAATTAAGTATTTTAGAGTGCCCATTAGCAACAGTTACATCTCGCATTTCGCGTCTTCAAAACGCCATTAGGACAGGACAAAATCAAGCAAACATCAGATAGTTCTGACAGCTCTGGGAGGGGACAGGGCGCAGGATGTACAAAGGAACAAGACAAGAAACTCAGTGTGGCTTCTCAAAGGAAAGTCAGGCTTCACTGTCACAGGCCACGCACTCCTGCAGTTGCTCACTGGGTATGTTAGAATCACAGAACGGCCAGGGTTGGAAGGGACCTCAAGGATCATGAATCTCCAACCCCCCTGCTGCATGCAGGGCCACCAACACATGCAGGGCCAACCTCCCCATTTAATGCTAGACCAGGCTGCCCAGGGCCCCATCCAGTCTGGCCTTGAACACCTCCAGGGATGGGGCATCCACAACCTCTCTGGGCAGCCTGTTCCAGCACCTCACCACTCTCTCTGTAAAGAATTTCCCCCTGACATCCAACCTAAATCTTCTCTCCCTCAACTTAAAACCATCTGCATTATTTCTGCTTTAAAAATGCATTCAATAGTCTACATTTCTTCTGGACTTTAGCAGAAACCAAGCCCTTCAAAGAAGTCTAGACAGCACTGTTTCATGGACAGCTGATGGTATTTGGACAATTTTCCTGTTTTTCAAATATATGTACTTTCTTTTTTTTTTTTGGCTGGCATCTCACACATTAACAAACTCCACTGTTTTCATTTCTCTGTAAAAACAGAAAAAAAAATTAGCCCAGAAAAGGTTTCAGAAACATTCATTAGGCTACTCAGAAGATGTCAGTCTGGCACTGTCCGTGCTATTAAAAAGCTCTCTGTTCTGAAAGCCTGTTGAAAATAGACATGCAGAATAACACTGGAGAGCCATACACATGCATTTGGGTAGGTCTGGGTTTTTTTCAGTTGGGCTGTTTGAGGGCTGGACAGCGAAGGGAGTTGGTTGGCTAAAGCAGGTTACACAGTTCTAAATAGCCCTGGGGCTTGGGTGCATCATAACAACTGTAAGGAGCAAAATGAACCGAAACCACTAGCTTGTATTTTTGTACACATTAGATTGACTGTACTTTCAGGGCTACGATTTGGCATCCCAGGAGTTCAATATCCCACCTAGGTTGCAACAGGTCAATACAAGCATAACAACACTGAGGCTATAAAGGCAAACGAAAACATCAATTCCTAAAGAGCTAATAAAAAATGCCACGGTGAGCAAAAATCACTGCTAAGCAACAAACGATTCAATATTCCTAAAAATAAAAAACAAAATGTACTTGAGAAGCACAGAACAAAAAGCAACTCTGGGACAAATTCCCTGGTTTCTTTATTCACTTATTGAGGGAAGCTTACGTGTCATTTATTTCTTAACCCTTACTAGGTTTTATCCTTTGACACCACATTTTCAAGTCAAAAAGTGCAGAGTTGTCAGAGGAGAAATCAGTATCTAACAATAACTTCACAGCAGTTCTGCCAATTCTGCCCCTAAGCTAAACACCAAAGAAATTAACAGGAACCAAGCAAAGCAAAAGCCAAAGCATCATCAGTGAGAAGACACATACATCCTTCCTTCTGTACACGCAACAACTAACAGACTATCAAATCCATAATTCAGTAGCCAAAAGTTCTAGAATAAATAGAGCCATAAAATCCAATTACTTCTCTATTAGTAACAGGACATTAGCTGCAAGCTTCACTATGGAGCTTTCTAGTAAGAAGACAATTAAACAAATGCACTTTAACTGCAGTCAGCAAGTCACTGGATTTTGGCACATACTTAATTACCACAATGAACTGGGGCTTAAATGGTGTTTCAGTAGCAACAGAAGAATGGGACTGAAAGCCACCTTGCAAAATAAACAGATTATAAAGCTGGTGAACTGCACCCCAGTGGCCTTAATTTTAAAATTCCAGGTGCAGGAGCAAAAACAGGATGAAGACCATATTTCCCTTCAGCTTGAAAGCCGCAGGTCATTTTTTATTTCCTGGTACTTCATCCCCTTGGTCATCATTTTGGAAAAGATTAGAAATCACGGCCATGCCCTCAACAAGCAGCCAATCAGCTATCTGAACTGGAAGGTATCATGGCCATAATAAAAAGAAGTCACACGGGCTGAACATTTTTTCCACCTTCCCAAAGGCAGTATGGTTGCCAAATCTTATATAACCTGCTTACACAAAAGGGGCCAGTGGTACAGATGATGTAAATCAGTACAGACTTCTCCAATTTCAAAGTTCCCAAACTTACACAAGCCCAGGGCAAAAAACAGGAGTTCACAGGAAATTGCTATGAAGTTTAGAATCCGGCACATTTCAAACTTACTTCCCCCACTCCACTGCTTAAGCTACAAAAACTCTCCAGCTAAATGAAATAGTGCCAATCATTTACAGAAGGAAAAAGAAGAGCTGCCTTGCATAGTAATAAGTTGAAAGCTACTTACTCAAGTTGCCTCTTTTTTCTCCCCAAGCAACATGCTTTGCCATCTAGATGATCTTCACAAGAAAAAGCGTTGTATTAAAAGATTTTCCTACTCCAGCCCATGAATATGCAGGCAACAATCACAATTAATCACACCATATATAAATACACACAAATATATACATTCTACCTAGCTTAGAATGAAGACAAAACATAGCAGCCTATCAGTTGATCGGTACTCAAATATTACCGCAATGAACTGCTTGCAAGGAGAGAGCACATCATTCCATATGCTTACCTACACAGAAAGGAGTAAGGCATCATAGTTGTTTCTCAAATGTAAGCAAGCATTTATTCAATGTGGCTTCAACAGCCTGTTAAGAAGTCAGGTTACATGACACTATGAAGTCAAGGAATCCTTGGGGAGATGGTGCAAGTAATTCAGAACCCCCAAGAAGACTTCCAAGTACGCTGCGCTGGAGGAAGGCAGCAGTAGAGAGATACATACAGCACTGCTCAGGGGTCTAAGGAAGAGAATTTGTAACTTAGAATGCAGTATTACTGCAAGTCACTCTGATATTTATGGGAGAAAGAAACTGCACTTGCAAAGTTTTCTAAGAAAAAGAAAGGTGGAAGGGAAATGGAGGTAAAGCCCTTTTCCCCTATGAAAGGCATACATTCATATGTCAAAATTCTACAGAAAATAGTAAAACTACTATAGCCAAAACAAGCCCTACTCCTCATAACTACTCATGGTCAGCAGATAACACAAGGAAGGTACAAGGAACAATGTAATACAACGTTTTCTTCCCAAACATTTCTGAGAAGAGATGAAGACATATTATATGTACTGACTTCATGGAGGGCAGAGGTCGAACAGATGTACTGAACATAAGTAACCCAACTGCACAAAGAAAATGTCGGTTGCTCTCCTACCCACAGACGTCGTACCTAAGTACCCTTATATGCTTGACTCAAACTCATACATTTTGTTTATTTCAGTATATTGATTGATGCCTCGACTCAAAATTTGGGAAAACTCAAATGACAGCCAATGATTTGTTCAACTGCATGCTTGCAATTTCAAACACAATGAAACACAAGCAACCCTGTTTAAGTTCACGTTCAACACATTCCATGATTCCCTGTGGATTTAAAAACTGCTTCCATCAAGACTTTTGATCAAACTTCAGCTTCTCCCATCTCTTCAGCCCCAGAGCCAAAGCAAAGGCTACATTCCCAATCACCTCAAACACACACCAACATATACTGGCACGGAGACAACCAAAGCCAGCCTCCTGCTGCATGCTGTCAGCATCCTTCTGTTCCCTTAACAAACGGTGTAGAAGTTAAAAAGATAAGAATACCATTATTTCCAAACTACTTAAGAAGGCTAAAAGCATCCAAGACAAAGAAATCTCAGTTGCCAGGACTCAGCTCTTTTTTTCAGGATGTGAAGAATCACAGAACTTGTAATGATGAGTGCTAACTGGGGAGAGAGATCAATGGGCTTGTTAAGAAAGTCTACACATTTCCACTCTTCCCCACACAGTCTCAGCTGTAAAGGAGGAAAAAAAGTATTCTATTCTGCCAGGCAGCTCTGTTCTGTTGCACAAATAATGCAAATGGTCTTCGAACCATTTATATCCTTCAGTCATAACTATGAGCAGAAAAAGGGAAATACAAACAAAAGAAAATGACAAAACACTTATGGAAAGGCTGTCACTATCCAGGGCATCCATCTGAAAATTAGAGTGAATTAACAATTCCCCCAAGAACCTCGAGTTTCTCATGCATGAGACTATCTGCAGATATTCGGTGCACATAACATACGAACAGCTTTCCAGCTCCCAGAAAATGCAGCCATACCAAGAGACTGGATACAACTCATAACCAGTGTTATGGTTGAGTACTTCTCTTATATTACAGAAAAACAACTGTGCTACTTGGATAGGCAGGAACAGACAACCTGGGTCACCAGTCCTGGTTCCAGCATAGCCTCTGGTCAGGTAATATTCAAGTGGTGGGTGCACACCAGATGACTAAGTCGTAGTCCTCTGTATTTATTGCAAAAAGGGACTGTTTTGCATATGTATCTGTAGCCTGCACACAGGGTGGCAGTAGGTGGGATTCTGCATTTGTGCATGCATGGAAGGGGGAACGGCAGCACAGACCCTTTCTCTAAGGGGCTATGAGTTGGAGAGCCCCTTATCACACTGGTCATACAGGCATCTCTTGCAATGGGAAGTAAAGCTGTTCATCCTCTGATACATTTTGTACCCTCTTTGGCAAGCAGTTTTTGGTTCCCTAATTCCAGCTGCAAACTACACAAACAAATTATGTTCCTTATTCATCACTAAGCAACACACCAGCAGTTGAGACACTGAAACCGTTCTGGAGATTTTCCACAGGACTTTCTAGACTGCAAACTAAGCACACTATTTCCTTCCTTCTTTGCCACTAAGCAATGCATCTACGGTTGAGATACTGAAACATGTTTAAGGAATTTTCCACATTTCCACTTTAACACTGAATTTTCCCCAGCACTGTGAAGAGTAGAGAACCAAAGATGGTGTAAAATAGTCTCAATGCTTGTCCTAAAAGAAAGAAGTTCTAAGAATGCTCTTAATGATTGTTTGGAGGAAGGTGCTGGATGAAGGGCATCACCATTTTGAATTACACTCTAATTAGTACTGCTGCCTCATTTGAAATTCTTTTAGTGTAATATCACCTATACCAAGTAACAAGAGCTTTAACAGAGCCAATGCTGCATTATATTTTCTTCTCATCAACTAAGCTTTCCCCCAGTTCTCCAGAAGAAAATGCTAATGGCCAAAATCACACCTATGGAAATTCTTCCAGACTGCAAGCAAATATCTAGCAACTTTAAGACTGTATCAATCAGTTTAAGAATCCTAGTTTAACTTTCATTAGATTTCATGATCTGGAAAAAAAGACAAGCTTACTCAAGTGCTCCAATCTGCTGTCTTCTGGTTTAGCCCTAATTCTCACTCTTCTGTCAGTTGCAATAACTGCATTAGCTATCTGATTTCACAAACCTATTAACTAAATGACAAATGAGAATGTATTAACAGTTCTCTTTCCTTCTGTCACCCATTTCCCTACCCCAGAAAATACCTGTAAATAAGGAACAATTGTTTCTAGGAGAGTTCAAACTCAGACCCTGCTGTGCCTAAATCAAATGTCATGACCACTACTTCAGGGATGCACTTATAAAATACTTCAGAACTACAACATGAAATTAGTTGTAAAATCAATTTAAATTCAAATTTGTTACTCTTCAAATGTATGTCACGCATGACTAGTTACTTTAAGTTTACTGTATTAATCTAATGGGCACAGTTATTTGGGTAAACCTGCCCTTAATTTAATATGACCCTCATTAAATTAAGCAATTCTGGAATTTGTCATTTTAACCAGAACAGCAGCTCTATGAAGGCTGATTTTAATAGACTATAACAGAGAAAAATTGGTTAATTACAAAGGATACATGTATCTTCATTTTCACAGGCTATTTAAGGCTTACATTGCTTTGAAGCATTGGATTGATACATAAATCAAACAGGATAAACATTAAAAATGTCTGCCACAAGTTAAAGCCAATGAAGTTGTTTCATACCAAGCTGCTGCTCCCAGTGGGAAAAAAAAAATCCTTGCAGACTGAATTAACTGCTCAGGAAAGCAGCACCAGCAAGTCAAGAAATTTATCTGTGCAAAAATCAGAACTGTCGTTCTCTCCTCATCTGAAGTAATTATGATCAAAACCAGAATGCTGCAAGGTGACTATTTCACCTGCAGACATCTACCGTTTTGGCAAATCAGTTTTGTTCCTGATGTATTACTCCATTCCACAGCAATCATTCACACTTGCACACTCTCCCTGGAGGATTAAATTCAAGGTAATTAGAAACAAACAAGTCCTCCAGGAAAGAAAGAGGTTTTTGCAGGACCCATGGAAGGGTAAAACCAAGGTATGATGATGCCTAGCACGCACCAAGCAGCTAATGTGAGGTAACTTCATGTGCTGACATTGGATACTTAATCTTTCGATGTGGTTCCTGAAACCAAATATTGAACAGTGAGCTGAATGCAGTACAACTCCAGGGCAGTGGGAAGCAAGCCTGAAACAACGTCTTCTATTGTTACACACACTGGACTTTGTGTATGTTGAAGAAATACTGCACATCTGTTCCGTGCAGAGTATTGCCCTTCAAAGTCATGTAAAATTAACCACGCCTGTACCCCCCCCTCTTTCCAAGCACAAAGATTAGATTTACAGAAGTAAAATTTCACCAACAGCAGCGATGGTTTTTATAAAGGCTCTTCATTACACTGTACCAGACACACTTTCTTTCACCATTGCTTTAATCCAGTTTTTACTAAGAACAGTACTTTTGTATTTAACCTAGTTTAGGAGTAATATGTTACCAGAAATCCCCAATTAATCCCATCAGTTTTTCAAAGCAGTCAAAGATCACCTAATAAGGCATGAAATGCATTACCGTGACTAATATATAAGCTACCTTAAAGAAAACAATCAAAAGGTAAAGAACTGGATCCACTTACAAAATGTCAACCTGACGTTACAGAATCATACAATATCCTGAGTTGGAAGGATCACTGAGTTCAACCCCTGGCCCCACAAAGGACCACCCAAAAGTCAAACTCTATGTTTGAATGCGTTGTTCAAATGCTCCTTGAACTCTGGCAGCTTGGGGCCATGACCACAGCCCTGGGAAGTTACTTTACAACTGTTCCATGCCCACTGCCCTCCGGTGAAGAACCAAGAGTACAGATGACCCTTCTGGCTGCCAGGGCACACTACTGATTCACATAAAACTTGCCATCAAGCAGAACACCACATCCTTTTCTGTGGGGCTCCTCTCCAGCTTCATGTCCATAGTTTGTATCTATAGCCAAGGCTGCCCTATCCCAAGAGCAGAATCCAGCACTTGCTCTTGTTAAACATCACATGATGGCAATTGCCCAGCCCTCCAATTTGTCAAGATCTCTCTGCAAGGCCCCTCTACCCTCAAGGGAGTCAACAATCCCTCCTAGTTTAGTATCATTTACAAACTTGCTTTATACACCTTCAAGTATATTATCAAAGTCACTGATGAAAACACCGAAAAGAACAGTCCCTAAAATGGAGCCCTGTGGAACCCCACCAGTGACTGGCTGCCAGCCTTGTGTATATACAACATTTACAACAGCAATTTGTGCCCAAACCATCGGCCAATTGTTAACACGCTGCATCCTGCTTTTGTCTAACTGTGTGTTGGATGTTTTGTCCAGAAGAAATTGTGAGAAACAATAAACTATAGTAAACTTTGCTAAAAATCTGAAAAGATTGTATCAACTGGCTTCCCTTAGTCAACTAAGTGGGTAACCTTGTCATAAAAGGAGATTAAGTTTGTTAGACAGGGCTTCCCCCTCATGAACCTGGACAGGCTGTGATCAATGACAGCACTGATCAATGACTGCACTGTCTTTCAGATGTTTTTCAGTAAGTCCCAGAACAACCTTTTCCCTAATTTTGTCAGGCACCAAAGTGACACTGACAGGACTATGATTACCAAAGTCGTCTTTTTTGCTCATCTCGAAAACTAGGACATTTGACAGTTTCCAGTCTACTGAGACCTCTCCAGATTCCAAAGACTGCTGAAAAATAATCGAGAGACATCTCACAATGACATCAGCCAACTCTTTCAGTACCCTGGCACGAATCCCATCACACTCCATAGACTTATATACATCCAGCTGGAGCAGCAAGTCCCACTCAAGTTCAGGGTTTCTATCACCTGTGTGGTATTTCCAGTCAATGGCTGACAAGTTGAAGTCACCCATGAGACAAGGGCAGTTGATCTAGAGGTGTCTCTGAATTCTTTAGAGAATAATTCATCAGCATCATCGTCCTTACTGGGTGGCCTAAACTCAAACAGTGGGTTTACATTGAATTTGTTGACCCTTGTTGGTCAATTCTCCCCTTTTCTCCTTTCACCTGAAGGCAAGAGTAGCAGAAGCGAAGTGAGGATTTAAGAGGATAAAATCCCCCTTGAAAGTCCTGTGATCCAACACAGTCACTCCACTTTTCCTCTTACCGATTATAACTTCTCTTTCCACCAGTCATCTGGGAAATACAGACAGTTCCAGTACTTGGCTTGTCAACAGCACTAAGGATTTTGTTTCTCTGGGTACACATAGTTTCACTTAGTACCTGTGTATCTTTCATATATTAATCATAAATGTACCCATAACTCCTTCCATGCATCTGGAAAGCATTATGCAGGGATCACTGCAAAATAAACCTTCAGAGCTCCAGTCTGCAGTACAGCAGTTGCTAATACAGTGATCACATTACTTAGTTCCAGTTTTCACTTCTCACACACCTGAAGAAGGTGGTTCCTCCAGAAAATGCCCATCTCCCAAGGCAGTGATTTCCATTTTGCCAATATACAATAATATCACTCTATATTTGTGGTTTTTCCTAAGCCCTTGTATTAACTCAGCATCCTCTTACAAAGAGGATGGGCTTGGTGAAAATGTCAGTTGATGTTAGATTTTCTTAAAGATAAAAAACCTAACCACACATACCAAAGATGAGGAAGATAAAGAAACTTAGAAAAAGTACAGATGACAGTAGATTGAAAACAAACACCCTTGCTTGTGAGCTTTGCTGTTCCTCTTATCAATGCTCCTCCACCATATACAGTAAGATTTCTTTGAGCAGCAGGGGACACTTGCAGTACTAGCATAGCAGACTTCCAATCATCACTGCAATTAATATGGGGCACTAAATGAACATATGTGTGTTCGTGCATACGGTAGCAAACAGCATGTGTGCAGAGATGAGAGTAGTGAAGACAGCGAAGCTATAAAGAAACACCAGTATTTTCAAGAGCACTACGAGCACCTGGTCAGCCACAGTGACACATCCAGCCTGTTCTCTTGTTACATCCTAACCTGGTTGTCTTGGAGCATAAGAAGCCCCTGACTTTACCTGGGTTCTTACACTTGCCAGAGCAAACATAATTGTTCAAAATCACCACTTAAAAATATCCTGGTTTCATTCACCAGAGCATAGCAAGAGAGAATTTCTATTTTGACTCATACAGATATACACACCTTGCTGACTAGACACAGTAGACATCGCGTATCAAATGAAAATTAACTTACCAGACAAGACAACCAAGAGAATAACAATAAAAAAGGCTTGAAAAATTAATTGCTTTTCAGAAGTGCAATGAATACGCTAGGAAATCATACCAAATGAGTATTTGACTTGGCACCTAAGAGCAGCTGTATTTTTCTTTTTGGCTCTGGGCTGTCATTTCTTGCCACAAAATATTTAAGTTTAAACATATGTTCAGTTATAGATCTTGAGAAAAATACCTTGGGAAAATGTAAACTAAAACAAAAGACCGTGTTCCTTTCCCAGAACTAAAAAACCAACATAAATCACCACCGTATCCATTTAAGCATTTAAGTCAAATTAATATTTACCCATGAGCTGGATCCAAAGCTATTGCCCTGGGCTGATCAAGGTCTTGCCAGAAGAGGACTTTTCTAGATGTTCCATTGAGATTAGCAACTTCTATCCTATTGGTTTCTGAATCTGTCCAATAAAGTTTTTTCCCAATCCAATCACATGCCAGGCCATCCGGGGAAACCAGACCAGAAATGATGACATTCTGCACCACATTCCCAGTTTGGTTAATGTAGGTTTGCTTGATGGCTTCTTCGCTCACATCTGTCCAGAAAACGATGCCTTGCGAATACTGGAAGTCAACCGCAGCAGCATCCTCTAAACCACTGACCACCACAGTGGACTCCAACTTTGTGCCTCCAGCATCCACGAGTCGAACATCCCGACGGTTGGCGAAAAGCAGGAAGGGAGACGCTACAGAAGAAAAAACAAAAACGTATCAGTATTATTGGCATCTACAGACGTTAGAGTGCTGAGTATAAATACATTAGCAGGGCAGGCAGTACAGAAGCAGCAAGGAAGACAAAAACGCACAACACCCACAACCTATTGCCTCTATTCATCAGAAAAAGGAGTAGAAGACACAGATGAGCAGACCCAATTTCTTACCCACAACTAGACCTTCAGACAGAGGCCTTTTGACAGTTCAGGACAGACTAATTTAGAACTCATTCTTACACATTAGCAGGTGAGTTGAGCATTTAAGTAAGTAGAGACCAACACAAGCAAGGTATTTCCAGTGTTAATGTTGACATCTTGTCTATACGGAAAAAAGAAAACAAAACTCTTCGCTGCTGTACACACAGACCCCAATTAAACTGTGAGTGCCCCAAATCACGACATGGATTCTTTCAGATAATTCACAACCCAGGTTTAGAACAAATTTTTCATGGTTTAAAGCTTCTCACAAAGTTGGAAAGACACACAGAAGACAAGTCCTGATACCTTTTTAGTAGCAGGCTGGAAGCTAGCAGCACTAGGTACCACAACCTGAAATGCTTGTACCAAATGCCTACCAAGCTCCTCCCACCCCACATAGTATTACAAAACTCTAGGAAAGGGAGAACAAAAGTGGGTCTTTCAGAAGACCCACTACAGATGGGGAGTGAGGTAAGGGAGAGATTTTGGCAAGGGCATGATTCAATCCCACTGCTTCTTTCAAAAGAGTACATTAAGCAGGCCTGTCGCTGACCAACAGCCAAATAGACTGCTTCATCTCTCCCCTAAAAATACAGTCTTGCTTCTTTGGCCAGCAGTAAACTAGAAAAATGTTCATCTTCAGGTACGGCTGCAGAGACAGCAGTAATTATGTCACTGTGCCAGCCACAGCTGCATACACCAGCAGCTGTTTAGGAGAACGCCAGTATTCAGAAAAAGCCACTAGCTGCTGGAAGGAATGGAGCTCCCTCAGCCTCTCTGCAGATGGCTGAAGCCTGGTAGGGATTGTATGCCATGAAATATCTATTTGCCCCTGTTGTTTTTTCACCCTGAACCCCAGTACCCTTTCCCACCCCACCCCAATTCTTCCACATCAAACAGCAGTGGCTGGAGGTCTCCATCAGCCGACTGCTTACTCTTGATTCACGTGTCATCATTTTAATCAATGCTTCTGCTTCCAATGTACATCCAGCAGAGATGCATAAGCTTGCCACTCAACACAGAGCAGCAATGGCAGACATGTTATTTCATATTCTTTGGCTTCAAGCCTGTGATATAAATACCTCTGGTTTCAAATTCACATTACTGTATCTAGTAGATGAGGATTAGCTCTTGATATTGTCTTTCAGATTTGGTTCCTCCCATCCTTTAAAAAGAAGGCACTTCACACAAGCTCTGAGCCTCTGTGATGCAAGCAGCCCATCACCACGATTGCTTTTCCCATAAACTCTGGTTCCATGTGTACTGGAGAATACATGCCACTGCACAGGCCTGAGTGAAGCACATCCGTGACAGCAGCTCCTGTATTTATGTGCAGGCCAAGGGCCTCAGTTAGAACCTGCAACTCAACATTAGATGAAATTAAAAACATGCATAAAAAGCTCAGCCTTTTATTAATGTTCTGCATGGCCTTTTTTCTCCCCCAAGCCAGGAAAGAGGGTGGCTTTATTTTTCTGCTTTGGAGGAAGTCTATACTGATGAAAGTAATAAGGAAAATTTAAATCAGCTGCCGGTTTTGGTAAGGGTCTTGGATAGCAAAGAACGGACAATTGTTAACACAAATGTTTCAATGAGAATGCCTTTTTTTTTTTTTTTCCCGTACAGCATTTGTAACTCAAAAGTTTACATAGCTTGAAGATCATTATTTGTTAAACAAAGTTCTGGCAACATTCCCATCTCATTTCCTAGCTTGCCACGTCCTTTTCTCTCTGCCATTTTTAAAAGCACCAGTGATATCATGAAAACCCAACAGGTTGGTTATTGAAAGCAGAAGAAAAAACATTTAGAATGCAAAATGCTTGCTTTCCTCTCTGCAACTCATTGTTTCCCTAAAGCTATGTCTATTTTAAATGGCACTATACCAAACCATCTGAACACTTGGAAAGTTTGATGTTAGCAGGCTCTGTTTAAGTCACAAGTCCTTTGGAGCAGAGAATTTTTCATTTATGCATAATTGCCTTACCAAGCTTGTCCTATATCCAGCCGAAGACTAAATCCATAAAAAGTCTACAGACAAGATTAAAAATATATATATTGTCCCCACAACGTTTTAAGGAATATGAAGGGACAAGTTCTCATGTAGACATTTCCACACTGAAGCCATTATAAACACTGCTACAATGGAAAAAGCAACCTGAAACATCAAGTCCAATCAACAGCAGAGGAACTCAACAGCTTCTTAACTAAAGATTAGACATGAACAATGTCTAATCCAATCAGTATCAATATTATCCCAGTTCCCCATCGCTTTCAAGAAATTTCTTCCCCACTGATGCACACAGCAGGACAACAGCATACAGATAACGTATGAACTACTGTGCTGACTGTCACTTCTGTGCTTTGGAGTTGTCCTGATTGAAGAACAGATGCATTGTGCTCCCTATGAACACCCAGCAGGGAAATTGTACTGACCTGCTTGCAATTGTGTTAAGATTTTACTGCATTTGCACATTGATGTACACTGATCGATTATTGAAAGATGCACAGAGTTCATCCTTTCTGAAAACAAATGAGAATTTTGTTTCCTTCAGGGAAGAATAAACAAATACATTCAACAGATTTTGCCAGTAATATTCCCTTCTTCACTCCTCCTCACTATCCTGTTTTATTCAAAAGGAACACTGCTTGTTGCTTGGAATGCTGCTGCTGAAGAAACAGAAGCTCTCCCAACTTGACAAACACCAAAGTCAGAAGACAGGCTAAAAGTGTTTCCACAGCCTTGTACTTGTTGCCTTAGGTCAGAACTCTGAGGCAGTGTGACAGCTCACTAGCAGGCAAAGGCAGCTCTGTTAACTCTACAGCATCAAGCAAATACAATCCCTGAGATAACAAAAGTTCACAGAATTTTGCAAACTTCCAACTTTCTCAGGGACCAAACAGTAAATCTGCAAGTGGCAACCAAAGTAGACGCGATTCAAGAAAGATAGGTAAGACCTTTGTACATATTATCAGTCCCTCACAGCCAAGAGATGGGGCTCCTTTGGGTAGCCAAACACACTGACTTCTCTGCTTAGAGATGGGGGACGGAGAGGAATTTGCTCCATATCTCAGCTCAGGCCCCAGTATGCTAGCAAGTGCTTCAGAGCAATTTGTTTCATAGAATGACCAACTCAACAGCTTAACAATTCCAAAGATACATTCATTCTCAGCATAATTATAGCCTTTGTTTCCCCAGACATTAGAATGAGAAACCAAAGAAAGCTCAAAAAGCAACAAAACTAATTTGCTTTGCCATCACCAAACCACCCGCCACCTTGCAGATTCAAGATCATCCCACCAACACATGGCGAACAATAATTTTTAGTTCCACCTGTACGTAAAATAGAAGGTTCACCTCCAGAAGTGTGAAAACCAATCTCGACTCATCCTATCTTACTAATACGCGTGAGTCCTTGAAGGACTTGAAGATTCCCCCATGATAGAGGGGCTGGAACTAGGTCGTCCTTGAGGTCCCTTCCAACCCAATCCATTCTATGATTTCATCTTCATAAGCCTACTGTAAAACTCTCAACAAAGCAAACTGGAAAGCCAGCTAACAGCAATAGAAAGCCAGTTAATAACAATTTCTGTTCTTACTACTGTCTCCAACTTCTTTACACCATGAACTCAGTCATGTTTATTCTGTTGAATCACCAATGCATTTCTACAGAAGTCTGAGTGGAAGCAGTAATTTATAAACACTGACACCAGAGGCTGTATACAAAACCCATATGTGGTCAGCTCACTCTGCATCCCACTCCAGGCTCTATGAAACTTCTTTTTACTAAGGGACGGTGGGGAAGGGGAGAGACATGATGAGGACTCCAAAGACTAATATCTTTGATTAGCGCTGACCTTCAAATGAACTCATCTGTTAAACAACAAGATGCAAGAAACCTTGCATGAGAAATTATTTCACGGTTAGCAAGTTCCAAGGGTCTCAAAAGAATGCTTAGTTCTACATTATGTTTTGATCAGCAATGCTTCTGACAACTGCAAATTGCCTGAAAAAGGAAACCAACTTCTATTTTGAAGAGAGAAAAAGAATAAACATTACAATGATGAACGTGGAGGACAAGCTGTTTACATACAGCCTATTACCACCCAAATGAAAGGGCAAAATTTTTACATAGATAGCAAAAAAAAAGTTGTCCTCTTTTTCAGTAAACCTAGAACATATTTTTCCATAATAGGCAATATTTAAAACTTCCATACATAGTTGCAGCTCACAATCCTCCGATAAAGCAAAAAGAGAACCTGAAGTCCCATGAAATATCAAACAAAATGTACACCGATAACAACTTAAACTGCTACAGTTTAGGTACAGATTGGTATCAATTCTACAATCACACAATAGCTGCAGAACATCACTCCATTCTAGAAAAATACTATATTCAACAAACATTGTTTTGCTAGTGATCTTCTAATTGGAAAACACATCCTTGTGTTGACGACAGAGCTATTTACATGCAAGAATACTGCACAAGGGGGTGAAAATACAGTTTCCCATCAGTTCATTAACTGGTTTGAAAATAGACCTCAACAGCCTGGGTAGGGATCAAGTCTGGGCTCAATTTCCAGCTTTGCTACAGATCTTCTGAATGCTCTTGGGACAACCTCTTGTTCTCTGTGTTACATGGATTTAACTATGGAATCAGAATAGTCTTGACCTGCACCAGAAAAAACATCCACTGCATACAAAAAACTAGATGAATTGTGGTCCTGCTATACAATTAATTTGGTTGACCACTATACACAGTGCGAGTTTTAGCAGTCTACAACAGCTCCCTTACCTACGTCCTTATCTTACTAAGCGATAGAACAAGGGAGAATGGCTTTAAACTAACAGACGGAAGACTTAGGCTAGATGTTAGCCGGCAATTCCTTACTCAGAGGGCAGTGAGACCCTGGCACAGCTGCCCAGAAAGGTTGTGGATGCCCCATCCCTGGAGGTGCTCAAGGATGGGCTGGATGAGTTCATGGGCAGCCTGATGTGGCGGGGGGCAGCCCAGCCCATGGTAGGGGAGTGGAACTGGGTGGGCTTTAAGGTCCCCTCCAACCCAAGCCATTGTATGAGTCTATGAAAAAAACTGACAATTGCACTCAGGCAAATACTTCAGAAACAGCCCTTGCTGTTGGTTCAGTAATAGTTCTGAAAACCAGTTTGACACTCATTTCCATATTAAGATAAAGATGATCATTAAGAATTGACAGCAAAGGACATCTCCAGTTGCTGGCAAAGCTCCAGTAATTCTATTACGACAGGCTGAGGCTATCCAGTTTTAAACAGTCGTATTTATATTGTTATTTTGTACTTGTTTACATGCCTACATTTTGTCTACAATCCCTTGCAGTTGAAGAAGACATGACAATTCCGGGCATGTGCACAGTTCTTTCTCTTGAAAACACCGAAAGAGCAAAACCCTATGTATAGCACAGGAGAAAAGCCTTGCTTAACCATTCTTCAAACACTTAACTGGGCTAAAGGTCACGGAAAGGCTTGGCTGTGCTTTTAACAGAAAGGATCTAGGAGCCTGGCTTACAACACAGAACCAAGGTCTCACTTTAAGAAGTATACTGACGCAGCCGCACAAAATAACAGCACGTGCAACAGCTTATATTTTAAATATTCTATCAATTCTTAGCAGGACGAGCGCACAGGAGACCTCTGTGGTTAAGCCGTCTGTAGTGCTGGACAGGGAGAAGAGCATATAATTCTTGCAGCAGTCAATGTCCCAAACCACAAAAACACTCATTACCATGGAACAAAAACAACCCCCACACCCGCTGCCACAGGCACACAAGATGGCAAAAACAAACATGTCAAAACTTTTGCACCCAAGTGTGTACAGTCTTAAGGAAACACTAAGAGGGGATATGGGGCCTGCATGCATGCATCAACTTTCTAGGCTTAAAAACAGCTGCTGTATAGAGACAGAGCATGTAAGAAGGGTCATATCAGCTCTTAAGACAACAGATAAATCAGTTCTAGAGGACAAACTGCTCTAGAGGCCTTTCAGTATGTAAAGGAGGGCCTGTAAGAAGGAAGGGGACAGGTTCTTTAGCAGGGGCTGCTGCGACGGGACAAGGGGAAGTAGCTGCAACCTAAAAGAGGGAGATTTAGACCAGACATAAGGAATACAATAAAGGTGAGGCACTGGCACAGGTTATCCAGAGAGGTGATCTGGATGGCTCTGTCCCTGGAGACACCCAAGGTCAGGCTGATTTAGTTTAAGTGTCCCTGTTTATTGCAGAGGAGTTGGATCAGGTGGTCTTCAAGGCTCCCTTCCATCTCAGCATAGAATCATAGAATTATTTAAGTGATCCCTCTTCTTTTTCAGCTCTAATTCTTCTGGAACACATAAAAACTAGGCCTCTGATACAAAGCATAAGTCTGCTTCCAAACATTCAGCAAAGGAAGTTATCCCACATGCCGTCGCCCTTTTGAGTGTTATCCCTATTTTTCATGGCTTAACTGAAGGGGTGAGAGACAGCAGCTGGTGGCAGCAGGAAGCTCATGTGCCAGAACACATAGGCCATAAAAAAAAAATCCCACTACTACCCAGAACACAACAGGAAAAGA
Source organism: Chrysolophus pictus (assembly GCA_037305975.1). Lineage (NCBI taxonomy): Eukaryota > Metazoa > Chordata > Aves > Galliformes > Phasianidae > Chrysolophus > Chrysolophus pictus. The sequence goes on along the minus strand of CM074580.1, from coordinate 16,461,957 downwards.
AGGTAAAAAGGAGAAACACTCATGGAAGAGAAAGGATGGGAACCAAAAGTTTTGTCAGCCCCACCTCTTTTAACGAATCAAGCACCTCACTAAGCAAGAAAAGAATGGCACATACAAATCCCACAAACTCACTCCAGTTGATTTTACTCTTTTAATGCAATTGTTATATATTCCTCAAGGAAAAAAAAAAATAGTTTCTCTTCCTTAAAAACTCCAAGCTCTGTATTCCGAACCCCAGTTCTTTTTGCTGGCAGCTGCTATTGCTGCAGAGAATCTGAAATCCATTGATCACCAACTTCAAAAAGATAGATTAAATGTTGATTTTCCTGTACACACTGCACATTTTCAATCCGAGTTTAAACATGTCAGATACAGTCCAAAGAATAGAGGACTGCCACTTTCATCCTCAAAACCCATTATTCTAGATAAGGTGAATTCCTACTATAATTACTAAATGAAAGAATACTCCTGCTGCAACACAGAGGTAGGTGGGAGCAGTTTGTCAAGCTGACTCAAAACCAGGGCTCCTCAGTTCTGCTCCCACATTTACCACCTCAGTGGACTTAGGCAGGTGCTTCAGCAGCATGCACCTTGCTTCATTTGTAAAAAATTAAACTAAATTAAAAGAAAGAAAGAAAAGAAAATCACCTACAACAAACTTATCCTTCCTTCTGCTGTTAATTATCCCAGGAGGCTTCAGGAAGCCAAGCTAACATTTGCTCACAAGGCACTTCCAGCAGAAGGCTCCACAATGTGCTATGCCTTTCACCCCTGCCACCAACACCTCTATAGTCAGGGAGTGAGTGTGTGGGTCCATGAGCTGTAAGGACACAGCTCTTCAGTGACAGACAGCTTCAATCCCCACTTCAACAGGAAGACGTCCTCCTTTGCCCATATCCTGCTCCTCTAACCATCCAGGTAAATCCATCTGACACTAATTTCCTTCTCCTTTAGAATTAATTTATTTTCAAGTGTGATTGAGGTCTGAAAATCAGGGGAGAAAGACGTGTTATTTTAAACCACCAAGAATATCCCATACTTACACACAAAGCAGGTAGCAGATATCAAGCATTTTTGTAACTTCTACTCTTTAAAAGCCTATGCATTCAGTTGTTTGCATGGCCAAACTAGGCCTAAGGCAGTGTAAAACAATCCAATCCACACTAGCACTCCAAAATACAAACCTATTTGATACCAATTTTTATTATATATGCTAAGCAGTATATAGAGTATCACTGCTGAACACTAGAAGACATCTAAGACCTTAGCCATCTATTTGCCATTAGGCTGCAATGAGAGGCTGCTCATCCACCAACATACCTACAAGAAGCAAAACAGCCTTAGATACACACATGTTGGAGGAAAGGCTTACACAAATCACCCACAAGCTTAAAGGACATCTGGTTTTGTAGCAGCAAGTTGCAAAGGGCCCTCAGAAAAGGATAAAGAAAAGGTTTAGTGGGTTCAGAAAAGCCATGAACAATTGAAGAATTTGTTGTTTGCGCTGGGGAGGCAGGGAGAAAAAGAGGAAAGTAACACGCCAAGCAGTAAAAGCTTTTGGGAGAGGATGAAGATCATGTACTCTCAGTGACAGGACAAAGGACACAATGAAGACATTAGGTCTGCCCAGGCTTTGCCTTTTTTCTTAGCACGGATGGGGTGCAGAAAAAAAACGTGCACCAAAGATACCAGAATATGCTACAAAAGCTGTAGAATTGCCTGCAAAAGGTGATGTCTGAATGAAGTTGGATAGCCATTCCTCAGAAACTATTTTTGTACAACCATTTCTCACCCCAGCAAAGGAGTTTCATCTGCGTGCCCTGAAGCACTCAGCAACAGAGAACAAGAAAAACACACACCTATCCCAGTAATGTAACAGCCACACCGCTGCTCCTCTCAGCCACTCAAGACCGATGCATTTAGTACATTTATCAAACACTAACGTTCAAATATTATGATAAAATACCAAGATAAACTGCTAGCCAGCTTTTTTTGCTTGTTGCTTTCTAAATAAGCAACAAGATGCTGGTGGGGTTTTTTTTTGTTTTTTATTTTTTGTGGGTTTGTTTTTTTGTTTTTAAAGGTCTTGTGATATTTTCTGCATTGTGCAGAAAACAACCAAAAGAAAACTCCCCCAAAACAACAGTGTTTTATGAAGATGAGACTGAATTTAATGTTGATTTTGTTTGGCAGCCTCTGGCTTGTTACTGCTAACATCGCTATTTAGAACTAAATGTGGTGCTCTGATTATACGTGATTTCATCTCAACTGGCCTGAATTAGTTCATATCCCCTGGATGAAAGGCATGAAAGGATTTCTCTGAACAAATCTAAAGATACGTTTAATTCCATCACCCCCCATCCCCCTTTTTTTTCCTTTTCTCATTCCTTCCTTGAAACTTTGGATTGGTTCAGATTCCCCAGGAGGGCAAGAAGCGTTTTGAAACTTTCCGACAGCACACTCTGAACTTACTCATTGTTTTCTCTTGCTTCCACCACTAATTACATTACCTACTTCAAGTAAAAAGCTTTCACATACCAGAGAAGGCAAACCACTGGATTTGGTGGGCATAATCCAGCATGCTCCCACCTCTGCAGAGGCTGGAGACAAGCTCTCTGTGTGCCTTTAAGATCATTTTCCTATGGACATATTTTCAAGGGGGGGTTCCTCAAACTTTTCTTTCTTTTCCCACAGACCACCCATTAAGCACACCACATGCACTCCCCTCCTGGTGTACAAGGCAATAGCTCTCAGACTGTCCTTAATATCCCTGTAGCAAATACTGAAATTAGTTACACGGAACAGCACATTTCATCATCTCCGAGCAGAGTTCAGCAGCTGGGAAGGAGGACAGCCAAGCCCATGCGAGCAGCCAACACAGCATGGACCACCAAGCAGCACACAGAACGTGTTTAGAGAGCTGCTGAATATCTAAACAAAAAACTGAGTATCAGCAGAGATTTAGGGGAACGTAGATGAGGCCGCTCAGATATGCATTAGACAAGACCTGCAAGCACTTCAGCTGTTTTATTTAGAGGAGAACACAATTCACTGGAAAAGAAAGCAATTTTCATCTGGTCTGTTTTGTTAAAAAGAGGAAATTTCTAAACATTATTGCAAAACTCCTGGCTCTTGGCTATCTCTCTGTATGTAATGCACAACTGGTATTCAGCCAAACAGTTGTGAGGACTGCAGTCTCATGCAATTCTGTCTTGCTAATGTTAAACAGATAATATCTCTGCAGACTGAACCTCCACCTCTTCCTGACCTCAGGTTTCCCATCTGTGCGTTCTACAGAGGTTAAAATAGCCATAGGATTTTTCAGTTTCAACATAGCAAAAGGCAAAAGTATGCTGTTCACAGCAGCTTGTTTATTCTTCTGAGGGTTCTGCTGCAATTTGTGATTTTAAGTGTAGCATTTCTGAAGAAGTACAATGTACATGACAGTTCTAAAGCAAATATGGTGTCTATTTGGGATCAGGACAAATTTCTTCCAAGTGGGAATTAGTAGCAAACTCTGAAAACTAGCACTGTGAAAGCACACACTGCTCAAAAGTCAACTGCTGAGTTTGGTACTGGTTAGATTTCAACCTGTATTGAGTTCCAAGGGTGTTTAAATTGAGAACGACCATCAAATTTCAGTGATGAAGGCCAAAGATCCATTGAAAATCCCAGCATAAATACAGACAGCAAATCCCAGACCTTTCACAACCCAGTCTTGATGAACAAAGGCTTTTTTATGAGAACACACTGGCATCTCTACTGTAGCACCAGTTAGAGTATGTGTTAAATGAAAACCTTATGCAACATTAAAGGGTTTCTCCATCTCCTGCAGGAGTAAAGCAAACCTCTCTATGTCATCATACATATATTTAAGGCACAAAGCCACCTGTAAAGGTCCTTCTTGCATTCTGAGCAGAGATTAGCTCTCATGTGCATCTGCAGAAAAACCTGTCTGTTTTGACAGGAGAAAACAGACAGAAGATGGGCAACCAAGGGCAAGGCCTCTCCCACAAAGCCACGTGGCTTCTAGCTTCCTCTCCTGTACATTACGACCTCAGCATGCCCAGAACTTGTTTCCAAGTCTCAGTGCTACCTTCCCACCTCAGTCATGTTTCTCATGTCACCCATGTTTGGGCTTTACCCATGGCTATGTATCACAGGGAAAAACAGACTCCAACAAATCAATTAATAACCACGAGATCACACATAGAATCACTTGCAAAAAAATAAAAAATAATAAAAAATCTTAAATAGCTCTTATTTAACTCATTTTTTTTTTCTTTTTAGGTTCCAAGGTCCCACATTTCTACTTTCTCCCAGATTTTCTTCAGTTTTGAATATGTAGACATTCAATCCCTATTTCAAGAAAACAAGTAAGGTATTCTGGGGCTGAATTCCTGAACACACAACTTACAAAAATAGCTACAAAGAAACTGATAGAATCTGCTTTCTTTTGAATATAACCTGCAGGCACTCAAATTTGGAGAGCCAGCTTGATGCTGGAGGTACAGGAATGACAACTGTTTTTCTTGAAACATCCTTAAGTGCAACATTTTAGAGACACGTAGCACAGACACTATTTTATGTTTCCTCAGCTAGGCTGGAGGGTGTAGCTCGTAACTTTACTGCTCTGTTACAGATCCTTTGGATGCTCATAGAACGACAAAGATTGGAAGAGACCTCTAATATCATCTAGTCCAACCATCAGCCCATGACCAAGAAGCCCATTACACCACGTTCCTAAGTACCACAATTCCATGGTTCTTAACCACCTCCAGGGACAGTGACTCCACAATCTGTAGAAACAGCTGTATGCAACAGCATTACGGCTCCTCTCATAATCAACTGAAACACTCATAGTTCACAAAGTCAGCAATAATTTAAGCCTGAAATTTAATTTAGGGGTAAAACAAAAACAAACAAACAAACAAAAAAACCCAAGCATTTTTCAAAATCCTGTACAGCAAACATGCCCATAATGCATTTTTACAGTCCTTCTACACCTAGGAATTTGGCAATGCAAAACCTCATACAGCACAATGAGTAGGTTCCCTCCTTTGCCCTCTCCACTGCTTCACTTGCAAGATAACTTTTAGATCTCTACTACAGATTAACAACCGAATGAAATAATCTTTACAATTGCAAAATTATTCTGTGCATTCTTTCAACTACAGCAAGATAAATGGGCATGATTCAACACATTCTGAAAAAGCAGATACAGTAGGTACTAAGAATTGATAATCCTACCTAGATGATGAAAATCTTAAGAACTGATGCCTTTTTTAATTGAAGGAACACTGGAATTCCTGCAGAATTGAAAGCATACTTTTACTCTGTTTACTATGACCATTATAACACAAACTGAAGTCAGATTTTATTTTTTTTTTTTACAGACCCTTGGCAAACTTTCGGCAAAAAGCTGAAGAAGCATTAGAGAATCTGTGTTCAAAATTTCACTTCCAGCTATTTTTGACCAGATGTTACAGAAAAAGCTAGATTTTCAGGAGTGTCATGCCTTTGCCTCCGCCAATGCTCAACTACAATCAGCCTTATAGAATAATACAGAAGACAGCAGAAAAAAAAAATATTCCTTCATGTCATTCCAGCAGGACAAACACTGGCCTCGCAGAGGAAAAAAAAGAGCCATAAGGAATGTATTTAGTTTAATCAACGTTCTTGGCTGAGGCAGAATCATCTCCAGCAAGGAGTGATTTACAAAGCTCCGAGTAGATTACAGTATGTGTGCACTACATTAGAGGAAGCAAATTAACCATTATCCATGATATAAATACTAGCACAGTGCTGCAGTTTTCATTATCTTAAATAATCCTTTTCACTTCATCTTGTATTCACTCTCCTTCCCAACAAGCAATCACCAAAACAAAGAAAAATTGAGTATTTGACTAGAAGACAGCCATACAATTTGCACAAAAGTCAGAAGTCCTTACCACAACCTGCCACCAAAAACTTCTCCCTATTCCTACCTTGTAGAGCACAGTACCATGCGTCAGGTTTCCTTTAACAAGATGGTTCTACTTGGGAAGATGTTTTAGCTGTTAAAAGAACAATGAGCCATACTGTAGAACTCACATTCAAGTCTGACATGACTGTACTTTTGTTCCAACAAATAGCAGTTGCCACCAGTTCAATCTTGAATATGTTACTTCCTAGCAGTTTTACATTAGATTTTCAAGGACACATATCATACATTTAGAGAAGAAAAAGAAGAAAGTCTTTTTCCAGCTTTTTATTTAAAGATTTGTGTCCTTTGGAGTTAACACAACATCTGGAACTCGAGCTAGAAATTGGAAACAACTCCGATCAGAAACAAGCATACCTTTGTCAAGCCTGTATTAGTTGAAGTTCTTGAGAAAATTTGCAAGCCAAATTTTCCAAATGATGTGGAACCACTATTTTATCCATTAAGATTTTGGAACCATCATCGCTGCATAATCTACTATTATTGGCTAGACAGTTGTCTGCCAAACCAAGGAGGAATAAAATAAACTGGAAAAAAAAAAACCCCAACAACCAAATAACCCAGAAAGAGACCTTGCTCCCTTCACACACATTTGGCATCCAGAATCTAGAAGGGGACACTATGGGTTTTTTCCCCGTCGTTCATTACCTGTTACTCAAAACAAAACTAGTGTTTGAGCATTCAAGGAAGTAACCCCTTCACCTGCATTTTTCCAAACAAGTTTATGTATAAGGACAAATTTTCAGTTTTCCCTACAGTTCTAAGATTGCATCAAGCCTTACATTGGGGGCAGGGAGGAACTGATGCCTACTACATTTGAAACAACAACAGCAAAGTTATTGCCATGTACTCTGCATCACAGAATGTGAAACATCCAAGTATGGTTTTCTCCTGCCACATCCCCATCCCTATTTTTAAGCACTGCCCTTGCACTTATCCATTTTGGCAAAGCTCAACTGCAATACCACGTAAGAGACTACTTCAGTGCTGCTTCTGCTTATTCTAAAATCAGAAAATACCAGAAATCTCAATGGACAGACTGTTTCCAGTGTTTGTGGTTACATGGGCAGTGCCATATTAATTCGCACAAAGACAACTGCCTTGAATCAACTGACAGATAGCTCCAGTGTGGCTTGAAAACGGTAAACACTGCTATGGAATTGAAAGGAGTGCCCTGCCCTGTTAGAAAAAAATATCTTAGTATGTTACAAATCTCTAAGGTATGAAACGGTTTCTCAGAATCAATGCAAAGTGTGGCAATATTTAAACAGCGGTTGCGCAAGGTGGTCTGGTAGAAAGGAAATTAAATTATAATCTATCAAGTGGTTTACCAGTACCATGACCCCAAGAACATCCATTCCTATTGCAGTTCTCAGGGCCAAACATAATTCTATAAGCAATTCACTCATCATTCACCACTTTGCACAGACAGAGTAACAGGGTGAAAACCAGGCATACATACTCATATAAAGCTGAAGCCATTCATTTCTTAAGTTTCACATCAGAATAGATCAACACAAACATGGTCTGAGCAAACAACAGACAAAATCAACGTCAGCTAACCAGTCTCTTTAGTAGACTCCAGAGAGAAGTTAACCATTTGTTCATTCAGCTATGGATAATACAAATCTGCTGTCTGACCACCAATCCAGCCACCCACGTACTCACAAAATTAATTACAATTACAGAATATTTTCATGTAGAGCTACAACAAATTACAGTTCATCTTTGATTTTTATTCCATTCTTTTTAAGTTATGCCTATATACCTTTTCAACTGAGTCTCAATGACTTACTACTTGTATAAGAAACTAGCCATCTTTGTTGCAAGGAAAGGAGGAGCTGCCACAAAGTTGTCAAACACTAGAATGCTTCTGTGAACCTCTACCTCATCAGCAGGTTAAAAGGGAAGAAAAAAAAAAAAAAAAAATCTGTTATTTTTCTCTTCCCAGTTCACTCTGAGAAGTTCTCTTCTGCCCAAACGCTTTCCCACCTGTATAAACAGTCAGGCCTAATTATTGTTTTAACCCAACACATATCTCCCTTTCCCAAACAAGAAAGGAAATGCACGTCAAAAAAGCTTTCAGTTCCCCATAAAAGAGGTCTAAAACGAAAAGGAATTCAGTATGTTCCACTGAAAGGAAATAATGGGGAGGAGGAAAAAAAACAAAAAAAAGAAAAAAAAAGCACAAGCTTTACATGATACCTTATGGTAACAGCTAGAAGTCAGAATGGAGATTCTCACCCTGAATGATATGATGCAGACATACTGTAAAAAACTGCCAACATGAAGAACTTGCTGTTTAGATATACAAGACAAAGAACACAAGGAAGCCCACAGAAGGCTGGAATTAAGGGCCTTGCCTGTGGCTGCCCATTGCAACCCATGGCAGAGCCAAGATAAGAAGCCACAAGAGCCAAGTGAAGCACTGAACCATAACCGTGGTTTCTGTCCAGCCAGAATAAGCCTTTTATTTTTTATTATCAACTAAAATTGTCCAAAGTTTAGAATAATGAAAGGCACACATTTTCTACAGCAAATGGATTAGGGAAGATCTTAGTCACCCAGCCCTCCCAACCCTTCAGCAGCCTGGATAAGGTGTACTGCAAATAGCACATGGATCCCGATGTACAATGCATCAAGAGAAATATGACTAAATGTTTTTCCACCTTTTCCGTTCTCTGGTTTCAGAAAATTAAAGTGCCAAAAGAAATAACACCCAGGCTACACTACAGAGCGATTGTTTCAAATGCAGAAGAAAAAAAAGGTGGGGGGAGGGGGAAAGAAAAAAAAAACAACAGAAACAAGTGCCAGTGTCAGATCAAAGTAAAACAAGGATACAAGCTGCCATTTTGGTAATCAAAAGACACCTGGCCCATCTCCAAAATCAGAAGACCACAAGCAGAAGCAGCACACTGCTGGAAGGATAGGCAGGGAAATGGGAACACAGGTGGTTTTCCCACAAATAATTAAAACACAAATTCTGAATCTGCTCAAAGAACACAGGTGACAAAACATCCACCGGTGGGGGTTTTGTTTGTTCTTTTTTATTAGTTCATTAAGACAGCAAAGTAATCCTTATTTCTGCAGGAGGAAGGGTACAAGCCTATTAGCATTACACAAAGAAGGGGCATCATGGAGGACTGAGCAAAATGCATTTATTTATACTAAAACAAGGCTAACTCAAACAACCTGTGGCTGTCAGGGATCTCATTATACTGTTTGGCACATGGTAACCCTTTCCTCTATCCTACTTGAATGCGTCCACCTTGCTAAATAGAAAGATGTAATGATTACATTGAGATGAAACGTGCTTTCTCAATGCCAAAATGCCAGAAAAGAAAACTTCTACAGTGAGTGAAAAGCCAGTGTCGTTATTTCACTCCTCACCTGAGATTCTATCAGCTGCACGAAGCTGCACTGACTCTATCAGGATTTTTACAGCAAGACTGCTTTATCAATGTAATAACTACACCTGTTTCAGCAGCTCAGACATAACTGCGGACTGCACGCCTCTCAGAGCAGGAAGCAATCTCCCTTTGTGTCTGGAAAACATCCAGTACTTTCACAAACAACTACCAAGCACAACTTGGCAAACACTTCCAACTCCACGCTATGCTTTAGAAATAAAAAAAGGAGGAAAAAATATCCTGCTGTGATCCAGGAGCCAAACTGGGAAACGTAACTTAGGTACAATACAGATAATACAGTCACTGCTGCAATGCACTGCTTTGCATCTAACACAGCATTACTCATGGCCAGAGCATCACTGCCCCAGCCAATGCCCTTTAAGCACAGAAAGCTTACTGCAACCAACTTTCCCATCTCTGCCATGTCTAGTTGTTGCAGAGCACATTGAAGTTGCAGTGTTGTGGATTTTGCCCTCCCCTACATACGTATTTTTTTCCTTAATAAAAAGTGTGCCATTTAATACAGAAAGCCACAGACCCACAGCCTAAAAGCCTTCCAACCTACAGAGGTGACAGATACAATACATTCAACATGCCAGACATCCGTGCATGGTGAGAAATTAACAACTGCATTTTAACCTTTTCTGTACAATCTGCTGCAGTGAGGGGCTGCTGATAAACATGAAATAGATGCAGCAAACAACCGTGTGCTTATCAGTAACTTCCTCCTGGTATGACCCATAGTGACTGAACGCAGAAGTTACCTTCTTAAAATACAACAGGGGCTTATATGAACATAGCTTAACCCACACATTTACAAGCGAAGGGCAAGAGCTGTTCTTTGTATACACTGCAGGCAGGGAAGACTTCCTTCAAAATATATTTTGACCCAAACATAAGGTTTCTGTGAATTTACAAAGAAAACAACACCATCACTTCAAAATTCATTAATGAATCACTAGAAAACTGAGGATTGTGTCTGCACCCACTCAGCTTTGGTAACGCTGTCTGACAGAGAGGGAAGGCTGACCGACCAGAATACTGGAAACTAAAGGGAAACCTACCTTCACTGAAGACGAGGTGTAACTAGACCACAAAAGCACTTGCTTTTTATGAAACTCAGCTTTCTCCTGAGAACAAAAACCAAAACAAACAAACAAACCAACCCAGCCCACACAAACAAGCAGGGACTCGAAGCACAGCTGACAGAAGCCCTTTGCTCCCATCCCAAGCTCAGGGCACCTCAGTCTGACGTACCTGCTCAGCTGGGGCAACCTCTGCTTCCTGCTGACAGGAAGCACTGTGGCATGACACAGAGAGCAAACATAGCCTAAGTAAGTAATCACAGAACGGCCTGGGTTGAAAAGGACCACGATGATCATCTGTTCCAACCCCCTGCTATGTGCAGGGTCGCCAACCACCAGACCAGGCTGCCCAGAGGCACATCCAGCCTGGCCTTGGATGCCTCCAGGGATGGGGCATCCACAGACTCCTTGGGCAACCTGTTCCAATGTGACACCACCCCCTGTGTGAAAAACTAAACAAATAATATATAAAAATATACAAATATATATAAATATATAATAAGGTGCCTTCTAATTACAGCAATACATTTCCTCCCTTATAAAACCCCAAAATGCTTTGTATGTTCTTACATATAGACAAATACATACTTGCGTGCATGAGTAGACACACACTTAATATGGTAATAAGACTTGACATCAAATGACACCTAACATTTCTTAAGGCTACTTAAGTTGAAGCCTTCAAACCAAAAGTTTCATCTCATGCAGTAATTGTCCAGACACACCACAGAACAACACAACATCAAAGAGGAAAGCATCTATCTACTCCTGCATAACAGCTAAATCCATACAATTAACCCCCTGTAACATCACTCTGTAAATGCAAACACATGCTCCACTTCTGTGTTCCTCAGAAGATCCTCCAAGATGCCATTCTTGTCTCTAATGAGGTGCAGAACAAACAATTAAAGACTTGCAAAAAATAACACATTGAGTTTAGAATTAAAAAAAAAAAAAAAAAGCCAACACAGAACAGAGAACAAACAACACGGGCTGTGTAACATCTGAATTGCATGGAAACATGTGGCATTGCCCTTCCTTCAAAGTTCAGCGTGTCACACCCATTAAACCGTTCATCTTGCAGTATCACAATTTTATTGGACTACAAAAAGTTGATTTAAATCATACTTTGCCTCACATCACGAAGAAGTCTCTCTCTCTCTCCCCCCCGATGCCCTGATTCTCTGAAGGAATTCATTTGCTGACTGCCATCAGCAGGCAGGTGTCTGAGCACTCTCAGGAAAGCAGGGCTCATCACATGGAATGGCTCCTCGGGAAGACAAATGCCATCACCTTGAGCATCCCCCACTCCTCTTTTGACGTACATGGTGTGGGACATCATTCAGTCTGGGTCAGCAGTCCTGGCTGTGTTCCTTCCAGAAATATCCTCGGCTCTGTGTAAGCACTGCTCTGCAGCAACTAAAACATCACTGTGTTATCACCACTACGTTCATCAAAGATCCCAAACCCAGCACCATACCAACTACTAAGAAGAAAATTAACTTCATTCCAGACTATGCTAGGACAAATACACACAGCTGTCTTTGTGGCTGAATCACTTTTCGCCCAGTAGCTCTCCTTCCCCCGCTGTATGTTATGCTGTCATACTTCTGTAAACCAAGACAGGAAAACAATTTGGTTAGGGAAAGAAGAAGGAGAAGAAGAAAAATAGGAAAAAAAAAAAAAAAAAAAGAATCCACAGCAAGGAGAAACCATCCCACAAAACAAAAGGTAATGTCTGTAGTGGGAGGAGGTTACTCTCAGCCCAACCAGTCCTCCAAATCTCATTTGCTGTGTGGCCACACATTTTTGTGTTGTCACTGCACAGACCACGATATGGATGCTGGGTACTGCCCAACCCAGAACCACTGGACAAAACACTCCCATTGAAACACTTTTTCTAAACTATGCCAGGTTTTGCAACCAAATTCCTTTTTGTTCAGGCTTAAAGCCACAGTTAGCTAAGAAGAGGTTCCCAGCAGGGTACAGGTCGCTTCAAGTTAGTCAATCCACTGAGTGACACAACACTCTTGCAACTTCCATCTATGTGTAAATATTGTTTCAATTTTTTTTTTTTTTTTTTTTTTTAAGGATATGAAAGAAAGAGAGGAAAAAAACACAACACCTTTGTATAGCATATAAGAAGCAACAGGAGAACCACTCATTGCATGCAATTTAAATCTCAAGTCAGACTCTAGGGAAGAAGAACTTAATTAAAATCTAAACTGTAACTTGCAGATAAACCAAATTCTGGGCTATTTGGGGTTTGCATGTAAAGTTCTGCATGCAATTCAAATAGAGCCTTTTTTGCCGTTGCCAATTTTACAACTGTATGGAAAACTGTCCTTTGAAGTTGCTGATGGACAAGTTTCAGGGATTCTTGTTTTGAGATCAGTTTTTAACATGAATTTACCACTGTCAGAACCAGAAAGTTTCAGACATGAGGAAGCATTTTGAAACATGACTGCCTCAGCAACGCACCACTGACACCAGCTCACTGAGTGGAATCAGAGCAGGAAGAGATGCAGCGTCGAGCAAAGAGTCTGATCACACATTTGATGTATTTCGATGTATGCACCACAGGACCTGGGAGAAAAAGTGGCGCAGAATACTACCTGCTGCAGAGACACCTAGTTGTTAACGTTCCAGCAAAAGTGATCCTTCTAAGAACAGGCAATATTTATTATAGGACTTGAAACTGATTGCTATTCCTTGAGTCACAGCTTCTTCAAGTGAAGATAATAGAACACTCAATTCTGGCCATGTATACACCTGACTCTACACATAATAATCGTTAATAAATAAAGAGTACCTATCTTACCTACCCAATTCAGTTCTGAAGTTCTGAAATAGAGCTTGGTAGCTCAAGCTGTTAAAGCTTTAAATGACAGAAACACATTGCCAAGCACGCAAAGCAAGCACAACTTACTCAAATACAGTAATTGGTTCCCAGCGTCCAGCTGATGTTTAAATAAGAAAATAACCCTGCAAAGTCCACTCCTTTACGTAAACAGCCAACATTAGTTCAGACTTCATAATAACAAACTAGTGCTAAAGCTTCTTTTTACAATCTTAAGTGTGTGCAGGTAATGCTTACCCACCTCCCACTGAGCTTAACTGCTTTATTCTTGCATACCAACATTTCAGTTAAAAAAAGAGTCAAAACTCTCCCTCCTGGATAACTCCCAGAGATTGTTACAAAGTTCAATATGTTGCTTCTGCCTCACAATGAAGTGGCAGACAAGTTATACAGGACAAAGCATTGAATACAGCTGTAATGCAGATCACAGCAGCTGACAAGGTGCATTTTCATCCCTGCAACCTCTCCACACACCTGTTGATGCCTGAGACTGCAGAAAACTTGCAAAAGTATTTCATAAGTGCTGGCTGGTACACGGCCTCCAAACTGCCATGAAGTTTTACTGAAGCAGAAATGTCAACACAGTGGTTTGCAATAGCAATGGCTGTCACACAACGGGAAGAGAGACATGGAGTCATTTTGGTTTCCAACACAGACCATAAAAAAAGAATTGCAGTTAGTGTCTCAAAGTGAGCATTGGAAAGAAAGCGTAAAGCAGTTTCCTCCCTATTAACAACTGTGGAACTGCAGTAAAGACAAGCAACTGAAATTCAAGAACACCAGAACTTACAAGAACAAATTCCTGCCAGTCCTCTGAGTGTACCTGTCCTGCCACATGGACTCCAAAACCAAGCATTACTTTTTCTGTTGTCTATTCAAGTAGTCCTTCCATCTACCCCTGCAATGCCAAAAAAAAATGTCATACCCCAGAAACATGTGCCCAGAAGGCACTCTTCCCACATGGAATCAGAGATGTTCTTGTAAGCCCTTAGCTATGTGTTCAGAGAAGAAATACAGGAAAGAAGGCATCCTCCCTCAGAAACCAGCATTAATGGACGAGAAGGTCCTAAAAGGCTGTCAACAAGCATGCAAACAAGTGTTATGTTATAAACAATCATGCTAATCAATGAGTTTACATCACAATGGGACCAGAAGATATTCAGATTGAATACAGTGAGCCTGTTACACAGTCCCAGCTCCTATACTTGGAAACAAGCTCCAAGCCTAATGCTGGGAAAGAATTACAGTCAAGTATTTCAGAACAGATCTTTGTGTGGAAACCATTCTAAAATAAGAGCGTTCCTGGGAGAGTTCTTCTGAAATAGCTATTCAATTTTGAATTCATATTCCAGCTCGGATGAAGCAAGTTTTGTTCCTTCATAAAAGCCTTAGAATCCACACAAGAAAGGTGACATAAGCAGGTCCCAAGAACATTCCTCAAACACTCTCAAAAGTGCACCTCCTTCAAAAAGAAAACTCTCGCCTTGCATGTCCCTAGGACATCGATCCCATGGAATCTAAGAGTCAGAAAAGCACAAACACACATCAGCACCAATACATCCCAGCTGCCTTCTGGCTGGGGTTGGCAGCCTGTATACATGCTTTTTGCCCGCGTAAGAGCTGCAGTCCCAAGAAGCAAGAGTGGCTTGAGGTACTGGGTTGGCTGCATCAAGAATGTAACAGCACTCCACGTTCTCCCTCACTGCACAGACTTCCTCAGGAAAATAAAAATAAAAATAAAAACAACCAGAAAGGACTCAGAATAAGCAGGAGGAGGTGAGAGGCCAGTGCTTATGAGGATCCCCTAGCCATTGTTCAGATAAAATAAGTCACTAGCACCATTCCCCACATGCAATAAGCTCTGGCTGGCTGACTCCTGCCTCTGAGGACCAGCACCAGATGTGCTCTATCTCCAGATGCCAGCAGTTCCACACCCTGGGGAGCAGCAGCCAGAGTTATTTTCCATGAGATGTAATTATTGTATCAGGATGGAGAAGGGCTGCATGTGTTGAGGTGATAATCCCCAAGGTAAATGAATCCTGGATCACTTAAATCTGTTCAGTGACAATGAAGAAATTAACGCAGACCAGGCAAGTTGAGAGGCGATTTGAAACAAGTCACAAACAAAGCACTTCTACCTACTCATCTTCTCTCCATTGTGCGAGAGTCTGAGAGCCAAACAGCCCTCAAACACCGCTGTGCAGCAGTTCCTCCGGTTTCACCAAGTCTATGGGTCAGACACTATTGGCAGAACCACACGCTGAAAGGAAAGCAAGCTGGCTCTTCAAGCTGCCAGGAAAAGGAGGGTGGTGGTTTTCTGTCTTGTTTTTTTTTTTTTCTTCCATTCAGTGATGCTGTCTCATCATCCTGCTCAGAGAAGTAACCCAACAAGTTTCCAAGAGCTCTCTTGACCACTGTTTTTAATTACCCACCTACACATATTACAGCCTTTAGCAATCGTGGTTCTTCAGACAGTGGGAAAATAGCAGAAAGCAAGCAGGTAGAAAGAAAGATAATACACCGCAGCCCTGCCTAGAACAACTTACAGGCTCAGAAGAAACACTACCAACACTGGAGAAAGATACACCATGCAAGAATTACAAAATAAAAGAGTTTGGAAGGTGATAGTTACGCAAGATCAAAAAGATTTAGCTGCACAAAACTGATCATGCATGCAATGTTGGTTAATAAAATACTCATCTTCCTGCCTTTTCTGGGATCCTTTACCTACAGTTCTGCTGGTGTGCAGCCTCATTTTCTTGTAACAAAACACCATGCAGTGAGAGAGAAATACAATGCAGTCAAATAGAGCGGGTTTATTGCCAGAAGGTTATTTAAAAAGCATATGTATAGGAAAAGATTACTCTGAGGTGCTTCTTGTGTAAAACACTCCAAGGTGCATTCAGAGAGATCATCTATATATCACTGTCACCTTTCTTCAGATGCAAAGCTGGAGTTCACAGACTGCAGTTGCAACACCAAGAACAAAACCAGGCATGCTGAGTTCCAGCCCAACACTGAGTTACTGAAAACTTTCCTCCTTAAAATTATATACACAGATATGGAGGGTCTGTGCAAAAAGCAGGGTTTTTTTTTTTTATTATTTTTATTTCCCCCCCCGCCAGAAATGGAGGGTTATTCAGTAACACAACCACTGGAATGAAAGAAGAAAACAGAGCAGGAGAAACTGGTTAACCAAGTATTTAAGCACATAAGAACATATATACATATTATATCCACACTCACACATACACACGCACAGACATATATGGCATATATCCCCTTCTCAAACATCTCACGCCCTTCCCCATGCACATACTTCAGCATGAGCCAGCCAAGGCCTTGCAAGAGACTTCTTCTGCCAGTGTCAGCACTTCTCAGAACTACGAGCAAATCCGTCTCTGCCCTGGGGAATTGAGTTATCTGGTAGCACATTTAAACTCAGAGCAACTACCAGTCACTAAATAAAGCCCTGGCATTTTCCAGGCCTCTGGCTCAGGCAAAATGCGTTTGCTTTCCATAAATGTCTGGAAGGCTGTTTAAAGCAGTGAAATCTGCAAACAGCAGAATGACCTCAGCATTAACAGACACCCAGCACATGGATTTTGTCACAACCATTCAAGATTCATTCTAGCAGAAGGACTACAGCCTCCCAACTCCAGCAAACACGTCGCCTTCTGTTGCCTTCAGAGCGCACAGGAAGCCCAAAAGCAGCTAGGCTAACTGGACAGCCAACCCTCTGCCCTTTAAAATAAAGACCTTCCTAGCCAGGTATCATTTCCAGTTGCAGTCAGACGACAGTAACGATCAATGCAAACGGCCAGAGCCAGAAAAACACTTCAGAGAGAAAATTAATCGCAATGTGTATCACATTTTTGGCCACAAACTGGCTATGAGCAGACAGAATTTCTCTGGAAATGTTAACCATCTGCAGCACTTGTTTGTCAGAGTTTATTGGGTAGCAAAGACCTGGCAGCACACCTCATACACTCACTAAGCGCCAAGCACACAATTCAAAGTTCAGTTGGCACAGAACCACAGAATGGCCCTGGTTAGAAGTGACCTTAAAGATCATCAAGCACCAACCCCTGCCAGGAGCACAGGTTTGATCTGCAGGCACAACAGAGCTCACTTCAGTCATTTGTCTGACATAACCCCTCCAGATTACTGGATCTACTCTGTTCAAATGAAGAAGAAATATATATCCAGGAATATTTCCTGGATCCTTATGGCATGAGGGTTTCTTTTAGCAGTTGACACGGGATGGGGGAGAAGGGTGTTTATCGAGAACACAGATCAGGAGAGATGAAAATCCAGGTCCGTACAGGTTTCGAGGCAGGCCAAAGGCAAAGATGCCTGCATTGGCCACACCCTCCCTGAATGTCACTGCCGAAATGGGTCCAGATGTTTTAACTATTTCTGCATATGCACTTTCCAGCGCTCCAACACCTGCAAACTGAGTTTTAGCACACGGATAAGTCACAGCCTTAACTTAATCCAGATAGAAAAAGCAAGCTGTTAAATCCCAGACAGACAAAAATTCTCCACAGCACGGATTTCTTTAACTCAACTACTGAAGACGTAGAAAATGTACAGACTTCTTTTAATCACCCACAGCTGTGTATACCTTCCAAGTGGAGACTGCTACCCACGTGCATTTCATCCTATTGGCTCTCACTTGAGGCTGTGATCACTAACACAGCGCTTCAGTTTGCCTTCACAGCTCTTGCAAAGGTACATCCAGGTAAGCCCTCAACACCTTTCTGGTGCTAATGCATTTTCCCTTTAAAAAATAATAAGAATAAAAAAAAATAAAACATATACTTCAAGTACATGCAGGGGAAACTGAAAAATAAAAAGCAAGATGAAAGCTATCTATAAGAGAAATTACGTCAAAATTCACTCCTACCACCAGGCAACTCTAACCTGAGCTTCTTGGTTGTTTCAGAATTATAACTAAAGTTATGTAAATTAAAGCTCCTTTAGATCCAGGCAAAACATGCTCAACATACGGTGTGACTGATATGCATTTAACACTGGTAGTCTACGGTTCAGTGGTTAAAGGTGGCACCATCTATAAAACAAAGGATTCATTTTGAGATTTAAAATGTGCTGCTATTTCATAAACTTCTTCAAGCGTTCTGGCTTTTGTATTTAGCTACAAGCACTAAGAAAGAATATTAGGTATGTTATACAGACATCCCCTGTAGTTACACATCAGGCAGCAAAGCTCTTTGCCTTCCATTTGTTCTCTTTCTTGAATTATTCACTGTCATGCACGGACAACTTGTCGTTCCAAAGCCAAGCCCTACTTCATTTCCTTCATGATGAAATGAAAAACTAATACAAATGTACTTCTACTCCAGAATCTGTTTAAGCCCAGCAAGTTCACTGAAGAAGCACATCTTCTTACAGTAAGGGCAAAGCCAGGTCTCTTAGAGTCACCTAGAGAAAATGGAATGGCAGAAATGGGGCAGGAAGTGCAGGTCCCAGACACAGAAGTTTGAGGATATCCAGTGCTCCGGCTAACTGGAAGCACTACAAGTCTGACAAAAGCATTTTGTCTCAGTTGATCCACATACTGTCACAGTTAGTCTCAGTCAAGTATCCCTCTCAATTTATAATGGTATTACAAGAAGAAACTCTTAGCTTCCTCACAGCCACACTTTATAGTATGAAGTTTTGCATTAAAAGTAGCATTTACTTACATTTCTTTTAAACATTTTCCCCACTCTGAAGTCCAGTCGGGACAGTTTTAATTTGGAAAGACATAACAGAATGTGTTAGTACAAAATGAAGGCCAAGAAAAGTACAAGGACTGGACAAAGCATGCATGAGCCCAAAATCCTGGTTAACCTGAAACCTGTACAGAGGGTATGCTGAGTTACTGACAAGGATTTAAGTGGGTCACTGCTGTTAGACGTAACTCATGCCTAATTGAAAACCTGTAACGTATGACTGAAGACAAATTCTCAACTCCAAAATGACCCCTCAAAATTACTTAGGTTACAGCAGCACTGTTATCTTGCATTCTCCACTACTCTTCCCTTTGGTTTAGTTACAACAGCACAGAAGAGTGGAAAAGAAAATGAATTTCTACAAGACAGTACTGCAGCAACACGATCCAGTTCCCAAACACAAGCCAAGAAATTAACTCAGCAGGTCCACTCAATCAGCAAATTTTCCTCATCAGCTGAAAGGTGTACAAACACCGAGCAAACAAAGCCTGCTTCACACACTCCGGCTTCACTAATTCTTCGACACCATGGAAAGAAGAAGCCAAGCTTCTGTCTTCACTTGCAGCCTTCTCCTCCTTTAGATAAGTCCAATTCTTGCAGTCTGAGCATCCAGAGTCCATCAGTGCTAATTTATAACTTCGTTATCATGTGTAATAAACCACTTGTAAAAAGCAGGTTTAAATTAATGCAACATTAATGGAATGCAACATCACTGAGAAATTAAAGTCAACATACACTCATGACAACCTAAAGAAGGGGCAAGAGAGAACCTCCGAAATCTTGATGGTCCTTGTAAGTTCCTTTCAATCCGGGCTAGTCTATGATTCTATGAAACCATCATCACAAATTTCTGGCAACCACTGAGCCAAATGGAGAGACCCTTAAGGAGCCCCCCAAGTAACCAAGCATCTGCCACCCCACACAAACCTCAAACCAATGGGAACAGAAGAAAGAAAACCCCCACATTAGGACAGCTTCGCTTTCACAGGGCAGTACCCGTCCTTTAACAGGAACTCCCAAGAAAAATCTGGAAAAAAAAAATCAAGATCTTCATATAAACACACTACTCGTTTCTACCATGATAAAGACAGAAATAAACTGTCCACATTTCCACTTTTCATAATGGAGGGGAGAATTACGAGCTAACACACAGGCAAATTCAATTCCCCAGAACAGAACAACCCATCATTTTTTAAGATAGCTCACAAGCAGCACACTTCATAGTTTCCTTAAAGAATTTCTTGTTACACCTACATAGGCTCAGCAGAAAGACAAGAGCTCAAAAACCTTAACTCTGCCCACAAGAACTTCTATTACCAACTAAAGGAAGTCAACTTACGCTAGAGAAGCTCCACGTCCTTACGTACTCAAGATAAGTAATGGATGCTAGGTTAGCAGACTATTCAAAACGACCTAGAACGCTTCAGAATCTCAAAAGAGTTAAGGAGTATTCAACATCTTTGCTATTAAGCAAGAAAACTTTTAAGCACACATACCAACATTCGATGGTCTCAGACCATTCACAGCTGCACCAGGAACTTCCTACTGCACATGCTGTCAGCACTGTCCACTGCAATAAACCTTTGTACTCTGAAATGAAGCAATACTGTAGCTGATCTCTTTGATATGTTCCTGTAGGGCTGTCCCCTAGAAGCTAATTTAACGAAACACACTAACATAATGTATTTATTGGCTTAAAGTGGGTTTGGTTGCTCTAACTCTTTTATCATCCAGAGCAAACTAATCAATTTAAACCAAGCACGTGTCAATTTACTGGTGTCCTTGCAAAAGTCATCCATGGATGTAACATTAATACAGAACAACCACATCATGCGTGCCTGTGCTGGCTGGTAAAGCACAAGCCAAGAAAGAGCAAAGGAAACAACAGCTAAACTAAAACCCCTGCTTATTACACAGACCCTCTGCACCCAGCACTCATTCCTGGAACTCCCTGGAACTTCTCCGTAGAATCCTGTGGCTTGACAGATATTTCCCGTCTATTCTTTACAGAACAGAAACCACCAAGATGAAGTGGTGGTGAGTTCCTCTTTCTAAGTTTTCCAACTACAAGAAGGAACCGAAAGAATTGTTGGCGCATAAACTCCTAACAAAAAACTGTATGGAACAATGCTCTCTCTGGGGCATACTTCCAGTTCTCTTTTCTTCTCTCGCTACAACCATTTAATCTCCCACAAACTCAAAATCTACTCTATCATGACATTTTCCATGGGCTAACTTGACAAGCGCGGGGCTCTGCAGAAGCACTTCCCAGTTCAGAACGCCCAGCTGGCACACCTCTGACTTCTTCAGAACGCCCCAAGTGCCCCTGCAGCACGTGGCTTAGGCCAGTCAGCATTCCCAGCCAACGCTGTCACAATTGGTCACAAATTGTCCACGTGTCTTACAATGAGGAGCAATAAAGTCACCTACAATGTGCAGCTAACGCCAGATTTCAACTCAGTGGCTGTTCCCTACCCCAGGCTGCCTTCATACCATATGCTACACATACCATAAATGCAGACATAATGTGAAAGTAAACAAACTGAACTGCTGCCATTAAAGCCATTTATTATTATTATTATTTATACTTTCAATTTCGCATTACTGGCTAAATAGAAGCGAATTCACATTGGACTCCCTTGTGAGGCTCTTTTGTAAGCCATGTGAGTGTTCATTCCAGGAGAGGTTTTGTAACATTTATTTGTTGTTACAGACAGAGCTTTCCATAACAGTAAGGCATAACAAGTTCTCAGAAACAATCTGTGTTTGTTACAAGTCACCTTGGCTTGCATTATCCAAGAAAGAAGCAGGAGAGAAAAAAAAATTCACTGCTGGAACAACACCAAGGCCTATTTTACTATTACATTATAAGCAAGTAAAAACAATCATAAAATAAAACTTAAAGCAGCTGAGTTAAAAAAAAAAAGAAACTTTTAAAATGGCAAAAGGCAACGATGGAATTCACACTGGGCTACTGCTGAAATACATTCACACTCTTCTGAAGTATTGACCTTACGTGTCCGACTGATGCACTCATTATGTAAACATCTACCCTGAGAGTAAACTTAAAGTGCTCAGACTTAGCAAATGACTTCAGACTCTGTACCTGAATGAGACTGAAAGCCTTTATCTGGATACAGAGCAGCCAGCGCTCTGAAAATATGAACTTAAACTTCATGGTAAGCCTGAAGCTCCGGTGTTGCCTCTCTCAGCCAGAGGACCGGTGACTCGCATTGTGCTGGCACTGGTTGCCAGAAGAGCTCCCTGAGCCAATGACAGACTGACTGAAGCGGCTCTGAAGTCATAGGGACTCCCACACAGCGCATTCCCTCGTCACCAAATTAAGCACGTGTTGCATCTTGCTACATTCCACACTTAGGTACAGTGAGAAGTTTCATCAGTTATATATTATCTCAAGAAAATCAGTATGAATTAAAAGCCATTGTAAGGGCTGTGCTCAAGTGCATTTTTTATTTCACAGTGCATCCCAAGCTCCAAGCTTCTGTGATGATCCTCTGTTCAGCTGTCACTATTCTGCATGTCTTGGTATTGGGCAAATCATCATTCTGTTAAAGAAAAGCAGGGTCTCCCAATAGAGCACACCACAGGCAGCAGCTAACCGAGCTCCGGTGAATTTAAGAGCAATTCTTGCTGAAGGTAACGTTTTAACGAGAGTTATTTCAAACGCTTCTACTTTTTAAGAGCCAGACATAAAACATCTGCTATACAGCATTAAGCACTTAAATATTTTCAGACAAAAATACATCCTTGCCATAGTTCCTGAGTAACTCTCAGAGGACAGGAACCCTCCCTCCACAGAAGCACCAAATGCAGTGATCGTTCTGCCTCACCTTCAGGTCAGTGCAACACACATCTTGCAGAGGTTTATCATTATTCCAAGCCACATTAATAAAACCAACTCCTGCTATGACCACATACAGAGCAAGGACACTGCTCCACAGTAAAGTTATTTCACAGCCAAAGCATTCCAAATCCACTCTACCAAGCTGAACTTTGCAGAAGCTTCAACGCCAGAGAAGTTCCAGCACATCCCCAATCCTGCCGAGATCTATTTACATATTTGTGAGATAAGCACATCAAAATACTTCTGAGAGGTAAAAGCCCCTTAAAGTCAGGCATCTGCTCACAGGGCCGGGAGCTGGAAGCAGAAGCCTCCGCAGCACGCTCACAGCTGCTCTGCCCCACGTGTACACAGCACGCTCATCCCTGGGGCTCACAGGGGTCACAGCTTCACGAACAGGTCTGGAAGGCAGCGACTCAGTGCCACAGTAATGGAAGCGCTGCTTCTACAGTGAGATAAATCACATTCATCCTCCGAGTTACAACCTAATGTCACCATGAACTGAATTATGCTATTAACCGAGACTACTAAAAGTTATCTCCTTGATAAAGAGGAATCAGAGAATCGCGTGAGTTGGAAGGGACTCCTAAAGGCCATCTGGTCCAACTCTCCTGCAGTTACGCTAGATCAGGTGCTCAGAGCCCGTCCTGTCTGACCTCGGGATCTCCAGGCATGGGGAGTCTACCACCTCTCTGGGCAACCTGTGCCAGTGCCTCACCGTCCTTTCTTTCTTATAACCAGTCAAAGGACACTAAATATTTTAAAAGTGTTCATAAAACCAGCAAGCAAACACGTGGCAGCCCCAAGGAACACCGTGAGCTCCTCACCCTCAACATAAAACAGCAAGTTCGCTTCTTTCTTGCTAAAGCTGCTTAGCTTAACTCACTCAAGTAGGAACATCTCACCAACACGAGTGCTCAGAACGGAACGAGTCTCATTTTGGGTTTTCTGAAACTCCTTGGCAAGAACGAGGTTAGGGTTAGAAGAACGGGCATTCTGAGACGGACATCTTCCTCGTACAAACAGGACAGAACGAGCAAATCGTAACACGCACCTATATGTGGATTTCCAACTAAAAAGCAGATCTAGTAAATCTAGAGCGGCGATGCGAGCAGCCAACGGTCAGCGCTCCCCATGACAGCATTAATAACCGCAGCCGTTTCAGAAAGGTGGGTGGCCCAATAAAAGAGGCCCCGGGGTGCCGCTCTGCCCTCCTCGGCCGCGCCGCCGACTTTCCCCAGCCGGCCGGGAAAGCTCCGCAGCGAGGCGCAGCGCCCAGCCGGAGCCCCGCACGTGCGGCGCGCAGCCCCGCGGAGCCCAGCGCCCGCCCGCCGCCCACGGCCCGCAGACGGAGCCCGGCTGCGCGGGGGGGGGCCTCGCCGTTCCCCCACCCCCTCCGCAGCCTCGGATTCCGCCCGTGAGCGACACCCGACACCAGCGCCTCCAAACCCCGCAGAAATCCGGGACCGCGGAAGCGCGGCGCGGGGAAGGGAGGCCGGGGGGGGGGACGCGCGCACGACTTTTGTCTCTCTTTTGCAACCGGACGCGGCCACCGAGAGCCCCCCTCCGCAGCACGGTCCCCGGGGGAAGCAGCCCCGCGAGGAGGGGACGGGAGGCCTCTGCGTGCGGCGGGGCCCCCCGCGCCCCGGGCCGAGAGGAGCCGGGCTACGGGGGCACGCGACGCGCCGCCTCCCCGCCCTCCCGCAGCCGCCCCCGGGGAGCCCCGCTCTGCCCGTCCCGTCCATGTGCGCGTCTCTCCCCGGCGGAGTTCTGGGGAAGTTTCTCCAAACTCCGCCAACAAAAGGGGCAGAAGCTCTCTCCGCCGCCGCTCCCCCCACCCCCCCGTTCCGTTCCCTTCCCGCGGCACTCACCCCCGGCCGAGCCCGGCTCGCAGCGCAGCACCGAGGCGGCCAGGAGCCGCAGCAGCAGCAGGAGCGGCGGCGCCGCCTCCATGTTGTGCCGCAGCAGCAGCTGCCGGAGCGGAGCCCGCCGAGCGTCTCAGGCAGGTTCCATGCTCGGGGCGCTGCGCTCGGCGGGGAGGGAGGCGGGAAGGGGGAGGCGCCGCGCCCGGCCCTCCTCCTCCTCCTCCTCCGCCTGCCCCCACCGCTCCTGCCTCCCTGAAGGGGGCTGGGATTCTCCCGCTCGCGCCGCGGCCCGGGGAGGAGCCGTGCGCCCGCACAGGCCCGCGCCGTGCACCTGGCGGGGAGCGGCGGCTCGGCTCGGGGCTCCTCGGGCTTTCTGGAGACGTTCGCTTGTTGGCTTTTAGTGTTTGGGTTTTCTTCCTTCTGTTCCTGGAGCAGTTAGCCAGGGCGCGAGGGGGACACGAGAAGGGGCAAAGTGCTCAGTGTGTGTTTACAAACTACTTGTGCATCTGCACTGCGTGTGCCCATACTTGCTGCTTCATCCACGAAGAAGGGCAGCTGTTTTCTTCCGAAGTGGGGGTTTTCCTTCACCTTCCTCTTCCCAGCGACACGAGTGCTTCCTCACAACGCTCCGTGTCTGCATCGCAAAGAAAGTCACTTTTTGGCAGCAGTTTGTTTGCTTTTTCCCCATCAAACACGCTGCCTGTTGATATAAATACATTACCAGCGAGAAATGGGCAGAAGCTGCTCTGTGACAGGAGGCCTTGGATGCCGTGCTGCTGCGTCCAAGTCTGGACCCCCCAGTACAAGAAAGACAGGGAGCTGTTGGAGAGGGTCCAGAGGAGGGCCACAAAGATGATCAGGGGACTGGAGCACCTCCCCTATGAGGACAGGCTGAAGGAGCTGGGCTTGTTCAGCCTGGAGAAAAGAAGGCTGCGGGGTGACCTCATTGCAGCCTTTCAGTACCTAAAGGGAGCCTACAGACAGGAGGGGAATCAACTCTTTGAAAGGGTAGATAACAGCAGGACAACGGGAAATGGCTTTAAGTTGAGGGAAGGGAGATTTAGGTTGGACATCAGGAGGAAATTCTTTACAGAGAGAGTGGTGAGGTGCTGGAACAGGCTGCCCAGAGAGGTTGTGGATGCCCCATCCCTGGAGGTGTTCAAGGCCAGATTGGATGGGGCCCTGGGCAGCCTGGTCTAGCATTAGGTGGGAAGGGAAGGTTGGTGGCCCTGCATGCAGCAGGGGGGTTGGAGATTCATGATCCTTGAGGTCCCTTCCAACCCTGGCAATTCTGTGATTCTGTGATGCCAGGAGCTGAGCTGTGCCGCTGCCCCCCAGACATCCCACACCTTCTTCACACCCAGCTACCACAAATGCCTCAGCAGCAGGGATGGAGCCTCCATTTTCCCTTGTGCCAACACCAAATTTACCATAGGAAATAATACACATGTGGAATCGACAAGGCATTCCCTTGTAAATCACAATCAAGCTGTAAATCACATGCAAGCAATTAGCCAATAGACATTTAAAAGTTGCTTTTCCTTTCAGAGGTTCTCTAGACAGTGGCCATGTCCTAATAGATCTGCCTCGCTGTGGGTTCTGCACCCATGGTTGAGATTTCTTCTTGGAGCCCCATGGACCCCTGCCCATCTCAAAAAGTGGGGCCAAAAGCTCAGGAATTCTTTTGGGACCTGATGGTTACCAGGTGCAGCTTTCCTTAGGTTTCCTCCTTTCCTAAGAAATGTTTAATGTTGGGATAGTGTTCAGGAATTACAGAAGGTCTATAGTGCTGACCTTCATGCCAACCCACAAAGGAAAATAAAGCTGCTCTACCTTGCTGCTTATTAAATACATAAAGAATGCTTATTTTAAAGAAGGCTGATTCTAGGTGACATTTTAAATCTGGAGAAATCTCAGTGTTCTTCAAGATGAGAAAGACAGCAGCTGATCTTCCTTGATAGAAGTTCTGCAATAAACCAGAGCCCATATCAGAGCCGCTGTGAAATACTAACGGCAAAACTTTGTATGAAGAGATAAAGATGATGCTGACTGAGAGATTTCAACAGAGACCAGTATTTTTCAAAGGAAAGTACCTGCTATAACGAGAGTTATTGATATTGATAAGATCTGCTGGTGACTGCTCTGAGCCCCACACCAACCTTTGCTGTGATGGAGGACTATTCAAAGGCATAGCCCACAGAGCTTCATACCATGTGAAATTTCAGTCTTTGCAGTAGCACAGAGCTTGAACGAAAATTTATTTTCAGAGTGTGATGTTCTTGCTTGGCAATCCCCTTCCTCCTCCAATTAACAGACTAGGGGGCAGTCTCCAAGCTGAAACAAAGGAAAGGGAGACAGGCTATGCAGGTGGGCAGCTAGGAAAGACAGACTTACCAGATTTTATATTTATCAGATATTAAGTTTATGCTTCTTTGTGACTTTAATAGCAACACCTTTGCTAAAAGGACATTTCATCACAATCTGAAGTGACAGCAAATCTAGTAGCAGCCAAGAGCTCAGTATTCCACCAATCACAAAGATGCGGCATTAACCTATTCATATGTTGCAGGGGTATTTGGAGAAAATAAAATTTGGGCAGCTGTGGAAAGAAGCCTGACGTCCATGCTGAGGAAGCTGTCTCCCACCTTTGTGCCAGCCCTGCAAGAATTCTTCCAGCAAAGCCAGGGAAAGCAAAGCTGTGACATTCCTGAAATGTCTGACATACGTTTCTAAGGAAGTAAAAAACAGGTTAAAAATAATCTTAACAGGCCTCATTTTTTCCCCCTTTTTCTTATTTGAAGAAAGAGGGACTCCTTTCTGATAAGGTCCCAGCACAAAGTACTCCCAAGTACAGAGCCAATGCCCCATATCTAACTTTTCTTATGTAAACCTGAGCAAGTCACAGTGTAGCACTTCCTCAGTTTCCCCTACATAAAAGGGGCAGAGAATAATTTTCCTTTCATCCTTTCTGCGTAACATAGAGAAAGCTGCAGCAAGTCTGGGGCCTGGCTGTGCAAAGAAGGAAGGGGAGAAATGTAGACTGCAAGCCCAGCACTCCCCCCGGAGCTGCAGGCAGGCCAGCTCTTGTTTTCTGCCATTGTTGTCGTCCCTGACAGAGAAAGGAGGGAAGTGCAGAGGCTTAGAAGGGAAAACAAAGAGCCCAGCTGTATCTGAGCTCCCAGGGATGTCCTCCAGGATAACCTTGCCATCCCACCACAGCTGGAAAACTTGGCTCAACTGAAATGCTCTAAATGCTTTCTACATATTTACTCCTTCTGGATTTCTCTCTCCTACTCCAGTTTACAGCGTTCTCCTCTCCCAGCTGCCAGAACTGTCTGAGCTCCTGTAGAGCTAAACACTTAATGACAACTGCAGAAGCCCCTAAAGTGAATTTACTGCCTTATAAATGACACACAGGTTTATTTTATGGCAAATATCAGTACCTAGACATGCATCTTTATTCCTATTGGGCAGCACTGTTTACTGAAGACAAAGTCAGTAGATCCAAACAGGCTGAGGAGGTTCTGTGGTGGTTTGCAAAGGGGATGTAAAGAGAACTGTAAAAAAAAAAAAAAAAAAAAGACAGCAACAAAAGAGTTTCCTCCTCTAAGGCCACAGGAGGGTCACTTTCCTATTCCAGCATCTGAGATATAGGTCTTCATACTTCCTCACCCAGCTTTCAGATAGAAAGCAGCCTCAAGCTAAACATATAGAGGGATTTTTAGTCCTTTTCATCATTTATCACAGATGAAAATGTGTACAGATAGTCTACAGTAAGTTAGAAATGATTGAGGAAAATACTGTCTGGATGAAGGTTCTCTCATCTCCTCAAAAAAAATAGACATGAGGAGGAAAACACATACATACAACATAGTTAAGATCACACCTCCCAGGAAGACATCTAAAGAAACTTTAGCAAGGGGTGGTTGAGGTCATGGACCTCACATGCTTCAGAAAGCTTGGGCCATCCACCAGACTCTATAGGCATCACTCAGTGTCTTCTCCACCACCAATTGCTCATATTCAGCCTCTTGGTAATGGTAGCATTTCCCTCTTCTTTTATCCATCTTGCTGGTTCAGACTGCTGCTCCCTGTGAAAGTAAGCACAGCACAATCGAGGCCTGAGGTTACGGAGGACTTCCTGGCACTGCTTTGGAAAAAGAGGATTCTTAGGTGTTAAACAACACAATGTTCAGAACTGATTGGTGGCAGTGCAGTTATTTAAGCTGTCTGATACAGTAGGGGAACGTTACCCATCATCTCCTACTCTGTTGGTCAGGAATGGATGATGACTAAATAGCAAGAAAGTTATTCTTTTGGAGCCTAGTCAGGCAAGCAAAAGAGCACATCTGCATTATAGATATAACTATATAGAATCATGCATGTATGATCTGGAGTACTCTCCCTTCATAGGCAAGCTACAGTGTCATACCTGGAATTACAGCCCTTGCATTTCTAGTGCAGCCATTTCCAACATCATGACCCCAGTGAGGTTATGGCAGCTACAGACTAGCAGATCTAGGGACACTATGAATCAAGAGATCAGAGTACTATGGGACAGAGCCTTCCCAGAGAAGTGAGCTAAAGGAGATGTGGCTGACAGGTTTGCAAGAGGAAATCTCATACTTTTTTTTTTTTTTTTTTAATATTTAAAGTGTCCTATTAATTGAAACAACACTTAAGGGTATTCTGTGTTAATGAGACAATGAGGATAAAGAGCCCGTTCCCAAAGCCTCCTGCAAGCTAGCAGCCTCAGGAACAGAGGGGCTGGCACTGCCTGAGGAGGAGGAACATGTCACCATAAAAAGTCCTGAAAACATAAAAATAGTTCAGTGGGTTTTTTGGTGGTGATTCTTGGACTCCAAATGCTTTTTTGGTCGTAACTACACTCCCTGTTGCAGCTACCAGAGCAGCAGTCATCGCGTTTCTCTGTGCTGCACGAGCAAGTGTTGCTGTTTAAGCCTCCATTCCTGCTACCTTTTTGGAGCTGCTTATAAAATTAACCATTTCTGGTTTTGGAGCCACACTTTCTGTCTAGTCCTTAGTCAACAAAATTCTGTTCCAAAGAAGGGAAAATTATCCATTTGGCAGCAAATAAGGGAACTATGAAAGAAGAGTGACTGTCTGAACACAAAGTGCTTCGCAGTTCTCTCTGTCCTATGCTCTTTATGAAGAGCCATCTTTTATTATAGGCAACTTCAACATCGCAGTGGAAATCCAGAGTGTCAGCAAAAGTTAAAGGAGTCGGCACAAAGACAAATATTCAAGGAGTGCTGTAAGAATCCCCAAGTGAAACACATAAAAAGAAATTCAAATGAAAAATCAACTGTAATATGTTCTGCCTGCTCCAGACTGCAAGGTTAACTCCAGCCTGTGCTGCGTCTGAGCAACAAACCAAGTAGGTCAGTTTGTGCAGCTATGCATCTCCCTTTCTGCAGTGCTTGCAGTGACCTAAAACTTTATATTTGCATACTCTTTGCCACGAGGTATCACCTAAGGCCTTACAACAATAGGCAGTGGCAGGTTTCTTCAGCCTCACTCCAGTGCTGCCCATCACATGGGAATCACTTAAGCAGTACCTTAGCTTTAGTCATGATGTAGCATAGAGCACACCCCGAGATTCCTTCTCCAAATGTAACAGAGTTGGTTTCATTATGAGGATGCAAGAACAGATGCTGAATGCATCACAGAGAAGTGCTGTGGTTTAGTCCAGCATCTTTATGTGCCTTTGTGCTGCTCCAAGCATCCTTGCACAGCACAGGTGTCCTGTACCAAGTAGAGTGAGAAAATAGCTTCAGAATCCTTCAAAAGAACCCAGTAACTCATTTAGTAATTTTTGGAAGAAAAGCATCATGCACTCACTGGTATATACAAGTGATCACTCCCTACCTTCTATCTGCCCACCTACGGTAACTGGCTTTTCATCACAGCATTCAATTCACTGCAAACTGATGTTCACATACTTGCCTTCTTTCCTCTGTGTACCACAGGTTTGATACTGATGGCAAAATTCCAGTCAGTGGTTGCAAATAGAATCTCTACACAGTCATACTTGAGCTGCTGAGGAGCCCACATTACTGGGAGCGCAGGAGGTAAATCTGGAATCCATCTGTCTTCAGAGAAACAGAATTTATTCACATAACAGCCAGGTGTTGCCTCACCTTATCCCCAAATCAATCACGGTTAATAGTAACATCTAAAATAATACTATTAAAATAGAATAAAAATAATAAAGTAATACTATAAAAATAACCTGCTACAGTCTGTGCGACCATGGAATCTGGGTGGCCGTGGAGTCTGCAACCTTTGTGTGTGATCACCCTTTCAGAGTAAATTGGGTGTACAGAGAAAATATTGCAAAACATGATGGTCTGTTAACAACATGCCTGTTACATTCATATCTTAACAGACAACGCTCACCTCCACCACTAAAAGCATCGTCACGAGCTGTAAGACTAGAAGACTTAGAAATCATAGAAATAGTATCAGAATGAATATGGGCTGATGTTTAGACTAGATGGAAAAGCCCACTAAGATCAACCTTTATGATTCCATGATTCAGAACAAACTGATGGTAAGATGCTACCCTTAACTATGCTACAGATGAGGTCACAGGTAAAGGCTGTTCCTTTGACATTTGCAGCATGAAAAAATTTCTTTAACTTTTGAAAGGTACTTAAGATGGCCTGTTTTAAGCAGACGTGAAGCCATACTCAACTAGTTACTGCCTGACTAATTTTTGTGGGCGATTCAGATGCCAGGCAAGACTTGCTCTGTCCTGGCAAGATGGAAATCTTTTTTGTACTCAATGGGAAGGGCCCCACAATACAGCTCAGAGCCATGACTATTTAGATATTAAAATGGTGGTAAAATGGTGGATGTCGAAACTGATCCTGAAAATAATCTGTTACGTGAAGTCTACCTGCTGACTGCTTGCTGACAGCACTTGGAGTGGTTCTTGATGGGATAATGATAAGTGCTCCTGGCAGCTGCCAAGGAAACTATGTGGAAGGTAAGGGAGAAAAAAAAAAGGAAGGTGACATAAGGGAAAGTTTGCAGACAGGAGTAAATGGGAAAGGAGCGGTGATAAAGTTTTCTACAAGATTTACAGTGGCGTAGATACGTGCAAATTCACTGCATTTAGCATTTTCTTGAACATGATCTGCTCAGCACTTTGTAAAATATAAGAACCTATAATATGCCTATAGGGAATTTCCTATCTGGCAAGCGAGATGACTGGAACTGTACAAAAAAATGAAGCTATTTCCACAGCAGTACAATAGTGTGAGATGTGCCTGAAGGTCCGCAATGGAGAACAATTTCCCGTAGATGGCAGCATTGGTGAGCATCATCAGCTAAACCACAGCTTCAGGTAGTCGAGCTCGCACCCACGGTTTTATAGGAACTTTTTGTAGCATCTGAGGGAAGCAAGGTTTTTTCAATCATTAATGATTCTGGACTCTTTACGGCTCTTCTTCACATATCTCTCTCTGATAGTGAGATTACGCTTTAAACATACAACATTTGCACAGTAGAAATATATAATAGACACTCATTTTGACAGAGTGATACAGCCCACCACACACACACAGGCTCAGGAACGTGGTGCTGAAGCATCACTCAGGAGCTCGGAACCTACGCACAAGAATTTTTGTTATTTAGGAAGTATCAGCATGGTATCGATCAATCAAAATAGAGAAGATACAATATTCTGCTTAAGTAATAAAAGAGTTGAGGCTTTATTACATCTTGGATTTCGATGAGATTGGAACAATTGCTTAAGTCAATGCATTAGAACACCCTGCCAAAGAGGAAGATATAACTGAGTTAAGGTCTTGGTCCACGGAAAAAATGAAGTCTTCACAAGAAACTCTCGCTAGTTCCCTCAATTTGCTGACTTCATTGCAGAGCCAGACCAGTCTCAAAGTTCGCTTTGATTTACTGATTTTCACCTCTCCTTCCTTGCAACAGAACAGTACAGAGATAAAAATCGAGGCCACAGCAAAAAGTAAAATACAATTAGCATGGTGAAGAATGATGACAAAGCTTGCATTGATACAATAGTAAAAGGAAAACAAGTGAGGAACTGAGTTATTATAAGGCAATGAAAGCTCTTCTTAGTTGTCACAAAACAGACATAGTTTGTAATGAACTTTTTGCTTCAGTATCTATTAAAAAAAATGACTATAGATCAAGGCAACATGGGGAAAAAGCTCAGACTGGAATTCAGAAAGAATAGAAAAGATGTGGTACACGGAATTAATTTCATCCAACTAAAAACTAGGAAATTTAGGAGAACCTTTAGAGCCATTACTGGTGACCTCTGACAACTCATGCAGGATTAGAAGCGCGTCTGGAAGGCAGAAGAGCCATAAAGAGAGTGCTCATCTTTGAAAGGGAAAAGGGAGGACTCAGAAACATGACTTGCTTAGTTGAATTCCAAGAGAAAACAAAACTAAAATACCATTTGGAAGCAGCTATCAGGAAAATATAAGTTGGATGAAAATACTACAGAGTAGCTGTGATATTCATTGGAAAATTGCATCAGTAGCTGCAGTAGTCATCAGGTTTGGCTGGTCTGCAGGAAAGAGGAAAAGTGAAAACATTCATTTCAGTAAAGAGAAAAGATCTACCCACTGTGTCCTTGGTTAACAGGTCAGGAAGCTCAAACCACAGCAAGTGAGGATCGGCTCTGAAGAAAGGAAAAATATAACAGTAATAAGGATAGTTGTAATAGATGCGAGAGTGAGGAACCAAGAGATTTCAGCAATCCAGTAACACAGACATTTCTAAAATTTATTGCACACTGCCCATTCTGTCCTGAAGCTGGGGCACAGGGCATCTGACCTCCTGATGCCCTGAAGACCTTCTCCCTTACTTACTTTGATTTTAATATTTTCTTACAAAGCCATTATATTAGGTTATCAACTAAATACTCACTAAGGAAAAAAAAAAAAAAAAAAAAAGGAAAGATGTAGATAGGGCTGTAAGTGATGGAAAAAAAGTCACCAGATATTGATGCTGGCTGCCATGAGATCAATCACCTAGACCAGGCAGTACTTCTTGGCATTTTAACAGTCACTGTGCATAAATCCTCTCCACACAGGTGAAGCCACCACAAGATTTGGAAAGGGCTCTGCAACTCTCCAGAAGTCTGGTGTTACCCTTTGGGTTTGCAGGGTGACAAGATGCCCATCCAGCCACTGCACATACTTTTCCCCATTGACTTCAAGCTTCCTGTCTCCAAGCCCTACAAACTGTCAGTATGTAAGGCCTTCTCTCCCTTCCACTCAGCAGGACAGACTCCAATGCTGCCCTGGAATAACACTGTTTTCAAGTGCACAAGTAAAGATCACCGTATAAAACCTACAACCAGGTCCATCAGTTCATTAGTGAGGCGGGCAAAAGCTTCCACAGAATAAAAACCACTATTAATCATTCTCTTCCCTTAAGTGCTATAAGACTTCTAAAACGCATTGCCAGCTCATACGAATGGGCCCAATTCAAAAACAGTTGATACTGCTTTGGTCTACACATTCTATGACATGAGAAGCCACACAGACATCTATTATTATTGTGAAGAAACACTATAAACTCTGAAATAATCCAAAACCAAATGAAAAATAAAGGAAAAACACAATAGGAATAAAGGATCCTTAGCAACTGGGCAATAAAAAAGTCAGAGTGGAAAGTATAAGATGGCTACTTGACAGATAAAGTGCAAGCTCCTTGTTTTCAAGACTAAAAGATCAACCTCAAGAAAGAAAGCCACGGAAAAAAGGAAAAAAAATGTCTATAAAGGGGCAGTAGCTCTGTGTCTGAGACGATTAGTAGGCGTAGGCTGCAACACGTTATTAAGCAGCTTGGCTTGAGGAAAACCAAATGTTTTATTTCAAGCCTCCAAAAACACTAGGCTGAAATATGACCATTGGTCTACTTGGTATAATATATCAGAACTCATCCTTCTCAAACTAAAACGTCTATTATCTTTGAACAATTTGCAATTCAAACAAGGCAAGTGATAGCTAAATCTAAGGCAGTTCATTTTAGTATGAAGTCATGGAATGCCTTCAGTGTTTCACTCTTTGGTCAAAAGGGGAGTACTCAAATCACTTGCTTGGAGAACAAAGGTGTGGGGAAATCTGCCTGTGCCTCCTCTCTGAAGTGGTTGTATTTGGAACATTAGAGTCTTGTCTTGGAGGACTAGAGAGGAAAAGCAGAGAAGCCACATCCTATGGAATTTCAGCTAACTGGGAAGCAGGAGCCAGACCAGCTCTAGTTCTTAAATACTGTAGCCTGTTTGGGGGGCCAAAAAGAACAAAGACCTGGAGAAACAACAGCCAGGCTCTCAAACTATCCTCCTGAAATTCAGCAATGCTGTATTGCTGCTCCTTCGGCAGCAAGACTGGCACACCCACTTTGTACCTCTCTGCCAGGAGTAAGGACACAGTGCTCACTGCTTGTGTTCCAGTCCATGGTATCTGTGTAGGAAGGGAAAACAAGGATTCTACCTTATCTCCCTTCTATTTTTAAGCCTTCTAAATGACAAATACTGGTTATTTGGGGCCTCAGGGTAGGGAAAGAGTTGGAAGGGGAGAGAAAGGGGAAAAGATCGAAGAAAGTTGCCTGAGCAGCTGACTTTGTTGTTATGACAAAAAGGAAAATGCTCAATTTCTAAGCACTCAAATTTCTGAGAAACCCATGACGTTGGAGATGCAGCGCGTGCTCATCAGCCTTCACTCAAATATTTACTTTGTCTCCATGACTGCCTCTGATCCAAGCTCTTGGTGCCATGATGTCACTGGAAGAAGCTGAGACCAGACCCCTGGTAGGAGCGGTGGTCACAGACTGGCTTTCTGGCACTGCCCTGGATTAGTCATCAGCTACCCTGCTCCCCGTTATTACACCAACAGGCAGCAGGCCAGCTTTTGGCTCTAACATTCTTACTTCCCTTCTGTCTGTGGTAGGAACTCTCCTTTATTTGCTTTTTAACTAAAAGAACAAGAAAGGTCTCTGAAGGAATTTACAGGTTGTGGGCAAAATCCAGTCTGGAATAGATGGGAACAAAGAGAGTTGAATTCAATGACCAAACACATTGGTATTCTTGTAAGGTGGGACATCATTGGTGCTTACTTAGAAGCAAAAAAAAAATCATTCACCCCCTTCCCTTAAAATAGGAAGGCAATCAAGAAGATTAAAGTGAAATATGCTGATACCACTCACATATACAATGCAAAGAGCACCACTGCCCCTCAAATGGCCACAACTGGTCAGAAACAGAACTGTATTTGCAGGTTATGTGACAATATTCTACACAGAATGGCTTGTGTTGGAAGGAACCTCAAGGATCACCGAGTTCCAGCTCCTGTGTACCTGCCTGCTGGTCAGCTTTTTCTCTCTCCTCCTAAAATCTTTTAAACCATTTTTGTCTAAACCAACAAACAGCAGAGAGCTCAAAGATACCAAGTTTGTTTAAGTTTGATTGTAATAGACAAACATCACTGGCAGCATCACCAGCACAACACCAAATTCTCTCAGCAGCCTGGTTAGGGATAAAGGGAGGAAAGAGGATCTCTGTTCTATTTCCACTCCAGACTGTATTTGGTTTACATGGAAACATATTTAAGATTGGATATACATTGAAAAAAGAAGCTGATGCTCTACAGGCAAGTATTACACTGCAGTATCAGTGGATTGCTAGGATTATTTAGCAAGAAAAGAACAGTCCAGCAGGAGGGGCTGATATGTGGCTCCAGTGCTTATCCTTTGCCAGCAGCCTGGTGTGTGGCCCCGGGCACATTATTTCACCTTTCTGCCTTCTGTGAATAGCAGCTGATAGTGCACGTGTATGTGCCAGCACATTTCTATATAGGAGCTACAGAGCTCCTCTCCATCTCTCTCATCTCTCCTTCTGGCACAAATCTCTGCAGAAACTCAGCTGTAAGTGCGAGCACTTTTGATGCAATAAAAGTCTAAGCTGGCTTGAGAGCAGAATTTAAAATATAATTTAAGAATCAAACAACACGTTCTTCAACACAGACCATAAGGAGACAAGAGTCCAGCCCCTGACATAGCTGGAAACAGCACTGCAGTTACTGCCAGGTGAGCTCAGCAATTTGTTTCAGTAGAGACGGGAGGAAAGGACAACCCCTATGCCAAACTCACTGAAGTGCAACCCAGGTTGTTCAAGTGATTCCCTGTATCTTCCAGCCCCAAACCCCTCTCCCTCCACACACACCACTGCCTGCCTTCTACACCAGCTCTACCATAGCATACAGGGATACAGGGATCCTTGTCACCAAGTCCTCCTCTTGCTCTCTCATAATGAAAAACAGCTGTGGTAGGCATGTCCCAAACAAAGCCTTACACATTCCTGGTGGAACTGCCTCCTCACCGCCAAAACCCCCAGACTTTATATTTACTACAGAAAACTCAAAAGACAACCACTTTTCCTCCTCCAAGCTGTAATTTCCTCCCTGACAGGCCTGTCAAATTTAAGATTTCATGTACTATTCTTATCTCGAGTCCCTGATTCCCCCCTGCCCCACTGCTTAGCAAAGCTGACATCCCTCCAGCACCATGAACATTGCTATAAGTAGCTTCTGCGGAGCAGAGCAGCACATTTTTCCATCTCTAAAAACACCGCAGAGGGCAGTTTGAAACAGAGATAGGAAAATCACTGCGGTGCAGCGCGAATCTGATTGAACCATGCTAGAACATCTTATCAGGTGGAATTCTGTTTAAAATAGGCAGGTGATGAACATCTCTCCTGTTTATTTTGGTAGATTGCTCTCTGAGGAAGCCAAAAAAACAAAAACTGATCTGAATCTCTCTACCAACTGCAGAATGTTACCATCTGTAATCTTAGCTACTCATCAGAGGAAAGAACAAGCATATGCAAGCCATTGACATATCCAAAACACACTGAATGATTTCAGGCACAATCGGTACATTTCTGTGCACACTCTTGTCATGCAAAGACTTTTAGAGCTTAGGGGAAAAGGAGTGGTCACAAGTCAGGGAAAAGCACAGGCAGTGTACTTTCTTTCCTGACCCTTTTTCTCCAGTTGTCTGAGTTCCAGGCCAGCAACATAAGTGATTAAAATTTGTTCTAGCATTAAGCAAACAACTGAGAAAGAGTCTGAAAGCAGAGCCAAGCAAAGGAAGGTCAAAAAGCAAGCTTTTCTCCCACAAGACCTTTACAGAAGACATTACTCCTCAGTAAGCTATCTTCAGAAACTAATTTCCTTAACACCGGAATTCTTGTGGCTTAGAAAGACAAATCTTCTATCAGCCTGACAGCCAAAGAACAGGTTTTCCTGCATTTTAACCCTTACCTGGTTCTGCTTCTCAGCCTAACAGCACTGCTACATGGGCAGCATGCTCCATCTACTGCCTTCCCAGAGTAGATGAATGCACAAATAGAAGAGGCCTCCAGGGTTTCTCCTCCTCTTCCACACAGGTAAACCAATAGAGAAATTTAGCTGTCTTGTGCATCTAACCTGCTAGGCTGAAAGGACTACAAAAAGGCTGATTTCCTTTACAACCTACTGTAGGGAACCTGTTTTAGCAGTGAGTTGGACTTGATGATCTCCAGAGGACCGTTTCAGCCCCTGCAATTCTGTGATTCCTTCATCTTACTTTAACAGTTACGAGTTTAATGCAGTGGTCTTCACCAAGGAAAGACTATTTCTATTGTCATCTCCACACACAATGCTCATTCATGCACTCAAGTGACTTAGATGTGAGAAGCTCACTTGGGACAGACAAGTTTGAAGGATTGCAAAGGACCTCATTCTCTCAGGTCTGCTTCAAAAACAGCTTCAGGTTTTTTTTAAGATCAAAGGAGTAAAGAATAATCCCCCCATCACACCGCTTCTTAGAGGCTTCTGCTAAGCCTTTTCATCTTGAAAGATCCATTGGCTCAGTCACACCACCCTTTGTTTC
This sequence comes from Chrysolophus pictus, assembly GCA_037305975.1. Lineage (NCBI taxonomy): Eukaryota > Metazoa > Chordata > Aves > Galliformes > Phasianidae > Chrysolophus > Chrysolophus pictus. The sequence goes on along the minus strand of CM074580.1, from coordinate 16,423,207 downwards.
CAATTATATAGTAAGGGCAGCCGAACTAGGTTAGGCTAAAAGTTCACCTAACCTTTCTCCCTCTGTTTAGGAGCCTATTAGGACTTCTGTGGTTTAAGAGAGTCAGCTGAGAAAGCATATGACACAGGTTGTGTATGGAGCAAGCCTTCCTCTGCCACAACCTCCTTACTCCTGTTGGTCAGCAAATTACTCCTATATCCCACAAAGGTCATTCTCACCAAAACACCTAAAAGACATAGGCAGCAAATACCAGCCCTCACTGGACATTCTAGAGCTTGTACTTGTAGCTATATTTTGAACAGGTAAGACCATCCCAGCCCCACCTGCAACTGTCCCAAGGTTCACCTTCCACTGGAGTCTCTCAGGCAATTTAGTGCAGTGCACTCTCAACCAATTTTCACAAACTAACGTCAAGACCTGACACTTGTACTCTTTCAGCAGGAGGAGTATAAATACATGCTGGGTTTAAATACCACAGCACATGGAGCCATTTCTTTCCTAAAACAATTCTTTCCTAAAACACATCTATTAGTAAGATGGGATCAGGACAAACCATTCTGCCCTGGCAGGGAAATGCCATCTCCTGCTCACTCGACCTCTGGCCAGAGCATTTGCTGCAGCCACAAGCAATGTGCCTACCCCAGTGCCTTGGAGCAACCAGGTGGGTGGCCCCAGAGCATGACTGAGTCAGAGCTAGTTTCTGGCCACCACTTGGCAATCAAGCCCAATTTTAGCAAAATCTATGTAGGATGCAGTGGTCAACATTTGGCCTGTGATTTCCTGTGTTACACACAACTGTATTATCCTTAATATAGAGGCAGGGCTGCTGCATGGTTTTTACATCTCCCTGCTTGTATCATCACCCGCACCCAGCTGTGCTCTATGGAAGATTCCCAGCAACTTTCCTGAGGTCAGATATGCAAAACATGCAGTAAGAGGAGAAAAAACAAAGCCCTTTCATTATGTTTATGGACATAAATACAGCATTTATTTCAATTAAACCAGACTCACAACATCACTGAAACGGAATGATGAAGGACTTTAAAGAACTCAGAAGTAAGGTTTAGTACAGCAACACCCTCCAGTAGTATGACTGAGGTGGAAGAAGTGAGAAGTGAGCAAGCCTGCTTATGGACAACACAAGCACAGGGAGATTAGAGAGTACAGGTGCAGCCATAATCCCCAGCCCTAGTTTCCCAGTCTTGGGCATATATACGTGCCAAGCAGGTTTCTACTCTGCACAGTAGGATTTTTGCCTTCCCTTTCTCAAATTACACGCTGTCCCCTTCCCACAGGCAATTACTTCAGCAGCTGAAATCTGTGGTTAATTTGTGCAGGAAACTGCAGCATCTCACCCCCTATTTCAGCAGGAGATTTGTGGCATCGCAGAAAGGCAGGAGCAGCTGCTGCTGTATTTTGGGAGGAAACTGCAGGACAATTCCCTACAGGAAAGTAGTTACAGAACAGATTGAGGAATAGTCATAACTTTCATAAATGATAAGGTTTGGTTACTCCGAACTGTATAATCACAGCAGACCTCCTGATTTTCTTATTACCTTCATGACTTACCCAGTGAGCAGCCTCCCTTCTAAATTTTGTAAAATCCCACTGAATATGTTTGTTGTGTCCTACACTGAATGCTGGCACCTCCATCCTTCTGAGCAGCTCATAACAGCTATACTTGCAAGTCACGTCAGTCGAGCTACAGCTCTGCAGAGCTCTCTCCACATTTGGGGCAGAGCAGGGATGGTAGTGCTGCAGGTTTTGAAATCGCTATATTAAAAACAAGCAGGTAAGAATGAGTGATAGAAGTGGAATAGGAGATCTCATTTACAAAAAGGAAAGGGGAAAAAAAGAGATTGTTTTGCTTCTATGAATGGCTGCTATGATGCTTTGGTCAGCTGCAAGAACTTTTTTCTACACCAAAGGTTACTTGATCACTATCAACCCCACTGAATCTGGTCACATTAGGAAGAAAGGTAAGCAATCACAACAGCTCATGCTGTGACACCAAGTGTGAGGTTGGCAGCAGAATGCAGGTTATCACCCAACCATCCAAACCAGGCAGCTGCTGGAACCTAAATGAGCATAGGGGCTGTCCTGCCGATACAGCAGCACCTGGAAAGGTTTCAGAGGAGCTGGAGACGCAAAACCAGGACCTGCTGAGAAATTTACCCTCCGTCTCCCTCTGGTGGCTCAGCGCAGCTTGGTGACACAAAGTGTAAGGCTGGTACAGAACGCAGACTGTCATCCAACTGTCCAAACCTTACAAGCAGCTGCTGGAACTCAACCGACCTTTTCACTTGCCTTCAGGGATCACAAATCCCAGCACTTCTACTCATCCATAAGCTTTAGGATGAAACTTGGGATCCTTAAGTGACTGACTAATGAGTTTAGCTGGATGGTTTGTCCAGAGAGGCGGTGGGTGCCCCATACCTGGAGACACCCAAGGTCAGGCAGGACGGGGCTCTAAGCACCTGACCTAGTGTAGGTGTCCCTGCTCACTGCACAGGAGTTGGACCAGATGGCCTTTAAGGGTCCCCTCCAACTCAAACAATTCTAGGATTCTATGGAACTGTTAGGGAGAAATACCAAATAGGATGCAAGAACTGACAGGCTAGGGCCCAGCATTTAATTATGACTTTCCCTTATGGAAAAAGCACTCAAAGTGGATGAAAGAGGTTTGCAGTCTACTTGATTAGAGCCCATAATCCTGAATCCTCACAGTTCAGGCTCACAATCAAATCTCCAGGACTTAGACCAAAGCACAAACTAAACGGGAGATGGATTGACATAATTTGTCAAGAAGAGGTCAATCTTATTCTACAGAAATCTACAATCTACAGAAATGATATATACTGGCACTAGAAAAGAAGTATGCCTCAGGCCTATGCAAACACAAACAATATGGAGGGCATGGAGAACATTTGCTATTTCTCATGATGGGAGAGCCAGTGGGAAAGGAGGCAGCAGGGGTTAAATTGCCAGGCAAACACATCTGAGACAAGCTGTGGGAAATATGGCTTTTTGTGTGGATAGCATGTAACTTGAGGAACCAATTAGAGCATTGGGGTCTGCTTAACATGATGATATAGATGCAGCCTCCAGTTCAGGAAGTTTTTAAAGCACTGATTGCTGAAAGCTGTGACAGTCTTATGGAATAAACACATTCATGAATAGCTTTCCCTATTCATTACTGATCAGCATGAGACACTTGATACCGGGTTGAACTGTTCCATATGATCTCCTATTAAGGTATTTTTCTACAGTTACAGGTCTCATCATTACCTTAGCAGAATTTTAACCTCTTCCAAGTCTCACAGTTACCCAAAATGTAAGCTAGTCAAACAAAAATGAACAACACTGACAGCCTGGGAATTACAGTGCCAGTCAAGAGCTATGCCTAGACTGACCAGTTGCCTAACACAGGCACCAGCCAGATGACTACAGAATCATACCAAGCTTGTGTTACTCAGGAGGCCAGGTGAGAAGGCTGCAGGAGTCTTTACTGGCCTCATTATTCCAGTGCATGTGGAACAACACGCTCACATCTGTGCTTCTCACGGCTCTCCCTTCCACTTTGCAGTGCTGAGCTTCTAACTAATGCAGAGGACACAGTGCTTGTGGCAGGGCCCAACTTTCATGCATTCAGTACATGTGACCATACTAATGGCACAGATTGACAACAGAAGCAGCATGGGACCTGTTCTGCACAAGAATGTTTTAGGCCATTTTCCACTTACTCTCACTTTCGATCTTACTCCTTCAAAGAGGAATGCACCAGACTCACCCAGGCATGCTCCCTCTCCTCCAGCAGCCTCCAGTTGCACAGGATCAGTGACAGATCGTTTCTGGCACAGGTCTCTTCCCCAGGTTGGCAACTGTGGTTCTTGTAGCAACCTGTTAGCTGTAATTAAATACCTGATGCTGCCTCAGGAATAGGCCACTATAATCCATTGTAGCAAAATAATGAAACCATGCCATGCTTTGGAGATTTGAGCTAGATAGTGCAGAGACCGTGGGTTACAGGTCAAGGGATAAGATTACAGAGCAATCTTCAGTAATTCAATCGTATAGATGCACTATGTTTTAGTGTTTGATTCAGATTGCAGAAGACTGAATTAAGACTAAATCACTATCAGCAATACCAGACCAGATCATGGTTGCTCTGCATTAAAATGAGAGTTGGGCACTGCCTGAATCCATGGCAAGTTACAGCCCCTGACCTCTGGGCAAGACAGGCAAAGCACAGCCAAGAGCAGACCAGCCCAGGGGAAGACATTGGTGATGCCAGCCCTAGCAAACCTGTTCTGTCACCTTCCTTCTGCTTGGTGAGACCAAGCTCTATATTGAATTCTCCTCATTCAGAAAGGCAGATCTCAAGAACTGCCAGCACATGCCTTTGGCAATATGCTCTAACCTCTTGCACCAGAACAATTTGATGGGCATCTGTAGTCACCAACAGCTGTAAACACAGTCCCTCTCACCACTGCTGCACTCACTTAATTGCATCATGCTGCCCCTCAGAGTGCACACACTGTCTGCTCATTGAGCACAGGAAGGATGTGGTTCACCAAGAATCTTTTTCCAAATACATCCCAATTGCTCAATTAATTACCCTTCGGCTTCGACATGAGGAACCAGTTTCAACCTTCTGCAGCAAGTCTATTTTTAGTAAAGCATCAATTTTCTCTGTTTTGTTATCCCTTGCTGTGTTAGTCCTGCCCACACAACAAATCTGGCATTGATCGCTTGTGGTAGACAAATATTTTGGCTTAGGCTATGAAAGAGGCAAGAGGAGGAGGGTAGAAAAAAGGAATCCGCGTAACCAGAAAGAGCACTGCTGTGAATCAGAGTTCACAAGGAGAAAGCAAACCTAATGGTAAAAAAAAAATGGGGTGAAAAAAATGTATTATTAATACATAGAAATGAATGTGTTTGAACATACAGCTACACAAGAGGCAATCACCTCTCAAGCTTCTGCCAGCGCAAACTGAGATTAGTAAAATCCATGGGATATTTCAGTTTTGGGTGGTGTCCACAGCGTGGCAGAGACAGCTCTGCATGCTAACTCAAATCATCCCTTCCTACCAAACTATGGACCTGGATCAACAGGGGAGGCAACACTGATGGATCGTTCTGTGAACACTTTGCATCCTCATAACAACTGCAGACTCTGAACAGCTGCCAGAAAAGGGATTGATCGTATCAGAGATCTCACCTCTGTGCTAATTGCTTTCCTGCCTGCCTGGAATGAAAATAAGCATTGGGGGTATTAATGGGACCCAGACACGTTCAGGAAAATACTGCTCTGAATGCTGGTCCTGTTACTTGCACAGCAGAAGGGAGGAATTCAAAATGAGATGCCCTCCATACCAACATCCATCCAGCTTGCAATGACATTAACACCCAAAGTAATTTGAAGTGAACGGCTTTAAGGCACAATCCAGCTCTGCTTGTCACGCTCCATGGGTGGCAAAAGCTGGAGCTGCGTGATACCTGGTGCCACCCACCTCGCCATGAGTCTTTCAGGAATTGAAACGCCATGATCTGAGGAGAGGGGGGAGGGCCAGGACACATCCTCTTTCCTTTAGAGAAGGTCATAACATGAACCCAAACTAGACTAACACCTCCTGCTGTTTACTCTGTACCCATTTCAGTGGCTGGAAGATGCAAGTGATGAAGCAGTCCAAATTGCTCAGTACCACAGTAATTCTGCTCCATCACCAGTTTCATCTTCACATCCCACCATCCGGGTCAGCTGAGGCTGCTTGAGTTGGGCAAGGCAAAATAAAGCCGTGTGATCTTGGAACTGCGTGCCCCACGATGGCAAAGGGCAAATAATCTTGAAAACCATAAAAAGAGCTGGAAAGCATAAAGCCTTATAAATCGAGGCCAAATTAGCAGCCAAGCCCAGCTTCCAGGGCTGCTGTCAGCAGTAGGAGGAATAGCCACAGAAGGGTGTTGTGCTCCACCTCGAAGCCTGCCCCGCAGCCCCAGGCCAAGCTCTGTGCCATCCCCTCCCTAGGTGCGGCCCAACCGCGGTATCGCCGACCCTCGCCAGCTCTGGGAAAGGTTGCTGTGCTCTGTGGGAGTCAAACAAATAAACAAAAAAATAAATCCAAGATAACAGCAGCAGATTTTCAGTCCGGATCCTCAAGTTTCCAGGCTAGGAAATATCAGTTTGGCACTGTTTTTTTTTTTCTTTTCTCCACTTTAAGCAGAGAAAGACTGATCCGTATGGGATTCTGCAAAGAAGAACTCAAGCTCACAGAAGGCAAGAGCGAAATACTGCTCTGAGGAGCTCCACACAGAGGACAAGTCAGTCTTCACAGGACAGAAGGAGGATTCTTTGTTTACAGAAGGTTGTTCTGAAGCCTTCAGTTGAAGTTTTCAACTATGGCCTCCCTAGGACTGTTGCCAGTTTCTCTTAGGTCCTGTTTTTCCCCACTCAAACACCTCATTCCTCCACACCCCTTTTGCCCAGCCAGGCTGTACACTCCACATTTTGGATCTAGTAACGGCCTCAGTTAAGATTAGAGGAGGCTATGGGTTCACAGCAGAGCTGAGTCTACCCCAGAATAGCAAGAGACACAGAGTCCACTTGCTACTTGTTCAGATTTGCACTTTGCTTGTTCCCAAAGAATAGCACCTATGCAGAACTACTGCTGCGCTACCAACTGTTCACATGGTGCAATTTTCCCCCTGGATAATGAGGGTAAGGTTCTGGAAATGAGCCCCCCACCCCGCCCTGTGCTAATCAGCCCATCTCAGTGGGGCAGAGGCTCTGGCCTTCGCTTCCTCCACAGGCACCACACCTAGAATATAATTTCTATTTCAGAAGGTGGGGAAATTTCTTTTATTTATTTTTTTTCTCTTTCTTTTTCCCCATTTTAATCTTTTGCAAGGGTGTGGAAAGTGAATAATTCCAGCTGAGCATTCCTTACCTAACACACTTACAGTTGGCTTCTTAATTAGGAATTTAATAAATGTAACTTAATTACCTCTTAACAAGATTACTTTATTAATGCTCACAGCCATAACCCTTCAGGGCTCTTGATCTTGTCAGATCCCAAAAACCAGGCTGAGTCAACATTTGAATAAGCAGCTACCAATAACATATCTAGTACTGCCAGAGCTGGCATTTGCATTTTTAGATGATTCCCTTCCCAGGTTGAGCTCTGCATCTAACATTGCTTTGCTCTACGAGGCTTTGTTTCTGTGAGAGGTGCAAAGCAAAGAACTAACCAATTTTGACAAAGCTTGCAGCAGACTAGAAGTCTACTGGTCATGCCATAATCCTGCTGGAGTAATTATAGTTCCCTTCATATATTCAAAAGAACTTCAGTTTTCAGCAAGAACCATCTTTCTCCACTTCTGAAGAGCTGTTGTGTAGTGCTGCCATATATTGTTAAGACCTGTCTGCAAGAGAGACTCTTGCACTCGGAAGTAGTAGGTACCCAAAGTACCTATAAAATGCTTCTTGGCCATCTAGCACCTTTATGCCATTAGTATATATTAGAAGAAAAACATGTATGGACAGCTCTTTCTAAAGTCACCTAATCACATCTGTTCTCAAGCAGCTTTTTCCAGGCATGAGCAGCTTCATTTGACTTTAACCTTTTCAGCTGGAATTCTGCCCTTGGGTTGCTGTCTCATATTTTTGGAAGGTTTGGTTCAACTGTTTTTCAGCTTAAGGTAGTAAGTAGGCAGGGAAAAATGCAACTGTTGCCATCGTTTAAATGCTAAAATAAATATTCTGTCACCTCATCTTGAGCAATGCTTCACTTCATAGAGAGAACTTCTCATGTTGGCTCAGACAAACACTTGTTAGTTTTCCAGCAAAAACACATCTCAAATTAGCTGAATCACATCAATGCTTACTTGCCTAATCTACCCAGAATCCGCTATTTAAAATCCAGGAGCAAACCCAGAGATGAGTCTCTTAGGCAATAACCACTCAATAACAGCAGTGGTGATAGAGGTCCTGACCCCTTCAATGCTAGGAAAGGCTTTGCAGAGCCTGCTCTTCTGAAAAGAGGAAGGCACTTTAAAGGAAAGGTTGCATCCAACATCATAAGAAAGAACAAGGGTGTCAGAGAACAGCCTGATCCTGGGATGAGGAGCTCACCCATGGGTGTGGGGAAGCAACGCAGCAAAGTTCCTTTCCTTGGTCCCAGGAAGAGATCTGCCTGCAGCAGAATAGAAAAAAGCAATGTTAGGATAAAGCAATATTCAGCTTTCTATCCAGATAGCTGATAGGGCCAAAGCACTTCTGAGCAATGGTTGCAGCATGAAGGAAAAAAAAAAACAACGTTTCCTTTCCCATACTCTCCTCTTACTGCTAACAATCCCACTGGGGTCAGCTCAGCTGTAACACTTATCTGTGAAATGAACAAATTCCAACTTAAATATTTTGTTGTAGTTGAAGAACTGAAAAGCAAACAACGTTCTCCCTCCCCAAACAAGTTGTGCTCTCAACTGAGTACAGAGCACTGCAGCAGAAATAGCTGAATCAGCACAACAGAAAGCTGAATGAAGAGGTGCCCTTGTAATGGAGGACAGCAAGAAGGTAGAGTTGCTGAACACTTTCATTGCTTCAGTCTTTATTGCTAAGACCACCCCTTAGGAATCCCAGAGCCTGGAGATGAGAGAGAGAGTCTGGGGAATGGAATGCTTCTCCTTAACTGAGAAAAATCTGGTCAGAGAGTGTCTGGGCAACCCCCCCCCCCCCACACACACACACACAAATCCATGGGTCCCAATGGAATGCACCCATGCGTGCTGAGGGAGCTGGCAGAAATGACTGCTCAACTACCCACTGTCATCTTTGAAAGGACACAGAGAACAGGAGAGGTGCCTGAAGACCGAAGGATAGCCAACGTCGCTCCAGTCTTTAAAAAGGGCAAGGAGGAAGAGCTGGGTAACCACAGACCAGTCAGCCTCACCTCCAGGAAGGTGATGGAACAGCTTATTCTGGATGTCATCTCCAAGCATTTGTAAGAGACAAAGGCTATCAGGAGTAGTCAACACAGATCCACCAAGCAGAAATCATGCTTGACCAGTTTGGTAGCCTTCTATAATGCCATGAGCTGCTTGGTAAAGGAGGGGAAAGCAGTTGTGTACCTTGACTTCAGCAAGGAGATATTCAAAACCTATCTGGACACCTTCTTGTCTAATTTACTATAGGGAACCTGCTTTAGCAGTAGGGTTTAACAAGATGATCTACAGAGATCCTTTCCAACCCCTCTGATTCTGTGCAGCCACAGTAACCTCTAGAGAGACAAAGCCAGAAAATTATTTGTATGAAAATCCACGTATTCTGAGACCTTCTAGTCAGAATACCATCTCTTGACTGTCCCTTCAAGATATGCTGAGCCTCATATCATGTTCTCTCTCCTACAATTCAAAATGCCTAGCATTTCTTACACACAAAACAACTGGAGCCTTGTACACATTTTCTCCTGGCCTGCCACAAAATGAAGGCGTGTTTCCTGGCAGTGGGTTTGTTGTTCTTCCAAAACGCTCTGCGGGGTCTGTTCAGTGTCACAGCCAACGCAGCCTGCTGCGGAGCAGCAAACTGAGGAAATGTCCTGGAACGGTTTTATTTGGAGCTGACATCTCCAATGGTGAGCTGATGCCTTGTGGAAAGCTCCGAAGCAAAACTAATGCTGCCTCCAGAGCACAGCAGCTTCTGTTCTCCCTCCTCCCCACCATGGATCGTTCTTCTTCTACAAAATTAACAGAAACCACATTGTTAGGGGAAGACAGGGGAGAGCAATAGTCCGGAAACCGAAGGCCCAGTCACTTCTCTGGACTTCCCCACTCTTGTCCTCCTTCTAAAATCAATTGCCACTTCATTCTGTGCACCATCTTTCCCTTCTAGACCCAATCCACCTACTCTGTACTGGTCACAAGCTCTTCAAGCAATGTGTATCTTCCCAATACATGTCAGCCTCCAGCCTGGCACAACAGAGAGCACAGCTAAAATATTTAAAAATAACTGAAGATCAGCTAGTGAAAGCCACGCTATGCAGAAGGGGCTTGGCCAGCTTATCTTCTTATCTATTTGAAGGTTAAGTACTTCCTAGCACATTCAGTGTCAGCAATAATAAGGAAGCACCTCTTGTTCATCTGTCCCAGGACCTCAAAAGCATGCATGGCCTGTCAGTGACACAGAAGGATGAAAAACGGAACCCCCACTGTTAAGGTGTTCCAGAGCTTGGGCAGCATGACTGACGCTTGTCACACATTTCCAGGCACCTGCACTGCAGGAAGACAGCGGCCAGTGCTTCATCAGGAAACAAACTTTACTTCTTGACTCTTCTGCACTGTATCTGGGATGAATAAGATGCAGCCCTGCTCCCACCGCCCTACAGCACTGCTTTGCCAACTCCCTAGGCTCCTGCCTCCAAGTAGTCTTACAGGCAGGAGGAGAACCTAGTGCTCACCATCCCTCTGGCCACACTCCCTGCTTATGCCCTCAGTACTCTCAAAACTACACCATCCACTCACCCTCCCTTCAGCCACCTGCACACACTCAGAACAGCCCCAACGGCAGGCAGCAGCAAAGGCCCCACAAGCATCCAGCCACTAGCGCATACAGGGAAGAGGAAGCTGTTATCAGGCCCCAGTAACACAAAACAGCTGGTGCCGGGCTGGGGCAGCACTGTCAGCCCTCCTGGAAGCAGAGCAGCAACTGTGGTCACAAAATCTTTAGCTCAGACCCCCCAGTGAATGAGGAGGCATTTCAGAGGAGGTTCAGTACAAACGGCACTCAAAACCATCCTTTTCCTAAACTGTTTCAGTAAGTCAAGCTAGACCCTAACCATCTGGACTTCTCCTCAGCACATCCATACCTCTCTAGGCTCTATCAGCTCAGGAACAGGTGATACTGTAGCACATCCCCAACATAATGGCTGCAGTTAAAGCACATTAATCAGTGTAATGTGATGGAAAATACAGCAATAATAGCAGAATAGCAAAGTCCCAGGCTGCAGCAAGTGAGGATGTGCTCAAATGCAGTAGTCATGAGTACAGATACAAAGAAAAAAAAAAAAAAAAAATCTGCTTACCTGTGAAAGGCCTCAGGGATCTCCAGCAAGATACCCTCACCTCCACCACCAACCCTTAAATGAGATCTGGGAAGGGGTGGATCCTGGCTCCATCCCTTCTGGTCATCCAGGTACAATGCATACACCTGAGCTCCCCTGGGTTGGCCCTGCCTTCCCACCAGGTGCTCAATCACTGCTTCAGGCCATGACTTGCATTTCTGCTATAGTCAGGCACTTTGGAAACCTTGCAAAACACATGGTTTCATAGCAGTGGGCTTCAACCGAGGCCCACTGCTTGTCACGTGGGCTGCTCCATGTGTCCCAAGCTTGTCCCCAGCTCTACCATCACCATTCCTAGCTGGCATCACATAAAGGTAAGGGTTTCTAGTGAAGCCTGTTTAAATACAAGGAAAAAAAAAAAAGACAGTAATCTGCACTGGGAAAGAAAAAAAAAAAAAAAAAAGCTTTCAGCAAGGCTATTGCATCACTGGGAAGAGCAAAGAAAATGGGAGATAGCTTGAAAACCACCTGCCCCAGAAGTATTCCTGCACAGCGATGCTCTTACAAGCATATCCCTGTGACCTCCTATCTCCCATGGGTTGTGGGTGGCCCAAGCCAAAGGCTGCTCAGAAATAGTTTTTGTGTTGTCAGAGGCTAAAATTGTCTATGTAAATATTTCAGGGGTAGGTTAACAATGCAGACTCAATCTCCACCCAAGCCACACAGTATCTCAAGGCAGGCAGGTCAGTTCCAGCCTAGGTTTCAATTAAAGAGTACTTTGCGGTTAAAACTGTCCCTGCCTGCTTTTCCTTCAGGTTTAAAGTTCTTTTACAATACAGCTGCTTCTAAGGTAGGTTTATTATTAGTCTCCATCTATATTACGACCTCCTCAGCTCACTGGAATGACCAGAAGACCCAATGAAAAAACAAACAGCACATGGCAGCCCTGGGAAAGGTAAATGGCCATTTGATAAGCAGAGTTTAGTTTTAATTAGCAGTGCTAAAGGGGTTTAGGAGTGCAATAACAGCTCAGAATAAGGAGCAGCCCTCCTGTAGCACTCTAGTACGAAGAGGTCATCCCACTTGCAGCCACGGCGGGACCAGAGTGAGAGTAAACCAGAAAAAGCCTTAAAGCGAAGCTAGGAAAAGGACAACTTGATGAAGTGACCCTTTACACAGCCCTACTACCAGAAACTGGCTCTGTGACACTGCTACATGAACAATCAGAAAACCCCAGTATCTCCAGCTAGCAGCTTAAGTCAGCCAGATAACCTCTCTCCAGCACTAACATCGGGTGCCTCAAATGCTTCTCTTCTGGTCGTTAATCCCCTCTGCTGACAGCTGTGTACAATGCCTGCACAGGTGTTCTCTTTCTGGCCAGCAATCTTGTACACCCTGAAGCTTGAAGACTAATAGCCCTGCACATTGAGAAGATACTGTTCTTCAAGGAAACACCTCGTCTTTTTTGTCCTTTGCCATGCCCACAGTTCTCTTCAGCTGATATGATCTCTCTCATCATTTGTTACTTCTTTACAAGAGTTCTCAAGTCATTTTTCCAGCAGCCTTTCAGTACCCAACGAGGGGCTGTAGGAAGGAAGGGGACAGACTCTTTAGCAGGGGTGTTGTGACAGGACAAGAGGAAATGGTTTCAAACTAAAAGAGGGAAGATTTTGATTGGATATAAGAAAACAAGTTTTTACAATAAGGGTGGGAACTGACACAAGTTGCCCATGGAGGCAGTAGGTCCCTCATCCTTGGAGAAACTGAAAGTGAGGCTGGACAGGCTCTGAGCATCTGATCTAGTGTAGGTGTCCCTGTTTGTTGCAAGGAAGTTGGACCAGATGGCCCTTAAGGGTCTATTCCAACACAAACTACTCCATGATCCTATTCATCCTTAGGATTTGTCCTGTGCTACAATAACCCTTCAAGGCTTTGAACTCCCATGGGCTGTTGCTCATTCCCTTGCGAGCTCATTACAGTCTGACAGCTCTCACTAACATTTTCCAGAACTCCCTGCTGATGAATAAAACTGCAAACACTCAAAGAAGAGGACGCTCTCCTCAGCCCCATGCATGCTGATGGCAGAACTGAGGCTTATGGCTGGTGAGACACACAGGTTGTCCCCATGCAAGCCACATACATGTGCTGTCCATGTGGAGCCTTCCATCCCTTCCAGCCACTGCTCCCCTTCCCACTTTGGTTCACATGCGTGTGGTTTTAAAGCAATGAGATCGTCTTTTGAAAAAGCTTTCTGCTTGGCTACAAACAAACCCCAGGGCTGCATGTGATCTAGGAGAGGTGCAGAGGCTGTGTTAATGAGGTTTACCATTTCCTCCAAAATGGGATGCTCACTGCATGTCACAAAGTGCTCGGGGACCAGACTCTTCTCTTACAGAAGGGACCCTCATTTAGAAATATGTCAAATCAACAAGACAACAGCAATATAACTGCCTTCAACCCTTACAACAAAGCCACCTTCTACTAGGAACACGATAATGGCACTCTGTCCAGGATTTTCTCATTTCATCTTATCTGTTTTTTTCCACCGCGGCAGTAGGATTCCACAAGAAGTACTTGAGCATTGCAATCACAAATGCATAAATCTTTACTGCTTCTGAAGTTGGAAAAAGGCAAACAAAGAAATTAAAATGGCAACATGAGCCTTAGGAGAAAAGAATCAATACAAGAGTTATGTTTTCTTTCAACGGGAAAAATTCACACACAAGTACACGTACTTTTGCTCAAAATCAAAAGGTGGTAATGCTCGGTAAGAGAAGTTTTTAAGGCCCTGCCTGTGTGGTACTTGAACACAGCTTAGCTGCACTGACCAAAGGTGAGCCAAATTTCCCCAAAAGTGCACCTACAGCAAGGGGAGGCACATGTGAGAAATCACAGCAGAACTTTGGGGTTTTAATGCCCCTTTCTAGGTACCTTTGAAAACTCTCACCATAGAACTGTAGGTGTCCTTATTCATAGCAGGGAAGTTGGACTAGACAGCCTTTAAGTGTCCCTTCCCACTGAGGACATTCTATGATTCTAATCTGAATCTGAGTGTCTGAGATCTCCGATGAATTTTATTTTAATATTTGGTTATCTCCTGACTTGTTTTCCTTCCCATCTAGCTACGAATGGCCACCTCTAAATGTGAGCACTTTCAGGCTGACTGAACCTCTCATCCTTTCTTCTCCATCCCTTACTTTCACAGGAGTTATGCTGGAGGATGTAACAGCGTTTACATTTACAAGCTTTGGGAATTTCATCTGCTTCCACTAAAGAACAGGAACCACTTGCCCAGGTTCACGACCCTCAAACCAACATAATTGCTTTCACTTGCCCCAGCTTGAAGGGGTTAAAACATGTGTTGCCTTTCACAAAGATAAGTTGTTTGCTTTTACAAACAGACTGCACATTCTTGTTCAAATAGTTTTAGCCCATTTATTGGGAGCAGCAGGATGCGGGACAAGTTCTGTGCACCAGCAAAAGATCTCTCCTTCAAACCTAGTTGATAATCCAAACAGAACTCCAGCCAAGGCACAAGCGAAGCATCACCCAAGGCTAAGCAGGAAGCCCAACATTAGGCAGAGCCTCTTTTCCCAGACCCTTTGGGGTTTCCCTGCCAGAGGCATGCTGAGCAGGGCAGGCTGCAGAAGAGTTGTCCCGCAGCACAGCCTGCTGGCATAGCTCGGTCAAAGCAGCGGTGCTCTCAGCACTCAAGCCCAGGAAAGACAAGACTGCAAGAAACACAGAGCATAGGATAATGTGCTGCAACACCCTCCTGATCCACAACTGGGCTTTTTGGACACAGCTGGACAATTACACTGAACAGCATAAGCGTGTTCGCAGGAGATCAGGTTTATCTGGTCCAAGGACATGAGAGTACAAGGATGTCGGCCCAAAATGCTGTAGAGCAAAGACCAGCTTTGCCCATGAGAAGTAGCTGTTCAGTAAAACCAACATATCAAAGCAGATATGAGCTACCTAGACATTCTAGCAGATAGGAGTAATTCTAGCTCTGGGTATTCCTGCTGTTTAGCCTGCTTTTTTCTAGAAAAGCACAGGCTTACAGGCCCATATTTTGTGGAGGATGAGAGTATTTCCTTCTGAACATATGGACCAATTTCAGCCAAGCGCAACAAAGGTAATGAAGTTTCATGAGGCTTCGAGGCCATAGAGAAGAAACAACTAGAGCTGCCTTGGCCAGGGGAGATGCTGTTATCATGGACTTGTATTTTCTACATACCAGAAAACCCACAAAGGAAGAAATCCTTAGAAATGCTTCAGTAGGGCAGGGCTCAGGTTTCTTCCTTTAATGCCAGAAATGAGCAACCATGAGACAAATTCAGAGAAACCAATTCCACACATACCTGTTTCCAAAGCTTCCCATGTGTTTTTTTATTATCTCCATCAGCTGCTTTAAAAGATAACATTTGAGCCCAGCTTACACTCCCCTACTCTGGACACCACATGGCATATTATAAACCCACATGTTCAGTCTATAAGTTGTTCATTCTGATTTTCCCTTTAAATACTTTAGTATTAATTTATTCCTTTCTTCTCTGCTATCTAGAACAGCATACTTCTACAGGCAAGTAAATACTAGGGAGGTGGAACTAGAAGTAATGGAATCTAAATTTAATTCCAGGATGTTCCTGTGTTTTATCAAGAAAGAGGCCATGCAGCAGGTTGAAACCCAGTGTGCATCAGATATGCTATGCTTCACAGCAGCAGAGTGTTGTTTTTGGCAGATAGCATGGTAGGACCCCGACTATTGTTACACTAGGAATTCAGCAAGCAAACATTCAAAAGGTGTTGCATTTCCTTGTTTAACATACTTACTGTTAACTACTGCAGCACTCTACCAAGAAAAAGGAATACGTTCTGGGAGGCAGGCTGACACCCCAACAGAAAAATGGGTTTGAGGTAGAAAGACCAAGCGTTTGCTGTTGATGGCCTCCAACACATGAAGAGCCAGCAGGGAGGAAGCTCTCATACCTTCTGACTTGCGTATCAAGCCACTGCTAGAGCAGAGCCCTTCAGAGGACCCCATGCTCAACCCAGCTTCTACAGGCCCACTGCCCACCCTCTCCCATGCCCATTGAGTAGCAGGATACAAAAGCAGTATAAAAGCAGCAAAGCTGCCATTGGTTTCAATGTACAAGTCCGAAAATATACTTTGAGTTTTAGAGGCTATGCTCCAGACAATTATTTTTAATGCATTAACCGACCTTGTCTCACAAAAGCACTGGGATGCAAAGAACTTACTTGTTGTGTCACCGGCTGGCACTATGCTTTGACGTCATTACAGTTTGCATTCTGATTTCTATCTTGTGTGTAGAACTGTATCAGGCAAGGCATGCTCTAGAGCTCTGACTTGAACTAAAAACTTCAGTTTCTGCTGAGACAGTAATCCAGAGCTGGAAGTGCCATAACTTCAGTAAGAAC
This sequence comes from Chrysolophus pictus, assembly GCA_037305975.1. NCBI lineage: Eukaryota > Metazoa > Chordata > Aves > Galliformes > Phasianidae > Chrysolophus > Chrysolophus pictus. Next base: position 16,406,711 of record CM074580.1, on the reverse strand, counting down.
AAAACATGACTGACTGTGCCAGGATGCAAGGAGGAGAGCAAGATGTAAACATACATGGGGCTGTGGGAACTGCAAAAAGCTTCTGATGAGGAGTCACCTTCCTGTAAAAACCTGTCAAGAAGCCACAAGGATTTTTATGATAGTGGTTTCTTTCAGCTGCGATGCAGTTGTAACACCCTTATTCTGTCCATGAGAAACTCCTTCAGACTTGTAAATACAGTTGTAAGCCAACTCCAACTCTTGTAATTATATCATACATACTTAAGTTATCCCTGCAGGGCTTTGTCTGTGTTTTAATAAACAAACCCTAAAAAGTGTCTGTTTTTAGAAAAGAAAACAGTGTTAAGCAGGCCCCTTCCTGCTCTGAGAAATCAGTACAGGGCTCTAACATCACTTTAAAAAGGAGAACAAATAATTAATGCAACTTTACAAGCTTCTGCTCCACTCCACATAATTTAGTGTCTGACTTCTGTTCTTCAATGAGGAGATCCACAGAGACCAACAAAAATAAGGCTATAGTTGGTGTGAAGTTCATCCAAAAAATTCTTTTTTCCCATGATAAGCAATTTCAATTCCAGTGATTACAATGTTTGCCCTTGTGCAATGGCTCAGGTAACTTGAAAAAAAAAAAAATTACTACAGAACAGCTGCAACACCAACTCTTTATGCAGGAAGGCACTTCCTGAAGAGAAGAATTCACTCACACAGCAAGAGATTAAAACATAGAGCATCATTGCCTGGACTCACCCTGCCTAAATGCAAGCATCTATTTGAGATGTCTAAATGAGGAGGAAAAAGTAGAGAACTGAATCCAAGGTAACACCCAGGTCCTCACTCAGGAGACAGCAGGGAGCTGAGACAGCTCTTATCTCAGTATCTTGAATATAGCGCAAAGACCACATGCTTAGGTCTGTGGTTAGTGACTCACCTGCTTAAGTCATGCAATTAAGGTGAAACCTGAGATCTCTATGTAAAGATAAGTCTCTGGACTTCGCAGTTGTGGAGCATCTGCCTGACATCTGCTAATAGCTCAGAACAGTCGTGCTGACTCCCAGGCATCTCAACTGGTCGCAACTCCCAAGCTCCCGAGGGACGTTCCCAGCACTGCATCAGATGCATCAGTCTAGTTAAAAGAAACAGTGCACATTGATCTGATGTTTTGCTAGCAGAATACATACCTCGCTCAAATAAGAGTGAAATTAAACACTGAAGAATGTTTGCTGAAAAATCAAGCGCTTTCTACTCTCTCTCAACTGCAGGTCTGAGGTCAGCTGTGTGTACATGTGCAGTAAGAGTTCCAGATGATCAGTGACTCTAAGCTGGTCCAGAATGCAAGAAAAGAGCTTGATGCTCCATTCACAGCAATTAATAAGCACAGTAAGTGTGTTTGCATACCTGGGAGAATGGCAGCATAACACTCTGAAAGAACAGAAGCCATACTTGGAAAGATGATCAGCATTTTCCATGACATGGTCACACCTCCAGTGCAGCCTTCTAAGACCCTGTAGTTGGAACATTCAAGCAGAGTTCATCTGCATAAGCCCCAAAAAGCCACTTGTCTGCTGCTAAGCTGGCAAGGACAGGAATGAAAACAGAAATGCAACAAGATATGCCCTTCCAGGGCCCCTTTATTGAATGAATACAAAAATAAGATCATGTAAATGTAGAGGCACAGTAATCTGCTCCATAGTGAAAAGATTTCTTCGGTTAGCAGTGAACAGTGTTTACAATGCCTTGTAAACAGACCTCTTAACAAGCAAGAAGCGTACCAAAACATGACATTGGATTAGAAGTTCCCTGTTGTGGCAATACTCCACACTTCTCATCCAGTGATGTCAGAGCATTTTGTAAGAGCTGGAAGCATCCTTTGCTTCATTTCCAGAGAGGAGCAGATGAAGCCAATGAAACATGATGAACTTGCACTCTAACAGTGTGAAAAGCACCACGTCATTTTCAGAGGACATCGTCTTACTTCTTGATAGGTTAGCTTTGCAGTGAAAAATAATGGCCAAAACTATTGTGCATTATGGAAAAGTTTTAAGAATGACTATTTTTAAAGCAATCTCTTGCAGTTGAATAAAAAATATATATATATTTTTTTTACTACAGTACATGGCATTTCTCCTAAATTGCACCAGAAGTAACTTTGGAAGCACTTTCAGTTTGTGTTATAGGCGAATGGGAAAGACAAAGTTGGGTAGGTTTTCAGTCTCCTTTCCATCTCTCTTACCCATTACTTTATCCCCACCTTTTCACATCTCTGAGTCCACATACATTCCATTGATCAGGTAATCCACTTGCGTATAATCTTTCTTTTTGTAACTTTCATAAGCCTGCATGAGAAAAAGAACTATAACAGTTATTAAAAAAAACGTACCAAATAAAAGCACTGCAAGAAGCAAACTCTTATCCACTAAGTACTGAGTCAGGGGCTCAGCAGCGATGAGAAGATATTCACTGTTTGTGCCCTGAGTTTCTGCAGTGCTCAATGCTGTTGTACCAGGTGCGTTTGCTGGAGCTGTGGTTGTATGCTTAGTAGAGGGAACGTGAGATGTTGACCTTATTCCATGCTCAGTCATAGCTTCTGATGTAGGGCCAATAGTTAAAACCGTGGCACCTTTGGTAGAACCCTGAAGAGAAGATGATTCACTCAAGGATGTCGGAGCTTTACTTGTTTTTGGCAACGTCACAGTTGTTGGCTTCACAGAATGTGGACTCACAGAGGGAGTGAGTGCAGCAGAGGTCTGGGCATCCTGCTGGGTGGAGGTGTTTAATGGTGGGCTTGGTGTCTTCAGCCCAACTCCAACAGAAGTGAGGTTACTGGAGCGGGAAGTGCTCGCTGGGTTAAACTGCTGTGTTTCACTCGTTTGAATACCTGCTTCAGAAGTGGCAGCAAGGGGAGAAGTAGAAGTGGAAGAAGGAGGCAGAACTGAACCAAAGCTACTATTCCCTAAGTTTTCAGTGGTGATCTGAAGCTTGGTGAGGTTGCTGGATGTGAAAGCAGTAACATTAGCAGGAGTGGGAGAAAAGACAGTGGATGGCATGGCTGTAGTATGGAGACTTCCAGAGGCATTGGAAGCTTTGGTAGTTGTTTCAGAAGTTGCAGTGAGGACAGTCATACTTGTGCCAGTCGATACAACTGTGGTAGTGCTGGCAGTCACTGCAGTGGTGGCACTGTTGCTTGCAGCTGTTGTTGCTCCTGCATTTGCTGAGCCAGCAGTAAGTAAATGCCTCAAGCGTATCCTGTAAGCCTGAGTGGTTGAAAAAAACAGGTTTTCTCTGTTGCGCTGTTCAACCTGTGCATTTACTGACCTCTTTTTTTCCTGTTGATAGCTTTGGTGGTGAAACAGGAGAGTTTCCCCGAAGACAACTTCTTTAAAGAGAAAGAAACAATGAGTTCCCTAAAAATAAAACTCTGAAGCCCAAATCTGACCTCACTCACACATGCCTGAGGTGACTTTTGAGTGTTCTGCCTTGAAACTGCAATGTTACTAAGGCTGTCCAGATTATACAAGCAGTCTGCTGCTTCTGGCATAAAAATCCTGGAAATTCCAGAAAAAGAAAGAAAAAAACCAATGCCAAAATATTTTCCCTTTCTCTTAAAAGAAAAAATACAAGTACATCTGTTATGCCTTTATTTTTCAAAGGACAGAGTGTGGAATGCAAATGGCCTGAATGAAATCATGCCTTTAAAATAGAGAGGCCAATAAAAGTTACCCATCATGCACACATAAGTGCCAGAGCTGTTACCAGACTAGTATAACAATTCTTCCAGTTTACAGAATCATTATGCAGGTATTTCACAACCCATCTCCCTTGCCAGTGATGGTCTAAATTTAAGCAAAAGAATCAGATCTTGGATTTAGCAAGAGTTTGAAGCATGGCATTACCTCCCAGCAGATCTCTGATGTCTTGCTCTCCAGCATTCTGGCACACACTTAGCCGGTCACACTGCAAGAGGACGCAGTGATTCTGGTAGGACACAGACCAGTTGCACTGATGGTTACCTAAAAACAGCAGGAGACAGATAATTGGTTAATAGTCCTGGTAAAATACACATAGAACCCTCAAAATCCCTCAGGCCAGAACAGACTTCACCTTAAGTCTGATTCTTCAAAAGCTTGCCTAGATCCCATTTAAATGCTAGCATTCAACTAGCTGTCTTAATGAATAAAAAAAAAAAAAAAAGTGAGTTGCAGCTGAGATGACATCTGTCACCCACAGGAGATGGCTCTCATCTCAGTGCTTGAAGTTACAAAGAAATTTATTCCTTAGCTGCTGAACCACAATACCACTGGCCAGGGGAGGCATCACAGAAATTGCATTTCAGTCAGTCAAAAAAGTTAAATAAGCTCACTTAAGTCATCACAGAAGGAACTTCCCCTCCTGGCACCCTTTCTAACTCATTCGCTTGTTTCTGTCCTTGTCTTTGTATACACAACCAAGCTTTGAGGAAGCAGTGAGCATCCTCCAACCAACACATCTCAAACACTGTGTTCTGCTTGGGGCTCCTCAACATACAAAAGCAGCATCGACATACTGGAGTGAGTCCAGGGGAGGCTACTGGATAGTAGGGAGGCTAAAGAACATGATTTACAAGAGGGGCCTGAAAGGACTGGGTTTGTTCATTCTGAAGAAGAGAAGGCAAAGAGGAAATTCTCATTGCTGTCCTCACCCACCTACTGGAAGGGAACGCCATTCACGAGCCGAATTCTTCTTGAGGGCACACAGGGAGAGTCAGCAGACAGTGAGTTCCAACACAGCAAACCATCTCAAGACAAAGGAAAAAATGACCTTCCACCATAAGGGCAGTCAAATGCTGGGCTGGAAGCCTGGGAGCTTATATACCCTCCATTAGGCCTTGAACAGCCTGATCTACGCTGGTTCTGTTTTGACACGGGTCTGGACCACAGATATCTTCAATAGGTCCCTTGGTGACTTAGTTATGCTGCAATCCTATGTTAATATCACCGTACCATGCAGTTCATTTCAGGGACTGGGAAATATCATGTGTTGTAACAAGCAGCCACAGGAGAAGATAACAGAACACTCAGTTTGTGATGAATCATGTATGAGCCCAACTGACCACCCATCAGCAGATTAAAGAGAACTTAAATGTACAGTAGTAGCAGCAGTTCGTTTCTGTGTTCTATTAGAAGTGTAAGAAAGGGCAAAGAACAGGCACATGTGGTACATATGGCATTTAAAGTTCTTATCTACCAGGAGAGTTACCCTCACTGAGAATATTAAGGATATCTGAGGTTGAACTTTTCATAATAAAACATTTACACTACCACTGTTACCAGAAGAATTTGGAGAAAAATTATGAGCTTGAAAAAATCCCTGTACCTACAGCTGAATGTGCCATTTCCTAATCTCACCTTCTGTTCCTCTGTTGATAAACTATGCTAGAAGAGAATCACAGACCATCTACTATTGTAAGTAGTGTCATTTCTTGTTTCTTGTGTAAACAAAACACCATCACCAAACTTTGCATTAGCTAAGTATCTAAGTCAGTTTAAATCAATCCAAAATAGTTCAGAAAAGGATGGATGGGGTCAGCACTGTTACAGCACTCTGATTTCTGTTACCATCGAAATGCATCCAGCTCCCCCAGGACAGCAAAGTACTCCTACAGAAGTGGACTGATGGGTGCTCCCTTCAATGAGAACCTGGAGCTGGAGACCGAGACTCCAGCTGATGCTTCCAGTGCAAGACTCTTGCCCCCCAGTCACTCCTCTTTGCTCACTTCCAATTAGGAGACCCCAGAGAGAAAAAGAAGCAGAAACTGGAGGGACAACAAAAGCTGTACAGAGCCATTTTGAAAGGAAAGCAAGTAGGCAACAAACATCAAGATCTTGCCATACAAAAGTGGTTTATTTCATTTTTAAATCTGCTGTCACTGGAAAGAAATCCCAGATCCTCAACAGCAAGCAGAAACCAAATGTACAATGTACTGGGGAAGCAGGGAGCAGGAATATTTGTCCTCACAGACATACTCTATTTTCCCTTTATCTTCCCTAGACTCATGCAAGACCACCCAGAATGATGACCAAGTGGCACTGCTCTCTGAGCCAGGCTGATCAGACACTGAGATTCCCAGCCCTGGACTGACCACCACAGAAACATCCTGGGAAAGTCCTAGAGTGTGGCTTGTGATGCAAAAGGAATAACAGAAGCTTATTTCCTTCCCAACATGGGTTCACCTTGCTCATCAGAAGTCTGGGAATCCCCAGCTGGCAGATCCTTGCCAAGAGCTCAAAAACTTAAAGTGTTAAAAGAAGGCATCCTTATGATGTTCCTATCAACCTGGCTGTCAGACATTCGTTTACCATCTCATCTCTACCACAGCATCACTGACTCTCTGTAGTGCTACAAGCTTTCACTAGATGTGACTAGATAAGTTAGGGTCCTTAACAAGGACACTTCTGAAGGACTTGTTTAGAAGTTCAAGACTTCTTTAGAAGTATAAAGACATCTCAGAGGTAGACACCACAAGGCTCTTCCCTGGTCTTGTTTAACACTGTACTTGATAGCAGAATAATTAACACCTCATTTCTAAGGGGGGAAAAAAAAAAAACAACCAAGACCCACAAACACCAGTGAGCAAAGACTACTCATTCCAGTGCAGCTGTCTACTCTACAGCTCTGTTCACTTGCACACATCTGGCAGCATGGAATTACCCTCCAAATCAAGTGACCTAACACCATTTGCACGCTACTACCGCATACTAAGTGCACATGAATGCTGTTTCTTACGAAAGCTAGAAAGGCCATAGGAAGTGATTGTTCTGAATTCAATTTAACCAAAGCTGTCAGAAATTATTTAGAACCAAAGTACTGCATAAAGAAGCCATACTTGTAAATGCCTGTAAACAACTGGAGCTATTAAAAAAAATAAAAAGTTGTTATCAGGGGAGCAGAAGAGACCATTAAGGAAGGGAAAAATCAGCTGGAATTCCTGCCCAAGGACAAGAATCTTACCTGAAGCATCTGGGCCTTTACAAGCCTGCCTGCATTGCTTTCCAGTTGTCAGCCTGTTTATTTGCACTACATGCACTCCTCTGGCTTTCAGGACAGAAAATCTGTTTTCGCATATACAGAAGGAGATCAATAGGAAGAATACAATGGCAGTCCACATCTTCAGTGTTGGCCTTGCAGGCAGCTCTTTTCAGGAGCCTGCAGTACAGGAAAATGCTTTCTTATATCACCTTCAGATCAGTTGCAGTATCCTACAAAAGAAAAAGAAAACAACCAATTTATATGAAAAAGTTGCACTTGAAGTGTTTTACTAAACACATTCCTAACAGCAGGAATGAAAAAAAAAAAAAGCACACAAGGCAAGTTGGTATCATTGCACAACGCACAAGCAATGAAGCAGAGGCAGGAAGAGAAAAGCCTATTTCCAAGTTCAGTGTCTTTCTTTGGAAACAGCACAATGCTCTCCCTTTCTCAGACTCCAAAAGAGAACAACTCAACTCAAAAGCTAAAAGTATAACTCAAGTTATACTTTATTCCTTTATTTTCCTTAACATTCTAAGGTGAAAAAGTTTTAAAGATGTGAAATTTATCTTCTACAGTCAAGATCTCCACAAAGAGCAGAAAGAGCTTTGCTACCTATTGCTCTGATTTCAGCTGGCAGAGTTTATCTGGCTGTTGCCAAATACTCAGAGTATACAAAGCCAAACTCAACGCCCATAGCAGCACAGATAAGGTGCCTTTGGGCTCAGTCTGGAATCCTTCATCTGTCCCCAGACTCAGCAGACATGCTTTCACCAGCCTGAGCATACTGGTAGTACAAGGATCCACAGATCTTGCATATGCCTAGAACCCAGCCCTGCCTTAATGCCAAGTCAATCACAATGAAGCATCAGGATTGGCTCATTCCTGCTTTGATTTTCCTGCTGATTGTCAAAATTGTTGATTCAAAACAAGCAAGAGCCAGTAATTCATATTGTAAGACACACCAGCTATTGATGAAGGAGATTCACACCCATTGCAAGGCTTCTCCTCCCCACACAAAGGAATAGGCAATGCATCTCCTTTGTTACCAATGCACACAAGAGAATTCTATCCCAGCAGATGGGATCCCATCCTTACAGTCACCAGAGCAGCTCCCATTGACTTCAGAGCAGATAAGCTTCTATCTGGACTCATTGGTTGTTTCCACCTTTTCCCCCCCCCCAAGTTTTATATGAACAGCCTGAACCAGACTAAATGTTGGCTTCTTCCCTAAGTAGCTTTTAAAGGCAACTCACTTTCTCACCCCCCTGAGGCAAGCTTTAGTCCTCATCCTGCAGTTATGATAAGACATGTCATGTGCTTCAACAAGTGTCACAATGCAACTTTGCCTGATGTCTCAGAGGTGTACATGACTACTGCATTTGAAGACACAAACAGACCATAGCACAGAGGATGAGCCGCATGTGTGAATGGTGTAAATAAGCACAGCAGAAAGCATCCAACAAGCCTACAATCTTGATTCCACCACACATGCAAGGTTTACCTTGAGCTCTGAATTCCAATCCCAGCCACATTTGGGTATTTAAGAGCTTGCATTAGAGCCCTCCACCCTCCAACCACGAAAGCCCATGATAATATTTATTACTAATTCCGGATCATTACATTTTGATGTCTTAATGAAATTTCCTGAGTTTTCTCTACTTCAGTTCCCAAAGCCCTGATCAGGGTAAAATAAATTTAAACTCAAAACTCCCTGGAAAAGGGTGAAACATCAACAGCTATTCCAAACTGTGCTGGGCTGCCAATAAGTCAAAGGTAGGAACAAATCCTGACTGTAAGTTGTAGTGCATCAAATTCAGCATCCCTAGTCACTCTATTAGTTCTGTGAGGAAGTGCCACCTGCTTCCCAATGCACCCTTCCTGCTTACCTCATGTTTATCCTAGTTATAAAGAGCTTTTTCCAAGTAGGTTTCTCACTCCAGCCAGAAGTTCATGCCTGGGTCATCCTAACGGCAGCTCACCAGCCCCATCTAGTCCTGCCAGCCCAGTTCTGCTGAGGGGAGAGTTGTGCATTGCACAACCACAGCACTGTGCAACAATCAGGTGTTCACAGCTTGTCACCTTACACAGAAACAGTTGCAGGGTTTTTGCAGGTTTTTTTTTTTTTTTGCTTGTTTGTTTCACAGGTCACCAGCAGAGATTCAGCAAGCAGTACTTGGCTCACAGAAAAAACAAAAACAGATCTTAAAGAGTAAGCTTTATATTTTAAAGAGAGTCCTGCTTATGTTTGCACTACCCTCTCAAGGTAAGAAGGTGTAAGAAGGCTTACAAAAAATTGTATTTTACAGCCTAAAAACAGTCAACAGGAGTGAACAGGTTCCGCAATAATATATGCATTTACTCCTTTGTCCAGTCCAGAGAAGGAGAGGGGCTTAGGGGTGACTTTATTGCTCTCTACAATGACCTAAAAAGAGGTGGGGGTCGGCATCTTCTCTCTGATAACAGCGACAGGATGAGAGGGAATCACCTCAAGTTGCACCGAGGAGTTTCAGGTTGGATATCAGGAAACATTTCTTCTCAGACAGAGCGGTGATGCAGTCACACAGACTGCCCAGAGAGGTGGTGGAGTCACCATCCCTGGAGGTTTCCAAGAAACCTTTAGATGTGGTACTAAGAGACACAGAGAGGATGGATTAGTGGTCAGACTTGGTGATCTTTATGGTCATTTCCAGCCTTAATGATTCTGTGATTCTAAACACAGCTGGCACCCAGCACTCACTGGACCCGATGACCAAAAGGTTCTGGGAGAGCTCTGATCACAGCACTAATAGGGGATTAAGAGCAGATAGTATGGACATACTTACATGGCACAAATGCAGGTGCTCAGGAGGTGGTAAATATGGGTGTTGTAGTGGCAAGACTACACACAGATTAATAAACCCTTCACACAAAAGTCAAAATTACTTACAGATCACTCTTCCAACTTAACCACCACCTTTTATAATTACAAGCAATAGGCTTTATTTCTTCATTCCCCTCACGCTTCTAACCCATCCCATATGGTTCCATTTGTACTCTGACTCCAAGAAACTCCACTGAGCACTCACCCCACACAGCTACATCCCAGAAGAGCACTGCTGAAGTTTCCCCTCCCAATTCTGTTGCTCCCCAGAAGAAACCATCTTCTGCTTTAGTCAGAAACAACAAAAAATCAACACTAGCACAATCAGAAACAATTTCGAGAAATCAGGGCACAATTCGTTCTTTGAGCTCTACCTTCTCCATATGTAAAGCATCCCCCAAGGAAATTAAAAGTCAAACCAAACCACAGAAGACAGCAAAGGAATAAAATCTGGGGGGAAAAAAAACTACACTCTGAGAAGTGTAAAATTTACTTGTACTATCTGTGGCTACAAATCAACAGGGAACAAGCACACTGGAAAACCAGAATAACTTTGAGTCAACAACTGAATGACTGATGGCTTTGCAATGTACACAGACATCCAGAGGGCACTGCCTGCTGGGTTTCAGAAGCGTTCCTCCATTCTTGCTGATTTCCCTGAACTCAAGCAAAGGAATTATGATGGGGGGAGGAAGGGGGATAAAAAAAAATCAAAATGTTATTTCAAACAACATCCATTTGAATGGGGTGATGTTGCAAGAGCAGCCCCTGGAATATGAACTCTTGGCTCCATGCCCTCTTGGTCAGCCTTTTGCTCTTGGTTAAGCAGCTGCAATGTACGTGCACTGCCTGAACACAGCACGGCAAAAGGAATGAGGTACAATTAGACCAATATGTGGAAGGAGAGAAAGAGTGTGTTAGAGATCACAGGTGCAAAGTGAGCAAACAAAGCAAGTCATTTAGGGCAGTATGTGCTGTTTTGAGAAGTCAGAGTCAGCACATACTGGTCCAAGTATGTAACAAGTGCGTGTGCGTGGACTAGGCATGAAATAAGGTCAGAGAGCTGCAAATAAATCATCTTCTGTTCCCATGGAGCACCTCTGCCTGTTTCTGACAGAAGGTGCAAAGAAACTTCGAGGTTTAGCAGAGTTTCAGGTAGGAAGGTGCACAGCAGGTGGTGTATAGCACAGAACTGCTCCAAAGGAATCCAAAGAAAAGAACGTATGTGGCACGCAGCCGCAGGGAGCGTGGTCTCTTTCTTCACTGCAAGAAAGGCATCCATGCAGTTCATGCTCCCACGGGCCAGGCCAGAGCAGAATGGAACTCAGCAAGGCTCCTCATGCTGCAGGGAAATAACGTGAGGACACGCTACAGGATCCTGGTGTACTCAGAACAACAACAACAAAGAGAAAACAAGGGTGGAATGCACTCTATAAACAACGAGGCTATTTCTCGCATTAAGCTGAAAAGACAGAAGGCCTGGCTTCAACTTGCTATTGTTGCTAAATATTGTGTGTGATGTCAGCTATCAGAACAAGTGTATATTTCACCTTTTAGAAAACAGAATTAAACCAGGCTTTGCTAAGGAAAGACATGCACATATCGTCCTGCAAATCAAGTCCAGAACACGGGAGGCAAAGAATCTGTGCTGCAATCTCGAGAAGCATTTGGCTTTCCAAGCTTGTCCCTGAAGTGGCACACACAGACAGGTCTGGGAACAGAAGGGGCAGCACCCAAGCAAATGAGGCAGATTTCTGAATCACAGTTGCATCAGTGAGTGAGAGGGAGAGATGAGGATAATGGCAGGGAACTACTTATCCCATCAAGAAAGCTTTACTTTGGTCATGATTTGTATCTACAACAGTGTCTGCCACATATCAGGTTGAGGATGTGCAAGAACACCACTTTGTTACTTTGCCAGAGGAAAAAAAAAAAAAAAAAAAAAAAAACCCAGCTGTCCCTTTAGATTGTTTTCAAATAATTTTAACTACATTATGTAAAGAACTTGCCCCAGAGCAAGTAAATACAGCTTGAAAGGCAAGTTCAACACCCCCATTAATATGTCCTCCCCAACATCTCCCACTGAGCACTACCCATGGCTAGCTGAGCACAGCCAGAGCAACTTGCATCACTCTCTGAAGAGCAGCCTTGGAGTCATTAAGTTCCCTTAGTTCCTGAGGAGGGTTAATGACAAATTACACAGCTGTTTCTACAAAATGTCCCCTGCTATAAACAACAAAGGACAAACTGATCAGATGTGAAGCAGGAGTGCTGTGGATCACAGGGCAGAGAATGTATTGCTAATGACTGGGTAGGAGGTCATAAAATCATAGAAGAGTTTGGGTTGGAAGGGACCTTAAAGCCAGTTCCAATCCCCTGCTGTGAGCAGGGCTGCCCCCCACCAGATCAGGCTGCCAAAGGCCCCATCCAGCCCAGCCTTGAATGCCTCCAGGGATGGGCACCCAAAACCTCTCTGGGCAACCAGGTCCCAGGTCTGAACTCGATTCCTTCATTTTCAAGACATTTATGCTTTGTGAAGCAGCCTATTTCCTTAACACAGCCAGGCTATTGCAGTCAAATGTTCATTTGCTCTTCTAATGAAAACTCTCCCCATCACTTCCAGTACTAACAAAATGCTCTACTGGGAGGATGACTAAAGTGAGATGCGCAGAGCTCTTCTACTCTCCAAGAGAATCTTCAAGAAAGACACACCTAGAAGTCTGCCATGGATATGCCAGCCAGGCTAGGCTGCTGCCTGACAAGCTGTATCTGATAAGCACTGGGAGATGATGTGACGCAGAGCGGCTCACAAACTTTCTAGTAGCTCACTATAAGGACAGAGATGTATAAAACCCACTAATTTTCTACAAGAATTGCCTAAAATGTTTAACAGCACTGAATCATTACATCCACAGAAGTGACTTCAACAAAAATGTTCTCGGGTGAACATCTCCCTGTTCCTTGCCGGGAGTCAGACCTTCCACAAAGAGAAACACCATCTGCTGCTACACCAGGACACAAGCTGCATGTGCTCTGAAATAAGATGCCGGTGCAAGTCAGGAGGAATGTCATTTATATTCCTTCTTCTATCACCCAGCTCCTTCAGAGTGTAGCAGCACACAGCTGGCCATGTATTACAGAGGAGCTGGCACTCTGCATCAGCAGGCACTCCTCACTGCAGCAGGCAGAACAGAACACAGTTAGATGGACACCAGTGCGGTCTGCTGCTGCCTCTGCTGGGGTTTCTCCCTACCTATGTCCACAAGGAAGGCAAAACCAATCCTACAAAGCCAGAGCCCACAAAGACTCCACCACACTTGATTCTTAAGGATAGCCTCCAGTAAGGCTGCTTGAGCTGCTACAAGCTCGGAAGCCTGCTGTGGAAATGATGATCTTCAAAAGAAGTTTGCAGCTGCCCCCTATGACTACCTGCAAGAAAATCCATTCTCCTGCTCGTAAATGGCCAAACAGTTAATGCAACCAGACAAAATACTCTGGTGTAATTGGAACAAACACTTCAAAGGCTCTTCAAAGGGTGGTGGGAGCTCCAAGTTTGGCAGAGAAGCTCTGTGATCACATGGAGACTTGGCTGAAACACACACACATTCCCCATGTAAAAAGCACTTTAGGCTCCATGCTGACCAATGTATGACACATGAAACAGGGCCAAGGCTATGCTCTGCAAAGGCTCCGGTAACAGCAAGAGGGAGCAGAAGCAGGAGGTTGGATTAGATGATGCCCAGAGTCCCCTCCAGCTCGCCATAGTCCAGCAAAAGGAATGGGAATCTATTTCCATGCAACAGATGGACTAATTGCAGGATCTGAATGGCAGACTTCATTCCCACAGATGACGTGCTATTCCCTTTAGGCTCCAGATTATCAGCAACTCACTCAATCTTCCTTTCCCTACAGAGAACCCAGAGAGGAAAGAGGTTTTAGCAGTTAGAGCCCATGTCTGGCAGCTGACAAAACCAGAGCTCAGGTTGTTTCTCCACCTCCAGCTTCCTGTGAGAGTGATGCAGTGCTACTGACTCACAGTCTGCAGCAGATAGAGCAGCAGTGGTTTTTGTGGTTGGCTTTGTTTCAGTTGATTTTGTTTTGAATGTTCATCAGCTTTATCCATCTCCTATGTCACAGAGCACCTTGGCTCCCACCTGCCCTCCCCACTTCCATCACTGAGCATAAGGCAGTTTGCACAGATCTTACTTAACTAATGAGACAGTGCATGCTGCCACTAGAGGCTTCATGCCCATCACACATCAAGCCTTGCCTCCAACAAAAACAAATGTCAAAGTCTAAAACACAAGAAGCCCTCCCATCACCACTCACTGCCCTTCCTCACCCATGTTCACCCCCATGTTCTGTACTTCACATGGTGAGAACTACTTACTACTCAACAGGGCTCCTGTGAAAAATGACTGGACAGCTGTTTCATTTGTGAAAATGCAGCTTGTTTCAGAATATGTGAAACAATCCCATTTTCATATGAAGAGAAATGAATTGCCGAAGGGTAACTGTATAAAGCTGGGAACAGACAATAAATCTGTCAACACAAATTCTTCCCACCAATGAAAATGTGCAGTACAGCAGAACTGCAACCTTGCCTGTTCTGACCCACACCCAAAGAAGATTCCAAATGTTCAGGTTCACTGTTGTCTCACAGGAACAGGAGATTATACACAGGGCATTTGACACCACATGCTTCTAATTAAACAGCTTTCAGCAGTTACCTCCAGAGAAACCATCCCAGTAGGCTCCCACTTAAACAGAAAAGCTCTGTCCAAAAACAAGGTTCTGCATGTTAAGCCTGTGCCTGACTTTGAGCAGGGCTACGCAAAGACATGATGGTACCCTACGCCACAAAAGCATAAAGGCAACACCATGGAGAGCTCAGGAACAGAGAAGAAAGTTCTCCTTTCCCATGCAGTCATTGCGTTAGGATCTTTTGCTCAGACCTAAAAGGGGGGACTAAGGAGAGCATTGCTGGATCTCTCTTTTCTCTAAGGATGTAGGATCTTCGTGCAAATCCCTGAAATACAGAAAATTAAATCAAAAGCGATCTCCATCCACTGTAGGTCATCATCAAAAGCAAATCAACCAAAAACCTTCTATAATCTAGGAGTCTTTTTTATTCCCTTTTTAAGCTATGAAACTCTTGTTAAAAAACAAAGGTTGCTTTACAGAGAAGAGCTGCCAGGTGAGATGCAGCAAGAAGACATTCCAGCTTATCACATGCCAATAAACTCCCAAGATATTTTCACCATATGTACATTTGCACAAATCAAAAGATTATTTCCAAAATCTCAAAGCCAGGGAGACATTTACAGCAATAACAAATGAAAGTTGCTGGCCACACACCTCCCTGCTTTGTGATTTTGATAACTTGAAGGACGTGGAAATCACAGGCGTGGTGGGTGGGGAAGATTAGCAAAGTCTATTTTTCTAAACAAAAGGAGACTCAAACACAATAGCAGCACTCCTAGTTCTTGCTGGCCTTTCTATGGTAGGTCTCTCATAGACAATAAGATTTCTGTAAGCCATATACTAAACTTAAACCATTAGAACATACAAGAAAACATCCTTCCCTCTCCTTACTCTCACAGATTTCTGCAACTGCCAAGGCAGCACAGCTAACCAGCAGAGGTTAACAACTACTGCAAACATCACTTTGACTTTGTACCAAAGGCACAGAGGTGAAAAGTTGTATTATTCCTATAATTTTTCTTTCATGTTCCGTATAGGGTTCAAATACAGATTTTTTTGCAGCGCCTTCAGATACCTCCATGCTTACCTCAGTCTCAGTTTTTACCCAGCAGTACAGCAACAGAAAATAAAGGTTTCATTTCTGAAACTTTATCTGCTTTATTTGATCAAATAATATAGATGGGAAGATAAGACACCACCTTCACTTCCAAGTATTGCCAACGTCCCTTTCAGGGGTATTCATCCTTTTATGTATTTGTTTTTCCAAAACTGAAATCTCTGAGTTATAAGTCCTCTCTCAACTTATAACACCTGGACTGAAAACTATAGTAGGAGCTTAGTCCCACTCCTCCAGATGTTGTGAACTGTGAAAAGCAGCTGACAGACTGAACCCCTTAAAAAGTCTTGGCCACTGATTTTATGCCAAAGGTATTCTGTAGCAAGGGGAACACTGGACTAGAAATACACTAATTATCTGAGCCAAGAGACTGTCAGACGTGGACTTCCCAAGCATGGACAACAAAAACAGAAATAAGGACAAACCTGTGAAAGTCACACTACAGAATCTTAGAATCATCTGAGTCGGAAGGGACCTTGAAAGGTCACCTAGCCAGTCTCCCCTCCAATAAACAGAGACACCTACTGCTAGATCAAGTAGGGACTCTTACCACTCTTGTCAATATGCTGATTGGTGTTCAGAAGAATTCAGCTCCAGCCTAATCAAATTGGAACCTGTCTAATTCCATCTGTAATGGCCCAAGGCCATTATAAGTCAAGAATCAACAAGTGGAACAGGCTGCGACTGAATGAAATCAAACATATAGCAAGTGGCATGCCAAGAATTAAATAATTTGCACTTGAATTAACATGTACCTCCTGCCTTCTAAATATCACCTTTGCTCCAAATCCAGTTTGCTGTTGGAGTATCTGCAAACCTGGAATGCAAAGAGGCTATAAATACTGATGAGGGAGGCCATAGGCAGTCAACATTGAGGAACAATGTTTCTCCTTCTCAAAGCAAGTGTAAGAGCCTCAGAACTACACATCAGACAAACAAATTCGACCTGTGGGCTGGGAAGTCTCACCAGCTGGTTCTCACGACCTCCGCTCAAAAATCCACCCCTGCCTTCTTAGCAGCTCTTGCTCCCATTACAGATTGTTCAGCCATGCACAACGCAGTAGTGAGTTGCATCAGGGACCTGCACCAGCTGAGCGCCAGATACGCAAGGTGAACTGGCACCAATTCATGTTTCCTTGATTCAGTAAAATGCAGCTAGTGGTAAAACTTCTGTAATTCCAAAGTTTACATTTTTACAAACAAAAGCCAGCCCTGAGGCCAGCATGTAGACCTAGGTCAAACTACTCACCACAGACAGGTAGGCTGAAGCACCTCTTCAAAAGATGCACTTTGGCCTTTCACAGAAATATGCCTTTAGATTTACACAGCAGGAGCCAACAGAACAAATCCCAACCTGCCAAGGATGAAGTCCTACCAAACCTCTCATGCAACCAGAAGAAAATGCATTTTATTTCAATGTAGAATAGACAGACACGCTTCACTTTACTGTTTACACCCAGTTCCAACATCTTTGCTCATTCAGCACCTTAACCTTGTTATCAGGGTGGCAGTATAGGTAAGGAAATACATAAACACAGTAAATCTGCCTGTGGGCTCTGTGCTGTCTCCCGCATGTCATCTAATAAAATACTAAAACAACTTTGTGCATGAATTGTATTTACAAATTCTCTTCTACATCCAGTCATCCTTTACAAAGATGAATCACTGCTATAGGAAATCCAGTGTTACAGCCCTATGTTCATTAGATATGTTCAGTTGTAGCAACTGTAAACGTGAATGCTTGAGTGTACTGTGGGATATACCTAATGGATCACAATTGTGGAGCAGGTACTTTAAAGCTGGAAGGAACCTCTGGTAACAATACATTTCTGCAAATCAATGGATTTACTCCAAGACATGTAATAAACTAAAAGCTCATTTAACAGAATGGTTTGCAGTTCCCAGTCAACCCCCAGGGGACCATTTGCCCACTCTACTTTGCATTACATCTGCTTCCAGTTTCAGAGGGGTCAAAGACCAAGTGTAGAACATACAAAGCAGAAGGAACAATGTGCTAATAGCAACAAAACCTACAGCAGCAAGGCAGAGGAAGCCCCCCTCCCATCAGCACTTTCTATTTCCATTTTATTCCAAAACACTCATTAGATATCCCTTATGAAGATGGGTCATCAATACAGGAAATACCCTTCTGTTACAGCTGAATGTTCACTGAATAGACTCCATTGCATCCTGCTCAGGAGCAGCTGTAAGCATGCATGCTTTGGGTGCAACATGGTATATATTTAACAAGTATTGTACACAAGGGTCTTCTACCACCACTGACAGTACTTATCATTTCAAGGGCAATTTTTCAAAGCAGCAGCCACAGAAACACAAATCCAACTTCCGGATATAACGAGATTTCTGAGTTCAATAAATTCCCTTCACAACAGACAGAAGAACAAGTGGGAATCTACAAATACACCCGATCCAGTCAAAAGCTGCTCTCTAAAATAGAAATTAACTCAGTACCATGCAACCCTACTTCCATCTGGCAGCAAAGCCATCTGTGTTACAGATCCATGCAGGCAATGTGCTTCTTTAAAATTCAAGCAGCAAGTGACCCTAAAGAAAGTTATCAGCTGTTTTCATGCCAGCTACCTTGCCTTCAGCATCAGTTCTTCAAACATGCAAAGTTAAACAAATAACTTCATGCATGAGAGTAAGTCTAGCAGAACCAATGGAACTTGTGACCTACATAAAATGAAGTCACACAACTGGTGGCAGGCTGGTGACATTGCACTTCCATATCAATATTCCTTTAAACAAAACTCAAGTCAACATTTTCTCCTTCATTAGGGACAAAGCTGCTTGCACTTCAACACAGTAGGTACCACCAGTCCACATGGATCCTCGCTGGCCTACAAAGCTGCCCAAGGGCATGGAACAACATGGCACCATCCTAACAACTCAGCATAAACCATTCTAGACAAGTTCTCTTACTGGGTTCACTGCCCAAAATAAGCTCATCTGAGACACATATACCCCAGACATTAGCAAAAGCGTGACTTCAACCACAGCACATGCCTATTCCAACAGTCTGGCATCTCAGAGATGGCCACCACAGCCAGAATATGGAGGTCTTGCCATATCTATGCGGCAAATACAAATTGTAGGCCGCTCACTACAAAGATGAAAATCAACACCAAAAATAATTACATCTGGCTTCAAGGCTTCAGGGAGAGTTAGCACAGCTTTTGTAACAGGAAATTGTCTTTCATATCATAGAAATCTCCGAAGCTATTCATTACATGTGAACTAAAAAAATTTAAGAAGATGTTCCAAAGGAGAAAGGACAGGAAGGCACACTGCTCCATTATTAAGCTTCTTCAGATCAAAGAGTGACAGAAACCCAGATAAAGATTCAGAGAAGTTACTGAACAATCCTAGAGACATCATCATTTTTCCAGATCAGCTGAGACACTGTTCAGAAACAAAAGGACATGATAACCCAAGAGAAAAGCGAGAAAAGAAAAGTCCTAGATCAGCACCATTGAGAAAAGCATAAAAAATGTTTACAGCAATACTTTCTGTTTATTAAGTTAGCAATTAGGCCAAAAATCAGAAGACAGTCAGTAGATATCTAGGGAAAAAATAGGGATGCTCTTTGCTCCAATGTGGGGAATTTTAACTTATCACTTCTCAACCATCAGAAAGCCTCATTCTCCACTTGTTATATAAGCCCATCTCCTGTTTGTCATTGGGTGAGAAATTAGAGAGTTTTTCCACAGCATTTTCCAACAGGCTCTCCATTTTGAGTAGACATAAGAACCTAAGTCCAGATCCCCCCTTTCAGAGAGGGGAGGTGTGTAACTAAGCAAGCAAAAAGAGAAGCAGATAATGTAAATGGTTTCCACACACCGCTTTGCTGTGTCATCTTTGGTCATCTTTGTAACACAGGTCAGCCCACAGCCAACATGGCATCAGTTCAGAAGAGTACAGCAGAGCCAGGATGGATTGGTCATCTCTTATCTCATGGGGTGGAGCAGGAGGAAGACTGAGCAGCCTGCCTATAGCTGTAAGAGGAACTGGCCAGAGTTCCCCCACTTAAGAGACTTGTTCCACTGCAGAAACCACACTGAGGGGTAGAAACCACACAAACACTTGTAACTGTTACTTGCTGTCAAGAGCTCTCAGGCCTTTAGAAGAAGCAAAAGCCAGTAAAAGCCAGCATACAGAATGACTACAGCTGAAAGCACGGGGGAAAAAAAAGTGTAAAATATGATTGTATGCAACCACTCCCCTGAGACTGTCAAAGCATTTTCCCAAAGAGATGGTAGAGCACAGAGGTTTATCCCGCTATTTAATACAGAGAAGCCAAACAAAGAAAGATAGAGAAGACGACTGGGCTAAAGAACATGCTTAATCCTATTAAATTTAATGAGATTTCAGCCTGGTCTTCACATACAAGTTGTATTCAGAGTTTAAGTAAGTGGATTTAAAGCCAGATTTATTTAAAGCAGTGCAAATCCTCCCCATGCCCAAGAAATATAAATCTAACACAAATATACACACAGAATTCAGTGAGAACATTCATCTGTTTCACCAAATTTTCTTTCTAACTTTTATTATTATTTCAAGCAAATTTTAAACCCTTGCATCTTCTCTGTATGAAGTGTACGCTGAAGATCTTCTGCCCAAGCAGTTCTCTATGCTGAACATCATCTCCCTGGCACTTCAGGAAGGCAGTCCCAATGCCTTCCTTCTGCAGTTCATCCTCTCCACTGGTACAAGGATGCATCTCCCACATACCAAGCCAGGCAAATGTTCCCTGTCATGCTTTGTACCACACAGCAATCTATCTGAAGGACTCAGCAAGGCCTGTCACGCTGATGAGTCACTCCAACGTATATCCACCTAACAGGCATAGGAAGAGGGTTGTCCTTAGAAGAAGCAGTGATGGTTATGAAGAGGGTTCAGAGAAGAAGAAATGTGGCATACATACACAGATAACTTCCCTGTCAAGGTGACCCAACCTGGTGACACTCAGCAGCAGCTGTGTCAGTGCAACAACACCTCTACTTCTCAGCACCAAAAGTCAAAATCAGATCACAGAGGCAAAGCCCACAACAGCCCATAGCAGAGAAAAACAAAGCCATCAAAGGTAGTAAAAGGCTGCCAGGACTTCTGGCACCTACACTGCCTGAATTCAGAATAGACCCGAGGAGGCCTCATTGTAGGGCTACCCAAGGTAATGCCAAACCAGAGCCATCAGCTTCCACAATCACCCCAAGGCACATACCCCTACAGCACGGACTCCACTGGAAGGAGACAGCATTTGGCCCAGGACACTCTGTCGTAGGCACTATGGTACGCCACCTGCAAGGCAGCCTTCTTGGAGCTCCAGCAGCCAAGAGCTGGAGGAGCTGTGAGTGACATTTGCACAGCACACAGCTAGCTTCTGCCAGTTTCATTTCCAGCATCGCTGTCATGCCCGCAGTGCCAGCAGCATTCTTACACCACAGCTGTCAAACTCACAAGCTTCACTAATTCCTCCAAATCTCATTCACAGAATGAGAATGGCAAATTGAGTCCAAAGCAACATGACAGATAGGAGGAAAAAAAAGCATGAAGTGCTTGTTAATTCTGTGCAGTTCAGAATAGACTCAAGGAATATCACACAATTAACCTTGGAAGACTTCTTGGCTTTCCAGCCAACAGACCCAACAGCCCTTTGGGAGCCATCCTCAACATCCTGAACATGCAGGGTATCAGTAGCAGGGTGGCTATCATGAATCAGAATGAGCTGAGACCTCTCCAAGCTAAGGACACACAGTTTGGCTTTCAGCACAGCACAAGCCATAAAATTTCATCCAGCAATCACTGTGCGGAGCAGGGGTTCTCTCACCTGCCACAGAAATCAACTTTGTATCAGGTATATTCTAATGGGATGAACATCCCCTTCAAAAAGTCACCTGGCCTTGATGGAAGCTTTTCAAAGGGCGGGCAGTCAGATGGCATGGGCTGCCATGGTTCTGCACAGCAGTTGTAGCAACCTGCTGCAGCTGAGGATCTCCACAGAAGTGCTGAAGGAGGAAGCAGTGGGTTCTTCAGCTTTCCCATTGCATAATCGCTCTTAATGTTAGGAGTTTGTACCAAACCTCAAGTAACAGCTCAAGGGGAAGGATGAACTAAAACAGAACATTAGCTGAACACGGCCATGACAGCAGATTTCCAACCCAGTAAAAGATCAGAGCAGAAGGGCTGCAGCACACCTGTAAAGGGAACACCAAATAACTTTAACACCAAGCACAGCACTGCTCCAAGCTCACAGCATGCACATCAACCAGGATGAAGCAGCCTCTTCCTCACAACTGCTTCTCTAGTGTATGAGCACACAGCTTCAGGTTCATTCCTCCTACTGCCACGCTCATTTCTTACTTTAAAACACACTGGCATGAACTCTTGTTGGGCTTGCTTTATAGTGCTTTCCATTTGTGAAACTGGTTCAAGTGTGAATGACAGTACACAGAACATGTGTTTGCTTAATGCTACACACCAGAGCACAGGGAGATGTCAGCAGGACTGTGTACTAAAAAAAAAAGTTTCCTGTGGGCCTTCCAGGGACCAAGGGAGGCAAAAACCTATCCCCAAACCAATCCATTCTTCACAGTTTCATCAGGCAAAGTTTTGTACGTTCCCTGCACACACCACCTAAACCAAACATCTCTATTCTCTAATATCCCTGCAACACTTTCCCTTAAAAACTTTGTCACCCACTGCTGAAGAAGACAGCTATTACATTTGAAAGGGCACTTGCCCTACAATCCAGGCTACGCAGCAAGAAATTTTAAAATACATTATCAGGCCTTCAGCATGGACAGTTTTCATCACTGAAGCTTGAAATTTCACTCGCAAATTTACTTTTATCGCCTTTGAAAAGTCTGCGCCAGGAGACTTCATTTGGAAGGCTGAGGCTATGGGTTGCACAGAGGTTCCAATTAGAATTTCATTAGCAGATAACCAGATGCAAAGTCTGCTTTCTGGCAGATGGTTTCACAAATCCAGCAGGGAATTTACAACTAGAACAAAAAACAAAGATGCCTGCACCTACAAGTTAAGGGACACGTAGTCCAAACTTTTTCCCCAGGAAAATACAAAAAGGATCTGTGCCTATAAATCTATACGATGCATTTCAACAACAACCAAGCAGGAGATGCACATAGCAAGTGCACTGATCTACTTTAGACACGAAAGCTAATAAACATGGAAAGATCCCTTGTAAACCACCCATTGCTGTGGAATGGACTGCACTAACATACCTATAGCCGATGATTATGATGAATGAACAGAATTAATAGGGAAGTACACACTCTCGAGAGAGAGACACCACATCAACACAGACCTTATAGACTCGCTGTCAACCAGCCACAAGCCTCGGAGGTCTAAAGGGCACAGGGTGCTCGCTATCAGAGAGTTCACCCAGCTCAGCAAGGCTGCAGGTTAGCTCAGGCAGGGAGGGTCGATGCTTCCGTGGTGTGCCTTCGATAAGCAGCCAAGTAACTCAGCTGGTTGGGAAAGAGTGCTGCTGCATGACCAAGGGGTTGAGTCAGCCAATGCACAGGCATCTACCCACCCTGTGCGAAAGGACACTGAGACAGGATTTGTTTTGACCAGTCCTACGAGACAAAGTTTGGGAGACTGCAGACAGGTGCTGGGGGGATGCCCCAACCCCAGACCCCAGGACGCTGCACTGGGAACTCAGAGCCCCCTGCCTGCACCACGGCAATGTCCAGGGGACAGCTAAGCCTGCTGAGAACCTTCCTCTAAGGTACGAAGAGATAAGAGATTCCATTACAACGCCAAAGTGGAACGCCACTTACAGAGGTGATCTCAGTGCCACGCAGCCTGCGTTATTTATTCAGAGAGGAGGTGCCTGGGCACATCTCTCCAACCTCTTGCAAGCATCACTGCCACCTCAAGTCGGGGATGGTCTACGGGGCAACCAGAAGAACCGTTGGGTAGTGCTTAGGAGTCACACGGGACGAAGAGAGGCTACCAAGAAAGCACCGCCGCTCCCGAGCTCCCCCAGCACACAGTTCGCTGTGTGCGCGAGGTCCCGGCGCACCGACCCGCGGCAGCTGCCCTGTACCCGAGAGCTGAGGCCGGTGTCGGTCGCTCCCAGCCCTCCACGTACGCAGGGCCGCATCTCCCCCGACCACCCCAGCAGCTCCCCGCTCCCCACGCACGTCGCGTCACCCCCAGCCCCGCAGGACGAGCACCCAACACCGGCCCTCCCCAGCGGTCCCACCGCCGCCCGCAGTTCGCTACGTCAGGCCCAGGAGCCCGGCACCGGACCGGAAGAGACACTCACCCCGGCGGAGGCGGCCGCATAGCCGACGCCAGCGATGCCCCCGAGGGAAGGACCGCGGCCCCGCGCCGCTGCGCCCCGCCACATGCCTCGGCCGCGCCCCGCCCCACTACCGCATCTGCCCCCGCCCCCCTCCTCTTCCCATTGGCCCGTCGGCGTTCAGCCCCGCCCCCTCCGCCATGGCCACGCCCCCTTCTTCCAGCCGCGCCCCCTCTGGTCGCGGTGGGGAGGAGTGTCCGGTGCGCAGGCGGAGCGGCTCACGCCGGAAACAACGAGCGGGGAGAGCCACGCGCCTGCGGAAGTGACGTTGGTAGGGGTGTAGCGGGCGGCAGTGGGCTGCCTGCGCCCGGGCTGTGTGTGCTGGGGTCCGGATAGGCGCTGTTGTGTGAGCAGCGCTGCAGTGTGCAGCCGGCACGAGCACAGCTTCCTCTAAGCTATAGGTGCTCGATTTAGAGCCGTCTGCCTCCCGCGTTCCGCGCCTTCGGGGTGTTCCCCGATTGCACCGTCTTCAGAAAGCAGTGCAGGGGTCGGCTATGTGTACGGAGGCACAGTCGGTATTGCAGAGTGCTTTGTGCTGTGCTTGTGCCCTTGATCAGGTGAAGAAGGAGCCCCCGATGCCTCAAATCACATGAGGATTTCAGCTGCTGTTGCCATAAATGACAGTGATGCTGAAATCATTCACGCATTATGATGTGATTTTAGAACACAAATTTTCTTTTATAAGTGAGCAATGAGGAGGAGGAGTTGTTACCATGATCCATCAGATAATTAAAAACAGACAAAATGCAGAGCTCCACATTTAGGACTCAAAGCATGTCTGCCTGCATCTATTGTATAGACAGATCATTCCATCTTCCGTGTATGATACTGACATATACTGAAATATCCCTTCCCTTCCTTTCCAGAGAAGAAGGAAGGAAGGAAGAAGCTCAGTTATTCAGGAGAATTAGAAGAGACAGCTGAAACTGGGGGGGAAGGACTGTGTGGTGTAGAACAGATTATCTGACAGGACCAAACACAGTGATGGAGCAAAAGCAGGGCAGCACATAGCCTCTAGGGTTGGTGTAGTGGGGAACAAGAGCATTTCCCATAGAAACAGTCTCAGGAAAAATAAAAATGAAAAAAGCATATGGAGAAGACCAGAAGTGGAATAGGAAAATACTAAAGAAAAACTGTGATCATGCAAACGAACAGAACGTTGTGTCGTGAGCGTGCCCTGCTCACCTGTCTCCCTGCGATGCACAGGGCACGTCTGCTGCTGCTCAGGCTGTATCTTTTGAGTATCGCAGAGGACATCATTTCTGAAAGGTGTTTAAAGATCTTTGCAACTTTGTGTGCCCCCTGTGAAACGCTGGGGTGCTGAGACATGCTGGCAATAGCGTTTTCACAGCATATAAATGAGGGCTAAGCCACTCCTGATTTTTCCGTTGGTTAGTATTTATTATAGATTGTCAGGAGAGCAGAGATTATGAGATGCACTGAAATGCTATCAGAGGGGATTGAGCTAGAGGTGCAGAAAGGAAGGCTTCAGGATCATATTTAAACAGACATGGCTCCAATATAGTCAAGTAATGTCCCATACATTAACCCATTCAGGGTTTTGCAGTGACTGAGAGAGAACAAAGAGCAATTCTGTGTTTAAGAAATAAAAATATTCTTCCTTTTTTTTTTTTTTTTTTTTTTGTTCTTTCTTTCAGAACAGATGGTGATTGGGATCAGGAATATTTGCTTTTCTGAATTACTCAAATAAACTTCAGGTGAGGCAATGCAAAAAATAGTCATGCATTTCTTATTACATCTAAGAAGAGGTGGAATTACATCCCTTCAAACATGTGGAAGGCTAAACCTGCCTGCTCTACACTACGGCCCTTTTAGCGCAGTGCCAAGGCAGACCCGTGGTCTGCAGGAGGAGAGCTGTCCCTTAGGGGCACGAGGACCACCACACACTGTGTGTTATGTAAAAGCTCTTGTACTAGAGTTTAACCTGCTGTGGGCCATATTGCCTTCTGCTGTAACTCCAGTCAAATTATCCAGAAACTTATTTAGCCTGCTATCATTTTTTATTTTTTCCCCATAACCATGTTTGTACAGAGGACATGCCTCTGCCAACTCTCAGGCAGCAATTAGGGAAGAGACTGGTTAGAACTGTTGACAATATGTTTGCAGAGTCCTAAATACCATTGAATATGATCTGTAAATATTTACACTTGGAGGAAGAGATTTGCTCTTTGCATAGTTTTCATGTTGGCATCTGCTAGGCTTAGTAAATGACTAATGAAAATCACATTGTGAGGAGAGGAAAAAAGCCCGTACTGATGCTTTGGAGTTCCTTTCTAGACTTGCATCTTGCACTGCCCTGATTTCAGTCCCACCAAATTGAGAGTCTTACCAGCTCTTGCAGTTGGGTCTTTTCAGAATCTTCTGGCTTTCTCAATCAAGAGGAATGAGAATCTTGACTGTCATTTCAAAATGGATTTAGTGTTTGCAGGAAAATGTGAAAATATGTAACAAGCGTCCCTACAAGTGAAAATGCAGATAAGCAAATTGCAATTTCAATGAGCTAACCCCCTCCTATTTAGCATAGGGGTTTCCATCCACTGCAAGCAGTTACCTGGAAGTCAAATTCTGTAATTAAAATTCCATAATTAAAATTCAAAATACTCTTCCTAAAGTTATTTTAAAGCCAAGATTCTCATGTAGTACCGTGTTTGTAGCAATGTTAACCTAATTAAAGAATTGGTCACAGTGACAGAGCATCCAAATGATTGCATTTTGAGCTATTATGAAGAATTAAATATGTGCAGACAGCTAAAAAAGATTGGCTCTGTGCATTAACTGAACTATGGATATAACATTACTCACAACCCATCAGGATGCTCCAGTTATGTTCAAACTCCGCTGTCCCACTGGCATCATGTTACTGCAGCTTCATCATGAAAAATGGATCTCATGTTCCGCCAGCAGTGCTGCCTTTCTGAAGCCATAGCAATCCCTGAAGCACAAGTGAAAGCCTGCATTAACTCCTCACAGCTCAGAAGCAGCATGGAAGATAGTTCTAGCAGTGCACTGTCAGACACGTATTGAACCTGACACGTGACACAATTTGCTGTAACATCCAGTACCCGACCAGCATTCTCGGCACTGACCAGCACTGCTTTCACGTGCAGTTCCTTGCAAGGCCCATTGCCTTTGACAGTGATAAAGAGAAATGTGGGCCAAGGGTGGAGGAAGCCTGGGCTCAAAATAGTCAGGAACTGTGCAAGAGGTAGGGCAGAAATGGGGTACCCACCAACTTAAAGTGAGGCCCAGGGAGCCCACAATGTCTGGTGTTTTGTTTTTCCAGCACAGCCTTTGGGCATAAGATAGAAGTTTCTAACCACAGTCCTATGTCATTACCCAGCTACCACAGCCTGGAAAATCTCTTAGCTGACTACAAATGAATGGCTCACCCATGGCATGCTATTTCAAAGCAGACAGGCTTTGCCCTTATTGATGGCAGTGGAAACAGAGAAGGGACATGTTTTCAATGTGTAAACTGATGAATTCTCCATAAAGGAAAGCAAAACATGACCAGTCAATACAACCTGCCTTGTCCACACTAGGATTTTAAGCACACCTTTCCTTCTGGGATTGCTGTGGCCATATTTGGAAGTAGAACATTTGGGAAAGAAGTAGAACAGAAGTGCCATGATGGAAGTATAGCTAAGTTTTCATGAGAACTGCTGTTGACCTGGTTTCTGCTCTGCTGTGTTTAGCTCATCCATAAGGACTTCTGAGTCACGCCAGAATGCTATGCACTAGTTATGCACTTTGTTGGAGGAATGCCCAAATGATGCAAAGAGTGTTTTGAGGAAGAAGAGGCAATCCCTTCAGAAAGCAAGGCTGGAAGAGATATATAAGCAAAAATCTGAACAATAAGAAAAGTGGTTGGTGAGAGAACAGGGAGAATCCAGCCAGGAGAAACAATGTAATGAGAGAAGTCACCAAATCCCATCCTTGCCTACAGCCCTCTTGAGAGGAGTTTTGACTTGGAGGGATTAAAGAGTGCTTAAAAGTAATAACCTGGAATTTAAGCCCAGATTCTTTTTGCTGAAAGGTGGGTCTGTCCTGCTAGAAGAGGAGAACCGTGAGAAGGAATCGAGCTCCCTCTCCAATCAAATAGCAGGCTTTGCACATCACCTGATTTGGAGTGTAATATATTCCAGTGAAAATGTGTTTCCTGCTTCGAACCTCCTCCTCACACCACAGAACAGGATCTTAATTCTATGCCAAGAGCACCTGAGGATTTTGTGCTGCTGAAGCTGGGGCTGACTGAATGCTCTGTAAACAGTACTGCAGAGGTTTTGCTTTCTCCAGTCTAAGTGTGTGCAGACAATGCACTTGCTGATGAATTTTGAATTGTTTGCTCTCTGCTCCCTGCCTTAACAGTGGCATCCATTGAAGCACCAGCATTCTGGCCTTAGACAGGCACAGAATGAAGACACTGTAGCTACTTGCATAACTCAAAGACACAAAGATTATTCCAGCAATGCCTGGCAGTGCTGCTGCCAGCCTCATGTCTAGAGGCATTTTTACAAGACACCATTCTTACCACCATCTTTCCACCCCAGGCTTTATCATTTTTGTACTGAAAAACTCAGTGTGGTGTGTGGTGCTAAAAAAAACCAGGTTATTTTAAAACAAACCTTTTGACTGAATTCAGACAAGCTCTAAGGCTGTATTAACAAGCCTACAGTCTGTAATTGTTGGGGTTTTTTTCTTTGTGTTGCTATTTAAAACAAATAAATAAAGCAACCCGAACAAATCACACCCAGTCTGAACAGTGAAGAAAGAGTGGGGTAGCTGCTCTAATGACACAGCAGCAGCACCGACACCTGCTTCTTTTTAGATGGGGGACAGTGCAGTGCCAGCTGAAGACAAGGAACAGCGTTGTGCAGTGCCTTTATCCTGCTGCTGACAACAGACACTGCCAGTACAAGAGAGGGTGGTTAACCAGTAACATACTTTCTGGCAACTGTTTGGGAAAGTAATCTGTTTAACATTAATGGAGCTGATTGTGGATTTTCCCCTGCCACGCGGGGGATATATCCCAGGCAAGGAGAGATTCGGAAACTACCCTGGGGCTGGCAGGGGAAAGGGCAGCAGGAGGAAGCAATTATAGGGGCCATGCCAGGTGCCCCAATAGACATTTCTTACTGGCCTGCCAGAGCTCTACTGATTCCTCAGCCTTCATCTAGGAAATCCCAGGGCTGCTAAAAGAGTCGAAGAAGGAGTGGGACGGTAGAAGCTGGTTGCACAAACACCCTTGAGGAGCAGGACTGACTGGAAAGCAGGCAGACGAGGAGGGGCATTTACACATCCAAGGGTGGCTCAGGGACCAGCTCCCTTTTCAAGAGCTTGTGAGGAAACAGAGAAGGGTTAAAGCTTCTTCCCTTCACTGCTTTTTTTTTTTTTTTTTAATGCTTGATTAACCTACTGCAGTCATGTCAGCCAAAATTAGCATCTTTGATAGAAGCTGGCCCTCACACCACTTTGATGACAGCAGAATAAAACCAAAGGAGGGGCAGAGCTGAACTGGGTCCCTAATGTTCCAGCACTCACTCGGATTGCTTCAGGCTTTCTTCCATGTTCTCTTCCACACTCAGCCCCGTTCTGCAGAAGCAGAACAACAACGTTCAAACCATGCATGTGCCACATCACATCTACAGCAGAGGGACACTGGCCCTCCTGCTAGCGTCAGCCGGTAGGGAACGTGCCCCCACATCGTACAGTGCTGCTCACTGGGGCTGAGCCTCCCTCAACTGGAGGAGGTTGGTCACACCCGGTGGCCTCTTGGCAGTCTCACCGTTAGGTGGCAATACGGAGACAGAGAAACACACCCGTAACACAGAGAGGCAGGAAGAGGCGCTGGGCGAAGAGAGTCAAGGAGCGAAGGCGATGCTGGGCACATTTGCGGGGCTTCCAGCCCTCCTCCCCCTTCCTACCAGAATGAGTCCTGTTCTTCTCCTCCCCTGAAATCACACCTCTACACAGCACTAGGGAGAAAAAAAACACACAAAAGAAAACAAGACTCTCTCTCAAAAAAAATAAGCTGTCCATGTCCCTAAATCATCAACGGGCAAATATTTGCCCTTCTTTGTTTCAAGTGCTTTATTTTCTTTAAGATGACAGACTGAAAGTGAATGCCGAAGCACTGCCTGACACAACAGCACACTACTAAGATTGCAAGTGTCTACGTTAATGGAACAAAATATCTGTTGCTCTTTATATGCAGCTTCCTAAATGATAGTAAAATGTATGTTCTTATATTGGAAGACAGTCCTAAATACACATTCACTAAAACAGAAATCACCATCTGTCAGCCTCTGTGCTGAGGACATCACAGCCTCCCTTCAAAACAGAAAACAACAACTGCTTGGCAAACACTGAACCATGTCAACCCTACTTGTTCTGCTTGTCCAGCCCTCTAATGCAGTTTGCATTTATGCAGAAACCAGCCCATCAGAGCTCTTTCCATGGTCATTTCTTTATTCTTGTGGGCACTCCTGTAACTGTGCTCTTTCTGTTTATATCCAGGTTTAAACTGGACTTGAAATTGCTGGTTCTATTGGCTCCTTGCCTGAAGGGTTTTAGCTCTACCATTCCAGCCCAAAACCCCTGCCAGCCTGGAAGGGGAGGTCTGTTGTGGTAATGTAGCGTGGTAATGTCATGCTTAAACTTTTTGACTGAATGCTGCCATCAGTAAAAAAAAAAAAATTTGAGCATGCATTCCATCCCCAAATATGTATATTGATCTGTTTATACGTTCTATACGTGTGCACCTGAAGTTCTAATGTTTTCTTCCTGCACCCCAATGGATCACCTTGTGCACGTACTGGGATATCTGCACTATACTTCGGAGACCTCTGATCAACAGCTCTCTCTGCCCAGTGCTCTTGGCTGATCCTTTTTGTAATCTCTCTGTTCTAAATCAGAAGAGTGGAAACTCTTCTGTACAGGTTCGCTCTTCAGCAGTGCTGTTGGCATGCTCAAAGGGTATTTGCTAGAAGTGAGAGGGAAACCTCTAAAGAGAGAAGTAAGAGTCTTCAGGTATGGGGAGGAGAGAGGAAAGAAGAGTTTAAGCAGAAGCTGCTGAATGGTTCCATAAGAATTATTCTTACAGCAGCTCCAGCAAGTCTCACAGGAACACTGTGGCACTCAGACTGATTCTGTTTTAAGGAAGATAAAAGATGATAGAGAGGGAAAAAAGGGATGCAAATAATAATCATGTTCTACGTTCAACAGCTGTGCCCAGGAGCAGTGCCATACTCCCAGGTGAGGTCCAGCAAAATGTCTTACAGAATACAGGAGAGTGTCTGCCACCACTCTGGCATGGCAGGATCTGGATTACTTAGCCATAAGCCCACTTAATCAAAATGCTTTCTAATACAACCGTGTGGAAGGACCAACACCATGAAATAAAAAGTTTTGTTCCAAGCTGACAAGAGGTTTGAAGTAGAGAAAGGCACAGGATGTGTCTTGGACAGGGATATGGTAAATGTGATAAAATAAAAGCTGAATACAAACACAGAGAGCCTTCCAAAAGTCTTAGCAAAAACAGCTAATACAACTTTGGGGTGCGTTAACAGGGGAAGAGTGGGGATTGATGTGATTTAATCTTCTACATACAGCACTATCAAGTCCATAATAAAATGCTATGGCATCTTCTATTTCTGTTTTTATGAAGAATGTTGATTAACTGTAGTCAGCTGTATTCTCTGTTGGCATAGAAGAAAAACTTTTTTATCAGGTGCTAAGAACAAGCTTTGGGCTGGCAGAAGCTGTATGGATTGATTACTCTAAAGGGATGAAGGAACGGGACACAAAACCAGCAATTCAAACAAACCTTCTTTTCTTTCCTTTTACCCTCATGACTTTTCCCTATCTAAAGGAAAAAAAAAAAAAAAAAAAAACGAAACCACCAAGTGAGTGACTAGTCTCTCTATTTCCTTAGCTCCTTTTTTGGCAAATAATAATCCAGTTCAGCAGCTGTTGGTTCTTGGGGCCAGTAACCTTAGCCAGGCATTTCATGCCAAGAGACAAAGAGCAGCAGGTGAGGCAGTAGCAGGTGGTGCTACTGGGTTGGGAGCTCATATCAAAGGTCTGTACACCCTAGAGTTGTCTAAAGGGAAAGCACCAGAAGAGAAATCTGGGAATTATTCATGGCTGGTAACCGGCAATTATATTCAGAGTCCAGAGATATATCTGTACATTTGTCTCCACTTAGGTACCTTCCAAGTATTCCATCAACAGTGAGAAATACAGGAGGACTTGACATTGGTATTGCAAAAGACCAGAAAAAAAAATGCATAATCACACCAGGAAAGAAAAACCCTTAAGCAAACAAATATACTCGCAGGCTTCTTTTCTCTGTCAGTATGAAGCAACGTGGACAAATGCCACTTCTCTGATTTTTTGGCCATCAGAAAGAACTCAAGCATCAGAAGTTTCATCACTAATTCTGTCCATACAAAATGTTCACAGCTGTTGGCATAGAGAACAATGTGAACAAACCACTGACACTGCACGAGGTCCTTAGTTCCACTCCATCTGAGGCTTTCAGCATGCTGTTTGAATTAAGGCGGCACTGGGTGCAGTCCTTATAAAACTGGAGTGGTTGCGTAACGCCCCGAGTAACAACATAACATACTGAAAATACCTATCTATGCTGGCAGCATATTAACAGAATGAGTGAGATATATGGCCCTCCATTCATTAATGACTAAGCACAGCAATTGTTTTTCGCTACATCACTCGAGCTACGTCAGATCTGAAGCAGAGCAAACAAGTTAGAAAATACTTCACACACCCTGCACAATTACCAAAAATACTAGAGAAAACTGCCTGGATTTTTAACAGATTACAAACCATTTTTAGTAGTTTTGAAACTTGCCTGTAGTAGAATATTTTCTCTGGTAATTTTAATAGACTGGAGTGCAGAAGGGGAAATGAAAGCTCCTGCAATAGAGGGCTAGCACCCTTCAAAGTCTCTATCACAGATCATGTTCATGCATCACTAGCATGGGTCACAGTTTCCGCTTTGAAAGGGCTAGCGCCTCTGCAAGAGGCAGGGAAAACACTGCGCTCACTGGGTATCTTCCACAAAGAAAGGCATTGCTCAGATCCTGTGCTTACTCCAATAATGTCCATTCCTTTACAAGGCTGCAGGAGCAGCAGGTGTGCTTCAGGGGCGATCTCAATTATAAAACATCAACTGCTATAGACTTATCTTTTGAAAGCAGCATAATAGAGCAGTTCTGGGCATAAATCCAATATGATGTAGTTCTGACTCTGGAGGTTTCTTCTTTTTTTCTTACGGAAGCTACCTTCACCTTGAGAGCACTGGGAAGGGCAGAATGATGGAAACACAGTGGTGACATTCCCACGACCTCCAGTCCAGCCTGGTCACTGTTTTCCTTCTTTTACCATGCCATGCTTCTTGCAGCCCCAGCAGTGTTGAAATAGTGCAATGCTGAATTTGCATGTAATTTTATATCATGAGAGAAGAGGATACAGTTGATACCAATACCTATCACATGACACCCTAAGTGATGCACAGGATGCTACAGGACTAGGAATCAAATTCAGTCCAAGTAGCTCTACTTTGCGGTATGTGTGAAGATAACTGCCTACATATATGGTTTTTGGAATTGTTTGTGGCCCTTTCAGGCCTATGGATGACTTTGCTAATACAGCTGCCACAGTAAATACTGTAATACTTTCAGATATTAGCAAAATAGTTTAATTTGTGCCACTACACCAATTCAAAACTCAGTGGATCTGAGTTTAGTCCCCAACACTGCTGCAGACCTCTTCTGTAATCTTCCACTCACCTTCATGCCAAGCATTTTGAAGGGATCAGACTCCAGCTGCCAGTTAAAGGTACCTCCAACATGCCTGGTTCTCACAGAATGGGCACTCAATACAAAGACAACAAAGTGTATTGGGGCCATCTCACCATGCTCCAGCTCTCTGTGCTTCCCACACCTGCTCACCATCTCACTTCTTTATACCGTAAAATTTCCAAGGCAAAGAATTTTCACAGCAAGATCCTCCTTCAGCTGGAGCCTCGGAGTCCAGCTGATTAGCACATTTATTAACAAAGGTGAGAGTTTTAAAAGGTCTGTAGAGTCTATTAGCCAACACAA
The DNA here is from genome assembly GCA_037305975.1 of Chrysolophus pictus. NCBI lineage: Eukaryota > Metazoa > Chordata > Aves > Galliformes > Phasianidae > Chrysolophus > Chrysolophus pictus. The sequence goes on along the minus strand of CM074580.1, from coordinate 16,372,527 downwards.
ACAGTCTGTCACCATGGATGGCCAGATAAACCTAAACTAACTGATTGCTAAATAATTCTCTGTTCAGCTGACTGTACAATTCTCTCCACCCTGGGATCTCAGTCACACTGCATAACTGGGCAGCACTCCCCACTGCCAAGACCAGCTCCGTGGTTGCCCACCCACTGAGCACCAGAAAGGGTGAGTTATTATTTTAAGTTGCATTGGGAAGTACTTTCGGGCTGCGGAATTATCACCTGCTGACGTCACTGCAGAGCATGGCATTATTCAGCCTCCTCTCTGACTTCTGCTAGCTTGACATCGACAGCTTGCTAGCTGCCAGCAGACATTGCTCATCACATAAGAATTAAAATTGTTATTGGCCATATTTTTCCAGCTGGGCTTTCAGACTGGTTTCACTTTGCCAACGGTTTGCAGAAAAAAGAAGCATTAGGCAAGTGAGCATACATGAAAGGGAAGTGAAAAGGCACAGAGGCCCTTCCACAGGGCTGAACAAAAAGCAGCAACTTCAGCCTAGAATGGGCTCTCCTGTACCTCCAGGTAATGCAACCAGATGCTGCTTCCACACCTCAGCAGCCCCCTTGGGAAGCAACCCCTGGTATGAATGCCATTGTTCTCCCTAACCCTCTGCAAACATCTAAGGCTTGAAGTCACTTAATAAAATCTCCAGCCAGGCTTTCAGCTGGCTCCTTTCAACCAAGTTTTCCCATCTCCACTCCATCAGGCTCCAGTCCTTCACAATCAAGGCACAGCTGAGCTAAGCCTTTTATTGCTTTCTCTGCATCCAACAAATTGTGTAGGTAGAGCAAAGCAGTGATTTGATCCCTAACTAATGCTCTCTTGGTTAGAAAAAATCAGAACACAAATTACAATTGGTAGCTAACCCACACTTTGACAACTGCACTCACTATCATAGCAAGGCTAAAAGTCCCAAAGCCAATAGTGACAGAAAAGTCCTGTTGTGCACTCAGAAATGATTCCTCCCCCCATTGCAGCTCATGTCCTGATGTCTTTTTTGGTCCATGGGGTCACTTCATATTCCATCCAAACCCAGTGCTGTTTTTGCAGCTGTTTCTGCCTGACAGGCAATATTCATGCATGGCCATGCATTTCAGATGCATAACGTGGCATGCCTATATGCACTATAGATTGCTGGTTCCTGCCAATGCCAACCCATATGGGATTATTCAAGGGTAAAATAGCTGAAAGTTTGACTTCTAACCTACAAACATTTCAATTTCCAAGTGAACCTTTCAAAGTGTTTCTTCTGATTTGGAGGTGACAAATGGTCTGCTCCCATCCTCTGTCTCCCCAAACATCGAAGGAAACATTTATGGATAGGTCAGGTTCAGAATTCACCTTGCAGGTGAGCTGAGTCAGCAGCAGTGTAAAAAAGCCCACGTTCCAGCTCAGCTAGCAAGGTCTCCTCAGGGCTGGACTGCAGTGGCTGCCAAAGGAGAACAGAAGGACTACTATCAAACTCACTCTTTGCCAGCCAGCCTCTTCCTTCTTTGCTATTCACTAGTGTGGATTCAGCATCAGTTGACAGTGAAATAAGCAAAATGTGCAAGGTCAGAGATTCCTGGATTTCCCATGATCTCAAGCCTGCGGGGTTTTCTCAGCTGTAATCTCAGGTGTAATCAGTTGCTCCTGGAACCATTCCTTTTAGTGCTATGTTACAGGTAATCACTGTCCCTCTTAAGGCAGGGAGCTTTCACCAATGGAAATAGCCACAGCAACAGACAACCTTCCACACAGCTCAGATTGCAGTGTTGGCTGCTGGATTAGGAAGGTCAACTGACTACTGGAAATCTCTGCATAAACAGAGGCTCCTTGTGGGTGAATAATGTATAGAGGAACATGCAGGTTCTTTCATTGTAGACTGGTCTGTGTTTACACATGAGATTTAGGAGGCAAGATAGCTCACTGCCCAGAAAACAGTCCACACCTCCAAACCTAGGTCTTTCTCTCATTTTATAACTACTACAATAAATGGCAAAATGTCTTCCTTTAAAAGTTACCATGGGAAATAATAACTAACCCTTTGTATATGTATATAAAGTACCTGGACCTAACAAATTCACATCTTACACTTGAGTTTGCAGTCCATCTCTGTCAGCTGGAAACTGATTCATCACTGCAGGACTCCACCGATTGAATTAAAGGCCTTATCACTGAATGATACATGAATGAATCAAAGCTCCTGTACCACATCGGTGTGGGTTTGCAAATATGGCCTTGGTTATGCTGCAGACAGAAAATGTCCACTAGGCACCATTCTGCTAGTGCAGAACAGGTGAATGCAAGGTCTGCTCAGACCTCAGACAAACATAGAGCAGGGAAGCATCTGCCAAGGACACGCAAGAGAGAAAACAAATGAGTCTGCAAGATTTTAGAGAGTGTGAGAAGGAAATGGGAGGCAGAAGGGGAAGAATGCCAAACCTTATGTAAGTGTGGTGGCTCACAAACTGCTGTGAGAGAAATTTTCTCCTGGAGGATGCCCCAGGTTTTGCTTTTCTGGGGTGGGAGTGGGGGTGAGACATGGTATTTATGGACAAAAAAATCCCACACCATGTAAAGGCAGCAGATACTTGGCTTCAAAGCAAAAAGAAGGATTGGGTAGGAAAAGGCATCACTGGTTTGCTGACATTTCCCACCTCATCTGTCATCCTTTGCTGATTCCTGCTAACATAAGTCTAGTCCAAAGATGATTAAACAGTTCCCAAGGGGTGCAGTGTTCCTGATAAAAGACGGCAGAGTGAGAGATGCTGAAACCTTCCTTTGGGAAAGGACAGGCCTCTCTCTTCCTCTGCCTTTGTTGTGGTATTACCACAAGGCAACATTTCTCCTCCAGAACTTTGCTTTCTTCCCCCTCCTCAACATACCAACAGCAGGTGTCCGCCACGCATCTCTCTCTCCCCACAGCTTCCTGCTCTCGTTTTGACAGCTCAGCTCAGAGCTCCCTCATGCTGATGCTGCTCAGCAGCGCTGCAAGCAGAGAAGGAGCAGCACAGGCTGCTGAGGTATCTGCAGCACATCCCCTTCTGTCCTGGATGTGGCTGTGCCCAGAAGAGAAGGCTGCACTCTGTGCAAAGGGATGAGAAGTGGTGGTTCTACAGAGGGGTAGAAAGCCCTCTTTGCAAATATTTCCTTGCTTGGGATACACTGAAGAGCTCTGCAGATGTGGAACAGACTGGCTCCATTCACATACTGGTGTTCAGGTGTAAATGGGAGTATTGCAGAGCAAGAGCTAGAGTGATCCAGAAGAGGAAGACACTACAAGCAGTTCCTGAGTCTGCTTGCAAACCACCACAAAGCATTTTGGGGAGCCTGCACTCACATTCCTGCAAACTGAGGAATCAAGGACCCAAGGACCACCTTTAAAGGACAGGCACGTGCCATAGCAGCATGGGTATCCTTCACCCTGTGGGGCTCCTGCCACAGCTCCTCTCTGCTATTTAACTTACATCATTAATTGCAGATGCTTCAAGTTTTCAATGCTGCATTCTGCCTTGCTGTTTGGTACCACCTTTCATTGTATCTACCACAGTCTTGTCATTACTCATCTCTTTTCCTCCTGCCAACTCTACCGCTACAGAAGTGGTAGCATTCATGCAGCACATGGGTTTGTCCCAAGCTGCACACATGCTCTAGCCAGAACAAGAGCAGAGCAGGAGGTGCAGCAGTGCAGGGGTTAAGCTGTTCTATGTGCTCAGGCTGGGCAGGCAGGCACAGTGAATTGCTCCCCTTCCACCTTCTCCAGTGAAATAATCAGCGCATTTTAGCCCCATGGGCATGCGGAGGGGGTTCAGCTGCTCTTGTGCAGGCAGTATCCTCTAAGATGCTGGGGACTGGCTGTCTGAAGGAATTATCTCCAGAGCCCCATCAAGAGTTGAAGAATAAAATTTAAAATACAAAAAGGCAGAGAGGAAGCAGAGAGGTGCAACTTGCTCCTACGTCATTTAAAATGGAGACCACAATCTTGCTGTTTGTATCTCCATAAGCTCTCACGCAGCATTTTGGAGAGAGCAGTTGTTTTCCAAAAGCTCTGACTTCAATAAATAAATAAAACATTAAAAAATACTAATCTCTGTGGAGAAGAGTAGAGCACAGCTGAATATCCCCCTGCTTCAAACTGCATTCCCAAAGGGTGGCTCAGGAGATAGGTAGCAAGTAAAGACATGGACAGAAAAACTGCATTTCTCAGCATCAGGTCACTGCAAGCAGTGAGATGTGATTGGATTTGATCTGCCTCACTGGCCTGGCAACCAGCCAGCCTAGGATAAGGCAAGAGATGTTGTGGTTTCACAGTGCTAGTAGCTTCCTTTCCTCTGAAACAGTCTGGCAGTTGCAAGACTAGAGAGAAGTATCTGCCTGAGTACCTCCATCTCTTTTCCTTTATACCATGAAATTCCAAAATCTGCTGTTTCAGAGGAAGAGAGGAGATACAGAGTCTTCTACCAAAGCACTCCATGTTGACTGACTGCAATGATCAGAGTACACAATCTGCCACCTTCCACCATCCTATGCCTGTTGACATGATTTAAGAGGTTTGAGATGGTATGGGAAATACAGAGATAAGTAACCACTGCCTCCTCTGATACAAAAGTTCAGCAGGTTCAAATTAAGACAACAGGTGGCAGATTCAACACATTCAGGACGGGCAATGAAGCTGCAGAACTGCCCACATCAGGATGTGGTGGGTGCTGGATGGGAAAGACTACAAGGAAGACAAATCCACCAGGACACAGATGCTACACTTGGCTCAGGCCATTCCTAATCCATTCATTCTTTGAGACTGCAAAGATGTTGAGAAGTTTGACTCTAGGCATGCTCTGCTCTTATGATCCACTTTAGGTGTTTGTGATTGTCCACTGTAAGACACGGGAGGAAGTCACTGTACTCAAGAGTCATTTGCAGCACTGTGACAGGGCCCCGAGGACATCCATAGGCCTTAATCACTTTAGCCAGCCTCACCTGGGACCCAAAACATCTGCCCATGGGCCCAGGAACCTCTGTTTCACTTCATCCTTGGTGATTCTCTCCTGGCCTTATATATGCCATAGGCATACATATATTTTCCTCAGTTGTTTGAGATGGATTTCCTGGATTGATCTCATACCTGATTTGCTGCCTTACATTTACTCAATGATAACTGGATCATTGCTGGGACTCACTGCTGTTACCGTTCCTGCACTGTTCACCCAGCTCAGGAACTTTGGGATTTTGCCTGCTGGTGAAAGTGCTACAGCCCTGAATACACTTGAGACTTACAACCAACTGTAATGGGAGTGTATATGCCAAGAGACTAGATTCTGTCCTTTTTTAGCTCTGCTGGAGCTAGATGCTGCTGGCTTGCAGCAAAGCTGCGTTATTTCTTGGGAGTGGGCACAAGGCAAAGCAACCAGTGGCTGCCAGCCTTAAAGCACAGGACGTGAGAAAAGCCAGGGTGGTTTCTGAGGGCAACAGGCCTCTGAAGGGAAGAGCCCCAGAGCTGAATCTACAGCAAAGTTTGGTGTTTCAGTCTGGCATGAGAAAAGGATTTGGGGGTGCTGTTCAATACTCAGCTGACCAAGAGCCAGAAGTGTGCCGAGGTGGCCAAGAAGGCCAGCAGCATCCTGGCTTGCATCAGCAATAGCGCAGCCAGCAGGAGCAGGGAGGTGATTTTCTCCCTCTACTCAGCTGTGGCAGGGCTGCACCTCAAGTGCTGTGTTCAGTTTGGGGCCCCTCACTACAAGAAAGACATCGAGGCCCTGCAGAGTGTTAGAGAAGGACAACAGAGCTGTTCCAAAGTACAAGTTTTTCAGGGAAGTGCCTGAGGGAACTGGAATTGTTCAGTTTGGAGAAGACTGGGGAGGCTTGGGGGTGACCTTATCTCTCTCTCCAGTGACCTACAAGGAGCTTGTAATGAATTGTGGGTTGGCCTTCTTTCCTGGGTAACAGTGATAGAACAAGAGAGAATGGCACCAAGTTGCACCAGGGGAAGTGCAGGTTGGATATTAGGAAACATTTATTCTTAGAAATTGGTGGGGTGTTGGAACAGGCTGCCCCGGGAGGTAGTGCAGTCACCATCCCTGCAGGTGTTTCAGGAAAGGGTAGATGCAGTTCCGAGGGACATGGTTTAGTGGGCAATATTGGCGGTAGCTGGACAGGTGGACTAGATAATCTTAGGCATCTTTTCCAACCTTAATGGTTCTATGATTCTGTGCGATGCCCCACAGGAAGACTGGGCACTAGTCCCACAATAGTTCTGCACTGGTTTGGGACACTTAACCAATGCTGGATTGCTTTAATTAGACCATTCAGCCAGGCAAGAGGATAAAACTGCATTTCTCACATAGGGATAGTGTTTACCAGAGGCAGCAGTTTCTCTTTTGTTTTGATTTCAGGAACCAACAGCACCCACAGATGCTCCTTTATCATCAGCAGGTCCCTGTATGTTGTGGATAGGTCTTGGAGCCTGTAATCTTGTCAGGACTTCCTGCTGTGCACAACACAGCTGCTGGAACAGATCATCTTGCGGCTGTTTCAACTAATGCATTTAGCTTCACTAGTGCTTCCCTGAGACTGGCAGTCCTGCTTTTTTTCTTTTTTTTTTTTTTAAAGTCTGCTGACAACTGACATCTCAGCTGAAGTTTTGGAAAGCTGAACACTTCTATTTTCCCTCCTGAACGAGGTCAGGAGCACTTGGAAAAGTCAGGGCCTTTACCCTGACGGTCATCAGCAGGCACCACACAACTGGGTGTTAGGTACTAGAGGAAGTCTTGGGTTAATCAGAGTAGAAAGGGCTCTCCAGACTGAAAGAAAGGATGGATATAGAGTGGGATGGCACTTTTTAGGAATATGCTCTGCTGCAGACAGAATCAGAGGTTCAAATCCCAGGGCCAGATCCTTAGCCCTTCCCTTGTGCTCTACCTGACAGAGAGTGCCTGTCCTGTTTTTGTCTCTACAGGGAGCCCAGTGCTTGATGATCCAGCACTGCACACTGCTGTTTGCACCCAGTGAGGTCCCCCAAGCCCACAACACTACAGAATGTAGTATTGCCCAGAGCTCAAAGCACCAGTTTCCAAAACATCAAGGAAAGGAGGATCAGACCTGGATCCTTTGGCACGTACCAGTTGTTCCTCAGTGGCACGTGGCCACACGTTGAGACTGCAGCAATGTAACTGAGCCTAAGCGCTGCAGGAGGCTTTGTCTTCTACGCTGTATTCTCTGCTGCACCACTCACCTTGGGGAAAACATTTAGAGAAAAGGACCAGCCATGCTTAATTCTTTCTACATCAACAGTGATCACCTGCTAGTGTACAAAGGTATGTGTACAGAGAGAGGCTGAACTGCAGCCTAGGGAAAATGGATTAGGGCTGTTTAGATTTCCTTTCTGCTCTTTATACTCACAGACTGACAGCAGAAGACAGACACGATTGATAACAGTCCACACATGCCTGGGCTCAGCCCTGTAACAGGCCAGGATGGATGCTGCACCATTTGCACTGCAGCAAACAGATGCATTTCCCTTGTGGTTCCTTTCCAGGCTCCAGCTCAGCAGAGCTGCCTCAGCTTCTCTTTAAAACAGAATAATGATATGCAAATTGCAACACTACCACACAGTATTTTCTAGCAGTTGGCACAGCAAACGGAAGCAGAGAAAGAGCTGAGGGGAGGGAATTGCTTGGCAAAGCATTGCTTGGTCAGGAAACGTCAGCTCATCAGAGGTTCCTGTGCTCTCACTGCGAATGATTCACTATTTGTCATCTCAAACTTTAGTCCTTGATCAGAGTCTGGAAGGCAGGGAAGAGTGAGGGAAACTCCTGCGCCAGAAGAGAAAACCATTTCCCTGCCCCCTTCTTCCCAGGGCTGATAGGCTCTGGCCGGCATCACCATTAATTCAACCACTACCTAAGATAAGGAAAGGGAATTAAAGGAAAGAGTCACCTTCCTGCCAGCATCATGGGAAATGTGGCAGAGCCCACTCTTCATGTGAGGGAAGCCAGCAAGTTTTTCAGATGAACCCTTCCATGGGTGTCGTCACCTCTCAGCAAAAACAATACCAGGAATAGAAAATGCCCTTAAAATATTAAAATGCCAAAAAAAAAAAAAAAAGAAGTGAAGTAAGTAAGAAAAAAATCTTACTAATCGTGAATGTGGTGTCTTGGCAACATTCCTTTGATATTTGCTCAGTAAAAGCATTAAAAAAGTTATGAGGTAAAGAGAGAAGAACCAGCTTTAAAGATTCAGTTTTATAAAAAATGAGCCAGAAAGCTGCCCACACAGCAGGTAAATCTTCTTGTCACAGTCTAAGTAAGCTACTTCCTCTAGGCTGAAGTTGCAACATGGAACCAGGCTCAGAACGATACTTCATGGCAAGTGATGCTCATGGTAACCTCTGAGTAAGTGCTTGTGTTCTTCACATGGTATTTAAGAGGAAAATTGGGTTGTCAGGACATGCAGCTCTGGAAAGAGATGTAAATCCATTCACGGATGAAGGCTGCTTGCACAATTTGGTGCACGTATTCCAGAGATCAGGCTATGCTCTCAGACAAGAATCACAGGTCCTAGGGATCATAGCTTAGACATTTCGTTTGCTGCTTTTCAAAGGAAAAAGGAGCCGTTGCATGTGAGACTGGAATTTTATTGTTTTGTTGGAACGAGGAGGAGCAGTAAAGGCCAGTCCTGATTGTACATGACTGGAGTTATTACTGCTGTTGGCAAGATGTAATGCATGTTCACTGGGTGTTTCTGCCAAGGAAGCACAGAGAGGAGGCACACAGCCAAAGCTGTGGCAGGGGGCCGCTGCTTGGACAGTCCCAGATCCTGTGTACAAAGATGGCAGAGACTTCCTTCCTCCAGAGATCTATGTCTCTGGTGAGTCCTGAGGAGCTCACATCAAAGAAACAACATGCAGCTTCAGTTAAGCAAGAAAAACTCAGTAAGAGCACTGTGGTTAAACTACATCAGCCCTGTAGTTAGGCAAACATCTCGACAAAAAAGGCCAGACAAGTATGCCTACTCGCAGAAGTGCACTCTGCTGATAAAGCAGTTTGCGGGTTCTACAATATAAAAACCAAGGTGGTGAAACCAATTGCTGGCCTTCAGTCCAGGAAAAGGTCCAGCAGGTCTGGGCACAAAGTGGTTGTGAAAGGCCTGAGCCTGTGAGGGGAGTTGATCAGTGATCTGCATCTTTGCACAGTGATAAATTCCCAGCCTTAATGGCTTCAGGTTTGCTGACTGTTGTTAGATCACTGGTAATCTAAGAGGTGGTGACAGGCAATTTATTATGTTTGCAGCATGCCTTGCATTGTTGTTGTAATAAAAATGAATATTAGTAATAAGATCAAGCCTTCCCTCAGGTCCTCAGGACAGCAGGGTGGCGGATTTGTGTGATGTTCTTTTCTCACCTCTCACTTTCTTCTTTCTCCTTCTATCACTGCCTGAGCAAAAGAAGAATCTCCCTTAGCAGTTTGCAGTATGGAACATGTGACAAAGATGAGCAGCCTGGCCTCTCTGAGAAGCAGTGATCCAACCATAAGCACGCATATATATAGGTGGAAAGCTTTCCGCAGCTATTAAGCTACAAGGAGCCTTCACGTCATCTTATCAGAATTCCCTTAGAAAGTTAAATGATGCACACTTTATTTGTAATTGGATGCAAATTAAAATATCACTTGAGAAGGCTGAAATCCTGGAAGGGTAGATTGCATGCATTGAACCTCAGGATCTGAATAACGTCAGAGAATATGTTGTTACTTTATTAGCGTTTGCTTCTGTCCTCTGCCACCCCAGTGATATGAATAAATCAATTTCTTCCTCCATCCCGGAAAGTGAAAGGGGGAGAGTCAACATCTGCTGATGAGAGCATCTGAGTCATTCACAATCTGCTCAGTCCAAAGTCTGAAAGGTAGGACAGCAGCAGATCCACCAGCCTGGGAGCGTGGACAGCCAGCCTAAGGCTATGTCACATAGGGCCTACAGCGACCAGTCAGCTCTGGCTTGCCACATCCTAGGGAAAAGCAGTAGATTTGCCTTTGAATTCAGCTGCAAAGAGGTAGGCAGTGCAGGGAAAAAAGCCACTTTCCTTGTGCTTGAAGTGAGGCATTACCCCGACAGAGATGGCAATGATAAGATGCAGGCATCACTCAGAGCTTCTAGATAGTCTTTTTAGCCAATAACCATTATCCTTCTGCCTTTGTCACACGTGCACCAAAGGTGCTCCAAATCCACAGACATCACATCCTTCTGCCTCAACCCTCTGGCTGGACTTGTCAGCTAAGACTTGCATCCAGCCCAGTGCGATCAGTCACCATCCTGATGACAGAGGCTGTATTCTTCCATAATCACTGGGCTATGTCATGGAGGGTAGGATACCGCTGCTGTGTTTTGATTCTCTTGGGAAGAGATGAGCAGGAAATGAGAAAAACATAGATGAGGAAGGAGAGAAAGACAATGTAATACAGGTTAACCGTCCTTCACTGGAAGCTGCAACAGAAGGGAAAGGCCCTTTACAAATACAAATTTAGCCCCAAAAGCCATCCAGGCAGTAGCACAATTTCCCCATCCCATCCCACTGCTCAGCCAGCCTTGGTTTTCCTACTGCTTTGCTTGGGAAGGTATTGGAAGCTGATGCTGCAGAGGTAGCTTCTAGAGCCTTAGCCCTTCTGTGCTCCATCAACATTAAATCAGCACTGTGTTGGCTCCTACCAACGTGCTGCTGTTGTTTTTCCCAGCTCAAGCACAGCACAGAGGCACCATTACACCTGTACACCAAGACAGTGTGTTATCAGTGAATGGGAGCTGGCAGGGAGGAGATGGGAATGCAGGATCGATATCACACAAGAGTCAGGTGTACAGATGGAGCTGTTTACTTTGTTTTCCCTCTTGATGCACAAAGCAGACAGAGAGATGCCTGTTGCACTGCTTCTGCAGAACAACTATCAGCTAAGTCCTGAGCTTTTTCTAAAGAAAAATTAGTAAAATGGTGTTTGTGTCCTTCATTAAACAAGCATTTAGGCAAAAGCTGAGAAGAGGACATAGCACCAGCAACAGCAAGTGGCTCATACTTATAGATGTCAGAGGCAAACAACAGATTTACTCTAACCACCACCTTTGCCCAGTCAGCTTCATATAACAAGTACAGTGCCACCAGCTTTGTTCTTTTACCTGTATTATCTCTGCAGATTGCCTCTGCAGTGCCAGCAGGGCAACAGCAACACACAGCCCTTCTCTCTGAGCAGGATACGTTCTCAGAGGCAGTGTCAGTTTCCAAATTTGTGTCCTCCATTCTTTTCTGTCCAGAATTCCAAAGATTTAGGACTGAAACTGCTTTGAGCCCTTATCTAGTACAACTAACAAATCCTATGGCTGTAATCAGTTTTGATAAGTGAATAAACATTGCTAGCTCAGTAAATTAACTAAATGTCAGTATCCCTACTGGATACTGGAATATCTGGGGACAGGAGCATTCTCATTATCTACAAGGACATGAATAACATCTTAAAAACAAAGACCTAAGTTAGCTCTGAAGTGCTACTACAAATCACAGGTAGCAACTTTCCAGGAGTCTATCAGAAAACCATCAGACAGATGCAGGCCATGCCATAGTCCCATGTTACACCTTATGGCATGATAGGAAGAGGTTGTTCACTAGGTAGCACTGAAAGAACCAACCACAGTTGGTTCTTATCCTAGAGGAATTGCTGGGAAGTTTAGCCATATTGAATCTTAACATTTTTATCCAGGATTTCAAATAAGCAGATTATTTTTCCACCTTTTTTTTTTTTTTGGCATGGTATGTGAACCAGAACATGAATTAATGCTCTGAAGATAATGTCTAGCCCTAGGCTAATTGTTAACACTGTTACAAAGAAAACTAAAGCAGAAAATGCCACTGCAGAAGAGCTGCAAAAATGACACTGCAATCCAAAAACTAGGAGATGATTTTGCATAGCCCTGGGTTACCTTCACAGCTCTTTACTTTTCCCTATTGCTTCACAGAGATGCCAAACGTTATTATTTCATTCAAAGTTTTCAACTGGAAGGGTAAAATGTAGAGGGGTTGCTAGATACCAGTCTGCAAATAGTTCATGGGTATAAAAGGCTGGCAACAAAAGGAAAAAATACTTTCTAATATTTTTGCTAGCACTGAAACACCATTTCTAGAGAGAGGCAGACAGAAGGTTCCTTGGGCACTTATTTGTCTGATCTTAATGATGATGTTGCACATGAAGAAGATCTGGATATTCTGAGAACAAGTGTGGGGTTTTGTGCTGGTTGCTTGAGAGATGACAGATCTTTCCCTTCCTAAAGTTCCTCTGAGATACCTGGCTGCCTTCCCCAAGGAGGCAATGGTTATCTGAGCTGATCTCCTTTGTGTTATGAACTTTTCTGAAACATTATACATATTTTGTGTGCTGCACAAAGAGCTGGATCCCCTCAGAGCTTTTCTAGGCTCTCTAGCATGGCAGTGCCAAATTCTATTAAGGGGCTTGGGGTAAAACTGCTCTGATTTTATTTCTTCTGCTCTAAAGAGAGATGCCCTAGTGCACTGAGTTCTGGTAGTAGAGCAATCACACAGCTTCAGAAGGAGCTACATGGTTTTTAGTCTGGACAAAGATGGTTCCAGTTAATCAATGATTTCATTATCCAGAAGAGTTTAGAATGTCCTAACTCTTACTCCAATCTAAGAGCTTTCATGGTTCCAGCATCATCTATTTGAAGATCTGTATTACCTGCTGTCTTGGAAATTATCTTCTTTCCCCATTGTGAGAACAAGGCCAAATTTCCCATAGGGATCCATCATTTTGGGGTTCTGAATTTTGGCTACCTTTTTGCAAACGTTTTGGTTTCCAGAGGTACAGAATCTTCTGCATCTCACAGATTAAAAGGACTGCAGAGGTCTAGTAGTTATAAAAATCAAAATCCATATACTCTAAGTTTGCCATTAGGAGGAGCTAAAGACGATATAAAACTGGCTTGAAAAAATTCAGAAAATGTCCAGGATTGGAAATAAAGCATGGCACCAGATCTGAGTGCCATAGTCTGAGGTTAGGCTTACACAGAACCCTGTGAAAACTCTGTGTCCAGTCATCAGCTAACAACTCCCTTTGGAGTCCATGGAGGTTTGCTGCCAATGGAAAGACTTTTCAGGGGATGTCTTTAGAAATAGGCTGAAGGCTCCATTGCAAGTGATATCAGCACCCTGGCAGCATATCTCAGACGCACAAGATAGGAGTTTGAGAGTGTATTTTCTCCAACCCACAGTCCCAGAGTGCTGTGGTTCTTCTACCCTGACTAGGAAGAATATGAATATATGTTCCATCCATCATTTCCCTGGGGTGATTGCACAACAGACTGCAGTGACTCAGGATCAGCTGGAGAAAACAACATGTATTCAGGACCAAAATGCTCCTGGCCTCCACTCTGGGGCATGATTTAAATAGGAATGCAACTGACACTCAGATTCGGTCCCTTAAGCTCTGCCATCCAATCCTTTAATTTCTTGGGCCTCCATTTTCACCTGTCTACTCCTTTTGCATGGAGTTATGCGTTGAAGACAGGATGGAGGAATAATCAGTTTGGGATACGTGGCCCCAGATTAGCAGCTAGGGGATTCACTCACACTCACCAGTTCATTAATGTGCAGCATTATTTTGAACTCCCTGATAGCAACGAGTAAGCCTGGTGCTAATGGGCCTTTCCCCTCCACAAAGCTTGGAATGGATTTTTTCAAATGGGTCTGTGTTTAAAACACCAGTCAGATGCATGAAGGAACGTGTGTGTGAATTCTCAGATCACAGAAACACAGATTTTCTCAACAGATCTAAAAAGTTATTCGGATAAAAAATGGAAGACGACACATTTCACAACTAGAAAGTAGAACCCTTATGCAGTCTCTTGGCATAACAATCAATTTGCCATGAAATTTAAAAACTAGCTTGCAAAGTTTATGCTTCCCTATAATAAATATCTGTGTTAGGATTTTCATCCTGAAACACTGCGCAGTATTTATTTGAAATTTTAACTTGCTTGATTCGTCCTAAGACAATCCTTATTATCAACAAGCTGGCAGGAAAAACTCTTCAACAGATAGAAAAACTCAGTACAAAACAGTGGTGACTCTGAAGCAAACTGCATTAAGTCTGTAACCAGGAGTTGGAACTGTAACACCTGCATGTTGCAAGCTGTGGATGCGGTGATCATTATAGTATCGAGGAGCTATGGTGGTACTGGTTTTAAATGTGCTCGGTTTTTAATGATTAGCTGAATAATCACCAGGTTCGAGGTCATCATCTTGGATTAATGACCACACTGAGGTGAACTCAGGCTGCTGCAGAAATGGCCCCATGTGCTGCTTGAGCCACCAGCCAGCTCAGCATGGTGAATGCCTCCCTTGCATCAGACAGCAAGAAGAAGGGAGGCTCTTCCCATCCTGAGGCCAGTACAGAATTGTCCTCCAAAGATAATTCTGGAAAAAGGAAAAAGGCCTCAGCCTTTGAAAAATGTCAATTGGTGGTTTTCCTTTTGCTCTGCCAGTGATCACCACTCTCTGCCAAATTCCACCAGATTATAGTCCACAGCACATCAGGAGGATAGCACAACAGCCATCTTCTCCAATGAAATAAAAAACACCAGCTTCAGCCCTGACAGAGGATATACAGCACTTCTGTGCTGGGGACACTGAGTATCTGTTACATCCCCTCTGCCCGCACCCAGTCCCTGCTGCACAGGGCTGCATTTGAGCAAGGTGGCCCCTGCAGGTGCTTCTGCCGCCTCAGCATAACACCAGGGGATGCAGGGCAGCTTACCCTGCCTTCCTTTCCACCTTATCTCAAATCTGCATGTTGGCCTGGCATGCTTCTTTTTATTTCCCTCAGTGTTGCTGCTCTTTACAACCCTGGGGAGAAGCCAGCCTGCAAACCAGTTTATAGATGAGTAAGAGTCCTGCCTGTGTCTTCCCATGTAGTAAATACAGATGGAGGCTTCGTGTGATCTTGTTTTCTCCGCAGGGTCACAGAGTAACTCATTTTTCTCTCTCAGCTCTGTTTTACATGTACATACTTGTAAAAAAAATAAAATAAATAAAAGAAGCCAGGGAACCACATGGCATTTTCAGTTGCCATTGAGCCAGTGATATATCTGTAATTAAAGAGGAGGTAAACTCATTTCTTTGTTGATTCAGGTAAGGCAGGGAGGAGCAGGTTGACTCTCTATTGCCCAAATTAGAATTGGGTAAATCTCATTCACTGATATCATCACTTAAGAGTAAGTGAATTTTTCATGAATAAAAGCTTCTCCCTGTTTGAGTCTGCCCCCTCCCTGGTCTCCCAGCACTCCCAGGGCTCCTCCAGCCCTGGCTCTCATTTGACAGACAGGCTGGGGAACTCACTGCAGTCCCAATCTGCCTGCTGCCCTCCTAATTCCCTCCCAGCCCCAAAGCTCCTCAACTCAACACCTCCCAGCATCCTCCAGCCTGCAGCACACCTTGCTCTTGAGACAGCAGCAAGGAGCCTGAAAACACTATCATTCCAAAAAAGTAGCCAGCACTTAGGAGAGCCCTGAGTAGATAAATTCTACTCTTTGCAGCATGACGTTACAATATGTTGTTTCTTCAAGCCTCAGCAGGGGGGGAACTCTGTCCTACAAATCAAACTTGTTCCAAATTACAGGCTTAATCCTTAATGCCACAGGGCAGTCTGAATCACGTGAGTCTTTTGGTCCAAAGAATATGCAGTGCTGCAGATAAAGATGGACAGATCCTATTACAAGTGAAATCCTCCACTGCTCATTGCTGTCTTCTGGGTTAGAGGATATGCAGGGGACAGCTCTGCAGAAGGATGAGGCAAGGGAGGAATCTGTGGTTTTGAGGGTCTATTTAAGGTACAGTTAGCAAGTAACCTCCATAACTTAACAGCTCATTTGTTTGCTCAACTCCCTTAGAACTGTCAGCATAATACACAAACCCAAGATCCTTTACCTATGGGCTACAAGTTCCTGGGATCATGCTTGTAAGAGGTCCTGAAAAGCAGCACAGAAAACCACTCCTACTATCAGGAGCCTCAATTCACATCACTGCAATCCACTCATTCCCTGGAAAAATATCCCCAAGGGGAAAGGCCTGGAAATGGCTGACATTAACTCATTATACCAGATCTGGCTTACAAAAATATAAATATATATATATGTTTGTATTTAACACGGTACTGCTCTGTCTTTTCCT
The DNA here is from genome assembly GCA_037305975.1 of Chrysolophus pictus. Taxonomy (NCBI): domain Eukaryota; kingdom Metazoa; phylum Chordata; class Aves; order Galliformes; family Phasianidae; genus Chrysolophus; species Chrysolophus pictus. The sequence goes on along the minus strand of CM074580.1, from coordinate 16,356,317 downwards.
TTCCTATTATGCTTCCTTTTGCTCTGAGAGGAGCGTAGCCTTCTCCTCAACAGCACACACATATCCCTGAAAAGAGTTACCCCGCTAAGGATGAGACAACAGGTGGGTAGGACAGATGGGGGACAGCAAGGTAACAGCGAGGTAATGAGGATTAGAACCATGAACAGCGGTGGGCAAACATTACGAGACATTTGCATGAAAATCGGATCTTTGCTTATGAAGAGTTCGCTGCTCCCTGCTGTTCTCACCAAAAAAACATGTTACTTTGACATCACAGTTGGTTGCTATGGGGATGCTGATGCTACCAAAGATAGGACTGAGCTGAAGGGCTATAAAAAGTCCTGGGGATCCAGCTGAGTCCATACGCATTTGGGAAGGGCCACCGCAGCATTTATTTTTGGCAGTAGCACAGCCTCCCATGAGTGTGACAGAATGTGACACCAAATTGAGATAAAAGGGACGTCACAACACAACAGAGAGCCGTGCTGCTACAGGAGGGGTGGTTTGGGACAGGGAGGGAGGAAGTCGGCACCACCCTGGCAATAAAGAACAAAGCTCCCAAAAAAGGAAGCAAGTTTTAGAAAGAGGAAATGCCAAAAATAGATCTTTTCTGTTCCCCGAAAGATGTCATAGGCTTTAACGACCTTGTGAGATATGGCCACTAACTAATTTTAAGTCTCAGTAAACATGACCTTGCTAACAAACACTATCATGGTTATTTACAGCTGAGCTGTCAGTGAGTCCTCATCTTCTACTACATACTTCTAGACCTGGTGAGAAAAATAAAAACATCTTTCCATTTTCAATTTTCCTTTTTCTTTTTTGACTGAAAACATAAAAACAACAACCACCTCAACATTCCTGCCTCCTCACTGCTGAAAAATGAGCAGCAATATCCCGAGTAAAATTTATCCAGCATCACTGTTAGATATCTAAGGAGCTCAATACAAAATCATTGCCTCCATGAAATGACTTCACTAGGGGACAGGATGATTCCCAGTGTTTTTGAAATCTGTAACATGATTGCAGTTTTCAGAGTAAAAATGCTGTCAGAGGAGCTTCTCCTCCTTGGTAAGTGTGCCTTGATTTGTGTGTGGCTGAAACCGAGCAGAAGATTTGCCTTCACTAAGCCCAGTACCAGAACTAGCTTCATCTCCCCCTAAAATACTTCTCAAGCCAGCAGCAATGGATGCCATTTCCCCTCTGCTATTACAGATCTTCAGTAGACACAGAGACTCATTATTAATGTTCTACACCCCATCCAAAAAGCAGGGCAGTGTTTTCTTCAGATATTGGTTTGCTCAGTACTGAACATGAAGGAATATAAGAACAGAAGACTCTGCTTGGGTTTATGAGCACCATTCCAGATTTTTAAAGGCAAATCCATCCTATTCTCCATACACCAGGTAGGCGCCATTTAGGCTAGGCAAAGCAGAGGGATGTGCTATGCTCAGAGAGGGTGTTTCTGTAGTTAATAAAACATACTTTGCCTGTGATATGGCTGAGCAAATATGATATGGATGATACATGAAAGTTCATCCTGTCTCCTCTCTCCAATTTATTTCATGCCACAGCAGCTTTGCTAGCATAGAAATAGCTCTGCCTGTCATACTGCACGTAAACAGGGAGTCTAGGACAAAACAAAATGAGAAAAAGTAGAACAAAAATCAGTTTCTTCATTTTAGAACTGCTTGCAAACTTCAGCCTAGGATGAAATCTTGTAGAAAATACACAAGAAGGTACACAAACTACTCCATGCGTCTGCTGGAAATATTTTGGGACATGAGCTCTCCCTCCTCAGAGGGGAAAACAAATAATGCCTTTATTGTAGGCCTTGGAAGGAAACAGCAAGGGCTTTTATTCTAAAACCCATTGCCCAGCAGCTGAGGAATCCCTGGAACAGCTAACAGCCTTCTAACTTCTTGTTCAGGTCTATACATACCCTCTCTATATCCCAGTTAAATTTGTTGAGTTTTGTGCCAACATCAGTCATTAGTTTAACGTTTTCTTTTTTCTGCCTGTGTTTACACAGGTGTTGTATTTAAAGCAGGAATCATCTCTCCTTCTCCATTCCAGACTACCTGGCTGAGCAGCCACAGCCCTCCTGATTTTTTCCACTAAAAATAAGATCCTCATCCCGTGATTGTCTTTGCAACATTTTCTTGTACGCATCCATTCCAGCGTGAATTACTCTTTCTTGGCAGTGGACCCTCCAAACAAAACACAGTACTGCTGGTGCAACTGCAGCAGTGTTTGGATAGTGGCATTAATTCTGCTTTTACCTGCCACCCATGGCACCGTAACAACATGGTGTCTCAAACCACATCAACCCATAATCAATCACACTTTCATCACGCCCATTTTTCCATGGCAGGCCTCTCTGCTTTGGACAAGGGCAAATGTCACTGACATACACAGGTGCCCTGAGGGGATTTCATCCCAATATTAACCCAGCCCTTGCTGCTATTAAAGTGGGTACTTTCCCCAAGAGCAATCAATGATCAATGCTCTCACCTCTGCAGTGAGAGTATGGCTTGACTTTCCCACACTGTGTGCTATGCAACACATCAGGGAAGACTCAGATCAAAGCCATCAGCACAGTTACCCACTTCACAGGCAGAATGTCCCTGCAAGAAAAGCTGAGAATGAGTAATTGAACTTAATGCTTATGTCCCATTCCTCCCTTTCCCTAGGAGCAAGTGTTCAGGGAGAAGGGAGTAATGCCTCACTGTGCCACAGTTTTCTCGAATATAAAACTGTATATAGCACTTTGCTTCCTGCATCCTTAGAACGAAATGCCCAGGAATCGTCAATCTTTCTTCTCACCTTATGCTAGAGGATGTTCCCACCTGAAAAGAAAATGCATCACACCATTTCCTAAAGAGGCAGTTACTTTACCCATACTCCTGAAAAAGGCAAATGCCAATTATTAGCCATATATGAGCTGTCATAATGATTTGGGCGGCAGAGAATGGCAAAAGTGTAGGAGAACCTGGCTGGATAAGACGATAGACAGATCTTTTATTATTTCCACCTCAAAACTGCAGTGATTCATTCAGAATGAAAAATGGAGTTGCCTGATTTAAACAGGAACCTGTCTGACTGCAGTGGAGAGAGAAATGAGTCTGAAATGAAGCTGAAGTTGTTGTTTCTTTCTCCTTCTCTTTTCCTCCCCTCCCTGTCCTGTTGACCTATGAAGTCACACAGTCCAAGTTCATTTATTGCTTGGTCCCATTTGCTGTCAAGTCCGCCTGACTTTTAGGCGATGCGTGAGATAGATAACAGCACAGCTATTTTCAGAGCACCCCAGTTTAAAGAGGAGCAGTAGGACTGTCAGCCCCTCCCTACCCCTGATGCATCTGGCCTCAAGTCTGCCTACCAGCACAGGCAGCCCCGGCTGCTCCTGCAAGGTGCGGGGAGCCCTGACCTCAGTTAGATGATGATTCGTCTTCCTCACACAGCACCCAGCAGCCCTGTCTGCTCTAACAGAAGAGAACCATGAATTCAGGTTTGCAAAGCTTGCAGAATAAGGTCCCTAAGCACCCATCCAAGCTAAGCATGGGAGTCAGATTTTCAGGGAACTCCCTGCAGGACACCTTACAGATGAGTACTCTCCTATGGGGAGAGCACTCCTTCTCTTCTCCTTCCCTGGCACCGAGTTGTGCTGGCCAGGGACAAGCAGGAACTGGCACTGGAACCAGGTGCCAGTTCCTGCCCAGGAAGGACATGCAACTCCACCCATGCATTGCTTGGGTCAGGTTTTTTTAAATAGAAAAATACCAAACAAAATGTTCCTTGTGTCCATTGTGGACTCCTGTTCCCTAAATCTTTCTCAAGTTCCCATTGATGCTTCTTCAGCCCTTAGACAGAGAAATGAGCTACTTCTGGAGCTGCTAATTGAACAGAGCAGACTGGCTCCAAGCTCTGGCTAAAAATGATGCAGATTTTGTCCTAGAGGCATACAGAGATGTACAGAACCAACAGAGGCAGACTTGGTGGAACTGACTTATGACTCTCTTTGATCCAACCTGAGACAGGGTGGAAGGATCCTTCTTTAGGAACCTGCAACCAGTTCCCTGCAGCAGTCTCATTATCATCACAGATCAAAACCCCATGCTCTTACATTGCCAAAACTTCACATTTTTATCTTTCTAATCAAATTAGGTTCTCTTATTTACTATAGAAGCCCCCTATTATTTTCTCCTGAACGCTGCAGAAGTATAAAACGCTTACTGTACTTTAAGTAATGGTCATGTTGCCATTGTTTCTGCAATTCTTTTTAGGCAGAGATCACAGCAAGCTTTGCCAGTAATAGTGAATTGAATCCCACCCCCCCAGTTCATCTGAGAACAGAAAGTGTGTTAACTTTATACTGCAGTTACTCTAATTCACAAGCTATCAAGACGTAGCAAAAAAAAAAAAATCACTCAGCAGCTGAGAATTACAAGATTGAGGATCAATGAGAAGAATTTACTTTCTATAGCTTGCTCTGTTGTTGCCATAATATGGGCAAGTATGTAGAGAATACAAGTTTACAAAGGTAAATTTCTAAAGAGGAAATCTGACATCACACAAATACTCACTGGAACAACCTACCAGGCAGAGCACAAAACAATGCAGGCAGTTTGAGAACAGAGAACCAAATGTGTTCTGCCAGGCTCCTTAGAGCCATTAGTGCTGCATTTCATAATGCTCAGCCCTCAGCTGTGTGATGCTGAGGTCAAACAAACGGTATCTGCTTGAACAGCAAGGCTGATCTCCAGAAGAAACTTTAATTAGAAATTGGAATTATGTGCAAAATAAACTAATAAAACTTCCTTCTCTATAGTATGCAAAACCTGGAACCTCTCCAATCTTCCCTTGTCAGAAGCCAGGATTTCCAATCCCATAGCGTCCTATCAGCCTGAGAAATTTCCCCCCATGAATCTGATTCCCCATCCACCCTTCATACGTATGACACAGTACTTAAGGTAGCTGGACAAGCACTTACTGCTGTGTTCCTGTGTCGTTGTCTTTTGTCACTGTGTCAAGTCATATCAAAACAAAGTAGATTTAAGTGCAGTGAGTGTGAGTGCTACAAAAATGGTTGTACGGCCTATTTTAGGTGCAACACTTTCTTCTGAAATAAACATGCTTTTGAGATATATTGTAAGATGCTACTAAATTTTAGGTCATTTTCCCAATTTGAATGTGTGGGAATACACACAGGTTTTAAAGAAAATAAATGGAAAATACTTTGCAGCCCACTTCCTGATGTCTCATAGAACACAGATTAAGAAATGCTGTTCTCTATCAAACTATACCGTTTTTTAGATCCCATTTCAAGTTTCCTCTTTTACTTGAAAGCCTGTAAAGATATCAAACTGCAACAGATAAAACACCAGAAGCCTTCAGGTTGCTCGAAGATAATGGCAAGCATGTTATAGTCCTTCACCCAGGGATTTTCAGCCAATTTTACAAATCTGCTTATCCTACAATTTTTTCTAGATGAGCCCATGGGACAGGTTGTCAGTCTTGCATGTGCATAATGCTACAATAGCTGAGACAAGATGAGCAAACAAATTGAAAAAGAGACACAAATTCTGACATATGGATGCGCGTGACTTCATAACTTCTCTGGATTTTCAAAACAGAGACTATGAAAGTGCAAAGCACAACAAAACAGTGGGCTGCAGGACATAGAGGAGGCCTTGGAGAGGTATGGTCAGAAATAGAGCAGTTCATCCAAAACCAATAAATGCTTTGCAATCCCTGAGTTGCAAAACAGGTCCTGCCTAGTAATGATAAATACATATGGCAGCATATGCTCCATATGTTGACGCACAGTCTGTTCCATGACTAACAGTTTTTTTCAGATTGCATGTTCAATATGGCCCAAGCCTTTACATTCTCTAGCATTTTTCTTTCAAGAACAGTCTCATCATCCTAGGTAAGTGATTTTCTTCTTTGGAATTGGTATTCAACCTTGTTTGGTTCAAGTTTATTAAGCTCTCACAATTTCCAGTCCTATCCCTCTACTTTTCTTTGACATCACAGGCCCCTGTTAACCAGTTTGTTAAGCTACCAGTGTAGGTTTTCTTCTCTTCTAGACATAGCACCTGAGCTCTACAGAGGAACTGTACTGAATATACTCAAAAAGGCCATTTAAGAATACAATATCTGCCAAACAGTGCTGTCAAAGTATGGATCTTGGAACACATTGTGTTCAAGATATCTCTTAAAATCCTGCCACTGCACTGAATTTATTTAATAATTTGGCTCATGTCATCTCGGAATGGATTTCATTTTTATGGACAACTAAAACCAACCCTTTCCATTTGTTTTGAGGGATGGTTTTTCATGTTTTGGGTTGTTTTTTTTGAGTTCTCATGGAGTCCTACGTCTGTTCTTCCCATGATCCCTACAGAATATACAAGATCTAATGGTTCTTTTACTCTTCACCACATTGCACAACTTTTCTTCTAGCCTCCTTTCTAAAACTTGCACAAACTGACATGCAGCACACCTTCTGCCCTTATGAAGCCCAGTAGCAGGTAGCTTCTTCATCAGACTGAGGGACCTATGTGCTTAACTCCATGCTAGATGACTTGTATCTTAATCTTTGTGTATTTTCCTTTTCTATTTGAATGGCAGCATGCAGTATCCCAGCTTTGGCACTGTTCTTCTAAACAAAAGTTGTCTGCAGATATTTTAGCTGTTCCATTTGACATATTTATCTAGTACTGCCTGTGCCATTGCTGGTGAAGGGTGGTTTGCAACTCTTGATTGGAAAATCCTTTTCATTTTGCTAAATTATGTTTCAGTCTTTAAAAAAAATCTCATCACATGAGGAATCCCTTTCCTCCCTTGGTGTGCACACTTTTCTGCACTTTGTCAATGTTTCAAAATAACGGTTTGGGTCTTTTACACCTTCTACATACTTCCTCCATCATTTGTGCTGATTGCTACCTCACTGGTATTGCCTTTTTCTGCTTTCCACCAGTTTTCATTCTGTTCACCATTTCCTTACCGATACAGCTACATGCACTCAGGGACCCTTTCAGCATCCTTACCTTGGACTTGTATTTGCAATCAATCTTTTGACTTCGTGTATTCACACTGGCCTTTTCCAGTGCCAAACTCAGAGTAGCTGTTTATGAATTTTGCTACTGCTGTGCTGTGTGACCATCTGGTCAGCAGGCTTTTTATATCCCTTACTGGTAGAAACGCCCTCCCAGTCCCTTACAAATCCCTGTACTATTTTCCCTTTGCTCTGTGCAGTCACCTTGAGCCCTTCCATAGCAAATAGAATTTTTTTTTTACAAGGATACACAATCCTCTGATACTTCCAACCTTTCCAAGACATGCTCTGCCTTACCTCCTGCCACCTTTACTGAGTTCAGTGTCCTTATCTCACACTTCTGGGTTTGTACTGTTGCAGTCTTTTCTATTTCTCCAGTTTAACTGTACCAGTAGCTTTTAATTTCCATCTGATGCTTTTCCTTCAGTGCATTCCCTAGTTCTCAGGGCTGCACAGACTCAGTGTCAACTTCAATATTAACTTTCTTTCCAGGTCTTTCACACCCTGTGCTGTTGTTTTCCTGATGAGTAGGACATGTTTTAAAATAAATCCCTCATTACAAGAGAAAACTATGCATGCGTAAGATTTTTAAGAATTCTCTTCTTCCCTAGATACAGGCTGTCACCATACACTGTTCCTGTGCTCTTTTGTTAGACCTTTTCCAGACTGGAGTGCTATGAGACACACTGCACTCAATGCTTCCAGAATTCAAGCCTGCCCACATGCCCTAGCTGCATCTCTGCAGAGTATTTACATCAAACATCTGCATTTCATTAAGTTTCAGGTTTTGGCAAAAAAAACATAGCTTTACTAGCTTCTCTGGAACCTGCTAACTTTCAGAAGCTTTTGGAAGAGGCCTGCCCATGGTGATTTCAAGTGGAAGCCATGAAAAATTTGGAAGTTTTGCTTGGATTCACCCACAGTGTGACCCCAAATGCTCTATTCTAAGATGAATCTGAAAGGCTTTGAGACTTTTTTTTAGCTATCTTCGGAATGAATTATTTAAAGCACAGTAATCCAAATTATTGTGACATTCAGGATTTGCAGTAATGGAATATCATTTGAAAGTTTGTAAGGTTTATGCCACCTTAATTCTGCTCTCCCCATGTAGATCCAGATTACTGCATAAGCAAATATAACCCTGTGCATCTTTCAACAATTTTTGATTACTAAGTTCTTAGCTGACATGCTCACAGTGCAACAAACTGCCATTATTAAATGATTTCCATCCTACCTTTTCAGACTACTACCTGAGCTGGTTCAACTGACTCATCTTATTGAAAAAATACAGATTCACAGACATCCACAGATTGTAGACCCCCTTATAGGCAAACGAGAGGGAAAAATGGGTTCAGTTTTGGTCCTTTTCTTTACCTCTGTTGTATCAAATGGGTTTGTGCAGATCTCATGAACAGAACCTTCATCCAGAGCCGTCCAGCTCTCTGCTTCAAGTCTTTATTCACACACTCATGGCTAAGGCTTCTGGAAGAACTGCTGCCATTCTGAACACAGTTCACAACATCAAAAGATTTCCACATGGATGAAAATTTTCACTGCTCCAGGAATTTCATTGTAACATAAGCAGGGTTCTGCCAAACCAGCTCTGCCTCTCCTTCAGCATACTGGCATCCAAACACCAAGCATGGAAAAATACACGCCACTGTCAGCAAAACTCAGACTTGAAAAACTAGCCTTTCTTCCCTCATTCCTGGCCAGCAGCCGCACTATTGCTGGCTGTGATCTTGTCATACAGTATTCTGTAACCTTCGGAGGGTCAGCTTAGATGGTAACTTATAAGAAGCTTGACTGCTGAGGGATATTGTGGCAATTGGTTGTTTCCTGTGCTCAGCTTGTGTTTCCATTCCCTCTGCAATTCACTTCTGTGGTGTGGCTTCATATCACCAAGATAAACAGTACTGAAGGCAGCCTCTTAGCTGAGCAGAGCTGGGCCATGCGGTGTACCTGGAGATCCCACATCACTCTTCCAATGGAGGAGGCTGGCTCAGGGCTGTGATGAGTCCAGCTCCAGATAATGGCATCTACTTCCTGCTAGCTCACCTACTATGGCAGTTTCAGTTTTGTGTTTTCAAATACTGAGAGTGCAAAGAATGCTGGTGCACAGGCACACGTAAATATCCATGTAGAGAGATGGAGCATTTCCAGTTTGCAAAGAACTTCTAGATCAGTCTGTGGCAAATGAGATGTGAATGTAAACAGTGCATAAGTACATATATAAGTGTACACACAAATACAAATGCAAAGCTGAACCATACTTCATTTGTATAGTTACTTTGATCTTCAGTCTGTCTTACAATAATAACTTCCTTCTGAGATAAGATAAAGGAGCATTTTCCCCTTCTAAATGCAGCAGAAAAATCAAGAAGTGAGCTGCCTCTAAAAGAAATACTCCAGCCTAATTCGTACATGATTAAAACCATTGCAGCACATTTATAGAGGTAAATTTGCAGACTCAGATGGGCAAACTTCACAAATACTTCCTGGGGAACCTTAATACATCACTGTCTGTAGATTTTTGTCAGCCTTGCTGCAGAAGTAGCATCCTTTGCAGCATGCTTGGCAGAAAGGGAGAAGTTACTGGATGCTCCAATTCCCAAACTAACATTTTACTTCAAACCCCCATTCTCTGGCAACTGAAGCCAAAACATTGAACTTTGAATGACAGGCAGGTCTATGCTCCCTTGTTTGCTGAAGAGGCTTAAAACATCCTTAACCCTAAGTGCAAACAAGTCAGAAGTTGACACAGGACATTCATGATGGGCTCAGATGGAGCTACTCTGATATCAAGGTGTTTCTGAGCACCAGATCACATTGCTGTGATTCTGTCTGAATGAAGACACTCACACATGCAGCAGAGCAGGCACTTTGTCTTTGATTCTCCCTCTCCTCCATGCAATTGTGCTCAGTGGTAAAATTTAGAGTCTTAATATTTGAAACTGTCCCAAATGCTTTTCCCTCAGATAACACATGCAAATTGAATCAGGTCTTAGTTTAAAGTTTAAGAATGTTGTTAAGAAATTGAACGGCTCTGCAGAAACAAATGCACGTCAGCTAGGCCCTAGTTTCTTTTCCCTAGCCAGCAAGACAATCACAAAAGTGGAATGAGGCTGCCATAGAACAAAAGATGCTGAGTCCTTCTAGAAAGAACTTGGTTTTAGAAACAAATAAATAAAATCTTTAACCAAAGCAAACACAAACACCAACAACAGCAAAACTTCAGGAGGGAGGGGACAAGATACACATGACTAATGATAATACTTGTACTACTGGCAGAGGTTACTGATGTAAAATAGAGCCCAAAGCATATCCTAATTTTCTCCTGCTAATGCCACACTCCCCTCTTTTTTCACCTTGTCCTTCCACTTGCCTGGTGGAAATTCATATTCTGTGGCCAACAAATGTTATGATTCAGGTTGTCCCCTGCTCCCTGAGAGACTGTTTTGGCACCCTTCTGGGCTGGGGGAAGTGACTTTGTGACTCATCCCTCTTTCTGTTAACAATAAAGAGGGACAGATCTAATCCATGGCTTCAAGTCCAAACTTTAAGGCTATGTAAAGGGACTGAGGGGAAAATCGAGTATGCCTCAGACAGCCACACAAAACCACTGACCTGCCAGCTCAGCAAGGGTCACTGCTTCTGTGATTTTGCAATTCTATTCTCAGTGCCCCACAGATGTGGCAGGAGCCATTTATCAAGTTGTGAAGTTTCATGTTCCTCTCCACTTGCTATCAGTGAGGGTAGCTATAAGCATCTGCTGTGATGTAGGTACAGCCGGCAATAGGCAGCTGACTTTCCAAAGGCCACTCAGTCCTCCAGGACTTCTTATCGCTGCAGGGATGGGCTGCATGTCAATGAGTACCAAAGACAGCACGTATCTCTCAACTCAACCCAAAGTACTCTGAATTCAGTGTGCTCTGAGTCCATTTCAGTGAGCTTTGTTACAAACTTTGGAGACAGGACAAGGGGAAACATCCAGAAACTGGAGCATAGGAAGTTCCGCACAAATGTGCGCAAGAACTTCTTTACGGTGAGGGTGACAGAGCACTGGAACAGGCTGCCCAGGGAGGTCGTGAAGTCTCTTTCTCTGGAGATATTCAAGACCCGCCTGGACGCCTACCTGTGCGACCTGGTGTAGGGAACCTGCATTGGCAGGGGAGTTGGACTCGATGATCTCTGGAAGTCCCTTCCAACCCTTACGATTCTGTAATTCTATGAAATCTTAGCCCACCCATGAGTAATGATGCGTAAGAGGAATTTACATTTTTAATAACTTCTTAATACAGCGTCACTGTCTTCTTAATAAGGCATATGTCCTCACAAAGGGCACTACAATGTAATCTGAGTATTTTACGCTTGAGGGCCTCACAAACAGAATGCTTTGGAAGATGATATGACTTTGAGAAGTAACAAAGAAATACTGTTCTTTTCCTTTTGAAAGGAAAATGTTTGCTTTATTTTTCTTCCATAAAGGAGGCTGAAGCTTTGGATCATGCTGAGCCAAGGTCCTTGAAAAGAGCAAGGGGCCAGCATGGTTAGTTTTCACAGAGCAAGGTTAAATAGTGTTATAACAGACAAATTTTTTTTGCTAGTCAGGAGAATTTAAGTGATGTTATGAAAAGCTTTGATTTTCTCATTAAAGAGACTGTTTTCCTGAAAAGATTTTCCAGATTAAATTGATTCTGTAACTAAAAATTATCATATTGAATTATGTAGACAAAAAACAAGCTTTCTGCGAGGTTCTAGTAACTTCACCATCCTCTCTGACAATTAGCATCTCCTTGGCTGCACAGCTCAGAATTAGGATCTTCTGGGCAGGGTTTGCTCCCTCTAGGACTCTTCAAGGAGCACAGCTATGCGATTGCATTTTTGATCCTAAGTATGGCAAGCAGAAGGATGGTTTATGACTCTGGGCCAAATTCCATTCAGTTATTTGACCTGCAGACAGGCCAAAGATCATTCACATAATACATACCCTGAGTAGTACCTGAGAAGAATTCTACCTTCCACACATCTCAGAATTAGACTGAAAAATCCTACTTTGCTGTCAAGTTATATGACAAAAGAAAGCCTGAATAGAGGTTGGAATTGCTAATGTTCAGAGCACGCTCTGAGATTCTTGAAAGAATAATGCTTTTCCAGTTGGATTCTTAAAATAAAACCTCAGACCTCATCAACAGCACAAGGTCATGTGGTGAGAGAGAACTGTTGTTATGTGATGAGCATAGTGCAGTCAGCACTATCGCTGTGGAGCCTATGGAGTTCCACATAGAAAGACAGAAAAGTCCTCTTTGCATCTTTGAAGAGAGTGAAGGGTAACTGCTTAGACCAGATGTAGTGGATGCGTCTGCACAAAATACAGTTAGAAAATGTGCGCACTGGTACAATGGACACTTGCAATATCCAAGTTTCGGTACTGGCATCTTACTTTACTCTGTACTATTTCCACTCCTTGTCAGGAAACAGCTAATGCCAGCACCCAAAAGTATTAGGGTCAATACCTACAATTTTGCAATCAAAATGTTAAGTCATTTATAGTTTTTGTCTGCCCTTAAAGCGTTAAGTATTTTAGCACTTAGAAAAATATAATTCCAAGATAAACAAACTGCTGGTCTGATGCAGAACTTGTTCTGATGTGCTCTCTTGGTATGTGGAAATTGGTATCCAAGCAATTCTCCAGTTAAGCCACAAGTTATGAGACACAACTCTAGGCTTAAAGAAATAAATTTTGTGCCCTTTGTCAAATGAGAAGGATGAGGTTAGGAGACAATAATGATCCCTTCTGATTTTACATTTCTGATTCTGCCTTTCTCCATTAACCCCATGGTTAACCCAATGATCTCTTGAAAGCCAAAGAGCTTATATTAAAGTGGTGGAAGGCAGGATGATGGTCGTGGTTGTTGCTCAGGAATGCAGAGAAAAGCAAAATCATGCAGTGTTGAGGGGAAATACTTTTGAGAAAGACAGAGCTGGGGTTTTACCACATAGAGCAAGACCTGAATACCAAAGAAAAGAAAAAGCAAACCATTAGCAATGCAGAGGATGATTGCATTATCAAGCAAAGCTCACAGAACTAAAGGACTGAAAACCAAACAAACAAGTGTTGCAAGATGGACAGACAATTCACTGTGATGGATGAAGTCAAAGAAGCGGTTTTGCCTCATCAAGCTGATAATTCAGAAGCAGGTCAGGTACCAGCTCCTGAAGCTCTGATATATTACAGAACCGCTCTGCTCCCGGCCACTGCTACACAAAGCGAAAAATAATGGACCAAGAGGGAAACAGGTAGGCACACAAAATAGATAGGAGGACATTCTTGAAGAGAAGGAGCCTAAGCAACTATCCCACAGGTTGTTTCCCCGTTACTCAAGAACTGATCCGCTGGTAAGCATTACAGATCCAATAAAGCTACTGACTGCAGAACTAGCAGCAGACTATCAGAAAAATGAAGAGAACTCATAATTAATCTTCTCCTCAATAAGTGCAGTGTTATTACAGAAAATAACACAAAATTACTGCTCACAGACTGGAATTCAGAGGATGCTTATGGTTCACGTGCTTTCCTTGAGCACTGATGACAGGAAGTAGGGGGAAATATGATTTATAATCAAAGAAACTGGTAGGATAGTGGTTACTGGATGGACTATGGGGTCTAAGATGCTTTCCTCCCTTTCCTAGTTCTAGGAAGTGTGCTTATAGACACCTTATAATGACAGAGTATACACCAATCACAAGATTTTGCTGACACTTTCTGTATGTCTCTGTTGCTTAGGATAAAATATTACTTTCAGTTGTTTAGTATCTATGCTGGGACAGTGCTTGCTAATATACACAGAATGCCAAATCTTATGACGTGTATAGTACAAGGCAAAGAATATAGCTGCCACTGACTAGTTTTCAGATCACCCAAAAATATTATTGATCACAATTCAGTAATAAGGAAGGAATAGCTTACCCCTCCATGCGTATAAGGGCTCACTGAAAACTCCCAAAGGAGGTGACCTCCAAAAAAAGATGCTTCCCCTTTGGCTGCCAGCCTTAAATAAGGTTAGGGAGGGGTGGATCCAGGGTCCGGTTCTGGTCACACAGGTGAATTGCTTTCACTCAAGCCTGGCCACACCTCCTCACCAGGTACTCAATCACTTGTTCAGACCATGACCTAACAGTTTCCATACAACATGTTTGACGTATTATATGTAATTTAAGTCTACTTAAGTTCCTAGCTTTCTTGGTTACTGATATATTTGAGTGTCTCCAGCATACGCTAACTTTTTCCCTTCTTTTTTTGGTCAAGTAGCATGTGCAGTAAAGTTTCTCCTATCAGGCAGGTGCTTTAATATTGGTTGCAAGGGTTTATATCATGTTTTTGTTAAGGGAGAAACTGCTCATTTTCTTCCTGCATGTGCTGCTTGTTGTGTCAGGGGAAAGAAACAATTTCTATCTTCTTCCACTGTTGGAAGTGGAGAGTTTTCCAGTGGTACTTAGTTTTTGTTGGAGCCCATTATGGCTCCCGAGAAAGTTCTCTCTTTGATTTGGAAGAGCTCCATTCCTTTGTGAAGAGTCTCAGGAAAAGGTAAAGGAGCCGAGAACAACATGCCTATAATCACACATATAGCTGCTGATGAAAACAAATTATAACCATTTGATGGAAGAAATCCACTGAAGAGAATGCAAACTGTAAACCTTCATTAAGACCCAATTTGTTTTACAAAGCCTTCTGACCTAACTCCATGCCCACCTGGAGGAGGCCAAGAACACTGACACCTACTGTGGCTCCTCCTGAAGCTCTCCATGAGCAACTCCAGCAGATTTTTCCAGGCACGCAGGCTGGAAAAGCGGTGAAAGGGTGTGCTTGCCATATGTAGGAGAAATAGACTCCTACAGGCGATAGTGCATAGAGTCCATGGCTGAGATACTTACTGATACAGTTTAAGTGCTGACAGAGAAACTCTACAGACCTTCCTGCAGCCTTATACATAGCTTGTATAAGGCTGCCCTCCCTATCACCTGGCATCTACATTACCATCAAGTCACAACACATGAAAGATATTCCCAACACATCACCCTGGACCTGTGAACAGCAAAGGAAGGCAATGACAGTACCTTCTACTAGGATATAAAGTGCTACCGAAGTAATACAAGGTAACAAACAAAAAAAAATTAGCTCATCCCTTTCAAGGAGCAGTGACAACTGGAGAGGAACACAATCTCTATCCAGAGAGATGCTGCTCCTTTGGCTGTTAACCCTCAAATGAGGGTGAGGAGGAGTGAATCCAGGCTCCACTCCTGTTCACTCAGGTGCAGTGCTTGCACATGAGCTCCCTTGGTTAGCCATGCTTCTCACCCTGTACTCCCAGAATGGGAAATACTCAGCACCCAGCTTCAACCACAATTGGGTTATGGGGATCATCTGTTCCCCAAACCCATGTACCATTGCCTTAGTGCCTCAAAATTTATTTGGATCACCATATATTAATGAAGTTTCTGCTCCAATATCCACTAGTGCCATAACTCACTGAATATTCTTTCAGGACCAAAGAATTGTTATTTCAACACAAGGCCTCCAGTCCCCTCCAGGTGCCTTAGTCCCAGGGGATTTTCGCTCCCCCATCACACCATTAGGTTGGCAGACCCCATGTCTTTTTCCTTCAATGGCTTGGCCACAGCTGCCAGGGAAGGCTTATGCTTTTTTGATGAGACTACAAGATCCTCTAGATTCCACATTTCTCATGGAATCCTATGGTTCTATTCCTTCCCTTTCAGGTGAGGACTGGAATCTTTGTCAGCTGTCTCCATAATCGTTGTAGGACTTGATTAGGCTGTCTGTCAATCTTTTTAAATTGAACTCCTGCCCTAATCAGGTTATTGAACAACTATTTACTTGAGACCCTAACGGGCCCAGATTGGATTACCTTAGGGCTGGTCACCTAGGTTGTGGTCACAGATGAACTTCTGACCTCTCCGCCATCACTGGGACATCATACCTGGCCAGTAGTTGCTCTGTTTCCCCTCAGAGATGCCACCAATTAGGCAGCCTGCTGTATTATGGCCTTCAAGGCCACAAGGGAGGTCAGTATGGATACCAAAGTACCATACTGGTGTGGTGGAGCTTGTTGCAGGATGAAATCTCTCATTCCCACTGAAAATTTAATCAGACCCAGACATTTAAAGGCATCATCATACATTACCTCTTTCATACCTAATTCTTTACTTTTGTAAGCCTTCCATAGATGACCACAAGCCTGTGTTTAAAGATATATCATTTTTATTAAACCACTGTACTAGATAGATGTGCTGTTACATGTAATGTGGTCTGGGTGGAGGGCCACCTCCACCAGTCTATCTTGGGTTTGTGTGGGGTTTTTTTTGTTCTATTTTTGAGTTACAATCAGTCAGATTTCAAATGGATCCAGCTCAAGGGGAACCCTGAGATCCAACCTTTTAATTCTTTCATTTATAGAGACTAGTTTTTGATGGCTCCCTTATTCAGGGCTCCTGGTAGTTTCCAAAGAGATGTTTTAGACCGTTTGTAGGGGAATGATCAGATTTGCCTTTTTCTCTACCGATATTGTGACCTGTCATTCAAATTTTTCAACTTGGTCACATAGTAGTAGATTTTCATTGGCTAAAGCATCTTCAGACACATTTAATTAATTTGAAGTTATAAACAGTGGCCATACCACTGTGGATACAGCCAACTGTTCTTTTCTAGCAATCAGTACATCTTCAATGAAGCCATGAAAATACTCAGCCACGTGGGGTAGGGACTCATGAATATTTCCTCCATCCCAAAAGCAGCCCCATTTTTCAATTATGGAAGCAATCCTGTGC
This sequence comes from Chrysolophus pictus, assembly GCA_037305975.1. NCBI lineage: Eukaryota > Metazoa > Chordata > Aves > Galliformes > Phasianidae > Chrysolophus > Chrysolophus pictus. Next base: position 16,339,411 of record CM074580.1, on the reverse strand, counting down.
TATGAGGATCCTAAGAATCCCAGGACATGTCCTGGCAAAATGTCATTTAAAGACGTGGTCTTTCTCCATCCAAATCACCCCGCTGGTTACTTAGGAATACCACATTAGTATTTCAGGAGTCTCGTGAAGTATGGTTTCGGACCATTTGTAGGAGTACCTTTAAAGGGTTAGACTCCTAGCTGGCTCACCAATAACATACAGCAGAGGAAAGCAACAACAGCGCCTCTTACTGAGATATAAGCACACTAGAGAATAATAAAAAGTAACAAAAAAGAAAAAAATTAGTTCACCCTTCCAATGACCAGTAACAGCTCAAGAGGAGTGCAACTTCAATCCAGAAAGATACTGGACAACTGGAGAAGAACACAATCCCTATCCAGAAAGATACTGCTCCCTCAGCTGCTAACCCTTAAACGAGGGTGAGAAGGTGTGGATCTAGACTCCACCCCTTCTGGTCACTCATGCTTGCACCTGAGCTCCCTTTGTTAGCCAGAACCTTCTTGCCTGGTGCTCAACCATTTGTTCAAGTCATGATCTAGCATCTGGAATCTTGTGCTCTGAAGAAGAAATAAGATAAGCAAGTCAAAGCACAGTTAGGAAACATCAGTCCTTTTCTAGAAATCCTCATGCCAGAGCTCTAACATCAAATTTGTGCTGTTCAAATCTGGATAATTGTATTTTCAGATTCTGCCTGCAGAAACATGTTCAGGGCTCAGTGGGATATGGCAGTATCATCTGCTGAGAGCAGAGTATTTACACAGCAATAGAGCAGAGCAGCTAAGAAATTCTACTGCACATGCAGGAACAGTAGCTTTCATAATCTTATAACTCAGCCAAATTGGGAAGGGTTTTTGCAGCAATGGCAAAAAACACTTCTTCAATTCCATGAATATTTCCTTGCCAAACCTCTAACGTAATGAAACTTCTTTTTTTCCTTTTTTCTCTCCACTCCTCTGCTTTCTTTGTTTTCCTTCTTTCCTTTCATGAGTGTTAGTAATGTCATAACTACCTACATTTTCCCAGTTACAATGGTTCTCTAAGTCAGATGCACTGGCTGAAAGTGTACACAGAAGTTAGTTTGAACCCAAGCATACTTCATCTCAAGAAGCCTGAGATGTTTTTTCGCAAATGAAAAGAGGGCTGCCCTAAGAAGAAGTTAGGCATCTTAAATATAACTCCTAGACCACACTCATCCCAAAGATGAAAACTCAAAAGATGCTGCAACAGATACGTGAAAGACTCAAATTTTCAAAATCATTTGTACTTGAAGTCTTTGTGGAAGGATTGGGCTTGCTGAAAGCTGGAACTGAATCTCTTTGAACTTGTTTTTGCAGAAGCTGGACAGGGATGTCTACTTACTCCCTTGTTTCTCATTGGTCAAGATGGCATTCAGTGGGCACTGAATTCACTGGCACTATTAAAACTTTTGTCCCATCGTTACTTTTGTTTCCTTTATGACTGCTTCTCTTTTGGGGGCAAATAGAGAAAACAGGGATGAAATCTAGAAGGAGGAGGGGTCTGATAATGGATTTGGAGTTCCCTCCTCAATAAGGTCAAGCAAAAAGAACTGTGATCACTAAATAAAAGCACTAAGATAGACTCCTGAGCATGCATGTCAAATAGGCCTTTTTTTGAATTTGCTTTTTTTCTTAAGTATTTTGTCTGAGTTTTGGAGAAGCCATTGTTTGTGTGTCTCGATACATGCAATAAGGAAGCTGCTCCATCGACAGCTCAGATCGAGTACTGCAGTAAAGTAACAACATGGGAGTGGAAGAGAAAATAGTGGGGAGGAGGCAGTCTGAATTCACAACCATTAACTCTTTCCATCCATTTCACAGCTCTCTGCTAAATGCTTCCCAAGGTGAACAGAGAGATTCGTCAATATCCCTCACCCTCTTGCAGCTGTCCAGGAGCAGGTTACCCTGTGACTGAGCGTGGATGCACTGAAGTGCGATCTACTTGTTCCGTCCTCACCTCTCCCCCTGCTCTGGCATCCTTTGAAGAAGTGGAGGGGACTGCACTGCTCAGAAACACCATCCGGGTTTTCCTTTCAGCTCTCATCAAATGCTGCTGGTTCCCTTCATTCTCTGGGTTAGTTCCAATGTTCATTATCTCTGTCTTTGTCTTGCTGATGCTGGCTGCATTGCACACAAGCTCATCAGTCCTCCTGAATATGGGCTGCCTGCTTGTGGCCATCCCCAGCCACCATAGTTTTAAACTTGTTTCCTTCCATGCGGACAGGAAATTCTTCCTTATTGTAAGATACAGCCTTGGGATGTGAAAAGTGAATCGGGAAACTCTGCTGTTTAACTTTTTTCTAAGTGTTCAAAAAAATATCAGTGTGTATTAGAAACCACTCCTCACTACCCCTCCCTGCCAGAGCTTGTACCTCATAGCTGCACTTTCTAAGCACTCACTCTATAGGCAGGATGCTCAGGGAATGGCTGTTTTTCATACCAATAGCTGCATACTGACGCAAACAGTGCACAAAACAAAGGAACTGTCTCTTCTTCCTTTACTACAGCCTTCCCAGATTAAAGAAGCTACAGCCATCCAAGCTACAAAGAACAGGAACAGAACTCCAGTTGGTAGACAGCAAATTTTCACTACTCAGTTTATTTATTTGCAAGCACATCATAGACTGAAACTGTCAGCAAGGTTTCTGTTTGGTTGGTTGGTTTTGTTCAGTGTTTTTGTGTGTGTGTATGTGTGTTTTTTTTTTGTTTTGTTTGCTTTCTGGCTAGGATGGGACAATTGAAAGGTCTGTCTCCACTCTTTGTTGAAGTTCCCAGTGCTGGGAAAGGACAGAGGGAATTTCCCTCTGCTGCTGGGTCACAACATCACCATCACTAAACATTCCTCTTATCCATCTCTTAGGCTGTAACTGGCAGCTAATTCAAACCAACAAGCCCTGACACACCTGAGAGATGGCCAATTGTGATGTGTTGGTATACAGTGGCTCCCCAGTCCAGTGAGCTGAGGCCTGGGACTAGCAGCTGGACTCTGGGTCTACTTCTGTTGGTAGCTGTCTGGGCCATTAAGACAAGTAAATTTATGGTCTTACCTTCCTGTCATTTTCTCTGTGCTGCGTCTTTCCAGAGAAACCTGCAAGCAGCAAGCAGTACAGAGGAGTGCACAATGTCTACATATAGAGCCTACTGCTATGGAACCCTAACCCAAAGTTTTTCTCCAAGCTCCACTGTAATAATACTAATGTACAAAAATTGTCCCGGTCGTGATACCTAAAACAATTTGAATGTGCTAAGACAATTTTTAAGAGACTGATGTAAAAGGAAAGTAAAAATTGAATTTTTTGCTTAACAAAGTGTAGCAACAACAGCAAGCAGGAGATTAAATAGCCAATCTGTTGTCTCAGTCAATAGTGAATGAGTATGAATATATATGAATTGGCAAGCTCGGAGCAAAATTCCTTGAGTTAGGGCAGCAGGGGTCCAAAAGAGAAGAAGGCTAGCATATAAGATTTCTCCAGTTACCTCAGTTAGTGTTGCAATTCTTTTCCTCATGCAGGTCAGATTTAGAGCACAGAAAGACCTGGCTTTATGTGAGGCTTACAAACCAAGCACTCCTGCCAGTGTTTTGATAGGGTTGCCACTGCCAACTCTCAGTCTCCACGGAATGCCTCTGTTTGCCATTTCATGCATCAGATCATTGCATATAATCTGACTGCATGAGGCACAATTAAAGTATAGTATAAATTTTCAGTGCTGGACATCCAGTTTTGAATTTCAGTTTGTGCACAGGTGCGTATATATGCTGATTTTTTAAATAAGTGGAAAACAAGAAAGTACAGGTATTTAACCTCTATTTTCCTGCCAATCCTACCTCTCTGTTCATAAGAAAAGTAATACAGAACAAGGGTTATACAGGCTTTCAATTTTTCCATATGAAAATATCAGAGGTCTCAGTATAAGAGAAGAGAAAGCAGAGAAGGCCAGGGGAAAATAAGTAAAATTAACCAGTGGATATTGTGAGAAAGAGGAGACCTTTTCTACCCTGCTTCTGTAATCTAGCTGGAGTATCTGCTATCCAAGTTGACATCAGCAGCCCGGCTGAAAAGAAATGCTTCCTGGCCCTTATAGCTTCTGATGTGTTCCATCAAATGCTGTCAGTTCAAATGAAGAAATGCTGTTTTCATGCTGCATCCTGCATGCTGCCTGACTCATTGCACTGCTACATGCAACTGCACTGTACCCTGGCAGAGGCTGGCACTGCTCTGTTCCCTGATAGTCTAAGGAAGTTGCATGGCCTAATCCCTATCGGTGTAAGCATCAGAGTTGCCCAGCTGTGCAGTTCTCTGGAAATAGTCCCTCCACTGTCCATTTCTCTCCAACATTTTGTTTAGACAGAAAGACTGTTAGACATTCAGAACAGAACCTGGTGCTTGGGCTGCCCACAGCAAGCAGATTTTCAAGCTCAGTCAAACGCATGGTCTCAGATGAATAGCAGCAGCACTGAAAACAAGTGGAGAGTGACCATCTTAATCTAAATTGTATATTGAATACTGCTGGATGTCCAGATGCCTCCATTTTCTCAGCAGACAATTTTTCACTCGTTTGAAATAACAAGATAAAATTTTAAAAGGTACCAACAGATCCTGTATTCTACAGGATCCTGTAGCAAATATTTTTTGTAAAGGATTAAAAAGTCACAATCTGGCAAGGTTTATAATCGATTTCGTCCTTTTGTAAGAGACAAAACCTCTGGCCCCCGGGGATTGCCCTCCTAATTCTTTTGGCCAATATATTCTTAGTTTTAAATATCAAACATTCTTTATTCTCTCCCAACTGAAATCATTGAACAGTTGAGTACAAGATATTAGATCATCACAAATTCAAATTTTCCTTCATGACACTTTGAGCATCACCTTTTACAGCATCTTAGACTCACTAGGGCTACCAAGTGTTCTGTTCTGTCTCCTCGAAATAGCAGGAACTGAATTTCCAGTGCTTTTAAAGCCTAGTGCACAAGATTTCAAACCAGCTTCTCTGGGCAGACAAGTGTGTCAGAAAAAAAAAACAAAAAAACCCCACCTTCTATCTCAGTTTATTCTAGAATAGAAAAGTTCAGTTGAATGGACCTACAAAGCTCAACAACCACCTGATCACATCATGGCTAAGCATATTAATGGGGACTTTCTCCAAATGTCTTTTCAACATGGGACCACCTCAGTAGGAAGCCTGTCTCAGTGCTTCCTCATGGTGAAGAAATATCTCCTGAAGTTCAGCCTGACCTTCCCCTGTACACTTTGGACCAATTCCACTCTGCCATCGGTTGCCAGGAGCAGAGCCCGGCATTTCTCTCTGCATTCCCTCCTCAGGAGTTGTTGAAAGCAGTGAGGTCACCTCTTCTCCAGACAAGACAACCCAGGTGCCCTCAACCCCTCCTTCACAGAGTGCCTCCAGCCCTGTCACAGCTTTGGTGCCCTCCTCTGGATGCTTTCAAGGATCTTAATATCCTTGTTACATTGCAGATCCCAGAACAGCGCATGATATTCAAGGTGAGGCCTCACCAATGCTAAATGTAGTGGGAGAACCACCTATTTTCACCAGCTGGGCATGCTGTGTTTCAGATGAGGCACTGCCATACTCCTGAAGACTTCAAAAGGGTGCCCCGTCAAGCAAAGAAGTGCAATTTGCACTTGCTGGGACATGCACATATAACCACACCCTTTCAAACCACTTGGAAGGAGTGTCTCAGAGCAGGTTTCCCCACTGAGAGATGTGATCTTCCACCTGTTGACCTCTGGCATGGAAATTCAGAAGGAATTCATCTGGGTAGATCATGCAAGTGTTGTGAGAAACCTCATTCCTTCTACTGCTGAGAAAATCCTCTCCTCCTCCACCTTTCTTTCAACCCTTTTCTGAGATTGAAGAAATGCATCTTATTTTGCATACAAGCACTGCTGTATAAGAAAAGCATGCAGTGAGAGGCTTTTGCTGTGTTTTTTCCAGAACTTCCTAATGAGTACTACTAAAACCAGTAACACACCTTCTCCAGGAAACATTGAAAAGCTGGAAACAATCCAGCTGAAACTGGCCATGCCATAGGAAAAAAAAAAATTCACTTAGAGCAAACGGAGGCTGAAGACTTGCAGGCTTCAGATGTCGCCACAGAATGGCATGTTGCACTAACTAGTTCAGATACTGAAAGCCACCTAACTCAAGCAGCATAAAGATTTATGCAGGCTATTTTACACCTTCTCGTTTGCAGCTAGTTCAAGTGTCTCCATGCAGTCTTCATAAATACAAACCCTAAGAGGAGGAATGCAAAAAGCTTGCCAATTTAGTAATGCCTGCTATACAGACATTCAACAAAGATCTTGCTGTGACCGTTATTCTAGAATAAACCTGATTGGAAAGAGCAGGAAGGAAGTGTTTGTTAGGGCAAAGGAGGTTTGGATTTTAATCTTCCCTCTAATTTTTGCATTGTTTTGGCACTTACGTTTAACAACCATGTTCTAGTTCCTCTCTCTGAATAAGGAGCTAGGTGTTACAGTAAGCTTATGTCAGTAAAGCTAATTAAATACTTGGAATCCTAAGAACAGATGGAGAAATGCAGCTAAGTGGCATCCTGTGCATTTTACTTGTTTCTCCTTTCCTCTTCATTCTTAGTCATCACTATCAGAACTTAAAATTACCAAATCCACTTCATCCTTTCCCACTTAGAGTCAATACGCAATTTCTTCCGTAAAAATTTTCTAGGACTTTACCAGTCTGGTCTTATATGACTCATTAAGCTTTCATCACATTCTTTGTGATAATTCAACGGTCTCCTAGACAACACGACAGCAATACATAGGTCCTAAAATTAAGCAAAGAAGTTGCATTCTGAATTCTTCTGTAAAGACAACCTGTGAACAAACCTGGCTCCACAACTTCTCTCTTTGCATTTTTCAACTACCACCAGGGTTACCAAGCCTCTAAACTATAGCCAAGTTCCTCCAAATCTAGTCCTTCATTCTCATAGTCTTGTTTGAATGCAAATGTGTCTCTTGGTATAATTTGAGTCTTGTTCTTTGTTCCACAGCTACGGAGGTGACCAAACATTCCAGTTTAATCTAGATACTGTCAGTTCTTTGCTGAAAGCTGCTAAAGCAGATTTCATTTTCTAACCACACATTTTTTCTCCATTACAAGCCTGGGTCTTTCTCAGTCAATAGTGTCCTTCCTCAGGCAAAGTGATGCTTATTGGATCAGGTATCCATTTCTTTTAGGATGACTATAATTCATTAGATCAGAAATCTGACAAATCCAGATAGAGAGAATTCCTAGCTGTGTAATAAATAGACCTTGTTTAAGACAAGATTGTGTGTATGAGTAAAGGCTTCTACAGAGCTGAAGGTACAATGTTGTTTAGTTTACCAGAAAGCACGCATTCTCTGAATATCTTCTTCTGTGGCAGGTACACCTCTGCCTAAATCCTAAAAGGTTCCCAAGCAACTATGTGGAAATTAAAAATCTGGTTACTCAAGGATTTGTGATGAAGTAATTTATTCATATTGATGACCAGGTTGTATGTTTAGCATCTCTGAAATTCAGCCATGCTCAGGAGCTTCAGGTCAAAATCTCTCTCTCAGTTAGAGACCACTTGGAGTCTGGTGTGCAGGAAAAATGAAAAGTAGAGCCATCCTTGCCAAGATTTGAGCTGCAACTCTAACTACATCCTATTTGAAGCTTAGAGTTATTTAGTAACTAGTTTAGATAAGTAAACAGTAGAGTGCACTACATGCTAATGTTTTACAGTAAGGGGATTCAGGTCAATATAACAGGGATAAGGTAGCAACTGGAAAGAAAAATAAGCAGAGAATTATGAGAGGATAGCATCTCTCTCATATTTTACTTATTGCTATTAAACAGTTGTCCCAGATGGACAAATATGAATGTAGATGTATGTAATTCGAGATCTGGAGAAATTTAGGTTCAGCTCTATAATGTGAGTCTGTAATATGAAATGCTGATAATGTAGAATGTGTATTAAGTATTTTTATATATTCCCCTGCTCCTCAGCTATTTTTCTTCTTTTTTTAAAAGGGACATTGCAGGGAATTGCGTAGAAATGAACTACAAAAGCACAAAGCAAAAAATGGGGTAATGCAACCATGCATTTGGCCCTTCCTTTAAAACATACTGCCTATTAAAGACAGAAACACAACCACCTCTTTTGTAAACTTATTTTAGCTGCAGATCAGTTGTGCCCAGATCATTCAGAGATTGGGTAACTAGCTCGTCTACCAGACAAAAGAACAAAATGCTGCAGATAAGGAAGGAAAAGGGGAGGGGAATATTAGATATGAAACACAATATCCCTTAGGCAATTATATTACCCAATTGTGTTTTCATTAACATTCAATATTTCTTTGTTTAACTTGCAACTTGTATGCCCTGTATTTTAAGGCATCAAATTATACTGCCATATTGAGGATTATTTAAGCAATCCCGGTAAGTAGGTCAGCCAGTAATTTACTCTTGGTTTATTAGAGTGTGCTAAAAGAAAAGAGCAACACTGCTATTTGTTAAACGAGCAGCTGGACCCAAACTGTTGGGGGAAAAAAGCCATCAGTTGAGAAAGTGTTTCGTTAAGATTTCTAGCATAAAAAAAAGTATAGCAAAATCAGTTTGCCAGACAAATTTGTGTAGCAAGAAAACACGATTAAAGCAGCTTCTCTTCCGTAGCAGGTTAGATTAAGCACCAGGAGGAACAATGCAGTGAAGAGCTCTGTATGACCCAGGGGACCAAGATGGAGGATGCATTTGGTCTTATGTAGCCTGATTAGACAAGCATTTTCCCCAAATGTGTTAACAGCCTAGAAAATGCCACTGAAAGAAAGAAAATAATACCAGTCACATTTCTTTGAATCACGAGGAAAACTATTCTCATTCAGTTATCATATATAAAAGCAAAAATAATGAAGTTGTTCTTTTTAAACTAGGGTATCTTTCTAAGGCTAGACCTCAGGTATTTACTTATGAAGTAACCTCTAATTTCCCAGTGTTGCCATTGGAAATTCCCTCCAGTACAGCAACGTATCAAATAAATTTTAAAGAGAAGGTATTGATTTTGAATTGTAGCTTCAGGTATACATGTAAGACTTAGACAAAGCTTTTAAAATACACTAAGTGAATGGCATTTATGGGGAGAAAAGGCCAAAGATCTGGTCTTAAATTCTGAGATTGAAGTGTTAACATTTATCCTTCTCTCTGAAAGCAACACCAGCAGCTCCTCCTTGTGAATACTCTCTAGTAAGGGATTTCCATGGGTTTAAATAAAGTTAAGAGCAATGCCCTTTAGGGCATCATCTCCCCAAAAAACTGTCAGAGCGACTCAAAACTGGTTATTGTGTGTGTTCTTACCTAGCATTCATAAAGGAGGCAAACTGCACCCTTCTTCTGCCTCAGTTATTTTACAGCAGTGCTGCTCTGCCTGGGCTGCGGTAGTGAACCGAAAGCTTTGCTGATGTTGGCCTCGAGAGCTTCCTTGAATGGTAGCTCTCAATTACAGTCTGCCTTTTCCTTTACTTAGAAACTTTGTTTTCAACAAGTTTTATTCATAAGCTGGCCTTCCTCAGTGCAGGAGATTGATTTGAAAAGTTCAATTTCCCTTCCCCTTCTCCCTCCCTTCCAATTTTTCTTTCATTAGCTCTGAAGCAAAAACATCGTTAAATTTCCTTTTAAATGACTGCTCGAGGGTTTTATGGAACCTTAACTTTCCAAAGGAGTCTGCAAGAAAACAGGAAGAGCATTTTACTAACAGCTTATTAAAAATATCCTGATAAATGTTTGTATTTCTAAAAATTCAGAATGCAAGTGAGATGTCATGTTGCTCTGCTAAGGAAAAAAAAGAGAATTTAGGACAATGAGCTAGAAGAACAGAGCATTCAGAAGGTAAAATATTTGATAGTCCCTGGTTTCTATTTATTTCTCAGTTTTCTAGGTCTGTATCTTGCAGTGGATTAGAGGATGTTTCTGTTAAACAAAAGTGAGTATCAAGCAGTTACAAAATATGTTTTTGATTGTTTTAAAGGACCAGTTTTCCACAGAACTCGGTTTTTAACAAGTCTCTACTGTTCATTTGGGCAAATGCACCCACACAGGTATCATCACTTTTAAGGGTTTGGGAAAACAAGTATAGTATCAAGATACGAACTGAAAGTCAATAAATTTGGGTAGTGCCAACGCAAAGGGGGACAAACATTTCATCAGAAACTCCACTTCAAGAGAATTCCAAGATTCTTTTGTGGCACTCATCTTGTGACTGATGAGTCCATTAGCCCCGATATCTCATCAGTCTCAGCAGAAATATCAGTCTCTCCAGGAATCAACCTGTTTAGGACATCATGCAGCACATTCCATCTGGCAAGTGGAGACTGTTCAGCACAAAACGTTGTTTGCATTATGTATTAAATGGGCAACCATATCAACATAGTTCATGGCTAGTTTTAAAGAACAACCATATGAAGAATGCATAGCTGATGTGACATTCTTTAGGCTCAGTACAGACTGCTGAAAGAAGACATATATTCATCTCCCTTCATTGTTTTCTCCAAATTTCTGAAATAACTTCACTGTTGATAGCCACGACCACTTCATCTGCATTTAAGCTTTGCTAACAGAGAGTCAGGGGATGTTCGGTATTATCAGCAATGAATCACCCAACTTCGTAGTTTTTTCCTAAAAGAGGAAGATTAGAAGTGGTATCATAAATAAGATTGTAAACAGCAAGTGAGCAAAGATCCCTCAATCCCATGTTTGAAAACAAGCTTGACACTGTGCTGTCCAAAAGAATATAAAAGGGCACTGTCACTCTGTTGTGAGTATCTGCTGTCTCACCACAAGTCCATTAATAGATCACTGGTCAAAATTCCCTCCACGAAATTCTACTTCAGAAAACTTTTTGCTTCCAAAGGGACCGAAGGCTCAGATACAAATCAAATCATCTTACTCATCAAATAAGAAAAATTTTCACACTGAGGGATAGACAGGTGTACAATCAGTCACAGGCAGCAAGGATTTTGCAAAATGCCTGCTATTAATTATCTGATATCGTTAATGACCAAATTACTGGCTGAAGGCCTGTGGAATTTCCATTCCCTGGTGTAGCAGAGTGGACCACAGGCTAGAATGTGCTGTAACGGAATAACTCATGAGAACGGTGCTTGGTCACTAACTACAAAATGCTGCTCCCAGTCTGAAGGGAACATTGGACTTTTAAGAGCATACAAGTACTGTCACCAGCCCACCGCTGATCGCTTGTCAATTATGCTTGCTGCCTAAAGTTTTAACTGCAACATTAAGTAACTGGAAAAAAAATAAAAGCAAGAAGTATCTTAATTTATAAGAGAATGCAGAAGGTATCACCTGAAATCCACACACAAAGCTTTGGTTCAGTCTTAACAGTAAAGTCCGACCTGATGAGCATGAGATGCCCTGAATGGCTCTGGCAAGATGATGACTGGAAAGAGGGCATTGGCATGAAGTGAGTTCTTTGGGTAAGGCTGTGTGCAACCGGTCAACCCTGTCCTACTGGCCCTGCCTGCTACTCCTAATGGACACTGGATGAAGAAAATCATAGAGAACAGGCTAGCTGTTATTATGGGATGCAAAAAGTCTGGGAGACCAGGAACTATGTACCAGAGGAGCTGATGCAGGAGACAATCTTATGAAATGTAAGTTTGACATTTAGCATTTAGCTGTGTTTGCAGCCCAAATATCATTTTAAGTAGGTTTTAACACATCTGTATTGTAACCCAAACTACTGATCTGTTACAAATATCTAGAGAATCTGTATTTTCTGGACAAAAAAGGAAGGCAGAAGTAAAGAGTGAATACATGTCAGAAATTACATGTTTCTATGAAAAAAAATTAAAGCAAAAGACTGTTTATGATATTCTACCACAAGGGAAAGAAAGCTCGGGCTTATCAGACAGCTATAACGAAGAAAAAGTTCAGATTCCAGTCATGCAGTTCTTTAAAGGAGTTGCTGTTAAATACCAGCTATTTCTGCTCTCCTGTGAAGAAGAACACACTACCAGGAGTAAAGCTGGACAGGAAAAACCACAATTATTCTTCTGTGCTTCCCAATGTCAACACAAATGCTGTTTGAAAGCAAAGCAAAAACTCGCTCAATTACTTCCAGAGACAGCTGTAAATTAGAAAACCTTCACAAATTGCTGTCAAGGTACACTAATCCCTTTGCATTTAGCACAACGCTGTGGATGCAATAACATCTTTAGCAGCTGGGGCTTGCACACAGTTCCTTTTATGCACAGGACCACAGGGCCTGGAATTCTGTTGTGGATACACAAGATCTGATATAGTCTGTTAGCCTCAGCTTGGCTGACAGACATTTAACAAGGCACTGCTCTTACCCTCAGGGTCTTGAAATGAAGGCCTTCCCACTGCCTTCAGCTTTCCCTAATTATTCACAAACCGTGTTTGTCCTACGAGTACCTAGAAGGCAGCTGTCTATGAAATAGTGTCTGTCGTTTGCCTACCTGCCAGCTCCCCCGCCATGTCACCTCTCCTTAGAATTTGAGCCTTTTAGCCTTTTCTCAGGATTAAACATTTATTATGGTAGACAGCAGGTAGTTAATTTTTTACACATTAATGATGATGCAAAGAAAGCTACATAGGTAAAATGTAAGGTAAACGGTAAAATAGGCTCCCGACTCCCTGTGCAAGTGGCAGATCAGGCCGTTATGACCTTTTGTGTTGGCAGACAGACGTTGGAGAAGCAGCTTTCTAACAGGATGGTAAAATGCACTTCTGAAAGCAGAACTATAAAGTTCCTCTTCATGCATTAAATCAGAGACCAAAAAAACCCAGAATCTCCTTAAAAGGAATGGACTGCCGATCAGTACTTATTTCAAGGAAAGTTTCTGCTACTCATAGAATTGTTTGAGTCGGAAGAGATCCTTAAAGGCCATCTACTCCAACTCCCCTGCAGTGAACAGGGACATCTATGCTAGATCAGGTCCTCAGAGCCCCATCCAGCCTGACCTTGAATGTCTCCAGGGATGGGGCATCCACTGCCTCTCAGGGCAACCTGTGCCAGTGTCAAACTGTAAAAAAACATTTTCATTATATCCATACTCAATTTTTTTTTTACTCTTTTAGTTTGAAACCATTTCCCCTTGTCCTATCCTACCCTGCTAAAGAGCCTGTCCCTCACCTTACAGTCCCCTTAACATACTGAAAGGCCACTATCAGGTCTCTCTGGAGCCTTCTCTTCTCCAAATTGAACAGCCTCAGCTCTCAGTCTGTTATCATAGGGGAGGCGTTCCATTCCTTTGTGATCTTCCTCTGGTCACACTCCAACATGTTCACGTCCCTCCTGTACTGAGAACTCCATATCTGGACACAGTACTTCCCCCTGAGGAAGTTTCCCTGTTTCACTTTACCTCACCTCAGAGGCAACATGGAGTTTTTGGCATTTTTGGCAGGCCTTCAGCTACAGACTCAGACACCTGAATCAGGCAAGCCAGATCTGCACTCAGTCATTGAGCACAGGCAGTTTCTTCGTCAACACTTTGTTAGAGCAGCATCTGTACACTGGGGCAACTTTTATGTGATAGATGCCATTATCTCATGGATAGATGTTAAAAAAAAGAGAGAGAAAGAGAGAATGAAATAACAGATGGAGCCACGATGGTCAGATGGTCAGTGAAATGATTCATATACAAAATTAGAACTATATGGGGGAATTTGTCATTCTGGTCCTTTTCCTAGCCTCTTGTGGTTACATTTTCAACAGAAAGATTTTGTGCTTTCCTCATACCTTCTCTGCAAGTTGTTAGGAAATGGTTGCAACTGAGTAGAAAAGCAAGCAGACAGCTTTTGCGCATGACCAAGAGGAAGGTGTTTTCCAGAGTCAGAATAGACAGGTACTCCTCAAACACATTGAAATCCATCTTTTTGAGACTCTCTGATCTCATCCTTCTGTCATTAACAGCATCAGCCATGCTCACAGGGGCTCAATTTGTAATCACCCTTCTTACATCTGTCACTTTGCATTTTCACAGAAAGGACCAAGTCATCAGGACATAGCCCATAAAGGAGTGAAAAAAGGCTAATTTCCAGTAACACCACCAAATAAGATTTGGGGTTGTATTGTGCTACACCTGTGAAAAGTTCCTCAGAGAGCAAGCAGGAAGACAGAATACATTTCACTGTGTTTTACAGTTACAAGAAGCAGGTCAATTACGGCAATTCCTGAAGAAGTAATAACTGAGGCAAATTTAATGCATTGCTCTTTGGAGTCCAGTGAGACTTTCTATCATATTTAAGGACAGAACATTATCAAAGCTATAATTCCATTCCATTCCATTGAGATAGACTTTCTTATCACAGGCACATGAAGTAACTGTAAAACTGAAAACTATACATGAGCAAATGATCTGGTGGCAGATGTGGTGAACGTCCCGTCCCTGGACATACTCAAGGTCAGGCAGAATGCTGAGCAGCTGATCTAGCTGTAGGCATCCCTGTTCATTGCAAGAGAATTGCACCACATGGCCTCTAAGGGTCCCTTCCAAAGGATTCTATCAATGTATGTTTCTGGGATCTACTTTTCTTTCAATGTGAAGTAACCAAAGTCTGAGTTACCTATTCCAGAGACTCTACCAGACACTAGACAAACAAAATGGCCAACTGCAAAAAGAGTAGGTCAACAGCCTGTCTCAGTCAGCCTAAGCTTGGCATTGGTGATCAGGAAAATAAATGGGAGAGTTACAGAAAATTCCATCTCTACAGACTGTATTTGCCTTGGGCCTTCCAGAACCTCTCCTGAAGCTTAGAAAGTGCTCTAAAACAATAATCCTTTTCCTGGAGAATAGTGTGACATTCTCATCTGCAGAACTGTAAGGGTGATACAGCAAAGAACCTGGAGAAGTGCCTCAGCAGAGAAGCACCGTGATTTGTGCATACCCTACAGCTTTAATGAAAAAAAAAAAAAAAAAGCAAAGTTTGACTACATAGCTGATAAGCTGGTACTGTCTCCAAACAACCAACAAAAACTGCCTAGCTTTTAAAGGACATTTTGTCTGTCTTCCTTCCAATCTGCTCCCAAAGCTACTTCTGAAAGGCACTAGCTTCCATCTTAAGATGCAGATGCGGGGGAAAAAAGAGTTTCCTTAGCTGTGTATATTCAATTCAAGCTGTTTTCCTCTCTTGTACTTGTTGATATATCTTGTCCAAACTTGCTTTAGCTCATACTTTTTATTCTTCCCAATAACAAATGAGTGAAGCAGCCAAGGACGGAATTTAACTCCTCATACTTCCCCTATCTTCAAATTAACCTCTTTTACACTTCTGAAATGTGTAGTCTTGTACTGGAAAATAGCCTTCTTTCTTTCTGAGCAAGTCACGAATGCAAAAAATTTTGCTTGACAGGAATGCTGCAGCATTTCACATGACTTATTTTTTATCTCTTAACAGAAACGTCCTTTTTTTTTCCCCTATTTTTTAATGTTTTTACAGGGAAAGGAAAAATCCTTATGCTCACCCTGTGAGGAAGTTAAAATTACATACCCGCAATTTTCTCTCCTCACTGCACCATTCCTGGGTAAAGCAACCTCTCTGGAAACAATAGCTCGAGCTTTAGGTATCCACTGGGATCCACAGCATCATGCTTGATTTAACACCCTTCTCATGGGATTCATTCTTGCTAAAGTGCCTGCGTGGTTTATGCCAGACTGGAAACACAATCCACATGTGGATCCAACACTCACTGGGAAGTAAGTCTTTAGTACTGACAGAGCCTAACAGGAATGAGCATCCCATGGATTACAAAAGTGCACCTGAGAACTAACCCCCATCAGGAGAAAACCAAAGGCTCACCTGACTGATACAAGAAGGACAAAGCTGAATATCAGCATCTCCCTCCAATACAACCAAAAGCTGTGACTAGAAAATAATTACTATTAGATTATACGGTCAGATAATGAGCGGAACACTGTCAGTGCCTCAAAATTCACAAACAAAAGCGTGAAATAAGCAGAATACCCTTTGAATCATTTTAAAAACACTTTTCAGGTATGAGATAGATCTTTCAAGCAATATACACAGACAAATAACACCTCAAGCAGCATGCTCTATTGCATTCTGAGCAGTACCCACCAGAAATTTTCCAGGATCCTATACTTGATGTACATGTATGTATAAAAGAAACAAACAAACAAAACACCATCTTTAATAGTAACAAAGCTTGCGAGGTGAAAGAGTGTTTGTTCGCATTCACCCACTTGACACTAAGCTTGCCTTTGCTGTTCACACAGCTAGAGTCTGTTCAGTGACAGAACTGCAGATAGCATAATTTTTGGATTTAGAATTCTGTAATGCATACATGAAACTCCACCCCCACCCCCACCCCCCTTACTACATGTGCAGTCTGCTTGATTCAAAGAGACTGCATAGCCAAACCTGCTCCACTGCTATTTACCACGAATCTATAAATAGTAAATAGCACATTGTTTCTCTTGGTAGCCATTCATGTGACAACTACCTTCATTTTGTCATTTATAGGAATTGAGGGACTGAGAGCATTAGGCTGCTTGCTGCTTTTTGTGGAACAAATTGTCTCAGAACTTACAGAAATAAGGCAGAGACAGGGAGAAATAATGTACATCATTACTTGGGACTCCATAATCTTCAAGTGATTTGCCATTCTGGACAAAGAGGAAAAGCCCAACTATAAAAGGGAGACTACAGAAAGGTGCTGAGTACTGCAACAGTACCGAACTAATGGCTTTCCTTGTCCATATGATGAAAGAAAATGGAAAATCCGTGACAATATAATGAATCTCTGAATGACAATGGAGCTACAGGGAGACAATAAAACTTGTCACCATAAAACATGAAAATGACAGATCAGTGCAACTTAAGTTTGTTACCTGACAAGCTCTTAGATTTTTGCAGCGCATCCTCCATATAAACTGAGTCCAAAGTTAACAAGCAGACATACAGAACAAGTAAAACAAAACAAACAAACAAAAACCAACAAATCAACAAACAAACTAATCTCAATTTGAAGAGGAAAAGGAAATAAACTGATTCAGATTCAATTTGAGAGGAAGTGGAGGAGCCTGTTTCAGAAATTGCCTGGAAGTTGCAAATCACAGACAGGCTATGGTCCAGTTGGTCATCTGCCCCATGTGTAGCTCCTAAACATTTAAAAACTAAGAAAGAAGAGTCAAGCTTTTGGATATACAAATTTTGGCTACTACAAATCTGTGGGCAACTTCAAAAGAATCAGGAAGGCAGCATTCCACTTCAGAAAGCAGAAAAAAGACATTTTTCCTGTTTCTTGATACCATTCTGTACCTTCATGCAATATCTAACATAGTGGGATCTCAAAGTGACTGGGCTTTGTCCATGACGCTATAATAGCAATAATAAGCTTGCTGAAATTAGTAAACTCATAATGACTTCAAAGGACTCTGCCTCAAGGCACTGAACAATTTCTAGAGCCTGTTTTTATTCAAATTGTTTTCTGTGAAAAAAAAAAAAATCATCATTTGTGCCTCTTAGATACAGGTCAGTCATATAGACAGAGGCTGGTGAAGGAAAGCAGAAGTAAAACAGCAGTTGTTTGGTAGCAAAGCAGTATTTCTTGCTGACAACAACAAATGCAGCCTTCTCCTAATGACCAGCAAGATCTAACCATAGACAAACAAAACTAAGAGACAAAGTTGGAAGTATTCTCACTGGAATCTAGCTAGCATCCAAACACTCACTGTGAAATTCTGTTGAGAAATTTTACATCTTCAGCAAAAAAATAACAGAGTCATTTGCAAATGAATTCTGACTGTTCCTTCCTGCCATGCAACTCTTCATTATTTATTCTCGTTTCCCCTTCACTCTCCTTCTAGGACTTACATTACTTGTTGGAAATATATCCCTTGTTTGAGAAACAGGACTTTGTAACACCTATTCCCACTTTTCAGGAGGGTGGGAAGGTTATAGAAATGAATATTATTTAATTTGCTTTCACGTTTTAGAAGGATGAGATAAATCTGGAAAGCATGGATCACTGTAGAGAGAATTTGAGTCTCAGAAGAATGAGTCTGAGATGTTAAGGTGGGCTGATGTGTAAGATGAGCATATTCTGAGGCCTGCCACAGAGAAAACATTCTCTTTTACTGAGCAGGAATTTTATGGAAGAAAGGTAAGGTTTTCTCCCTACATAGAGGTAGCATTAGGAGATGGGACAATCTATTCTTTGTATGTGAGAGATTTTGGCTTCCAGGCACCTTTTCTAGCCTTCTGAATCTGTTGCCTCCTTCCTACACAAAGATATTAATAGAGATTGCACTTACTCCTCTCTAGCATCAACCTCTCAACTATCTTTTTGTTTTGGACATAGCTCAATGTGAAGAGGGGCAGTGACTACAAACACTGAGTGAACACGGGGGTTCCAGGAAAGAAGATACTGGCATTATTTGTATTTGACATTTGGGGGGGAAAAAAACCACAAAGCAGGATTTAAATGAGCATCTGCTGATATTGATTAGCTTCTTTTAAAAATAAAGGGTTGATGCTGATAAGTGTTAGTAGAGAAAATCTGACTGCCTTTGCTGCAGACGGGGAGCCGAACTTCCACACTGGTCAGTCCTGCACCATGCCCATATATTACAATCATATAAAAGATTCCTATAATATAGAAGAAACACAAACCTCCATGTCTTATAAATAACAATCTGCAGACCCTAAGTGAATACAAGGATGTAATTCACTCTAGGATTTTTGCAGCTGTTAATAAATCACTCAAGCTGCACTCTGGCAGCTTATGACATCAGCAGCAGCCCTCAAGTGAATTACAGCCATTAATTTACACAGAGGAGGCCATCTATCATCTATTATTGACCATCTGTTACTGAGAAAATGTGTATTTTTTAATAAATTATGAAGATTTTGATAGAAAATGGTCTTTAATTTTATTCGTTTTCACATGCACTTGTGATGTTTAACTTCAAGTTTGTAACCATCGGTACAAACTGATCTGTGACCCCAGTTGGAAGCAATCACACGCCGATGGCAGTGGCACACCTACCTCATGGCTCCTCCCGGAGGCGCAGCATCGGGTGCTTAAGGCTCCTGCACAGATATAAGTGGAAGGGACTGATCCTCTCAAAGGCATTGTGAGAAGACATGTACTTACTCGGCAGACAAAAGAAACAAACTCCTAGTGTGTCCAATGCAATATAAGGTGCTTATCCACTGCTCGCTCTGCCCTTTGCAATGTGAAACCTGTTACACTTTGTACAACATCATTTCTTCCAAATAGTAAAAATAACAGCTATCGAAAATCTGCTTACTGTCAACAGAAGATAAAACATTATGTCAAAGGAAGAATCGAGCTCATTACACCTGCTGATTTACTGCAGCCTCTTCCTTGTACTTCTATTTCCTCCTGTTTCTACTTCATGAGGTGGCATCGCTGAGCCCTTACCATCAGCAGGATTGATTGTATGGATCTGGGTATAGTATATATGCTATTTAAAATTGCAACAGGAGTTATAGCAGCTACAAGACAGTGTTATTTTTAAAAGAGGTTATTGTTAATGCTTTAACAAACTTGGAAATTTTAGCATAGGGCTTGTACAATAAATAGGAGTGCTTTTGAGCAGTGAAATTGGGCTTCAGTGCTTCTGAGCAATGGAGAATGGGGGGGGAGGGGTCAAACTATGCATGGGAATCAGCTTGAAGCGTGTCTGAGTAACAAACAGTTCAGGGCTGGCTCAGAGCAGTACCACCCGGAGTTATTCAGTGTGCTCTGTTCCCAGATACTTCTCTCAGTGCTATAAAACTTTCCCTGCATGAGGTGCCCCTAGCTTGGAAGGACTGCAGGAGAGCCAGAACACGTATGACAACTCAGCTTTGTTAGTGGCATACACACACACACAGATGCCTGTTTCAAAAAATGCTTACACTGGGGCTATGCAAAAATCCTGCATAACAAAAGTAGGCAAAAAAAAATCCCCAATGCCTACATGGCTGAGTTAAACTGTCAAGTGGGCAATGGACTTTTCAGTTACATGTTTGTACTCCTCAAAATTGCTCATAACTACAGTCTTCAAGTCAGATCTGCAAATAAAAGAAGAATAAACAACGGCATTCCTGTCACACAGGGACAAGATACATTTAGCTCAGCAAAGCCACATCTTTTCCTGGAAACTGAATTTGGTTTTTGTACCACTGGACAGTATTTGATGCAGCTGTTCTTCATGGAGGTGAAAGGATTGAGGATCTGGTTCTGAAAACGTAGAAACTTGGACCTGTGTGATGCCCTACATGAGCGCAACGCAGCAGTCTCCTCACCTAACTCAAATCCAAAGTTTAAGTTTAATG
Organism: Chrysolophus pictus; assembly: GCA_037305975.1. Classification (NCBI taxonomy): domain Eukaryota; kingdom Metazoa; phylum Chordata; class Aves; order Galliformes; family Phasianidae; genus Chrysolophus; species Chrysolophus pictus. The sequence goes on along the minus strand of CM074580.1, from coordinate 16,319,048 downwards.
TCTTAAAAGATGTGGATTTACAAAACCACTCATCACAAAAAGATTTTAAGAACTCAATTTTTAAGTGAAAACTGGATGCTTTCAAAACATCAACATGCAATATTATGATTACAGGGTCACAGCCTACGTGAGATGTTGAAAATGCAAGTCTCCTCAAGGTGGAAAGAGCTACAAACTCAGCAAAGAGTAAATATAGTTATTTATAAATTGTGTAACTTCCTACAATTTAGAAACACTACTTCAGGAATTAAAAACTACTGATTCCTGCCAATGCACACTGAAATAAACTCATCTGGCATACATTCTACATCTTTCAGCCCTGTATTATCAGAAAAAAATTATCCAGCGGAAGTCACAAAATCATCATGTGACTGAAATCCTGGGTAACGTGACTGAAAGAAACTTTTACTCCTGTAAGAAATAATGTCATCATGCCTGTTCTTTGATAATTAACCAGGAAGCAATAAAAGTTTCAGATCTGAAACCCTTTGCATTCCTCTGAGGACTAAGCCTAAATGATAGCATGAATTTAGGAAGTGAAAGTTATGTTGAAATTCTCTTTGGGGTTTTCACAGTATGAAATACAACAAATTTCTGATGACATCTAGTTGGAGCCAGTCACCATGTGCCTGCTGGTTTTCAGAACAAAATATGGGCAGGCAAAATAGTTTAACATAGTAGACTTATTTTTGAAGCATGCTCTCATGGTTTGACCACCTGACTTTCTGATTTTCAAAGACAACATTTTGTGTTATTGAATGAAAGAGCTACAGTGGGAAGCTGCTAGAAGGTAGGAAAAATAACAAAACTGACTGCAATCAAACTGAAAAGCCACCAGAACAGCAGCAGAAGTAAGTTTTAGATAAATGTATTCTCAAAGAGAGCCCTTTCAGTCCGCTTTGCTTTCAGATCACAAGTTGGAGCTTGCAGGAGGGTGTAAATAAAGTTTGCTGCCCTTCCTTCAGCTCCATTCAAACTCACCATGCACCGCCGAGCTGCAGTGATCCCTTCATGCCACTGGGACCAGAGATGGCATCTCCTGGTCCCACGCTATGCAGTGCCGCCCACTCCATGCATGCACTGAACAGGCTGAGGCACCTATAAAACAACATACAAGTGCTGTTACTAATGTTATCACAGTGTCACTGCCTGTTGACCTATTAGTAACGAATTCTGGTCGAAATAAAGCTTTCTGGGGTTTGTAAATTAAATGTAAAAACCGCACTAATCTGGTTTAACAACGTGGCATGGCAAGGCTGAGCTTCAGGAGCAACTCCATTACAGTAACATCCATTTGTTCAAAATTTGTGTCGTTGGAATCCATGCCATCTCTAGGAACTGCAATGCTTGGGTAATTAAAGTAAAAATAAACCCAGTTCCGTGTGAAAAGCGTGTTTTATTAACAACCTTAAACAGGGTTTCCTATTAAGTACCACCAAAAGACTTCCAGTACACGAAGGGAGCTGATAAACAGGAGGAGGACTGACTTTTTACACAGTGTAACTCTGATAGGACAAGGGTGAATGGCTTTAAGCTAAAAGAAGAGATTCAGGTTAGACGTTAGGAGGAAATCCTTGACCCAGAAGGCAGCGAGGCTCTGGCACGGCTGCCCAGAGAGCTGCGGATGTCCCATCCCTGCAGGAGCTCAGGGCAGAGCTGGATGGGCAGCCCGAGCTGGTGAGGATGAGCCCTGCCCGCGGCACGGACTGGGACCTGGGAGGGCTGCAAGGTCCCCTCCAACCAAACCGTTCTGTGATTCTCTGATGACCACAGAGGAATCCACAATGCTGGCAAACGGCTCTCAGAACTTTCTCTGCAGCCAGTCGTTCCCACAACGTTCACGGTGACTGACAGCGAATGCAGATACTCTAAAAGCTTCTGCTAAACTTATAAAATTTACGTCTGAGAACAAACCGTACCGCTGCGTCAAGAAACACAAAGGGCAACTTAAAAAATATCGGGCGCGCAGTAAAACTTGTGAACTTTGAGCAGAACGCAGCTGTGCGGGTGAGCCAACAACCGCACCGAGGTGCTGCCCTAGGAACGCACCCCGTCAGCGCCCACAGCAGCACCGCCCGGCGGGGAGAGCAGCCCCCGCTGCCCCGCCGGCCGCAGGCGGCACCGCGGCGCTCTCGGCGCGCCTCCCTGAGCAGAGCGGCTGGGCGCCATTTTTAAAGAGCCCTGTCAGGGCGCAAGGGGAAGCAGGTGCCTGCTGCTCGCTGAGGTGGCGGCCCACGGCCACGCACCCGGTTTGGGGCTAGGGAAGGGACGCCCGCGTACCGTAGGCGGGCGGCCATCGCATCGCTCGCCCTTAAAGCGCCGGGACGAGCAGCGCCTGCAACGGGACGCCTCACATTTAAAGGGCAGCCCCGGGCGGAGGGATCCCGGCGGCACGCAGCCGGCCGGCGCTTCTTACTACCCGCGCACCGCCGAGCGGCGGGGCGGCCCGGACCTCGTTTTCTCCACGGGAATCCCTGCGCCGCGCCGAGCGATCATGGGCGCTGCGGTCCCCGCCGTCCGTCCGCCGCGGGCGAGGCGCGGCAGCTCGCTGAGTCGCGGCCTGCCCCTGCGCCGGCCCGCGTGAGGGGGAGGTGGGAAGCGGCGCGGCTCGAGGGAGGAGGAGGAGGAGGGCTCGGTTTTCTTTCGAGCGGTGTATCCTTCCGCGCAGCGGGCACAAGAGGCTGGAGCCGCGGTGTCCCTCCGCCGCCGGCAGCGCAGGGGCAGGCGGCGCCTCTCCGGAGGGGGCGAGGAGGTCGCGGCTTCACGGGAGAGAGAGGAAGAAACTTAGAAGCGCGGTGGCTGGAGCGACGGATCTCTCGGCTCGGCTGCCCGGCGGAAAGAGGCCTTCGACACAGAAAGAGAAACGCGAGGAGGAGGAGGAAGCGGCGGCGGCCACCGCCGGCCCTCACCGCCGCCCCGCGGGGTCCCTGCGAGGGAGCCCGGGGGACTCTTTTTCGCGGGGTCCGGCGGAGGGATCTCTCGGCGGCTCGCTCCATCGCCTCCCCCTCGCACCGCTCGCCCCTCGGCGCCGCCATCTTGGATTTTAATCCGCCATTTTTTTCCTCCCCCCACTCGGAATTATTTTTCACCACTACCTCCGTGCTTTTTTTTTTTTTTTCCCCTTCCTCTCACTTTTTTTAATTTTTGGTCCCTCGGCTTTCTCTTTTCTCCTCTCGCCGTCTTTTTTTTTTTTTTTCTTTTTTTTCTTTAAAATTTCCGTCCTCGCTCCTTTGCGTTGGATGAGCCATTTCTCACACCCGGCGGACGCTGGGGCAGCACCGGCGGCGGCGCGGAGGCGGCCTGAGGTGAGCGCGGGGGGCACAAAATGGCGGCGGGGCAGAGCCCTCCCCGCCCGGGCCTCCCTCACCGAGGGGCGTCCGTCCCCCTCCCAGCCCCGCGGTGGGGAAGGCCCGGGCGGAACGGTAGGCCCTAGGGGGCAGCAGGGAGCCGGGTGGGAGGGAAGGGAGCGCCTGTAGCCGTCTGTAGGCCTGGGGCAGAGCGGCTGAGAGCTGTGCGGAAGGAGAGGATTTGGGGGTGTTGGTCAGTACTCGGCTGAACGTGAGCCAGCAGCGTGCCCAGGTGGCCAAGAAGGCCAGCAGCATCCTGGCTTGTATCAGCGATAACGCAGCCAGCAGAGCGGGGAGGTGAATCCTCTCCCTGTGCTCGGCTCTGGTGGGGCTGCGCCTCCAGTGCTGTGTTCAGTTTGGGGCCCCTGACTGCAGGAAGGGCACTGAGGACACAGAGCATGTCCAGAGATGGACAGTGAAGCTGTGAGGGGTCTGGAGCACAGCTCTGATGGGGCATGGCTGGGGGAGCTGTGGTGGTTCTGGAGGAGAGGAGGCTCAGGGGAGACCTTATTGCTCTCTACATCGATCTGAAGAGGGAAGGTGGGAATTAGCCTGTTTTACTTGGTGACAGTGATAAAATGAGAGGGGATGGCGTCGAGTTGCACCAGGGGAAGTTCGGATTGGATGGTAGAGAGCATCTCTGAAAGAGTGGTGATGCAGCAGCACAGGCTGCCCAGGGAGGGGGTGCAGTCACCGTCCCTGGAGGTGTACAAGGAAAGGGGAGATGTGGCAATGAGGGATGAGGTCAGTGGGGGCGGACTGGGGTTGGACTTGGTCATCTTAGAGGTCTTTTCCAACCTCAGTGATTATGGCCCATTGAGTCAGGTGTGTTGTTGCATTCCTGTCACGTGATCCAGAAACTGCCTGGGTCCTCTAGGGTCATCACTGAGGGATTTTTGAATATAGCTACATACCGTTTCTAAATGAGGATTTAACCTTTTTCCCCCATTGCCGTTGGTTTTCTGTGGGTTTGGGTGGTTTTTTGATTGTTTTTTAAATACTTCATTACTTTTTGGAGATTGTTTGTTTAATGTCAGGCGTTGCTGTAGAGTTCAAAGCAGGTAGCATGCTACACTTATTAGGAAATACAACCTTAATTGGGTGTATGTGTGAAAATGCTCAGTTTCCTGAAGTCGCATAGCTACACGTACATTGATGTACATGCTTGAAGGGAGTTATAAGCAAGAAGGGGAACAACTTTTTACATGGTCTGGGGGTGGGTAGGACAAGGAGGAATGGCTTTAAACTAAAAGAGAAGCAATTAAATTAGATGTTAGGGAAAAAATTCTTTGCTCAGAGGGTGGTGATGTGCTGGCACAGACTGAGGATGCCCCATCCCTGGATGCATTCAAGGCCAGGTTAGATTGGGCCCTGGGCAGCCTGATCTCATGTGGGGCAGCCCTGTCCATGGCAGGGGTTGGAGCTAATTGATCTTTAGAGATCTCTTCTAACCTAAGCCGTTCTATGATTCTGTGTGTATGTGTGTGTATAACTGCATAATTAGATAGGCGTGTGCCTATATAGACGTTGTCCTTAACCATTTATCAGCTTTAGAATTCTGTCTTTGCTTCAAGATGTGTCAGCAAGTTGCAGGACTACAGTTCACCTATGAGTGTCTGTTTGCAACAGCTCCTTGCACCAGTGCTAGTGAACTACTTTTCTTTTTTCCTAATGCAAAAGTAGATCACCATTTTACCTTTTTTTTTTTTTTTTTTTTAATGTGAGTGTATGTTAAAGCTTTGTCTTGGAAATAGATTTGCTTGTAACTTCTAATAATGTGTATGTTTTGTTTCCAGTAGGTATTGGAGCTGAAATTATTCATCCACTTCTCCGAGCCTTTTGAAAAGTGACTAAATGCAACTGGGTCAGGCTGTCTGTGGGCATGAAGTGGTTGGGAGAATCCAAGAACATGGTGGTGAATGGCAGGAGGAGTGGAAGCAGGGCGTCTAACGACCACGTGCAGAATCAAACCAAATTGCAGCACACAGGAAAGGAGAATCCCAGGTCTGGCAAAAATGGAGTTGAGAGAAGATCAAGCAGATGTACGTACATGTTTGTGCAGTTTGGTGTTTGTGCTTCATCTATCAGTTTGTGTGCCAGACTTCTACTAATGTCTTAATTCATGAAGGAGGTGTGCATGAAACTCTTATCAGAAGTATTGATTATGTTTGTATTTGTTGGATGTTGTAACTCATTTGGGGAATATAGATCTCTTCAGTTTAGAAGTTAAGTGATAGTGATGGAATGTACATTAATCTGAAGCTGGTTGTGTGCAAAATACATGATTGGCAGTTATTGAGAACTAGTGTGATTGGAGCTAGATAACAGATATGATTCAAGTTACTAGCCCAAATTTTAGTGAATGTGTATTTGTGTTGAAGTAAACCCCATTTTCAGTGAAGTCACATGTATCAATAGTAGTTAGAAAGCTGTTTTAAGGAACATTGGCGTTTATTTTTGCTATTGACTTGGAGTGAGAAATGAAATAGAAATTTGGAAAAAACCCTTCTTTCAAATTTTAAGACAGTCAGACTTAAATTTTATTGGCTTTCTCACACTCATAGGCCTTAAACTTTAGAGGCAAGTATGACTGGGTTGTGTTGGAATATGCTTGTATGTGGGGAGGTGGAGAGAGAAGGAAGCCAAAATTAAAGATGCCCATAAAAATACATTCTGAAATGCTTTTGTCAGCTACAATAACCAACAAAAGCAAGAGTTAAAAATGAACTGTGCTTCTGCTTCTTCCTTTATGATTTTAAAAAATTTTTTTTGCTGTCCAAAGTTCAGTTGCAGCCTCCCCTACCCGCTAATGCAGCTGGGTTTCAGAACATTCCATAAATGATACCTGGTTTATGCTTTCTTATTTGCAGGTAGTGGTGCTTCAGGATTTGAGGGTCAGAGTCGTTATGTGCCTTCCTCTGGAATGTCTGCCAAGGAACTGTGTGAAAACGATGACCTAGCAACTAGTTTGGTTCTTGATCCTTACTTAGGTTTTCAAACACACAAAATGAATACTAGGTAACTTCCTTGTCTTTACTTTTAAGAATTAAAAGTCTTCTGATTACATCAATTAAGATGATAACTGTGGAATTTCCTGCATGTTTACAGAAGTCTGAAACAGTGACAGTTGGATTCTGCCTTTAGAATGGTGCTGCATTTGAGACAGGAACTTAAAGCTCTGTAGCTGTTTGGTTTTGTAACGCTATCACAGGTTATTATCCTTATTATTACTATTATCCTTAGAACAGCTTCTGCTGTAGAGCTGTGTGTTAATAGATGCTTTTCTAGCTTAAACACTTAACTCATCCTCAGTTTTAAACCTTTAGCCATTTGTAATAATGTTTCAAAGACAAGAGTTGGTGTTTGGGGAGCGTGTTGTATTTCCTATTTATTTTGTTGGCCAAAGAGATTTTTTTTCTCCTCAACTTCTACAACATCTGGAGATTTACTCCCTGAGTTCCAATGTTAGTGCCACTTGATACCAAGCTCTTGCAGGTTCATGCTGAAGAAACACTACTCAGATATGTCTGTGTATATATCAGATAAATTAATGTGCACATTTGGAACCTTCCTACCAGATTTGCACTGTTACACACCTGCCTGAATACTTGGCTTAAACTCGGGGTGGGCTTTTGGTTTAGCTGTTGCATGCCTCTTTCTGTTTGCCAATTATACCACCACGTCTAAATATTCCGTAAAGGATATGCGTTGCTGGCTTACTGGGGAAACTGTGCATGAATGGTAAGTTTCTAAAGACAAGGAACTGTGTGTGTGTTGTTGTATGAACAAATGGGGGATCTTGGTCTGAGCTGGGGTTTCTAGGCCAGGTGATGAGAAGCAGGCTTCCCAACCCTTGCAACTTAGTGCTGTGGATATTTTAAAAGAACAGTTTACCTGTATAGCATGGGCAAATAAGCAGAGTATCAGTTCAGTGTTTTGTGTCTGTGTGACAAGCTGATGACTGGTATAGCCTTATGGTGTGAGTTGCACCTGAAGTTGTAGCAGTATGTTCCTAATAACTGTAAAGACTTATTCCAGGGAGATCTCTCTTTTCTACAGAGAGTGCAGTGCCCATCTTTAAGGGAAATCCGAGCATTCTTCCTGTCGTCTCTCTCTGGTTGATTACAGTAGCACGTTGTGCCCAAAACAGTGTCTAGGTAGATATTCAATTGTATCTGCATTTCCAAAAGTCAATTGAGATAAAGACATATGCTCAAAAGCCCTTTTTGTTGTTGCTGTTGCATGAGTGGTGGTGTATGGCTGTTCAGAAACAGCTAATTCTTTTGTATTTGCTAAGGAAATTACGTATCTATCAGTAGCTGGAGAATTTGCTTTCATAAATGATATGTTTTCAACATGTGAAATACTTCTTGAATTACTGATTTGCAACAAAAGACTACACAAAGGCTATCATCATGTGTTTCTTCCTTTCTCAGGCTCGGAGTACAGTTACAGGCAGCCTTCAAGGACAATAGTTAATAATCTTGGAGCGCTATGGGAAATACTTAGGTGAGGCTTAAAACTTCTGCCAGAAGCTTGTCGTCTTGACTCTTTCTTAATGTCTTACTGAGAGTTTCTACCATTACACTGAATCAGAATTAAGCTCTCAGCATAGTTCTTGTTTGTCTTTCAGTGTAGCGATGACTTCTGCTTATTACTGTAGCTTGGACCACCTTCCTTCCATCTAGTGAGATGTAGTGTTTCTAGAACTTTGTAGAGCTGTTGTCCTCATGTAATTCTGAGGGAAAGTGGGGGGAGAGGGATGGAAGTGAGTGTTTGTAGATCCAGTTCAAAACAAGTATATTCAGGTACCAGATACATGCTTGTAGTAACAAAGATTACAACTTACGTTGGGTATCTTCTGTTTCAGTATGGTCTAGCTATATAAATCTTAGCAACATGGTTTGTGTAATGAGGTGAGATTAAAATAAAATAGCCGCTTATGAAGGCATGGAAATATTTCCTCATCCCATGTTGCAGTTTGTTTGAAGGCACACATGGAAGTGACTGTGGCGTTTTTACTTGGCTGTTGGTAGTGCACAGAAGGTATTCCAGCAACTAGCAGCCCAGTGTGAGTTCATGATTGCTTAATGAAGTTGTATTTTATCTTGCTTCTAGGAGCCAAATCTGCATTTTTGCAGAAGTGTCTTCTATGTAAGCACTCTTTGTACTTCATGCCTTAAGTTGAAGAGTTTGTAAACATTGCTTGTTTTCCCCATAGTATATTGATTAGAAAAGAAACTTATAACGTTGTAGTTTCTGGAACTTCTTTTCTTTGTATCATCTTAATACTGAAGTAGTGACAAGAACCTGAGTGTGATTTTTGTGTGGATTGTTGTTTTTTCTGGAGGCAGTAGGAGGAAGGTGCCACAATTCCTCAGTGTCCATTGTCTTGGAAATTGGGCTGGTAGCTTTGTAAACTGTCATGTCAGTAACATCTCAAAGAGCTGAAAGGTAGTTATCAAAAGATTTCAGTCAGATCCCCTAGTGAGTTTTTCCACCGTTTCTCTGAAATGTCTTGTTGCCAGGGATTTGATAGCCTGCCTAAAATGTAGCTCTAGAAATTCTTTAATGGCTTTACTTAAAAATAACTTTATTTGTTTCATCATCCTGGTTTTCCAAGAGAAAGCAGATTGTTTCCAAAGGTTGTGCCCTTCTTATAGGCTTTTGGTCCTTTTCCCTAGTTTGGTAGCTCATATGCCTGCAAAATAGCATGTTAGTAATTAGTCAGAAAAATACAAAACCACCACCCATGTTTAAGAAAGTGCCATCTCATCCAGTGTAGATACTCTCAGAGGTTTTTTCACTTCTTATATGAATCCTCTTTTGTGATAAAGGCTATCCTGGCTGTAAGATTAATGTAGTCTTGTATGCTGTCTGTAGAAAGAAAGCCCACTATTTTGAAAACCAGTTTTTCCAGGTTTGAAAGTTGTCAAACACTGGAGGTTAAAGCTGAGGTTTATAAAAAAGCCAAGGGGATTCTTGCTCATCTTACTATCTCTTATTTTTGGATACTTTTCCTTAGGCTGAGTCCTGAAGTTGCCTGAATGACTAATCCACCTTTGACTATACTGTATACAAATGTGCTAGCATTTAAATTTTGAGTCAGTCTCCTGATCATGTGATTACTGTTACTGATTGCTCTTGGTTCCTGGTTCCCTAAAGCTCAAGCATCATGCTTGGGAATACCAAGAGCACTTCCAAGTGCCATTTAAGTTTCCTGGTAGTACAGGAAATCAAATGCATTGTAGTCTGTTTTAGGACAATGTAGGTGTTTCTGAACTCCACACCGTTGCTTTCTGTGAAGCTGCAAGCTGGCACATGGGATGGGTGGTTTTGCCTGAAAGTGGAGCAAGCTTTAATAATGACAGTTTTCCAGAGCAAACATGATGTTTTTGGGGATGATATGTTGGAAGCTGCTTTCTCTCAACAGCGTGCCAAGAGCATTTGCTGGCTTTAGGAAAACAGGCAGTCGTTCCTGAACTAGATGGGGATATTACTCCTGGTCCCTTAATCATGAAGCAGCAGTGAAGACAAGAAGGGCAAAGCAGTCCCACTCACTTGCGTTTGGAGGTCTGTGCTGAATCTCTTCTCTGCTCCCCAGCTTCTTTAAATATAGTTATTAAAGGGATCGTCTTGACTGAGTGGAGTTTAAATGTGGAAGAAGGTACTTGACACCTTCTGCAGGAGGTTGCATGGGTGCATAGTTCAACTTCAGTGTTGTGCTGTGTTACAGGTAGCAATACTCTTTTTCGTTCTGAAGCTCTTACATTTTTCAGTCACCATTGTGTACTTGCTGTCAAAATGATTTTGTTTGACTTTTGTTTAAAATACATGTTCCTTTTTTTTAAAACAAACAAACAAAACATTTTCCCAGTGAGTTCAGTGAGGTTATCAAGCTTGCTCCTGCTTCTCTTCCTCCTCTCTTCCCATTCCCAAAGTCTGTGTTGGAATTAGCTGTTGTGCTGCTGAATGTTATGGATTAAAAAAACCATCCAAACAAGAAAACCCTACTCTTGCACAGGTTTTCTAGTTGTACTTCTAGCAGTAAAAAAGTGTTATGTGTTTGAAGGATAGAGTGACTTATGCACAGTAGTCGTGCTGACTGTTAAGTTGAATTTTATCCTGATACTCCACATGGTAGAATGAAAGAATGTGCATTCTCCCAGCTGTCTCTGTCATCAGTACTTTAAAAATGCATTTATTTTTCAGCTGTAGTGAGGATGAATGTCTGTGGCTGCTGGAATTTTCATTACTTCTGTCTAGGTTGGATTTGAGCTTTACCTGAAGTGGTATGTGTACATCTTTCGGTTCAAGAAACTTGAGTAAAGTGGACTAATTTATCATTTAAAAAAATGCAGTCTTGAGCTTTGGCCTTCAAGGAATATGGGATTTTTGCTGATAATGGCACTGGAGATTAAACACAGAAATTGATTATTATGGAACTAGTTTTTCCTTAAGGTACTTCTACTACAGGTTGGAAAAAATGTTAACTAAATATTACTTTTCAACTCTTGCTGTGTGGTTTTGAAATGCTTAAGAGCCTTGCAGTGCTAGCTTTTGTGCTGAATCCCTGGAGTTAGAGAAGCAGTAATTTGCTCTCTTTCCACAACTACTAAAGAAAAATAACAAGCACTTTGTCTGGAAGTTAAGAGGCCAATGGGATGCTGTGTTTTGACAAAGTCACTCCTTCTGTTTTTTCCTAGTCAGGATGTAAGAATTCAATTTAGTGGTGAAGTCCTTTGGGGCTGTGAGGTACATGCATTACATGGGCTTTCATACTGAAACTCTTTCAGGATCCATTTCTGTTCAAATTCTCTGCTCTCAGTGGCTGAGGAAGGTACTGTGCTTCCGAACTTACCAGAACCTCTCCTTTAACTTCCTTTATAGGCAAGCATCTCACTGACCTTTGGCTTTATACCTTGGAGTTTCAAGATTCTTTAAGTATTCCTGAGGTAAGAGGAAACGAGAGAGAAAGAGCTGTGCTTCATCAAGCAGTTTTTTCTTACATCCTGCTTGTTGAGACAGCTTCAGTTTGGCCCTTAACTGGGATAAGATCATCTTCTGCTGGGAAATTTAAGAAGTTTCCATTCTGCAGCTTGTCAGGAAGAAGGGTGACTAGTCTTTCTCTAAAGATACTGTGATAGCTGAATTTTGCATTAACTTACTTGGAACAGCCAGACTGTTCTGCAGCAAACCCTGTGCTCTGTGAGACCTGCTTCCTTGAAGCTGCTGGTAGGATGGCTCAAGGATTCTGTGCCTGTGCTCAGATTCAAATATGAGAGCACCTTGTTCAGTTCTTGTGATAGAATCTGACAGAGGTGTGAATCATGGGAGTGAACAAGAAGTTTGGATAGACATGATTCTGACTTGAGTTTGCTCTTGAGTTGTGAGACAGGGATGGCTGGTTTGTTCATTTTATTTTTCTTGAGCTCTTTCCATCTCTTCATTTCTCTTATTTGAAGTAGTCTCCCATTTTACAGACATTTAAAAGCCTTGTTTGGTTGATTTTGCTCAGCTACGGTATCTTTTCAGGCTCTCTTCAGGCTGTTGGAAAACAGTCACGTAGATACTTTAAGCATCAGTAGACTTTTCATGACATGTGTGAATGAGGAAGTTCTGTACTACCAATATCATAGATAGTACTGATGATAGTTTCTCATATCTGCTTGGTTTTGTGGTAGGGAGTGCTGGGAAAGTCGAATGAATAAGCTTCTATTTCATAACTCTCTTGGGAGAAGTGAAGTATATATATTGAACGCAGCAGAGTCTCACATTCTCAAGGAAGATTCAGCTTTCAGGCTTTCTTGGCCTGCTGGCATCCTTTGTCTCAAGTCAGCAGGTACCTGTTGTAGTGTATGTGGTGATGTCCCTGTGAAACATGAGAAATCTGGTTGCGGTATTCTGACTTATCTCAAACTTCATACAGTTTTTATAGCGTGCAGTTCATGCCTGCAGTTGAACTGTGGGAAAAGCTCACTTGCTCAGGTGCAAAGCATCGTTCTGTTTCATTGAGTTGGGGACCTATGAAGTGTGTTGTGCTGCTGCTTTCCAGTCTCTTTCCACATACGTGTGGATGCTTCCATTGCTTGCTTGGATTCCTTTTTTCTTTTTTCTTTGCTCCTTTGCCATGTGAATCATCTCAGTAAAACATGTGATAAAGGTGCCGCAGGAGATCCTTGATAGTATTTTTGAACCCTTGGCTTCTAAGTCATGTACTTTGAAAAATCTTGTTTCAGATTTCAAATGATTGGTGTACAGCATAACATTTATCTGATCTGTTAGTGTTTCAGATGTTTTTTGATTGGTTTTGTTTTTTACTGTACTTAAACCATTCTGCAGCCTTCTTTTTGGTCCTTTCAAGAGTTGTGTATATAGTATTCCTGTTTGTCTGCAAGAATGTTACGTGAGTTGCTGCTAGACTTTTGAAAGGACTCTGGTAGCAGTGTAGAATGCCTGAAAAAAGAACGTGGAGAAACCCCTGCTGATGTAACCTATGGAGGTATACAGGGTTACTGCCTGTTCCTGCGCTACCTAAGGTAACTCTTCAAGTCTGGTCACCTTTTAGAGAATGATGAGTTGTGGAAGACATGAAACAGAAGAGCCGCTTTGAGGCTATAAGGTGTTCTCCTAATTATTAAAAAAAACATAGGGCATTAATTCTTCTTCTGTTTTGGCTTTTCCATCTACCATGCTTTCTTTTTTTGCTTCTTCCAGGGAGTTAGGATATTGCTGTCGCTAGCTGGCGTAAACTGAACTGCTTCTTGATGTATGACAATGCCTGTCAGCATGTGCATCTCTCCAGTGCTAATACAGTATTGAATGTGATGGTTTTTCCATCTATCTTTGTTCCTGCAGATTACTTAGCTTAAAAAAAAAAAGTTAAACACAATAGAGTAGTCATTCACTTAGCCCTGAAAGAACTGAAATTGCCAAAGCCCAAACTTTAGCAGTAAATGCTACGTCTCTACCTCTTGTGCAGTTGGTAGTTATAGATGTAAGTAAAGTGCTGTCCAGTCACATTTGTGCCTGCTGGTGTGTATTGTGCTTGTGATGATAGGAGTACAAATGGGTCCCTGTTGCAAAAGGTGTTTCTGATTGCCATTACAAGAGTAAGTCCTTTTTCTGAAACTAGTCAAATGTAGCTTCTCATTCTGAATTTCCTTGGTACCTGAGGAAGCTCTGTGAGTTTTGGCAGTTAAATCTGGGGGAGGTTTCCTTATTTTCAGAATAAGCAGGAGATTTTCTGCTTGTATATCTTACTGATAGGTGAAGAAGACTTGGTGTAACAGAACAAAATGACAATCACCTCATCTGTAGCCTAAAGGGAGTTTTCTTCTGCAACAAGGCTTGCTGGGCATTTTGCTTTGGGGGATAGGGGATAAGTATGTTCTTTGTTAAATAAGATAATTGAAAAATTTCTGGCACAACATTTATTGCAGTTTGAAGTGGGTAAGTTTTAGAAAGGCATCATCTACTTCTTGTTGGAAATACTGTAGTCTTGTTAGATCTTATCCCAGCAGGTAGAATACTTCGTATCTTCTCTGTATTACCTACTGTATTTTCTGTTCTGAAGGCTCACAAGGTTATGCTGATAATTTTTGCAGTATTCAAAAAGATGTAAAGAGCTGTAGAGTTACTCTATTGCAGAGACCTTTTTTCAAATGGAAAATTCAGAGAAGGTGCTTATGTAAAAGCATAGAAAGCTGATAACCTGCAATGCCCCTGGAACCAATACTCCTGTTCGAAGGTCTTTATTTATTGTATTAGGAGCAAATGTACAGCATTCTTCTTCCTCATGAATGAAGTTATATTCCCTTCACTATTAGCTATTTGTGATTAAACTAAAATTGAGACACTTAATGTTAATTAACACTTAATGTTAATCTGTTAGGGAGCTGATGAGATTTCCTTCTGCCAACTTAAGTAATTTATTTCCTATTTTTTGTTTTTATCATCAAATACAGGCTTTGTTTGGTAAGTAAGATCAGTATGGTAACTCTCTGCTAGAGATAATGAAACTGGTATACATTTAAGAAAGGTCTTAAATGGTCTTAATCTCATGGATTTAGTCAAAAGCTGTTAACTTCTTCAACTACAGAAGCCAGAACTGTGTATAGATCATTTGACACTGGAGTTGCTATAAAACTTAAAGCATCCAATTTACTTTCTTGATTTTTTTTTTTTTTTTTTTTTTTTTTTTTTTTTTTTTTTGTACATGTAAATTGATAAAGAAAGTTAGGACAGTGACACTTGCATTATACTAGTTCTTTGGATGCTGTCTTCCAAATGAAAGGTGTTGAAAATAGTGAAATGCTGTTCTATATTGGTTGATATTATCAGCAATGCATTTTATACATAAATTGCCTCAGCAGAATTGGAGGGTTTTAAAATTTCAAGCAGTAAGCTTGGAGCCTTTATCATTACCTCTGGAAGTGTGAGGGTCTGTGGTTTGCTTGCATAACAGTCGGTTTCTTTATGCGACGAGCAAAATATTTACCTGGCTAGCAAAAAAACCTTGTGTGCTGTGAGTTACTGTGAGGAAGGAGTGCAAATGAATAACAGTGGACTGGAATAGCTTTATTCTTTGTTTCAGATTTCGACCTATAAAAGGAAGGCAAGAAGAACTAAAAGAGGTGATTGAACGTTTTAAGAAAGATGAGCACTTAGAAAAAGCCTTCAAGTCCTTGACGTCAGGTGACTGGGCCCGGCACTATTTTCTTAACAAGAACAAAATGCAGGAAAGGTTGTTCAAAGAACATGTAGGTGTACTTGTAATAATTAATGTGCTTTTTCAGATGGTTGAAAGGCTAAGAAAATGTAAAATTTTCATAAGAATGTAGCAGTAGCAAAGTGAAGAAATCCTCTGCAGTTACGTGTTGCTTGTTTGAATGTTTTTTTAGGGTGAACTTGTGTTTGTTAAAACCCAAATAACTTGGAGGAATGTTGGGGAAAACTAACTTTCCATTGCTATTTATTTCATAGGCATATAGAAGGAAAAACACATTTGCCTGTTCTATTGTTGGCTTAAGTCCTCGACAGAAGAGAGGAGCCCTGCTGCTGAGAGACAGAAATTTTGAGGACTTATTTTTATATTGTGTTTTTTATTGTTGTTTTTTTTCCTGTTTGTTTGTTTTTTTTAACTTACAGCTACTGTAAATCAGAGTGTGGATCAAAGAAAAGGAAAAGGGAGAAGCCTTGGTACCTCAAAGCTGAATTGGCTCAGTTGTTAATGTGTATAGGAGCTTTATGTGGGAATATTATTGCTCTTCCTCTACTTTTACACAAAATGATTTTGGGGTGCTCAAGCATAAAGCTTGTTGACTTGCAGAGTTGCAAAGAAATTGTAATACTGTTTAACTTCAAAAAAGAAAAAAAAAAAAGCTCTTTCTGGAATTCAGCATGTTGCTTGCATATACAACCAAAAAGAATTTGGCCTTTTCCTATTCTGAAATAGATTTAATCTGGGAATATAGAAGAAAGTAAGCAGCAAATCCTGCTTTCCCAAAGCATTTTTAACTAAAGCTGCTGAAAGGGACTGGTTGAAACTGTGATGTGGTCCAGCAATCTCTGAACTCAGCAGCTGGATTTCTCATGGAAATAATATCTCGTTCAGAGCTGGAAAGAATAAAATCTCATTTGAAAAGGTTGTTAGATCTCCATGTTTCTTTGAGACCTGAGACAACTTCTTGAAACTGTTTTCCTCGCTGCTACTGTTTTGCTTTTAACGGAATGCTATTATTTTCTTTCATTGCAGGTATTTATTTATTTACGAATGTTTGCAACTGACAGTGGGTTTGAGATACTGCCTTGTAATCGGTATTCTTCTGAGCAGAATGGAGCCAAAATAGTTGCAACGAAAGAATGGTAAGTAGTACAGCTCACTGTTACGTTCTGATTCTACCAATTATTTTGAGTGATAAATAATTAATTAAAAAAAGTATAGCGTGATTTAGAATTAAAAATTGTAATGAGGGAATTGGAGTGGAAACTTTGCATTGAAGTGCGTTGAAAAGTTTTGTGTTGAAACTTTTAATGCTGAAAGTCTTGAAGGACCTTCTGAGAGGGAGAAACAAGAGGCGTGCTTCCAAACCCTGTCAATAGCTAGAAAGTTATTCAAACACAATATTGATAAGAGTGCTGTGCAGTCTCTATAAAAGAATTTTGCACTTGAGAGGTTTGACTAGAGGGAATAAGTAAGAACAAAAGAATCTTTGTAATCTTAACAGCTGTAGAAGCTGAAGTAATCAAAACTCTTGCGGTTATTTGCTTGCATCTTCAGGAGACTGCAGAAATAGTGATGGGTAATGCCTGTCAGACTTCATGTGATTGATTCTGTGTAGTGGCATAATAACATTTAGTTCATGTAGGAGAGAAGATCTACCTAACCTAATTATTGTCATCTTGGGCTTTTGTGAAAAAATACCATGCTGTTATACTTTATGGTTTTCTTAAATGTACGTATGCTTATTTTTACTGTTCTTTACGCTAAAGGAAACGGAATGATAAAATAGAACTACTTGTTGGCTGTATTGCTGAACTATCAGAAATGGAAGAAAACATGCTGCTGAGACATGGGGAAAATGATTTCAGTGTAATGTATTCCACACGGAAAAACTGTGCACAGCTGTGGCTTGGTCCTGCTGCGTTTATCAATCATGGTGAGTAATAAGTATTGAAACTGTGTTAAATGGCACAAGCAGTTCTGTTCAGAAACAGCATAAGTGAGCTAGATCACAACAGGGCATCAGAGAAAACACCAGAATCAAGCATACTGGTTACTGGTTTAACATAGAACTCTTGTTGGGAGCTTCCCAAACCTGAGCTGACTGGCTGTGAGCTGAGAAAATTCTGAAGAGGCTCTGGAAAGTGATGCCTTCTTCCTTCACAGAGACCTTGAAGGTGGCAGCTGAGTTAGTGGAGCATATTGTCCTATTCTGAACTGTTAACATAGCAAAGTTTCTGAGTAGTCACCAGTAACGTATTAGCTGAACTCCTTGTGCTTCTTTTAAACGCTTACACAGAAGCTTCACCGATTCTGTTGCATTTGTACTCTGAAAGAATAGCAGGTAGGATTTGAGATAAATCCTGTTACCTTGAAGAGGAGGGAATTTGAGAAATTGTGGTAGAGCAGGGAAGAGTTCAGAAACCAAACTGTATAAAAGTGGTTTCTCCTGATATACATCTTTATGCAGTACTGCTACAACTCCCAGTATTTAGTTGAGATTCTAGAGTTACTGAAGTCAGAGTGAATCCTTACTTTAGATATCTACAACTATTCATGTTTCAGGTCTTATCAACAGTTAATTGACTTTATCTTTTGGACCTTTTTCAGATTGCAGACCTAACTGTAAGGTAAGCAAGAAATTAAAAATAAATAAAGCCCCCTGCTTTTTTTCTTTGTCCCTGCACCTTTTCCTAGCCGCTGTTTTGCTTCTTGTTTTCTTATTTACTGTTCAACCTTAATGACTTGCCTTTCTTTCCTTCCCCCTTCACTTCCTGTCCTTTTCTCAAGTTTGTGTCAACTGGCAGAGATACAGCATGTGTGAAAGCTCTGAGAGATATTGAGCCTGGAGAAGAAATCTCTTGTTATTATGGAGATGGCTTTTTTGGAGAAAATAATGAATACTGCGAATGTTACACCTGTGAAAGGTATGCATTGATGTAAATAAGTCTTTCCAATGGAATTGGGCATATTTATAACATATTCTGTGAAACTAATGGCAATTGGTTATGAGTACACAATTCCTCTACCTGTTATTATTGCTTCTTAATTCATCATAATGATTTTTTTTCAAATTATTACTGAATAGTCACGTTTGCTAAGAACTCCTGTTTTCTGTTCTTTTTTTTTTCTTTTTTTCTGGAAATAGCCAAAATAACAAAAAGCAATCTAGAATCTTTGAAATAACCTTTTCTGAATAAGGTAGAATTGGAAAGAAAAGTAGTTATAGATATTATGAGCCCATTAGCAACCTGATCCTGACTGCAGCTCTTAGAGCAAAGTAGATTTCATCAGTCTTTTCTTTGTTGATCTGAATGAAGTTCTGATGAAAACTATCTAAGTAGTTTTCACATTATTTCATCAGAACCTGTAGGGTTTAAGTATTAAATGTCTGCTGGTTAGGGCAGTGTTTTTTTGTATCTATTTGTTGCACCATAGCACCAAGCTTACTTGTTTTTCATCTCGTCTGAACCTAACTGAACAAAATCATTCAAAGGAATTTCATAGTTGTTCCTTCTGTTTTCTGCTTGCTGTGAGTGTGAAGGTTTGATGCACATTTATGTAAATAGTTTCATAATCTAACCTTCATTTTTACTATGTAGTTTGGTTACTAACAGTTCTTGTGCTTCAAGGGAAAAACCTGCTTGTGTGGGCCTCAAAGCTCATTTGATATTGGTAGGTCATTGCAAGCAAGGGGTGCAGTCTCAGACACTTGTCTGTAGACCTAGGTAAAGTGTACTTCAGCCCTGGGAACTGCTAAGTATTGAATAGATGAACATCACTATCACTTTTTCCTTCCATTGTGGAGGGTCATTTCTTTTTGCTCAAGTTCTTTAATGTAATATCAATACATACTTTAGGTTTCAGGACAGACCAACTTCATATATCAGAATACTTTCACAAACATGTAATCTTTTTATTTCAAGTACATAAAAATTGTGTATTTTGAAGCTAACTTGTGTAATTCTTGCTTCGTGGATCTACTTCTCAGTCACAAGGTTATGTTACAAAAATTAGGAGAGAGATTTGAATTTAGGGGAGCTGAGAAATGGAAAATGAGTCCTTACAAGTGCTGAGAAGCCAACCTTATAAGTAACTGTGTTATGAAAAAGGAGATGTGGCATACAGACATGGCTGATTTTTCTACACAAGAAATAATTCTTAGGAGATCCAATTTCAACTATTCCGTAAAGGTTGTAATTTTGTAATGTTAAAATGCTAGGCTTCTGGGAGTCTGTGGGATATGTTTTGGAGCTGAGGGAAGGTTAGCACTGAAAAATATTTTCAAGTCTCCAAGAAAATCAGCATGAGGAAAACGTGCATACGTGCATTTACATTGTTAGGTAAGCACACAGTTCATCGTGTCTGACTGAAATAACCAAGCACCAAAGACATGGCAGAAGGCTGTTGTCGTTATTTATGGCAGTGTTGTTCTGATCTCAAGCTGCTGCCACTTGTGCTGAGTTCAGCTTGGTATCTTATTTTAACTGCCTGTAATTTGCAGAGTTCAAAATAATGCCAAGAGTGTTCAGTATAATATTGTATCTGCATAATAATAATAGTTAACTTTGTAGAGATTGAGATCCTCTCCAATCTTTGTGCTTTTGGTTACATTTTGTGGATTTTTTTCCAGTGCAATGTGCTGGAATCCAAACTGAAGTTGTCTCCAATATTTCTGCAAAATGCAAGCCTGCGGATGATCAGGAATACTAAAGGATCTGGGTAGTAGAGGTTCAAGTGCAAGTGTAGAAATTCTTAATCTCTATTGTTTTCTGTGATGAAATTTTCAAGTTTTCTTATTTATCATGAAAATTAGACAGCTATGTAGTTTGTCTTTCAGTTCTAAAGGAAAACAGAAATACGTGATCATCATATTCCATTTTATGTACTCTTAAAACTCTTTCTAAAGCTGCTGTGAATAGGAAAAATATGTACTGTTACTTTAGTTGATTTCAAGTAGTATTTTGAACTACCACATTCCATTTTCACTTGTATAACTTCATTATGAAAAGATAGTAAAACAGATGTAAAGCAAGAGAAAACCTACTTATGTATTCTTCTTCTCACAAGAAATTAGTGAAAGTTTTTTGTTATTTAAAAATACCATCTTAGTGAAATTGTTCCTGTATAGATATCTGATTAAAACAGCCCATGATTGCTAATAAATTTAAAGGTTGTTGGTATTATTTATCTATGTGTTGCTATGATTCAGACTAATATGTACATAAAAACTTAGGACTTCATTTCAAGTAGTTATTAATACATTGTCATATTTGCCTTTGTAGACGTGGAACTGGTGCTTTTAAATCAAGAGTGGGATTGCCAGCCCCTACTCCTGTGATTAATAGTAAATATGGACTGAGAGAAACAGATAAACGATTGAACAGGCTCAAAAAGCTGGGTGACAGCAGCAAAAACTCAGACAGCCAGTCCGTCAGCTCTAACACTGATGCAGATACCACTCAGGAAAAAGCTAATGCAAGTAAGCAAGTGTGGGACTTAAGGTTTTATAAAACATGAACTTTCACTGTGGTGGGATTGCTTCTTGTATTTGGGAAGCATCTCAAATGCTGGTCTTTAGAACTGTAATTGATTAAGGAAGCTGAAGATAATTTATATAGCAAATTAACTGTTTTCCTTAAGCCTTTTTATAAGAAGTAGTATATTCTTGTTTTGTTTGTATGTTCTTGTTTTCTAATAATTGGTGTCATATTTCTAAATTCGTCAGTTAAAGAGCTTTGATTAGGTACATATTTGAAAAATACGGTAAATAATCACATGCAGTAGCATGGCTTAGGAAAGAAAACTCAGCTTGAGGAGTCTCCATTCTGGAGGAAAACAATTCTTACAGAAATACTCCTAAAGATTATTGAAAGAATAGTCATCACCTTTGGAGATGCTTTAAACTGGACAGCTATTCCCCCTCAGCATCCAGGTCTGATAGTTCAGATACCTATTGTGAAATGAACATACACAGTTAACAATTTCAGAAGAGATTGGAAGGGATTTTTGTTTGTCATGCTCTTGAGAGACTTCTCTTCATGGAGTAGTGAGTACTATTTGTTTTCTTTTTTCCCCTCAAACACAATATAGGCAAGATACAAATATTCTCAATTTTGACTTAACTGAGTCACTTTGAATATTTTGGCTCTATCTGTCTCTTATTTGATGTTGCAAATTAAAAAACAAACCAGTAACAAACATTACTTTTAGTTGTATGATCTCTGATTACAAAGCTTTATAATTGCAGCTTTGCTTGGGCAGGCAGAGCTCTGTTACTGTCACCTTAAATGACAGTTGACAGGCAACTGGAAAATTGAAAATGAAACCATTATGTAGTTAAGGTTTATTTTTTTTTTTTTGTGGCTCCTGGTAGAAATAAATCTTGGTTAAAACAAGAGCTTGTTGATCCTCAGCTTTTTGCTGGAATAATTCTCAGTATCTACTGAGGATAATGTGGAATCAGTCTGGAAAATTCAGTGGGAGAAGCAGCTTGGGGGGAAGGGGAGGCAGACACCAAATGATATAGTGGAGATGATGAGGGAATGTAGATGGGTGCTTAGATGTACTCCTGGAATTTAGATGAACTGGAGTATTTTTGACAGTCCTTTTACATCTGAATAGGAAATAAACCAGTCAGTTTCCTTACCGCATAATGTCATTCTTGTCTAGATTTTAATTAAAAGTATTAAATGAAACAACTACAGAATTTGGGGAGTGGAAACCTCAGGTTATGTCAGCATCATGAGCACTTTTTTTCTTTTGCAGCTAACAGAAAATCTTCAATTGGTGTGAAAAAGAATGGCAAAAATAGAACATTAACAAGACAGTCTATATCAAGAATTCCAGCATCATCAAACTCTACCTCATCTAAACTAACTCATATAAATAATTCCAGGGTACCAAAGAGACTGAAAAAGCCTGCGAAGCCTTTACTTTCAAAGATTAAGCAGAGAAATCAGTGCAAAAGGCCAGAGCAAAAGAATGCTTCTAAAAAGCTCGAAATGGGAAATTTAGTTCTCAAAGAGCCTAAAGTAGTTTTGTACAAAAGCTTGCCCATTAAAAAGGATAAAGAATTAGAGGGACCAGTCAAAGTTGCAGTCTCTAGTGGATGCTTAACAAGGCACGCAGCAAGAGAGTATAAACTGAATTCTGTGAAAGGTGCTCACGAGCATGGTGATATACCACCTTGCACATACATAACGCGGAGGTCAATGAGAACACGGATGAGTTTGAAGGAGACCTCTGACATAAAGCTTGAACCAAATACTTTGGATAGCTATAAGAATAACTTGGCGAGAACACGATCGGACGTTTTAGAGCAGCAGTCTCATGCAACGGATGAAAGCAGCCTGGCTCATGGAACGTCACATAAAGGAGAGGCCAGGTGTCAGAAAAATGACGCAGGCACGTCAAAAAAGAAGTCTCGGCAAGGAAAACTAGTGAAACCACCTGCAAAATTAGATGAAACAGATAATACGCACAATACACCTGTAAAAGATGAAGTACCAGACTTGATCAGTTCTCACTCAGAAAATGGAGAGAGGAATAATGTGGTAGATATACCTGTTAGCTATCAAGACTGTATATCTGGATCTGGTAGCTGTTCTGTTGTAACGTCTGACAGCTTCAAAGCAAAGGACAGCTTCAGAACTGCAAAAACTAAAAAGAAAAGACGAATCACGAGGTATGATGCACAATTAATCCTTGAAAATAGCTCTGGGATCCCTAAACTGACTCTTCGTAGGCGCCATGATAGCAGTAGCAAGGCAAATGACCAAGAATCTGATGGAATGAATTCTTCAAAAATAAGCATCAAATTAAGTAAAGACCATGAAAAGGATAATAATTTATATGTAGCAAAGCTAAATAATGGGTTTAACTCAGGATCAGGCAATAGTTCAACAAAACTAAAAATACAGTTAAAACGAGAGGAAGAAAATAGGGGGACATACCCTGAGGACCTTCATGAGAATGGTGTGTGTTGTAGTGAAACACTCTCCCTTTTGGAGTCAAGAATGGAAGTAGATGATTATGCTCAATATGAGGAGGAAACGGCAGATGAATCTTCATCAGAAGAGGATGATGAAGAGGAAGATGACTATGATGATGAATTTGATGACTTTATTCCTCTTCCTCCAGCAAAGAGATTAAGGCTCATTGTTGGCAAGGATTCAATAGATATTGATATTTCTTCCAGGAGGAGGGAAGATCAGTCTTTAAGGCTCAATGCATAAGCTTATAGGTCTTAAACTGACCTGGATGTCGTTTTTAAAAAACAAACTTAAAAAAAATAAAAATAAAAAAAAAAAACCACCAACAAATTCCATTTGATTATTCCTCAGCTGAAGAACTTTCTGAAAAAATTAGTGGCAGCACTTCTTTATTGTTTGTTCACCTATCAACATAATATTGTAGAAAGTGTACAGCATACTGACTCTTCTTAAGTCTGATTTGTGCAGATTTTTATTGTACTTTTTAATAGCCTTCTTATGTGCAATTCTGAGGTAGAGGTAATGCTCTGTTGTAAAATAAAGGCTCAAGCAAAGTTATGAAGTTGCATCAAATCTTTCCATGCAGGACAATGAGAATACAGTGTGGCTACACAATTATTTTTGATCTGTAAGAGTGTTAGTTTGCTCTTACAGTATTTGACTAAACAATTAAATACATAAATAAAAAAAATCATAGTAGCAGCATATTTAAGGTTTTCTAGTCTATGTTAATATCACCAGCAATGAACTACAGCTTTTCGATTTATTTGCTAGATGTTTTTTTTCCCTTGGAGTTCGTCAGTTTTAACACTGTATGCTGTCCCAGACGTACTGTTTGTGGCCTTTGTTATAGTAGCAAACCGTTGGTTGGAAGTCAAATTGATTTCTTTAAAAAAAAAAAAAATTAAAAAAAATTAAAAGGTGTTGACAATTTGCTGACTTTTTAGTACATTATATGTACAAGGGTAGCAGTATGCAGAATAAAAGTTTGGATATGGTGTATTTATTGCTTGTTATGTAAATTAAACACCTTGTATTTAACACTTTTCAATACTTTTAGATAAAATTGTTCTTTGCAAGAATGATTGGTGCTTATTTTTTCAAGAATTTGCTGTGAAATAATGTGACTACAACGGGCAACATTTATCCAATGAACTGCAGCTATCCTGAATTGGTTCTTCATATTTTTCTGTTGCACTTGTAAAATGCTACAAGGAATTTAAAGAAAATCTATTCACTTTAACTTATGATAGTTTTATGAAATTAAAAACAACTAAGTCACAGCTTTTGTTCTGTGGTAACCTATAAAATGTTTGTCTTTTAAGAACCAGTTGTAAAAGACTGAAAAAATATGTATATGTTGTAAATATTTGTGTGTTGTGCAAAATTTTGTCATAAGAAATTGAGATAACTTGCCAGAAGGGTTTTTAAGTTTAGAAATACATCCATGCCAATAAAATAGGAAATTGTAAACCTAGTTTTAAACTCTGCATTAGTTGGAGTTCTTGGCTCATATGTAGTTCACTTGATACTTCAGAATCTACTTTATAACAATGAAGAGCATCAGGGCAGTGTTTGACTTTTTCTTTTTTTAATTCCGAGAACTTTAGGAAAACCTACTGCTTCTGGGCACAATTACTGTGTTTGTATGTATAAAGCAGCTAATTTATATGTCACTTCTTTGAAACAGGGCTAAAACTTTCACATTTTGTAGTTGTCATAACTGTACGGCAGTTTGGTCTGTGTGGTCTTTGTTTCTATTCAGCCATGGTTTAATACTCAGAATTCTTGCATCGAAGGATGTAGAAACAGGCGTCTCACCAAAAAGCACATTGTTGTATTAGTTTAACCTGCTGTAATTTGCATACTATTGTCATGTTAGGTCCAGTGCTCTGTGCCCAGAAGAGGAAGGACTTGAGTTTCATGACGGTTGTCTTATCCAGGTTTGAAAGCATTGAACATCGATGGTAGTGCTTTGTGTGGGTAGTTTGCATGAGTTGATCCTAATGATCTGGCCATCTCTGACTTCTGTGGAAAAGAATTATTTTTCTTTTCTTGCAAGTGAATCCTTCCAAATGCATTTCACTAATTTGTCAGACTGCAAATCGTATGATAGAACCCGTTTCATCTCATTTACCTTCTGTATTTTTAGCATAGAATTAAGTGTAGAATTAAACATAATACTTGCAACTTCATTTTTAAAATGTCCGTTCTTTGTTAAAGGCAGCCTGTCTCTCATGTACAGAGTATGTTTTTTAAAAAAGCCTATGTGTAATGCACAATCTTTTTTGACAGACATGGGTTTTTATGTCACAGAACACTGAATGCAAAAAGACTTTGGTAAGTATGCTGATATTTTTGAGCACTGTGCCAGGTATGGTGGATTGTCTTAATGGAACTTGTAGGTTTTTTGTAGGTAGCTCTTTAGGTATCAGGCAATTTGGATTGATCTTGTTCCATGAACAAGCTTCTTGTATTGGAGAATGTAGAACTGTGTTTAGTCGTTTACAGGTAGACAAGCCTGTAGATGGATCTAGCTGAAGATTCTTATTGTTAGAAACATCCTGAAAATAAGAAGGTGCATCCCCCCAAGATGATCTGGGTAGGTGCGGCTTGTATAACCACAGTCGTTTCTGTCCTTCTCTTGCCATGAAAACAAACTTTTTTTCATCATGTGTGTATGAATTGGCATACAGCGGTTTTCCCCTACCACTAAGATTAGGGAAATGGTGGATGTTTGTATGTTTGTGTATGAAAAGTTAACAATGTGAGCGTGTTTCTTCCCTTCCTATTCAGGTCTCACAGCACTGTAAAGTTAGTGATATAACTTCTGGGAACCCTCTTCTAGCTTTTTTAATTTCCCACGAGGCTGGTAAGGAAACACACATCAGCTGGATAGGTTTACAGTGACCACCGTAACTTTGGGTGGCCAGGGCAAAGTTTTAACAGGATGAAGAATTGGAGAAGGCATGTTAGAAATAGGCTGTGTCAGCTAGCTGTGTTTCTGACACATGGAAGAGGTGGGGAGGCTAAAGAGAAAACATAGCTACTGCTGAAACAGCAGGTTGGCTGATGATGATGCAGGTACTGCACACCAGGGCCCATATAGCTGAGGAGAGGTTTAGCAAGAGCTTATGAGTACTCATAGTAACAAGTGAAACTGTTAGCTGGCTCACGTTTTACAATGGGGAGTCAACAGAGTAGAAGACAAAATAAGATGAAAGCAAATAATGTTTTTCACATAACAGGTTTAGGGAGCTATGGTGTTCTTAAAGGTTGGGTTTTTTTTAAGTGAAAGTTAAAAATGCTTATTGCACAGTACAGTCATTGCAAAATACAGTGCAGGAAGTTTGATCCTACTGAGTAGTGTTCACGTCAGTCCTAGGGAGACAGAACAGACTCTGCCTTGCATAGGACAAGCTAACCTTCCCTGGTGGGTGGTGTTTCTGTACTTCAAATGCTCAAGTATTAGTTTGCACAAAGATTACCATCATTCAGTATTACTCTGCTTTTCACAATGCACTGGCTTTGTTCAGTAATACTGCCTGACGTGATGTGTTAAATGCACCTGCAGAGCTCCCCGGAGTGCGTATGCAGATTTGCTTTTAGCAGCTGTTGCTTCTTGTTGTCAGTTTGCCTCTGTTCCCCACATTTATATCATCTATTGCTCCTTTTAAAATGAGAAGGTGAAGGCCTGGGAACCCTGGAATAAGACTTGCTGAAAACGAAAAGCCAGATTACTTACATTTGCACTGTATCCACTAGTATTGTGTGTTTCCTTAAATCCTCTTTCCAGGAAACACTCTTGGGCTGAGCCATAAAGAAACTGGTAGCCTTGCATGCTCTGTTGCACCTTACTGACCTTTTGATTTCACAAGTTAACAAGGTTATGTTGTCTTTCTTCAGTGCTGTTCCATAGCAGTAACACTAGGTATGAAATTGCTCTGTATTGCTTATTGCAGCTGCTGCTTGTTCTCCACAATGTTACATCAGTTCTAGCTTTAATACCTTGTTTACAATAATCGCATGAAATGTTCTTACCATTGCAGGACATGGGTGACTGTTTCAATGCTATTCCTTCTCTCCACAGGAAAAGGAAGTCCACAGCTTCTTCCCTGGACTAGGCAGCTACATATGATTTAACTTGTGTAATCTTACTTGGACATACTCGTATGGGAAATCTGGCCAGAAATTTCCTGTCACAGAAACAGTGGTGATGCTGGAGAACTGCTTGTAGGTACAGGTATGTCAGCTCTGGAGCAGAATGGGGTCAACTAGACAGTGTTGCTCTGGAAACTGTTTTGACATAACAGGCAAAAGACTCAGGGTTTTGGTAGTGAGTTCCAGTCAAGTGTGGAGCTACCAGTGGGTCCAACAAAACATAGATTTTTCCACTGATGCTTTATGATGCATATCAGAAGTCAATTCTCTTCTGTAATTAGATTTATAGTTATTCTGCTCCAATTATTGTGTTGGCTGCAACATGTTACAACAGATTTTTGTTCTCTACCAGTTTACAACCTATAATTGTGTTGAGTAGGATTTGATTTTATTTGTAATTTTAGAAATCTTGCATACACAGCATTAGTACAGGACTGCCGGGTAATTCGCGCTCACTGTTACCGCAGTCTCTTGGATAATATTGGATGCTGAGACACAAAGAAGTCTTTCTGGTTGTAGATGCTGAGTCCTTTCCTGTGCAAGAACTCAAGTGCAAAGGCTGCCTAAAATGTTGTAGCCCATGCTCATGTTTAAGTGGTGAACAACAATTACCAACTTTGGAATTGACATCAAGCCTTGAGATCCATCTTGGGGGTTTTGATCTCAAAGCATGCATCCTTTGAGGGGAATGTACTATGACTTCAGTCTTAATGGTAAGATGGGGTTTACAATTACTTTTAGAAATC
Source organism: Chrysolophus pictus (assembly GCA_037305975.1). Lineage (NCBI taxonomy): Eukaryota > Metazoa > Chordata > Aves > Galliformes > Phasianidae > Chrysolophus > Chrysolophus pictus. The sequence goes on along the minus strand of CM074580.1, from coordinate 16,291,075 downwards.
AGACTTAGCCTTTAAATGACTTAAGTGTTTCAGAAAGTTTTCTTTCAAAATGGCATAGTAAAATACTGTAGAGTGTAGCTATTTCAGATCTGCAGTGAAATCCAGAAGCCAAGCAACTCACATTCCATTTAAATATGAGAATGACTGTAGTTTCTGAGGTCATGTTAATAGTTCCTGAAAAATCAGGGTGTTTTTTAATTTTTTTCAACGTTAAGTACCTGCTGATACTTGAATATCAGAAGAGTTTTGTTTTTTTTTTTTTTTTTTAAATGTTGGAGTTAAAATTTGTAGGAGCTTTTTCTGCCTGCTTTCGTTTAAAGGCATTTTGAGGTGAAAAACTATTTTTGTATTTTTCTGTTGAGGAAGGGATGTGGATGGGAGCAGAGCACTTTTTTTCCCCTTTCCTCTTCCAACTTCCTGTTACCTTCTTCATCAAGACCAAGTGTTGAAAATCAAAAGGAAAGATAGTTTCAACCCTCCCTGGGTTATGTTGTTCTTTTACTGTGTGCATGTGACATAAGTCCTAGCATAAGGACCTCTCCTATAGGATATAACTGAATTCTGAGATTATTGCCTATGGTGACTGATGGGGAATAGTTCTAGGTTGGGGAACATGCTGTGTAATAGGATCAAAATCTTTAAAAGCTTATTAGATTTCTAGCAAAAAGCCCCAAACTCTTGGTATATCTACATTCAGTTTATAGCACAGTACAATGAATGTCATTTTTTGTGAAACTAACAATGTTTGTGTGTTTCAGCTATTTCAGTGGATGCAAATAGCATCAGGTGTGAACTCTACATAGCATAAGAAGAGCAGGCAATAGATGGAAGAAGAATAAAGGAAAGGCTAAGGAGGTGAGCTGCTAAAGTGTTCTGAATATCTTAAAGCATTTCATCTTTCCTTTTATTAAAAAAGGCAGAAAAATCTTAGTTATTCCTTTTAGGAAAAAAGCCAACATACAGTATTTCCTAGATGTGTAGCTTTTTTTTTTTTTTTTTTTAAATTTAAGGCTATAATTGGATTTGTGAAACCCTGACTTAAAGAGTCTACTGAATGAAAGGAACATATTTAGATGTAAACTTACTCCTGTTAAGAGTCTACAGTATTGAGCTTCAGTCAGTTGGAAGGACACAGTCGTAGTGCTTCTCTTAAAAGCTGTAGTGACGTTTAACTTGTCTGCAACTCAATCTTGCATTATTGGTCACTGTCAGAGATTGCATACTGGGATAGATGGACTTTTTTGGTCTGAGCCAAGAGTGCTTTCCGTCTACAAAACGTGCCACAAATAACAGGGCGCACAGGACTTTCGGAAGCCTGCAGAGGGCAAATAATTAGTAATTAGTTTGTATTTATATACCACTTTTCACATCTCTGTCAAGCAGAGCATGTGGATACCACATCGATGCTAGCAAACATCCAGTTAAAAGGGATACTTCTTTTGTTAAGGAACATTCTGATCACACAGTCCTCCTTGCTTACTGCTTCTATGCAGGAGTTTGTGCCGATTTACTCCATCTTGAGCTCTTTTCTTTAAGGGATTCCATCCTGTGCAGCTGATAGGCATGTGAGATATAGCTGCTATCCTAGAAAAGGTACATCTACATTTATTTCAGTCTCTGAATACCAAACAGCTTGGATCTGGGACTCCAGAGCTAACAGTCAGAAAGAATTCTGAAGGGTGCTCTCAGTAAGTGCTAATTTTTGTCCTGCTGATGTGAGCAGTTAAGGGCTGCTGCCACAGTCAAACTCAGTCCTGAGCATCTCTGAGACTTCATTTCTCTGGTGAGATTGTACAACATTGGCACCTCTTTGCCACCTTGGCTGCTGAATTGGGTGGCGTCATAAATGAGATTGATCTGTCCTATTATGTCAGAGCTTCTGTACTGCAAATATCAAGAAAGGAAGGAATCTGAGAGAGGGAAATGGAAGATGAAATTCAATTCTGTTGATGTTCTCTTTGCCTTCAGCATGATGATGAAAGAATCAGTGGGCCTTCCTCTCAGCTCTCCGCTTCAGAATGTGGTGTTACATTGTGGCAAAAAGCCGAGATGTACTCCTGCTGTTCACACACTGTGATGGTGATTAGTTAGTAATAGGACGAGTGATCCATCTATCCAGCTCTTGGTTTGACTCAGTCTTGTGAGTTTGTGCATAAAGGGTAACCTTTGTATGCGTCCCTGGGCTTTCTGGAGGCAGGACTGCTTACACATGTAGCTTTGGAATTTTAAGACCCTTCATGATGACAGCAATATACTTGAATTTCATTTCTGTGAAACATCCATATTTCTTTTAAATATAATTGAATTCTGAATTTTCTGGTTTTGTCACTTTTGCTCTAAGAGAAAACAGTATTGTCCACATGATGGTTTAATTCTTAGAGCACCTAGCTGTAGCAAAATTCAGATTACTGCATTCTGTTTGTGTAAAGTTTTCTTGACTAGGATACTCATGCTCTGTTCCATTCCAAGGTGTTTGCAGAGGAATTTTTATATTCCTAATATGTTGGGCAAGTTGCTTTTCTTCCTGTTCAAGATTATGAAGGAACCCCAAAGTGAATAAAACTCAAAGCAGTACTGTTTTTTCTGAATCTTTAAGAAACTTGTCTTTTCACGCAGTAGCAACTTTACATTTTCAAACGAAATGAACATTTTCACAAAGCTGGTTATGCTAAAGCTTCCCTTAAAGTCAGTATGGAGTTCCAGGCATTTTCAGAAATTTGTTTGAGGTATCTTGTGTAGTTTGACTGGATAAAATTTAACCCAGATCTAGATTAGAATCCTCAAAGTTAATTTTAGGGAAACTAATAAGAAACAGTAAAATAGCAGGATAACCACCATAGCAATATTTTACATTTGAAAGTTGCTCTGTAAAATCCTTGTGGCATTTCACCATTGAGTTTTCCACATCTGTTGCTAGCTGGTCTTCAGAATGGAAGTCAGTAACACTCAGCAGAATTTTACTGTTATGTGACACCTTGTTTCTCCCTTGTCTCCACTGAAGACAAGGCATCCGCAGTTGTTCATGCACAGTTACATCTGAGGTATGTCTTCTTTGGGTAAGGCTATGTGCTGGGTAAGGCAGAAGTTGTAAGGATGAGCTGTTCACTCTAGCTTGCCTGTCCCATCAAAAAGCAGAATCTCCCTACAGCAGGGACTGTATTGGATTGAGAATGATGCTGGTGGGTTCCAAAAGCCAAAACTCCTAACAGTGCTTTGTTCCAAACATGGCTTCTGGTCCCATTCTATTAGTTGGTTTTGCAGATGGATTGGATTTTATCCATCTGACTGCTTCCATTCCCAACACAAGGTGGCACTCGCCTTCCAAGAGAAGGATTTCTCAGCCCTGCAGCCTGGCTCTCTTTAAAAACTAGTATGTATTTGTTACAAGCTGCATGGCCCTTTATTGCTTTTTGCTGTGTGATATCCCAAGAGTGCATCTGAATGACACATGGAGAAGAAAGCAAGCAGACCAGCAGTGAGCTGGAGGCAGGATGTGATCCAAGTTACAGAGCAGTGCTAGCCAATAGGGATCAGGGAATAACTTGATGCTGAACACAGCTGTGCTCTTGCTAGCTTTAATCCTTTGCATTCCACTATGAGGAGATACCTCTGTCAGCACTTTCTAGCCTTATCCATGCCTGTTTCTTTTGAGTTTCTGCTGTTTCCATTAGCAAAATAACTGCTGGGAGGAACAAGCAGGCTAAGTAGGTGGCACATGCTGCTGCACCTCACATTCAGCTGGTAGCTGCTGAGAAGGTTCTTGGTCAAGGGGAGGTACTGGGGGATGGAACTGGGGGGGAAACAGGAGAAAGAAGCAAGCAATATAACATCCTCCTGTTGTTTGCTGAGTCTGTAAGAATCCTTTCTTGGTAAAGATCCAGCATTAACACTTGCCTAAGGAATGCTGCATGGATTCTTGGGAGGGAGAGGCTGTTGGTGGGTCTTGCAGCTCCCAAAATCAAGTGAGAACAAGTTGGCTGCTGCTATCCTGCTGCTGTGCGATAGTTTTAAGTCATTATTTGCTCAAACTTTGCAATTCCTTGTTATGTGTTATCAGCAGTAGGAAGATACTGGCTATCTAGTCAACATCTCTCTCTAAGACTGATCTCTCATGCTTGGTTTACTTGATATTCTTTCCCCGCATTGCAAGGTATTTATTATCTGAATCAATCTAAAAGATTAGTTTTAATGAAATCTTAATGGAAACTTTGGAGGAATACAAATTGTGAAGATGTAGCTAAATACTGTGTGGCCTTCTGCAGCCTTGGATCTCAAGGCTTGTTACTGTCACAGAAACTGTGAAGTCTCAAGATCAAGAATTGCCAACAACGTGCCAGTAATCTACCATATATCAGACTGATCTTTGAAGGAGATCTGAGCTGCTGTGCCAGGCTTATAGATAGAGACACTGGGGCACAAAGGAACTAGCTTTGTTAATGGCACATAGCAGGGAAGTGTCAGATGCTGATCTCATAAATGCTGCTCTTAGTGCAGAAAAAAGTCCTGATACTTGCAGGTCACACTCTGTATAGTTTGAGTGTTGCTTGACTGAAGAGACAAGAGACCGTGTCAAACCTAAAGGTATGTGGCTGGGTTTAGATGGTAAGGAAATAATCATAGATACTGGAGGGGCACAGACCTTGTAAGCAGAGCTCTTCCACAGCTGACTGTGAGAAACGCCTCTGCCAAGGGAGACAGGAGGCAATGTGAGCCCTAACATCAGGTGCTCAGTTTCCAGAATGAACTTTGGTAGAGGTTGGTCTGTGACAAAGACAGGGGTTGTACGCCGTGGAGTCCAAAGCACTGACTGGCATCCTGCTCTGCAACCCCAGCAACAAAGTTAGCAGTCTCTAGAGAGAAGGATCAGTTTGGTCTCAGCCAGCCGTAGCATCTTGTTTCTGTGCCTGGGAATCAGGTCGCTTGCTTGCCTTGGTCAGGAAAGGCTGCGATAAACTTTTTTTTTATAGTCTTGAACTTTCCTACCTTGTATTTATTGCTTCTCCTGCTCCTGCGTGTCCTTCATGAGATTTGCCTTACACATCACCAAAGAATTTGAAGTTTGGCTCCTGATCTGTGTTCTGTAGCTTGTCACCAATCTAATAAAACTCTTCAAGACAAGGCCTTGTCCTTACTATGCAAAGTTTTGTATTATTATGAGTCTTAAATTAGGTAGGCATAACTCCTATCATTAGAACAGTAAAATAGTTAAGCAACGTTTCTGGCTTATTGCTTGTAGATGCCATAGAGGGATAGACATTGTCTTTTCCTCTTTTATCTTATGTAAAAGCTTTTCATCTCTTCTCCCCCATATTCAAGCCTAATATGTTTTCTAAAAAGTGAGTCTTCCACCCCTTTTGTGTTGCCGTGCAGTTGCTTTCACTAAGACTGTTTCTAGGCAGATTGGATTTTCCAAAAGAAATGGAGTGCCCCTCACAGAGCCCGGCTCCTTAGCAGCTGGCAGGCATGGGTGCTGCAGCACTTGAAGTGCAAGATCTTGTAAGAAGGAGTCCTACCACTGCAAAGCAGCTGTAAAGCAAACAGGGAATGGCTGCAGATCTTATGACCTTTGCTGATTGAATTGTTGCATGGTGTGATGTTACTTAATGATTCTCCTAGGCTAGTAAGAATCAGGCAAGGCTTTTTTTTTTTTTCCCTCCTTGCATCACCAAGATAAAAGCTTCCACAAATCGGGCACAGACTGTACAGCTGGACAAGGTGAGTGACAGGTCACACTCCATGAATGTAGAAAGGTTTTGGTTTTTTTCCCAGTTCTGCCACTGATTCTTGCATGCAGGCAAACCTTGTTCCCCCATCTCTGCTCTGTGCATTGTTCATTTTTAATTGTGTATTCTTAAATTATAAGTTTGCTGTAGAAAAGTTCCTCATGGATTTAGAAGGAAGAGGTTAAAGAGGCATTGGTCTTGCACCAGTGTCACCCAGTATGGTATGTGCTCATGCATTGTTAAGCTCAGCAGAACCTTTCTCCTCCCAGTCACGCTAGTGCTGCATTATGTGGGTATGTACTGGCTGCTGTAACACACCATTTTTGAACAGATGGATCTAATCTGATTGCATGATCTTCAGAGCTAGATTCATTGCAAAGATTGTAACTGATCTTAGGAATCCCGAAAGAGCAAAGGGTAGGAAGTGATAAATATTTCTCAGTACAAGAGTATATTTTAAGATTTTTTCCTTCTCACTCACAGGCACTGAAATTTATTTCTGTGACTAAAAACGTCAAGCCTTTGTAGCACTCGTGACCAACTGATGATCTCTGTCCTCTTCCCGGAAGAGAAGCATTTTTACCCCTAGCATTTACTCTGACGAGCACTTGTGAGCACTGCAGTTCTTGGATGCTGGCCTATTGCGCAAATATATGGCCAATCCCACTGGCTGAGATCAGAAGATGCTCTGGGAGGTGCTTGGCAGCAGCACCATTGCAGGGAGAATAGAGCACTGCTGTTGTCTGTGCATGCATATGCTGGAGTCCAGAGGGTACAGATTCTCTGGCCAGGACAGCCGTGCTCAGAGGAGCAGCACAGGGACCTTGAACCCTCTCTGACCAGAATAACCTGGCAAATGCAGGCACTGTCTGCCCTGAGCTGTGTGGGTCTCTTGTTTCCTGGAGCAGTTTGGGTTGTGATATTTTTAATTTTTTTATTTTTTGTGCCAGTTTTCCCCAGGAGAGGGAGCAGGCCACGCAAACGATGTCGGGGGGAATGAATCAGCGTGCTGCAGCTTTAGCTAAAAGGCATTTGTTACACTGCTGTGAATTCCTTCTTTCTTTACTTTCGTCATCTTCAGCTGCTCTTCTTTCACTTTGACTTGTCTTATAGCACTCCTGTATCTGGTACTCTGTGAAGCATGTGCACAAGCTGCATTCATCTCTTTCCTTTTTAAACTGTTTCTCCAATCACAGCATGGCCCAAGGGTGCTTCTGACCCACAGCCCATTTCTGTCTCACTGGGCCCTAAGTTCAAGCTCACTTTTCTCACTGCTCCACTGGTCCCTAAGTTCAATCTGTTTCCTTCCTGGTGCTGCTTTCCTGTACTGTCTGATCTGTGAGTTGCAGAGAGGCAGCTCAGAGGCAACTCCTGCAGTCACTATGGTGATAGTGATCAGACAAAGCAGGATATCAGTTAACTCAGGAATTCGAGTTGCTTTGGTGAAAAATCTCCTTTTGATACAAGCAGTTAGTAGCTTCCAGAGGCTTGCTGCTTCTTAAATACGTATGTGGAGGATGGCTGTCTGCCTAACGGTCAATTATATTTCCAGTAACACACGTATAGAAAACCAGAAGGAAAATTACAAGTTGTGGAGTTCGAAACCACTGCGGCCCAAGTTTCTGACTTTATGGTGTGTGTTTTTTTGTTATATCAGGAAAAGTTTCAAAAAACGGTTGTCTGGTTACTGCTGAAAGAAGGGTTACTTGCTGACTCTTTCTTTTGTTCTTTCATTCTTTCTTCAAGTAATAACCAGCAGAGGATAAAACAGAGCAAACCTTGTGATAATTAAGCATCTGCTGCATTATATCTCAGTACATCCGATACAAAAATCTACTGACACATGCTGAGATTCTTAGTGCTGCTGTAAGCTGAACTGTTCTGGGAAGTTTTCCAGGGAACAATGGGCAGAATTGTCAAGGACAAGACAAGGAGGATGGTGTGAGGTATCTGCTCTAAAAGCAGACCTGGGAAGCTGCTGGGGCAGGGAGGCTGCCTGAACACTGGCTGGCCTTCACAATCTTGTTAATTTTTATCCTAATGTGCCACCAGAAAGATTTATGAGTTGGGTTTTTGTGTATGGGTGTAGATGGATGACCCTGAAAAGGGGAGAAAAACCTGGGCAATGGATTTTGCAGCAAAGACATAAAGTTATGCAGCTATTAGGGGAGCAAGATCTGCAGTTGTGTGCTTGGAACTGGTCAGCTCAGGTAAGAGCATACCCTGGGATATAAGCAGTTGTTTAAGAGCGTAGCTGTGGCAATTACGTCTCTGCTGTGTTACATCTCTGAATGTTTGATACAAGGACATCTACAGACACATGCTGTGATTTTTAATGCAACTGTCAGCTGAACCATTCTGGGAAATTTTCCAGGAGTGGAAATTTCCCACTCAAGGGAGACTTCCAGTGAGCGAAACTACGAAGGGTGGGATAAAGGAGGACAGTGCAAGTTATCAGTGCTAACAGCAGTGACAAAGGATTACTCTGCTGAAGAGAGAGGTTAAACGTGAGTGTGTAGTTTCTTTCAGGTTAGTGACCAAGTGCTTGCAAACAGCTTGTGTTCTGAGCAGCCTGAGTACAGTAAGTACTCCAGTTTAAAAGTTTCTAGGCCTATGTTTAAGCCCCTTTTTTCTGTAGAGGAGTGAAGCAGGACGTCAGTTACAAAGTTATGTATGCCTGTTCCTAGGGTGAAGTTGTGTATTGCCCTGAGCAGTGTTGCAATTCACAAGACAGTAGTTGGAGTATGATGGTTTACTTCTCCAGTGTTGCTCTGTCTTGTCAGTGAATGTTATCTGGACCTGTCATGTCATTAGTTCATATTGATTTTGGAGCCTGGTAGGTGATGCTACCTGTGGCCAGGGTAAACAGTTCACACTGCTGCCAAAGTTCACAATAGCAGGTCTGAGTTGTCATCTCTGCTTCCCGTTTGCATTGACAGAATGGTATTGAAAAGGGAGGTGAGTGAGGCAGTGCAACTCCTGTTGATGTGTCTATTCAAAGGGCAACATGAGAGTCAGCTGAGTGTGAGTAAATTCTCATTTATGAGGACCTGACCTTAGACTCTGGACTTCCTTGGCCTTGAAAAATCCCTGCAGGGCTATGGAATTACATGTTCACTGAAACAATGATGACTTGAACTTTGCTATAAGCACCTTGTCTGCCTCAGCTGCAGCACAGTGAAGTGCTCTGAGATAACTGCACATGCCACCTCAGTTTAGAGGAATCCTGTTTGCCATCTCACCATCAACCTGTTGGCAAGTACCATCCCAGGGTCAATGCTCTCACAGAACTTATCTCCAGGACTTTCTGTTCAGATGACATCTCTGGGCAAGGAATTTCTGCTTCCTGTTACGGCTGGGTGTGCAGCAGGTTTTGTTTGTTGACATTGGCAATCTTTCAGGCTTCATTTTAGTGGCTTGCTAGCTCTACTACGTGGATGTTTCATCTAGTAGTTTGTGCTTTATGTCTCAAGTTTTCAAGTTTTTTTCAGATGGCCTACCCAGCAGCAGACACCATGCTGCCTGAAGATTAAAGTACTGTGGCACTTTGTGATAGTTGTGCTCAGTAGGTTTTTCAGGATTTCAATTTCATTGCTTTTAATAAAAGTCTGTTGGGGGTTTATTTTCACAAGGAAAGAAAGCTACCAAACAGGATAAGATGTTGAAGTTTTAGATGAGGCCTCAGATGGGGTCTGGCAGCAGTGGACTCTTAGTTCTGCTTGGAAACAAATCTATGTACGGAAAATGTTTCTATTCAAAGTGTTGTGATCCTCTTTTTTTAAAGGAGCCTGATTTAAAATATCACAAAAGTGCTGTTAGGAGCAAAGAGATGTTTGGTTAGATAGCTCTTCTCTACTGACTATGAGTTTGGCAGGGCTATGGTTGACAAGTTTTCAGTTCCACTGTGGGATAGAGAAAGCAACCCTCTTCCACAGAGCCCACAGGTGGCGCTTTTCAGTAATGCCAGCTGGTATAAATGCTGCCACATAAACCAATGGCTGATTTGTCCCTGACCTCCACAGCAGCAGCTCTAGGCCAACACTGCACGCTCCATCAAACTATTCCCTCAGGCTCTGTAAGTCCTGTGCTGCTGTCCTCCTTTTTGGGCACAAAGAGGAAACACTCTGACACCCCTGCTCTGAGAGCAGAACGTGAACCCAGAGTGGCATGGGATGGTGCTCTAAGCTGCTAAACTCACTGTGCGGGAATAAAGCTGAACATCTCCTTGAGAATTTCAGTGACTGTTGAAATTCACTGTTGGTGAATGAGCATCACTTGTCCTCTTTGATATTTGTAGAAGTACTCATTGCTACTCTCAGAGTTGTGAATAATTGAGTTTTTGTGACCTGTTGATCAGAGACAGAAACGTGGCAGCTGACACCGTGAGCTTTCTTTGTTTCTGGTTGGAAGTACTGCGTGTCCTGGTTGAACCCTTTCTGCTCTGTTTCTCATTTGCTGCTATGATCAGCATGCACAAACCTTTTTGCTACGAGCTGAGGAACTACGTAAGAGCCACACTTCTTCACCCGGAGCAGGAGTGCAACTTCTTTTGAGACAGAGCAAAAATATTGGTCCTTGAGCCAGGTTTGAAGGCTTTGTTGTCTGCAGCTTCTAGCAATTTCTTTCAGAGGCTCCAAAAATAGATTGACTGAATGAATCAGCAAGTGAAACAACAAAGAAGCTGTGCAGCACTCCCATGAAAGATGGCAACAAGAGGAGTGGGAGATGCAAAGAAAGGCACAAGAACAAAGCAGAGTGACCTTAGCAGGAGAGGAGAGAGAGGCCCTGGGTGGCCTGGGAGGTGGAGATGCAGTAGATCCTGGCAATGGGGAAGGGAGACCTTGAAAAAATTAAAAGATTGAACTGTACTGAGGAGGAGGGTAACTTCTGGGCTTTTCAGGCAACTGTGCAGCTAGGTCAGAGAAACGCATGCACCGTGTGGTGGAAAGCAGAAATCCAAGAGTTAAATGAGGTTTCTGTTTCCTCTCCCCATCTTATGAAAGGTTTGCCCTATCTCTAAAGTTGACTTCTCTAAAAGCTATTTCTTAAGAAGGAATGGTCAGTTTTGTAGTTCCTCAGAGTGTGGACTTCAATTAAGCATGTCAGTATAAAGCCTTTATTTGGAGAGGTGTTGTGCAAAAATAGACATCTGAATTCTTTCAGCTGGTAGAGCAGTACTGTGTTAAAGGACATTCTCCTCTGCAAACCAAGGCATGCCGGATTTACCCCTCCTCTGCAGCTTTGTGTCATTATCCAAGCAAGTGATATTTCTCATCAACTGAAGTTCTAGGCACTGGTGGACCTGACCTGCCACTGAGTAAAATCAGTTCTTCCACTCACTTAGCCAAGTCGCAGAAGTCTGTAGGTTAGATATCCCCGTGATCTTAAGGTAAAGCCTTGGAGCTGCCCTAATTTGTGCTGGTTTTGTTCTGCTTTAGGCCTAGATGTGGCATGTAGTAGTTCAGGTGGCTTTCTTCCCTATTTCTCTAAGCTTACTCCAGTGAAAGGGAAGGACAAGCCCAACTTGCCTTGCTTTATAAAGAGGAATCTTTTGTAATCCAAGAAGGGCCGTGTTTCTGGTCAGATTCTGAGCCTTGGAAAGGAGAAGTCTATAAGCAACACAAGTGAACTTGGAGACAGGATAGGGGAGTCTATTGGCTGGTGTGTTTCCAGAGTTTTACACTGCCAGATTAGCAACTGGCTCTGTGTCTGCCTCCTCAAATTGACACATCTGCACTTCATGTCAGATTTAATGCCAGCTATGGTAATTCACAACTTTCACTTCTAGAAGTGAAGTTTCTCATCCAATTATAAATGGGCAGAAGACATTTCTTGCCAGTTGCGTTACCTGTCCAGAAGTGATAAGAATTAATTGGATGGGTGGAGGTGTTTCATCCTCAGAGGAGTCTGGGAATCTTGCGAGGGAGTATTTTCTGATAAAATGCACATCTTGAGAATGTGGCAGAAAAAAGGGTTCTATACCGTATCTCCCTGTTTCCAAGCAACTTTTTTTTTTTTTTTTTCTGGCTGTTGGAAGTGGTTAAACAGATGGACTGCAGGACTCAGTGCTGTGGAAGAGACCATCGTCTAAAAGCAGCCTGCCTCCCAAAACCATATTTGGACCCAGACCTGGCTTGGAATAGCACCAGCATGTTGCTGATGTGTGGAATTTCCATTTCCTGTGATAGTTTTTCCTCAGAAAGGAAAGCTGAGGTTATGATTGGAGTGGAAGAGATTTTGCTTTGTGTGGAACCTCTGCAGGAGAAGAGGGGGGCCACTGTTGCTGTCTCAGGGAGGTGGTGGGCAGGGAAACTATTGATATGAGAACCGCAGATGTTTCCTAGAGCGGGATCTCTTGAGTACCTGCTGGTGAAACATTCCAGGCATTCCTGCACCATGCTGCTAAGCTCACTGTATGAGCAGCCTTGGCCAGTGGCTCTTGTTCAGTCATGTATGTGTTCTTAATGCTGGCCAGTTCACCGATCCGTCGCTCTGATTAGCAAATTTATTACATGGGCTAGCACTGCAAGCCATGCATTTGCAGGTGTGATGGCAAGAGGAGTTGGATGTGATTTCAGTTTGCTGCTGTCATGAACAAATCTGCCAGAGGCAGGGTTTGTAGTGGGCTACTCACTGCAGTGTTTTGGTCTCAGGTTTCCTGGGTTCCTTGTGCACGCTCCAAAAACTGTAGCTCCCCATGGCCCTCCCCCCTCTGCTGCTGTGTCAAGCTGCATTTGTTCTTACTGTAAGAGGCAAAGATTCACATCACCTTGGGGCCGACAATCTTGCAAATCATCTACTTAATAGTCCTGAGTAAGATAACATTAAATACTAAAAGCACTAAGAAATCCTTCCCCCTTCTCTCACCCTCCCCACCAAGTACTGAATCTTGTCCAAAGCTGCACAAACAGGATTCTGAGATAAAGACCTTGGGTAAGAATTACTAAAACAAACAGAGCATGGAGTGGTTTCTTGAGGGACTGGCCTTCTCAAGGCCAAAGGGTGGGTGTGGAAGAACACACCTTACTGAAAAGAAAGCTGACTACATGAAAAAATACAATACAGGATTAATAGAGCCTTGCCCAAGAAGCCTTTAATATTTTAATTAATTTGATGTAACACAGGAGGATAATCATGCAAGTATACCTCTGTGGAAAGTGTCTTCAGTAGGTTTTCAATAATTAGTAGCAAGAAAACCTCTAGATATAAAGGGATTCTGCTCTGCTTAGTATGATGCAGTGCAACTGAGTTACTCAGAGTTAAGCAGCTCTGGTGAGGAAACCACATGTTCCAAACAGCATTTCTCTCTTCCTTTAAAAGTGCTTTAAGACAATTTACGATTCATCTGCAAACTGCCTGGCATTAAACACCAGAGAGAAGAGCAGAAATCCCCCGAGATACCTCTTCCCTTCTGTAGCCCTTCTCTAGCTGTACAGTCCCCAGGGACACATTAGTTCGGTCACCCTGTGGTGCTTATCTATTGATGACTGGCTCTGTGTCAAGTTTTTTTGGTTATTGTTTTGTTGTTGATTTGTTTACTATTTTTGTCACATGGCTGAAATCCACGTTAGGACATTATCTACTATCAATGTTGGCTACGTTCTGATTTAAAGGAAGTCTCTGATTTTGATAGCCTGTGAATAAAACCCAAGGGAAATGTGTATATGGAACATGTTGAACTATGTGGCTGTAGTTTTTGAGAGTTAGTGGCCTAAAACTCTTCCTTTTGCAGATTTTTCTCCTGGAAGTCTATGTAGTCTATAGAGTCAGTCAGTGATGAAGGGTGATGGCTGCATCCCCTCGACTTAAAGCTTGTTTAACTTTCCTGCTGTGAAGCTGTTGTTAGTCTGCAGATAAGGTAGGTGTTATTGTTTTAACACAGTCTAAAAGAAAAAGGAGAGAGCTGTCAGATTCTCTGCTGTGTTACTCTGCCTGGTGGCAGGGTTGTCCTTCACAGTGATCCCTTGAATGTGGTAATAATAATAATAGTAGAGCTTTATTTTGTTTCAGCCAAGAACAACAGTCAAGCTGAAAGAGAAAATATCAACCCTTCTGCTTTTGCACACGCGTGCTGAATCTTTGTGTTGGTGCACTGGTACTTCTCAAGTTCTTTCTTCAGACAATGAGGGAACACAGAGACCTTTGTCCTTCCCCATACAACCAGGCCATCATCTTTATTTTAGGTATCTACAAAATCAATGTGTATATCAAAGTTGCCTCATCCAGTTTCCTTTAATAACCAAACAAAAGAAATCAGGACTTGTTTGAAGAATTTTCAGGGATCAGTGAACCTTGCCCTTAATACTGTTGACTACACAGTCTGAGCTGAGCTGAGATATGGATGTCTGTGGTGAAATCCCACCCTGGGTGTAATAAAGTCTGCTCAGGTCTGTGTGAAATCTTGGGACTGAAGTTGTTTTTCCACTATGAGAGGGTGATAAGGAGCATAGGAAGACTGTAAATGACCAATCTATTGTGAACAAGAAAGTCCTGTTAAGGTTACAACTCTACAGAGGTTACACTGAGATGGATGACTTTTGAATGGATGAAAATGTGTTAGAAACCCCTGCTGATTTCAGAGGGAGGGGGAGGGGGCAAGGAGAACACTACAGGCATTGTCACTCATTTCCAAGGATAGCTTCCTGGAGAGTTTAGCCTTAGGACACTGGTGGATAGAGCCTGTAGTGCTTGCCAGTAGGTGAAAATGATGAAAATGGGATTTTCCAGGAGAGCGGGTGGTAGTTGAGTAGCACTTCTATTTCTGTTTTTGAGATCATTCTGTTTGTTTTGAAGTCATTCTGGGAGGGAGCTGGGGTTCTTTTTGTGGCTGCCAGCTGGGTTTGAACTTTATCTGAGTGGTGTCTTTCGGGTGCATCAGGCCATGCAGCCACAAGGAATGCTTCTGAGCAGCATTGAGGGCAGCGTCACTCAGGCCATGCTGACAGGGCAGTTGTACTAGCTCCAGGATGGCCTGACCCAGGCTGGGGCTTTCACTGTTGGACCTTTGCCTCTGATTTCCTTACCAGGATGACTGCCAGGCTCTGCCAGGCAGTGATAGCTGCCAGGCAGGTGTGGAAACACTAGTATCCTGTAAGGACTCAAGCCAAGTGGGCTAATGGCAGGAAGGAGATGGTCTGACTCAGTGTTCTGTCAGTGTGGTGCGTGGCACTCTAGTCCATGATCCCACACACTGCCAGTTTAGTAAGCACATTCCCTGTGCTTGTAGCAAAACATTTTTAGCCGTGATCATGGCAGACTCAAATGGAGGAAGTCTCTTGTGAGAGCTGAAATGGGACCATTTCATCTGTGTCCCAGAAGATGCCCCAGAAGTGTCCAGTAGCTGCTGGCTTGGAGAAACAATGGTCTTAAAAACCCTTCCAAAACAACATGGGGAAAAAAATCTATCATTATTGCTGTAATTACAGTTTTTTGACTACATGGTTGATAAGCTAGAACTATTTCTCTCAACAGAGCCACTTGTCCATCTCAAACGTGCCTAGAATGTACAGGTATTAAGTTGCATATGTCCTTGCACAGAAGCTTTCTTCTTCAGGGAAAAAAATATTATAACTGTTGTGACAGCAGACAGAATTTCTCCCTTTCCCTGAACTCAGCACAAGAGAGGTACTGAGAGGGAATTGCACAATCACTGCCCAGCCTTTGCTTACAGTACTTTCCCTGCTTCAGCATTGCACTGAGAACTGCAAAGTGACTGAGGAGATTATTTTCAGAGCAGGAAAGGTGCACGCTTGGTACAGAGTAGTGCTTCTTGAGTTTAGTTCCTAAATTGGTCATTTGAGCATATATCGGATGCAGCTGTCGTGTTGCTGGGTAGCATGTAGAGCTGAGATCACTGACATCCCACAGGATGAGAGGTCCTTTATGCTGATGGATGCCTGATGTTCTTCCTGTTGGGTAAGCTGACCAGGCCTACGCCAAAGCCTGCAAAGAAGCTGGGGCAGATCTGTGTCCAGCCAAATCCTACCCCAAAAAAGGAGGCTCATTTTGAAGAGAGCTGGTAAACTGGATTCCTGTAGCAGATAAGGCAGCTTCTACAGGACAAAACAAAATATGGCTAGCGACCAGCTGGGAGCCAAGAGATATTTGTTTCTGCCACTAGCAGAAACAATCTAGCAGCTAGATTGCAGTGGCAGAAAGCTCCATAACACTAAGTAGCCTGTCAAATGACAGAGAGAAGGATTTCTTGCACAATTCAGAGCAATACGCTAGCTGACTACAGATGCAAGGAAAGGGTTTAAAATTGCACAATGTGCTGAAGAATGATATAAGTGGGGATTTTTTCTGACAGTTATTGGCAATTAGGAAGAACTGAGAGATAACTGTATTCCCTCTGTCCTTCATTCATCAGGTGTAGAGAGAATTTATGTAAGAAACAGTCTCAACCACAGCCAGTACAGCAGGCCAAAATGATTCCATTGTCACGCATGGGTTGTGCGTGTGGCAGGTAGGGTATGCATGGAGACTGTTTAAAGAACAGTGGCTTTCTGCATTGTGAAATGCATTTCAGAATAAAAGTGTCACCTGAACTATATTGTCTTGGGCTAATTACTCTGAATTCAATGACCAGTTAGTATTGGATAACAGCAACAATTAAGGCCAACAAGCCTGAGCAAGTGGTCTCCTTGGGGGGTGTTTATTTCCAATCTTTTATGACTTATCTAGTGTTTATCTAGTGTCTCAGGTGGTGATCTGCTTAACTGTACTGGTTGGAATGGAACATACGTGCTCTTCTCTCTAGGTTGCTGACTTTGGGCTCACTGAGATGTAAGAGTCCAGGAGATCTGAGAAATCCATTTTGATTTAGGTGTATAACTGAAATGCATCCAGAAGGGTGTCTGTGTTCCCCCTGTTCCAAAGAACAATTGGGATTTGGGGCTAAGTGCAGTACACGCATCTCCTTCAACAGAAGAGCAGGTTGCCAGTGGGGATGTGGTTCACAGTACTTCGTGTTAGTGTAAAAACAAGTGGGATGGGGCACTCCTTTTCCCTTGTGACTTACTCTCACTGATGGGAGGTTCCTTCTATTTCCCAAAGTGTACAAGAGAGTTTTTAATTTTATTGTAAGTTTCTTTCACCTCAAATTCTTTCCTCTGTATTTTTTTGGTTAGCAGTTGTTACAGCATCTGTATGGCAGAAGAGGTTGCATGTCCCCCTCTGCTTTCTACACACCATAAAAATAACTCATCTGTCACTCCCCTATTCCTAGAAGTTGCACGTGTCTGCAGTGTAAATTACGAAATAACTTGGTGTGATACCTTTTGATTTGTAGAGCATCAAAAACAGTCTCAAAAGTGACGGAAAAATACTCTGTTCCCCTGGATTCAAACTGACGTGAGCACTTTGATGTGAATCTCACATGGGCATGGAGGGAGTGGTTCTCTCTGAAGTAGTTCAGTCTGCACCTGTAACCTCTTAAACTGCAGTCATATCTCTCCTGTGAACCAATATTTGCTTAAGACTCAGGCATGATTTATATGGGAGTCTTGGTGTTGCAACAACTGCTCTGTTACTCAATAGGATTCCCAGACAACTGGTTAATACATAACAAGGCAGCTCCGTAAATTCAGTTGGTACAAATTCTCATCAGAGTGGAAAGGAGGAATTCTCGACATCATATCATATTTAATTCATAAAACTATCAAATCCTGTAATGGAGTACAACACACTCCAGTTAAACTGGCAGAGGGTTTGTTCTGTTTTTTTGGGGGGGAAGATGTTAATTTGTGTTAATTATTTAATGACAGTTTCCTAATTGTCCTGTGTAATTGTGCTTTTGTCCTGGGTCAAAATGTAAACAGAGTAGGATAAAATGAGTTAATTATAAAATGCCACAGCTAAAGGCTCTGTAGTGTGCAAGGCGATTCCAGTAACAATTAGCAGTGTGGTTAGTTCTGAGTCCAGGTGTAGGTGTATCCTGCTTCACTGTGGTGATGCATGCAGTTACCCCTACCTACCTGATGTTCTCAGTGATGGGTTCTGAATGAAACCCATTTGTCTGGTGTGCAGTTTCACATAAAAGTCTGCTCCCCTTATTTTATGTCAATATGTCAGTAAAAAAGAAGACTGAAAAATCTGAGGACTGTACAATAAGCAGATGTTGATAGTCAAAGACTCTAGGACAGAGAACTGATTTTACAAATGCCATCTGATCTTGGAGGTTCAGAGGGATGCATTTGCTCTATAAGTGGAAAAGATGAGTTAAAACTCTTCAGACAGCCTAGAAAATCCCCAGCATCTGTGTAAAACAGATGAGACCTCTGTTCTGTAGGTTTGAGGCTAAAACACTTGCGAGCCAGTCAGCTGCTTTCTCACTGAGAACACAACCCGAAATGTTTTAATGCTTCTGCACTGCTACTCCAGTATTTACTTACTCTGCTCTTCAGCACGTGTATGCTGAAGTCCAGTGATCACTTGGTTGGCAGGCAGCTCCCTGAATAATCATGCTGTTGCATGTTTGGAAACATTTTCTGACTTAATGACCTTTCGTTAACCTCAGGCTGCTCGTTGTTATCACCAGGGAGGAATAAATGTGTCTGTGTGACACGAATTGCTAAAGCTATATTGCCTGGATTGTGTGTCTTGCCTGTGGCTCTGCCAAGGGTGACCCTACTGCTGGGTTGGTTCCCAGGAGATGCAGACACCTTGCTCTCCTGCCTTCTTACCCAGTCACGGCCACTGTGGATAAAAGAGCTCTGACAGCCCCCTGGAAATAGCCAGCTAGAAACCATGCTTTGGTTTAAGTGATAAACTGTGTAAGGGTGCTGTAAAACTATGCCATTACATCTACTTAAACAGCGCCCAAGTAAAAACTGTACTGTCCAGGATCCATATCTGGAATCCACCCATTTTAAAACCCAACACCGGAAAAAACTGCAGCATGCTTGAATAACCAGCGGTACTGGAACTGCAAGTTCTGTCACAAATCAGTTATTTCAGCTTGGTGTTAGTCCATTGCTATGCATACCTAGCATAGCAATTGGTTGCATAATGAGCAAAAGAGAAGGGAAAAATGATCATTTAGAAGTCTAAGTCATTTTTGGATTAGTTTGTGACCTACCTCCTGGTTTGGGCCAAAAATAGACTTTGAAATTTCATAGGAACACATGCACGCTTTTATTTTCCTGCTGGCTGCTATTCATGAATACAGCACTGTGCTGATGTCTGTTCTTGGATCTTTTTGTATGGCATCTAAATATAGTGCATTTACTACCATGTTAATGGCAGTGACAGGAACATGAGAAGGAAGTCCTTTAATTGGCTTTGCACCTGCTCTGTCTGTGGATGTGTTCAGTGAATGCTCAGGTTCCTCATGGCCTGAGCAGCTAACACATGCAGTGACAGTGCCCAATGCACTGCTACAATGCATTGCTGTCTTTGTCCTTTGTTATGCTCTGCAGTCTTTTGCCAGAGACCATTATAGCATGCACAGTGCTTAATTCTATGTTGTTTTTCTTTTCTCCCTAGCTACCGCATCGTATCTGCCTCATGCTGATCCACTTGCTGTCAGGAGAACAAGTCCTATCTTGGGCAGCCCTCGTGCAGGACACGTGCTTACGTTGGGCAGTCCCCCCATGCCTCTGCGTGCTGCACACCCCTCCTGCAGCCTATGGGAGATAGAGAGCTAATTCCATGCAGGTAGGAACCAGCTGCTGCAGTGTTTTCTTTTTTAAGCATAGGCCTGAAGTTGTGGCTGTACGTAGTGCCCTGCGCTACCAGAAGATTTAAAGCTGCTTTTTGTTTTTTGATTTTAAAGAAATAAGAAAACACTTGGTTAATTCCTACTGTATTGTTGAAACCTTTGGGTTCTGAGAAACTTCCTCAGCTAAGTTTCTTCAATGAGATGAAATTGGTGTGGAGTGAGTAATTAAGTAACCTCTATTATAGTAAAGGTTTGGTCAGTGTGACTCCAGGAAAAGTCATTTTCTGGAACCTGAGCCAGGTAATGTTATCTTTTCACACTGCCTGGAGTACCTGGCACTGTAGAAGCTCTAGGTCTTTGTGGTTATCTTAGACCAACACAGCAAATGAATGAACATATTATCTTCTTAGGAAGACTGCTTTCTGGTGTAACACTTCCCTTACGTTAGTGAGATACGTTTATGCTGAGACAATTCCTAGAGTAAATCTTAATCTTTAGCCCCTTGGGTGCTCAGTCAGATGTACTTCAGGTCCAAAGTTGCACCTCAGGTTTAGCTTGCATTTTGAGCTGGAAACTAAGCAAACACAGAAGGAAACTGACGCAACTTGTCCATGGATCACCTCAAATCTAGTCCCAAAATTCTCTCTCTTCAAGTCAAAGCATAGATGTTATACCAAATTCTTTGGGTGAAATACTCTGCTCTGCCTGGGCTACTCAGTGTCTGTTTTAGCATGTAGTATCATTGCTGATAACATGAACCTGGAGGAATGCTGTCCTCCAAGAGCCCATTACTGTCACTGAGAAGAGGAAGATGGGACAGCAGTGTAGCCTCTTCTGCAGTTGCATCTTGCTGAGGTGACTTACACATCTTCAGACCGTCACAAACTCTGGCTTTCAGAGTACTGCTTTTGGCTGCTGATGCAAGGAGTAAGAAACAGCAGCCTTACTATTTGTTTAAAATTCAGCAAGGGGCTTCCCAGACATAGAAGCGAGGAATTGAAAAGTGAAAGCAGGCTCTGTGCTAAGTGCAGCTTGGACACAGAACTAGACTGAGAGCGTTTTGCTAAGGCAAAAGAGAGCTACTGTGTGGAGGTGAGCCGAGAGGCTGAGGGACACAGAGACAGCCCTGAACTCTCACTCACTCTTGCAGTGACTGCACAGCTCCTGTCCCAAAGCCTCCAGCCTCAGCCCAGTTTCAGAAATGGAATTCACAATCTCAACAGCAACCTGTTCCTGGTACGTAAAGAATGCTTATCAACAACTGCTAAGACATCTGCAAGCTTTTCAGCTGATAGAAGCATCTGCATCCTTCTGCACAAGTGTCTGTCATTCTCTTCGTGTCGTGTGGCAGATCTGGGCTTAGCTGGCATTTGATCTTGCCAGTAAAATCTCATGCTTGTTGGTATAATAATGAGAAAGACTTGGGAAAGAAAATTAAGTGTTTATGAGTCAGAATTCTAGACTTAGCTCTTTTGTGAGCAATAAGCAATTTCTGCCGCACTAATGCAATTGGAGTGAATAAAATCATGCGTCAATCCAACTGCAGTTCTCTTTGCTGCAGATCTACAAGTATTAAAGAAAAGTAAGGGGAAAAAGAGCAACAACTCTACAAAGCGTTAGTAAATCACACAAATTAATAAAAACAAATGTTTCATCTTATACTGTCAAAGACAGAAAAACAACTTTTGCCCTCTTCTGATTGAGTATTTGCTTGACTGCATCCATAACCATTGAAGAGTAGATGTTTCCATCCAGACTTGTTGAAGAAGCACTTCTGTTGCTGCAAAGGATATAGTGGATGCACTGATCATTACGTTCTGTTAAGCCACTGGGGAATAACCTGTGTGGTCATGGTATGAGAGCTGAGGGAAAAGTAAATTACAGAGGAAGGTGTGACACTTCTGTGATGGGTAGCTCTCTATCTCCATGCTGATAGCCAAGGTCATGCAAACTCTTAAGCCTCTTCTCACCCCAGGGAATCTTAGTTCAGAACGTTCCTTATTTACAGCATAATTAGTCACTCGGTGTTTTGTCTGTGCCCTCACTCTTCTTATCTCACCATTACTTCCTCTGCTTTAAAGCTCATGTATCCAGGGGATGCGGGCGGCATTAAAAGAAATATTCTTTTAATGAGTCTCATTTATTAGGTGCTACTGTTGATGAAACTATTAGATGGAATCAAAAATAGAACACAGATACGGAACCTATGTTTGCTATCTACCAAAAAAAAAAAAAAAAAAAAGTGTGCTAATGCAGCTGGGTTGCTATGGTACAAAAGCTGACATCAGGAACATGAAGATGCATTTGCCTTTTCCCAATACTTAAGATGGCAGGCAGATTGACTAATCCAGTGGGTAGGATATTGCACTGTTACTTAACAAGGTGCTTCTGGTGCACAAGAAATGGAAACAGGGATCGGTTGCTGCTGAGAATGTAATCAAGTTTCTCAAGTCTGATTCCAGTGTTAATAATTGTCCAGTTTGGGAGTGTTTGTGCTTAATTCCTTTCCTTGAATATTTTTCTTCTGATGCCTTTTTCAGTATATTCTGATCTTAACAGAAGCCTCAGTTTTGTTCATTTGACTACATGCATTATTTAAGCGTAGTAGATTCTTAGGAGCAGAAGAAAAACCACGTATACGAGTAGCAGGAAGAGGTTTATTTTATTTTGTTTCATCTGAATGCGGATGTAAAACTTGTGAAAATTACTACCTTAGTAGCTCTAGAATGGAAACCTTCCTCTGCTTATCCACTGGTTAAAATCCACAGCGTGGAGAACAGCAGTATCAGTTCATCACACATTGATTCTCCTATGTGCTTTAAGCCAAACCAGGAGATCTTGGCTAGGAGCAGAAAGCTAATTAGTTTGAGAGGGAGAGATTTCACATTTAGTGAAACCAGTGCCAGCATTTCTATGTACTGCACTCAGTTTTGCACCGTGCCTTCAGACCATTCATCTTTGGCATCGCTGCTTAGGTTTTGAATAAGACCAAGCTCACGCCACTGCTGTCACAAGGCTTCCTGCCCATTCAAACCAGGCATCTGGCAACATGAAAGAATCTTCACCCACAACTTAAGCTTGAAAGTCATCTTGCCAATAATGAATTCCTTCCTTAACCAACACTTACTTTCTGGGAATAGAGTAACAAAGGTGCTTTGGGCAAGTAACGTGTTGCTGTGACTTTAGATGAACTAGGTCTACAAGCCCTCAATATGACTCACCTTCATTTCTATCACGTGTTCCTCTGCTGCTTTGTTCTCTGCCTTTATCACATTGTACACACTTGTGGCTCCCCAGAAGATAGATGTTGTTTGTTGTAAAACATTTTGAACGTTTTTCAAGTGAGTTACGCCCTTTCTGTAAACTCAACAATAAATTACAATGAGTTACTAATTACTAATAGTGTTAAAATACTAAATGATGTAACGAGCAAACTGCCTTAGCCATTTCCTGTAGGAAATAAACATACAGAGTTAATTTGCATCCAGATACTTATCAAAACAGAAGTCGTTACAGGACTGGAACTTAAGTTAGACTGACATTAAGAAAAGGTGAGCGTGTTGGAAGCAAAAAGATACAAAACAAACATTTTTCTATCTGCTTCCAAGTTCTCTGAGGCTTTGTTATAAACTGTGTAAATTAAAGCAGAGCTCGTGTGTTGGTAAGAAGTGTCAGTGAGGTGGCCAATATCGACAAGCTAGAGGGGACAGGATTCTCTCTCCCAGTGTCTGACTTTTCTGCTGTTCACACCAGGAGCAATCTAGAAGATTACAAATAACTTCTATGGGTTTGGGAGCTTTGTTTTCTAGTTAATGTCCCGTTACTCGTGCTGTGAGCATGTCACGTGAAGGTCAAGCACTTGGAAGTAAAAAGACCGGCCACTGTGGGAGGTAAAATTAGTTCTGGTGTTTTCACTGCCTGCGTGCAGAGACCGCACCGGTGAGCTGCAGGTGGAACCTCAGCAATGGCATCGGCTGCTCCGGCAGGGATCTGCGAAGAGAACGTTTGTCCGCAGCTCTGCCTGGCCGCTTCCAGCATCCCAGTCCGCGCTCCGACCCGGGGATTTTACGTTCTAAACGAAAAGCTGAGGCGCAGAGGGGAGAAGAAGGCATCTGTCTGGCTTCCGTTCCGCCGCAGCGTCCCTAACCCACGCCCGGGTTCTGCCGCCGCTCAGCCGCGGTCGCTTCGGTGGTGCTGAGGCCGCCGTGCGAGCGCGAAGTTCCGAAGCCAACTCTCAGCTTCTCGGTAACCCCCCGGGCCCTGCGGGGCTTTCCAGCGCGGTTACCCACCGGCCCTTTCCCACCCGCTCCGCCCCAGCAGCTGGCGGGGCAGTGGCGCGGGGGCGGACGCGCTGCCTTCCTGCCGTTCGCCTTCAGTCGCGGCGCGGTGCGCTTTCTTTCTCCCGAGCCGAGCTTACACGCGGCCGCGAATCAGCCCCGGCACGCGGCAGCTGACTCGGCCGGCCGGCAAAGCAGACCGCTGAAAGAACGCTCTCGGTGACCGTAATCGTACGGCGCAGACGGAAAGTCACGACAGGCAGCACCGGGCCCCTCGGTCCGCCGGTAGCGCTCACCTCCTCGGACCTCCGCAGCCCCCCGCCTACGGCCCGTTACGAACTCCTCGGGAGGCAGCGGGCCGCTATCGCCGAGGGTCCGTAAGGGAAGAGGGGAGGTGGGCGGGGTCACCTTGCGCTGACCCCCCCACCCGCCCTGAGCTGCGCGCGCCGGTTACCAGGGCGACGGAGGAGCGGCCAATCAGCGCGCCCCGCGCCCGCCCCTTTTCTCTCCCGGGTGAGCGAGCACCAATCAGCGCGCGTTCCGGAAGCCGGCAGGAGGCGCGCGCCCGCTCCGCGGCCCTGCCCCCCAGCGTCGCTCTGGGCAGGAGCTGAGACCCGAGAGCCAATCGGAGCGGGGGGAAAAAGCGTGAGGTGAGCGGGCCCGCGTGCCGCTCTGCCTATAAAATGGGGGCCGGGCGGGGGCGCGCGGCTCATTCGCGGTCGGCAGTGGCGGCAGAAGAGCGCCGCGAAGAGAGATAGAGGGCAGCGCGAGAGCCGCCGCGCGCGTCCGCCCCAACGTCCCTTCCCCGCCGCCGCCCCCTCCTGCCATGAAGACCAAGTTCTGTAACGGCGAGGCCGACCCCTCTCCTCTCGGGCTCCTCCTGAGCTGCGGTCCCGGCTCCGGCGGGGGCGGCGTCGTCCTCCCCGCCGCCGGCCAGCCCCCCTCGCCGCTCTCCCACGGCGGCCCCGAGGGGAAGGACCCCGCGGCGGCGGGCAGAGGCGGCGGTGCCGTGAGCCCGGCCTCCCCCGCGCCGCCGCCGCCGCCCGAGGAGGAGCCGCCGCTCGACCCCCGCACGCGGCGCAGGGCCTATCTGTGGTGCAAGGAGTTCCTGCCGGGGGCCTGGCGGGGGCTGCGGGAGGAGCAGCTCCGCATCAGCCCCATCAGGTCAGTGCGGGCGGAGGGGCGGGGCCGCCTCCCGGGGGACCGCGCGCTGCCGCTTCTGCTCGCTGCTTCTTTCCCTGCCCTCCTCGTTTTTTCTTTTTCATTACCTTCCTTCCGAAACCCGCTGCGAGGGGCGGGCGGAGGGCGCTCGGGCCCGTGCCCGTATCCGCGCGGGGGGGCGGTGGGACGTGGCTCCTGTAAGGAGCGATGGGCGCTGGTGACTCAGCGCGATGACAGCTGGGGAGGTTCGGGCGGCTGGGATGGAAACGGCTGGGGGGGGGGGGGGAGGGGGTCCTCCGAGCGGCGTGGGAGATCCCTGCGAATTAGGTAGTCTCTGTGTGTGTGTGACACCTCGGTCGGTGTCCCGGTGCTCCATCGTTCTGCCGGACCCGCGATGGTCGCGCTTGTCTTCTCAGAGAACAGCACTGCCTGTAATTCCTGGTTTTGCCTTCCTAATGCTTATGGGGTTGTTTTGTTGTTGTTGTTGTTTTTTTTAACACAAAAAATGCGTGTATATAGCCCTAGTTAGCAATAATAAAGTATGAACAGTTGACAAATATCAGCTGAGCACCTAAAGAACCTGAAGGTGGGACCCGGTGGGATCTATGCACCGGTTCTGGGGGAACTGGTGGATAAAGTTGCCAAGCTGCTGTCCGTCGTATTTGAAAAGTCGTGATAGTCTCTGCTATATAAAGTGAGTGTGGTTGGCTTATATCATTAAACGTATTTAAAATCAAGTAATTGATTGAAATCTGGCACAGAAGGCCCGTGTGCTTTTAGTTCTCGCTTGGCAGCGGTCATAATGAGTTAACAAAGGGAGAGAATCACAAGAAAACTGATACTGTCCCTTAAGGACAGCCTAGACTGGTGTCTCTGTAATCCCCATTGCTTGATTCTGCTTTCATCCTTGTTAGTGTGTGCTGCTGGCTGTAAGCACTTAATTTCTAAAGCCCGAGGGTTTAGCACAGTTATTCTGGTATTTCTTGGAATTCTGCCCTCTGAGATGCACTTGAAAAGTCGCTTGGTGTTTTCTGGCTGGGAGGAACTGAGGATGGGCTGGCATTTCAGAATGGGTGAAACTGTGGGAATTGGTGGTGTTTTGGCCCGTGCTTTCTCTGAGAGCAGAGAAAGACTCACAGTCAATCCTAACTGCTCACAGGCACACCTAACTGCTGTGATTCTGGGAAGTTATGGATGGCTTTGCAAATAGGTGATTGGGAAGGGCTTACCCTTTGGTAATTTGAAGTAGTATTTCCTTGATTATAGGTAACTTTTAAGTTCTGGAGTGTGTAAAACTAGTGAGATCTCCGTTGAATGGAGTTCAGCCTGAGCAGTTTGCTGCTCTTGTTTGTCTGGAGGGGGTCCAAGAGAGGGATTTCTGGACTTCAATGCACTGTATGCAGGCAGAGTATGGTATGAGTAAGCGACAAGAGTGATGAGACAGGATTTGCTTAGTTCTTCTCCAATAGTTTTATGAACTGAGTTTCTCTGTATTTATTTCTCCTATTTAAATACCAGTATTTTCATTCAGGGTCTAGAAAATCTTTCAGAAAACTGTCTAGCACAGTTTCAGTGAAACCAGAAGTGTATTTGGTATAACTAATCAATATTATGATCACATCTGAGTGGTTGGTTCTGATCTCCATTTGATACCCTTTCCATCTGTCTGGTTTTCCTACCTGTTCACCCCCATGGCTCACTTACTTCATATGATTTCCCTAAACGTCCCTTTTTGAATGCCTGCCAAGCCACCTGGTTCTCTTCTGTCTGCTTTCTCGAGCGCATTGTGCAGCTGCTGATTTACCCTATTTGCTCAGGTTTTTTTCTTCTCAATCATTGGCTCTCGATCTGTAGTCCAGCCCCTCTTCTATCAGTCACCTCCCAGTAGATACATACCAAATCATCCACTTTCTTGGTGGCTCTCTGAAAAGTTTTTCTGATTTCCCAGAGGGATTGTAAGAGAACCCAAATAATTATTTAAAAAAACATTAAGGTGAGTATCAGATTAGGACTAACAACTGTGATTTTGGATCTGCCCGGATTCCTGGAATCAGAGCTCACTGTGGGGTATCACTGAATGCCTGTACTTCAGTGCTTTGGGTGATGAGGAGAACAGCATTGTGGTGGTGCTGCAAACTACAACACAAGTACTGCTATTTAGATAAGAGAGTTACTTCAGTAAGGTGATGAAGTAGCATGCTGCAGGTAGAAATTACCAAGCTTTTACATCTTTGCTTCCTCATCCCTTTTCTGTTAGCTACTATTTTTGGATTGTATCTGTTTTTGGAAGGTGTTGTTAATGATGAGATATACAAGGCTTTTTTTTTTTTTGTAGGTGTGATTTGCATTTCTATTCTGGCAGTAAACCAGAAGTTTCAGGGCTTTTTTGTCTGCTGGAAGAGGAAGTAGTAATGTGGGTCCTTTCCGACTCAAAATATACTGTGATGCTGCAGAATTTTTTTGTTAATGAACAAACTGAGGGCAATGAAATTAATGCAAAAAGACAATTTGGTAAGGAAAACACAGGTTTAGTAGGCTGTTCTTGAAGTTTGACTACCAGAAACTAGGAAGGACTGCTTTCATCTGGTATCTGGCTTGTAAAGCTGTAAAACACAGGTGCTGTCTCTTTTCCTGATCACATGAAAAGTCAGCATACTTGCATGTAACCCCTGAGTGGCTGAAGTGCAGATCTCCCCATTTTGTGCCTTACCTGATCAGATTGCGATCAGTAGATCAGACAGCTGTAGCAAAAGGTGTAGTAGCGTGTCTCCAGTTCATAGCAAGGGAACACTCATCCAAATTAGCAAATAATCCATACCCTTCTCTTTGTAGAGGTGGCCTCAGCAACATGCTGTTTCAGTGCTCGCTGCCTGATTCCATTGAGACAGTTGCAGATGAACCACGGAAAGTTCTGCTGCGCTTATATGGTGCAATCCTGCAGATGGTGAGTACATGGAGTGCTTTGGGAGAGGGAGGGCTTCTGTAGCTTGACTGAGATGTGTTTGGAGATCTTCATCTGTGACACACTGCTGTGTTATCCACTTGGGAATGTGTTTTAGCAGCTGTGGGGTAGATGGTTAGCTTAAGGCAGTGCTCTTTGTAGTTTGTTATTGTCTAGAACTTACGCTCCTTTCTACGCAGATCCTGCCGGCGTCTATCAGCTGAAGACTCATTTGCTGTCCGTTTGATCAGTAATGCTTTGTATATGGTGTTAAGTTTGGACTGTGGTGTTCTAGAAATGTTATTAAAATCTGCTTCTGTACAGTGATGTAGGACTGGCATAACTAGCAAGACTGTAGAGGACTAAACCATTTAATTTCAACCTGTAGGGCTTACAACTGAGATTAAAGTTTTTGTCAAACTTAACTGACACAATGCTCAAGCATTTTATTAGAGACCTCGTGGGTAACTGTGCTATGGGAAGACTTGATCTATGGTGTTCTAATAAAAATGATGCACGAACATCAATACCATATAGCCATCTCATTCCAAAATACATTTTCCCAAGTGTTTGATGTGCCTTATAGCTGGCATAAAAGCTTAACAAGATGTTCATCAAACTCTTGTGCTATTCCTTTTTTTTTTTGTCAGTAAAATGCAAACAGCATTTAAATTTGTCAAACCTTAAGAGAAGTGGTTGGCAAATCTGTTTGAAACTGTAGAAAAATCTTGTGGAGATGATCTCTTCTAAAGCTTACAGACTATTACTGTAGGACTATATGGCAGATCTTGTCTTATCCATCTCTGTTGGGCATTTGATTACACTGCAGTAAATCACCATAAGTGTTCAGCCTTATGAAAAATGGCAGCTTCATAAAATTACATTTGGATGTTGACAATAGTTTCTATTTGACATAGAGGGTCTGGCTTCATTACCTGTTGTGATATTTTCTAATAGTCACTTGCTTTAAAAAACTGATCCAATATCTGCAGGAGATTGACTGTTGTGGAAATTTTGGTCCATTCTTCCTGCATCCTCTGCTTTGACCAAGCTGACTATCAAAAAATCTCATTAGATACTGTCACTTAACTGGCTTTCAACTGTTTTTATGTAATGTGAGATGCAGACTTTACCAGAAATAATGTAAAAGATTGCAGTGATTTGAAATAGCATGGAGCATTTGCCTACACCACCGTATGTGTGTTGGGAAAGTTAAACAAAAACTGTGTAAAAGTGGATTAATTCCAGTTTAAATAATCTGTACTTTGGCTTAAGAGAAACCAAAAATAAAGTGGGGGGGAGAGGGGGAAAAACAACAACAAAAACTTGGAGAAATTGTTTCTGAAGTGATTAGGATTGGTGATACCATTTTTTTTCATAACTATTAATGGCTTTAATGCAGTACTGACTTGATATGTAGAAGTCTTCAGTAGGAACATGGGCTATAAAACTTAATGTAGTGATAGAACTTGTGTTGCCCAAGAGGTGTGAAGAAATGTAGCGTTCCCCCCCATCACCCTTTTTTCTTTTCTAAAGGAAAAGTAGACTCTAGTGTTTGGTTGCCCTTCTCTTCCCTCAGGGTTTTTCTTAACTTGTCTTTTCTGTGCCCCTATTTGCTGAAGAAATCAACAAAATTGGGGGCTCTAAAATCAGGGAACTAATTTGGTTTGAAAATTGAAAGTGTGTTCATAACTTTCTAACCTTTCTGCTCTTGGTGTTAAAGGATCTTTTGAGATGTCTAACTTCCTTTATTTCCGTAGTGGCAGTGAAATGACTGCTTTTGTTGGTGCAGTTCACTAAAGGTTAAGTAAGCAGAAAAAGTCCCAAGGTAAAACTTTCAGATTGCATTGAGGTTCACAATTTTTGTCAACAAACATTTGTCTCTTCCAGCCCCTGTACCTTAAATGCGAGTTAAAATATAAGCAAACTGTTTTATTGGGGTATTTTGAAAACCTGACTTCAGATTCTTGTGGATTTCAGCGTGGCTTAGGCAGAATCTTATGACAAGCCTCTTGTTATGAGGGAGTGATCTTTGACTTTTTTAATGATATCACTTGAGTTTAAAGCCCCGTAGAAATGAAGGGACACCGCTTAAGTTGAATTTTGAGACCTTAATGCTAAAATCAAGACTTAATTCTCACTGGCTTGTCTTTTACTGACGCTGGATATTAGTAGCTACCACTTACTTTTTGAGTCATTGTAGTATATTTTAACACCTGCCCATCTTGTTTTCTGTAGCAATTGGAGCACTAAACAATGATATCAGCTCCTCTTATTGTCCCTGTGAGTACTGCAGATCTGTAGCCATCTGCACCAAATTGACACAGATACAGCTGACCAATTAAAGTAAAATTTTTGAACAGGGTTGAAGTGAAAAGTAGGTACTCCACACTAACTTGGGCAAATAATACTGACACCATTTTCTTTGAGCCACCTTCTAAAGGAACCTTTTCAGCAGTTTGAAAATAGCCCCAGTTTGCTTATTATGAATCTTGGAAGACACAAATGTCAGTACATGAAACTCATCCAATATAAGCCATGCCAGTTGGCTAAAGCTGCCACGCAGGGAAGGCTTTGTGCCTTCCTCTGTCATAACTGATATGTTAAAGCCAGTTTTCTTTGTGTGCATGAATGTTTGGGGGGGGAGTTGGGTGGAGATGAATGGAACTAGCTTGGCCATTGTTACCAATGGTTGCACTGGCATGGATGTTTAAAAATCAAGGACTTCTCTTGAGTATATCCTTGAGCAGAACTTTTTTTAAGACAAGAATTTGTGCTTGTGACAGGTTAAAGTACTAACCACATTAAAACTCAAGTGTTTGAGGCACAATGCAGATATGTCACCCATTGGAAAAAGGGAAATGTCTTACCCTGCTTCTTTTATTCTTGCTCCAGCTGACTAGCTAAATTTAAAGAGGAGCATTGAAAATACAACTTCCTCATTGCAAAATGACTTGAACTGTTGGCTAAATTCAGTTGCAACAGCTGAAGCAAAAAGTTCTCCACAATGCCATTTCAGGCCTCAAGATTGGGTTTCATATACAGATCACTGTAGTGGTTCTACTTAAATTCAGAAAAAAAAAAAAGAAAAATTCCCATCTCCTAGAAATACCAATAGAGTCTCCATATATGTTAAGCATCAACAAAAGAAAAGCCCAAATTGAGGTGAATTTCTTTGAAGTTCACCTATCAAAAAGTAAAATGGTGATTGATTCCCATTCTCTTACACATGTCAAAAGAACCTTGAACTCTGTTTCACTGGGACTGTTACTTTGCAAGAGCTAAAAAAAATCTTACATAGAAATGAGGAAAAACAAACCAATATACCTAACGTTCATCTTTGGTCTCTCAATTTCTTTGTGAGCAGACGCAGAATAAGTATAAATGGTTGCCACTGTTCTGTGGCAAATCCTTTTCCATACCTGCCTTGCTGCCTTTTATTATTTTTTTAACTAAATAAAATGCAGACTGCTGTGTAACTGTAATTATCAACGTCTTCTGTGGTTGTTGGTGTCCATGTCTGTTTGTAGCATGGAGTAACTACAAATCCCTG
Source organism: Chrysolophus pictus (assembly GCA_037305975.1). Classification (NCBI taxonomy): domain Eukaryota; kingdom Metazoa; phylum Chordata; class Aves; order Galliformes; family Phasianidae; genus Chrysolophus; species Chrysolophus pictus. Next base: position 16,259,760 of record CM074580.1, on the reverse strand, counting down.
GCGCTGGCAGACGGCTTGAAAGAAACCAAACACCTCTTACGGGGATATATTTGTGTTGGGTGGAGTTAAGGGTGTTCTGGGGGTAATGTACCACTTTAGTTGTATATGCATGTGTTCTCTGCTGCAGGCTTGCCCATGCGATCGTGCCTAGAGCACTCTGGTTTCCAGGTGACAGACACGATTCACGGTATAGTATGAGATCTCTGAAGTTGGAGCGTTCTCTACAGCTTTCATTTTCTTTAGTACTGGATGTCAATGTTTAAAAATAAGGCTTAAGTAGCGCCAGCTACTATCTGTGCATCTGAATGTTTAGAGCAATAACAAAATCTCAAAATATTGCCCCTTCCTTTCCTCTGCTCCCTCAGAAGGGAATGGTAACTTGAAATGAAGAGGATTAGAGAAGTCTTTGTGGCTTTTGAACAAGAATTCCTAGTTCAAGTCCTACATGTGTTAAATACTAGGGCTTTCTAATTAACGTATTTCTCCAGGCTTAGCAGGGATCAATGATGAGAGGCAGGTAGGTTCTCAGGAGCAGAAATAAGTCACTGCTGAATCTAAAACTGTTTGTGCTCCCGCCCTGTTCAAATAAATATCTTTTGCCAGCTTCAAGAATTAGAGAGCTTCCCCTGCTGCCATTACTTCTCAGTCAGTTCATTGTAGTGTTGTAATTTCTTGGGATTTGAAAATACTACAGTACTATGATTTATACCGACTTGAAACAACTAAAGCAGAGTCTATGCAGAAAAGTGGAGTTAATTTAAAAGTTTCACATTTGTAGGCAGAGCTTGCAGTTACTTTGAAAAAAAGGTACAAATTGCTCCCTCTCGACAGAGTTCTTCTGTCAAGCATGTTTTTAAATAGAATTTGTCTTCTAATTACAAAAGAAATAAATATGGGGAGTTAGGGAGAAAATGCTGGAAGAATTCTGTTCTCTGTATCAAACTGCCAGGTGTGTAAACACAATCTGGTTGTCTTCTAATCGCAGATAATGCAGAATGTCTCCCCTTCTAGGACTTTGATCTCGTACCTGAAATGTACTGCGTTTAATTAATTTCCACGATCAGTGAACCTCAAATTAGACTATATACAACTTTTTATTGTCTTTATGCATTTAGTTATCCTCTCTAATAAAAATCTAGCGAGATTTCTGAATTTGCTTTGAGCAAAAACCTTCTCACAGTAACAACCGCTGAACAAATATTTCAGTAGTTTGTTCTCAGGGATGTAGAGCACATGCCCGTTCTTAGTTTATATTTCTGTTCAGAAGGACTGATTAAAAACCTCTAGCAATTATTTAATCCTCTCCTATTTGAGTAAATAAAATCTCCTCATTGCTATAAAAGTAAATAGCTCCCAGAATAAGTTGGGCATAAGTTGGAGTGTGGTAGTGGAGTTATATTTAAAAAAAAAAAAAAAAAAAAGGAAAGAAACAACGCCTGAAGTTTTGACTGCTTGAGCCAAGAGGGTGAGCTGGTTATGTAGATGAATATCTATGTGATGGTATCTCACGATTTGAGATGTTTGGCTTTGAGTCACTTTTCTCATAGATGATTGTGCAGACTGAAAATCAAATCCTAGTGCTTGAACATCCGTTGAACTCTTTAAAGAGTTTAATTCCTGTATTTCTGTTACATGAAGTCGCATCCCGCTTTACCTCATTCACGTTGACAGCATGTATCATAGAATCACTAAGGATAGAAAAGACCCACAGGATCATCCAGTCCAACCATTCACCCATCACCAATGGTTCTCGTGTACTGGAGACTGTGCTACTTCTAGGCTGAGCACATGGCCACTTGTGAAGACTGATCCTCTCCAAGCTCCCATTCCTATCTACAAGTTATTTGCAAATTGCTTTGCATTCATCCTGCCCTGGATGCTAATGCTGAGGGAACAGAAAAGAGGAAGGGGTGCTGCAGAAGTCTCCTTTTCTGATGACTCTGCGGTTACATCCCTAACTGCCTCCTTCTAGTGGCACAGTGGATGCCATTAGGATATCTCCAACGCTAATTTGAGGTGGAGTCCTTAGAACTGGCTAGCTCTTTACACACGCCTTCTGTAAAGTGGACGCCAGTTCAGGTTCTAGGGGAAAGCCTAATCTGCTTACCTTCTGATGAACTGAGCCATTCTGAGAGCACCATTAATCAGGAAAGACTCCTGGATGGTGAGTAACTTTCTGACTGTTCAAGAAAAATCTGTAAGATGCAATAGTGGTATTGATGTCGGACATGCTTGTTCAGAGAAGCTCTCTGTAAATTACTTAAATGCTATCGTGTAGTTACACGTTTAGCTTTTAGCGAATGCGTTTTGACTTTATTAATTTCCTTGAAAGGAATATAAACTAATAGTAGTCTTCGTATTGTCTTGTTTTAAGCTTAGTATCCTAGTGGAATGGGAAGTACTTGCTGAAAGACCATGGATTCATGTTAACTATACTTCTTCTATAGCTTCTGAAATAACGTAACTGCATAGCTCGTGTAAATCTTTAGTTTGTTGTATTGTACTGAAGACAGCTGGTGTTGCTTAACTGTATTCTGTTAAGTTGGTATTTCCACCCGTTCTGGACATGTTAGAACGTTGGGACAGAAAGGTATGCACACGGTTCTGTGAATCACTCTGTTTTATTCAGAGGGTGGAGATGCAGGCTGCCTTCATGGGCCTCTAAACTCAGTCTGGTTTAAACAGTCTATGGTGGAATTGCAACATAAAGTAGCAGCCACAAACTATCGCTAAATCTAAGCAAATATTTGCTTTCTCTTCTCCTTACCTTCAGAACTTTAAAGGACAAGGCTTTTATTACGTCTTGAATTTTAAATGTGTGGCTCTATTAAAAGCATGTGCCACTGAAGGTGGGGTTGCTGAGGGTGTGATTTGGTACTCTGAAGCTGCTTTGTAATGACAGTCAGCAAGCCTAGCACAATACATTTTGCATGGAATTGGTTGAAGCTTTGCTTGTATACTGCAGTTCTTGCTGATATGACTTTAGCTTACGTGGGCATTTCTTTTGAAGATAAATCCTGGATTTGCATACCTGGTGGTATATGCACATAACAGCCTGGACAGTATATATATTCCTTACATAAATAAGGAAATTTTTGCCAAAAGAATTTAGGAGAAAAAAAAAAAAACATTTAAAATTATGTTTAAAATGAGTGCTTTGCAAGCTTTACCAATAGTCCTTCAGAGGCTTTTATGTGATTTATGTAGCTTATCTCTTAAGTGTTTTAGCTGCAAGAAGAATGTCATCCCAGATGTCATTCAGAGGGACTTAATTTTCTATTAATTTAAAGCATATATTTAAGCTTGTGATGCATTGAAATCACTTTTAAAATACTGGGAAACAGAAACACTTGAAACCCATCTCCTGGGCTATTTGCAGGAGTGGCTTGATCTCAGTGGCACATCCTTTTGAAAGGTTTTGGAGTTGGTGGAATAGTACTGTGGTCAGAGGTCAGATGGATGCTAGTGCTGTAGTTGTCACAGATCAAGACACTGTTGAGACATCTAGTTAACTGTAGCTGGCACTTCTACTCCCTTTGTTCTGGTGGTTGCAGGTTAATCATGTTAAATTTCATCTTCTCATTGTGCTTGCTTTTTCTCATTCATAGAGGTCCTGTAATAAAGGAGAATCAGAACAGTCTCAAAAGGAAAATGACTTGCAAGTAAGTAATTAAATTTGCTTGCTTAACAGAAGTATAGAAATAGGGAAATACCATGAGTCTGCTTGTTCTGAACCAGCAGTCAATCTGCCTGGTGCCTGGGCTGTGTTGTTAGAAACTGTGAAAAGTAAGGAAGAAAACACATCTATTTGCTCATAAAAGTGATACAGTGATGTGAATATCTGTGCATAGTTTGGAGATATTTAAGTACTCTACATTAACATGAAACACTCCAATTTCAATACAGATGGCTTTGTACCAGTTCTTGCCCTTGTAACTAATAAAGCAGGGCTCTTCTTTCTGTGCTAGAGGAGGATCTCTACCTAATCCCTACTCTATAATGAAACTTAATTCTTCTGAGGAAAGTATATGGAGCTGGGGAGTTCCTTTTGAACACAAAGTGGTTTTGATTAGCATTGTGCTTAGATCATCTTCATTCTGCAAACTTAATGCTGTTTGTGTTTGAAACCATTTCTGCTCATCCAGCATAATGTCTGGCAGAGTGCAATTTTTTATAGTCATCTGAACAGAATTTGGTAGCTTAGATTTTTACCTTGGCAGTATTTCTCCTAAGGGTAACATTGCAGCTTGTTAGCCAGATGGTTTGCTTCTTACACATTATCATTTGTACTGTCATTTTTCAGTTCTGTAAAGGCTTTGGCAGTGATTAAGGAGGAGTACATATTACTCAAATATAAATGCTGCTTTTTTCTTGTATTGTTTTTGCTTCCTGAGAACCTGAAATGGCCTAAGCGTTTTTCTGGGGAGTAGAACTCAACTCACCTTAAGGTGGTTTTAAAATGTTTGTTTTTGAATGTCTACTTCTGAAGCCTAGATGAAATATCAATGAAGTTAGCGGAGCTGCCCTTGTTCTCAGTTGACTGATCTGATGGCAGGAGGAATTCTTTGGCTGCTCCATTCAAACCTTTGTCTTCTAAGTGCCAGGTCTGAGAGCATTCAAACTCAGATGTTCTACTACTGCTGAGTTTGGGTAATGTTCACCTGAATTTCTGTCTGGAAGCAGATCTTTCATGGAGACATGCAGCCATTCTTATTAATATTGCTGAAACAATGTTTAGAAACTTGCAAGCACGTAGTTGTGGATTATTTTAATGTTCTGCATTTTCAAGTGTGGTAGGTAATTAGGATTAGGCAGAACCATAACAAAAGTAACCGAAATGGTAAATGGAGATCTCTCTGATTACCACTCCTGATGCGGTAAGGGGAATCTTAATGAAAGGGAGGTTTAGGTTAGATATTAGGAGGAAGTTTTTCACACAGAGGGTGGTGACGCACTGGAACAGGTTGCCCAAGGAGGTTGTGGATGCCCCATCAGCATTCAAGGCCAGGCTGGATGTGGCTCTGGGCAGCCTGGTCTGGTGGTTGGTGATCCTGCACATAGCAGGGGGGTTGAAACTAGATGATCATTGTGGTCCTTTTCAACCCAGGCCATTCTGTGATTCTGTGATAAGATCAGACATAGGATGAGTGAAAAACACGCTCCCTTTGAATTCTGCTATTAAGGTTTGATTTGAGGTTGTAGTCTGTGGATAAAGCACTGTAGAAAAACACTGGGATTGTCAACTGTCTGGAGCTTATTTTTGTTGATGGCTATCAAAGTTTCTTTTGAACTTTTCTTAGGATAAAATGGTGGGATAAAGTTAGGTGGGTTCAAGGAACACTTAAGCTTGAATTCAGAGGAAAAAGTATACTTCTCTTACAGAAAGTGGTCTGGGGATTTATAGGATATCTTTACAGATGACCAAATTTCTCAATTATTCCCATGTATAAGATCATCTTTTGCTTTGGCACTTGCTGTTATCCAAGTATCCTGAATTATCTTTTAGTGAGATGTGAAATCAAGAAGGTAGCATCTTAGTGGGCACAACCAACAGAATTGCTGTAAGGCTTTTAAAACACCCTAGTTTTGTACCAGCAACACACAAGTTCAGTATCTGTTGGCATTGGGGTAGGCATTTAGTAACCTACATGTAATTTGCTTTCCTTTTGATGCTTGTTGTTAGGCTTTAGAACTTTCACATCTGTGGAGCTAAGTGTATGTGAAATGATAGCATATATATCTTTTTGGTGTGTTAGTTCTGCCTCAGCTGAGATGGAAAAATAGTGGAAGGCATGAGTGTTTACTGCATTCATGTGCAAGTCATCTGAATCTCTTAAGTGATTTCCTTGATGTCCTCTTCACTTTTTATTGAAGTTAATACTTCAGAATGTGGTTGTTAGTCTTTGCTACACTTCAAAGTGAAATGCTACGCTTTCCTGAGAGAGTATCAGTGCAATAAAATGTAGGACAGTAATTTTAAAAAAAAAAAAAACTGTGAAACTGCTTGAAGATTGCTTAAGAGTGGAACCTGAATAAAAAGGGTTATCTGCTATCTGAGACGGCAGCGAATGTAGTCATACAAAAGGCTCTGTAGCTTAGAATACCTGAGAGCTTTCCTAGTTTTGTGATCTTGCTACTTAGGCTTATTAGTATCATGGGTCAGGTTTTGAGGTGAGCTGTTCAAATATCAGCAGAGTTCATAAACCTCTTGAATTTAAGCACAGCCAGATCCCTGATGACGTAGTTGCTAGATGTAGAGATCTATTTTATGGCTTCAGTTTTAGAAATAATCTGTCAAGAAAGCTTTAATTCAGTGACTTTAACTGTATTTTTGAGACATACTTCATATAAAAAAACCTGCTGGCCTATGATTGTTATGGGCTGAGCTTATTGATGTAAAGAAAACCTCATGAAGGCTGAGGTATGTTTGGACATAGTGGAGGAAGAATGTTTATTCACTCTCGCCTCCTTAGTGGGAGTTTAAATTATTCTCTCCTTCTAATAAAAAGAGAAAGAGGGAAGACCTAAAATGTGCTTAGTAGAAACAAACCCTAATTCATTCTTAATGAAAAGCTGGTTAGTTCAGTCACTTGCTTTATTCACTTGCATGATTAAACTGTCCTTTCATGAGATACTATTCCAAATTGTGTTAAAATCACTAAGAATAATATTTATAGTTCCTGTGATGTGTTTGAGCAGGATAAGTTCCTTTGGGAGATAAATTTGCAGAGTTCCCACAGCATAGGGAGGAGAGAATAGTTTGGTTTTTGCATAGTCTTCCTTTGTCCTGGCCCATGCAATGGTATCTAAATAGTACTTGTTTTCTCCCCAGTTTAAGACTTGTTAAACTTTTCTGGAAGCACCACATCATGTTTTGATATTTTTAAAAAAATTTTATTTTTCAGGGGGCAGAAGCCATGGTTTTGGAAAGTGTTATGTTTGCCATTCTGGCAGAGAGAGCTCTTGGCCCAAAGCTGTATGGAATCTTTCCACAGGGGAGACTAGAGGAATTTATTCCCGTAAGTCCTGTTCATGATTAGTTAGTGGGCTGGTAGTTTTAATTGATCATGACAAGAAGGTCTCTGAACTGCCCAGAGAAGCAGGGATGTGGGAATGGAATACTTGGCAGTCTGCAGTAATTGCTAGCTGTAATTCAATACAGTTACAGTGGGTGTTAGAGAGCCCAATTATAGCTCTTGCCAGGGAGAGATATCTAAAAATTCCTCAGCTGTAGCAGAGACTAATAAATGAAGATAAAAAGCTTGTTAGGTACCAAACATAGCATTGGAAGCTATAGAGTAACACTTTCCTTTAAAAGCAGTGAGAGCACATGCTTTTGATGTCCTTAAATATTTATACTCAGTCTGCTTTGAGGGTATTCTTGGTGTGAGATCTGATATTCCCCAGGTCTTGATCTAGAGCAGAGTTGATTAAGTCATAAGTAAGCTGGGCTAGCTAACTCAGCTTTTTCAAATACAGTTTATCAATTTAAGTTCATACTGGGGGGATGAGGGAAAAGTGTATTGCTTAAGTACTAACTCTTTCTCACTTAACTGTATTTAAAGAATACTGTACTTTATTACAGAGCAGGAAACTAAGTACTGAAGAACTTAGCTTGCCTGACATATCTGCTGAAATAGCTGAGAAGATGGCAATATTTCATGGCATGAAAATGCCATTTAATAAAGAACCTAAGTGGCTTTTTGGGACAATGGAAAAGTAAGTTATACACTATTTAAAGTACATAAACAGGGTGGCTTGTCGTAAACTCGATATTTGGAACATTCTTCCTGAATGACAGTACTCAAAAACCATTCCTTAGCTATCTGATGATCTTAAATTATTTGGGGGGGATACATTTTCTTTAGCCTTTATTTTTTTAAATTTCCTTGATTTTAGTTAAATTTAATATTAATGTGGGAAGATGTTTTATTTATTGGCATAATCACTGTACTGTTGTCTTTATTTTTAACAGGTATCTAAATCAAGTGCTGAGGATAAAATTTACTAGAGAATCCAAAACTAGGAAACTGAACAAACTGCTCAGTTACAATCTACCCCAGGAAATGAAAAATCTAAGGTAGGCTTATCTACAACTATCTTCTCAGTTTTAGTATCAATTTGTGTATTTGTTCAAGTACACTACCCTATATTCATTTCACTTCACTAGTTGGAGGTTTTGTGGCTCTGTAGCCAACCTGTGTGTAGTATTACTACAAATGAATAAAATCACTCGCTGATCTAAGATGCTGATCAATAAAGTCCTACTTCTGTTCTGATCTTCTGCTCGTAATAAAGAAAGCAGGCTCTTGCTGGAGATAAATAGCACTTCAGATTCTTACAACAAAGTCCATCCTTTAGAAGTTGAACTGAACTTAGTGATGTTACTTATTGGCTCCTGTACTGCTGTTTTCCAGAGCTTTGCTTGAGGCTACTTCATCACCAGTTGTATTTTGCCACAACGACTGCCAGGAAGGTAAGCTGGCCTTGTTCAGTGATGCAGTGTTGAGCCTTTTTCCAATCACTTGTTTGCTCTCTGAGAGGCAGACGTATTATCAAGGTACTGCCCTGGCAGCTGACCTGAAGTAACAGCCTACGCACTCCCAGTGTGCAGCAGCAGCAGCAAGGCAAAATGCATTGACTTAACGACTGCCTGGGCTAATGAAGAGAATGACTGTAGCGTCATAACTCAAGCTAAGTGTGTACACAAGCTCAGTTAGTACAGATTTGAGTTTCCTGATAGCAGCATCTTTGCAGCTTTGAGTGAGATAGGATATTCTGTAGCCCTTTCGAAAAAAAGAGCTGAAGAAGTGAATGGTGAAAGTGGAGATTAGAGGAGTTTGAGTCAGCAGTTCTCAACTTGTACTGGTAAGAAATATCAGAAAAAAAACTTACTTCCCCTTTTTCTCAGTCATGTAGGAAATCACACTTTTTATGAACTAGTTGTCCAGGAAGAAGAGAGAGGAGGCAGGGCTTGAGGTGCTGGCTTGCTGTGTTCTGCGTGTGGGTGTCCTTTTATCTGTACAGAGGGTAAGCTAGGCTGAGCTGCAAGGATGTTATACCAGGACCATGTGTGGGGCTGTTGTATTCTCAAGGGCCCCCACACTGTTAGTGAAGGCCGAGGAATGGGGCTAGAAAAGGATTGCCTCAGAGGACAGGCACATAGGGATAGGGAGCACAAGGAGAAAAAGCCACTGAAATGAGGAATGAAGAGCTATCTCAATAGTAGTAGAATTCAGGATCTTATTCCAGGTATGGCCAGGTACAGTACTAGGGGAGTTTGGAGCATGATAGGGTTCAGACAAGCTTTGGAAGCTAGATTTTCAAGATTTAGGGAGAATATTTGTAGGAGTAGGGAAATTACTGTGCTTGTTCTACTGGTGCAAAGGTAGGTGAATTAGATTTGACATGAAAACAGATCAACACATGGGTAGTGGGCAGAACATAGCAGGAATAAGAATTACTCTAAAGTTGATTTGCCAGTAGTAAAACTGTTATCATTTGACTGCAGGCAGACTTACAAGTTTTTGATAAGTTATTGTGATAAAATAGAAAGACAGATAAAACAATCTGCCTTATACAGGAAGAGGCTGAGCTTTTCTGAAGCTACCTATTGTGCTACATAGAGGAGCGAAGTGATTGAGTCCATGGCTTTCAGGCTGCTGAAAAGCAATTCCTTCCCAAGTGTTGTGTGATCAATGATAGTGCTGTGCAGGCCTGAGAGATGCTATATAATTTAGATCTCAAGTGTTATAAGCAATTCAGCAAGGGCTGTTAATGCTGATGGTGTCACATGATTTAGCTGCAAACTAAGCACTGTCTTGGAGAAGTAAGAGTCTTGGGGGAACAGATGTTTTCTTCCATACAAGCAGGGACGTACTTTTTTGCTTTTTGCTTTTTCAAGGCTTATAGTATATATCTCAACTTTGCAACTTCGCTGTTCCTATTACTCTTATGTGTGGATGTAAGGGATAACTGGGATTATCTGAACAGTATTTCAGATACTTAAGACACAATATGGCTTTTCTGTAATTTCCCTGTGACTGAGTATGCTGTCTGTGTAAACATTATCTTATCTAATATTCTCCTAATGTTTTTAGGTAATATCTTGCTTCTAGAAGGCAGAGAGAATTCAGAGAAACAAAAGCTGATGCTCATAGACTTTGAATACAGCAGCTATAATTACCGGTAAGTCATTTTCTTCTTTTCTGTTGAGCAAGAAGATGTATTGCATTTCTAAAGCTAGAAGGAGAGCAAGTGCTGAGCTGCTGGTTATGTCTGTTCCTAATGAGTTGTGTTCTGCTCTTAGTGGTGGACAACAGATGTAACTAGTTAAAACAGCTTTGGTTCTGACAGCTTTGGATATGTAGGCTTAGCTCGGGGAAAATATGGTCACAGATGCTGGAGCTTGCTGGATGGGAGAGCTTGTTCACTTCACTTACTACAGACAGAAGTAATGCTAATGCTAGATGTGTCTGATTTAGTGCTGAGATGTATTGCTTACTTGTGTATTTCATCTGTCTACATGTAGCTGGTAATTTCTGTTAATAGCTGTCCATCTTTTATACTTGGTTTTGGCGACTTGCAAAGATGTTGTAGAAAAATGAGATAAACTACTTCCTTTAGCAAAAACTGCAGCAAGTTGTACCAAGTAGCCTTGTGCTTCTAAACTTGATCAAGCAAGAGCAAATGGCTGGTGTACAAATAAAGACCATCTCTTTTTCAGAGGCTTTGACATTGGGAATCACTTCTGTGAATGGATGTATGATTACACATATGAGAAGTATCCATTCTTCAAAGCTAGTGTTCTTAAATATCCTTCAAAGAAGCAACAGGTGGGCACATAAGAATAAGTAATATGTCACTGTCTACAATCTTCAGATCTAAACTCTCCTTTCCAATTCTAATTTAGACTTTTTTCTAGAACTTTTCTGCCATGACTTCCCATATGTAGTAGTTCCTATAATCCTGACTACTTTTGCTTTAAAACTGTATAAAGTTCATAACAGCCATTCAGGGTAGAATTTCTCCTGTGTGTTTTTTTGCTACGCACCACAAAAATGAAGTCCAGTAGTTGTGGAGTGCAGCTGTGAAATTAGCTGTCAGTAGCAAAATGTCAGTTCTTGTCCTTTCCTAAACCAGACTTCCCAAGCAATCACTGGCATTGCAATTAATCTAATTCTAGCACTGTCTATGTCTATGAAAAAATACAACATACTCAAAACTGCCCAACTCTGAAAGAAGCAAATCTGCTTTGAGATTGGTTTGTAACTTTTTTTGATTACTTGCCTTCTAGCTTCATTTTATCTCCAGTTACCTGTCTGCATTCCAAGATGGCTTTGAAAATCTGAGCAATGAAGAGAAGTCCAAACTAGAAGAAGAAATGTTGCTAGAAGTCAATAGGTAACATACCTTTCTTGGCTCTGTCTTGAAACTTCCATTGATACCTACCTCTGTACCTCAGAGAAATTTCAGCCAAGAAGATGCTAAGCAGTTTCTGTCTGGTGAAGAAAAACCTGTCAACTGCAAGCTTTAGATGTGTGATATGCATGTAGTAGAGTAAATAAAATATTAGGAAAGCTAATGGAATTTTGTGTATCATACTTTAAGAAAAAAAGGTATGGCCACCCACAAACTACAGCTAGTATTCTAAAAGGATATTCAATTCAGCTGGCACTCCGTTGGGTGTTCTAATAAATATAGTGTTGTCATTTCAGGTTTGCCCTCGCATCACACTTCTTCTGGGGTTTGTGGTCTATTATACAAGCAAAGATCTCATCCATTGAATTTGGTTACCTGGTAAGTTCTTTAATAATAAAGTTTCATTGAATTAAAAATGTATGTGGTAAGTAACCTGTGATACATTATCAGAGTAAATGAAATGGCTGCTCAGTGCAACTTAAAACTTCTAAGTGGAGCTTAGAAAAAAAAAACACCCATTTGTTACTAGCTTTTTTTCCTTCATTTTAATGATAACTCCTAGGATTCTAAAAATTTCAGAAATGACTTTCATTGTTACATAGCCAGACTAGCTGTGCATGTCAGACCTTGCAGTGATGTAGCTGCTGTGCAGTGAAGTGATTCTCTTGCAGTAAGAGATCCCCTGCAAGAGGGATACAGTAAGTGTGAATTGGAAAAGTGAGTAGTTGCAAAGAACACGTATAACATGTTCATACCCATTGTGCAACAGTGTCAATGCCAGGTAGCTTCTGTTTCCAGATAAACTCTTAATGCAAGATGCTTAAGGTTATATCACTTTACAGTACCCTAAGGTACGCTGAATATCTTGCAGAAAGTGTTGCAGAAACCATTCCTAGTGAAATCTTGACTTTTTTTTTTAGTTCCTTTTTTTTCCCTGGTGTTTTGGTGGCAGCAGCTAACAGCGTTGGTTGAAATAAAAGAGGGGAGGAAATTTTAGAGGCAAGAAAATCTCCCTTTGGGGAGATTATCTTGAGCAAATAGATCAAGTTCATTGGGATGATGGATTAGTAAGGTAACACAGTTAATACCTTCATTGTTTCCCCTTACCAAACATAGAAATGTGGCTGTTCACTGTTCTAATATTCCTTGTTTCTCCAGGAATATGCATTATCCAGATTCGATGTGTACTTTGATCAGAAGAAGAAGCTCCAAGTATGAATGTGGGAGGAGTGGCCTGTTGGTTATTGTATGAAAAGGGCAGCTGGACAGAACTTTCACCGTGCTTAGGCTACTGTATCTGTAACGAAGGTGTCACTGACTTCCAGTTTCTTGGAAGGCAGGAGTACAATACTGAAGACTGTATAAAAATGACTTGTTTACAGTTTCATAAGTATGTGGAATGAGATTGAGAGGCAAAAGTAAAATACAACAGTGCAATATCTTGAAATCCTTTTGATCTAGAATTTAATCTAGAAGATATTTTATATTGTGGGAGAAGCTTACAATTAAGTGTCAATACCACCTGCATCGGAGCAAACAGTGTTACTGTATGTTTTCTAGGGGTTTATTGTCATGATGACGAATGTTGTAAGCAGAACAGCTGTAAAGGTGTAAACATTGTAGACATTGCCTCTTAATGAGAAGGAAAAGCAAGGCGACAACTGTTACACTGTGAAGTAGGCTTCAAATCTTACTGTGAGTTTAGGTTCAACATGCCCCGTGAACACTATCTTCAAAGCTGCTGATACCTTACACCACTTTAACCATAAAGCAAGGAAACACATGGAAGCTGCGTGCTTTCAAGTGTTATCTATGCATACACGAATGTTTTTCTTAAGCTGGTGTGCCTGTGAAGTATGAATGAACTTTGAACTGGACATTCCAAAGGAGTTTGTCTTCAACCGTTCATTCCTCATCCTCCAAGAACATGCTTTAGCCCAGCCTGGTTGTCTCCTAAAATGCTGCATTCAGCACAGGGGGTTCTGTGGGCGGTCAGCACTGGGAAGAGTGCCTTGAATTACTCTAGCTACTCCCCAGACAACTGGATTGACACTGACATTTACAAATTGGATCCCATCTCTCTTCTTGACTGGTGTTGCCTCGGTACGTGGCTGTAAGGAATAGTAGAGCCAAAGACTGTGGAGAACACTTCAGGAAGTCGCTGTTCTGCCCGTCCAATGCTTGTGTGGCTTGGGAGGTGCTTTTCTGGTACCTCCAATTTTCATCATGTTCCAGCAATGCAGTAAAGTGGGGCATCTCGTGGGGAACAATAACATGTATATTGAAACTTGAGTATAATCTCTGTACATGTCATCTAAAGATTTCTTTAGACTTTTGGGAACTTGTTTATTTTGAACATTATTTGTTGTGCTTTCTAACACACTGTATTATAAATAATAAACTTTTAAGTCTACCCATTTTTCATTTGTATAGCAAATACTGTTCCAAGCAGTTGAAGAAAATGTGCAGCATTTCATGTACTGTATTGCGTAACTTGTAAAAGCTGTCAGTTTATTCTCTAGTATAGAGAATCATTTTGCATACACAATTATTAATGCTTTATAATAAATATAAAAGCACTTGAAAAGATCATAGTTGATATTCTTAAGCCTTCCTTGTATCTGCAGAGTAAAACAGCTGCAGTTTCTGGCCTTAATCTATTCTGGAAATACTTTGGTTCCACCTTTAAGATAAGCTGGAGTTAAACTTGAGGCTTGATGCTGTGGTATTTCTCTTTTTTGCAGCTATTGTATAACAGAGTACTAATAGTGAGGAAGAAGGGCAGTTAAAGCAAGTAATGAGAGGTAGACCGAAGCTCGATTTGAAGTGTATAGCTTTAAGAAGAGGCTTAGGTTTAAGCAATTTACTGTCCTGCTGACTGCTCTAAACAGTTAACAGGGCAGTGTTCAGGCTGCTAAAAGTTGAGAGCGTGTACTGTGTTTTCCCAGCACACCACGTAAAGCTTTTGTAGTATGAATATTTGGGTAATTTATATGGCTGAGGGCTTCATTTAATGTACGTTATTGCATACAATAAATCCAGCGGGGATGGCAGGGGGGGCAACAACTCAGAATGATGTTGGGCAGCTAGTTGGAAAGGACTATATTCCTCTGAGGGGGAAAAAAACCAAATGTGCTGTCTTGTGCCTTTAAAGTGAGCTTAGTCTGGAAGGGTACTGTTCTCCCAGGTGTTGTGTGTTAGGCTGAGCTGGATGCAGGTGGTTCCAATCTAGTGAGCTGGGAGTGCTGCTTAGGTTCTACTGTGTATGGTTTTTCTTGCAGATTGCCTACTAAGGGTAAGTTCTCTTAATTATTTTAAAACTTGCTTTAGATGAGGCTGCTACGGTTCTTATTTCTCAGTTGTTACTTCATTTGGGGCAGTGGTGTAGCAGTGGTTAAAGCTTACTTCCAGGCTGGCCAAGCAGTTACTTGTATGCATTGGCACATCTCTATTGGGGTATTGTCCTGTGGAGTCACCTTAAAACTTGTCAGTGTGGTTCAACTTCAAATTCAAAATAGTTGAGTCAATCTGGCTTGCTGTTCATAAAGGCAATTTGAATCTGGTTACTCCTTCCAGTTGACTGGGAAATAAAACCAGTGCTTGAGCTTTGCTTTCCTGTCTGCTTTTATGTCTACTTTAGAAATCCTTGACTTAATGTCCACATCACTTTGCAAGTCCAGACACTGCTGAAAGGACCTGCTTTTAACTGATGAAAATGAGACTTCTAGTATAAGCTATCCTGGCAAACCCCCACTCTCCAGCATTGAGAGTACTAACAGGATAAACTTACCATGACTGTTTGGCATCCCTCTTTGAAATTGCTTTCTGAAATGCAGTTTCACTAACAATTTTGCTCTCCCTCTGTGTGCATGTCTCAATCAGGTCTGCTGCTTTCCATAGAAATTGTCCTCCCCCTACCCCCCACTAACTTAGCTTTGGTAGTACTGCAGTTTATGCAGAAGGAGCTGGATTTTGCTTCTTCAGGTGAACATAATTTTTTATCTTAGCTGATTGTGACTGTAAGCCCACAAAGGGCACAGGGACTTGCAGCAGTGTTGTCTGGGGACTTAATTTGTCCTGCAGATCGCTTTGTTGATGGGAAGGGAGGAACCTAAGTTAATTCTGCAAGAGCCTGTGAAGCTGGGAAATAAAGAATACATCATAGAATCATAGAATGGCCCAGGTTGGAAGGGACCTCAAGGATCATCAAGCTCCAATCTCCCTGCTACAATCAGGGCCACCAGCCTCCACACTTAATACCAGACCAGGCTCCCCAAGGTCCCATACAACCTGGCCTTGAACACCTCCAGGGATGGAGCATCCATAACTTCTCTGAGCAGCCTGTTCCAGCACCTCACCGCTTCTTCTGTGAAGAGCTTCCCCCTGGTATCCAACCTATATCTTCCTTCTGAAGTTGCATCACCTGAGTTGTAAATAGAGAACAAAGGAGAAAGCGAGTAAGTGAATTCCTGGAATGAAGAAAGTTACTGTCTTGAGCCTGAGTGCCTGATGTCTTCTACTTTACAGTCTCAGTACTGTGGTTCACTGTGGTCCAGCTGCTGAGGGATGCTGTGTTAAATTGCAGTGGCTGGAGATAAGTGCTTTGAGATAGCACTGTGCTTTCTCTGCAGGCAGCACTCACGGTAACGTCACAGCTTTTTGGGAGCAGTGAAATCACAAGTCTGGCAGACAGAAGCCAACTGCCCTGCTGCTGTTTCTCCAGCCCAATGCAGCTGCAACAGTGCGATGCAGCTGGTGCTGGGAGCTGGCAGCCCTGCATTGTTCCTGCAGGTAGGAGGGTGGAGAACCGTGTGCTGAGCCTGACAAAGAAGAAGGCTTTTAAGGGTTCAGATCACCCCCAAAAGATCCTTGTGGAAGCTGTGGTCGAGCTGTCCCTCAGTGCTCAGCAGGGCTGTCCCTGGTGCCTGCCCAGTTCACGTGAAACGACAAATGGAGCATTGCACCAGAGGTGAATAAATAGCCCTAATGGCTCTGGACTGAAATGAAGCACAGTGTGCTCTTACAGGGCCTTGGCAGTGAGCAAAAAGGAGCTACTGTGCTGGGTACCCAGGCAACAAAGCTGGTCACTAGCAAACAGCCCACTTGTTTTTTCCTAGTGCGAAATTCGCTTTTTATGGCTTTCATTTCCCAAGCAGGCAGAGCCCCTGCAGACTCGGGGTTAAGTGTGATCATATTATAATGCACAAACAAAGACATACATGATGTGTATCTACCAGGCTCATTAAACAGGGATCAGCCATGAAGTCTGGCTGCCGGCCAGCCTGACTGGCATGAATGGCCTGAAAAGACAGCTCCCTGAGCAGGCCTTGGTTTGAGTCTCGGACTGATGGAGCACTGCAGTGCTGCTCAGAGGAACAGCCTTGCAGAGGCCGTGCTGTTACCCGTTGGTTGTGTCCTGCTCTGGAGAAAGAGGATCTCCCCCTCGGGCAGGATGCTTAACTCCCAACTGGGTCAGGAACCGAAGGTTTGGAGATGATTGCACTGTCTGCAATAATCAGGAAAATCTGCTGACCTCAGCTCTGGTGTTGCTGCCTGGAAGCTCTCCATTCCCTTTGCACGTGGGTTTCTCCCCTGCCCCTGCACTTCCTCCTACAGCTCATCAGGATCGGCCACGTGAGATTTGTCTTGGCCACATACACCAAAGGAAAGGTCACCACAGCCCAAATGGACCTTCCATGATGAATGATCCCTCCTAGCCCATGTCCTTCTCTTTAGAAGCTAGAAGCCCACAGAGGCCGTGGCTGTATGAGCCCAACACAGACGTAAATAAAGGGAACAGCGAGTGGAAGGGCGGAAGGAAGCCTGCTCTAATTACCCGAGACAAAGAGTATTAAATAATACAATAATTTCCCCAGGAAGAGATTATAGAGAATTGCGTGTAATGTCTCAGTTCTGAAGGGTTTAACAATTTCACCTTAGGATGAAATCTAATTAGAAGGCTACAGTTACAAAGGAAAATGGTTATTTCATAAATCCCTCGGTAGAGTTATTTGGAAAAATACTGGTTTCTCTGTAGGGATAAAGTAAGCAATCCATTTGCATTGAATTACACTTTGGATGAAAATTCAGGGATCAGAGTTCAGGTTTCTTCGAGGTCTTTCTCATTCCAGTTTGAAAGCGAATACAACCTAAAATGAAATTTTTCCATTACGTTTTCATTTGTTTTTCTTAATCCATCCTTCTAACATTATTATTGTTACTGTTACTTTCTTGTTGTTGTTTATACATTTATAAATATGCAGGTTTTTATGAAATATTTATATCAGTGGGTGAGGAGCATGAGGATCACATGACAATGTCTCTTTCTACCATTCAGTTTCATCAGAAAGGGGGAAAGAAATGTTACCAGTCATACCTCAGCAGTGTTTCTGTATCTGTGTGGTCCAACTGGGTTAGATGGAAAACCCAGTAGTGGTGTCAGAAGTGTAGTGTCGAAAGTTGTGTTCTCATTTCCCAGGAAAGCAAAGATGACCCAAAAAGATGAAGGGAAGAGGAAAAGAGGTGAGAAAGGGAGGTGGTGGATTCACTGTCCCTGGAGGTGTTCAATAAACATTTAGCTGTGGTACGAAGGGACATGGATTAGTGCAGAAATATTGGTGGTAAGTGGACGGTTGGATTGGATGATGTTGGAGGTGTTTTCCAATCTTGGTGATTCTGTGATTCTATGAAAATGCCCCCAATACACAAGTGCTGGTGTTAACCAAAGCCCCTAGTGAGCCTGCAAGAGCCAGCCCTGCCTTCTGCATCTGGTTGGCCTCTCCTTGCTCAGCAGCTCCCACGTTGCTCCTGGCTTCCCTGAGCTGCTGAAGGGACCTCACAGAGCCATGGCTCTAATGAGCTCCACTGCCTTTTGTTGGGGTCTCTGACCTCAGCACAGGAAGATGACATCACTCAAAAGGGCAACAGCGTTCTCCCATCATGCTGCCTCTAAGCCATAGCTTTTGTGGGCCTGACCTTTACCTCCACTGATACAGATCAGAGCAATGTAGGCCAATTGCTGCCCTTTCGGTCAACGTATTTGTATTTTCCACGTGTTTTACAGCTTCACATGTCTGCTGTGCAATTATTTACTTCTACAAGTGTTTGCTTTGCTTTTTTTTCCTCTTCAGATTTGTCTTGTGACAGCCTTTCCCACACCAGATCCTTTAGCTTTGTAAAAACCCAAAATAAGGAAGGGTCCCTTTAGTGGCAAAGAGCCGTGTGACATGGCACCCAGGTAAAATGGTAAAAATAGAAAGCGTAGGTTGTCATCGTGTGTGCTCGTGGTACGAAGCAACCCACACACACATTTCTCTCCTTCCAGGCCACCTGGGTCCTGCGTGTCCTTTTGAGCAACAGGTTTTGGCTTCAGCATTTGAAAGCAAACACTGTGTGTGGGATGGACTGGCCAGGGCTGCTTTGAGGTGGCCGATAAGGAGCGAGGGGGCAGGCTGTCCCCGGGGCAGTGCCCTTGTGAGGAGAACTAACAGCATGACCTCGCATTTCCAGTAAGGCTGGCTCCTTTGTCCCCAGCCCTAAGGAAACCAAACAGCTCTCCAGCAGGGACACCTGGAGCACGGTGTGCAGGCCCACAGCCAGGGGACAACTAGAGATCTACAAGGAGGGGACCCACAGCCTCTGTGTCCCTGTGCTCAAGCACCCACACAGCACCGATGTACTGTCTGATGGTCAGAGAGACCTCCTGGGTTCTTTGTGCCCACTGCCTCTTGCTGGGCCAGGCAGGGAGAACACCACCTCCAATTCTCTGCTGTTATCTCAATCTCAACCCATGCTCTCTAAATTGCAGGGAAATCGTGTATTTTGTAGTTAATGATTAAGACGTCCTTCTGGAAGCCGTGACTTTGCTTGGAGGCATTGGCTTGCTCACTGACGTGCTTAAAGCCATACGTCAAGGACACTCTGGGAAGGCACCTGTGGGCACCCACTTAATACAGGGTAACATTTCCCCTGCAAGCAGCCTGGATACTCAGGTGGAAGAGCTGAGCTGAGCAGCGAGGCCTGTAACCACACCAGCGCCTCAGTGTGCAGGGAGCAGGTGGTGGGGCCCTGCCTGCGCCAGCTGCACTCCTTCCAGCTCTCGCCTTGTCCATACAGCTTAATGCTCACACACACGTGTTTTTCCAGCTGTTAGATTGCTGCCCTTGGAGATAAGGTGCACTGAAAGATTTGTAGGCTACCTTTGAGTGGGAGTAAGAGAAATTCATGGTGCGTTTGGCTTGCTGAGCTGATGAGGGAGGAGTGCCCTCAGTGAGGTCTGGGTGCACAGCAGTGACAGGACAGCCTCCATCCTCCCACCTTGCCACATGTTCCCTGCCCTGCCTTCAGGGCTGCCATGGTGAGGATATGCTTGCCTTTTCGGGCTCATTTTTGACCTTGTCCCTGCCAGGTGCTGTCCCAGCTGCTGCTCAGCACTGAGACTGGGTTGTCCTCCCCTTGCACCCCTTTTCACTATACAGAATCATAGAATTACAGAGTGGCTTCGGTTGGAAGAGACTTTAAAGATCATCAAGCTCCAACCCCACTGCTGTGGACTGGTTGCCCCCACCAGATCAGGCTGCCCAGGGCCCCATCCAGCCTCGCCTTGAGCACCTGCAGGAATGGGGCACCCACATCCCTTTGTGGGCTATGAAGTGTCTTGAGTATTAAGCAGACATCACCAAGATGGGCTGCTTAGAACACAGCTCTTGTCTTGGTGCTAAGTGCTTGAAAATGGGAATTGTGGGGTTAGGATGCCAAAACCTTAATTTGTTCTCTATAATATGAAGGTGAATGTGGATGGATGGCAAACTCATCCTTATAGGGACACAGCTGCACCAAGAGGACCCATTCCCAAGGCTAAGCATCTCTCTGACAAACATGGGCTGAGCAAACCAATGTCTTTACCCATTCAAAGAACAAATGTAATGCTGCTCTGGGCTGAATCACTTCTACCTGAAGTGATCTCTCCCCAGAGCCTCCTTTGGCTCTGCACAACATTTCCTTCCTTTGCTTCCACCCCTTTCCCTTCCCAGGACATCCTGCACCCACACCTTCATTTCAGCTGCAATCCTCCCAGGTGGTTTTGGGGGGCTGTGAGGAGCCAAGCCCTGTTCTAACAATCAGCATCCCACTAACGAACGCTCCCAAACCAGACTGCCAGCACCTGGGAGGAGTGATTGCACAGAAATAAATCTCCAATTCGCTTTAATAGCTCCGAATTGAAAGTTGCCAGAGGCTAATTATAGCAGCACTGACGGTTTGAGGATTAAAATTATCTTAATAGTTTAACAGTATAAACACTGACTCATGGCACTGGCAGCCTGCTGAGCAGCACGCTCACCTGCACTCCAGAGGTGGTTTTCTTGGCTGTGGGTTGGCCAAGGGATAGGGGAATCCGCACAAGAGGGATATGGCTTGGCTCTAGGGTGGCTTTTTTAGGGATATTTGCCTGCTTATATTAATTTCTGTACCCATTAATTTATATGCATTAGATATTTGTTTATAGGCCACATTTTAATCCTTCAAATTGGAAACACCTGGGTCATCTCAGCTGCTGGGCTGGCAGGCTGTGGCCTTTTTTCCACTAGCCTCATTTCACTGCTTTCCATACCAAATAAGCTATTGCGACCTAAATTACAAGAGGTTTTTTGGGAGGTTGTGCTCTATGCAAAAGCCATCCACGCATCTAACAGGTTTCTCCTAAGGTGACACATCTTGTGATTGAGTGGGGGCAGGAGTTCTGGGGAGCATAACAAAGAAAAAGGCATTAAAAAGGAAAAGTGGAACTCCAGCCCTCAGCAGGCAGGCGGCTGCTGAGTGAGGGAATGTGTGCTCTGAAAACCTGGGACAGCAGCCAGGAGGACATGGCAGGAGCATAGGGAATGACAAAAGGGACTCCTCATATCAGACCAGGACAGAGAGATGGTGACATTTAAGCTGTGAAATGTCGTTTTGCCTTTACATTTATTTATTTGTACCTATACGATGAATGTGCCCCAGAAAATCTCCAAGGCCAAAAAACATCAAAATTCAGAAGGCTAAGATAGATACAGATGCAAGCATATCCAGGTCTACAAGCACATCTGTCCCAGAATGCATATCTGGGTTGAACTGATGCAAATCACTTCACCTTTTGGTGCCTCCTTATTTCATGAATAGAAGCAGGGACTCCTTCTCCCACCCCTTTTTCCTCTTGCCTACTTAGTGCCTGCCCTGCAATGCCCACTGCCCTATTTCCTGCCATAGGAACCAGTCTCCTCGAGCACTTCTGAGATCCTACTACTCTACTGAAGGTGACGTGGGACCACCAGGAGCAGTGGGAAGAAGCTAAAGTAGAAGTTACCTGAATCTTACCAGGTACGTCAAGCTCTGACTCATCTTTTAGATATATTCACTGTGATTGCTGCTCGTTTGTGCAAGAAAACTCAGCCAGACCACCACAAGGAGTTGCAGAAGTCCTCCCTTCTAAATGAGGAGCGGATGCCACTGGGCTACAGGCTGCTGGATGGACTTGGCCATGAGGTCCCAGTGGTCAGCTGCATCCCTTGCCATGTTCCTTCCCACACTGGCCTGTCCGATGAGGTGCCTGGGCTCAGGGCCCACTTCATAAAGGGAGACGAGCACAGAGCTGTCCCATGCTGCAGCTTGGGGCATGGGGAACAGGAAGGTCTCATTGAAAATGATGAGTGAAGTGTGTGCCTGTGGCCTGGATTTCTGGTGCTTCTGCCTGTGGCGTCTGCAGGAAACATCTATCCTTGCATATACGCCTGCGGCAGAGAGAGAGAAAAGGGTGAAGAAGTTGTATTCTGATAGCTGGTAGGACTAAGGGGACCCTCACCTTCCCACCAAGGTGAAGCCCCCTTGCCCAAAGACTTCCTATGAGAAGACTGCAGCTGTGAAACATCAAACATGGAGTTATAGAAACTAAAGGTGGCTCTACCTCAGCCTTCTCAGGCTAAGGAGCTGTTTACAACTTATCTATGATGCAGAGCATCTCTAAGGCTGCTCTCAGGTGTCTGTGGCCTCAATGGGCAGTCTCCTCCATGGAGATGGAAGGATGATAGCAGAGCTCTGGTTACAGCCCCAGGGAGTGTGGCATCACCTCTGCACTGCTCCCACCCAGGTTATCCCCAGAGGAAAAGCAAATTGGCTCTGCACTGAGGGTGGGGTCCAGTGTTTGGGTCTCTGCAGAGCAGAGGAATGGGATTCATGGTGACAGCTGGGGGGTTTTGTTAGCATGACAACCTAATGAAATTCAGCAGTGCTTTTCTGCCAAGGCTAGGGTGTGAGGGGCATGAGAAGGACATTCCTCCCCCAGCACCCCATGCCCATCGGTGTGGGTGAGACCAGGCAGCAACAGGGTAAAGAGGAGCAGCCAGCCCAGACAACGGGGGTACAAAACCCTTACTCTTCTCTGCAGCGCTGCGAGGGGGGTAGGTTTTCGCCTTGAGCAGTCCAACCTCCATCCTCTGAGATATGGGCAGGCACCTCAGAGACAGCAGCACCTCTCCTACGACGTCCTGCAGAGGACAGGGGGCACGCAATCAGCAGACGGCTGGGCAGCCCTCCCTGCTACTACCCACACCACACAGACCCCAGGGTGCAAGGCAGGAATTGTTCCTAAAGAGAAGGGGTGGTTGTCACGGTGCGCAGGATAAAACCATGCATTACCTTTGTGGTCTTCTGCAGTTCCACACACAAAACCAAGCTCTGGGAGGCCTTCAGCTGGCTCAGGGCAACTCTGACTTCCCCTAGTGTGGCATTCCTGGAGTATTTGTCAAAATGTTGGACCTATGGGAGAGAGGCAAAAAGCACATCCATGGGGCAAGGTGCAGGACAGGGCTGCACGTCGAGAGCATCCCTTTGGACCATACATCCCCCAAGGGCAGCTGCCTGCTCTCAAGGCCTGCTCCCATGCATCTCTTGGCTTTTGGGATTTGAGCAACAAGGAAACGTTAGGCTGGGGGTTAGAAAAAGATTCTTCACCAGAAGGTGGTGGGCATGGAGCAGGCTCCCCAGGGCAGCAGGCATGGCACCAAGCTGCTGGAGTTCAAGAAGCAGTGGGACAACACTCTCAGACATAGGGTTTGGGTTTTGATTGGTCCTGTGTGAAGCCAGGACTTGGACTCAATGGTTCTTGTGGGTCCCTTTCAACTTGGGATATTCTATGAGCTTGGTTCTTCTCCTGTTGCCAACATCTCAGCAGTTCATGGCCATTCAAGAGGACCTGGTGAGTGAGCCCAGAACTACCCACCTGCTTTGTGTTCCCCCAAAGGGGCAAGAGATGGGAACACCTCAGGAATGGTGAGGGCAGTGTTCTATGTCTACAAGCAAAGCTAGGATCCCATCCCACCTCCATTTTCAGGGTGCTCCTCTCCATCTCAGCATCCTGCAGGGAGCAGACAAAGTGCTCCCCAAAGGCTGTCCCGCTGCAGTTCTTCACCGCCCGGCTCTGCCACTCCTGGACCACACACTGGAGCACAGGGGTGTGGGATGGGACCCGCCGCAGCAGTCGGAGCCAGACGGCCACCTCAGTGTGCCTGCGGCTGGGCAGGCCCCGCACCTCGATGTCGCTCACGAGCAACTCGCATCGCTCCCTGCGGTACAGGAGGGAGAACTTCAGACTGCCCTGGGAGCTGGGCAGGGGGCTCGGGTCACTGCTTGGGTCTTCATTGATGCTGCAGGAGAGGCAGGGATGGGGTGCGTCCAGCCCTGCTCCCAGCTCTACCATCTATGGAAAACAAGGGTGAGAGGAAAGGAGACAGATAGGTCTTTTAAAGCACGGCAAGCTGAATTGTCCTCCTTTTCCTACGGTGGCAGGAAAGTGTGTTGGCAGTGGTTGGCAAGCTGGCCCATGGCATGGGGGTTGGAACTAGATGATCTTTGAGGCCCCCTCCAACCTAAGCCATTCTACGATCCTGTAGTGCCCTTGCTGGGGCAGTACAGCTGCTCTTTCAGCCTCCTTCCCCTCTTGTTTCACTGTTCTCTCAGCAGCTGCAGCTCTCCAGCAGCCGGTTCGAGCTCAGCAGCTGCTGGTGGTATTTTGGGGCCATCGTTGAGCCCACTGCCTGCCTCATGGCTTCCTGCACTGCCCTGGGGAGGGCAGCAGGAACTCGAGGAATTTGCGTTATGGAAAACCACATCCTTCCAGTAACAGACACGGGGTGAAATTGGGGGGGGAAGGGAAAGGAGAGAAGCTTGCCATTGCTCCTTCCCTCAGACTGAACAAATGCTGTATAAAGGAGGAGTAAGTAGAAGTGAAACTTGAGATCGTGTTAGTCATCAGTTTCCCAAAAATTGCGCTGCAGGTTTTTCACTTCCCTCAGCACCAGACTTCATATGGCTCTCAGCCTTGCCCAGCACTGATGTACGTGTCTCCATATCCACGTCGCTCTGCTGGCTGCTGTCAAGCAGAAGAGGCGGCATCTTCTTCCCCCAAAGACCATTCTCTGCCCTCATCTTCACCCCATCTCCACTGTCATATTTCTTCTCTGTGGGGACAAAGAAAAGCTGAGTAGGCAATACCCATCTGGCACCGTGTAGCCACCAGCAAGGGGACAGCCTCGCTATAGGACCTGCTAAGGGCCCACGTTCCCCTCACGGGCATCACCAGGACAGGGGGCCTGCCCCAGATTCACACCACCTCGCCAGGAGGAACCACTCCCTTAGCTGCCCCAGGACACCTTGACAAGCTGCTTGCCATGGAGCGCCTGTGACAGTCACACACGTGCTTGGAAGCAGGAAAACCACTGCCCAATACTTACTTTTCCGAGTCCTGCTGTGCTTCTGAAGCTGGCACATCTGGTAAGCCAGGATGGTCAGGGCCCCCAGGAGCAAGAGGATGGCTAATGCCAGGATCCCATATTTCCAGGTGCTGGAAAAGGGAAGCTGTAAGCTGTGCAACCTGAGCGTGATGGAGCTGTTATGCATCTTATCTTCTTCCTCTGGAAGAAAGAAGGAAGCTAAGGGTCAGCAGTATCAGCGTTGCCTCTCCACACTGTGAGGCCTGAGCAGAGCTCAGGACAAGACCTGTGTTCAGTCATACGCACTGCAGCTCAGACCCCCACACACAGAATTAGTCACTTTGCCGGGTGTGCAGCATTACTTACACAGGCTTGTGCTCACCACATCAGTACCATTTTATCATAGTTCTATTAGTACCACATAGATGGGCATCTGCTGGATTCCATTCCTTTGTCCAAAGCAACTCACAAAACAGCTTATAGACTTCCAATGGGAAAGGCTGCTAGAAACAGGACTCACCTGTGATTTCCCTGCTAGTTTTTTCTCATCCTGCTGCCTTACCTCCACGTACCTCTACTGCCTCCTACAGCTGCTGTCCTTCCTGCTTATTGCCTTCTGACAGGATCTGACAGAAGATGCTTAGAGAAAGCATAAGACTAAGCACAAACACCCAGCAAAACTTCACCCCCATAATATTCCTCCCACAGTATGCAGCTGAGGGATGCTGATAATAATAATCAACAGGTTTTTTTAATTTCCATTAATTGTTCCAGTTGCCTTTATAAGCAGCAATGATTTCTACTCTCACTGTATGATTTTCTGCAAAGGAGCATCTCAGCTTTACCTAATGTTACTTGTTTCTGCCAAGGAACCTCTCAGTTTTGAGAAGAAACAGAAGCTGCATTTTGCTTCTAAGAAGATGACACAGGTCCATCAGCCTATGGCTTCATGCAGCCTTTCATCACTACTTAGCCTGATTAATCAAAGTAAGGACTGGAAGGAGGGATCTTATCCTTGGAGCAAATGTCCTTTAAGAGCGTTAGCTCCTGCCCAAGGAGCAGGTGGGTATATTTAAGGAGGAACTGGACTGAGTATTTCATCCCCCATCACCTTCATACCCATTTGCCTTCTCAGGGAATAGGCCTTGGTGTTTTATTCTTTTTCTGATTGCTTAAGATGAGATTAAAACATGAATTTTTGCAGAGAGCAAATGCTTTACCCACTTCTAGCAAATAAAAGTAGCCAGAGCCCAGCTTTAGACCAGTGCTGTTTTAAGGTATTACTGCTGCTTTATGCAACCCACAGCAAGCTCAGAAGCAGAAATCAGTTAAGTGAAAATCCCTCAGTGTGCGTGAGTTCCTCGCATTAGAACAGGTTGCTGTTAACACCATGTATTTTCTTCTCTGTATTCTCACTGTTGCCTGTATTATCTGTACTTTCATTGCAGGATCCTGCACTGAGCAATGTGCTGGAGCAGAAGCAACAGCAAAGACCAGGAGATGGCCGGCAGGAACATCCTTGTGTGAATAAGAGCCAAACCTAAGCCTAAATAAACAATTCCCTGAAAGTGTGAGACTAAGAGAAGCATTATAAACTTGCACAGGAAACTTAACTCTCTGCTAACCTACAGTAAGAAGCTGTGCTGTGAGGATGCTCAAGGAGCTACAGGTAGGCTTAGGCGCAGATCTGAGCATCAAGAGGGATTTATTGATAGCAGAGCCTCCAGGAAGATCATATTATGAAGATAACTTTCAGCAGACATTGTTGCTCTAAACCTGGCTGCCAGTCACCTGAGAGGTTTTCACTCTTAACAGTCTGCACCTGAATGAGGAGGACGATGGGCAAGCAGGCATTTAAATAGAGGCAAACAACAAAGCTGAATGTTTCCATCACCAGCATGCTTCACCCTCCTGGAGCCTGTCTGAACACCACTTCCTCTCACAAGGCCAGATGTCACAGCAAGGCTGGCTATGGCAGACAGCCCCACTGCTCAGTCTGGCTGTCACCCATTCCTTGATGTGTGAATGACAGCCTACAGTGGGTCAGGCGCTTCCCTCATGCCTTGTGTCTGCATCAGTGTGGGTAAGAGGAAACAGCTCAATTTCTACTCCTTTCTGAGCACCCTAACAGAGGCAGCCCCCAGAAATAGCTCTGTAGGCACAGGGGACGTTTCTGCTTTTGCCCTAGAGCCATAAGTATCCCATTCCCAGCTCCTCCCAGAGGACTACCTCCCAAATCCTACCTCCAGAAACAGCTTCAGAGCAGGATCCTGGGAGCCCTCTGAGCCTGCTGCCAGATCACGGCGCAGGGTTGCTTTGTTGCACCAGGAAAAACAAGTTCCCAGGAGCCAATATTGACGAAGCTGGAGCAGAACAGGGTGTACGTGTGGAACAATGTGCTGGCTGGGCTGGTGCCTGGGTAACTCCATCATAGCCACAGAGAGCTGGCAGTTTGGGTACCTGCCTGAGAAACGTGGCTGTGAGGGTCACTCTGTGTGGTCTCAGCTGTGCCAGAGCCCTCCCTGTGCGTCCTAGGTGCAGAACCGTGAGCCTAAAGATGCATCTAACCGTGGTTTTAGCACAGTGTGACACCTGGAAGGTGGGAATGGTGCTTTCGTTCAGGAGCAAGAAGACAATGCCAAGCTCCACGGCTGTTACAGGGCCAAGCATTGAGGAGGAGATGAGGAAGGAGGTGGGACCTTTTGGGGGCTCTGTACCCCAATTCCTCTATGTGCTGCTTGGTTTGCTGTTGCTGCACACCAGGGGTGAGCTGAGGCCTTAAGCCTGGTGGCAGGAGCTCCAGAAGCAATCCCTTCTGGGCCATCGCAGTGCAGCTGGGGAGTGCCTCTGTGCCTGGAGCCGAAGAGCTTTAGTCATCTGCAACACATAGATAGCTGAGCACCTCAAGGCAGTGTGGCACGGGCAGGAGAACTTCTCATGGAAAAAGGTAAGTGGGGTGGGGAAAGCTGGCTCTGGAATGTCCTGTCCCAGTGCTTGTAAGGTCAAAGTTTCCATTCTCTTCAGCCATGTGGCTGTGGATCCCGCGTGCTGTTGATTTATGCTCCAGCTTGGAAGGGGTTATGGTGCGTGCAGGGTGGCCTTCCCTCCTCTGGTGGGAGGCTGGCTCCACACAGCCTGAGAACTGCACATTTATACGTCCTTCCTGGCCTGGAGAGGGCTAGGGGAGGCATTTTGCCCCTCTGGTTTTTATTATTTCATGTTGATGCGTGTTTTTGCTATTATTAAAAGGGATAAAAAGTGATGAAGTGCTGGGGAGGAAGGGGTGGCTGCAGAGTGAGGCATACAGGAAAAGTTATTTGCCCGGCATTGGAGAAGATGACAAAAATCATGATTTTTTTCTGAGGCAAAGAAAGATTTCAGGCAAAAAGTGACTCCCATTGGACCATCTCAGCAGAGGGCCAGTGGGTTTTGGAGAAGTGTGACATGCCTGGGAGGGTCACACCCTGATAATGACCGCTCCTGGTAGCGTTGTTGGAGCACCATGACCTCCCTGCTCCAGATCACATGCTTTGAGACTGCAGAGGCTCTCACTGCTACTGGCATCTAGAATGCAAAAGAATGTGAATGCTCTGGAGTCAGGTTCTCTGCTACCTAATCTATTTGGTCTCAGGTGCTGTGGCTTTTTAAACCACTAGTATTTGCTTGGAGAACTGAGTTGGGGTAGGGTTAGTGGTTTTCTGTGCAGTGTTTGGAAAGCGGTGCTGAGGCTGTGCACTACAGGAGGATGGTGCAGGGAAACTTGTTTATACTGTAATGCTGGGCTATGCTGGCTTTGCAATAGCATTCAGATGTCTGCTGTGAACTAAGAGTTAGACCAGCATTTCTTAATCCTTGTAAGAGAAGTGGGTGGGGAACAAACCTACTCTGACATTCATGCCTGCCTGAAGACACAAGTAAACTTCTGGGGCACGTTTTGGGTTTGTGATGACTGCTACAGGAACTCTGCTCAGGTATATGCTTCCTTCGTAAGAACCACTATCAGCTTCTTCCAGATCGACGTTTTGCTAAGCCCAAGAAAAGCCAGTTACAAGGTGAACATGTAGGCATCACATGACAAAGCCTGCAGGACACCTTCAAATCATACACCTGGGTGGGGTTTGCATGTGACCGAAACACCAAGCAACAGCTTTAGGGAGGGAGGTGTCAGGAAACAGGATTTAATTTTACATACTTCTTTTGCAGGGTTAGCACAGTGCAACACTCAGCTTCTCACTTGCCTTTTTTTCTTAAGCTACTTTTTCTTTCATTGCAGTGTTCTTCTGGGTGCGTGTCAGCTTTGTTTTCCCTTGCAACAAGGTTTATTAAAATTCTGACTGGGCAAACAGCCTCAGAACTAAGGGCTTGAAGGCTTGCAGCCTTCCTAAGGGCTTGACATGTCTCCTCCCAATGTGCTTCAGCCAGGAACGTAACCGAAAGCAAGCACTAAGCAAGGCATTAGTAATAGTGCCGTTCAGAAGAGATGGGGGTTGGTCACGAGGGAGAAATATACAGATCTAAGCAATGGATTATGTCTTATTTTTATAAGTAGAAGAATGAAGCATTTAATTATTTGCAAACAGATTTTAATAAAAACAACTGTAGAACCACTCTCGCCAGAGCAAACATATCAAACCATTTAATCTTCCCCCATACTAATAGAAACACACAGCATCTTTTGTTGGTAGGAAAAAATCACTCTTCAAGGGATGCTAATTCTGACTGTAAGCAGCTGAAGAGCCACTCCTTTCTCTCTCCTCCAGCAGCCTGGTCACTGCTGCTTTTCTAAGAGCTCCTCTACAAAAAGGCAGTGGAGAGCTCCATTTTAAACTAAAAAGCACACTTGTTGGTTTTTGGAGAGCTCTCCCCAGAGACCTGGCAAAGGTACCCCCCTGCAACAATACAGGAGGTAGTTCTCCCCTTGCCTTTGGAAAGGAGCTCTCTTTAAAGCCTGACTAATACGTTGTGAGGGATTATAGGATTACAGAGCTCCTAAAGGGTACAGCCCAGCTTCTAGCAGATGCCCACTATTTCTTTATTTCGAGGATAGCGATGCTGCAGTGTAAATGTACAATGCTCTCACGAGCCTCAGCGTTGGCAGATCCAGCGACACACAAGGCTTATCAGCTACCCGGACCCCCACTCTGGGAATCCACAAGGCTTTTTTTGGTAAAAGCACAATCTATATTAAATTAATTAGCTTTATGTAAGAAAAGTTCAGATTAAGAAGAGGATGTTGTTTTGACTTTGCTCTGCAGGCAGCCATCACTCATGAAATGATCTTCACATCAGGCCTGGCCTCTTCCAGGGCTTTTAGTTCATCATTCACTTCAGGACCCCAGAAAATGTCGTACAGACTGAAACGAAACAAAAAAACAAGTTGGGTTAGTGGACATCCTCCTATTAAGGTCAGAGAGGGCAGAAAGACACACAGATGGCTGTCATGTGAAGACTAGCTGAGGCCCCTTCAGTTAATTAGACTCCAGAGTCCAGTCCAAATGCCAGTAAGGCACCTGCATTGTTCCCTCCCCAGCATCACTATTTCCTCCTTCCTGGGCCTAATGAACCAAAGTAGATTCAGCTGTTACACCTATGCCATTTGGGAGGGATGGGGCATGTTTTGCAGCACGTAGATGGTGTTCCACCCCCCAGGATCACCCATTTGCCCATAGGAACACAAGCACTGCTCACATCAGCTGCTGCATCTTGCAGTTGGGGTTCCTCACGGCTTCACAGAGCTTCATCACACCTTCATCCTCCAGAGTGTTGTAGCTCAGGTCCAGCTCTATAAGGTTCTGCTTGGTGACCATGACGTTAGCAAGCGTGGCACAGCAGGCTGCAGTGATATCGCAGTTGCCAAGCCTGTGGGGAAAAGACAGAGAGGCCAGTACAGTGAGTGCTGGCTCCAGAGACACCCTATCAACCCCAGCTTGGGCTATGCTGGTGCAGCCCAGAGATTTCCACAGGTCAGCATCTCAGAAACATCAGCAGAGGCTGCTATGTGGTGTCCCCATGACACCTACTGATGCACCATTGCGTTGGATGTGCAAGACACCATGACTGTCAGGATACACAGAAGCAACCATGGCTTCCATTTCCTTGTGAGGTGGGATTGGTCTAGTTAAACATCAGTATGTGGTATGAATTGTTTCCCGTGAGCAAAAAATTCCATTGTTATCCCTCTCTGCATGCTGTGCTTGGAAGGGTTATGCAGTACCCTTAGGGTAGGAGGAGATGACCCCTTAGGGTGCACCTTACCATAGAGAGTGGATGTTGCAGTTGGGATGCAGCAGCCCCTCACACAGGATCTCCACCCCAGCATTGCCCAGCTTGTTCTCACCAATGTGCAGGACTTGCAAGTGTTTGTTCACGCTTAGAACAGAGCTGACTGCCTTGCAGCAAGCAGCTGTAAGCCCGCATTCTCTAACCCTGCAAAATAAAAATGACATGAGAACTCCATGGGATCTGGAGAGCATCAAGCACTGGTTGCTTCTTCATGTTTGCTTCAGAGGAGAGTGGGAAGAGAGGAACAGAAGCCTTCCGACAATTACTGAACTTTTCTCAATCCCTGCCTGCCTAACCCTTTCTAAGCAGCACTTCTCCCACAGACAATGTTCGGGATCTTAATCTCAGAAAAAGAAAGGTGCTTGCCTGCAGACATCTGTGCTGCTCACAGTCACTCTCAGCCCCATAGGTGCTCCTGGGACACCTCACCAATTCCCACACCTCTGGGGTAGGGCAGGAACCACCGAGGGCAGGAGCTGGACCAGCAATGTAGGAAAGCTGAAGTGCTGCCTGCTAAAGTTCTACATGGAAGTACAATGTTCATCTCCAGGGTGTGCAGTACCAGACTATCCCAACCCATAATGGAACGCTGTCAGCAGAGAGGATGCTGATAACGCTTTTTGGCATTCAAGCATTCTCTGGTCAGATTCAGACCATCAAGTGGGCAGCACAGGTTTCAGTCCTGACTTTTATCCAGTCCTTCAAAGAGGCAGCAATTATACATTTCACTAATCGCCAAAGACAGAACCTTTTTTCTGCACTGTGCTACAGCTTTTCATGGAAGGCATTTTCTTGCCAGCTTTCTCAGGATGTATACTTGAAGCTACACTACTTGAGACACAAGCTTTCTAATTATGGCTCCTCAATGAGAGCTTGCATTTCAGTGGAGAAGCTGAGATAGCTCATCACAGCACTCATTTTGCTATTACTTCAGGCCTTTCAAACTTATGACACAACTTCTTAGTTGCCATTTGTGGCAGAATGAAATATATTAGGTGGAAGCTTTCCAAGTAATGCTTGGTCTCCTATTGCTTATAACAGGATCACAGAATTGCAGGAGTTGGGGAGGGACCTCTGAAGATCATTTAATCCAATCCCCTGCTAAAACAGGTTGACTACAGGGCAGATCTTCAAAGAAGTTTAGAAACACTACATCTAGTCAACAAGTCTAAATCTTTTAGGTAAAAGATGTCTGAAGAACTATCCCAACTATGGCTTTATATTAGCCGCTCACCACAGCTCCTGGAGGTGAGCTTTGGGATCCTTGAGTGCCTGACACAGCATTTCCATTCCGGAGTCCCTCAGGTTGTTGTCTATCAGACTGACCTCTAGGAGGGTCTCTTTCGTACTGAAGACTCTGGAGAGATCTTTACAGCTAGCACTTGTGAGGTCGCAGTCCCATAACCTGCAGGGAAGAACAAAATATTATTTTGCCCCAATAATTATTTAGATTAGAAAACAGAGTTCTATGTTAGCATTGTGAACTTCTGGTTACAGCATTTCATTTTCTTCTGTCCTTCACAAAACTCATCCATTCACACAAGCTTTCTCCTTACTCCCCATCCTTTGTACCAAAAGCTCTGCCTGAACCAGAAGATAAATCCGAACATTCACAGAGCTCCCACCCAACTCAGAGCAGCCATGAACTGGCAGCAGAGACACCTTTGTTTCACTAGGGGGTGTAACTGGGAAACTTTCCGCTTAGAAGCAAACGCAGTGCAGACAGCTCTCAGGCCACCAGAGGGATTCAGGCACACCCTGTCTAATCTTACCATAACTTCTGGATCTTGCAGTTGGGATGTAACAGTCCTTGGCACAGGAGGGCCAGCCCGGCATCTCCAATCTTGTTATCCCCCACAGCAAGATTCAGCAGAGAGGGCTTGTTGCTGAGAACCGCACTGATATCCCGACAGCTGTCACTGGTTATCCCACAGTTCTCCAGGCTGCAGAAACAAACACACATTGAGCTGCTGCTCCAGACTGGCTGCAATCCACTACACCCAATGTGGACAGGAAAAAGGCTGTGGAATGGTTCCCTGCTGCAAACTGGATGCCGTGACTGCTCCTCCATGCTCAGATACCAGCCAGTAGTTACAAGTTAAACTTGCAGTTATGAGTTTAACCTGGCACAGGGGCTCACACACTACCATTTGATGTAGGAGTGATCTCAGAATCATGTGATAGTTAAAAACAAACAAACACAAAACTTGAAAACCCTGGACATGCACTTTCGATTTCAACAGTTACAGAAATCTGAGCCAGCAAAATGCTGGCCTAAACTTCAAGCATTCCTGACAACAGTTTCTCTTTTCTAGGCTTGGCAGGAACAGCAGCAGGACTATGTGCAGTCAGAGATGACCAGCTCCTCCTTACTGTAGTAACTCCAAGTCACAGCTCGCCTCCACTAGCCCCCGGCACAGCTGCTTCACAGCTGTATCTCCCAGCGTGTTGTTACTCAGGCTGAGCTCCTTCAGGGTGGGCTTGGCCTGCAGGGCAGCATTGAGAGCTTCCACGATATCAGCAGTGAGTTCACAATACTCCAGCCTGCAAGGAGAGAAGAAATCCAGGCAAAACCAAGTATTGAGTGTCTTGCTACCCATTCAACATTGGCAAAGTGTGCACTAGCCAGGGCAGAAAACGTGCTGGTGGGGTCTATGTGGAGACCAGACAGTGCATGAAATGAGAAAGAACCCTGGGATGTCAGAGACATCTTGCATTACTAGCCATCACCACCAAGAGGGCTAAAATGCATATGGGATCAGGCACCCAGCTATGAAGAATCCTCAAGACCCACTCCCATAAATTAATGTGACCACATTCAAACAAAACAAAAAGAAATCCACAGCTGGCCACAGAACTGTGCTTGTCCCAAGGGCAAGCAAGACAAAGCTGAACTGCTGGATGACCAAAATGCCCAGTGGCTACTTACTGCAGCTTCTGCAGCTTACAGTTGGGGTTCATCAGCCCTTGGCACAGCACCTTCACCCCAGCAGTTCCCAGTTTGTTATCGCCCACATGCAGCTCTGTCAGTGACGGCTGTGCACTGAGGACGGAGCGGAGATTCTCACAGCTGGCACTGGTCAGGTTGCAGTTCTGCAGCCTAAAGGAGAGGCAGTGGAGGTGAGAGAAATGCATCCCCACAACTACAGAGGCTCTTCTGGGAGAGGTGTGCCTGCTGAGGTTTGTCGCTGGCCCTCTAGATAGCAGTCTATCCAGGTAAGTATTGTTATTTTAAGTATCCAGAGTAACTAAAAATAAAAATCTCATTCAACTTGGCTTAAAACCCTGGACACGCCATTTAGAAGTTCTATTGTATCCTACAAGAAGGATCTATGAAGCTGATCCTTCAGCTCTCAGGCTGGGAGAAGTTATGTGGCAACCAAGTTGTTATTGCTACAGGCTGTTTGAAGTTATGAGACATCATGCTCTTGTCATGGAGGAGTGTCACGCATAGCAGTGCTAACTATAAATTGGGTTTGGTTGGCTCCCAGGAACAACCTTTTGCTTGGTTCCTAGAGACAGAAGCAAAAAAAATGGCTATTTTCAAAGCCTGTGATCTAGATAATGGCTGAGTTGCACCATCATGGCTCTGGTACTATGACCACACACCAGTTTGCCTTGTGATCTCATCTACAGTGCTCTGCAAATATATCAGAGCAAGACAATCATGGGGACTTACCACAACTTCTGCAAACTACAGCTCGGAGTCAATAAGCCTTTACTCAGGTACTCAATGCCTGCATCCCCCAGCTCGTTGTTGTTTAGCTTCAGCTCTTTGAGGGATGGATTCGTATGGATGATTGAGGAGAGATCCTTGCAGTTACTGCTGGAAAGATTGCAATCATCCAGCCTGAAAGAGAAGCAAACACAGAGCACATTAGCCCTTAGAGTGGGTGTTAGGTTCTTCACCAGAGGGTGGTCAGGCACTGAAGGGACCGGTTGGCAGCTTCCCAAGACACAGGCTGTGCTATGCAAATGCAAGACTTATGCTCCTTTGGCAGGGCTGGAAGATGGTGCACCCTCATCAGAATTTCACCAGCAACAAACTACCAGCATCTGAAGCCACATCTAGCTAGCAGCCAGCTTGCAGGCTGTCAGACTGGTTCTGCACCAACACCAGCCAAACTGCATCTTCAGCCAGGTTTCCCAGCCCCAGAGATGCACTTGACAATCTGGTGTCCTGTGGATGAGTCATGGCCTCTCTCAAGCCCAACTCTCAGCATGCAGGAGTGTACAGCACAGCAGGGGGCATCTCCCAATGGGACTGTGTTCAACATTGTTGAACAGCCCACCAACACAGTTACTCCCATTCACTATGCCTTGAGCATTCTATCCTCTG
Source organism: Chrysolophus pictus (assembly GCA_037305975.1). Lineage (NCBI taxonomy): Eukaryota > Metazoa > Chordata > Aves > Galliformes > Phasianidae > Chrysolophus > Chrysolophus pictus. Next base: position 16,223,976 of record CM074580.1, on the reverse strand, counting down.
CTCAGGACACATCCATTTCCCTGCCTTCTACTTACTACCCAAGGCAGCCCTCAGGAAGCCCACGAAGCTTGCCTTCAAAAAATACTCTTCTGAAAAACAAAAGGAAGTTACTCTCAACCTGCCTTCTCCAATCCACAGCTGGCTGGATGTGGCCTATCCTCTCCAGCCCAAGCAAGAAGATGCCAGCTCACAGAAGGTGAATTCCCAGCCAGCAGAGGGGGAAGCATGCAGAACAAATCTGAAGTCTCACCCCATCCCCCAGTTTACACTATGAAGCACAGTTCCCCTCCAGCGGCTTGCTCAGCAAACAGGGTGGGCACTTCTGATGGCCGAGTGAAGAATCAAAAGATGGTGGCGTGTGGCTTGTGCATAACAATTAATGAACAGTCACTTGGCAGCATGTGAACTGCAGCCCAGAGAGCGTGCAATTTAATGAGCACAAAGGAGAGATGCCTTCCCCCATCAGAGGGATCTCACTGCCAAGAAAGACAGAATTACCAAAGTGATGGTCAAACGTGTAGGTAACCAATTGAGACATTGCCTGGCTGAGTGTGCACACCACACTACAACGGCAGCGTTCATTCATACTGACAGTTGCTTATCTCTAGACCAAAAAAAAAAAACCCCTTGCAAGACAGCTCTTATCTTTTTAATCAACAGGTTGTGCAAAAATATGTAGAACCATCCCTGCTCCCACGCAATTGTTAAGTCACAAGTGAACAATACCACAGCTCAGTTTCATCGGTGAAACACACTGCATTACTACCTGATGGTGCTGCAGGACTTCATGGTGGACAGAAGCTCAGCCCACCTCGATGGGCTCATCTCCTCACACTGGATGTCAAGGTCCATTTTGAAAGTTGAGAAAAGATCTGAAAAGTTTAAATCCAGCTGTTATTTTTGCCATTGATCGAGAAGCAAGTGTAGCAACCCTCTTCGAAAACACACACTGCAGCTCTTTTCACTATCACAGAATGAATGCCTGTCCCCAAGAGTTGGAACACAGAGGTAAAGGAGAAGTGTTCCTCCACCACTCGGTTCCCAAGCCTTGACAGGTCACTCCAGTTGGGCCAGTCAAAGTGCAAAGAGCAGGGCAAGCAGGGATCTCCTCTGCTCCACAGTCAGATGGCACTTCTGAACAAGCACAGACACAGCGAGTGCCAGCAAACACGCAGGAGAGCACAGTGAGGCTGAGAGCTGAGCTCTGTTCTGAGCCTACAGTGGGCAGTGCTAAAACCAGAGGTGACAAAAAAAAGTTTTGGCAACTCGGCCGTGCTAACATGACTCAGTCATGATTAGTCATGATGCAGTCAGATTCCAGGGAACTCATTTTTAAGAAAATTGACCTCTTGAGTTATCACATTGGAATGAGGTAGTTGAAAAAAAAAGAAAAAGGAAAATCCCCAGCACTGCTGAGTGCTGTTCATCACTGCCATTTCTCATTCTCGTCACCTCCAGTGCCACAAACACAGGGCAGGGTGCTGCCCGGCACCCCAGTGCCACAGCTGCTGGGCTGTATGGGGGATGCAGGGATGCTCCGCACCCCAAATCTGTGCCAGGAGCGGTGCTGCCTGAACGCATGGAGGAAACGGCAAACTCCGGGACGGCACGACGGCGTGCAACTGGATGTGCAAGACAGGAACTGCTGTGCAACTTGGGCAAGCTGTACTCTTTCGAAGGGTGGAAGCCCCGACTGAAAGCAGGACTCGGTCAGGCAGTGCCGGGGGACGGGCAGCTGGGCCCCACGTATATAAAGGCGGGGTAACGCGGTGCCAGCGGCCGGGCCGAGCCAAACCGGTGGAAAGAAGCGAGCAAACAGCACAAAGTGTTGCACAACCCAGCGACCGCCTCCAGCCCGCTCGCCGCATTCTTCTTTTCTCCCCCCGCGATCACAAAGGGCTCCCGCTGAGCGGGCACCGCTCGGAGCATCCCCGGGCCCCGCTCCCCGCCGCCCCCTCCCAACTCCCGGCATCCTCCCTCCCTTCCCGCATCGCGATTAACGCTTAACGCCGGCAGTTGCCGAGACCCCCGGAGTGCGGGAAGCAGCGCCGTGACCGGTGACGAGCTCTCCCCGGACAACCTTCCCCCCCGCCACCCGGACCCGCCGCTTCCCGCAGCGCTCCCGCGGCCCTCGGCTCTCTCCCCGCTCCCACTCGCGGCCACGCCGCCGTACCTCCGCCCGTATCTCCGCCCGTACCTCCGCGGCCTGGCCCTACCCACGCCCGCCGAGCCGCCGCCGCCGCCGCCCGCCCGCAGCGCCCGCCCGTCCCGTTCCGTTCCGCTCCGCTCCGCTCCTCCCTGCAGGGTGGCTCCGCGCCGCCGGACGGGGAGGAGCGCGTCTGCCGCTCCTCCTTCCCCGCTTCCCTTTCCTCTCTCCTCAGTGTTTTCTTCCCGTCGCCTCTCTTTTGCCCCCTTTCTCTCCTCCCTCTCCCCTTTTTTCCTGTACTCCCTTCCCTCGTTTCCCCTCTCTTTTCTTTCCCCCTCTTCCTTCTCCTTTCTTTCCCCTTCTCTCTTTTTCCTTTCTCCCCACTCTTTTCTTCTTCTTTTCTCCCTTCTTTCTAATCCTTTCTCCCTCATTACCTTCTACCCCTTTTCCCATTTTCCCCTATTTTCCTCTTTCCCCACCCCTCTGATCCCCCACCCTCAGAGCAGAGGCACCAGGGCACATCACTGTAGAGAAGCGATGCACAAGGGACCAGAGGACCAAAAGTTACACGTTGAGATATCCTTCTTGGACTGGGAGCCGACTCCTTCCTACGGGCCATTTGGGGACAACAACAAAACCCATTCCTCAGTGTTCTGGTGGCTGCCTATGGGGACAGCTTGAGGGGCACGTGTGGTGCCCTCCGCACCCTCTACCAGCCCCGGTGGCACAGTTTTCTCCCCTGCTCCCTCCATCAGTGCTGCTTCAAGTGCTGTGAATTGCAACCCTGGGCTGCACGCACCCATCCAACTCTGTGCACATGGCCGGGACTGGGGCACACTCATCATCACCCAGTTTTCTTCCTCCTCCCACTACTGGCTGCTCCCCAACTTGCTGTTGTTTCCTGGTACTTCTAACCATGGTGAAAACTTTTTCAGCCTTTCACAGGGCAGGGCAGGGAAAGGCTGCAGAGTGCTGAGAGCTCTCTGTATGACACACTGAACTACCCCCTCTCACCAACCAGAATCTTGGCTTCTCTGATGTTTGTACTCCCACAAAGCACCCCGTGCCCCCAGCTCGCTCGACAGCTCTCCGACACAGCAGCCCCTGTTCTAAAACCCTTTGGTGCTCCCCTTTGCTAAGCAAAAGGGAAATTTTAAGGAGCTCCCAGGCCTGTTGCCATGCTGATACATACCTCTCTGCTCAGGTCTGTGTGGCGAGCAGGCAGGTGTTTTCCTTCTGCCGTTACTATGCAACCTCTGCTGTTGTGCACGTGGTATCTGCTAGAGGGAGGAGGGCATTATTGGGTTGTGGTTGTGTTTTTTTCCTCCTTGGTGCAGATGGGCTGCAGGATGGGTGGCACTGAGGATCACTGCCCTGTTTCACTGCTAATTCCAAAGGCTGGCAGTGGTTGCAGCAGGATGTGATCTGGCAATGGTGCCAGAGCGAGCTTCCCACAAAACCCAATGGTCACAGAGGCAGTTTAATGTTCATGAATGGCCATTTGTCCCTGCAACCTGTTCCAGGAGTCATGCTTCACACCTGGCTGTCCTCTAGCCTGCAGCCTTGGGTCATCGGATTCCTGTAGGGGCAGGAGAGTGGCTGCATGGACAGCCCGGTGTGGGTGTAATAACAGCACAGCAAGCCTGCAGCCCTGTTTTCCATTATTTTCTCATCTCTTTGCTCCCAAGGTCTGAGTTTGTCTGAGCTGGGTCATGAGGACCATGTAAGTGATAAGAGGATGCGTGGCTTGGGGATGGCACGAGCCATCCAGCAGATGACCAACAGAAGTTGGGTGGGGAAGGATGCTGCAGGCAGTGGGAAATGGCTGCTTTTGCCTGGTGGGAAGGCCATGAGCATAAGGAAGTCTGTGGAAGAGGCTGCAATAGTGCTCTGAAATTGCATCTTATTGCTCATCCCTACACACAGCACGGAGAGAGCAAAACACAGAGCAGTACAGGAACACAGTGAGTGCACACTGCAGGAGATCTGCTGGCTTGGAGAGCCAGAAACCCCTTTGCCTCCTTGGCTGACCTCACTGTGGGGACAACTCGGGGCATCTTGGGAACAATCAAATGGCATTTCTGCAGCAGACAGGGTGTCCCATTCACGGGATACAATACACCCCAGGGGAAATGGTGCATACCTGCCTCCCAGCTGGGTTTCTCTCTTCTTTAGGCTGGCATTAAGGAGAGCACACCAGTATCCACGGGAGTTGGAACTAAATGATCTTTGAGGTCTCTTTCAACCCCTATGATTCCATGGACATAGGCAGGGCAGCCCTGTGTCCCGGAGAGGTCGGGACCATCTCTGCATTTAAGATGACTTCATTTTAAAGCTGATGTCCATATGCACATGACCTAGAGCAAGCAATCCAGACGGCTACTTAAATTGTCTCAGAATTAAACTCATTAGCATAAGCTGAAAGCTCTGTCTTTCTGCCCTCCAGCACTCTGCCATTCTGTCCTCTCTGCTCTCACCATGCCTTTGTGTGTGCGCTTAATTGCAATTAAAAACATTCGAATTTTCAGGGTAGTGACAGCTCTTTTGCTAGCTTGACCGTGTGATGCCTACCAGCAAGCCATGAGTTGTGGCAGCGAGTTGTAGGAATGCACACAGCCCCATCTGTCACACTCAGAGCCCAGGTTTGGCCGTTGGCACTTCCTCTCTCTGTCAGCCTGTCCTTCTGCCTGAGAGCCATTTGTTCCTAGAGCTTGTGAAGATTTGTGGGGGGAGCAAATGCAGAACACGGGCCATTCCTTGAGAGCCAGCAGGCTGATAAAGCTCTTGGAAGGGAAAAAGCAGCCCCAGCATCTGTGGAGCTGGGGTGGAGAATCTGATACCAGGACTCAGAGCCACAGTGCCTCAGGAACAGCACAAGGGAGGTCGATCAGCACATGCTGCTGACAAGCAAGTGGCCGGGGGCTGCAAGCTTTGAGCTCCTGGCAAATGGGAGCAAACGCTCCCCAGCTGCATGTGTGCAAACATATGGTGGCTCTGTGCTGTGACGGCTCAGCAGAGATTCCCACAAGAAAGACATTAGGAGGAATGTTTGGCTCACTGATGTGGTCGTCTTGTTCTCATAATAGAAAAGCTGCTTTCTTTGTTTCGTGCTGCGTCTATTTTGGGGGTGGGGGTTCTTATAAGGAAATAGTGCTTTGAGTATTTGTGCAATATATTGTCCTAAGGCGTACAGTTTCTGGCTGTGGTCATCGCTAGGCTGGACAAGAAGCATGCTGTTAGTTAACGAGAGAGGCTCCAGAGCTCTGAGCTGGGGAAGGATCTGCTCAGCACAGCAGCAGCCGAGCTGCAGAGGGCGGTGCAGCCCCAGCTGTGCACATTCGGGCTCTCGCTGCTGCAATCACCCAGGGGACACAGGACCCGCTGAAGCGGGTGAATGGGTGAAGCTGTTCTTTGCAGGTAGTGGGGGAAAGAGAGAATCAGACCATAAATACACCCATATTTCGCCTTGGAGTCTCCTTACATCGGCTGTGCAGCAGCTGGTGAAAGAGGAGGCTGTGACAGATCTCAAGTTCCCATTAAATCCTGCTGCACACGAATATTTGAACCATTTATACAGCTTTGAAGACTGCTGAAGTGACAGCTGGTTATTGCATGAGTTTGTCCAGGACTCCAAATCCTCAGTATAAATCACTCTTAAAAGATGAGAACAAACTCTTCACCTCCATCCACTCATCTGCTTTTCAGACCTCGGTCTGGCTGTTATCATTTTCTGGAAAGGGCTGGGAGGTATCAGCAGAGCAGTCTCTCTCCACTGAGAATCCACGGAAATTTATACAAAATGATCACTTCACAGAAACGCATCCTCTTTTCAACCCAGAACTGTCCTACTTGCACGGCTTTGCAGCTTAAAAGGAAGGGTGGTGGGGACAGAATGATTTTCAAAGAGTGTGGTTACAACCTGCAGGAGGAAAAGTGCACACGGTCCTCAGCCAGGGTACAGCACTGCCCTAACTGTGCAAGAAGATCGTGGCAATGAAGTGTGGCCCTGCAAAGCCTGTTTGTGTGAGGTGATCCTCCCCCTGTACTCAGCACTGGTGAGGCCAAACCTTGAGTGCTGTGTTCAGTGTTGAGCCCTTCACTACAAGAAGGACATTGAGGCCCTGGAGCGTGTCCAGAAAAGGGCGATGGAGCTGTGTGGGGTCTGGAGTACAACTCTGATGGTGAGTGGCTGAGGGAGCTGGGATTGCACAGTCTGGAGAAGAGGAGGCTCAGGAGCAGACCTTATCACTTTCTGCAACAACCTGAAGGGAGGTTGGGGGTGTCTTCTCCTGGGTAACAGCAACAGAATGGGAAGTAATGGCCTCAGGTTGCACTGGGGGCAGGGGTTAGATTGGATATTAGGCAAAAATTTGTCACTGAGAGGGTTGTGAGACACTGCAGCAGGCTGCCCAGGGCAGTGGCTGAGTCACCATCCCTGGAGGTATTTAAAAGACATACAGATGTGGTACTTAGTGAAGTGGTACACCTGTCAGTGCTCAGTCGGACTTGATAACCAGAGATCTTTTCCACCCTAAATGATTTCTACAATTCTATCAGTCCTTTTTAAAAGAATAAAAAAAAAAAAAAAGATTTTTTTTTAATAGCAAAATACATTTACAAATCATAAGAAAAGACCTCTTACGATCGCGTCGCCCATCTCCAGCCCCCAACCTAAGGAAGCTGAAATAAACGGAGGTGCCTTGAGTGGAGAGTGAGGGAAGAAAAACTGGAGAATGCGGGCATCGATCCCGCTACCTCTCGCATGCTAAGCGAGCGCTCTACCATTTGAGCTAATTCCCCACCCGCTGCTCCAACTGTCTCGTGCCTCTCCTATTCTCGTCTCGCGAGACGCTCCCGCCTCGCTGGAAACACCCGGCCCCGCGCGGCCTCCCACTGCGCCTGCGCGAAAGAGCGCGCGGGCCGGGCCGGGCGTTGGGGCGCGCGCCGGAGGATGGGATGCGCGGCGAGGCCGGGAGCTGCCGGCCGCCCGCCTGCGGTGAGGAGCGGAGCATCGCGGGGCTTCGTGCGGGGGGGCGCGCGGGAGGATATCGGTGTGTGTGAGGGTGTCCGGGCGGGGGATGCGGGGGGCTTTGAGCGTCTCTGCCGCTCCTCACGGGGTGCCCGCGGTGTTGCCACCGCGTCCCCCGTTCCCCGCGCGGAGAACCCCCGGAAGGGAGCTGCGGCCCCCCGAGGCGGAGAAGTCGTTGCGTTCTCTGCCGCGGATACAGCGGGGCGCCTTCCCTCCTCAGGGGCGTCCGGGCCGCGTGGCGGCTGCGAGGGGCTGCGGGACGGCGGGGCGGTGTGTGGCACGGCGGGGCGGTGTGTGACACGGCGGCGCGGAGCGGGCGCTGCGCCGGGACTGCGGGAGCGGCAGCGGGTCCGGAGCTGTGCGGCTGTGCTGCGGGAGGCGCCGGCGTGTAGCTCCGCTCTTCTGTTGTTTATCGCTCTTCCTTGACAGGTTCTGGTCTGGGGATGGGTTTTGTCTCACGTTATATCTGCTATTTTATCGAGACCACTGGGAAGTTTTTGTCTGTGTGTCCCTTTTAATGTTGCGTCTTTCTTTGAAGGGTCCAAGCAGCACGCTTGCAGCTCTTCAGAAGCCCTCCTGCCTCTCGTTGCTTGTTTTCGTGGCTGCGGGCTGCTCTCTTGCTTGCGTTTCAGCCAAGGGGAGATCAGCCAGCAAACACATTTATCTTCAAAAAAAACCCAAATGGCAGCGACCAAACAACCGACACCACACCCCTCCGCAGCCTGCCTTCCTGACTGACTGGGAGCTTGACTCACAGTTCTGACAGAGCTGTACCTTAGCCATTATTTTAACCCCATGTGAGCTTTCCCCCTGCCTGCCAGCCTGGAGAGCATTGCACGTGCATCACTCCTTTCTCAGTCGTCCCCCTCTCTCTTTGACATTGGTCCCACTGAGCTGCAGGACTGTGCACTCTTGCCTTTCACTTTTTTTTTATGCACAGAAACAGGGAGGTTTTTGTGAGTATCCCTCCTGGCAGACCCCACCTGCCTGAGGTGCCATGGTGTTTCCCTTGCTTAGTTTTTGCAAAGCGTCTGCTGGACTCTGTAGAGCTGGAAGAAACATTTCGTGCTGTGAGTTGGCTACACTTTGCACAGATGCTCTCAGATGTGAGGTTTCACCTCCTCAGTGCTGCGAGGGTTTTTCCTGTCACGAGGCAGCCTGCCTTCCTGCCCCCTGTGCTGCAGAGAGCAGCTGCAGAGCAAGTGCAGGTGTGGGGCACGAGGGCACTGATTTCAGCTGCGCTCCATCAGCCGCATCCCCGGTCTCCCTCATTTGTTCCTCATGTACTGATGCAGGCAAACACTGAGTGCTGATGAATCTCCATCTTCTACTCGTGCTCCCTGTGTGTGACAGAAGTCTCTTTGCAGGTGTCTAGGGAAGAAAAGCTCTAATCTATGGCAACTTTGTGCAAAGAACTGTCCCTAGGGATGTTGAGTTGCAACGCACTCTGGACTTTGCAGTAGGCTTGCTTGCTGCATCTCTGTTGGCTTTTGGTGGCTTGTGGTGCTCCTGCTTGACTTTTTTGAGGTAGTGCAGGGATGATTTAAGGGACTAGATCGTGCCATGCTGCATGTTGCTCAATGTGGCTATGTGATAATTCATGCAGGATGGAATCACAGAATCATAGGGGTTGGAAGATCATCAAGTCCAACCCCCTACTAAAGTAGGTTTACACAGGAAAGTGTCCAGGAGACCCTACAACCTCTTTGAGCAGACTGTTCCAGTGCTCTGTCACAGTAAAGAAGTTCTTTCTCATGTTCAGGTGGAACTTCCTACGTTGCAGTTTGTGCTCATTGCCCCTTGCTCTATCACTGGGCGCTGTTAAAAAGAGCCCAGCCCCATCCACTTGACTCCCACCCTTTCAATATTTGTAAGCACTGATAAATCCCCTCTCAGTCTTTCAGGCTGAAAACAGTCGCAGGTTTCTCAGCCTTTCCTCATAGGCGATGCTCCAGGCCCCAGACATCTTTGTGACCCTCCACTGGACTCTCTTTAGAAGTTTCTCATCTTTCTTGAACTGCGCAACTCAGAACTGGTCTCAGTATTCCAGATGTGGCCTCACCTGGGCAGACTAGAGGGAGAGGACTACCTCCATCAACCTGGTCATGCTCTTTTTAACATGCCTTAGGATGCCATTGGTCTTCTTGGCCACAAGGGCACACTGCTGGCTCATGGTCAACTTGTGGTCAGTTGTTGGTCAACCAAGACACCAGCCCCATCTCTGCAGAGCTGCTCTCCAGCAGGTCAGCCCCTAACCTGTACTGGTGCATGTTGTTATTCCTCCCCAGCTGTAGGACTTTGTGTTTGCCCACGTTGAACCTCATGCAGGGCAGTGTCTGTGAAGTCTTGGCTGCTTTGCTGTGATGTGCCTTGGGAGGAGCGGTCTCTGTTTTGTGCAACGCTTTTGGAACAGATGCCAGGACTTGTGCACTTTCTGCAGCTGTGGGATGGCTGGATGTGCTCCTCAGCCATGGGGCTTGCTCGGGCACCACTGGCACGCATTCCTATCCTGTGCTGCATGAGAGCTCAGTGAGACTGGAGGATTGCTGATGCGGGGTCTGGGTGTTCCTAGAGAGATATTGATTGTCCTGGACAGCTCGTGTTTTCTTCTTTTGTTCCAAGCCCTCGTCATGTGTTGGGCTCATTAGGGCAGACGGCAAAGCTGGGCAGGCGGTGTGGATGGAGTTGGATGGGGCTGGCCAGCTGCCACCCTATCCCGCCTCGGTAAGGCTGAGACAGCATGCCTGCTAATTCCATTAATGGTAGCCCCGTGCCTGGGAGATAGATGCAGTTCTACCATAAAGCCTGTGCACAGCCTTGAACCGAGAGGATTTGCTGGTTCTCCCCGGTGTGCTGCTGTCAGCGTACCCCTGACTTACCCACAGCTGGTATTTAAAAGTGTAGATGTCAGCATAAAGATTGGGTAGTGGAAAAAATCACTATGAAATGTGTGTGAAGAAATGCTTGGCTCTGGAGCCGTGCTGCCTCTTGGAGCCTAGCAGTCTGCTTGTCGTGGATTGTACCACAAATGAAGGCTTCGTGCTTTAACTCGTGGCATGCAGGATGACATAGGGCACAGACAACAGCTGGGAGATGGCTTGAAAGGGACGTGTCCCCAACGAGCTCTGTGTGATGGCAGGGCAGATAGCATGGAAGTGTTATTGTGCATGTGTCAGATGGGGGTGAAAGCTTGTGAGTGCACTGGAGCCACAGCAGGAGTTTTAGCACATTTAGCATATCCTCTGCATGTTTTTTGGTGGTGTGGCCCGCACTTGATTTCAGAGGTGGCTCTCCTGGCTGGTTCTTTTCCCAGTTTGTTTTTTTTTTGTATGCAGACCGCATCTTCCTGTCTGCAGTCATATAATATACTCTAGTGGCAGGGTATTATCCGCGTTGGAAAGGAATGGTTAATTGGGATATTTTTAGCTCTCCTTGTGGCTTGGATCCTGGAAATCAGGCACGAGAGCCAGCGCTGTCTGACCATTCAGCTTTACACAGTGTGAAGATGGAACGCAGCAGGACTTCATCAAACTTCAGCTCTGGTTCTTAAATCTCCTGCCCCACAGCAGCGGCATTCCTTGGGACTCAGCACGTGGGCTGGGGGCATGCTTAGAATCATAGCATCATTAAGGTTGGGACCAAGCGCTACAATCATCTACTCCAGCTGTACTTTAGGTCCTTTTTGCTTGTGTTTTAATATAGTTGTGTGACTTTCCCAAAGTGAAATTTTTCAGCATGTCCTTCCCTGTTTTAATTGCTATTAATCTCAGCAGCAAATCTGTGCCGGCAGTGAGTTGCCAATGATTTCAGAGCAGGCAGGAGGGCAGTTGGTAAGAGAAGGACCGGTGTGTTTAGGGATTTCAGGCAGAAATTTAGTTTCTTGAAAACCTGTCATTGTAGTCTCTGGGTCGTGTTGTTCTTACCATCTTGCTTCTTCCCTCCCCCCTCAGTTTCATGAGTCAAAAGCAGCGGTGAGAGCATCGCTGCCAGAACAGAGGTGACTTACCAGGGAGGATGTAATGTGGGTGGTAAAGTTAGAAGTAGGTCACAAGCTCTGCGTGTTTTTACTGGTGCTGATTGCAGTGCTAACCAGGTACGGTTGCCAAAACTGTTTCAAAGCATTGGTATTTTCTTGGCCTGCTGACTTGTCTCATGAGTTTCACAAGGAAACCTGCAGCTCAGCGTTGATTTGCTTGGTGGCTCTCACGTCTCTGGTCCTCAGTTAAATCACCTCTTGGCTGCTTGTGCCAAGGCAACAACAGCTGGGCTGGTCCTGTGCTGGCACTGTGCTTTACTGAAGTATTTTTGAGTCACATCTGCACCCCCATCAGATTGCTGCATCATTTCCCGGGTGGCTGAGCTGTTGCTGTCCCAACCCATCACACAAATCCCTGGGAGAAGGGCTGGTGCTGGCACCACTGGCCTCCCAGAGACTCCCAGCCCATGATCCTGTTTGCTCTCCACATCTGGAAGTTGAGCTAGCGGAGCCTGGTGGTTGCCTCACCCTTTGATGGCCTTAAGCTGAAGGTATCAGTCCCACAGCAGGCTTTACGGGTGCTGTCTCTGCCTGGCTTCCTTCAACTAAGTTCCTTTCATGCTCAAACTGCCGTAGCACTGCAAACCGAACTGGTGGATGGGCTGAGACTAGAGACTGCTAGACTGTTAGCGCTGGCTGAGCTGTACCATGATGTGTGTTGAAAATCCACAAGCAACTGGATATTCATGTCCCAACATCAGGGAGCCAGCTGCTCTGGGTCCTCTCTTATTTCCGAGCCTGGAGACCTTCTGGCACTGCATCTGCTCAGCCCTGAGGAGCTCAAGAGGTGACCTGGCAGCTCCATGCTGACGCTTTCGTGTGTGAAGGGTCCCAGTGGAGGCTGCTTGGGGTGAGATCAAGTGGGTGGGGGTGGAAAGTGGGAGGATGTCAAGTAGGGCTTTTGGAAAACTGTGGAAGATTTGACTATGGGAGTTGTTTGACTTGAGGCTGTGCTTTCAGCTTAGTGGCAACAAAAACTTCTCCAGTATAGGCAGGCAAGAACCTTGCAGGTCTACCTCCATCCAAACTGGGGAGCTTTGTGCTGTGGCTTTGTGATAAAAACCCCTGCAGCTGCCGAAAGGGAGGGATCATCCTGCTGCTTATCAGGCTCCAGCCCTGCTCCTTCGTGGCCAGCTCTGAGGTGTGTCAGACCTGCCAGTGAGCCCATTTAATTGAGAGGGGCAAAAGGGAGCTGTTTGAGATAAAGTGTCCTGCCCAGCATGAGAGCTGTGGCTTCAGCGGGTTGCGGCTGACTTGAAAATGCCTGCTGATATCTGCTGTGTTAAAACTGCCCTGAATTAATCAGTCAGGTTTGTCTGGTTGTTTTGTTTTCTTGTAACTGATGTAAGACGAATTTCTGCCGAGGCGAAAGCTCGAGCTTTGCAATAAAATTTATGGCTTTGTTAAAGATGCTTCGGGATATTTCTGGGGAGTGCATGTGCTCTACATGGTAACAGTTATCAGGAGAACTGAGAACAGGGCGGTTGGAGATGCCTGGTTGGTTAATTGATTTGAATGCCATGGAAACTCAATGCCTTGTGCTGTTTTCAGGGAAGAAAACCCCAAACATATAAAGTAGAGAAGCAGCACTGAGTATTTCTGTGAAGGGTGAGACTCGAGTGTAAAGGTTTTAACTGTGCTTTTCTGTCCAGAGCCAGCAGAGCTGGTCGTTTTGGGGTGAGGGTGCAGAGGAGATTGCTCCCAAGTCAGAAGCAAGACTAGCCTGGAGGCCTCACGGTGGTCGTGTCAGGAACTGTGTGACTAATGCTGCATAATCCTTAATAAAATAAAAAAAGAGAGGGAAAGATGAGCTCTGCCTCATTTGTTTCTGAGAACCAGGGGCAGGAGAGCTATGTAGAGCTGTTGCTCAGACGGATGGTTGTAAGTAGATGATACTTCTGGGTACAGTGTCATTTCTAAGCCTACAGATGTATAAGCTCCCTCCGTGTAGCATGGCTTCATGGCTTTTACTTCTTCCAGTTGTGCTTTTGCTGGTTTTGATGGTGAGGTCTCCTGCTTAAAGCCCTCGATCCCTGAGCCTCCACTCACACAGCTGGAGGAAGAGTGGGCCGGGGGGCATTGGAGACATGAGCCTGGCACTTGGGGCTGTGACAGCCTTGAAAACATCTGGATGTTTTTGAACTTTGATACTGCAAAGACCTGTATGTATTTATTGTCAGCATGCTGCTTTCCTTAAGAGCTTTTGCTAGATCACTGGCATATGTCTGGTGTCTGACCTTGCTCTTTTCCTGAAAACCTTTTGAGAACACCCTTCAGCTATGGCAAACTCACAGCAAAAGAAAACACCCACCCATATGTCCTGCTGTTCTTCGTTAAACCACAAGATTTATGCAGCTGCAGTGTGTGTGACTGTTAGGGCATATCAGCCTATCTGTAGACATCAAGAGGTACATCACCAGGCTGTTTCCAGTGGGTTTGCAGAAAAGTGAGTGGCCGGGGCATATTCATCAGTGAATGGAGCTGTTAAAGTGGTTTTGAGTGACTTATCCTGTGCAGAGATCACGGAATCACAGAATCACTAAGGTTGGAAAAAACCTATAAGATCATCCAGTCCAACCATCCACCTATCACCCATGGTTCTTGCTAAACTATATCCCTCAACACAAAATCCAAACGTTCCTTGAGATGCACATCAAGAGGGGTTAGTTCTTCCCAGAGCTGTGCCATAGCTTGAAAGTCTCACCTATGTTTCCAGTTGTACCGCTGTGCCATCTTTCCTGGGCCATGCTTCCTGTCAGCTTAGCTGATGGCAAATTGCTCCTGCCAGGAATCGGTATCCTTTCCCTTTATTTATTTTCTTCTTTCTGGGATGATTTCTGGTTGGCAGCAACCGTGATCCACAAATGTGACGTAGATGACTGAGACAAGAAGGAGGGAAAAGGCTGCACTGCCTATTTTGGAACAGTGAAATTGTGTTATTTGCACCCCAAAGGTGTGAGAGGAAACCTGAGTGTGGGGCCCTCCTGTCTCCACCATGAACAGTTGCTGTGTATGAAAGAAGGTCTGCTTTTTCAGTTTCATGGGAGTGGTGGGGAAAAAAGTATGTTTAGGGTACACTGATAAATTCCATGAGGTTTTGGAAGATGGAAAAGGCTGTTCTGGAAGAGTTGGAGGTCTTGTGGGATGGGATAGCATCAGTGGGAGTGAGCACCACGTACTGAGTGCAGCCATATCCCGCAGGGAAGCTGGGTGCTGATTTCACTGTATACTTGTTCGTGCTGCAATGTGTGCTAACATTTCTGAGAGGCTCTGAAGTTGGTAAAGTCCTTTGAGGTGTGCTGCTGAGAGACAGCAGAGTAACAGCTGAAAATGTTCAGCTTCCCAATTTACCCAGGGGAGTTCTCCCCCCAGAAAGACAATAAGCTCAGCTCTTAAATAAAACATTTCTTTCAAATGTATCAAGCAGAGTATTTCTCTGCTTAAATACACTGCAGATGTGGGCATGATGTCTTAGCCCTCTCTGGGAGGGAACAGGACAAATTCTGCCATCCTGTTCTCTGGCCATAGGCCTAGGGGTAGGTTTATTTTCATGCTTGCCTTGTTATAAACATTTATCTGACCCGTCTCAGGCTGAAGAGCTGTCATGTTAGGTGCTCACTGTTAGTATATTGCTTCCCTGATGATGACTTTTCAATTTCTGAGGGCTGTGGAGCCTGAATACTTTTGATATCTCTCTTGGTGTGCTTCCATACCCTAGGAGTTAGTCATACGTGCTTGTATTGGAGGGGATTGCACATCATTCCTGTTAAAAGCCACATAGAAACTAAGTCTTGCTGTAGTCTGTGGTAAGTCCAGAGCTCTTTGCTTGAGCTTAAAGATGCTGGTGTTGCAAGATCATCACTGGCAGTCCTTAGGAGAGGGGAAGAAAATTACCATGACCCTCTTAAACAAAACTTCATGATTTCTCAATGCTTGACAGGAAACACCCCATACCTCTATTTAGTCTTAAAAGTGAGGCCTCTTTAATAGCGAGTGCTCTTTACAGGGAAATTAGCAAAGCTGTATGGTCAGTCCTAGGGATTGGCAGACCAGTTGGAGCCACTGGGTCCTCTCACTGCCCTCTTGCCTGCTTTCTTGGCCAGAGCTGCCTTCATCTAGGTTGGAAAAGGTGTACCAAGATCGCCAAGGCCTATCAGGTGGCAGAGAGCAGCTGCTGCCCACCCGTTGTGCAAAGTCATGCTGTTTCTCTGCCTTGTTGCTCTGCTTGCACCCATATTCCTTATCCTCTCTCTTTGTAGGTCACTCAGCATTGCTTGGTGGTCCTTTACCCCTGTGCTTTGTAATTTGGTTGCCTTGCAGTATGGACGCAGCACACGGTTGAGTCCTTGGCACCAAGCAGTGTTTTTAGCGTTTTTGGCTGCTGTGGACAAAATGCTTTGTCTGAGTGTTGGGCTTGCTTTGGGATGGCAAGCCATGCTACCTGCATGTGGGTTTTATTAAATCCAGCTGGCAGCAGCACTTAGTGAAGGTGCAACTATCTCTGTTTGCCTTGCTCAACAGTACCAGTAGGAGACGGGTTTGAATTTTGCCAGTAATGTTTCTGTAATGTTATCCAATAGTAGCAATTACATCCAGAAAGTTGTTAGAGGAGTGGGATGGAGGAAGAGGAAAGGAGAAATGGTTGCCTCCACAGGAGTGCTGGATGCTTTCCTTAGCAGCAGGCTGAGCTCTGGTGCAGGAATGGATTGGTGCCGACACAGATAAAGCCCTATGAAGCTAATGCAGCTCCTTTCAGATGTAAGCCATGTGAAGCCAAGGCAGGAATTTCCTTGCTGGGGGAAAACTGCATTTCTGTATTATATAAATAAGCTGTCGCTGAAGATTATTGGCCAGATTGGGTTTGTGTTGTATTATTTCTGTCTTTGTAGAGATTTTATGTTCCACTGCAGAACGGTGTTCACTTAGTGACTTCAAAAGAAATACAACAAAGACCCTCCTGGAGGTATATAACGTGAATAAATAACTTATGTTCTTATTAGAGGGATAATGTAAAGCGACAGGGAGAGCATTATAAACAGTGATGGAAAATTTGTGCTTGAGGCTTGTGTCCAACGTCTGTGTCTTGTGGTCTTCAGCATTGTTTTCATGCTTATAAATGCCTTCAGTCCTTCTGTAATGGGATAGGAGAGAAAGGGGGTTTGAATGGGTTACGATTTTTCTTGATTTAAAAAAATCACGGATGTGGTTGACATCCGTGAGTCACTCGCAGAGACTAGGGAAAACAAGTCAGTCTCTTCTTCTCAGTCCAAGGTAAACTGATGAGCTGTGTGAGTAGGTTTTCTTGCAGTTTGTAAAGAGGTCCTCCAGTTGGCAGGAAATATGTGAGATGTCCTTAAGCTGATCTGGTTGTTAGAGCCTTGGTACATCCCCCTTGCTGGTTTGGTGCTCTGACTGAAGAGCTGCTCACAGTTCTTGTCCCACCCCCGCTTTCCCTGCGCAGTTTTGCTGTTCCCGTTTTCTTACTTTCCCCACCTTCTAATCTGCTCTCAGGTAAAACGTGCTTCGGGATGGCTGTTCGGCTCATTGCCGTCCCCAGACAATTACCTCAGAACAGGAAAGAGTAAAACTCCATTACATGTTTCTCTGTTACTCTACATGGTGACCTCTGCTGCAGCCTTATGGCCAGACAAATGTCTCTTTGTGGCTGCTTAGAAACGTTTCCTGTAAAGCATCTATTTTTCTGAAGTCTCTTCTTTGGCGTGCAGTGGGGACTTTGAATACATACAGCTGGGTGTTTCCACAGCCAATGGAGTGGATTTCTGTCACTGCTTTTGCTCAGTGCTGCTAGATGTCTTGTGGTGCGACTCAGGTACAAAGGCTGTGTAAGACAACTGGTAGGATATATCAAACCATTTGTATTATGAAACCACTGCATTGAATAAATAAGAGTAAAGCAGAAGCAGTGTGGCTCTGACATTAGATGGAATACATCTGCTTTACAAAACAGAAGGAATTGCAGAAGTGCTGTACTGCAGATCTTCAACAGGATCTCAGAAAGGAGCAGGAGAGTTTAGCAATAGCCACTCATTCAATGTATCAGTCTTGTTGGCTCCCCTGCGTAGCCCTTAGCTTCAGTGCGCCGCCTGCTGAGGAAGTTTTGCTGGGCAAACAGTCTTGCCTTGGGACGGATAGTCTCGCCTTTTACCTCATCTTCCTTCAGTGATTCTGGTGAAGTCCTTTAAGAACCTTGTGTCTGGTACCTCAGCTGTTGGCAAGACCTAGGCTGGAATATGTTCAATGCAGAGATCTAGCATCCATCACTTTCTCCTGAACTTGACTTTGTTTCCTTTCCTTTCACCAGTCATGTCTTATTGTCACTAATTAATGCTCTCTGATATTCACAGGATTTGCCAGTTCCCACGTGCCAATGAGGATCGTGTTCTGGCTCACTGTTGGCGTCCTTGGAGAAGTCAGTGCTCTGAGCAGGTACATTTGCAGTGCTCACGACTCTTCCTGTATGTGACCATGGATGCAACACTTGCAGAATTGATATTTGGTGTCAGAAGCATGAATGTGTGCTAAGGATGTGCACTCTTCCAGCAGTGGGGTCTGGTCCTGTGCAGGACCACCTGCATTGACTTTTGTTGGTTTTTTTTTTTTTTAATCCCTTCATGCTTTTATGAATTTCTCCCAAATCCAGCCTGTTTGCTGTTGCTGCTTTAGGGGCTCTGCTGACAATCTTGTTGTTAGAAAACATGCCATCACTGCTGAGCGGACAGCCTTTCATCTTGATATCCCAACATGAGCAAATGTGCTCCTGTTTTCTTAACATGCCTGTACTTACAGCCAGCACAGCCTGTAGCAGCTTATTCCTTCCTGGATAATTATTAATCTGCTTGGCCACTTACAGCTGTCAGAAGCAGTGGAGTTGTGCCCAGTGCTACCCAGTGCATCTTCTTGAGCTATTATGTTCTTATTGCTTCAATTGAAAAATCTCATATGCAGTCTTTAAACTGTTTGGCAATGTGAGTTGCTTGAGTTGGTTTTAATTGCCGAGATGCTGTCAGTAATCACCCGCTGTATGGGAGCAGCAGGTCTGCTTGCACCTTGATTTCAATTACTACATTGCCATGAGGGCTGTTTCATGCGCTGCTTTTCAGTAACTGTAATTGGGTCCCAGCTAGCCAGAGGCATGTGTGCAGCCGTGGGGACCCAGGTGGAATATTTTGCTGTTTGTGGTCATTCAGGGAGGTCTGAAGAGTGGTAAATTGGCCGTGGGAGGACATAATCCTTAACTCTGCGCATGAAGCTTTCTTGCTCCCTTAAAAAATAAGTGGATTAATTATGGGAGCCAATCTTTCTTGAAAACCTGGTTCATCCAGGATTGTTTGGGTGGTGCAGCAATGCACTGGAGGAGTAGGAGTTAGGGTGGAGCTGCTTCCATCTCATTCCTGGTATTTACTGGGACTACTTGCGCCCTGCAAGAAGACGTGCTCTCTGCTTCTGAGCTGGTGACAGGCAGTTAGCAGCAGTGTGTGCACTTCCTGTGCTAGTCTTCTAGGTGTACTTTCCATTTCTTAAGGTTATGTTATAGCTTAGAGGATCTCTATTTAAAGGCAGGAATATAAAGAAATGGCAACAGTAAAGGAAAGCATGGCCTCTGTTTGCTAGCAGGCTGCCTGAGGTGCATCTATAGGAAGCGATACTGAATCCGTGCCCCAGACCGCTGGTGACAAAAAGCAAAATTCATTTTCTTCCACACCTGAAATATCAAAGTGGATTTCCTGTAATGGAATTTTGCCTCCTGTAGTGGCCATGGGAACAGTTTGCCATCCTTGTCCTCCAGCAGCTTGGTTCTCGGAGC
The DNA here is from genome assembly GCA_037305975.1 of Chrysolophus pictus. NCBI lineage: Eukaryota > Metazoa > Chordata > Aves > Galliformes > Phasianidae > Chrysolophus > Chrysolophus pictus. The sequence continues at coordinate 16,204,940 of CM074580.1, read as the reverse complement.
ACAAGCATGTGCCGCCTGGGGCGCTTCTCATCCTTGAATCCTTTTCAGTGTCAGTGGAGGCATGTGGGCTAGCCTGGCTTCTTGTTGGGCCAGACAGCAATGGTGCATGGGACAGGACAGAGTAACCTTCCAGCTGTGTAGAAGTGATGCTTAAACTAGGAAGTAACAATAAACAAACCTAACTTTAGGACAAGGAAGAAAGTAGTGCCCAGGATTCAAAGGGGCCCAAAATGCTGACAAAACAGATGGAAACTTGATTTACCCAAGTGTGTTCAACCCTACCTCTCCCATCTTCTTTTTCCTTCTTTCTTTCTTTCTTTTTCCTTCTTTCTTTCTTTCTTTTTCCTTCTTTCTTTCTTTCTTTTTCCTTCTTTCTTTCTTTCTTTTTCCTTCTTTCTTTCTTTCTTTTTCCTTCTTTCTTTCTTTCTTTTTCCTTCTTTCTTTCTTTTGCAGGATGGGGCAGGTTATTGTAATTGCAGATGCTATCTACTGAGCTTGATGAGATTCTGATGCAAATCTGGAGACTGATTGTTCTTTTGTTAGGGCTGTTGCATGCATTATCCAGTACTTCATCTTATTGCACAGGGGTCTGTTTACTGCCATTTGATTTGTTTTCAGACAGGACTTTCCTCATCTAATCAGCAAAGGTTCAGCAATTGCAGTGTGATTTGCAGAAGAAGCAATTCCACTGAATACACGGGGGAAGGGTGGGGAGGAGAGAGGAAATGTCATATTAGTGAGCGATAAAACTAAATGCTGACTTGAAAAAATAGCTTGAGATGCTGTTTTGAGAGCATAAGGATGGCTAATCTCAGTTGAGATTGCTGAGATGTGCAGTTGAGTTGCTGGGCAGGATGGGTATGGGGGCTGCCAAGCTCACATGCCGGGCAAGTTGGGTGGCTGAGGTTTGGTTACGTACATAGTTGTAGGCTTACCTCTTATTGTCTGCCACAGAAGTGAACTGACAGTGAATGGATGGGCTTTTGCTTTCCTGGAACGTTTTAGATGTGATATGTCTGCCCACAGGAAGGTGTCTTCTGTTGGCTCAGAAGAAGCTAGTTGATAAACAGCATCAGAGACAAAGCAGGGTGAGCTTGTGGTAGGAGCCACTGCAGGCTCACTGAGAGTCAAGCTTTGTCCTAATACGAATGGGCTTCGTCACTGCTGTGTTTCAGTACCCCTGTCAGGCACTGGAGTGAATAGGGTCCTGTGGGGGAGTTTCCTGAGGCAGTGCTGCAGCTGTCCCTTCCTCTCCTGCCCAGCTGCTGCTCCAGGACAAATGTCTTCATGTGTCTCATTGCTTTCACCAACTGCCCGTAACCATTCCAGGCTTGTCATGTGAAGAACTGCCCTTCAGAGATGCAGTTACCTTTTATTCTTCCATCTTCCCTGATGTTTGTACCACTCCTTTTGCAGAGGTTTTGTCATTACAGTTACAGCTGCAATGCTGCAAGCACAGGACTGCTGCGGGTGGCACAGGAGGTGGATGGCTATGTTCAAAGTCTTTGATACTTCCTCCTCTGACAAATAAGCCTTGGCTTCATGTGTGTGCCTACAAATGATTTGTTTTCGGCTGCTTCTACTGAAGTAGTTGCCCTGCAGGTTAACCCCTGTGGTTTGCTTTGCCCTTTTTTGTTTTCCATAGCCTCTTGCAGACAATTGCACAGCAGGCTTGCTAAAGTTCCATTAGGAAAACAGAGAGAAATGTCTGAGTTTCAATTTGCTTCTGCATGTTTAGAAAACAGAAGAAAGAGGAGAAATAGCACTGGAATGCTATTTGTATTCTGGTTTTGGTCAGAGTTGGATATATTTTGCTGCTTCTCTGCTCTGATGAGCAGTACGGCCTGTAGGTAACAGAGCTGTGTCTTTGTGGGGGAATTAAGGATGAAACTTCTTAGTGCTGTTTCAGTCACTGGGAGAAAAGCACCATGAGAACTGAAGTAGGAGCATCCACTAACTGCCTAGAGCAGTAATCCTTCCTGGGGGCATTGATCTAATCTAACCTGATATAAGAATTTATGCAGAGAGAGAACGTTTCCATTCTTCCATTTCCTGCTGAGTTTTCTGAGAACATTTGGAAAAATTCAGTGCCAAAATGACCCTTTTTCTCTCTGGGAGGGCTTATGTTTTCCTAAGACGTGTTATTACCTTCCTGTTGAAAGCCATCTGTATCAGTTGGCAAATAAGGGTTGTGTTAGTTACTCAGTTTTCTCTGGTTCCCTGCGGACTTGCTCACTGCAAACCTATTTTCAAGTTCTCCATTGGCATGGGATGCAGAATGTGTTGCCTGATGAAGAAGGATGCGTGTGTGTCCATTTGGGCCCTTGTGCTGCTGCAGTGTTTGGCCCCATGCTGCCAGTGCCTGGAAACAGCCTCTCGTGGACACGGTGGCTGTGCCCGTGGTTTCCTGTTCCATTTTGTTCCTGTGCTTAACCAAAAAGCCAAATGAAGGAAAGAAATGGTCCTGGGGAGTGTTTTCTCTGAGGTCTGGAAAAAATGCTGCAATTAACAACGATCTAATATAGCAGTGGGTTCTGTGAACTTCAGTGACCTTTGGATATATAGATTTCATAAATGTGAAGCCTACCCTTAGGGGGAAGGTTGATGTTAGTTTTTCCTCTCGCACTGCTAATTATTTTGGGGGAACTCCTGTCTTACTGGTGCTTTCACTGAAAGGCATTTCTTTTTCTGTCTCCTGCCCTCAGAAGGCTGGGAAAACCTTCTACATTAGGAAAGTAAGTCTCCACTTTAAATGGCCTTAAGCACGTAAATATTCAGCTCAATTTCCTTTTACCATTGGCTTGTTATGAAATGAACAAGAATCTCAGGGCATCCCTGGGTCAGCTCTCCTTTTGAGCCTTGGGAGAAAGCTCAGAATGTTTCATTCTGGTTGCTGAGTGCTTGGAGGAGATGTCTACCTTCTGCTTTGAGTACTCTGTTAGGAAAATATTTCTCCTATCAGTGAATTTTTGCTGATGCTGTTGCTCTATGCTTGAAGTATGTGGGCATATATTGTAATCTGCTGGATAAGATAAGGTGAAGACAGCCGTACCAGGTTGAGCCAGGGATACATCTGAAGTGATTCCATCTGAAGTAATACCCTGTCTCCAGAGACAGTAATGGAGCTACTAGAAGGAGCTGGATAGAGACTGAGCAGCCTAATTATGCTGTCAGGAAATGTGTCGGAGCCCACCTGATTGCGATGAGCAAAAAAAAAAAGCCCTCTACCTTCTAAATCTCTGTGTAACCTGGCTGCCCTCATCCTTGTCTCTGCTGGGTTAAATGGTCCTTTCCCTGTCAACGGTGGGGGAGTTTCCTGATCCTGCTGGGAGCGTGGAGCTGTAAGCACTGCAGGATGGTGAAGACCAATTTGTTGTTGCATTAATTCCTCTTATTTTTGTGTAAATTGTATGAGTTTTGAGCAGGCCAAGAGCTCCGTTTGTACAGTAATCTATAGTCAGGCAGGCAAGGAGCAGCCGTGTATGTGGGCAGGCTTGGAGCTGGAAGTGTGCATGTGTGCTTGCAGCAGTGGGAAGGCTGTATTTGGGTTACTGTGCAGTGAAGGACATAGCTGGCTTTCACAAGGCTCAGATCACAGCTTTTACAAACTCTGTTTAGAGCAGTTGTGACATGCAGGTCTGTTCCGTGGGTGCATAGCAGTTTGTGGTTAGCCAGCCCTCCGTAACCATGACAGCACAAATTTAAATGTGTTTGAATTTGCTTTCACATGCAAAAGATCTCATGTAGCCCTCTCTGAAGGCAGTTGTTTGGTGGCTGTCTAAATTGCTACTTATCCCGTGGGGTGACTCAGGTTTGTCTGTTCTGCTATAGGATTACAACGTGCCCCACACACGTTACTCCCGTGGTAAGACCTGGGCTGTGAGGAAGGCAGCCCGTTTGTATTTGCAGCGAGGTGACTGTTGTGAGGGCAGCATTTGGTGACCTGGAGTGAAAAGCACAGCAGGCACTTGACCTACAGAGCTAGCCAGGTCTGTTCTGCACATCTGCTTTCCAAACAGAGCACTCTTTCCAGCAGCTTTTGCTGGAAGAAAGGGAACGTCTGGGAGGGCTGCTGGTGGCAGGCAGGGAGAATAAAGCCTTCGCCCTGGTATTTGCATGAAGCATGCTCTCCACTCAGATCCCACTGAGTCTCTTTATTAAGTTTCTCTTTCCTTGGCTGGCTCTTTGGAAAACCCTCTTCACTCCAAGTTTGGTTTGGAAAGAGAAACGCCCACACAGATGGCTGCTCTTCAGTTGTCATTTGGGTTGGGTTTTTATGTTCCGTTTTGCATTACCCTCAGGTGCGAACCAGGCTCACTGCCAAAAACCATGTCCTAGAATTAGAGAGAAGCCAAACACTAAGGATATTCTGCTATGCTCGTTTGTTTGTTTTTCTATCTAAGCTAGAAATGCAACAGGCTATCAAGTATTTTATCAGTTCATAAGGACTTCTGTTGCCTTTTCCCTCTTTGGCTGAGTCTCCATGTAGTGAAGTTGTTTGTTTTTCTCAGATAAAAAATACAGCTTTCATTTGAGATGAAGACTCATTCTGGCTGTGTTTTGCTCCTTGCTTGATAATGTCTGAGTGGTGCCACTTGTTCTAGACGAATGCCAGCGCTCAGCTTCAGAGTCTTGCTGCTCTCATCTGATAAGGTTTTTCTTTACCATAAATAGCTCTCAATGGAACTGCTGAACTGTTAAAGAATAGGAATTATTTTGAGGTCTGTGGGGTACAGAATGGCTCTTATTGCAGCTGAAGGCAAAGGGAGGGGAGTGGTAACATTGCTGGAAGGCTTGAGCTTGGTGTGCTGGTGATTTATGAAACCAAAGCCACTTGCTTGGATCGCTCACTGGGATCTGAGATGGTATGGATGGCACAGTCCCCAGGAACTCATTTTCTGTTTGTGACAGAGCTTTGGTCTTGCATTTTCCTGGCTTTTTAGTCATGGAGGGGAGCCAGAAGTAAGTCACGACTGTGGTTGGACTTCATTGTGATTTAAGGGAAGCCTCTGCTGTCTCTCTCCTGCAGTGGGAATTTTTTAATAAGATATCAGTGGAGGAAGCAGACAATCCAGTAGATACAAAAATTCTGCAAGTAATGGAAGGATAAAAAGTTTGTCTACTCTTCTCCTCAGCCCTATATGTATCCCACACGCCTGGCTTCTTGTGTTCCCACGTAGAAAGGGACACCCGGGGATGGGGATGCTGTGAATACAGCCTCATGCAGGTATGTAAAAACAGGAGATGACTACAACAGCAAGCTCCTGGCAGGCTGGCAGTGTTGAGTAATGGGATGCTGGGAGCCCTATGCCCTGCCCTTGCACAAGCAGCAGCATGCTGAGGCAGTACCAGCTTGCTCCTCTTTGTTTTTCTCTCCCAGCTGTTGCAGAAGCAGCTGTGGCCTTGTAAGAAGGGGTTTGCCAGCTGAACTCGAGGCGTTGCATGTGCGTTTGCCGTATCGCCTTGGACTCTCCTCCCTGCCCTGACAATCAGCCATTCACTGCTTGCTGTCTCTCCAGCACGGTGCTAAGCAGAGACAGCCTCGAGGGACAGGGAGGCTTGTCCCACACGGGGCTGGGAGCATTGCAGGGAGCAGGCAGTGCCCAGAACTGCCAAGCCTCCTTGTCGGGTACCAGGAGGCTCCAAAAACTACACGCGGGTGGAAATGGGCAAACACTGGGCAGCCAGAATAGACAGCTCTAGTACAGCAATTGTCTTTTTCAGCCTTTAGTCCTATCATGCAACTGCTGCAGTGCCTTTGTGTTGCTGCTAAGCCCTGGTCATCCCAGATTTCTGAAAGTGTGTTTTCATTTTGCTTTCTTTCCTGAGGGTTTTGGGCTGTGCTTCCCAAAGCTATTGTGGGCATTTCCCCTCCCCTCCCAACAGCAGCTTTCATTTTTGCCTGAATATCTCAGCATTGTTCACAATGTCTTCTAAATTTATGAGCTTTTTTCCTTTTTTTTCTTTTTTTTATTTCAACCACAGAACTCCTAAATGCTTCTGTAGTCCTCAGAGTCATTTGCAGATTCATGGGAGCAATGTTTCCTCTTACAGAATGTCTTGCATTTGAAGCACCAGGCAGAAAAATCGTTTTTGTAGTGCTTGCGTTTGAGTTTCTGAAAGCATGGTTCTTATGGATTGTTTTTTTTTTTTTTTAGTTTTCCTTAAGATCGTGCTAAATTCAGCTTTAAGCAGGACTGCATAAGCTAGATGGAATTGTCTTTGTCTTTTGTTGAAACTTGAGGTTTCTGACTGTGTAATGAACTCTGCTTCTCCAGGTTTCTGAATAGCATCCCATGTGTTAAATCTGTTCTCTTGCAGCCCAGCAACTATTTTTTTCCCCCAATTCTCTCCAGAAATAACAGGTTATTATTAGTATCTCTGTGTGTATGGATTTACCAGGCCTGACATTGCTTGGTGATGAGGATATTTATCCCTTTTTCTCTCTTTGTTCCCAGAAGCTGGGCCCTATGTTAGCATGATGTATATCTGCACATCTCCTGTGGTTTGTTTGGTGTGTGATCTTCTGGCTGTACAAAGACTTAGATTTGCTTCCCTAATTCCAAGTGAACAGCAAGTGAGCATTATTTGGTGGGGTTTTTGGGGGGTGGGGCCATGTGCCCATACCCTGCTTTGAGTACTGAGTATTGGTGAAGGGCTTTGGGCTCAGTCAGCCTGGGTAGGTTGTGTCTGTGGTGAAGTTATGTTGTCTCCTGAGATGTGGGTGACTTGTTTCCCTGTCTGCTTGTGATCTCATTGCCCACCCGCTACAGCAAGTCACTTACACCTGCTCAGCTGCTGGATGAGTTCTGTGACTTTGCAGTGTTAGCAGCTTTGTGATCTGGTGTTCAGGAGATAGGTTCCTGAGCATTAGCTTCTTAGAATCGTAGAATTATCTAGGCTGGAAAAGATCATCAAATCCAGCCATCAACCTGACTACCAAATCCCCTCGCTAAGCTGTGTCACTGAGTGCTGTGTCCACTCATCTCTTGGATACCTCCAGGGATGAAGACTGCCCCACTCCCTGGGGTCAAGCTCTGCAGTCCTGGTACTTTGCCTCTGTATCTGAGCTGTGTTGGATGTGTTCTGGCAGATGATGTGCTTGTAGGCTCCTGTGTGCATGTGTAACATCTGGTGGCATGGATGCTCCTGGAGCTGGGGCTTCCTTTGTACAGGAATGTGCATTTATGCTTCTGATGGGAGACAGAAGCAGCTGGTATGCAGAAAAGCTGTGCTCACTGGAGTCACTGGCAGGATTACTGGGGTTTTGGGGACTCACTAATTCATATTTGTTTGCAGCATGCTGAAGCTTAGGATTGTGCACATGAGTGTTTCTACAGTGTTTTGCTGCAGGCAATGAAAGGCCAGTAATGTGGTTTTTCAATGAAGGAAGGGTTGGGTTGTTTTTTCTTTTTTCCTTCTTTTGTTTAGCTGATGTATTGCTGTGACATGACTCCCATAGCACTGTTTCTCACCAAGACGTGAAATATTGAACCATTGTAGGTCCCCTCTCCCATTAAGATAGAGGGAAAAAAGCATTAAAAGGGTGTGTGGGGCAGGAGGAGGTTGGTGGGACACATGCAGGCCTCTTTTCAAGTCACTGTTCTCATCTATCCTTTGAATTAGTTTTTTTTCCAGAGCCACACCAGAATTTTGCAATAAAATCCACATGTGAGAAACCAGTGGCGCGTCTTCTAGTCAAAACAGTGCAATATAACTACTTAAACAGTCACAGAGAAATGTTTTGATTAAGTAACTGAAGGCCACGTGCATGTTGAATGAATTAGTTTCTTCCCTTTGTACTGTAATGAAGATGCCAGTACAGAAACCACATGAGAGGAGCAATCTCAGACTATCTCTTCCAAGTTCATATGTTTAAAACTGCAAACTTGTGTGCTTTTAATAGCGATTAAAACTTTTCTGGTTTCTTTTGGGGATGCTCTTTCTTGGCTAGGCTTTGTGGAGGGGCAGCTGTAGTTTGCATGCTTAGAGCCCGGGAGTTTAAGTCTTCAGCCCTTTGGCCCTCTGAGAAGCTTGGTGATAGCAGTGGAGAGATATTAATTATTTTTCTTCAAAATAATACAGTGTTTGCTTATATAAAGCTGCAGTAGTACTCCAAGCATGGTAATGACTTTTATTTCTGAAGAAAAGGTGCCTTTTCTGTCTTTATTTAACTTTGCTTCTCTTAAGGTTGCTGTGTCTGTTTCTTTGTCTTCTTTCAGATGCTAAACAAAAGTACTGATGTTGAGCCTTCAGAAGGCTTTATGAGGAGGCTAAATGAGGGAATAATTTCATGAAAAACCTAACCATGTCACTGCAGCATCTTTTAGGTAGTCATATTCATATTATATATAATAACCATCAGCCCATCACCACCATGCCTACTGAACCATGTAACTCAGTGCCCCATTTACCCTTATCTTGAACCTCCAGGGACCTTTAGTAGTTATGTTTTTCTGAGTGAAAATTCCATTTCCTCCTTTTTCTGCCACCAAAATTGGAGCTGCTCTTCAGACCTCTGAGAATAGATGACTAAGAGTCATCTCAATGCTGCAGTGGTTTCTCTCTTTGGTTCTTCTACCTACTGCTATCCTATCCTCTACTCTAGTCAAGAAATTCTCCTGGATAAGTGTTTAGAGTTCGCATTGAGAAAGATCATTTCTAAAAGTAAATGTTGAGGCCAGGGTATACTAGCATAGCTGGACTGGCTGCCAGACCTTCCAGTTGCTTTGATTTTGTCCTTCCATACTGGCATGCTGTAGAGTTGCATAGTGTTCCTATTGCTTTCCCTATAAGACTGCAGAAGAAGCAAAGATGAGGTGTAAGAAGACAGGTGATGTTACTAATTTGAAGTTAGATCGCTAATGCTTTCCTTATAGTTGTACGTGTGAAAATATGGCTTGTGTAACAGTATGGTAGCAATGGCGTGCAAGATACACTCTGAATTTTTACCCAAGTAAAATGGTGTTTGTAGGCATAACATTTCATGTTGTTAACGAATAATGAAGGACTGCCCAAAGTATTGGACTAAGCTTGGAAATCACAGTGCTTGTGCTTGCTTCAAGTTGCATTGATCTTCAGATTGGGCAGTCTCCTCCTTTATGTGGGAAATGGGACTCTACCAAAGACAGGTCAGTCCTTCTGGTTGACTTCAGTTGCATTTTCCTTCAAAGTCTAGAATTACGATTTATGAAAGTAACAATTATTTTCTTGATTTATCTGAGTGCTTAGTTCTGCCTCAGATAACTGCAAAGAATCTTCAGAAATGCAGCTGGCTGAAGTGCCTCGCTCTTCTATGGCTTTGTCCGGAGCACATTCATTCTTTGCTTGTGAGCATTGCGAAGTAGACATTCGAAAAAATAAACACCAAAACTGCCTCCTTTTATCAAAACAGATGAATGCAAAAATGTTGCAAAGCAATCCTCTTGATCTGGCCTCAAAAACGAGAGTTGAAATACAAAAAGAACAAAGTCTAATCTGAAAGGCTGTGCTGACAGGTAGGACCCGGAGCATGTGTGAGCTTGAGTTTGCCTTGAGGAATGGTGAAGCCAGACACCATCACATGCTGTGTGGTTGTGGCTGGGATATGCTCTCCTGGCAGTCAGGAACTGTGCCACTTCAGGGTGTGATAAGGCTGGTGTCTGCATTCTCTTTGGTTGCATAGCAGTCAGATGATGAGTATTAGATGCTTTGAGGTTTTGAGAGAATTTTTTATGCTGAGGAGAGCCAAGGAGCTGCCAGCCTTCTTGCTTCAGGAAGCCAGTCCCCAGGCAGTAGGACAGATGTTGGAGGTCAGCAATGGGGTCTGGGTGACTCACAGGTGTGTGTTTTGCAAGCTCTGCACTTACAAAGGCTTTGCTTGACTTGAGAGACACAAAGTTGCTGCCTCTTCCCCAGAGGCTGAGCTATTTGCCTACCCTGGAATTGAAGAGGACAAAAACAACCATTATTAGCAGATGAAAAAGAGCAGTCTGCAGCTGTCCTAAACTAACAGGTTATGCTGCAGCCTGGAGCTGGGCTTTTTTTGTAAATAGCAACTCAAAAGAAGTAAGCAAACAGAAAAGCCCCAAAACAGAAACCAAAACTAGCAAAGGAAATGCTTGCTATTCAGATGAAGCGATAGAGGTGAGGGAGGAAAAAACAAGCCATCAGAGACCTCCAGAAGTTTGCTACTTTAGTCACAAACCTGCAGTTTTGAGATGGCAGGAGTTTCATAGTCTGCACAGCTGTCCAAAAGATGATGCAGATGTTCCTGCCATGTAACCTTAGGCAAAAGCAGGCTGGATAATGAGTGACAGAAGGTGCTAAGCTGAGGTGTAGCAAGGCATGCTTTGACTTTTGCTAAACCTCTCCAGAGCAGCTTCACTTCTGTTCTCTTGGGCAGTTTCAGTGCAAAAAGAAGTACAACAGGTAGGAAGGGAACTTGGTCCCAGTGTTTGCTTCCATTTTGGGCTTGCATGGTGCAGTGGAGCATAGCACTGCTCTGTGACAAGGCTCTGCACCAACAAGCTCCCTGTTGTTCTCCATCATGGTACAGTATGAGCCCTGGTTCTGGGACGCTTTCCTTTGAGCTCCATTCAGTTAATGCTGTGCTTGAAAGCCTGGCGCAAGGCAGCATTCCACCTGCCATGTAGTCTTCATGGTTCATTAAGGAAGCTGATTAACTGGTATAGATATAAATGAGAAATCACCTGGCTGCAGCAAGCACTGAGCTAGCTGCCTGTTGCTGTGGAGCAGCTTATCTATCTGTCTGGGCTCCTGTGACAACCAGCTTTTAGTGACAAGAATTAGATTAGATTTTATTGGTATATTACATAGTCTGTATTCATGGGTTAAGGATGCTGATATAACAGGAGGAAGCCTATTTGTTCTTGTTTCCCTTGCTACCAGAAGCTGGTACAAGGCAGGAGAAGACATGAGAAGTGCTCTTTTGCTGTATGTTGAAGAGGCAGGATGCCACATGAAGAGCAGGTATGATATGCTGGCAGGGTGCACTGCCAGCACATAAAGTCTTGTGAACAAAAGTGAGGACAGACTGCTTGTATTGATGCTGCTGTCAGCTCACATTTTCTCACAGCTCGGGAACCATGAATTAACAGGCCCCATTGACAGGATGTCCTGGTTTTAATGTTCTGAGTGAAGGGATTTGTCTGCCCTGAAGGATAACACGTTTTTGAGTGTGCCTTTTCAACAGCACTGGGTGCAGACATTCCCAGCCATGTAGCCTGGCTCTTTTTGGCCTCTGCCTTCAGACAGAACTTCAGGGGGAATTGCATTATGGTTTTGTCATGCTTTGAAGTGTTTGGGTATGTTAAGTATGAGGGCATGAAGAAAGAGAGTGGTTGTTTGTTTGTTTGTTTTGTTTATTTGTTTGCATGTATACAGGGAGGGTTGCTGAGACAGGTGCTGCAGCTGTAAAGGATTTTGCTCTGAAACTGTCCCTGCGAGCCCCAGAGGTGCCTTGCCATTTATCTTCCCGTCTCCATGCGGCAAGAAGTGCCTGACCACGAGTTTTTACTGTCTGCACTTGTCAGTTCAGAGGCTTTTATTTAACCAGCAACTGGTGAAAGCATCTATATTTTTGCCTTCATAAAATTTTAGTAAACTTATCGTTTCAGGGCCTTTATTCATGGTTCCTTGTATTTGGAAGCACTGGAGAAACCTGATGTGAGAGTGCCTGGCTGCTTGCAATGCACACAGATGCTTGAAGCAGACACCAGGAGTGGGAAGTGCAGGGTAACTGCAGAGGAACAGGAAGGTTTGGTCAACCCAGTTGAAAAGTAGCTACAGCAATGAGCTGGTGCTTCCTCTTCTGCATGCACACCTCATCTGACATCGATGCAGAAGGCAGACAAGGTGTCTTGGTGAAGCAGCTGAGGTTTGGGGGACAAACTGAATGATCTACGCAAAGCTCTGGTTATTATCTCTCCTCAAACAGAACATGTAAACCTCTTCGCTACTTTAAGAGAGATTTTGTTGCTGCTCGTTTGTCTTGGATGGTTGGCTTCTGCAGGGACAAGGATCATTGCTCTGCTCTACATTACTGGTGTTGCATCTGCTTCTGGTTTGATGGAGGTGCAGATATCCCATGTGTGATCCACTAACCTACTTCTCAGACTTTACTGTGTTTGTCTTCTGATGCAGCACCTCTAAATTGGAGCTGATCAACTTTGTCGTGAACAATTCTGCTGCTAGTGAGGAGAGTTTGTTGAAAGAAAAACATACCTGCAGCCACCCTGGAGCAGCCTGGCAGGCTTGCTGTTGCCAGGGTTCACCATGGCCACTTTCTTGATCAAGTGGAGGAGCAGCTTGGAACCATTGTCACGATCCTGGTGCTTCAACTGCCAGAGAAGAAGCGTTGCTTAAAAAAGCTTTCTTCAGTGGTATGACACAGTGGTGTCTTTGTATTCCTTGTGTGTCTGTGCTGGTTTTTACAGCCTTCTGGCATAGTGGTTTGGTAAGTGTCTATGGCAATGCATGGGAACTCAAGTGGAGACGATGTGCCTGTGTCCGTCTTGGGCAGCGTTGGCCCAGAGGCAACTGAAGTAGAAGGAGGATGTGTCACAGGCTGTAACAGCTGCTGATGGTACTGTTCTATAGCCATTTGCATGTTACTTTTCAGATGGTTTCTATAATTTGATTTAAATAGCAGAACATGCCACAGCTCAATTTGTGTCACAAAGAAGAATTTCTTTCTTTTGTAACTCTTTATTACGCTGTCCAACTGTGTTTCATTGAGTATTGAACAGACGTTCTTCGTTCCTGACATACTTTGCATGAAACCAGTGACTCCTTCAGGTTGTTTCGTTTTGTGCCTCAGCACATATATGGCTTTTTTGTGATTCCCAGGGCTGAATATTTCCTGATGATACGCTCCCTGCCTTGACCTTTCTGCTTTGGAGTCTGCTTTTAGGCAAGTGCTTTGTGGGTGCTTTGGAGATGGGTGGGACTGACCTTTTAGTCAGGGAGGAAGTTGATTAATTGCAGGCTTGATTGAAAAAATGTCCTGTGCTTTCACAGAATCAGAATTGTAGGGATTGGAAGGGACCTCTAGAGATCATCTAGTCCCACCTCCTGCTGAAGCAGGTTCCCTGCAGCAGGTCACACAGGTAGGCATCCAGGCAAGTCTTGAATATCTCCAGAGAAGGAAGCTCCACAACCTGTGTTGGCAGCCTATTCCTGTGCCCTGTCACTCTCACAGTGAAGAAGTTCTTCCTTGTGTTAGTGTAGAATTTCCTGTGTTCCAGTGCTTTATTGCATTGACTTTCTTCTGGAGGATTTCTGGAACATATACTAAAGAGAAGGAATTTGGAAACACGCATGCATGACCCCATACATATTACTAAGCAGTAAGTTTTGTTGCATGTTGCATTCTACTGAAACATTAGGCAATTTGTTTGCCTTTCAATTCTGTAGCTGTCTAGCCTTTACACTGTCTTTCCAGCTAAAAATGAAGTGAGAGTAGTGCTTGCTAACAGCACGATCTAGAACAGGACAGAAGTTGTCTGTTCTTGGCACTTAGTCAGTTAAAAGTACTGAAAGCTGCAGATGAACTTGCTTTGGTTTTCCAAATGCTGTGGTAATAAAATAACCAGCCGTTTCTTCAGATTGCCAGAGCTGACAACCACATGCATAAAAATCAACCCAAAACCCAACTCACAGGATCCAGTGCAAGAGCGCTACTTCCTGAGATCGCTTGATGGAAATAAGAATGCGTGCAAGTGAACTGACAGTACAGCCTTCCTGCAGGCTGTCAGATGGGGAAAGTAAGCCTGGAGAGCTGTCGTGCTCTGCAGTAAATGCTGTGTTTTTTTGGCAGCTTAATTATTTACTGTGAAGTGGGGGATGGACAGTTCTGTGTTGACTGTGGGTTTTTTTCTGGTCTTTTCTCAGCAAAGACTTTCTTTGCATGTCCACGTAATCCTACTTCTTGCATGTTTGAGTAGTTACTTAGTTTTTGACTTTGCAGGCAGAGGAGAGCTGTGCAAGTTACCATGGATGATGAGAGCTCCTGTTGAGGTGACTAGTCAAGGGAATTGGGTAGAAGCCTTGTATTTTCCCGGTGGTGAGCTATGTTGGGATTGGAGATGCATAGAGTAGAAACTGGATGACTGCTTTTGGTGAACCTTTTTCTTTTTATCTTGCTTTATCTTTCCAGTGTGATGTTTAAAGCCCTCTGCTTTCCTTATCTTCTGGTGTCTGACCAGTTACTGTACAGGTGCTACAGAAATGCTGGAAAGTAGCTTCAGTGTCTTCAGTTGGAGCTGATATTGTTTAGATAATATAGAAGATATACAGTCAAAAGAGTATTGTGGGAGAGCCTTTATAAATGACAAATGCTCCTTTGCACTGAGGTGACTAATTGATGGTGGGCCTATGCAGAGGAAATAGCTGTCTTCCTGGCTGATGGGAACTTCTCAGTTTTTGGGCAGTCACGTGGCACCCATAACAGAAGTCCAGACTGCACACATGTGCCACTTTGCTATGTTAGTGGGGAGCTGGTGTATTTGTCTGGGGACAAGCACTGGCATTTTTGGTTGCAGGACAGGTTGCTGGTGGTTTTATACTTGTCATACCTGTCATAGAAAGGCTTTTGTTGTTGTTTTTTGGTTTTGTTTTTGAGATAGTCCCTGTGGTTTGTTCTTGAGAGCTCTCTGCTAAGACTACGCCATCACTGGAGACATTCCAGTCAGTAGCAGACAGGTGATCTGTGTTTGCAGCAGCCAGATCTGCACCTACAACCTATGCCAAAGGGACTTCTGCTATAGAAAATGCAGACAGTAGTGGAAAAGCTGAATTGACATATCCTCATGGTTTCCTATAAGGTTTGTGTTCACTGCGCTTGCAGGATTTGTTCTTTACCTGGGGCAGAATGGGAGTGATGTTATTTCAGTGAAACCAGGCTACATTCACCTGTGCTCCAGGTCTTCTGATAAGCAAGGGCTGCCATTATGCAATCCTTACAGTGGTGGGTTTTTTGCATCTTTAAATCGTTGAGGAGGAAGGTTGAGTGGTGTTTCAGATGTGAGACGGTAGATCTCTGGCCAGAGATGTGCAAGCCTCTCTTGGTCACCTCACTGAATGAAGTAGTGCCAGTGGAGCAGCTGAAAGGACATGCATGACTGTGACTGTCTTCTGCTTGGCTAGCAAATTGCTTGCCATCATGGCTTGCTGTCCATCCTCTAATATCTGTGTTTTCCTCCTTTTCCACTGGGATTGAGCAGCGTAGCATGTTTGAGTGGGAGATCCTTGCTTCTGAGAACAGGCACAGGACATGTCAGCGTGACTGCCTGCCAATAGGGGCTGGGGTTAGGAGCCAGGCTCACCTCCAGAGCCACAGGTCTCTGTGGCTGCTACACGCATTGGTTTCGGAAACACTGTGTTCCTCTTGAAACCAAGGTCACTGCAGACTTCTCCATCTCTTGCTGCAAATGCGAGGAATTTTTCTTTCATGCCATTGAAGAACCCTGTGGCAGCACAAAACCGAAGTTTGCTCGTAGCATTGAGGCTTGACATGGATCTGCCCTTCCTCTGCTGGAGGAACAGAGCATGGACGAAAGATCACAAGTGTTACGCTTCAAGGAAGGTGACTGCCAGACCTCTGCAATCAGGAGCCCGGTGTCCCTGTGATCCTGGAGCAGGCTCGCAGTGATACTCTTAGATGACTGTGAAATCTTCATTTACTAAGGTGTTTGACCCACAGGGAAAGGAAGGCAGAGCAGCACCTGTAGTGCCTGTCAGCAGCAGCTTGCTGCTGGGGCAGGGATGGAGAAGCCCTATCACAGGTTGAAGCAGCCCTGCTTGCCAGAGTGTTTGTCAAAGCATGTGTTATAGAGATCTCATTAACCACAGCAGCCAGGAAATGTGGCGGGGGGGGCAGGTCTGGGCAGCTTCTGGGCAGGTTGCTTGGAGGAGGAGGCAATTGCTAAAACGTTCATAAACCTGACTGTGAGCAAACTTATTTTCTCAGACAGCAGGTTACTAACCCACTCCAAACACTGTGTGATCAGATACGTGATTAATATTTTGTGATCTACCACAGTGTTCTGCTTTTGGACTTCAAAGAGTATAGCTCTTTCGTAAACAAAACTCCCATGAAAATAATCACAGGCACTGACAGGCTGTTGTGGAGCACAGTGTGGATGGTGAGAATTTCTCCAAATGGTTTTCTTGTTTTCTGTTACAAGCTTCCTCCTGTTTTAGTCCTGCTGAAAACTAAGGCTATGGATTGAGCAGAGCAGCAGAACTAGGGAATTCAGAGTTAACTGGTCAAAGCTTGTCCTTGGTTCACCTCTTTCCCTTCTCTCATAACAGCCATCTGTCTTAGGAAAGATGATGCTTTGTTAGCCAGAAAAATGTATATTTTTTTTGAAGTGGAAAATCCCATAAACCAGTGGTTGTTCCGGTCAGGTACTGGGAGCTAAAATGCTCAGTCCTTACTTCCTCTGCTGAAGCTGTGCCTCGTTTTTTACATGAAATCTGGAGATAGCAGTCATGTCCTGGACATAAGGAGCATCCCACAGAAATACACCTCCATCAGTAAGCAGGCTTGGGCATTAGGTACAGCGGCACAGACATACAGGAAGGCTCTCGTAGGTTTGCGTACTGACCCATATGGCATGCTTTAGCTGTGGCCCACTGTTCAGCTATGTCTCTGCTTGGCTGATGAAGTCTCATTTCATCTGTCTGCATGGGAAATCAGTTAAGCATTGTGTGCCTTGGTTTTCCTTTTCACAAAGGTGTTCTTTAAGGCAAGACATTATGCTGCCTTCTAGCAAGATTGCATCTCCAGCAAGTGAGTGCACATTCTGTTGTTGATATGCCCTTAGCCTCTTCCTTGGGCTGGTGTACAGCGACCCTGAGCTAATTTGCAATGACTTGAAGCATGCTGTGTTGAAATGGGAGCACACCTCACATCTCCCGCATCTGGTTCAGTTCCCACAGACAGGCACAGAGCATCTTTCTGTGCTTCACTCCTGGAACAAGCTGCCTAACAGGGTAGACTTTGTTTTTCATGCTGTACCATTTTTTTGGCAGGGTGTTTTTGCAGACATTGTGGTTAAAGACTTCTAATTTTAAAATCTTAAATCTTGGAATGTGGCTCTGTAACGGTGTGTAGTTGGATTTGGAAAAAAAAAAAAAAGTCTGCTAAAATGGCATGCAGGGGAGGTGCAGCAATGAGGTCATGTTTAAGGCGTTAGACTTTCTGCTGCTGGTGCATATGATTTTTGTAATGAACTCAGAGCTATGAATATTTTTCCTTTTAAAGAAAAACAAATAATTGGGCCTTCCATTTTAGACAAATGTCCCTTTTTTGAGAGGGCCTCTTCATTTTAGTTTTTCCCACTTAATGGTGTTTTTAATGGGAACTGCCCTGTTCTTTCCATCCGATCTCTGTGCCCACACGTCTGAATATTTCCATTTCAGAAAGGAGGACACCGCTGGTGCCAGCAGACAGACTTCCAGATTCTGAAATGCAGAAGTGTTTTTAATGCCTAAGAGTTGTGACTAGCAAGAAAAACCTCACCAAAACTCATTGAACTGTTGCTGCTGTGTAAAGATAACAGCAAGACTTGCTTCTTCTTTTCTTCACTGCCTGCTGCACTGGGATATTGGAAAGAATCATTCATGGAATTGCCCATCTAATGCTGCAGCTGTGCTGACTTCTGGCTGCTTCTTGGCTGCAGAAACCAGGTAGGAGATCTATGGCACAGCACCCAACACTGCAGGACTTGTCTCGCCTTGGACGCAAGTTGACCTCCAGCATTCAAGGGGTCCCCAGCATTTTGTGAGTGATGCACAACAGCATCCCACCTCCAGCCATTGGGCCAAGCAGTTTGAATCAGGCAGTGTTTTTCTGTCTGTCCCTGAGCTATCCAAGAGCCTATTGAGGGAAAAGGGGACTGGCTTTTTTCAAGAGCAACTGAATGCAGTGCTCTAGTTACCATGGTTTTTAAATGGAGTACTTCAGGAGTTGTACAAAAGCATCTTTAGCACTCACAGTGCGAGGAGAGTGAAAGGACACAGCTTATGTCAGCACGGCATCAGAGGCTTAAATGAATGTCATTCATATATTGTCAGGAGATGACCCAATTTGGATCGTATTTATGGAGTGGGAGGGGAGAATGGACCTGTTTCAGCTGACTTTTGAGCCTGAAATGCACTTAGAGGCTTTGTGTTGGGACTGCACAGACAACCACTGGGCAAAGAGAGCCTGCTGTGGGGCGTTCCCGTGTGCCAGCACAGTGCCGTGTCCTGCCTTTCCCTGCCCAACATGCTGCCACATTCACACTGTGCTGTACTGCCTGGGGAAAAATTACATGTGGAGGAGAACCAGCCCTGCTGAGGTTTTATTTCGTTCTGCTTTCTTGTGCAAGGCTTCTGAAGCCTCCTATCAATGTGCAATTTGTAGACCAGCTCCAGCCGCTGACAGCTCAGGGGTGAGCTTGATGTCCAGTGTGCTCAATGTGCCACTTCCAGGAGGAGCAGCTTGTGCTCAGCAGGATGATTTTGCCCCTTTTGAGCCATAACCAGCAGATAGCTGGGCTGCATCAGAGCCAAGGTTGCTCCACATGTCCCAGCCCAGCATCTTCATTAAGACTTTGTAGGAGCTGATGCCTGATGCTTTTAGGCTTGCAAAGAAACCTGCTGGCTGGGGAAAGCTCTATTTTGTGGGTGTTCACTATCAAAGCACTGTTACAAAGTGGTGTAAAGCATACTTGCAGCAAGCAGGCTGCAGACTGTCAGGTTTAGGGTGCCAAGCAGAAGGTTTCCCTTTGCCCAGCCCCATATGAAAGTGTGAAGGGCAGGGGGGCCAGGTATAGAAGTTCTGAGTCCCAGATAAGTGTTGGGTGTACCATTTCCTGGACAGAGCAGTTTGGGGTTTGTTGTTTTGTTCAGTACTGTTCTGCATTTGTTTTTCTTCCTGTTGTTGGTATTTTTTTAATCAGATTTGATAATGCTGGTCCAAATGAAGGATTGTGAAAGGTGAGTGACTTGCTTTGCTCGTACACAGCCACTGGTTGGATTATGAGAAATGAGGCCAGAAAGAGTTAATGTTGTTTTCCTGTGGCTGAGCTGGCTCTGCAGGACTGAGAAGTAAGGTGAGTTAGTGTCTGGGTGATGCTGTGGTCCTTGTGGCAAGGCTTTTAGCTTTATGTGTAGCCATTGAAGACTGCAGGAAATTCATTGTGTTCCTTCGAACAGGATGGAGCCTTTCACGTGATCTTTTTTTTTTTTTCTTTGAACTTTAATTCTGTAGTCTCTATGCATTGCCTAGCTGCAGGAAGACTCCCTGAACTTGGAGATGTATGAGGGAGCAGCAGTCTCTCTCCCAGACCATCTGGGTAGTTCTGCCTGTCCCCCTAGGAGACCAAAAGTGGCGGTTGCAGAACAGCTCTGAGATCATCACCAGCGTGATGCGTTATGAATGTCGGCATGCCTTGGGCACGTGCAAGTTCAAAAAATGCACTGGGGATTTGTGCAGCGAGGGGCAGGACCGTGCCCTCATTCAGAGGTGTGCCTACCCCAGCAGCTGGGCCCTGGGACAGTGCATAGTGCTGTGGGCAATGGGTGCTGCAACTGCACCAAATCACTGTTAAGGCTCTCTTTCAACTCGCATTTAAGGCTGGAGGGGTTTGCTGTGAGTTGTGCTGCTGTTTATAGACTTTGCCTTCCTGGCTTGCCTCCAAGGTACGTAGTGGGCTGCGCACTCTCTGGTGCGTAACTCCCCCTGACTTCCCCTCTGCTTTGTCTGCCGTGCTTCAGCCCTCGCCCCGGAGCAGCGCTCCCTGCACTTCCTCTGCCGTGCTGCGGTGAGCTCCGTAACCGTCCCACGGTAAGCCAGCTGCTTCCACTGCTGCCTGGTACTGGTGAAAGGAAAATTTGATGTCATTGCTTTGCATCAGGACGATTGATTACTACTACCTTCATCCTGATGACTCTTCTTCTTCTAGTCTTCTTATGCATGTACAGGTTATCATCTAATTTCTTCTTGAATAACAGTTTTGAAAGGATTAAAATCAGCTGCTGTTTGGAGTTGTGACTGGAGATACGTGAAGAGGCAGAAATTGTCATTCCCTCCTCTTCTGGAGCAGATAGTGCTTCAGGTGGAAAGGAGCAGAGAGCTGTCTGTAAAGTGATCTGCTGCACATTTAAAACCGGAATCCTGTTTCAGTGTTTGGGATGCTCTGTTACCCCATGTGTGACTGTCAGCTCCTGAAGAGCACCCTGAGCAGGCTGTGTTGCCTTGCCAAGCTCAAGCCACGTGTGCTGAGGTCCCTGGATCTGGGGAGCAGTGCTCCTACCGCATACTCAGTGTCTGTGTCTCTGGTAGCCTCCTCTCAGCACAACACCTGCCTGCTTTTTCCTAGTAACATTTCAGCTAAATATTACAGGATGGAAGTCTAAAGAGTTGATTTTATGGTTGCTGGCTAAGTAGGGAGAGATGCTGTCCTAAGTTTCAGCTCGCACCGAGGGAAAGACAGATGAGATAGGACTCAGTTGCCTTTGCAGCACCATCCACCTGTTGGATGCTGCAAGCCCATTGAGGGCAGGTACAGTGTGTACTTCTCCTTGTGCTTCTCCCCTGGAGGCTGTCACCAGGACTGTTAGCCTACTGCCATACACAGGCTGACAGAGCTTAGGGGATGCAGGGAAGGGATTCTTACAAAATGGTTTTGCCACAGTTACAGTGTCCGCTGCACAATACGTGTCCTTGTGTTGGAGCTGTGGCCAGAGCCATGCCCCTGCCGTGTGGAGTGGGTGGCACTGCAGGCAAGGGAGACCACAGAGAGCAGCACTGTCTCACTCCTAACCTGTACGGGCTCCTCACTGTTGGTCCTGGGGCACGGGCAGTGTTAGCTCTGTTCTCCCAGGCAAAACAAAAGGCAAAGTGCTACAAACCACCACAACTTCCATTCTAAAAATACCATAAAAGGCTGTGTCCTTACAGGCTGGGCATGGGAGCCGTTCCCATCCACATTACTGCAGCATGAGTCACTTGGCGATTGCGAGGCGCTCCACGTGGATGCCCGGCCCAAGATGCTGGAGGAGCAGAGGGAGGAAGGGGAACTGCTTCGTGGCACTGTGGAACTGATAAAGAGTTACACAGAAGAGGATGACGAGCACGACATGTGAACTTGACTGAACCTCTGGGCGGTTTTGGTTTCGTTGGTGTTTTGTGAGAGCTTCCAGGATGTGCTGCTTGCTGATGATTTGTCCTGGAAATATTTGCAGCGAGGAGCCATCTAAATATGCGGACAACTCTGGTTTGTTTTTAGGAAGTATAGAACCTGCCACACGAATGTGAAGCCAGAAAGACCCTCTGATGTGGAAGTGTGTGTTATTCAGCCTTCAAGCTCAGCTTTTTCTCTCCCTATCCTCATTGTACCTCTCCTCGTCTTCATCCTTCTCTTCCCTACCCTGGTGCAGAAATAGGCTGAGCTGTTTTTTGATTTAAAAAGAAAATAAATGAATGCAGAGAGAACTCCTTGACAATAAGTGCTGCTCATGCAGGTACCTCGTATCCCATGCACAGGTACTGGACAGTCAATCCTGGTTTGTTTTGGTTTCTTTCCCAAGACACTGCCTACCTGCCTGGCCCCAAGATGGGCGGTTATTGTTTTCCCTTTTCCTTCCTTCCCTTGATGAAGCCCTGGCTTTCAGGGCTTACCGGATTAAGCCCGTCAGTGGGAAATTCTATTAAAAGCTTCCTTTATTTAGACGCCCAGTGATGTCACCACGTGGGCAAGTTCTCTGAGTTGCTCTGGGTTGCATGTGCAGAGGGGAGGCTGTGCCCATGGGGCTGCATCGCGGTCGGGACATCCTTCGGGATCTCCTCCTTGAGGACAGCACAGAAAGGTCACCCAACAGGGCTTGGGTTGCTCTCACCTCACCCCACTCTCAGGTGCATCTCCTGAAGGAAGTTTTTAAAGGCTGATGCCATAGCTCTGCCTGTTCTCCTGCTCATCACTTTCCAGGTTAGTTCACTTTCAAGAGTTTTTTCATTGCTGCAGGTAGCAGCTGCTCAGGCTCTGCTCTTCTTTGGGAGGGTTTCTGGATGCATCCCCCAAAGGCCAGTGAGAACATAGGGTAGCAAGGTGCTGGCCTGGAATGGAACCAGTGGGCTGGGCACCACAGTAAGGAACCGGAAGAATTTCAGTTTTATTTCTCGACGTCTCTGAGAGTTACTAAATGGGGACACAGCGTATATATGTGAAGGGTTAGAAGGCCGAAAAATTTATCAGTACTCTACTTTTTTCCCCCATCTCTTCTATTTCACCCTTTTGACAAGCAAGTGGCCTGTTCCTAACCTGTTCCATGCTCATATTAGAACTTGAATTTGCCAACAGCCTTTAGTAAGGACAAGCTGAATGAGATAGCCGTTCTTTAAAGCAAATTGGTAAACCAGAGGTTCTGACTTATGCTGTTTCTTGTCCTTTTTATAAGCACTAAGCATGGCCTTTGCCTGTGCTAGTCTGTTCTGCTGCAGCAGGTGATGCTTTTTGGTGTGCACTGCTTTTAGCAGCTCTGGTGTTGGGGCTCAGATGTGTTTTTTGGAGGGCCTGTATGGTGCAAATGAGATATCTTCAGAGCCCCGCTTCGTTTCTGCATATAATGTGATGAGGCTGTCAGCCAGGATGGCTCAGCTTTGAGAGGATAATGCTGACACTTTCATGTTAAAAATATTCTTTGAGCTGTCAGAAAAAATGTGTTTTATTATTAATGCGTAGCACTGCAGGGGTCCTGTGAAATGAGCAGAGTTGATGAACTGTTACAAATTAGCAGAAGGCCATATGCAGTATTTATTAAACAAATGCCTGTCTCCACATAAATCATCTCCATCTGCAGGTTGTACCTGATGGGCACTATATGAGCCACGTCTTTCTGTGGTAGTGCTTGCAGAGAGGAGCATGGGGTGGCTCTTGGTGCCCACTGAACATTGAAGACCTCCTCCAGAGGTTTGGGCAGCAGCTGAGCTTCCCCTTTAGCCGAGCTTCCCCTTTAGCCTGCCCATACAGAGGATTTCCCTATCAAACCCCAAACCCAGTTTGGGTGAGACATGCTTTCTAACCCACACATGCTGATGCTCACTCTGCATTGCTGCTGCTCTGCTTGTTGTCTCCTTCCCACGTTCTCCACCTCGATATCCTGAACTATAAAAAATAAAGATAAATCTGGATGGTACAAGCACTGCAACTCGGTACGGGTGGCTAGATGCTATTTCCCTGCAATTCAGAGGGCATGGATTGAAACTGAATTAATAGCAAAGGACATCAGGATTGAAGGTATCCATGTTGTGATCACTAGCAACAAAATTCAGTGTTCACAGTACAACCTTAATTTAAAAAGAAACAAACAAATATGTTTTTAACGTTGGGAAGTGACATCTGATAATATTTTCTCTGAAGAATGGGTGTGGGGATTGGGTATTTTCAGCTGCAGCTCTCCTCAAGAATGTATTTTTTTATATGACCATCTCTCAATAAACTTTTATAACAATTTCTTGAAAGCATTTGTAGTTGCAGAAGCTTTTTCAGCCAAAGATGTGTTGCTGAGGGGAGGGGAAAAGGGATTGGCAGCCTGTGTTCTGCTGGATTTGTGTCTGATGGTGGATTTTGGTGTCAAGTGGATATGATTTTAGAACTGGGTGTATCTTGCAAGGGCTTTTCCAAGGCACGGAAATGTCACCTGCTTTTGAAAAGCAATTGAGAATGTGATTTTTGAGATCTCAGCTTTTCAGAAAACTGAGTTTGGACAAGAAGTGTAAAAGAAACTGTACACAGGAATAGACAGAAATGCTGCTGTTTAAGAATCCCATAGAAGCTTGGCATAAAGAAGGGCAACCTGAATTTGAGGTCTGTGTGGAGTGGTTTCATCTGCAGCTCACTATATGGAGCAATTTGGGACTTTCCCACAAATGTTGTCATCTCTGAGATGGTACAGATAGGCAGATGAACTCCTGCGTAAAACATAAAGGTCGTCTTCATCCATCCACAGGCTGCTGGGCTGCTCCTTCCCTGGTGTCTGAGTTCTGAACCTCAAAGTGGCTGTGGAAGACCTTCCTGAGAAGCGATGGCATGAAGAGGAGGAGCTGCACAAGCACTCTCAGGTTGGGTTGCTGATGCTATCTGGCTGTTGATAATTGCTAGCGGAAACGGTTGGGCTGTCGTAAGCAAACTGCTGGTGTTCTGAGCTGTTAGATGCATCTCTGCTCTTGCTCTGATGACTTTGAGTGAGGAGGGCAATTAAGCCACAGGTAAATAATAAGCACTCATCTGTGTTTGCTGTGAGTACAAAGGATGGTTGGTAAGAGATGGCTGAGCCTTGTCCAAGTCATGTGGTACCTTGTGATGGCGTTTCTTTTCTCTGGCCCCATATGTGGAGCTGAGCTGACTTAGTTCAATGTCCTCTAGAATCTAAAAAACCTAAAGCATCCCAGGTCTCTTAATGCAGCTTTAGGTAGTTCCTTGTGAAGCCTGTAATGTGTGCTTGAAGTTGCAATTTGCATCTAAAAAATCTTGCCTTTGTAAGGTAGGAGCCTTTTTTTTTGATATTCCTAAATGGTAGCATGCTGTTCAGCCAGCCCTCCTGGGCTTCCTCTTAGTTTAACCAGAGCCAGCATCCATCCCTTCCCTGCAGCCAGAGGTTCAAGGCAGCACAGCAGGCATGCAATCCACGCCAATATCTTGTCCCTTGGGGATGCTGCAGTCCGGAGCATCACTGCATGGGTTTGGGTCAGGTCTTTCCTGACTGCAGCACCTAACATGGAGTTGGAGCATTGTCTGGAGCCTGGGGAAAGGACAAGAATGATGTTGAAGTTGTTCAATTGTATTTTGTTTTTCTCTCAGCACCCAAATCAGTGGTGAGGATTTTCTGCGAATGGGCAGCAGCTTGCAAGGTTAGCTTGGGTAGCGGGAGCTGAGGATTTCAGGTCCTGAGTTGGACAAATCAAGACAGTTGCCTGTCTTGAATTGGGGACCTTAAACCTGATACTCTGGTTGCTTAAAAAAAAAAAATTAAAAATAAAATGTGACTGTATGCTAATGCATTCAGTGCTTTTTCTAGAGCTGTGAGCTTGGCAGCCGGGCCTAATTTTTCATGTGGCACCTGTGTTTAATTCTGAATCTCATTGGCAGGAGAAATGTAGGCTTAGTGCACTTCTGTGGCTACTGTAAAAGACCAGTGTCTTCAGCAGTGTGGGTTTGGGGGTGATAAGGGGTCTGCGGGAAGGATGCACAGTGCCCAGTGAGAGCAGAGAATGCCTGAGTGGGCAGAATGTTGTCTGGGAATGGTGTGCAGTTCAGCTCCCAAATCACCCACCGCTGCTCCTAGCGGGGAGCAAGAGCTGAGGCTGCTGTTCTGCCAAAATCCCTTCCAAAAGGCGGAGGGGAGAAACAGTGTGGAAAAGCAAATGTTTTGTGATAATGTTGAGCAACAGTAGGTGCTTTTGTTTTCTATCAATGTAAGGAAGTGGGAGAAACGCGTCATCGCTTCAGTGCAGTGCAGGCATCGGGGCTGCAAGAGATTGAGCTCTAAAAGAGACTGAGATTCTCCTGCTGTAGGGGGTCACAGAGCAGGATTTAGCAGTGAGATATGGGAGAAGAGACCTGGAGTGCTTTGGGAAGGGCACCACCTGTGTGCTGCTGCAGCTTGCTTCTATCAGGAGCAGATGTCAAAGGAGAAGGAGGAGAAATGCAGAGAACCTGAGCTGAAGCAGCGTGGTTGTTGGAAACAGGCACCTCCTGAAGCCGCTCTGCAGGCTAGTAGTGATAGGAAAGCTGTCCTGTGGATGTGGCACAAGTGCTGTGGCTTTTGTGTTGCTAAAGGATATGTTTCTACCAAGTACTGGTGTTGTTGTGCTGGAACAGGTACATGCGCATACGCTGCTTCACTTGGGTGATGGAATTATTTCTTCTGGCACCCCTGGATGGGGTTTGGGATGCTTCAGCTCCTGAAATGAGTGTTGGGGATTTCTGTGACCAGGGGGCTGGATGGGGAATCTGGGTCCTGAAGTATGAGAGGTGAGTGAGGTCGTAGCTCTCAGGTGCTAAATACATGCAGTGGTGCAAAGTAGTCTGGCAACTGATGAACTTTGCTAGCCATCTCGTAGAACTGAGATTTTGGGAAGTTTGTGCGTGAAATGCTGGTAAGAAATCTGGTTTATCTGCAGCACTTTGGAATAGTTGAGGAGTTTTTAGCTTTCTGTCTGTTTCTGATGAGCAGTCGTGTTGTCAAAATGCTGGAACCAGGCAGGTGAGCTCCTCTTGTCCTGTTCTCAGCTGGGACAGAGTTGCAGCAACTGTGCCTTAAGGGCTTTGCTCACCTCAGCCGAGGCCCCTCTGCTAAATTAAGTGATGATGTAGAGCAGACTGGCTCCAGCTGCTCTCTAAAAAAGCTCTTCCTGCTCATGACTTGATGTTTGGTTAAAAAAAAAAAAAAAAAGTGCAAAAAAACTCCCATGCAATCGGTATTCTATTTAAAGTCTTATTTCAGCATCTGCAGTCTAGCTCAAGCGTAGATCTTACTTTTTACATTGGCCCCACTCTTTTCTTTAGGAGAAAGAAAGCAATTTATTTCTGCCTTTCCTTGTCAAAGTACCTCCACTGTTCTCAGGTGCTTATTTATTGACAAATTCCCTTTTCAGAGTCCTTTTGCAAAGTGCCAGGGTCAGCTGCACCAGATGTAGGATGCATTCAGTTATCCCAGATTTTTATCTTGGAATGTGAAGATTCCCATTTCCCAAACTCCTTCAGAAATCATCATCCTCACTGCAAGTGTTTTTGGTAGTAATTAACTGAATTAACTGAATTAACGGACAAGTTTTAAGTGATCAGTCTATTTGCTTCTCCTGGATGAATGTTAAAGCATTTTAATGATGAATGAATCTTTCAAGTTCAAATCAACATTGTTTTTCCTTCAGTTGAGCATGTCCACAGTTAAGTCAGACTGTCTCTTGTTTCTTACTGTCCTTTTGAAGCCCAGATGATGCTAGAGTTATTTTCATTTGCTCTACGAGGAGAACAGCGTATGCATATAATCACCACTGGCACAGTCTTGCCTTAGCCAGCACTGGGAGTTTTTTTGCACTTTCTTCATGATGTCAGGGCAGGGCCTTTTCACCATCTTACAATTTCTGGATTCATGCGTGTTTTCCAAGGACCAGATTTACCTTTCTTTTTAATAGAAGTATCATGTAGATAAATTACCCAGAGGGGCTGGGTCAGAAGTGACCAGGAAAGCCATGCTACAGGCTGTAGTGCCATGTAGCCCATCTGTTTCCAGAGCTGCAGGCCACAGGGTGGAAGGCAATGGAGCTAGAATCATTGCTGTGTCTTCAAGAGCTATCTGTTCCTGTCTGCACCCTCTCCCTAGAATGTGGGTTTCCATCATACTAAATGCTTGTCTTTCCATCATTGCCGCAGTCTCTGATCTTCTTCAACTTCTCCCTCTGCTTTTTAACTCACCCAAGAGGGAAGATTTAATTTTTTTGTAATTTTTCTATGCTTACTGTCACTTACCTCGTTTAGTTGTTGTCTGCTGTGGTCCCCTCTGACCTGCTTCTGGTGCTACATTACTCATATCAGAAATGTTGAGCACATGGAAAACTGTAATAGTAGGTAACAGATGCACTGAAAGAGGAGAGATTTAGATTTGGTATAAGGAGGAAATTCTTTACTGTGAGCGTGGTGGGGCACTGAAAAAGATTGCCCAGAGTAGCTGTAGCTGCCCCATCCCTTGAGGTGCTCAAAGCCACACTAGATGGCATCCTGGCAGCTTGATTGGGTGAAGGTGTCCCTGCCTCAGAGACACTGGATGGGTCTTTGAGGTCTCTTCCAACACAAACCACCCCATGGCTCTATGATTTTTTGGTCCCTTTCCTTCAGTAGGAGGTAGGAATGAGTTGCTTGAGTTAGTGCCTGTATGGGGACTTCTTTGAAGCTCTCCTACTTTGGGCTTGGTTGAAGCACTCCAGTTAAATAACAGGAGCGTCCAAGCATCCT
This sequence comes from Chrysolophus pictus, assembly GCA_037305975.1. Classification (NCBI taxonomy): domain Eukaryota; kingdom Metazoa; phylum Chordata; class Aves; order Galliformes; family Phasianidae; genus Chrysolophus; species Chrysolophus pictus. The sequence goes on along the minus strand of CM074580.1, from coordinate 16,176,936 downwards.
ACTGTCCTTTGTGAGGAACAGCAACGATCCTTTCACTTTTTCCCATCTCTTCCAGTTGAAGCTATTTAAGATTGCCATGAGGTTCCTGGGCAGGGCTAGTATGAGAGAGCCAGGCAGGATTGTTGCTGAGCTCATGGGGTGGTAACCCACCTGGGGGAAGACTGGGAAACACGGCTGTGGAGCCAGGTGAGGTGATGACAAGTTTCCCAGAGCTCTGCCTGTTGGTACTGTCCTCAGCCCTTCTCCTGGGCTTATGGCCAGGCAGTGAGCTCATGGGGAGGGCTCTTTCCCCAGAAACTGAGACAAATTACTGCCTCATCTTGATGCTGGCATCGTCGCAGGAGGTTTCAAAACTAGACGTGGGGAACATGCTGGGCTGGCAAACCTGAACTTCTAGTTCTTGATGGTTTGGGATGGCCTGTGATGTCAGCGGCTTATGTTGTTACATGGTAGTGTATGCCACAGATTGGTAGAGGAATACAGAATATGGAACAGCAAAGATCATCACTTCCAGCTGCCAAGTGCAAGGTATCAAGAATGTAAGGTTTTTGTGTCACTCTGCTGCATTTAACTATTATTGCAGTAACATCACTGACTTTCAGCTGTCAGCATACTTTTCTCTTCCACAGCTGAGAAGCTGCATGGCTGTCTTTTGTCACACCATCTCCAGTGGATCCATTTTTAGTGTCAGACATGCACTTTTTGTCAACCACGGTGAAGTGGTAGCAGCCAAATGCGTGTGAATTATAAGTAGTATTTTGAAGCTCTGACCAAACTACACAGATGTTGATTTCAACAGCATGAAAAAAAAAAACAAAAACCAACTGGATTTATTTTTACATTGACTGCCTAGTTGGTGCTGTTTTGTAAGCTGGAGCCTATGGTGAGTGGTGAGTACTGTGTGTGCCTGAAGTCTTCCACTCCAGTTGGATTTTATAAACATGTTTTCCCTGAAGAGAAGAGGGGAGGCTTCTTGTGTGGGTGATTTCCTCAAAGGGAAAACAACCATTACATTTTCTCGTTCATATGTAATGGTGCTTTTGCACAAAATAGCAAAAATTCCTGTGAGCGTTCAGTTTGGGTAATTTTAGGAGTTATCAACAAACAAAAAGGAAGGGAAAGGTTATGTTTTATTAACACAGTCTTTTTTTAATTACTCCTTGGAAACGCTGTGTGTCCTAATGCTGTACTGCAGAGCTGTGAGGGATGGTGGAGCTTGGGAAGACATCTTTTCGGTGCCTTCCCAGCGCTGGATCAGACACTTCTTGTTTCTCTGAACTTTAGTATTTCTTGATGTGATCTCATGGGGTTTCAGTGGAAGGAAGTTAACAGTGGTGGTGGTGCTTCAGGGTCTGGAGACGCGGTCTGAAGGTAGCGGGAGCCCAGGAAGCTGCCAGCAATGTATGTGGTCAGGGAGTGTCCCCACAGGGGCTGCCAAGGGTGAGTGGGTTTGGCTGCTGTGTCACCCAAGAAACTCTTTGCAGTGGCTGAAGGAATGAGAGTGGTGCAGGGAGGACCTTTTTCAAATACGTATTTCCTAGGAGCTCAGGCATTGGTCTAGTCTGGGTTACTTCTCCTAAGCATGGGACGTGAGCAGAGGTGAGACCCACGCAGTACACGTCATCTCATTTTAACTTAATTTAGATGCTTGCAGCTTAGGGTTATAATAGCCCTGCGGGCTATTTTCAGCAAGTTTTCTGTGAACGAGCTGTATCTCGTTGCTAGTAGATTTTTAGCTTCCTACCTCTTGTTTTCATTGGTTGTCCCAGTGCCTTTATATCATAGGACATTTGTTGTTTCCTTATTTGCACTTTACAAGGATGTGGTCCCGCTGTGCCAAGGAGAGCACAGGCTGCTGGCAGCTCAGCATCCTGCCTGTTGCATGCTGAAGTGGAGAGCAATCATCGCTGTACCTTCCCGTGCTTTAGCTAAAGAAATGTAAACTGCTCCTCATTCTGAAGCGGCCAGAAGTCTGCTCCTAAGCTCTGTGTTTATGCATTTTCTTTCCAGGCTTATGCATTGCCCAAAAAGGGGGATTTTTTCTTCTGGTTTTTTGGCCTTTATTTATAGATGCTGGAATGGAAGATGAAGGAGAAAATAAGTTTTCAATTCCCATAACAGCACGTGGACTTTGCATTCTCTAACTTCACTTTTTTTTTTTTTTTTTTTTCCCTTAATGAGGTCAAGTAGAAATCATTTACATAGCAGAGCTTATAAAAAAAAAAAAAGAGAGAGAGAAAAATGCATTGCATCTTTTTAATTTTTTTTTAATTCTTTGTAAGATCTAAGAATAACAGCTGCTGAGGCACAGTGTGCAGACCCACAGCCCTGCTAGGGGTTCAGCGTATGTCTGGAGCTGCGGTTTGGCATTGCAGCAGTTGAGCTTTGCATAAGTGCTGGGGCTGGCCTGGTGTAGTGTGAGTGCAGAGGAACTGGGCCTCACTCCAGTCCCTGCTGCTCCTCCTGTGCACGTGTCTATGTGTCACAACGCAGGTTGATAGCCTTCATGTCTTTTTTTTTTTTTTTTTGGTTGCTGCTTAAAATGGAGAGAAATACCAGTTTTTGAGGCTGTCATAATGACAGCTACACAGTGGGCTCTGTTCTCTGAATTGCTTCAAGTTCTTGGATGCAGTGAGTAGAAATTGCTTGGCTGCAAGGAGTGTGTCTGCTGGGATAGAGGGGCGTGAGGCTGCCAGGGAAGGCCCTGCCACTCAGCAAGGCCAGAAAGCAGCTGAAACACAGAGCCCTGTGCAGGGGAAGCAGCTAGGGGCAGCTAGGTGCTGGGTGGGGAGGAAGCTCGTCCTGAGCACACTGAGTGAAAAGCTCGAGCACGAGTGGCAGTGGGGGAATGATTTCCCTGTGGTTGAATCTCTCTCTATTACTGCCTACTCCTTCTCCACTGTGCTGGGAAATCCCAGCCAGGATGGATCTCTGGTGAGGCCTCTGTGTCCTCTGTGTATAGAGTTGCACAGGGGATGGAAATGAGGATGGGTCAAACCAACTCCTCAGCTAGCTTGGGAGTCATCTCCCAGCATGTTGCTAGCAGCACAAGATCCCGCCTTGTTCCCAGTGAGCTTCCTTCCTTGCACATTGCTATTGTGGGTAGAGCAGCCTGCACAACATCGATTACACCTCGACCCCCATTGCCCACAAATGCTCGGTGCGCTGCTGAAGGGCAGCACTGAATGGGATGGAAAGCTCACCAGCTCCTTGCTTCCTTTGCAGTGAGCCCTCAGCAGGAACCAGCCCTTGTCCAGACAGCGGTGCAACAAGGCTGCCCAGGGCTGAGCCGTGAGCGCGTGACCAGGAATCATCGCAAGCTGAGACAGAGGGCTTACTGCTGGTTAGATGCCCAAAAGGGAGAGCACAACTCTGGCTGAACTGATGCATCTCGGCACCTGATATAGGTGCAGGTAAGGGCGCGGTGCCTCGCATCACCACATTCTCTTTGCCTAATGTGTCAATCATATTGCCCCAAAAACAATTGTTTGCTGCCTGTGGCAGTGAATTTTTCAGACCTTTGCTGGGCTGTCAATTATGTGGTTATCCTGTATGTTCTGTGGTCATCTTGAATGTTCTGCTTCTGAGCTGCTTGGGACATCGGTACTTGCATCACACAGCTTGTACTGGAGACCTTCTCAGCTGTCACCAGTGCCTCTACTAAAGGAGGGGGATGTGTTCTTGTAGAGGTGGCTATGATGTTATCATGCATGCGGATATGATGCAGATACAATGCAGATATAGTGAGACCAGAACCCATTTGAGCTGTCTATGATACACCTGTGAGTCATGGAGGGTGATCTATGGGCAGTCATTTGCAGAGGCCCTCAGTTGAGTTAGTCTCCTCCTTAAGATTCATCTGACTTCATGCTCCTTACACTATTTAGAAAAAAAAATTAACATGCCTGTGCGCTCTTGGGTTTGTCGTAGTCAAGGAAGTAAACATGCAAACAGGATCTCCTGTATCTGTGTTCATCCTGCCTGGTAGTAATTTTGTTTCTGAAGCCCTTACTGACTTTGTGAGCACAATTCTGCTTCCCTTTTTTGCAGCACGGCTGCAACCAAATACCCACTTCGCCTGATGAGAGATTAGCAGCAAGGAGGGATGGGTGCAGGTCTGCATGCTTCAGTGAAACCTTCTGGGGCATTTTGAGTGTTTTGTGGCCCACTGCATACTGAGCTGCTGTGTCACCGGGGCTGCGCACTGCAGGGCTTTGCTCTGAGCATTGCCCTGGGACAAGCAGCCAGAGGTCGGCTCTTTGCGCCGTGTTCCTGCAGGAAAAGTGCAGGCTTGCAGCGTGGGCAGCCTGAGGTTTGACGTGATTTGATTTGTTAAAATGTGCTTTTAAAATAGGATGCATAACAGGAACAGAGACCTTCTAAATTTCCATGGTGGTGGGTGCAGTTGTCAGCTATGTACCTTTTTGACTGTGTCCCACAGCAGTTTCAGTTTGATACCAGCCAGCGTGTTGTGCTGTGTGCCAAGATGTGGGTTTTTTTGTTTGGCACATTCAGGACTCTAACACATCTTAACCAAACTCATTTCTTAGGGTAACAGTTACTAGTGATTGCCCTTCACCCAAGCAGTAATTAGAACCCCCATTGCCATGGGTGCAGTTCTGTAAGGGCTGAGGCAGGCGAGCAGGTTTCCGAGCTGTGCCTTGGGGGCAGTGTGCGGAGGAGGGCTGCAGGTGGCCCAGTCAGCTCCGCCTGGGGAAGGAACAGCATTGACTCAAAGGGAAATTGGTTGGTTGCAGGGAGGCTGTGAGCATTCAGCAGTGCCTAGATGGGGAGGTTTAGCAGCAGGGTTCAGCTCACACAGATAATTGCTGCTTATAGCAATGGGCTTAGAAGAAAATTCTGTTTTTCTCATGCTCAACCTGTGTGCAGAAGGTTGCATCAGCACAACATCACTGCAGCTTCTCCCTCCAGAGGCTGGGAATTGCTTTCTGCTAGAGGTCCCGCAGAAAACTGCTTTGCAAGAAGGTCTCTGAGGTGTCGGATCTTGCATCGTGGCTGAAGTGAATTTCTTGTGGGGCATCTCAAGGCATAGAATGTCATAGAATATCCCAAGTTTAAAGGGAGCCCTGAGGATCATCAAGTCCTAAACATGCATATCACAGATGTGCAATTCCTTGTGGTTCTCTGTGAAGCTCTACATCGCCGTCGGCCAGGTCTTCACTGCCTCTGCTCCAGTCCTTGTGCAGAGACTGTACACTTTCATTTCTGCTGTTTGCAGATCTGCGTGCTGCTCTTGTGTCCTGATGGAAGTCCTTAATGGGACTTCCTCCCTGTTTGTGTTTGTCAAGGAGTGGAGAGAGAGGATACAGAGGTGTGCGGATGTATCCTCAGGGCCCCTCTGGAACAGGTAGCAGCATCTGCTTCATCTGCAGGTGCTGGAGAGAACCAGGCAGGGCATGGCTAACGAGCCCTAATGGGGTGAGCTCAGTGAGCAGAGCCCAACTCTTCTCTCTGGTGACAGTGGTATGACCACAAGAAAAGCTCAGTGTCTGTGTTACCTTAAAGTCAAGGAGTACGGAGTGTAGATACCTATATTTACCATTAAATAAGATGATAAGAATTTCATGGAAAAAAGAATCTGAGACATCTTGGGAAAAATTATAACAGTAAGTCTGACTTTGAAATAGCAATGTTTGCAAAAAGTCGTGGAGTTCGGATGGAGACACCTGGCTGCAGCCAATGCCTAAAATCTCATATGGCAAGATAGCAAAGGAAAGGTTGTTACCATCTAGGCTCTCCTAGATGGGATATTTTGTGAAGAGTTTGGGTTAGCTGATGGCTAGGGCAGTGTTCAGTGTGGGCAGGCAGTGCAGTACAGAGAAGCAAAGTCATTACAGGCGTGTTCCAGGTATGAGGTGCAGAACTGGCTGCTTTGCACCAGTTCGAGGTTTCTGGCTGCAGGGAGCCTTTTGCAGAAGCTGGAGCCAAAACGCATGTGGCGTTGCTGCTTTCTTCTGCTATGTAAGCCTTCCTTTCTTACCAAATAGCTCTTCCTCTGGTTATTCTATTACAGTGTGTGGTAGAGATGGTCAGAATAATTTCCACTTCATAAGCGTCTTAAAAAATCATGCATTCAATTTGACATACGGTTTGTTCTTCCCTCCAGCCTGCAGAAAATTTGTATTTTCAGCAGCACCGTAAGTATCTTATTTGAATTCTCCAGCCTCATAACAACCCAAAAGTGGTGTAAGAAGGAGGTGGGGCAGGAGAGCAAGTTTCCTTTGATTCAGATTTCTCAGAAGGGGAGCATGGGAAGCAGTGATCTTCCCTTCTTGCTTCCCCATTTATCTCTAGTGGCTCTAGTGTCCGATCTGTAGTGATCCTGAAATTAATGAGAACCATGCAAGCAAATGGAAAAGGACATCACCATTATCAAATGGATCTGTGAAGTGAAAATGAGGGAGGTAGTGCTTTTCTTCCTATACTGCAGCCTGCAGAGGGTTAGGATTTGCTGTGTTGTGTTCCTCTGCCCCCAGCACGGGGCAGGATCAGCACAACCCACTCCTGCACAGCACACATGGGCAGTCAGTGTGCTGGCCACATGATTCATTTTGCAATTTCTTGCAGGATTCTGTCCAGCTAAGGATCCCATGTGTTCCTTTCAAGCTGGACAATAAATCTCTGGACTGTATTATTAAAGTCATTTAGCTTTCAGATGCTCTGGGTGAATCACTGGATGATTCATCTGTGGCAGTGGGGAGAATAGTTTAAGGCTGTGATGGTCCTTAATAGCTTTTTCCCAACCCTGCTGAGTCGTCTTACAGCAGGCAAAATAGGCAAAAATCTCCTTTGAGCAGACAAAAAGCAATCTAACAAGCTATTCTAAGAGGCTTTGTACTCCTAAGTGTGTAGACCTTTTTCAAAGCCGGTCAGAGTACTGATGCTAGTCCCAGCTCCCTCCCTGCTCCTCAGAGTGCACTGTCCGTCTGGGACCTGTTGCTGGCAAAGCCCCAGCCATGTGAATGGTAACACAGCACAACTTCCAGTGCTTATCCTGTCTGCAGCTAGTGGGCTTCAGAATTCATCAGCACTGCTGGTTTGCACTTCTCAATTTTACTTTCTGTCTTCTGTACAGCATGTGAGTGTGCAGAGCATCTCCCACTCCAGCTGCTGTATAGACAGAGATCCTGCTTGCTCCAGTGCAGTTGTTTCTCATTATAGAGCAAGGAGCTGGCAGCTGTGCTGTGTGCATATGAGTTCCATGCAGGTTCTGTATGGAGGCTTCTCAATCTCAGCCTCATTTTATCTTTTGGATAAGGCTGGGAGCTAAAGTTGTCAGCAAAGCTTTTCCCTATTAGCTCTTTCCTAAAATATTTCCTATGCTGTGTACAGTTTTACTTCTCTCTTTTTCTAATTTTTTTTCCTCTGCCTTACAGCTTCTGACATGAAGAAAGATATAGACACTTTAATAACCCAGGAAAAAGCGGAGATCATTGCCAAGTATGAGAAGGTACCAGCCATGTGTTATTTCCCAGTACACTAGCTAAGGCTGGGGATATTTGGTCAATGGGTCAAGCAACGATGCTTTGAAGGATTGCTGCAGCAGCCGAGCTCTTTCTGCCTGCTTCTGCCTGCCCATCCTCTCTCACAGTCTCTTGGATCCCATATATGCTCCATACAGTCACGGAGGCCCTGGGTTTTCAGTGCCTCCATGTCCCTACTAAAGCTAGGATGGCGCGTGCCCAACAGCACTGCCTGCTGTGATGTACAACCCTTCTGAGCCCATAGCAGTGGCACCTCTAATAAGCTGGATGGTTTCAACCTGTAGACTTTTCTGTTGTGTTGCATTTTTTCTCTTTAGAGTAGGTTTTGTTCTGTATTGCTGTTGTACTGTGCTTTCTAGCATGCAGGCACTGGGGGGAACAGGATGCGGGCACTGGGGTATTTCCATTCCTGATGTGGCTCATTGACCTTCCTTCTGCTTTCAGGGCAGGCAGGAGGGAGCCACGATTGACCCGTGGGAAGATGCTGATTTCACGCTGTACAAAGTTACTGACCGCTTTGGGTTTCTGCAGTAAGTCCTGCTCTTCTCTTCCACCCTCACCACGCACACTGCTGTCCCCATGGTTAATATGTCACCCTTGCTTTTCCAGCGAGCAGGAGCTGCCAACCCGCACCGCCTTGGAGGAGAAGGTGAGAGCTGTCAACTTTGCCAGTGTGGGTACTGGGTTCTTGTAACTTCACCTGGGGACAAGTGATCCCTGTTTTTAGTGGTTTGAGGCTAGCTGAACCTGGAAGGATTTTTTTTTTGTCGAGAAATGGTCCCTTTGGAAACGCCTTCTGCGTGTTAAGCCTGTGTCTCTCCTTGTTTATACAATGCTTTTTTAATGACTGAGTATTGAAATTGCCAGCTCTTGCAAACACCTCTGGGTTATTCCTGTCTCCTGTGAGAGGCATTTATATGCAGCTGAGTGTAAAGTTCAGCTGTCAGAAATTTAAACCAAGAGAAAAGGAAATCCTTATCTTTCAGAAATCGTATTCTAGCTTTTTTCTTAAATTTGTCCTGTCTTTTTCCCCCCTCCCACCAGCAAAAGCAGCAGGAAATTGAGCGTGTGGACAAGTGGCTGAAGATGCTGAAGAAATGGAGCAAATACAGAAACAGTGACAAGGTAAGGTGGAAAAAAAGAGCACATGCAAGGAAGGATGCTCTGGTGACTCCTTTGAATAAGTCAGGCTTCCAGAGAAAGTTAAGAGAGAAACCAGAGATAGATGGAAAATATTGACTAATTCTACCCGTTAGTTAATCTTTCCTTAGATTTGCTGGCTTACCAGTAGAGGGAAAATTCTGCTCTGACTCAAATATGATGAGAAATCCTAATTGCTGCCTATATGTTTGCACTGACACCTGTGCAGGCAGGAGCACAGCAGATGTGTTTGTGTGGCCAGCTGGGTCTCTGCTGCACACTGCAGCACCTGAGCATGGCATGGACAATGCAGTGGGTACTGCTGATGTTTCTCCTGGTTTTCTCCCAAGAGTGAGAAATATCAGTCTAGAACATGACCTAGATTTTGGGTTTTGCTCCCTGCTTTGCCTGTGTCAAAGCCTTTTGACTGCTTGCTGAGCCTATTGGTGTTCACCCATCTGTGGAAGGCACATGTGGAGGCATTAACCTTCTGCGTTGAATTTGACTTTAAGTAAACTGCATCAAACACCAGTGCAAAACCAAATTAATTTTAATGCATAATATTTGTAATAAATTCCTAGGACAAACCTCTTAAAGCAAAAAAGCCTCAAACCTGATGGCAGACTTCAGACCCTTGCTGAGCACTGTCGGAGGCACTGTGCTTGACCTGCCTGCATTCAGAAGCTCCATGTGTTGGCTCCCTCAGCTACCTCCAGAGGATGCCAGTACAGCTGCTGTAGGCTGCAATGGGCAGCTTGGAAACAGAGCATCCTCTTCCCTTATCACTGGCAGCCTGGAGCAATTTGAAGTTCACCCAACCAAAGAACAGCAGTAGGCTCCTCTTCTGTTAAATAAAATCTTATTTTTGTTACAACAAGAATGGTACTGAAGATAAGCTTGGGATGTTTTAGTCCCTCTTCTCGTTTCAGTGCTGTTATAATTATTTTCTTCATCAGTGCTGTTCTGTGGGTGGCAAAAATGGAGGCTCTCCTGTGGCCTTGACTTCTCTAATTAGAACTTAGCATTAATTGTTCTGTGGTCTCATGGACATAATACCAAATTTCAACAGTGTTCAGGGAATCCCAGCAGGCCCTGTTGTGTTTGGAGTGTGTCGAGCACACCTTGGCTTTCCTGTGTCAGCTTGGGTGGGCCAACAGGAAGTTCAGGTGCTGAAGGAGCACAGGATAAACCAACTGCCTCGGTCCTTTGTCAAAGCGATGGGATTCCCATGACCAGCCCCAGGGTTGATCTTAGGAAGCACTGAAGAGCAGGATTTGTGTGATCTGGCTGCTCGCAGACTTTCAGCTGAAGGCTGGAGAGGTGCTTGATCAGCCATCCAACAGCAAGCCACTCACAGGTCCCTGTGTCAGAGAATGTAAAGGAATAAATGACGTTGCTATTTATAACAGCCCGTGAGCGGTCCCTCACTCCAGGACACAGAAGTGGCATTGTCCCCTGTAGGACTTGAGCCCCCCCAGCGGCTGAGGCACAGTGCTTGGCGGCAGCCTGGGAGAGCATGAAGCCAAAGAGCACAAAGCAGCTTTGAGTCAGGCCTGGCAGCCTGCTGACACTGCTGGCAGGAAGCTCTGTGCTGCTGCTGTTACCATCAGTGCATGCATCAGAGCTACCCTGTGGAGCTCAGTGTGGAATGGCAAGGAGCAAGACCTTGAGAAGCACTGAAAAGTACCTTTACCTCGATGTATTCTCCATCCCTGTCAGTCCCTTGCATGGAGCATACCGCCATCTGCATTGCTGTTTTGGAGGAAAGATGCTGTGCTCTTAGAGCTGTACAGCCCAATGCTTGATTGGCAGCACAAAAGCTGCTCAGAGGTTGGTGTTGTCATGAACTGGTGGCTGACACAGCTCAAGGGTGGAATTTAAAGGATTGCGAAGAAAGGACTCAGATTTCATCTTAAGAAGAAATCTCTTAGTGAAGACAGGTGCCATCTCTTTGTCCTTGGTTTTGACACAGTCTGTTCAGAAGGACTCTGGACTCATTGTGTTGCCATGTGTGTTTTTCAGCGTCGGCATGGAGCTCAGGTGGTTGCCTTGGCTTGTCTGTTTTGGAATGGGTAACTCACACCTTTCCCAGCTCCAGAGTTACAGCAGCACAGACTCCTGCAGTGTGCAACGAGTAATACTGAGAGCTAGCAAAGCTGCTCTAAGAGCGTCCACAGGGGTTTTCTGCTGGAAAGGTGAAGGGCCATGGTGTAACCGTTTCTGCCACCTCTGAGGAACACTGCACCCCCCCTGGGGATGCTCCCTGTCTCCAAGCCTGGTTGACGTTAGCTCAGTTTCTAGCATGCATTCCCACCTGCTACTGGCCCCTGTCTTCGTGATGTGGTTGCTGCAGACTGTAAGAGACAGAGCTCTCAGCAGACAGCCTCTGACATCCCCCTAGCCCAAGGTGGCCCGCCTACTCTTCAAATCACTCGTAGTGTGACCTGTTTCAAGATGAGCAGCAGATAGGATTGCCTTAATGAAAGCAGTGCCCTGGGACTCCTCATGCTCAGCACCACATCGGATCTGTCTGCAGAGCTGTTCTAGGCATGCTTTGCAGCACTATGACTTAATTCCAGTGGAAGCACACAGAAATGATACCAGCGCCGTTCTAGCAGGGATGTAGTTAGGCTGATGTCACGGTGCTTGTTCCTGGCTGTACGTGCAGCATTACTGACTTCACAGGGGAAATGATGTGGAAATAAATGAGACCGTGCTAAGGGCACACAGCTCCACAGAGCCAACTTGCAGAGAAGTTGTGTTGTGTGGCTCAGGGTGCAGCACAGCAGAGCTGGGGGATTTGTGCTCCCTTCACTGCTGTTCTAAACCCACGTTATTACTTTTAGGATTCTAGGAATTGCCCCGATGGTGCCATGTAAGCATATGCACAGTAGTTCAAGGGAAAAGTGCTACGCAGAGTGCTTCTTGATAGCAAGCTAATTTCTTCATTGTAGTTTTGAAATAACTGGATTTCAATCAGAAGTATCAGTCCTGGGGGACTGACAGCTGGGGGGAGAATGTGATCTGTGCACAGCATGCGCACTGCTTGTTGCATTAGGACTTCGGAGACGGATGTCTTTGGCTGGGGATGTCAGGTTCTTAGCAAAGTCTTTGCACACAGTCATGGCCTTGTCTCTATTAAAGGTCACTGAGGTGCTGGGTTCTTAATTCTATGTGTGCCGATAAAGTGGTTTAGGATGAATCAGGGCTCTGTGTTGACTGGCACAGACCCCCAGCAGGGAGTAATCTGCTCCTGCTAGGAACAGCCTGCAGACCTTTGTCGTGGCAGTTGGGCCAAGTCAGGTTTCGTCCCTGCTGTACTGCTGCCAGTAAAGGAAGGGGTTGCGCTATTGTAGCAAATGGTCTCTGCCACAGCCACCACGCTGTCCTCATGATGTGCCACCAGGGCAGTGGAGATTCCCCCAGACACTGGGGTCCACCCCTCTGGTGAAAGCTGTGGAGCCATCACTTCAGCTCCCAGCACCTCCACTTGTGAGGTGGGATGGGGTTTGTTCTCCCTGCCCTCTTTGTCTGTGTCAGTCTGCTTGGGCTGTGCTCCTGGTGCTCTTTTCCCAGCTGCAAGCATTGAGCAGTTTATTAGAGCTAGAAGATGGTGAGTTGGGAGGGTACTTCATTTTCATGCAGGGCAGCAGCTGCTGTCACCTGCACTCTGCTTCCCACATAATTGCTACTGTTAATGATAACTTCCCTGTTTTCCTTCAAGTCTCACGACAAAGGAAAATTGCTCATTTTCCCTCTTCATGATTCACAGCACTGAGGTTTTATCACTTGCACTTCTGGAAGTGGTGGGAGGAGGAAAGCCTTTGGATAAATAGCAGAGAGGTATTTTAGTTCATTTTCATCTCAGCATGTTTTGTAACTCCTTTGTTTCTGCTGCACTCTTGTACAGAGAAAATCATTAGAGCCATTTACTATATATGCCACATTTGTTAAAGTATAACAGTAACAGCTCCGAGAATTCAAAACAAAATAATTTTCTTCCCACAAAGCTGAGCTTGCTCTACCTTGGTGACTGTCAGCCACTCTTTCCTAATACTCTGGAAACAAACAAATCGTGGGATGATTGTTAACTAAATGGGTACATGCTCCATTTTCTTCTTTCTGTCTCAGCGTATGCTTCACAAAGTTATAATCCAGGCTCTCATGTTGCCCAGAAAGCTGGTGGATGCACTGTCTTGGGAGACATTCAGGTTCAGGCTGAAGTTGGGGGGGGGTCTGAGCACCCTATCTACGTGTAGATAGCCATATTCATTGCAGGGGAATTGGACTAAATTACTTTTAAAGATCCCTTCCAATTCCAGTGATTCCATGATTCTATGATTTTCCTTTCCAGTTTGACTTTGGTTGAGTGGTTCATGTAATTGCATTGTTCCACATACACATTGTGCTTCTTCCCTGCTAATTTTGGCAGACCCTGAAGTAGTGACATACTCTAAAACACGGGCCATCACTGAGTTGTTGGAGGCCTCCCTCTGTGCACACATCTTGGTAGCCCTGGCAGCCTGGTCTAGTATTAACTGGTCTAGTATTAAATGGGGAGGTTGGTGGCCCTGCATGTGGCAGGGGGGTTGGAGATTCATGATTCTTGAGGTCCCTTCCAATCCTGGCCATTCTGTGATTCTGTGATTCTCTTACCTGGTGTTAGCTGAGGGTCTCACAAAGGGCTTCTTTAGAGTATGGTGGTCTGGGGTGTGTGTAGGACCTTCAGAGCAAGTGAGACTGCCTGGAGCAGTGAGCAGCAGATCTGGGGCAGGGCCTGTGTTAAAAACTTAGGTGAGAAGAGAGGAAGCTGATGGTGTGGTGTGTGCCAGGAAGGAGAAGTGACAGCAGCAGATGCTCTGCTTAGTGCCAGGGATGCAAAGGCAACATTGCAGGTCCACAGTGAGAAACCTCCTGCTGGTACTGTGTGGTTTGACACTTCCCCTCGAGTCATAGCCCTTCTCTTGTACAAAGCTTATGGAAAAGAGGGATTTGGGGGGAGGTCAGATAAGTTTAAGCCAGACAGCATGAATGGATTGTGCTCAGTGGGGCATAGAGCTGCTGCTCTGCCCTGTCCTATAGGGTCCTTCAGTGCCTTTAGGGGACTGAGGGGATCTCTGCATCCTAACATAAGCCCCTGCAGCTGGAGCCTGGGCCTGTGCAGCCCTGGGGTCCCCAGGAACCTGGAGGAACGCTGCAGTTGGTTCTGTAGTGCAGCTGTAAGACGTTTCAAGGGGGTGGGATGAGTGCAAGCATGGAAAATATTCAGACATAAGGCTTTTTTTTTTAAGTTCTTTTAATGGGAGAAGTCAGGGACGGAACAAAAAGCTCTTTTTTCTGTTTCCCATTGAAATTTAATAGTCTGTTCAGAGAAAGAGGGCCTTATAACAAGAAAAAGGAAAGAGGCATCTGTGAAAGGCATAAAGCGAACACATGGAGTTAGAAGGGGGGACACTCACACGGTTTGTTTGATCCCTGTCCTTGCTTGAGGGATACACGTGGGCTGTTACCTTCTCCAGCACGAAAGCCCTTGGGGTAGCCTGCCGCTTGCCTTACCACATCCATCTGTCTTCAGGTTTTGCTGTGGACACATCTCTGTGACTCTTGTGGTGAGGGCTCTCCTCTCCAAGGGGAAATGTATTTGTCTCCTAGTCCTTGAGGATCCAGATAAAAGTGGCCACACCAGTTCAGACCAAAGGCTTGCAAAGCCAAGGGTACTGCTCCAGGAGACATCGAGGAGTCCAAGGGCAGGTCGGCTATGGGAAATGTAAGAGCTACACCTACAATGGGGATGGTCTGTGCCCAGCTCTTCTAGCGAACTCAAAAGCATGAGATGTGTCTGGATTTTGGCTAAGTAGATGTCTTTGATGGCTGCAGGTTCCCAGCCCACTCAACAGACTGGAAGCGCCTCTCTATACAAGAACAGACAAGAGGGCTGCTGTTGTGCCATGTGAGCACAGCCGTTCTGCAGCACACTAACAGTGCATGGCTTTTCCTCCTGGCAGATGTGTCGGCGAGTGTACAAAGGCATTCCGCTCCAGGTGCGAGGCCAGGTCTGGTCACTCCTGCTGGACGTTGAGAAGATGAAGAAGGAGAATGAAGGAAAGTATGAGGTATGGAACCAGCACAGGAGCAAGTGGGGAGGGAGGTGCCTGGGCTGCTGTGGTGGGGCAGGGTGGACCAGTGGTGGACATAGGATCCACTAAGGACTGGGGAATCTGCATCTGCGGTGGGCAGGGGGGGAAGCGGGGGATCCCCGTGGAGAAGCTTTTGGGGATAGGGAGAGTGCAGTATGTGGTGGTGGCTGGGCTTGAATCCCTGCAGTGACCTGCTGAGAACTCTGAGAAGGAAAGGCTTAAAGTTAGCAAGGGCTGAGAAAGGAGGATAAACTCCTTATCCATATGTTTGTGAGGTTGGGGCCTGCTGGCCAGCTGCTTCCCCAGTGTGCTGCTCCCACGTGTTCTGTGCAAGCAGCTGGTGAAGGAGTGTTGGTGTTACTGCATATTTGGGTACGAGAGCAGACAGCTCAATGAAGTTGCTGGCGGTGGTTCCCCAAGCTGCTGGACTGTTAGTAGCCCAGAACACTTGGAGCAGGTAGCCACTAGGTGTAGGTACCTACATCCACATCCCTGTGGATTTTCAAATGTTACTCATTGCACTGTGAAGTATGCAGCAAAGTCAGAAGCCTTGAACCAACCTACAAAGGGTTGCTAGTCAAGAAAGCCAATTACAGTGGGGTGAGGACAGGTCTAGAAAGCCTTTTGATTAGTTTTTAACTGAGATATTCAGCTGGAAGTTGTTGGCAAGCATTGAAATGGCTTGGATTGAAGCAGCTGGTGTATTCCTTTTATCTTCAGTCATTAATATAGCAGAACTATCTTGAAAGTCTCTATTAAAAATCAATTTCCATTCTTTCTTCTGCAGATAGGAGCAAGGTCCTTCTTGCATTGCTTCCAACCAGAGCTCTTCATCCTGCAGACTTTTCTGTGGATTCCTTGGTATCAAATAAGCAGTTTCTGTGGCGTGCATTGAACAGAAATTCAAGCAATGGTGCTTGCTGTATTTCTTCTATTTTTCACATCAAACCTTAAGGCTGCTTTATGCTGCCTGGCTTCTTTTCCTACCTTGTTTCACAATTAGCTTGCATTAGCATAGCTCAGACCAAGCAGGCTCCTTTATAGCAGGGGTGGCACACGCTTTCCTAGCTGACCTCAGCTTGCCCTTAAGAGCCTGGACACGTTTCTCGTAATGGTGAGCACTGGGGTGCTGCAGAGGCTATTGCCTTTTGGAGGCAGAAATTAAAGTTCCACTTCCAGGAGGTGCAGGCGCTTCTAAAATCCCTGCCTATTACACAGGATGAGGCTAATTCTTATTACAGCCAGTCAAGCATGGATGTTAATAGTGAAGTGCTGCCGGGATGGAGTCACATGAGGGGGCACAGAGAACACAGGTTGGGATCCCAGCAATAAGCAGGGATAATGAAGCTGCCTGTAATAACATAGTTTCTTATCATGTTCCCTCCCAGGAAGCTGGTGCTGTGCAGGCAGGAAAACAATCCAAACAAATGAAAGTCACAAGGATTTTATCTGTGCTTCAGAGGAGAGTCTGCAATAAGCGGGAGCTTCAAGATTAATAGGCTTTGCTGTACTCAAACCCCCCTAAAAGCTCGTCTTAATCCTCCTCCTCTTTGGTGCCACCTGCCGCTAGCAATTATCTCTCTTGTTAATTAGCTCCAGAGGCACATCCTGGTGGAGGGATTTTGCTTTCAGAAGGGACTGAGTCAGCCTCAGCCCATTGACCTCCAGAGACTGGCCCCATGGCTGCTGCTTCTTACTGGGGCAAATGGTAGCAGAAACACATCCTGTGTGCCTTGAGGACGACCCATTTGGAGCAGTCAGAAGATGCCAAAGTACAGTTAGTTATAGGCTTTGGGAGAGATGCCTGTGCTGTTCTGATAGGGAAAACTGGAGGGAAATGTGGGGAAATCTGAACTCAAGTGACGGATGCGTGTGAGCCATTATGTTACTTCAGGTAGACTATGCATTGTGAAGGGCAGGGAGAAGTGCTGGAGGTACAGGATTTTATACAGGGAGATGATAGCATTTATCTCATCATCATTTTATTGTCATATTTGCTACCTTGCCTTGTCTAGTGCAGGCAATAATTCAAAAGCAGCCCTGTGCTGTTGCTCCTCCATACAGTTGCTTTCATGGTTAGACTTAAAATTCCTGAAGGAGCATTGGCTGTGCCTGGCCCCACTGTACTGGATTAGCGCCATGGGTTGGGCAGGGCTGGAGGGCATTGCTCAAATACCTCTCGAGCACTGACAGGCATAGGGCATCACAGCTCACCTGGAAGTCTGTCCCAGTATTTGACCACCCTCATAGTAAAGAAATGTTTCCTGATGTCTGTCTGTCCACTCTTGAACTTTGGAGTGCACTCTTGGTTCAGGTGGGCTTAGCTTTCAATGTAATTTGCTTTTGTTTTTTTGTGTTTTTTTGCAGTGGATTAGCTAGCGTAGGGGAATGTGAGGATTCTGTTTTGAATGAACTTAGCCAGTTCCTTAAAATTTGCACCAACCCAAGAAATATCCCAGAACTGCTTTTCTAGGATTCCTGAAACTTAACATGATTCTCTTCTGCATGGGGAGTAAGGATCACTTTCCAGAGGAATCAAAGTCTCAATACTTTGGACTTCATTATGACTGAGCCTCTGAAGAGCTCAGTGCTGTTGGTGTACATACATCTGTTTGTTTGCTATGGGTGTGCGTTGTTCCTCAAGCACCAGCAGAGGTCTTGAAGCTTTGTTACAGCCCAGAGATAGTGCCAGGCTGGGTGCCATGAAGAAGCCTGTGTTGGGGATGTAGGGGCAAGCAAGAGGCTGCACAATGGGATGAGCCAAAGCAGCGCTATCTCTGTGCTTGCAAGGGGTTTTGGGGCTGGTAAGATGTGCCGGCCCATGTCCTGCTGTGCAGGCACACGTGCTGCTGAGCTACAGCTGCTCTGCCTCGGTGGGAGGGCAAGCTTGTGTTCAGTTTGGTCGCTGTTCCTCATCCCTTCACCTCCAGGTCACTGCTCACTGCTGGG
Organism: Chrysolophus pictus; assembly: GCA_037305975.1. Lineage (NCBI taxonomy): Eukaryota > Metazoa > Chordata > Aves > Galliformes > Phasianidae > Chrysolophus > Chrysolophus pictus. The sequence goes on along the minus strand of CM074580.1, from coordinate 16,159,205 downwards.
ATCGCTCCTCAGTGGCTCTGCATCTCACAGGCTGCCACTTCTACCACGGGGAGATGGCTGCATATCAAGTGGTACAGGCTTAGATGATGTCTGACCCCTTCCTCTTGTCTGCCCCTCTCTCTTCCAGCAAATGAAACAACAGGCGAAGAGCTGGTCCTCGGAAATCAAGCAGATAGATCTGGATGTTAACCGCACGTTCCGAAACCACATCATGTTTCGGGATCGCTATGGTGTGAAGTGAGTACCGCTTGAGGGGCACACAACAAGGCTTGGCCGCATTGGGTTCAGCTGTTGAGCTCTCTTTTTGGGCAGATCCACCTTGAACCATGCTCAGTCCTAGTTCTGGAGCCTGGCACATCAGTCTGTTGTGGTGCTTTGGCTGTGGAGGTGTTGGGCTTGCAAATACAGAGGGCTTGTGGGGAGTCCCTGTAGAGCAGGATGAAACATATGTGGCCTCTGTGATGGATGGGTTTGGAGAGCTGCCCTACATACAGTGTGCATACCATGTGCACTGTACTGCATATCCATACAGGGATGACTCCCGTAGCAGGGGCAGAAGGGAGAAGCTGACTAATGGAAAGGTGACATTATTTCCCCTGGAATTAAAGCATTTGGTGCCTCAGTGGCTTCCAGACTATGGGAAAACCCCCTTCCAGACCTGACATACAGGTGTGTTGAGCTCAGTTTGATGAGTGGCACATTTTAATGTCCTTTCTTTCTCCACAGGCAACAGGCACTGTTCCACGTCCTGTCGGCATACTCAGTGTACAACACTGTAAGTAGTAAGCTAGTCCAGTTACAGTGAAAGCCTTGTATTGATGTATATGTATATATACATGTATATACATCCAGCAAGTGTGTGTATCTCAGGTAGAGTCATGCCAGCTGAAGTTCTGATGTGCATGGACTGCTGTGATGCTTGGGCAGAATAGGCCTACACTCCGTTGCAAGGAGGCACAAGTGACTTCAGGTGGTATTCAAAGGAACAACTGCTCACTGACCTGTCTCGCAGGTCTGGCATCCTTAAAAGCTTGGGTAAACCTTTTGAAGATGCTGTCCAGCAGATAACACAAATTCAAAGGGCTTTTTAAAGGCCTGGCTCAGAGCTGGGCTCTTGTTTTAGTCTGGGAAAAAGAGGGAGAATGGTTTGTGTGCTGGTTTTAACCATCATGTGGAAGTGCCTGGAAATCTTAAAGCCTTGCAGGTGGGATGGTGTAGACCATATGGCAGACACTGTAGGCATATGGGAACTATAAACTGAAGAATAAACAGTAAATACCTGAAAACTGGGACAGAACTTAGAGGAGAATGGGAGACACAGGCAAGCCGGGCTTCTCCTGACAACAGAAGGGCCCGAGATTCATGTGCTCCCATCTCCAGGTCTTCCCCACGTGCCCCTTTTCGCCAGTAACAAATCATGAGAGTCTGATAGGGTTGCAGAGAGAGCCAAAGGCAGCATGCAGCACATGTGCCCCTTGGCTCTTGCAGGAGGTGAGCTACTGCCAGGGGATGAGTCAGATCGCAGCCATCCTGCTGATGTACTTGAATGAAGAAGATGCGTTTTGGGCACTGGCACAGCTGCTGACCAACCAGAAGCATGCGATGCACGGTAAGGATGGCCGGGATGTGGGCAGCAGCTCTTGCTGTGGGGCTTGCTGAGAGGAGGCTGTAGTCTGCTGTGTAATTTGGCCAGGAGAGCCTTGTTTTTCCTTAGGTACTTGCTTAAAGTGAGCATGGCTTAATTACATGGCGGCATAAACTGAGCATGGATCTGCTTCAGGCAGACAGGCTCAAGAGAAGAATGTAGTTTATCAGCACCAGCCTCTAATGCTCTATAATTAATGCAGTTATATAGGTGATATCTCCCCTCCAAAGTTCTTTGCCCTTGGCAGTCAATTAACTCAAGCTTACAGGTTTTTAAGAAGTCTAACAGAAGTGCATCCAAGAGTACTGCACGACACTTTGGTTTCAATATGCCACGAGCTACGTGCCCTTAAGTTTCTATGAAGATGCAATTCCACGGAATGGGTTGTATTATTTTGTTTCAACTACATTAAAGTTCCTTTCATCTTGTGGTTAGCAGTCATTTGTGCACAGAGGGCAATTTCAGGTGCAAGCAGCCAGCCCTGATGGTCTGACAACTGTGGATGGCTCTGTGAAGAAGCCTACACCCAGCAGTGCTTTCTTGTGATTTTATGGTTTTTGGGTGCAAAGCAGGAAGAAGCTTGTTGTAGGCTTGCCGAGCACATCTCTTTCCAGATAGCAGGCTTGTGCTATCTTGCTAGCACAGATGCACAGGGGATGAATGTCTACAACATGGGGCTGCCCCATGACCGCTCCCCCAGCTCCTCTAATTTTTTCCTCTTGTCTTTTCTTGCTTAGGTTTCTTTATTCCCGGGTTCCCAAAGCTGCAGAGATTTCAAGCTCATCACGAGCAGATTTTAAGCAAACTCTTTCCGAAACTGAAGAAGCACATGGTATCTCTTTGTTATCAATCCTCCTTCACAAAGGCACACTTAATGCTAAAGCAAGTAGCGTAATGCTCTGTCATATGTATGCACAACTGAACGAATCCTAACCCTGTGCTTCAGCCACACAAGGGCAAGCATTTAAACTGTTTTTTCCATGAATCTTCCTGAGGGGAATGGCTATCATTTGCTTGCTGGTTATCATTGGTGCAGGGACTGCTAAAATCTGAAGACTGCACAGGTCAAGCAGCTGGCATGACATTCAGAGGCTGGAGGGGTGTCTGCAGGGCATGTCAATTGTGGTCGAAGGCTGCAGAGACTGTTTTATAACACCTGCTCCCTTTTTCCCCTCCTTGCATTTGCTTTAGACATTCAGTATTCATTGGTCAGGCTGCTAAGAGCTTCTAATGCTCCCAGGGGCTCGGTGGCACAGCTCCAGGAAAAGCTATCCTCTGAGACAGCTCCTGTCTCTTGCTGCCAGAGGGCCAGCCTCAGCCATGCCAGTGGAACAGAGCCAGAACATGTTTTCACTTAATTATAGCCAATGGGGGGAAAGAATGAACGGGAGGTGGATGGCATAAACTCTGCCTAGGTTGAAGGTTTGGAAGGTGGAGTTAATGGGGAGGCCAAAGAGGAATGAGCACAACTGGCTGGGCTCTGCAGGTCTGGGTTTGCTTGTGGAATGCTTGGGGTTCCTTATTTCTGTGTGCTCCAAGAGGCCAGGATGGGAATTGCTATGGAAACTCCAATGTTAATCTCTGTGGAGTACATAGGTTTGGTGGATTTGGTTCCTGGGAGCTTTCTGTAAATCCCTGGAGAAGAGATTAAGGCAGAAAAGCACTTAGGAATCATTCCCTGAAGTTGTGGCGTGGCTGAAGTCTGACAGGCTGTAGATAAGTCCCGCAGATTGCTTAAGCTGAAACGCGTGTCTCTGCTTACTGTCTCATCCTAGGACAAGGAGCAGATGACGACAGGGATTTACACCACCAAGTGGTTCCTGCAGTGCTTCATCGACCGGGTGAGAACCCTGTGGGCTGCTCTCTGCTCTGCCATCCGTGCATGCCAAATTTGTCTGGGTTTCCTGCTTGCTAATTGTGGAAAAAATCACATAATTTTAAAATTCTTTTAGTAATATATAAGGTAAAATATTATACATACTCTCATAAGGCAGCAAATTCAATAGCGGAGAAGCTAAGAAGCTAACTGCCTGTCATTCACGGAGAGTGACAAGCATCCTCCAACAGCCACATGCATGGGAAGAACTGTTCCTCCTCCCTGCTCTACTGCAGCCGTGTGAGGGCAATTAACCTCATTTGGGCTCTGGAAACATGTATGGGGAAGAGCTCGAGGCATAAACCTGAACAAATTGCACTACAGCAGTTGCACATAAATTAGTAGGCTGTGCATTGGAGACATGAGAGCATGAGAAAATTACCTTGATGTGTCCAAGGCCAGGTCAAGCCAAGACTGCCTTATTTTTTGGGCAGCCTTGTGTTTGCACACATGAACAACAGATCTAGACCAGTTGACATTTAGCACGTCTGTGTGTCCACAGTCTCAATTTTCTGCTTCCCTGCCTCCTGTAAAACAGAGGCCGGCCTCTTGGGACTGAGCTCAGATGTGTGCATGCAGAGCCTTGTTGTCACTACAAGCTGTACAAAATGCAGAATCCCCTTAGCAATAGCTGTACAAGAACTGCCGAGATCAGTTGCAGCGAACTCTGGAGAGCAGGTTAGCATCCTAAAACCAAACTTTAATGTCACAGTAAGACCAGCATGAATTTCATTAGTGGTGATGTGCCATAAATCCTGGCTGACGTCCCTGAGAGATGCTCTATCATTTTGAATATCAGTTCACTCCTGTTTGTTAGAATGGGACCTGGTGTTGATCAGAACCTTTTGCAGAGGTCGAAAGGAGGTCCGTCAAAAGCTATCAGGTTTGTTAGCTTTAAGCCAGAGATTACAAAATAAGGTTTTGTATTACAGAAGCCTCACTGTGGGGTGTGTTTCAGTGCAAGGGGGCACAGTCACACTGCTGACCTCTGTGCTATCAGCCTATAGTGTCACTACCTTGTGCTAACAGGATGCTTTTGTTTATGTTGGGAACAGACGCCTTTCACCCTCACCTTGCGGCTGTGGGACATCTACATCCTGGAGGGAGAGCGGGTCCTGACAGCCATGGCTTACACCATTCTCAAGCTGCACAAAAGTAAGTGTTTTGTGTGGTGGGCAGGCAGTGAGCACAGCACAAGCTGCCACGTAGCTGCTAACCAAGGGATACGGTACTGGGCTTGGGTTAGCCTAAGCTTGTGCTGCCATCCAAAGGCAGTGATTTGCTTCTGGCTGGAACAACTTCTGCACGGCTGCTGCCTCCAGAAAATTTTAATTCTGATGGCAGGCAGCAGTTTCAGCCTGGCTTTGAAATTTATCTGCGCTTGGATGAGTGTGAGAAGCATGTAGTGTGGGGCATGTCAGTGCCCTATCCAGTCCCTGCCTGCATCTCGTTCCTGCCTGCAGGCATGGGTGGAGGCGGCCATTGAGCTTTCTCATGGAGCTTTTTCTCCTCCTAGAGGTATTGAGGAGAACTTGCAGAAATGGCCCTTAGCTTGTGTACTGTCCTTTGTAGGCCCTCACCCCACCGTCAGCCGCCAGCCCCTACTGCTGAGCTGCTGCCTGGAGGACGTGGAGGGGAAGGCATGACTGGCACACACAGCCCCAAGTCCTCAGCGTTAAAAGAAGGGCATCAGGACACCTGGCCCAATGGATTTCACTCTTCACCTAGACAAAACCAGAGCAACGTACCCAGTACTTGTTCACTTTCCAAAACAGAGCTGTGGGGTCAGGCCGAGCCCCTGCTCTGACCCTGCTGTGTTCTCTGCCCTTCCCCAGAGCGTTTGCTGAAGATGACGCTGGAAGATCTGCGGGAATTTCTGCAGGAGAAAATTGCTGCATCGCTGCAGTATGAAGATGACACTGTCATAGACCAGCTGCAGGTGTCCATGAGCGAGCTGCGCAAGATGAAGTTTGACCTCCCCCCACCTGGTGGGTAGAGCACCAGCAGCTTCCGTGTCCCCCTGTTCCCCTTTGATTACTTATATATTTTTAATATATTTTCTTAATTTCTTATTTTTTATTTTTCCGTTATTCATGTCATCGCTCCTCCTGCTTCCCCTCTGGTGCAGCCAAGCCTGACGAGTTCCCTCGCAGACCCCTGGGCCTGGAGCTTTCCCTCAACCCTCTGGCCACGAAGGCTAGTGCAGCAGCCAATGGCCAGAATGGGCTGCTGGGTGAGCACCCCTCAGACAGGGGCACCGCACATCCCCCTAGCCACCAAGGGACAGCCACCAGGACTCCCGATGTGCCAAGCAGCCAGGCCCATGAAGGAGCTGACAGCCATCCACATCCCCCGCACAGCGAGGGGCAGCCAACGGATGATGTGGCACAGCAGCAATCTCCAAAGCCGAGCGAGATGCAGGCCTTCCCCACCAGCCTGGAGGATGCTGTGAGTAGTGGGGAGTCCGCCCTGCACACTGGACATGGGGTTGAGCACAAGGAGCATCGTGAGCTGCACCACGAGCCACCCAGCCCCACTCCCTCCCTATGCGGCTCTGTAGGCTCCTTCCACCCTGTGTCAAACGCTCCTGTGGACACACCAGCTGGGGAGGCCCAGCCGCCTGAGCAGCCTTCCAGCATGGACCACACACCGGATCCTGCTGCTTGTGGGCCACCTGGGGAACAACAAGCATCCTCCCTGCATGGGGAGGAGGCCACAGCACTGCAGAGGGACATCTCTGAGGACATGGGCGAGACACAGAGTGGAGTGATGTTGCTGAACGGAATGGACTCGAAGGCCTCACTGCCCAAGTCAGCGTCCGCGGGTGAGCTTGGTGGCCTGCAGCAGGGCACAGAGATGGCACTTGAGCAAGGCTTCACTGCCCTAGGCTCGCTTGCCCCGGGCAGGCCATCGGGCAGCAGCACACCTATCCTGTCGGAGAGCGTGGCACAGGCCATGGGAAACAGCCTCCACACCGTGGTGAAAACCACCACCCGCCTGCATGTGGCACATGTGACTGAGCAGGACTTGGCAAACAGAAGGCAAGTGGCACTGCCCTGGCCAGAGGCCGCCCATCCCCTAGCTGCCACCTTCCTGCTGCCTTCTGCCACGTCGGACATGGGGGCGGTCCAGCAAGGCACTCAGAAACAGCTGAATGCACTGAAAGCACCGCGCCCACCCCTGAGCCCCAAACCAAAACTTCCCCCACAGGTTTCCAAATCCCTGTCAGAGAACAGCTTCAGCCCAGACTCTCCTCCCCCTGCACGGCTGCCCAAGTCAGTGACGTTTTAGTGGGGTGTGGGACTGAGCAGGATTGGAGCTGGGAGCCAGTATGGCACCTGCCCCACGATGCCCTCAGCAGGGCTGTGCCTGCCTGCGGTGTCCCATGGAGCTGTGCTTTGGTACGAGAGCCAGGGCTGCAGAGCCCAGAGCCACCAGCAACCTCCGCTTTGGTTTTGCATCCATGGTTTCCTTTCTGTGGACAGAAGTGCTTGCGTTTGGGTTCGTTCGGGGAGAGCAGCAGGGCTAGTTAATGTTTGCACTTCGCTGCCTGTCCCCTGGCAGCACAGAGCTCCAGGGCTCAGAGTGGGTGCAGTGATGGACATAAGGCAGTGGAGTCCAAAATACTTAGCAAGAGGCTTTCCTTCCTCTGTAGCAATAGGCCTTTATTTCTTTTTCCAGACCTGCAGGAAGCAGCAGCCCTTCAGATGGGGCTGGGGTGTGCCAGCAGGCAAGCACCACTGCCCAGCAGTCTATGCAAGTCCCTTTCTCCTGGTAGTCCCTTTCCATGCCCCTGGCTGCACTCCCAGAGAGGAGGTGTTAGCAGCTGGTGGTGGTGAGCTCTGGCTGTGACACCAGCAGAGGACCCTCCACGTTCTCCAGGTGATGAGGATGGTGGTGAAAACTGAGCCTGGATGTTGCAGGTCCAGGGCAGCAAGCAGGCTTGCTGCCTCAAACTGACTGAAGGAGAGAATTGGCTGCTGCCCTGGTGAGCCCAAGGGCACCATTTAGTTGCAGTAGTGCAAACCCCTGTCACGCACCTTGCCTTTGCCCATGAGCTGCTGGAGGTGTGTGGTGATGTCTCATTGTGGTGCCCAGGGTGAAGCCTGCTCATGCCTGAACAAGTAAAATTTCGGGGTGGAGATACCACAGAAGTTTGGAAGAGGGAGCACACTGCCCCCAACTTTTCTTTGTCCTAGTTTAACCCAGCCAGAAATCAGCAACCAAGAAAGGAAACCTGGGTACAGAGGTTTGGAAGTTGATGCCCTAAAGCATTGCCACAGGGCACATGCCCCTACATCTATGTGCAGTGGAGAGCCCTGTGGGCCTGTCCCTTTCCCACCTTCCTTTCCCACCTTCCTTGGGACCACGTGGAATCTAAGCCAATCCCTGCCTTCAGCATTTCTTTTTCAGGCAGCACTGTGTCCCCAGGATGTCACCACCTGACTGGAGGTGCACAGGGAGCAGGGCAGCTCACCCCACTGAAAGAACCAGGCCAAACCCATGTGCCCAGCACACAGCAGCTCCTGGTGAAGGGATTTCAGCAAGAAGGAGGCGCAATGGGAGCAGCAGGAAATGAGCTCAGATGTGTGATATATGACAGTGCTTTGTGGCAGAGGGGATGGGGATGTCACCTTTTGGACAGTGGGTGGGACCACTGCCTGGATGGGAGACATGGGCCAAAGCTTCTCTAAGATCTAAAGGAGACTTTTGAAACCCGGTTTTCATCTCTCATTTTCATCTCTCAGGCTGCTGCACCATAGCAAAGCCTACCTGGAGACTAGGAGAAAACATCCACTGAGTCCCTTTGAGTATTTACCAGGTTGTGTATGTGCACGTTAGCAGTAGAGCTGTGGAAGGAGCCTGCTGCTTCTTGTGCAGCCCTGCTCTGCTCCAGATCCTGTTCCTGCCCATCTCCGCAGTGCAGGGCTGACCTCACAGCTACTCTGCCAGGGGTACGCAGCGCTGTTGGTGAAGCACTTAGAAGTGCTACGTGGATGCTCAGTAGTTGTGTTTTAAAACACCGTGGGTAAGAGGTGGTTAGGAGGCTAAGGCAGAAGTGCTTCAATTGGTTTAATTGGTGTGTTCATCAGTAATCGTGCAGTGGTGAAAGCTGTTAGTGTGCTACCATACCTGGGCAGTATACCAGGACAGGCAGCAATTGCCTTCCATAGCAGCCATACCCTGCTCGGATGGGAGCTACAAGCACCCCAGGGGCTGCTGAGAGCCAGCAGCGTGCACAGCTCTCTGGGTGCTGCCTCCCTTCCAGCTGCTCTCGCTCCAGTGAGTGTCCCAGTGCCGTCCTCACCCGCTCCATCCCATAGCAAAGCCAGTGTGACTGTGAGCAAACTCAGGAAGGAGCTCCCAGCTCCTGGCCCTGCCGAGCTGCCCCGCTGCGGGCTGTGCTGTCCCCTGGCCCAGTGCATGGCGCAGATGCAGTGTGGGCAGCAGCAGAGCTGCAGGGCCCAGTGCCAGGGACAGACCTCGCTCCCCGTCCTCACACCACAGCCATGCAGGGCCCAGCGCTAGAGGCCAGGGCTCAGCCGTGCACTTTGACAGCCCTGCTACCGTTGGCTTTTGTTTTAATTGCTATTCTTGTTTACAGCGTGGAACGCTTCCTCCGTGACTCTTTCTAATGTATTATAATTATTACTTTAAAAAATATATCTGTGTCTGTGGGGTTTTTTTTTTTGTTTTGTAAAGAAGTTAGGTGAAAAAGAAAAGTCACTCGTTCCTTTTAGTTGTGATCCAAACAGACTATGTGTAGTGTTCAGTGCTGTTTTACATGGTGGTAATGATGAAAGGTTAGTGTAAAGCTGCTCCCCCCCGTGCTTCCCTGCATCAGCCGTGCTAGAGGCAGGAGGAAACACTGGGCTACTCATCGGTGATTGTGCAGATGGAAAATCGCTCCAGTTCTGGGGCAGGGCCCGGTGCTTCCTTGACGTGTGCAGGAGTGTGAGCTTCCGTGTGTGCAAACGGTGGAGATGTTTGGCTGAAGCAGCAGTCCTGGCTAGGGCTGAGCTGCATCCCAGCTGGCCCTCTGCCTCCCTCCTGAAGCAGCAGCCAGGGGGCTGAGCGGGGCCCAGCAGCAGGACAGGAACCTGCTCCTCTCTACCTCCCGTGCTCACGGCCCAGCGCAGCCCTTCTGCAGTGCTCTGCACTGGCTCTGTTGCACTGGGGAACCCAGGGCTGACGCTGATTTCCCTGCCTGAAGCCCTCAGAGGGCCATGCCTGGACAGAACGGGTGTGCCTCAACACAGCATCCGCTGAGTCAGGCCTGATTCATGCTGACGCCATTCACTGGTGCCTCTCATCACTAACAGCGTCCTGCAGGAACTGCGTGTGGGCAGCACCTCTCCCACACCCCACCCTCCACGTCCTTCCTGCAGGCTGTGGGGTGTTGCAGCTGGGCAGCAGAGAAAGTGGCCCTTTGGTATCAAGCTCCGTGATTACACCAATTGCTGGCTCCTCCACTGCAAATCCAAAGCTACACCAGCAAGAGAAGGCTAAGAGCAGCACAGGAAGTTTGATGGCTCACTGGCTTTTCTCAGAAGCACAGGGCTTTCCCCAGGGTTATGCTGGGCTTAAGCCATGTGGTAGGCAGAGCTTTGTTCCTTTCTGCACCAGCTCACTTGGTCATTGAAAAACAGACCTAGGAGTTGCATAGTGGCATCCGTGGTCCCCCACTGGATTGTAACTTCCTGGCCACAGCAGAGCAGTGGCACTGCCACCTCTTGCCAGCATCTTCTGGCTCACACATTTACCCAGGAGTCAAGCACTGTTGTGCTTGTCCCACTGAACTCATAGACATATAATCACAGAAACATGGAGCCATAGGATGGTTTGGATTGGAAGGGGCCTTAAACACTGTCCGGTTCCCATGCCAGCTTCTGCAAACTCAGCTCAACGCAGACAATGTCAGAACCTTCAGCAAACACCAGGAATTCCTCCATTTTGAAGTTACTATCTCTTGTTGGCTTAGGAAAGTGCTTCTGTTGCAGCTACAGACCAAAAAAGGCATGAGACTCGTTCCAGCACTCCATCAGCATCTTTAAGAGCTTGTAAGCAATTACATCAGTTGACTCAGCTGTGATCTCTCTGAACTCTCATCTCTCTCTAATAGGGTGTGAGATTCTTGAATGGTGCAGGAGAGAAAAGTTTATTTGTCCATTCTGAGAGAGCTGAACCTGAGCAGAACAGAGATAAAGCTTCAAAGAAGGCCCTCTTCCAGTACAGGAGATGCAACCTCAGCAGGCAATTGGTGTGATGTTGCCTGAAACCCTCTTGGTCACAGTGTTTGTACTTGCCCAAGGTGCACATCACAGCACCAGGTGTAGTCCAGCCTTGCCATAGCCAGTTAAAGAGATCATGGCAGCCAAATGGGAGCAGGTGTGCCCAACTATAGCAAAATGCACTTTCTGAGTACTTAAGACACCTTCTGGCTATACAATGAGCAGCTCTTCAAAGAACTGTGCCTGTTCCACTCGCCTAAGCTCACGTCACAGCATCAGAACAGAGAGGGGCAACAAACTCCTTGCCATAAGGGAAAGTGAGTTATTGGAATATCTCAAAACCACATCTTATGGTCCAGAATGTACAGTGCCTACAAGGAAATTCTTAAGTCAACTCCAACCGTAGTAATTCCTTCTATAGCCTTACAGTCACTGTAACGGAACTGTGTAACCCTGATACCACTTTCAGACTCAAGCAATTCAGCTACTGAATGGACAATATTCAACTCATACTCAATATGCAAACTTGTGAATGCTAACATCCTGTTATAGCTGCTCTGCCTGTCATGACCAGCAAGATGCTCTCCTGCATTCAGACCACAAGCACCAAGTCCAAAGCAACTGAGAGAAGCAGCTGGGCCTGGTTTTTGCCTACCTTAATCTCACTTCCACACTGTAAAGCTGCCATGATTGCCCTGAGACTGGCCTTCCTCAGCTTAAAGCCAATGTCCTGGAACAAAGATGTGCTACTGCATTAAGCAGCAATCTCTCAATGCATAATTTGAGGGGAAGGGCTGCTGTGTCAAGCTTTTAGCACCTCATTTTGCTCCCAACCTATCATCTCCAATTTTCAGCATAGAATTTTGTTTTGCAACTAGAAGACACTTGAGCAAACTCAGGTAACAAGTGTATTGCTCAGACCCAGAGCCTTTTTGAACAAGAAAACTCGACCCTAAGGGATGCAGAAACCTCTCTGAAAGGGAGGTGCTCATACTGTGGCTCCTTGCTCCCAGCCAAACTGCTGAAGGATTTTGTGTTCTGGCTGCTACTGCTCTAGCACATCCCTTGCAACTGCGGCTTGTGTGCAAGAACCTGCTGACATGGCACTATGCAGCAGACAGTCTGGAAAGCAAGCTCTTAGTGCAAGTCAGTTCTTGCCCAGGCCGAAAGCAAAGATCAATGCCAAGCAGCGTTAGTTTTTTGTTTCTATCACGGCACAACACAGCAGAGCACAGGCAGTGGGGTGAGAGGTAGCTTACAGGGATGCTGCCGGTGGGCCATGGCTGTGTACTGCAGGGCAGAAGGGTTCCTGTACGCATTTCGCTACATGAGGGATGTGACTCATGCTCTGCCCCTGCCGCTCCCAGCCTCTGCCTCCTTGACCACTTATACCTCTTCAGGTCTGGGCTAGTCCATGCAGGATGGTTCTCTACCACCCAGATCACCTCCCTCCTTTGGTGCTCTCCCTGGTGTCTGCTAATGCAGACACAAGTCCCATCAGCCTGCACAACAACATGGCCTGTCCTGGAGAAATGGCACCGGCCCATTGCACAGATGTGCTCACAATGGCTGATGGCAAGTATGCCCACAGGGAGGCCTGTGCACTAGCCTCCAAGGGACAGACAGGTTTGGTGACTGATTATACCCTGCTGACAGCCAGGAGCAGCCCAAGGTGTTTACAATAAGCAGGTGTTAGTGTCAGCCAGGTGCTGCAGGGAAGAGGGGTGAATTCTGCCTCCAGAACACATGAGCACTTTGTGCCAGAAAGACAGCTTCCTGCTGCTGGGCAAGGCTGCAAGCAGCCAAGCAAAGTGCCTTGGCCAACTACTGCTGCCTTTTCAAAACCCTGCACTACCATACAAAGCTGAGTAGAACAAGAAGACATCCTCTGCTCCTACCCTGCTTGAAGTGCTGCTCAGGGCAGAAAAATCCAGGAAGCACCCATCTGGCACCAGTTCTAAACGCAGCTCTCGGCTCCTCCCTGATGCTTCAAGGCATCACATCTGAGCTTGTAACAATCCCACACGGTCTGGGGCAAAAGCAAATTGCCCAGGGCACTGCTGAGGACAGGCTCAGGCTGGTTGCACTCTGCTACCCAACCAAAACTTGGGGGCCAGCAGTGGGTTTCGGTGCTAATTAAGCAAGCGTGTGCGACAACAACAGTGTGCAGCAGAACTTTTTTGCCTAAAGGACAAATCCCTGGATGTGAAAATAAGCGAGGCCTCGTGCAATCACAACTGCTGCCTTTGGCACCCTGCAGCCCATTGGCCGCCAATCTGCAGGGCACAGCACCCATCTCTGTTTCCTTTCTGACTGTTCATTGGCACTGCCTGGGGATACCTGCACAAGATTCTTCCCACAGAGGCCAACAGATGGCCTTTAACCACCTCAAGACCTCTTCAAACTGTACTCGGCTCCAGGAAACAACATGTGGGCTCACAGCTGCTTCACAGAGGTTTGCCTCGCACCCATGTTGAAATCACCAGCCCAACTCTGTTGCCTTTATGGTCTGCAGCACAGTGGTGGTTCAACCAGAGATGAAACCCAAGAATCTCCCCTCCCGCTCTCTTGTTCCCTGTGATCCTCCCAGAGCCACCATTCGCAGCAAGCTCTGGACAAGCCATCAAAACGGTTTGTCGAGACCATCAAATAATAATTTACTGTGATTCAATCTGTAGCTTTGTACAGTTGCCGGGGTGGGAGGAGGCCAAAGGAGGAGGGGATGGGGAAAGAACCAAAAGTCGTCTGCTGCCGGCCTGGGTGAAGTGCGAGATAGTCCTTGGAGGGGCTGGCACTCCTCCCGTCCTCTTCCTCCTCTCTCCCTCCCCCTCCACTCCTCCCCTGAATCCATTTGTTTCTTCCTTCGCATCACCTCTTTCCTTGTGCTCTGCACACGGACATCTCTCCAAGTCAGGGTCCAGTCAGCTGAAACAAGAGGGAGAAGACCTGTTAGCACCCACTTGCTCTCAGAACCAGTTGTAGCCACTGCCAACCCTCATGCTTTGGGACAACCCTGCATTTGCTATCTGTTTTCTACTTTCTGGCATTGCCTGTTTGCTGGAGTCACCTCTTGGGCTGCACTGCCCTAAGAAAAGGGCTGTACATTGCTGTACGGCAGGAGCCCCAGCAGCAAAATGCAAGCCTTCTGGTCTCAAACCTTCTCTCCTGCCTACATGGGGGGATCTGCTACAGGCTGTGCAATTCATAGAAGCATCTTAAGATGCCAGTGCATCTCTGTGTGTATTTACATCTTCTCCTCTACCTCTCTAGGAATCACCCACAGCCAGGCAGCAGAAAAAGACATGGGCAACTCACTCTATTAGCAGAGAACAAGCCCCTCCTTCCCATGGCAAGCCTCTCTTTAGATGAGGATGCTGGTGCTGGCCACCCTCATCGTGATGGGGACCAGCTCCTGGCAGTCCCTGCATGGGGGCTCAGCCCAGCCCGTGTGTCCCCACGCGCTGTCAGCTGTGAGTCAGAGCAGGAAACGAGCCCCACGCTCACATCCCCATCCGGAGGAAACGCCACGGAACATCTGGATGTCCTGAACATCTGGAAGCCTCCCTCTGCAGCGATAAGCAAGCTAGGCACAGCACAGCCCTGCAGCCCCCAGCTGGCCGGCCTGGGGGAGCATAGGGGCGGAGTGCTCAGCCCATAGGAAGCAAACACTGCCAGTGCCGCTTGTTTTGAAAAGAACTCTGCTACGCTCGTGGCCTTTTGCCTCCAAAAGCAGTGAAGGAAAAACAGCTGCCCACCTCCTTGCTCAGTGGGATGCTCACAGTCTGTGGAACACAGGCTGTCACTTTAGGACTCCAGCAGTTGTGTGAAGGGACAAAAATCCAGTCAGGGACATTTGGGATACTCCCCAAATGGTATCACTCCAAGGACAATGGCCATGCAGGCTTTTCTCACAATCCCTGTCTCTAGGACACAGCCTTCAGGTGCTCCTTATACGTGGCCCTGGTGCACTCAGCCCTGGCTGCCCATCTCCTCCTTTCCAAAGAAGTGCAGACAGATGTCCCCTTAATGTGGAAGCCAACCACATGGGCATTCTGGCCCAGGGTCACCCAACCCAGTCTAATCAATAGCAGCTCTCCCTCCCTGCTATCCAACAGGATTGCCATGACTTGAATACATTCATCATTAAAAATAAAAAAATTTTAAAAAAAGGAAGGAAAAGAATAATAGGCAAGTGAATGCAGGCAATCTGCAAAACACTTTTTGGCTCCAACCCGCACAATTTACAAAAGCAAAACAGCTCCCTGATGTCTAATTCTCAACATTGCATCAGTTTCAAATATCCTGGGGGATGTATCTAACAGGAAAACTCTTTGGTTGAACAGAGGGCTTTCATAGTCACATGTATCTGCTCTGGAGCTGTAGGACAGCACAGTTGATGCAGCGCAGTAGGAGGCAATGTGCTCACAGCTCTTCCTCTGAGCTGCTCTTAAGGCCAGGCTGGAACACGTGGTGAGCTGCACACCTGGAGCACCAGCATCACTCCTCTCCAGCACGGGAAGGAGCTTCCCTGGGGACGGCATGACAAAACATGCATTTCTTTCAGTGCTCTGCAGGATTTTGTTCCGCTGAATGAGGGGAAAAAATAAAAAAAATCCCTTCCTCCCACACATTTCCTCAGGAAAGTGGGAAAACCTGACTTACCTTCTGTTTTGACAGAAGATGCTATTTCAGTCAACATTTTAATTAAGAAATAGCCATCACTGAACTTGTTTTTGATGCATGTTTGCAGATGATCTCCCCCACCCTGCTTTCTGTACACCCCATCTCCTGCTCCCAAAACTCACCATAGTCACGATATCACGCATTTACAGTTCATGCAGCCAGGGCCACTCTCATCTGGTGGGTTCAGCTTGCGCAGTTTATGCTGACGGATCTCCCGCACTAAGGTATAGAAGGCATCTTCAACGCCCTGCAAGAAACACACAGCGCTTTGCTCCAAGCAGGGCAGGGCAGCAGGGAGAAGCGATGGCTCTGCCCACTGGTGAGGAGCCCCAGCACTGCCTTCAGGCAGCACGGACCGACAGCAGCCTGGGGCTGGGCTGGGGATCGTGCCACCTGGATTTATCTCCCAGTGCCATAACTGAACTCGGGACATCGATCACAGCCTGCATACAAGGCAAGGCTGCAGTCAGCTTGGAGCTGGGCTTTCTGGCAGCTTCATTCCCAGCATCCTGACGGTGGTAAATCAGTGCCTGTGCTGGCGTGCTCTAATTCATGCTCCCTTCCCAGCTTGCTGCCGTGCCGAAGCTGTCAGAGAGACTTACCGCACGCTGGGTAATGAGCAGCTGGAGCACTGCTCGCCTGGCAGCCCAGCACACAGTCAGCATGGCAGTCCCGCCTCTGTCCATCAGGGAGGCCGTGGCTCATCAAGCTCCCCCCATCCTAGGTCTGGGCAACGTTCCCCACTCCCAGGCCCTAAAGCCCTAATGTCTCTCCCCCTACCTGTCTGGTTTTGGCCGACGTTTCTATGTAGGGGATCCCATAACTCCGGGCCAGGTCCTGCGCTTGCCGGGTCTCCACTGTCCGTGCTGGCAGGTCACATTTATTTCCCACCAGCACCATGGGAACATCATCTGAGTCTTTCACCCTCTTGATCTGCTCCCTGCCAGAAGAGGAGATGCCAAAGTGAAGAGAAGAAGGACACCAGCACAGAGGGAAGGTCACTTCTTCACCAGGAGCTGCTGTGCTACAACACACCCAGTGCAGGGCTTCCAGAAGCATGTGTGCAACCACGGCACATAAGCAAGTGAACTCCCAATAGCTAGGGCACCTTTGGAAAAGAAAACTAAACATACTTCTGCCTTTTAAATGCAGCTGTTTGCTAAATTCAGCTTGCAGTTATGGCAGTCTGCACGAAGACAGCCTCCCAGTATGGCCCAAGTCAAACAGAGCGTAACACTCCATCAGCTACCTGTGTACTACAAACGTTTTAGACCAAGTGGGCCCCAAGTGGGTGAAAGTCACCAGGAAAACACCTGCAAGCAGAGTCTGTTGAGCTGACAGAGCAGCGTTTGGCAGCTGCAGCCTTTCCTGCAGATGCACAGACAATATCTGCTTCATTTCAGCTTAGTTCAGTTCACTCAAAGTTGAGAAACCAACTGGGAACCAAAGAAGTAGTAACAGTTCTCCATTCCAACTCTGATTTGGAAGGAGGTGGGTGAGGATGAGGTCTACTGCTTCTATAATCTTAAGGCCATTACGACCACAAACAATGCACTGTGTTCCCCCATGACAGATAATAACTTCCTTTGTTTAATACATCACTTAACTTGGGACGCAGAACAGCTTTTTTTGCTTATGTAACCAGAACAATTAATGTGGTTTTATTTAACCAATCTAAGCACTTTTTTTTTTTTTTTTTTAAGGTGATGCTTTCTATGTTTTACTTGAATTCAAATTTCCATCCCAAAGCACCTGGACATGCATCACAGAGTCAAAAAAAAACCAACAAAAACCCCACGATCATCTTTTTTTAATACAGTAGAACCTAGAAATGAGGTCTGAATATATGTTGGATATGCCATAAAGCCACTTAGCTGTTCGATGTAACATCCTGACCAGCAGACCCCAGCACTAAATTTAGTGCACAGTGCTACACTTAGCTGAAAAGAGATACCTCCTAATGGCCCCGAACCAGTGAGAGTGAGTGTTTCTCTGGGGAAAATTATTCTAAAAGTGCAAATGCAAAGAGCACATGTGGAATGAGATTAAAGCTGGTGATTTACATCATGATTAAAACCGGGGCTTGAAATCGAGCCATCTTCTGAGTGATTCACAGGCACCAGCCCCAGCACAAGGCTGTGGGATGAATGCTACAAAATCCCTTAGGTGCTTCAGGAAAATCCCATCCTTTGTCCTACAGTTCAGCTTGAACAAGCCAAATTAGCCCAACGCACGCAGTTACCGTGCCGAACACGCCTGTCAGCTCTGAGTAAGGCAGGGCTGTGTCTGTGCTGGGAGATGCAGGATGCCTTGGGAGCAGTGCTTGCAGCACCACTGCTGCCTGTCAACCTCCGGATGAGATCCCTGTTCCCCACCTCTGCCATTCAGCTCCAGGCACCGGGCAGGGCTGGCTCAGGTGGCAGGGAAGCAGGCACGGGCGGAAGCTGCAGTGAGTCATTTCCTACACTGCTCTCAGCCCCTCGGGCTGGCTCCAGACATGTGTCAAGGCAGGACTGGAATAGCGGGGGCTGCTGCAATCTGGGCAGGGCTTGGGGTGATCGGTGGGGTGAAATGGGATACCACATGCTGGTGGAGTTGTTGGCAAGCTTTACTGACGGGGCACGCAGTCCTTCCGAAGGCAGAGGAAGCAGTAGCCCAGAGGCACGTTTTCATATAGCTCCTCAAAGCAGGCAGGTTGATGCCTGCGAGCCATCCCATGCATCTTTTGCAGAGCAGAAGTTGCTGAGATCAATTTCAGTAGCAAAGCAATTCCATTAATTAGAGAGGGAAGGGAGGGGGTCGTAAAGGATCATCTCTCCCTTTAGTCACCATAAACACTTAAACATTACATTACTGAGTCCCCAGGGGCCACAAGCAATCCCTCTGGATGGGTTTTATCGGAGTCACTGACATCAGCCGTCTGCCGGGCCTCTTCCCTGGGGGGCAGCTGCTCACACTAATTGTCTGTGTGGGCAGCACTGATCGAAGAGGGAAGGCAGGGTGGAAGCAGCAGAGATGCTCACCTGTACTGGTGGATGTCCTCAAAGGACTTGGTGTTGTTAATGGCAAAGACGCACAGGAATCCTTCCCCCGTTCTCATGTACTGGTCTCGCATGGCACTGTACTCCTCTTGTCCTGCTGTATCCAGGATGTCCAGCAAACAGGTCTCTCCATCGATGACGACTTGCTTTCTGTAGGAATCCTGCCAAGGGACAGAGAGAAGGTCAGCCAGGAGGCCTTATGGAGGGCAGTCTTGCTACATGCAAGCAGTGCTGCTGGGTGCTGGGAAGGCTAGGAAGGCACCTGGTCCTACAGCTCTGGGCACTGCATCCCATTCTGAAGGGCTGGAAGAGGGCACACACAAAGGGAGGCTGCTGGCAGCCACCAGTGTGATCTCTGGGGTCAGCAGGTGCTTAACACTAACTGGAATTGCAGCATCCCTGACATGGAGTGGGCACTGAGGGCAGTCGCAAACGGAGAGGGGGCAAACTAGGCGTGATGGTGAACCTCTTGTTGTCATTTGAACACGAAAAAAACAAAGCAGGCTGCAAGGAGGGTGTTTCCCACAGCCAGTCTGTGCCCGGAGGGGCTCTGGGAAGGGTGAGGAGCACCATGGCAGGTCTTTGAAGCTGTGCTTTTCTCTGCGGTGAGATGATTACAACTTATCACACATGCGAGGAGACCCAGAAAGCACCCGAGAATGCTTTCCCAGGCTCTTCCCCAGAGGTCTCCCAAACGCAGCTCCCAGCAGCCATACATCGGGTACAACATGGTGACTCCAACTCCCGCCAGAGGATGAAGCTGAAAACAAAGGTGTGAACAATGCACGGGTGTGATGTGACAGAGCAGTGACAATGTTATCAGATGAGTTTTGCCATAACAAATAGCCCCGAAGATGACAACAGACACGGCAAAGGTCACTAACAGACTGGCAGCGGTGCAGGAAGAGAGCACGGATTCTGCCCTTTGTTCATTGCCACACAAACACCAGCCTCCGGGACTCATTAAAGCCTTTCTCCTCCTTGCAAAGAGCACCCTGAAATCAGCCAAGATGAGATCTGCTCCGCTCTGACCTTCTCAGCAGGCAATTACCCCATCCTTTGCCACCACACTTCTATCTACACAGGAAGCCCTAGCAGCTCTGGGATCGGGCAGCACGCCACACAATTCTCATTAACCTGTCTGTAATGAAGTGTTCCCTCCACCACCACTTGCAGCCACCTCCCCAGTGCAGGGCAGCGCTGCAGAGGGCAGACCGTGCGTGTCTGTCTGCTACACACATCCACCACTACTCCCTCCCTTCCCTAAACCCCGGCTCACATCCAGAGGACAAGTGCCCAGCGCACACGTTCACGTGTAATCACCAAGTCCCCACTTACAGGAGGTCTCACAGCCAGACAGCACACGTAGAGAAGTGACCCCACACTGTCCTGAGGATGCTGGCACCCCACTCCCCTTGCTGGGCTGGAGATCCCACAGATCATTTTCCAGCAGATTGATTTGAATGGGCACAGTGTTAAAATGTGAGCCAGGGATTGCAGGCATTGAGACAGGACACTGGGGCTGCCCATGGGAGCAGGGGTCAGCTAGAACATCAGCGCTACACTATGGCAGCAGAAGGCCATGCAGGCATATCCCCAGTACCCCCCCAGTCTTCCCTGCAGCCACCTCACTTCATCTGGGTCTGCATGCCCTCCTTCCACATCCCATTTGCAACACCTCCTTCCCCTGCTGCCCAGCCCTGCCCTCTGCTTCTCCTGTCACCCTCCTCTTCTTCTGTGCATACTACTCCTCTTTAGGGCCCTGTGTGCACAGTTGGATGCTTGCACTGATGGAGAGAGGAGGGGAAGGGAGGGGAGGGAGGAAGAGAGGAGGAGGAGAGGAGAGGAGCAGGAGAGAGGAGAGGAGAGGAGAGGAGAGGAGAGGAGAGGAGAGGAGAGGAGAGGAGAGGAGAGGAGAGGAGAGGAGAGGAGAGGAGAGGAGAGGAGAGGAGAGGAGAGGAGAGGAGAGGATCAGGTCCTCTGGCTGATAACAAGTGAGAGGGGATGGCACGGTTGGGTACCAGCTTGGAGCTGCAGTCCTCCCACAGCAGTGTGAGAAACATGAAAGAGCCAGATGTCCCCAGCACGGCATGAGTGGGCAGGGCACGCTGTGAAACACTACGCAAGGTTTACATTCCCGTGGCATGTTTACATGGACTAAATTCCCTGCAGGGTACGTACAGCTGGAGGCACACAGAGGAGGCTGAATCCCAGCACATCACTGGGTCAGAGCTGCGCCTGCCCACCCCAGGTCTGAGGTAGCAGAGGGACCTTCCCACCTCTCCCACTGCTCCCCAAAACCCAGCACTGATGGCTCCCAGGGAGGTGCCCCTCCACCAGCAGCTCTTCTGCCCACAGCCACTTGGCACAGCTCTCTAAGAAAGCAGCAGAGTCACCCAAACAGCTGTCCCACCCCAGGAGATGGGTGTGTAGCTCTCACTGAGCAGAAGCCACAAAGGAAGGCAGAGCCGGTCACGTCCCAGTCACCTCTTGGTGGGGGGGGGTGTCCAGGTCTGCAAATCTGCAGCAGGAGGAGGCAGGAGGGACATCAAAACAGAACGGAATGGACTGACATGATTACAGGTGAAGAACACAAGAGGGGAGAGGAGAGGGGAAGGAGGCAGCTGGCTCCTTAAGCAAGGTGCAACACTGAGACTCAGGAGCCTTAAAATAAATTCCAGGCTCCACTATGGGCTCTCTAGGTGACCTTGCCAAATGACGTAATAGCATGTGCCTTTAAGTGCTTTTCTCCTTCCCATCTGTAGGATAATAAGACCACTTCAGCCCTTCTACCGAGCCTTGCCTCTCTTGTTTATTTAAGTGGTGAGCTCTTCAGGGTGGGAACTGCACATACAACGCTTACCAGAATAGATTTCTGACCCCAGTGGGGACCTTTTAGGCATTATGATAATAATAACAACTGCAGTAACCACAGCTGTATTTATACACATCTGGTAGAGACTCCTCCAGGACTGCAGGCAGGGAGGTTATTGTCTGAGAGGCGTGACAGAGCTGTGAGTTGCATTCCCAGGGGAACCTACTCCTCACACAGAGCAGGGCAGAAATGGCCAGGAGCCAAAATGCGAGCATAGCACCATGCAGATCTCTCCCAGAACGAGGAGTAAGTCACGCAGTGGGTAATTAGCATCACTCTAGCAGCGATGGAACAGTGAAATCAGTTTGATAATTGACTATGTTTCAAAAAGGTAAAGAGAAAAAAATCTTTCTTGCTTATGTTTGTAATGTAGAAAATTGGATTCTGAGCATTGAGCCCCTTCTGCACAGCCAATAGAAGCACAGGCTGTAACAGAAATGCTAAGCCACAGCTTGAACCAGTGATGGGGCACATGGTGGGCAGGCAGGGCCAACCCAGGGGAGCTCAGGTGTATGCAATGTACCTGAGTGATTGGAAGGGGGGCAGCCAGGATCCACCCCTTCCCAGACCTCTTTTAAGGGTCAGCAGTGGAGGCAAGGGGATCTTGCTGGAGATCCCTACATATCTGAGGCTTTCTGAAGGTAAGTAGTTTTTTCCTTTATTTCTCTGTCAATGACAACAGCATTTGAACAAGTGCTCACTTGCTGCAAGCTAGGGCCATGCTACTCTGCTGTTGTTGCTGTGCTTCCCATCATGTTACAGAGGCATTTGGCTGATTCTCCAGGTAGGCACAGGACATAGCAGATCAATGCTGTCTCAAGAGATCCATTTCTCACTCCTTGCAATGGAGGATGTGCAAAACTGACCTTGCCAGCACAATCTCTCTTCTCTGTTTCCTGCTGGAGGATGAACTCAACATGCTCTAGAGGAGGACAGAGACCTGGAACTCAAGGCAAACCACAGAAAAGCACTCCCTGTTTTCCTTTCCCAGAGTTATTTCATGAGGTCTGCAAGCCCTAGGGAAGAACCAAAGCATTTTGTCTTCCTACTGCAGAGCTAATCCATAACCAAATGTTAGGTGGCCTGAAGAAAATCCATGAGCTCCCTGCTCTGCAGAGACAAGGGAGTGCCTCTTAAAAGAAATTCAGCAGTCCTTACCTCTGTTTGGACTCCTGACCTATCTCATCATGCAGGATATACAGAGGTCATCAGAGCTCTGATAAAACCTATTTCATCAGTAAATCTCAAAACATCATGCACAGGAGGTCAGCATCCTTACTTTGCACAAAAGGAGAAATGGAAGCACAGGAACAAAATGGCTGTGCAGTCTCAAGTCTTCACCAGCTCTCTATGCAACCGCCTCTTCAGAAAGGAGGAGCTCTGTGCTGCCCATCGGCCCCTCGAGGCTGTGTCTGCTTCCATGCATGCTGTGCTATCTCTCTCCAGCAGACAATACTGTCCTTCCTCAGGAGACACAAGTCAGACACCGTGACCTCCAAATTCACATGCAGCAACTTGGAGCAGCTTTATGAAGCAAAGGAAGATCCCCGACCAGGTTCAGTCCTGAGTCCAAGCTGAGCATGCTTCAGGTTTGCAGCAAAGTGCAAAAAAGCAATAGCAAAACAAATAGAGCTGCTTACCTCTATTGTGGGGTCGTACTCATCAACAAAATGGTTCTGAATGAGCTGTATTGTCAAAGCGCTCTTCCCAACGCCTCCAGCTCCCACTACTACCAGCTTGTACTCGGTCATCTTCCAGCTGACCCCAGCTCAGGGCCTCCAGGAGCACCACCACCTGCAGGGAGAAATACAGCCACCACATTAGGAGAGTGAGGAGCACAAACCAGTGGCTGGGAAAGGCAGGAAGATGGGCATCCATGTACTTGAAACACGAATTTGCTCTAGCTATTAAATTCTTCCTGTGAGGTATTCTGCTCCAGTACTGCTCTGGCCTCCCAGCCCAAGCTCACAGACATACCCTCTTGCAAAACGCGGTCAGAGACAGAGATGGTGGGATGACCCAAGGGTCAAGGACTTTCTGTATGTTCTTCCTCCAGTACACTGACTACCGTGGAAAGCAGATAAAATGATATTTATTTCACTCTGTTGCCCTGCACTGTGCCTCCAGAATGCACTGCCTTCTATGATCCCATTCTCTGGGGTCTCAAATGTGAGATGACCTCACCTAAACTATGAAGCTTGCTCTAAAATTACAGCAAAGAACTGCAGCATCCAGAGCTATTTCACCTAATACCCTCCACCAGCAGCAAAGGTTACTTCAAAACAGCGAAAGAAATCAATCAAACTGAATACGAAACTGTGCCCAATGTGTAACTCTGACACTCTGCAGTCCTTCAGGCTGACAGTCTGGATGCATCCTGCATGTGACACGATGCATGGGAGATGAGAGAGATACCTTGTAGGTAAGGAGACCAAAGAAAAGGTTGTGTAAATGAGAAATAAACCTTTGAATTTCAGCTCCTCTTCTACTGAGAAAGAGGAACTTCAATGTGGAGCTTACCAGAGGACTATTACAAAACCCTGAAGGCTTGAACAGAAATCCCCCTGAACTTACCAACCATTACAAAGAGATCTATCTTGCAAGTTCAAATGGAAAGAGAAACGGAGTTTTAACTGCTCTGGGAAAGGCTGTGAAGAGCAGGATCTTAGCAGCTCAAAACCCAGCAGGGAAATTTGAAGAAAGCGCATTTAAAAACATTAAGGCTGAAGGGTGGTTCCTGGCCATCTCTAGTCATATTGCTGGTAAAGCAAATAACCAGAAAGGGGCACGGCCTTTTGAACAGCACATAAGTGCTCAGAAAGAGGCCACTTGCTCAGCTGGGAGCTCTGGGAGCACAGTATTTCATATTAGATGATGCGGTATGATAATGCTGGCAGGAGCTGCTGCATCTCCTGGAAGATGAGCTTTGTTCAGGTAGTTGGTACGTGGTGTTCCTGCAATGGGCACTCTGCATCTAGCCCATGTCCGCAGCTACTGAATTTGCTAATGCAGCAAAGATCTAACCTAAAGTAGGGCAGAACTTTCTGACTTCAATCCCCATCTGACTGCAACCTTAAACCACTCAGACAGTTCAATCACCCACTGGGGCTGGGGCAATCAGACACAGCCACTGCCTGCCAAAGCCCTCTTCTCAGCTGCTATCTCAGTGGCAGGAAGATCATGTCCTTTCCTGCACTGGAGATCTTGGAGAAGAGCAAGGAAATGGCTGCAAAAGAGCAAGCAGAGCATCCCAGACCTTTGGTCCCACACTGATTCCCTTCTCTGCTGCTAGAGAAGCTTGGGAGAAAATAAGGTGCAAATGAAGAGATACCACAGGTCTATGCCTTCCCTGAGAAGTCTGATGGATCTCTGTTCTTGAGGCCAGGGAAGAGATTTGTCAGGAGCCATACAGCACCATGTGGCAGAGGGTCAGGCTCTAAAAGCCAACGGAGGTTTCCAGCTTAAGAGTTCTCCAATCCCTTTTTTTGTGGGAGCAGCTCCCAGGTAGTTTTGCTGAACAGCAAGCCTGAAAGTCAGTTCACCACCCAACAGTCACAGCCTTCTTTATATGTTGTGCAAGTGGATGGGACAACTGAAACTGCAGATGTAACTGCCATGATCTTTAACTGCAGTGGGAAGTTCTGTCCTTCTGAAAGTGCCTGGTTTCAACTTATCTGCAGGGAAATTTTCTAATGAGTTAAAGGTCAAGGCAGCACTGAGCAAGCTGAAGTGTGTGCATGCAACACAAAAATGCCCCTCCTACAAAACAAAGTTTACATACAAGAACTCTGCAGCTTTAGCATTCACTGACTCCCACCACACCCAGAGGATGCTGGCAGTGATGAGAGATGGTAGCAGACATTCTCCATCATCCCACACTAGTGTTGGATGCACCGGATGAAGACGTGCAGCCTGGCGATTGCTGTGAAAGCTTTTTCTGATGTGAGAATTTGCAGAGGAGGAAAAACAAGTCTGCATTTCTCAGCAGCTGAAGTAGAGCCCAAACAGAACTGACCAAAAAATAACAGAGGAAAACACAAAAGCACAGCCTCCTAGTCCCACGCTAAGCAAGAGCAGCAGTCTGCAGGACTAACCAGGTTGCTCCCTTGTGTTTTCTCCTCCTACCCAAATGTATCACCTCTGCAGCGCCCAGCGTTGTTCCCAGCAGCCGGATCCCCAGGAAGTTGAGCCAGGCAGTCCAACAAAAAGCTCAGCAGGATGCCATGACCGGGAGCTGTTCAGAAGCACCGTCTGGGAAGAGGAGGGCTGGGGTCTGAGTGCCAAGCCAACAGCCCTAGCATTGAGCTGGAGCTGCTGCTGTATTTCCTGACCTCGTGGATTTTCTCTCGTAGAGAGAGGGCTCCTGGCTCCCATTCAAAGCTGTCTAGGAAAGCTGAGTGCTTCCGCCTGGCAGCGCAGCTGCTCCCAGCCCAGTAGCCCATGAGTCCTCCCCTGACGCTGTGGATTTCCCAGGCAGCAGGAGCCACACAGCTTCAGGAAACAAGAACCATCTGCCAGCCTCACTGGGGAAGCAGGGAGAGCAAGCGCCTCACCCCAGCCCGGCTCCCAGCAGGCACTCACCTCCCATCTCTGCGTGTATGGAGGGGATGGAGACTGTGCTGCAGGCAGATGGCACAGCCCTGTAAATCCTGTGCTGTGTGTGCTGGGCAGCACCCAGGCTTTGGCTGGAGGAGCAATGACCGAGGTGCTTGGTGCAAGCTTTCCCAGTGAAGAGACTGATCAGCACTTTCAGACCTAAAGCCTGGAGGCTATGGATGTTCCTCAAAGCCCCAGCTAAGTCTCTGCTTTTCTGCAGAGAATGACCTGATGTCCTGCACAGCCCCTCTTCTTAAGCAGGGAGCTGTATCAGCAGAAGGAAAGGTAGTTCTGGGGACCTGACTCTGATGATCACAGCTGAATTCAGTGCAAAGCTGGGACAGCACAGAGAAATCTCTAGAAAATCATCTGGCACGAGCAGAGATGAGGAACTCAAGAGGCTTGGCCCACTCCTGACATCTCATCATGTCAGGTGTCAAGCAAAAGGGATATGAAGTGGATTTCCAATGCATTCATTGGTAAGGAGGCTCTCACATCCTTCAAATAGGATCTCACTGGAGGAGCTTTCTCTGCTTTCTTCCTTTCATCCTATTGTTTTGTTGTTTACCTTAGATGGACACCATCCAAGTAAACAAGCCAAGAGACAGACTTTTGCACAGCACTGCTACAGAAGCCAACCATGGTAGAGATTTTAGAAATACTGTTTATTATTGAACTATTACACTCTACTTGTCAACAGGGAGTCCATTTAATGACCTAAGTTATCAGTTCCACCTCTGCAAATATCTTTGAATAGCACTCACACTGCACATCCTTTCTTCCAAAAGCCCTGTCCATGAGAACTGAGGAATGATTAAACCACAACTCCACTTTGACAAGGCAAACCTTGCTGGCTCACTCTTGTGACTACCTGGATTCCTCCATTTGCTCGTACGCAACACTGTCACCAGTGTTGCAAAATAAAGCCTCTGGAGGGGCTGAATGAACCTCTCCAGCAGTTTAAAATGACACCTCATGTTTCCTTTCAAGGGTCAAAACACTGACGTTCTCAGTGACCTGCCCAGCCTGGAAGACAGTAGGAAAATGAGGCTGGCAAGCTGATGCTCTGGTATGAATCACAGCCTATCCACAGTGTTTTGTTTTCATTTACTTGCTGCTTTTTAAATTAACAAAGAAGTGGGCTGCAAATCTAACACAGTGTGTTTAGCTGTCGGCTTGGCTGGCTTCATACTCACAAGCTCAGACAATGCGGCCCCCAAATGAAAAGAGAGAGGGATGCCAAAGATGTCACAACAGTTGCAAGCGGTGACCCTGCTTTGGAGAAGCAACAACTGTCCTCCATTAGAAGTTCATCAGCATGCACGAAATAGCTTTGCACAAGGGCTTGAGCAGGCACAAATATGTCCCCACACGGTGCCCAGCAGTGTTTCATGTCAGAACACATCTGGCAGTACAACCCCTCTAACCAGAGACCACAAAGAACCTCTGAAGTCCCTGCTCCTCCTCCCTTGTCATCACACTGACAACATCCCACAGGCAATGCTGTGCCTTCAGCCATCGGTGCTTTGCCAGGAGAGGGGCAGATGGCAGCAGGCAGTGCCCAGGTACACCGTCACACAGGCCAGAGCAGACAGGAAGACAAAGGAAACGAGATGATGCCTTCCACACCAAAACTGCTGCCAGTTTTCAGTTCCCTGGTTTGCACTTCAGCTGCTCACACTGCA
Source organism: Chrysolophus pictus (assembly GCA_037305975.1). Taxonomy (NCBI): domain Eukaryota; kingdom Metazoa; phylum Chordata; class Aves; order Galliformes; family Phasianidae; genus Chrysolophus; species Chrysolophus pictus. The sequence goes on along the minus strand of CM074580.1, from coordinate 16,131,572 downwards.
CCCTGCCTGATGGCTTTATTTAATAAAAGCAGCAGCAGCAGCACATCACCTGCTGTTGGTGGTACGCTGCTCTGACTGTGCAGTTCTCCCTGAACCTCTGGAACTGCAAGTTCAGTGAAGTACTTTGTTGCCAACTTACTTTGTAAGAAAAACATTGGGGAATCACAACTCTGCCTAACAGCTTTATTAAGCTACCAGAAACAGTAACAACCTGCATAAACATCAATAACGCACCAGCTGTCCAAGAGCTTTCTCTCTGAATCAATTCTCTATGAAGAAATCATGTCCTAGCTATCATGGGCCATCAAAATGATAACATTCAACAGAAAGATTAGCAGGCCCCTTATCTCAGGAGCTTATAAACATCACCAATCTGTAATACAGCAGCCTACCCCCAAGGAACGCTCAATGTAGAAATCAGCACTTGCCACCAGCTGATAGCCAGCATTTCTGATCTTGGTCTGAGCGTGAGAACAGATTTCCTTAACTTCTGCTTACACCTGCGTATGCTGGCAAGGGGGAATTTTCAGCAGCAGATGAAACCAAGAGCACTTGGGCTGCTCATGTCCATGTCTCCAGTGTGCTGTCAGGTGATGTAATGTGCTTGCAATTTGGGTGAGATCCCACTTTCCATCATTACTGCCTGATAACGGGATGGGATTACAAAGGATCACAGAATCGTTAAGGCTGCAGAAGACCAGTAAGGTCACCAGGTCCAACCCTTAGCCCATTCCCACCATGCCTACTGACCATGTCCCTCAGTGCCTCATCTCCAAGATTCTCAAACACCTCCATGCTGTTATTCCACAGTAGCCTGATCCACTTGGTGACTTGGGGAAGCTTCAATGCAACCTGCTACTTGCTGGTGAAGAGAAAGTGGCAGTACTGGGGCGCAGCCTCTCCCAGCACTCACCAGTGTCCCCATCTCACTGAAGCAGCAGCCTGGCTCGTTGCTGCCTGTGCAGGGGATTGCTGCTGCAACGATGCAAGGAACAGATGTAGGTATTTACCCCTAACCACCAAGCCAGTCACTGCTAGAGCAGCGGTCAGTGTCGATGTGCAGAAACGCCATCCTCCTTATCCTACAGACCGGCACAGCCATGCAAAGGGACAGGCCCAATCTCATCATCAGTGGCAAAGCCAGGAACTAAATTCAGACAAGTGACTTCCAATCCAGGGTCTTAACAGGAGACAAAAAGCTCCGTGTGTAGGTTTTGGATGGGAAAGCCGTTGGTTCCCCGCCGGGTCTTTGTGTTTGGCTGTCAGAGCTGACAGCTCCCCTGCCGAGCTGAGCTTCCATGTGCAGAGATGTTTGGAGAGGCAGAGTAAATCAAGTGGGAAAGCCCAAACTGCTCTCCAATTATCCTAATGAAATCACAACTGTGTCAGAAGCGCACGGAGAGCGCAGAGATGCTCCAAAGCACAGACCCAGTGGAACAACGAGAGGAAGAGAGCGGCTGCCACAGGAATGGCTGTGACACAGCAGCACTGAAAATCCAAGGGCAGAGCTGAGTGTGCTTGGGGAGGTTGCAGACAGCATTCTGCTTGCTGCCCGGGAGGGGCCCACTCTGTGTTTTGGCACAGGTTTGGTGCAGGTTTACATCAGGACTGTTCACTGGCCCCATCACTTCCATGCGACAACAGACTGTACCACACACTCAAGAACTGCATTCCCCCTCCTCTCTCACCCCACCCTTCCCCATTCCTCCCAAACAACTGCTGACAGGGAAAAACTAAGAAGCCAGTTTCAGGAAACACTTCTAAGTAATCCTTTAGAAAAACTTGCAGCAGAATGTGTCTGGTTGTCCAGCTTTCTGCTTGCTTTAAAGCCTAACACATGAACTTTCAGAGCAAATGGACAAGGAATCGAGGTAGCTGGAACTGGGAAGGTGCAGAAATTGTTTTGCTATTACTTTGCAATTAAAAAAAAAAAAATCCTGGAAAAGAACCTTTTAAAAAGGCCGGTTTTTGAGCAAGATAGTATTAGAGGAGTATCAGTATGCTTTGGCCTCCAGGAACAAAGTGGTACATGAAGCACACACCTCACCTTGCTAGAGATATTGCAACAGAATGATCCAGACAGGGAGGCGGTGGGACAGGGAGCGGGTGAGAAGGGCTGGAGCCTGCTGGCCAGCAGCAGGAAATGAGAGAAAGGAATGGACTGGGAGACAGTGGGAGCCGCACACCCCCAGATTCACTCACCCTTTGGATGGCTAACTGGCCCTGCAGAGAAATAGGGTCCTCGGCTCTGGGGATGGCTCAAGTCCCCCTGGAAGGAGAGGAAACACAGAGGAGTGAGCAATGACAATGCCCTGGCTGTGCAAAGGAGAATATTCATATATCGAGCCTATTCTGGAGTAAGAATAACGGCTCAGCATCCACGCTTCAGTGCAGCTGATGACCCACCCTTCCCTACCAATACCCACACACTGCTTCCCCTGCCACTCACCCGGCACCAGATTATTTTTGGCTCAGGGGATTTCCTGGGCCTGGCACAACTTGTCTGTTTAGCAACCCTCTAAAGAACTCTTTTCCAAGGGCTTGTCCAGCCTCCCCTTGAACCCACAGAAGCTCCAAGCCCACATCATACTTTGGCAAGGATCCCACAGGTCTCCTCCCCAAGGAGCAAGAAACCATCCCTCTTGGTAGAGCACAACCTGACTCCACCAGGCACTCAATCCCCACCCGCCTTCTCTCACACAATACCACAGGCTGCTAATCACATCCTCCAAAGTTCTATCTTTCCTAGAGAATTGTGGCTCACAGCCTTTTCTCCCCCCCTTTTTTAGGACAGGGCACAGCAGCACAGCTGCAATGGTCTCCTCTTTGCTGCATGCATAAGAGCAAAGGGATCATCTCCTGTGGCATGGGGGAACAAGAGTGAGTTCCCTTCTCGCCTTTCCATTCCCGTGGGGACATTGATAAAAGCTGCTCTCACGGCTCATTCAAACACAGAGCCCAAAGGAAGAGCTCGAGCGACCCTGAACAGACAAAATCAGATATTTTCAGAGTGTCTCCTTGATTAGTAAGCCACTTAATTTATGTGATCAAATATAACGATCATCTCTCTGCATTCATTCAGCCCTTGCAGAGCTTTTGCAGGCACATACCCTTGTTTAGCAGCAGAGCTGGGAGAAGAAAGAAGGTACCGCAGCAAAATCAAATCTGCTTTGGCAAATCTGGGAGAAGGAGGCAGGGAAAATGCAACAGAAAAGCAAGGGAGGGTGCGTGCTGGGGGGCCAAACGGGCAGCTGGGAGGAAATAAAGGGAAGCAAGCAGGCAGCTGCTGCTGAGCCCCCCTCCTCCTTCCCTTCCCTCTGGGGCACACTATTAACACAGTGACACAATGCTGTCCCGGCCACACTGCTGGCAAGCATGAATATGCATCAGACATTATGCAGCAGAGTCTGGCGCATGCTGCTGATTTATAGGACAGCTAAACAAACCCCCTTCCACCCAGCACACAGCCACCACGCTCTGCAGCAACAACACTGCCCTACAGAGCTGCGAGGTGGGTGCTGAGCAGAGATCTCAGACAGCTCTGCATGCAGCCATCTGACAGCCACGGTGGATGGGGCTGCAGGCAGGCAGAGCCCACCAGCGTTGTGCATGCAGTACCAAGCAACTATCGCACAACAGCATTTCGACAGAGAGACAAAGAGGTCTGAAGGTTAAGGCATGAGATCCATGTTTGGATTAGGACATCTCCCTGCGGGGAAGGGAGGATTCTCCCTCTTTTGGCTGTGGAGTGAGGGATAAAGAGATGCAGGGTCTCCACCCAGCACTGGAACAGGTTGCTGTGGATGCTGTGGATGCAACAAGAAGGCTGTGGATGCCCCAACCCTGGAGGCATTCAAGGCCAGGCTGGATGTGGCTCTGGGCAGCCTGGTCTGGTGGTTGGCGACCCTGCACAGAGCAGGGGGTTGAAACTAGATGATCATTGTGGTCCTTTTCAACCCAGGCCATTCTATGATTCTCTGATTCTATAATATGCCTTGCAGGCATCATGGCATGAATATGATGGAACACACTCCTCCATCTCCTGCAGCGTTTGGTCTTGCAGCTGTCCCACCCCTGAGAACTCTCAGAGCAGTGGACCAAGGAAGTGAGGAATCCACAGAAATGAAGTGTCACTGTCACATGGGAAGCTCTGGTTGAAGCTGTGCATTTCTGTACCCCAAGTTCTTGCTTTTGCCACAAGACGGTGCTTCTTGTCAATGGCTGGGATTGACTGTGAAGGGGACAGAAGCAGGATCATTCACAGCCTCCAGAATGGCACCATGGGCAGAAGCAGGAGGTTTCCTTCCAGAATCTCCTTGGAAGCCTGCAGCAACAGGCTCACAGCCAGCATCCAAAGGCACGTGAAGGTTGGTAAGAAACCCCAAAAAAGTGAGACAAGAATCAACAAGAGATGTGGCTCTACCTCACTCCAGTAGAGGCCACAAGTAGGTCCAGAGCTGGCATCTCCAATGCGCTGTCTGAGGCCATCACACCCCAGAGACCCTGCAAGTTCCTACCTCTTGGACTCAGCTTTCTTGTTGCTCTACACAGAGCGCAACCGATCAGGAAGAAAAAGACAACAGGTGGCTTTGAGGGATGAGCACAAGAACAGCAGGAAAAGGTGACATGCCTTGTGCCCAGAGACTGAGCTGAGAGCACACAGCTGGATGTTTCTGCCAGAACAGAACCAGCAGGCTTGGGGAGGGCAATCATCTGCACAAAAAGATAGGTAAGTTGTCTGGCAAAATTAGCACAGAGCATAACATGCTTGGCACAAGCGTGATGTTATTCACATTAGCAAAATGAAGTAGGAAGCAAGAGGGCTAAAGCACTGATCTTAACTGGCACTGTCAGATTTCGCATGCACAAGGACAGCATGCTTTCTTTCTCTGTATTGTTAATTATCAGCATAGACAATCATATTTAAAAAAAAAAAAAAAAGAACAGAACAGAACAGAAGGACTTTTAAACTTTGAACTGTGACACACTTCCCATTATAAACATGGTTAAAAAGCTGCAGTCAGCCTGACTCCCAGCACGTGAAGTTCCTTAGGACAGTATAGGCAATGTCAAAATATGGAAGGTGTCGCAGAATTCTTATGGATCCCCAAATGATCTTTTTCTCTTTTCCTCTCTGCGGTGGAAACCAAACTGAGCACTGGAGCAGGATCTCATCCTGTTGGCTGTTCTCCAAACAAGAAAAAGGGTTCTTATACCAAAGTTTCAACTTATATTTTGTCCTTTTTTAGCTATCCCTGCCATCTTTTTTAGGTATCCCTGCCATCCAGTCAGCAGTCAAATCCTCATCTTTTGAAGCCATGGTAAAAAGCATCATCTCTTCAGTGAAGCCAGTAAAGCCAAGACAGTTAATACTGAGTGAGGACCTGACCTTATTGGTTTAATTTTCAACACTTGGTGCACTTAAGCCTCTCAGCATCTCCATACAGAAGCAAGGTAGACCCTCACATCTCCTGGGAAATGAAGGACTAGAAAGATACCTTCATTCAGCCTGGAGGCACAGGGAAAGCCAGCAGAGCCACAAGGAAGGAGCTGCAGAAATGGTAAAGTTCAAAGAAATAAACCACATTTCAGTACTAGACTTAAAACTAGACTTAAAAGTTTTGTACTAGACTTAAAAGTTTTGAAATCTCCTAATTACTCCAAAACTACCTAAGTGTCCTCTCCTTTTCTTTAGCACTCCCAAGGATGTACAGAGCCTCCCCGAGGAATTTCTGCAAGAAGCGTGACAGAAATAAGGCTGTAGGTGTTATAAGGGGGTCTCTAGGTTTGCCCACCCTCATGGAGGTGCAGGCATCTGTTAGGTAATGCATGGGCACCACAGATGGAGGAATTGCTGCAGCAACAGTCATGCTGACTTGTAACAATGTGGCTTTGGTTTAAAATATACTTTTAAAAATAATTGTAAATAAACAAATAAAATGACCTTTCCTTCAGTCCAGTGGGAAAAATCCAAGCACCTCCCCTCAATCCCCCACAAGATGATAATGCAACTTCATCACTGTAAGTAAAATCTACCACATTGATATATGCTATTCAAGTATGGGTAGGGAAGACCTGTTATATGACCTAAACCGCTCTGCAAGCAAACAATGGGAGCATCTAATACTGTTAACCTTTCCTATCAGTCCTCATCAATCTGCAAACCAGCCCTGATCTTCCACTGCTTACCATTATGTTGAGTACCTGCCCTCATAAACACCAACGAAGATGCAGGGGCTGAAGCTTCACCCTGCTTTCTGGAAAGGGTTTTGAAAGCTCAAGGCAGCAGGAACCTCCTGTGAGTATCTTGGGCTACAGCCCATGGCAGCACCAACAACCTGATGCTGTGTGTGGCCTGAGTTTCCTTTCCAAATATCCTCACCACTGCCCTCAAAAAGTTGTCCATGGTGCCTTTGCTGACCTTTCAAGACCATGAGGGCACTTCTCAGAGTTAACAACAAACAACAGGGAGAACTGGGTTGTTCATCCGCAGGTAAGAAAAAGAAAACAAGAAAATGAGCTGATGTGAACTGTGCTGCTGAAAACACGAGCTGGACTCATCTGATGAGGCATGCTTCCTTGCTCCTGTCACGACACGATCCATCTTGTGAGCCTCACGCTGGGCTCAGAAATTACTCATCAGATATGGAAATGAGCCCTCTGAGGAACCAGTCAGTGAGAACAGTCACAAAGTCTTTGCTTTTGAACAAACAAAGGAGTTTGGGTTTGGGAACATGCTTTGCTCGTTTTAAGGTGAACGGAGAACAACCAAACTATCTCCAGCTGGGGGCCCTACTTTACGGATCCATTTCTCTTCCAATGTTTGTTAGAAGGACACAGTGCTCCTTCCTTGGAAAATAAGAATAACTTCAGAGTTTAGGACTGAGCTGTGATTTTTTATGGTTTTGCCAGTATCGTTAGGGGAGACACGAGTCACCAGCAAGGTCAGGGAAGCAATGATGTCCTGATGAAGACTCCCTGCTTCATCTGGCAGCAGCAGACTTCACCAATAGGACTCCTCAGGGCTCTTGAAAGAAAGTACAGCAGTTTGTCATGCATAGACATTATTCACACCTAACTGGAATTAAACTGCTTCTTATTTCCCCTTTAAATCCTCTCATATTTTCAGAAAGCAGCTCCCTGAGGACCAAGTCTGTCCATACAAAGAACCTTCAAGGCCACGGTGTGGTATAGGGAGTACAGTTTCTACATAGCTCTCATTGTTCCCACACAGGAACTTTAACTGAAACGTTTAAAAAAAAAAAAAAAGAATTGCATGTTTGCTAAAAGCTTTTTTTTTAAATAGAAGAAGCCCACAGAAAGCCACCAGCTTGCGTGTCAAACAAGCTAACTTTAACTTGAAATGCTACTTGAGCAAAAATAGATGCTGCACTGTTCTGCAGAGTGAATATATTAATGGAAGAGGAAAATTCATCCTGTAACAGCAGGGAAAGCATTGAGCTCTGAAAGCTGGAGCTTGTCAACTGACCCTCAAAATCTATCCTCAAAAATCTGGGCTAAAGGTTGTTCTGTTCTGACTTAACACCCTCTGTCAGGGGCTGATTAGGATCTAGACCCTGGACTTAATAAACCCCTATCAATCACTTATCTTTTGTAAAATCATGAATCATAGAGGCTCAAAATGATCACCAAGATCACCAAGTCCAACCCCCAACCTACTGCCAACATGCCCACTGATCATGTCCCTCAGTGCCACATCTCCATGGTTCTCAAACAGCTCCAGGGACGGTGACCCTACCGCCTCCCTGCGCCAACACATCACCACTCTTCCTGAGAAGAAAATTTCACTAATATCCAACCTGAACCTCCCCTGGAGCATCCTCAGGCTGTTACCTCTGACCCTATTACTGGTTACCTGGGAAAAGAGGCCATGGGTGCACCTCTCCTGTCCCACCTCAGGTAAGACTCAAGTGCCAAACCAGAGCACGTTGGCTGGACCTGGGCTCTTGGTGCCCTAGGACAGGTGGTGAGAACATCTTGGGACACCACCATCCATCCATAAAGTAGATACCTATTTACAGCCCGCAGAAGGGTGAAGTTCTGCTGGCCTGTCACAAGTCATACTCTGCTTTCCTTCAGTATCACACGATACTTGAAGAAAAGCAACCAGAGCATGCTCCAGAAAAAACAGCAGACTCCAGGCTACATGGAGCTTACTCTAGGTTTTGCTTTTAGGTACAGCAGTACCTAAAAGAAAGTGTGCCATACAAGAAAGCTGTGCAGGTATAGACATCTTCTGGCTTTGTACCTGTACTAATGTGGTGAGAATTACCCTTTTCTCCCATGAGGTCAGGACAGAATTTGCACAAATACCCCGAACCAAGGGCCGTGTTAGCGTCAGGCACAGCTGTAACAAGAGGTCTGTGTGAAGTGTATTCCTATCACACCGTCTTAGCTGAACGAGGCAAGGAAACAACACCGCAGGTCCTTATTTGCAAAGCACCAGGTTCCGATTCCCTCAACGACATCCTGCTGCGACGGTACGAAAAGCGAGGTGGCTCCATGCTGCTGCTGAGTGCCGGAAGGAATGGCCCAATGGGCACAGGCTTGCACCAGGCTGAGCTCACAGATGCAGATCCCCAATGCCACAACCCGTCTGCTCCCAGCCCACGGCCACTGGCACACAGCACTCCTGGAAGCTCTCTGAAGCCTCATTTGCAGCGACACGTTGCTTCTGAAGGAAAACCGCAATGTGCTCGTTTCAAAGCAACCAGCTGATGAGGAACAACAACAGGGAGAGGGGAAAAAAAAAAAAACACCTGGCACCACTCCCCCTTCTCTCTCTCATGAGAAGCTTATAGTAATTGCAAAGCATGAGAATCTGAGCAAATGCTCTACTTGGGCAACTGGGGCCATCCCTATGAAAATATGTGCATCTAGGGGCTGTGAGCGTTGTGCAACCAGCACGGTACTGAGCCAGATAAGGCAGAGACCTCTCGCTGGGCTCCACAGAGACATACTTGTAACTCCATGAAGCTGACTCTGGCTGAGACAAGTTGCTTTAATTTTCTCTCCCTCCCTCCAGCTTTCGCAGGGGAAATAATACCAGCCTAATGCTTATGCAGTTTGAAGCCACCAGATGGTATTTGCAGAGCTGAATCAGAAACCAAAGAAGCCTTTGGTAGAGCATGGGAGGGAATATGGCTTCTCTGCGCTAGGAGCTTTCCTCCCTTGTTGCCACACTAAAGGCTTTAAAACCTTAAGAACGTTCTTCTTGCAACAAAGTTAGCTCTGCTCTGGACACCAACGTGCAACAACTTATTTTTATTTCACAGAATCATAGAATCATAGAATGGCTCGGGTTGAAAAGGACCATAATGATCATCTAGTTTCAACCCCCCTGCTATGTGCAGAGGCCTTCTGAGGACTGCCTGCCTAGATTTAGGTACGTGCACACATTATTTGGGAACTATACAAGAGAAATTAGTTAGGAAGGTCATACCATTGGGAAAGACTTACAGATCCTGGTTTCTCCCATCAGCTTTCCAATGCCAGCACATATGCCTATTGGCTGGGAGAGCCAAGGGAAGCTGTTACACATCACCTAGAGAACTACAAATCTTCTGGCTCAGACAAGGCAGTGAGTGTGCTGCCAGTGGCAAAAAATAACAAGCAGAGAGCACTGTTCTGAAGCAGCACATCCTGGAGCAGAGAGGCTGCAGCTGCAACTAGCACAGAAATTCTCCCAGGATAGAACCCAGGTTTTGCTCTCAGCAATGGCTGCACAGCACCACACTGCAGGCAACCCCAGCAGGCTGTACAGCAAGCTACTAGCTCCAGGCTCTCCTTTTGCAAACCAAAACCCACAGGTAATGTATCTTTGAGCCCTCACTGTCATTTCTCCCATGTGGCAAAACCAAGAAGCAGTTACTGTAGATGAGCAAGGAAAAGGGGCAGGCACATGCCGCTCAGTGTTACAGATGATGCACCTGCTGACCTGCAGAATCTGCAAGCAGCAGGCAGAAAGCCCATGTGCAGCAACTGCTGGATATTGTGCCAGATGCCTCTCTGCCAGGACGCTCCTCAAACATGGCCACTATTTATTATACCAAAGTTCAAGAGGACAGGGATAGCAGTAAAAATACTGGACCTAAACGCACACTGTGGGTCTCAACTACAAGGCTCTGATGCACCTTCCTTCCTGAACCAAAGCCTTCTGAAGGTTTTCACTCTTGGCTACGCAACCACCTCTGCCCCCTAGAAGCCAGGGCTGTAGAGCAGACCTTGCAGAGCTTGTCCTGCACATGTGTAGCTGGGTAAGAGGGCAGGGAGAGATCAGGTGTCTTGCAAAGAAAGAATATACCATATAACAGAATGTGAGGTACTCTTTGCTTTTCTCTGCAGCATGCAACATGTGCTTCCAAGATGGGGTCAGCCAGAAATCTTTCCCCTAACAAATTCTCTGTGATTGCAAAGGCACCGGCAATCCTTTTGACATTTCTAGCTCTCTTACTGGGCTCGTTATGGCTGTGACATTTGGTTTTTTACTGCACAGGTTACGCTCACTGTAGAGCAATGCTTTTCTATCCGTATCGGTCGCCAAGTCCTAGAAGCACTCCTGCGCAGACTCCTCAACAATACATTTTAACTGCCTGACAACAGTTCTCATTATTACTGTATGGCTCTTGCAGGCTCTTCAGAAGTCACCCAGGGCTCCTCATGCACTGGTTGAGAACCACAGTTGAAGAGTTTGAAGCAACCATGATGCACCCAGTATGCTTCCCGAGGCTTTCTGGAACTGAATGCTGACTTCTGGGCGCCTGAATTTGCTGGAATTAGTGTTTCAGCCCTCAGAAAGGTGGGGTACAAAATAACAGTTTTCTAAGAGTTTGTAGGATTTGATGCTAAGCACACAGGCATGATACAGGGTAAGGCACACACAGCAGGCTCCAGGCTCGCTGCAAACACAGGGGCTCAGGCTGAGCTCTGCAGGCTCTCGCCGCAGACAGGTTCTCACTCCTAAAACACCCGATGCATCACGTTTCTGCCACTGGCTAATTCTTCCTTAGGAGAAGGCATGATGGAACAAGTGCTCCAATCAAAGAGGAAACTCAGCCAGTCAAGAAAATCCTCCCCAGGCGACCAGGCTTTATTTCTCCCAGTTGGCTCAGCCTCATTTCTCAGTTCTTTTATGAACAGCTCTCAGTCACCTCCAGCTGCTCCCAGCAGACTACATGGAAAACAAAACTACAGAAACTGGCTCCACCTCCCTCACAGCCCCATCACCATTAGGGTACCTAACAGTACTCCAGTGTTAGGAGGCGTTGGTTTCACCCACTAAACCCTGGAGCACCCACATCTGTGTGTAACTGCACCCTGTGGTTGCTGTCTGAACAATGTCCTTCCAGCTCTTGGCCAACAAGAAACTGGTTGGATCAGGTTGGATATCAGGAAAAATCTCTTCTCAGGAAGAGTGTTGAGGCAGTGGCACAGGCTGCCCAGAGAGGTGGTGGAGTCACTGTCCCTGGAGGTGTTCAAGAACCGTGGAGATGTGGCACTGAAGAACATGGTCAGAACATGAAGAGCACGGTGGGGATGGACTTGGTGATGTTAGCGGTCTTTCCAAGCTTAATGATTCTATGAAATGAAATGTAGCTTCTTGAGCAAAGAGGAGGGATAGGTTTACCAGATAAGACAACTCGCAGCTAAGACAAGGACAGACTACATTCAGCAGCTGTGCTCTCTCTTTGTGCTACTGCAACCAGCCTCATGCAGCCAGTGGGATTCACTTCACCTACAAGAGAGACACCTACACGAGAGCCCATCATCTGAAGCCTCTTTGCAATCAATGAGAAGAGACAGGTGCAATCTGTCTGGCTGGTTTCAGACATCTGCATTAGGATGAGATGAAAGCTCTCATTTCCCCTGCTGCGTACATATGGAGGCAAAGGGGAAGCAGCGGAGATGTTAGGCGTCAACATCTAAAGAGGTGAATTGCACCCTGATGTTTCTTATCATGCACTTTGCTCAAGCACTTTTCAGAGAGGGATCATCTCGTGTTTCACACCGCACCCAACATGAAAGCACTCCCAGTCTCCAGTGCCCAAAGGTAATACCACACTTCAGATGGTAGAAGAGGGGCTGATGCTCTGAAATACCTACCGCAGAGAGAACTCCGCAATATTTTCCCTGGAACAATATTCCAAATGGATCCAAGTCATTTTGGGGGCTGCTAGCCCGGTGCAGGTCCCAGCTTGCCTCTACGTCAGCAAAAAAGGAGTGTGAATAGTCTCAGGGGCCAAGCACTCTGTGCAGTGAGAGCTGCAGGGCCCTGCAGGTTTGGCTTCACTGCTGGGATGGGCAGAGAGGGATGCACACACACAGCAGGGTTGGGGGATGGCAGAAACGTGCAATCTGCACACACCAGAAAGAGACTTGGGATTTTCAGACCCATCTTTTTTTCGTGACTTCTGAGATATATGATCCTTTGGGGCTGGCAGCACTGGAGCTCAATACAGACGAACGCAAAGTAATGAGTCTGGGGGCAGGAAGCCAAATCAGAGAGCACACATTAAGTAGAGCTGTTGTACTGCTAGACTGGCCAGGGAGGAGATGGAGGAGGTATTGTAAGGATCTGCAAAGCCATCAGCCCTAGTGCTACAGAAAAGAAGAAAACTAAGCTTAAACAGGGACTGCAGGCAGAATAACGTCCCTGACAGCAGGATGAATGAGGAATAAGTTGCTGCGTAAAGCCCTCAAATCAAATAGACAAAAAAGCATAGAAGGAACTACATGACATTTACCTACCGAAAGGTTCAAAGGACAAAGAGAAGTTTGAATTAGCTCTCTGAAAGGATGACTTCCTGGTGACAGAGCTTTTTCTTCTGCATCCATCTCAGTGTACAATTACTGCTGGGTTTGTGGGCTCCTACCTTAGATTTTAACTATTATTCTCCCTGTGTCTGAATCCCAACAGGCACCTGCAGAGCCAGCCAAGCTGATAAGGAGCAACCAGTGGTCGTCCAGCTGCATGTACCAGCTGCCAGCCACAGCCTTTGTCCACAGCAGGAGCCGTGGGACTATTCTGATTTGTTGGTCAGGTTATTTTTTTCTTCCTTCTTTTCCTCCTCCTCAGGGATATAAACTGAAGGTGCACTAAGCTGCAAATTGAATAAACTTGTTCTAGGTGCAGACTTTGAAATAAAGGAGAGGTAAACCTGAAGCGTCTTAAGAGATGCTGTCCTGACTGCCAGCCCATGCTCACCGCAGTCAACATCATTTTTCAACTGACTTCAGCAGAATTTGAACAAGACCTTGTAACCCTGTTGCAATGCAATCACAAGCCCTGCCAAAAAACACGTGTTTATTAGCATGCTCTGAAAAAAACCAACCCTCTGTTATACATACAGCTTTTGCTCTCTTCACAAGCACACTCTTCAGACGGGACTACAGAAGCAACTCTATCCTTCTTTATTTAAAATTGTATAACTTCCCCCCTAAAACTCATGCTGGACTTCGTTTGTCTTCTTATAAGCATCTTACAAATGCCTTGTTTTTTTTTTTTAAATGTAGGGACTGCAGGTAGAGAATTTGCTCAAACGTGCTGGTAGCTGCAATTCCCAGTCAGCTGTCCTGCACCTTCACTAGTCCCCAAGCAGGGACTGGGTGCAGGCACTCCCACGGTCTTTAGATCCTGCAAATCTCACCCACAGTGCCACTATTTATTGCTGAGATCAACAACTTTTAATTCCTACAAAGCATAAGATGAACCAATTGGCTTTCACATGGATCTATGCTGCAGGAGACTGGGACCTGGAGGGTTTCCCGACGGCAGCAGCAATGTGTATATTTAAATCACTGGCTCACGTCACACACCACAGAACCAGCGAGCTGGCTTTCTGAAATCCCATCTCCACACCTGCCCTCTGCCAACAGGGAGCTCACTGCACTGCTGGCTCTGCAGGCAGGGATCTGCTGCATGCATCTTCTCAGCAGCCCTTGGAGCATGGAGCAGTCTCCATCCCTTTCCTCATCTCCACAGGCAGGAGCCATTCTTCATTTTCTATCTGCAAGCACACCAAAAGACTCATCCTTTATGTACGCATTCAGCAACATAAGTTTCAAAAAAAGACAGTCTGACCTGTGACATGTTATGACTCCACGAGCCAGTCACCAACAGAGTGATGCAGAGCCAAGGTTACAGCCCCACTGTAGAGCCAAAGGAACAAGAAGATAAACCAGAACTCCAGGAATTACATTTCCATGTAGGCATCTTCCCTCTGCAGCCTCCCGTTACTCACCTCCCATTCTGAACAGCTTTATCATCTGCTCTTCTATGGTTTCTCTGAACTACCCCAGAGGTGACCATGCTTCAGTGACAAATTAAACTGTCACAATACATTCCTCTCCACAGTGATGTGTTGTGTTTTTTTGTGTTTGTTTGGTTTTTTTTTAAATACGTGAGCCCCAGCTGCCAGAGAATTGTTTTGGATAGATTAGATTAAGTGCCTGGGAAACAAGTTGAAAAAAAGGTAAAGATTTTGCTTCTTGAAGATATCTACCTGCTCCCTCCCAAGAAGGTTTTTATCCAAGAATATTTAGTCAAGTAACTGAGTTTTTAGATTGACTGTTCTTTCCATGAAAAGTGCCTCTGAGCAGCTGACAAAAAGAGAGATGGCTCATATTGGAATTACCTGCTACGAGCATATAGCAAGATTCAAAAGCCCTGTTGTTTGTTTCTTTTAATCAAGCCCTCCCCCCTTCCCCATCCAGAGGGCTACATCATTTCTTGTCAGTTGCTCAAGTTTTCTTATTATTTTTCCAATCCACAACAGACCAAGATGCTCCGTTTTACTACAGGGTATCAATTCATTCCTGAAGACACGATGCAAACACAAAGGATTTTGTGCACGGAAAGGACATTCACATCTATTTGAAGACCACACAGCTGGCTGCTCGGTCATTGGGCTGGTGAGGGGCTGCACATTCCTCTGTGACCATCAGCCACACCACTCCGTAGCCTCCTTGCTCCTGTGGGACCCGAAATGAGACCTGGGTCTCATTCTCTCAAGCCTTTCTTTAGATGTGTTCAGGATGGTCACATGGGTGTTTCTTTCAAGCGTGGATCTTTTGAGAATCACAGAATATCCTTGGTTGGAAGGGACCCACAAGGATCATAGAATCGTTTGAGCTGGAAGGGACCCATAAAGACCATCCGGTCCAGCTCCCCTGCAGTGAACAGGGAAACCTACATTAGATCAAGAGCTCAGAGCCCCATCCTGGCTGACCTGATCATCAACTCCAACTCCTGCTCCACACAGGACCACCCTCAGAGGCTCAAGTACCAGCCCCATCCACCACATCCCCCTCAGCAGCAGGAGGAGGTAGAAAGCAAAGCAGGGACTTGTGCGTACTTCCTTGTCCATCAGCAGACAGACTGGCTGCCAGATGGAGGTCACAGCACATGGCAGTACAGCGATATGCTCCCCCTGCCTAGCCCCCCAGGCAGCTATGATATCATACATGGATACAAGGAGAGACAACAGGAAAGTCAGCTACAAATTAGCACGCACAGATGCTGGACTCCGTCCCATTAACCTTCAAACAACAGTGATGTTTCATATACTATCATACTGAAAAGGTTGGCTTCTCAAGCCCACTCTCCTGCTACAGGATGAACTCTAGTACCTCAAGTAACAGTGTAGTGGAAATGCTAAGTCACAGCCTGAAGCAGTGATTGAGCACCTGGTGGGAAGGCAGGGCCAACCCAGGGGAGCTCAGGTGTATGCAATGTACCTGAGTGATCAGAAGGGGTAGAGCCAGGATCCACCCCTTCCCAGACCTCATTTAAAGGTTGGCAGTGAAGGTGAGGGCTACCTTCCTGGAGATCCCTGTGTACCTGAAGTCTTCTGAAGGTAAGCAGCTTATTTCCTTTATTTCTGTACCCACAGTCGTTGCATTTGAGCAAACCCTCGCTTGCTGTAGCCTAGGACCTTGCTACTCTGCTGTTATTGCTGTGCTTTCTATCATGTTACAAATACCAAGCACTCTGACCTCTCATCCCTACGCTAATAAAGCCAGATGCAGCAACAGGACATGGGTACTACTGCAACTGCAGAAACACAAGGCTAGAATCATGCCAGGCAGCTGCTGCAGCAGCTACCTGGGTAGCAAAAAGTCCAAATGACTAAATGGATCACGTGCAGACTAATTTCATATATTCAAGCCTATTTTATACATGTTCCTCTTTCTCTTGGAGCAGATTGTGAATGGAGTTGTATGCAAACCACAGAATTGCTGAAGACAATACAAAGCATCAAAACAGCCTCAGCACTGGAGCAAGCTCTGGCTGCTTACGTGATGGCAGTCTGCTGAGCTAACAGACCACTGATGAAATGAGCTCACTTCTTAACAAGCCTCCAAACAAGACCTCTACTTGCTTTGGACAAAAGTACTTGCAATGAGATGACTCTCCTTCAGAGACTATTCATCAGAGTCTAGTTTTCTCAAGGGAAGTGTTGGCTCTGATTTAGGCCAGGCTGGCAGGGCAGCATGCATCCCATCTACCTTGTGCTGCAGCAACATCAGCAATGCCTTTTCTCACAGATCTCTCCTTTCACTCCTCGCTTCTCTTTCTGCAGAATGGGAGCAGAGCACAACCCCCTGGTGTGTGCTAGTTTCTCTCATCTCACTCCTGCTCTCTGGCTTCTTACATCTCACAGCCTTCTCCCATGAACAGGACATCTTCCTCTTCTCTTCAAAGGTTGCAGCTCCTCCCTGTCTGCTGATTTCTAAGGATGCTAAATGATCAGATGTGCAGGCCTCTTCCCAGAGAACTGTAGATGCAGCAGTCTCTTTTATGCATTTGTCACGTTACTGCTCCTACATGCATCTAAATTCAGCTCCATCAGCTCTCAAATTTAACTTCAATGTGAGCAGCTTGATTTGTCATGGCTTTAGCAATGCAAGAAGAAAACTCCACTTACAGTTGTGCCCAGTGCTATGTATTGCATTGCCAGAGCACCCTCACCCAACACGCTGTCCCCTTTTAGCAACTGTAATGCATCAATCCACCCAGCAGGAGGGTCAGCATTGCTTCCAGTAAAGAAGAGTTTAGTGAGCTGAAGCAACCAGCCCAGTCAACAGCAGAGATGGAGTCAGGACTTCTGGGTCTACTGCATTTACCCACAAAGTCATCTGTCAGCATCAGACTTGGAGAGCTGGATGAGCTGTTCAAAGAGCTCACGTCCACCTCGGATGCCCAGGTGGGTTGTACATTAATGCAGGTATACCTCAGCCAGCATGGAAAAACCAGGGTGCTTTGCTGCACACGCTGCAGAATTGCATTCTGGCAGCAAGAAGTTGATAACTGAATTTTTATTTTTTACTGAGCTAGTTGTAAAATAGTGCTGGTTCCATGTTAAGAGAGACTGACAAGCAGGTGGCAACACAGAACGGATCATCTTGAAGCATTTTCCTTCAGATATCTATAACTATAAACCAACTATTACCAGCTTTGCTTTATTGCCACAGTAAATAACTGCAAAAGCGGACTCCTCTTGGCCCCCTTCTCCCCAATCAATCTGGCTTCAGGACTATGTGCTGCCAGGACTGCTCACTATAGCAGTGCACTCAAAGCATTTCACATGACAGAGGAATGGTGTGACTTTGTTCATTTCAGTGGACACCTTTCCTTCCTAGTACAAGGGGGTATTATCACGTAATTCCTGTACTTACAGCAGAAAAATATAACATATTTCACTTAGAAGGCATATCAGTTGCATGAAAATATTAAAAAAAAAAAAAAAAAGCCATTTGATGCTGGTCATTCTCTTAGAATACAAAGACAGTAGATTATTCAGTCAAAATGAAAACTGAAAAGGCAGAGGGAGAGCACAAGCAAAAATAAGTGCTGGAAGAACACTCCAGAATTGCAGAAACACCCTTCTCACAACAGCCAGAATGCCAGGGAGAGGCAGAGCAGCACTGCCACTGAGCAAACATCTTCATACAGTCACTGGGTTTAGTTCAGCTGGCGACAAACAGTTAAGTCAAAATCTCCACCAAGGTGGAGTAAAAGGGGAAGATGCCTAATTTAGACCCGAAAAGCTCACAAAGAGAGTCTGAAAAATAAGGCAGATGAAAGAATGAAAGAAAAACCGTGATATACTGAGAGATAACAGTATAGGGAGAAAGAAAAAGGGGAAGGAAAAAAATAAGTGAAGCAGATACTGAGAACAGCGCAGGAAAAGAGAAACATGAAAAAATAAAATGAAAATGAGAGAGACAGTGAGAGAAAGAGGAATGCGATGGGACAGAGCAGTTGACCAGCACTTAGCAAGTGTTATTTGTTTAATCTCATCATATTTGTCAAATAATTTACTTGATTAATATTCCTTTTTGGACTCCAATGAGCCGTAAAGCTGATGAAATACCATTTTGTACAATTAAAAGCACTGAATACATTCTGTTCTTACTGATATTAATCTAATAATACATCTATCTGCTGGCTCTAAGTTTACACTTAAAAAAAAAAAAAAGTTAAATACAAAGCTGATAATAAATTACAATTAGGTACAAGTGCTTGGGTACAACCGTGCTGCTCTTCTGGGCTGCCCAAAGCAGAGCAGCACAACATGCTTTGAAAGATGGCAAGCTGGGGCCTGGCTAGCATTCCTGCCTCTTCCCTTCTTCATCAGGAACTCTACACAGAGCAGCCTTTGCCTCAGTTTTTACTGTGTTGATTTTTCCCTCACATTGAACTTCAGAAGGCTCTTTTCACTCGGAAGCATGAAGTTTTGGGTCGTAATGACAAACACTGTTGACAGCCCAACCTGGATGAGTGGGAAGGCTGGAGGGCATCCATGCTGTCGGGCTGTCATTTCGGGAATTAGATGTTTGGAAGCTGCACTTCACCTCTCCAAAAGGTCAGGGAAGTTTGGTGGAAGACAGCGATGTGGCGAACGGTGCTTTAGTACCGCTGCTCTCCCAGGGAACGCTTCCTGAGTGCCAGCAGCCTGCTTCACTGCTTCTCAGGAGAGCCAAGAAAAGAAATCAAGCTGCAGCTGTCAGCCTGCTTATTCCTCTCTGGTTCAACAGCACTGTAAGAGTCCTCTCCTGACGGTTTGTGCATAGAACCTCTTTCAGAGCTTCATGGCATCTCCTTTCAAGCGACTCACAGAGTGCACAAAAGAGCCTCCCTTAGGCCTTTGGTCTTGTTTCAACATGGCACGAGTGTGACCCCAAATGGAGGTCATTATTGCTAATTACCAGATCACTTAACACAAACACAGAAGGTATGACCACACCAATGTTCACATGGAGATCCGGAGGCTGTGCTGACAGCACCCACCTGGCACAGCCCAGCAGTGACAGCCGCCAGCTTGCAGGCCCACCAGCAGGCCGAACTGGGAATTCCCTCAGCTCTGTTCCACCCTGCTGCTGAAACAGCGCCGTTTGCATGCTGTTAATCAGACCGGGACCGCACCGGAGGAGTGGGCTGCAATGCCTGGCTGCATGAAGGGGGGACAGACGGCTTCACAGCTGCAGCTCTGTCACGAGCACTGGGCAAACCACGTAAGCTTTCATTCTCTGGCTGCAAAACCAGAGCTTCACGGCTCTGCAAGGATAAATATATCAGCAATTCTAACCAAAGCAGCGCCCGTATCTCCTTATCCCTGATGGCTCGGGCTGCAAGAGGAAGAGCGGCCTCAGCACGGCCCCGTGCTGGCACAAGCAGTCAGGGTGAGCACGTCCCTCCCTGCTCTCCCGCACAGTGCCGGTGTCCGAGGCGCGCAGTTCTGTGCGCGCTTGTGTCAGGCTCTGCAGAGGAGCGCAGCCTGCGGGAGCTTGCGCCTATCGGGCGCCGCCGGGAGTAACTGCACGGAGCGACGGAGACAACTTCAGGTATGGAACAGCGCGGCTCTTCCCAACGCTCCAGCCTCCATCCGCCCTTCTCCAGGCGCCCCGCAGCTCGCGGCCCCCCTCGATTCCTCACCGGCTCTTTTGTCTACGGCCGACCGAAGCCCATCCCGCGCGGATGCGGGCGGGCCGAGCCTCCCTCCCGTCCCGCAGAGCCTCCTTCCCACCGCGCCGCCCGCGGGCTCCTCCCAGCACGGGTGCAGCCGCGCCGCAGCGTCCCTCGGAGGAAGGCAAGCGAAGGGAGGCGCCGGCGGCCTCGCAGCCGCACGCCCCGCGCTCCGCCACCTGCGGGCCGCCCCCGGCCCGGGCACCGCCCGCAGCGCGCCGCGAAGGCGGGGACGGCCCCGCGGTGGGGTGCGGGGGGGCAGCGCGGGGCGGAGGGAGGCGGCGGCGGCGGAGCCGCGCAGGTGCCCCCGCTCCCCGCAGCGCGCTGTCCGGGGCCGGGCCCACCCGCAGAGTGGCGGCGCGGAGGGGCGAGCAGGCGGGGCCGCCCGGTGCCCCGCGAACAGGTGGGCGTGCGGCTGCGGCCGCCCCGTGCCCCCCGCCCCGTCCCGTCCCGTCCCCGGTCACTCACCCGGGCGGGATGCGCGTCCTGCGGAGGGCGGCGGAAGTTTGCGGTGGAACAGCGCTGTTTTGCGTTTGGTTTGGGTTTGGGTTGTTGGTTTTTTTTTCCCTCCTCTCCGGGGGAAAAAAAAAAAACAAACTCGACCACCGAATCGAGCGATCCCCCCCCGCCCCTCCACCGCCCGGGGCTTCCCGCCGCGCTCAGCCGTGCGTCGGACCGGCGGCGAGGTGAAGTTTCCACCGCGGTGGCGGAGGCTCCCCCGGCGTGCCGCGCCCGCCCCGCATTGGCACCGGGCGCCGGGGCGCTCCGTGCCGCCGCCGCCGCCCGGACAATGTGCGTGCGGGGGGAGCGCAGCGGAGCGGGAGCGCGCCCCGCCGGCGGCCGCGGCACACGCCCAGGCTGCCGGCCCCGCCCCGCCGCCACTCACGGCCGCCCGCCGGCCCTGATAGGCGGCCCCCGCCGCCACCGCCCTCCGGGTGGGCTGCGCCGCCCGTCAATCGTCCGCCGCGGCCCGCCCACCCGCGGCCTGGCTGTGGGGCGGTGGCGCTGCGGCCGGCCGGCCTGTGGCGCTTGGGGCCTGTCGCCGACGCGCCGCCTGCGGGGGGCTCCGCGGGTGGGGCGCTCCGGCTGCCACGGGGCTCCCCTGAGCCTCCTCGTCTCCTGACTGAACGCTCCCAGTTCCCTCGGCCGCTCCCCATCGGACTTGTGCTCCTGACCCTTCTCAGTTTCGTTGCCCTTCTCTGGACGCGCTCCAGCGCCTCGATGTCTTTCTTGTAGTGAGGGGCCCCAGACTGAACGCGGGGCTCGAGGTGCGGCCCCGCCAGTGCCGATCGGCACAGTGCTCCTGCTGGCCGCACTGTTGCTGATGCGTGCCCAAGCTTTGAGGCAGGACTGCAGAATATGGCTCCAAATAAAGTCTGCGCTCCTGGTACTGCAGAAACGCTGTTCGCTCTGATGCAATTCTCAACCACATCACCACTACTGATTGTTTCCATTAGAGAGGTATCTGCCAATCTGAAAATGGATCTAGAAGCCATTGTTCTAGGTACTGCCGTTGACACAGTAAAAAGAAAGCTCATGCCCTGCAGAGCTCAGGGCTGGAACAGATGAAGCAAGCTGTGAGGACACCTGCCGAGAAGCCGTGCAGGTTTTTTCAGGTCTCACAGACTGTTGCAGCAGCACAAACGAACCTGCTGGAGCACTTTCTATAAGCCGGAACACAAACAGACAGGTCCGAACAAAGAGGACGAAGCTTCAGCTTACCTTGAGAATGTTTGCTGGCTTCTAACAAGACCTCCTGCTTCGGAACAAACTCTCTGTTCTCCACAAAGCCAAGAAGAGCGGCTTGCAGAAACACGGCATCTCTCCCATGCAAGCCAGCAGCAGCAGCACGCACAAAGGTGATGGGTCTCTTCACAGGCAGGCACACGTACGCACGGCGCACCGCCTCTCTGCACTGCCTGTCTCATCTTGTCTTCGCCCTTCTAGGGAGCAGGCAGGTACTGGAGCATACAGGGATCTTGCATTTTGCACCCTGCAAGCAAGCTTGTGTTTCTCAGTACCTAAGTGGCCCAGGACTGATCAGAGAGCAAAAGACCCAAATAGGTAGGATAATTGATGAGTGTAGTAGACAAAGCACTCAGAGAGCAGTGATGCACTGTGATCGGCTGCCCAGAGCAGCAGTGGATGCCCCGTTCCTGGAGGCGTTCAAGGGCAGGATGATGGCACCTGATCTACTGAGTGACAACCTTGCCTACAGCAGGGGGGATTGGAACTGGGTGGACTGTAAGGTCCCTTACAACCTCATGCATTCTGTGATTCTATGAAAGCTATGGGTGAACCTCATGCTTCTTGAACTTCTCATTAGCCTACAAGTAGCAGGAGGTACCAGAAGAAGGGACTGAAGCTGCCTCTTGCTCATTCTTCAGTGCTGTGATCACATTAGGACATAAGATACCTGAGGACTACTTGTTGTTGGCAGGCTGCTGAAAGACAGTGGCAGAATCGTCTATTGGTGACTCATAACCACACATAGGGGTTGATGACATAAACTTGTGAGGACACAGAGAGTGATATATCTTAAGTATGCCTGACACTACCACCCCCCATCCCTTTTTTGATAAAAAGACAAAATGCTGGTATAAGGTGTTGCTGCAGACAGCATAGCTCCGTTGCTTTTGGCAAAGCTAGACAGATTTTACACTTGCTGAGGATATAGCTCATTCTGTGCATAAAAAAATCATTCTTCCTGGTCACATACTTTTTTTTTTTTTTTTTTTTTTTCCCTACAGGGGAATGCTTCTAGAAGACAGAACGCTCTTATTTAAGCACAGGAGTGATGCCACAGCAACAGCAGTGCAAATTGCACCACAGATCAACTGGCAAGATTGTTCATTCTGCTAACAAAACTCCCCCAGTTCATCCTTTGATATCTCCAGCAAACTCCTCTGCCCACCCACAGCTGCCCAGTGCAGCTCCTGTGCTCTACGGGAAACCTCAAGGCAGGTGCAGAGAAATATGTACCTCTCTAGAAATGCTGCAGTGGTACTAACTATCTCAAGTCTTTCTTGTCGGGAAAGGAACACTAGTCTTACTCTGGGCCCACTGACACACAGTGCAATAAAAAGGAAATGGGAAGAGCATCACGAGATCCTTACTGCCACACTAATGTTGTCAAAACCAAACCTGCAGTGGGGTTGAAAGCTGCTCTGTCATTCCAGTGCCTCAGTTTTAACTCATCATCTTCAACAAACTGTAGCATGCATGTAGGAGGCCATAACTCATGGACTTCCTTCTCCCATCTATAATCATGTGACATTTTAAAACAGCAGTCTAAATTCAGCCCTGGAAAGATACGTTACTGATTTTTGTAAGTGCTGTGACCCCCCCCTAAAAAATTCCTTGACGTTGTCATTTCCTCTTCAATCTCTGTAAGAAGGAGGTTAGTGTGACATGAAAACATACAAATACAAGTTTGTAAAATTGAAACTCAAACAACTGAACTCACTCATCAGGTCAAGGCTACCCCCAGAAGTTTTTGAGATGTTAATCTTTTTTAGAGGTTTCTCTAGTAAGACCACGCAGGTCATTGCCAGCTTGAACTCAACTCTCTTTTGCCCTTAAAAAAAAAAAAGAAAGAAAGAAAAGAAAAAAAAAGAAAACTTCTTGTGATCATCATATCACCAGCAAAGCAAACACCTGCACTTTCGTAGCTTCACAGGGATATCTGAGTACATCCAAATTTTGCTCTCAGCAAAAATATCTGCATGAAGGCCAGCTGAAGAGTATAAGTTCTCAGTAGGCAGAGGGCAGATGAGTGGTGTCAGGTTCCTTTTGTTGTCTTCCTGTGTCTTCTGTTCTTTTGCCATATCCACAATCTCACCTAGCTTTGTCCTAATTACACAGAGTACTTCCTGGTTCCTTCTGTGCCTTTTGTGCTGTCTCTACATTCACATAGTCTGTTGGTCTGTTTTTCTGGCTGCGTTTTCTTTCTCTCTGTAATTGAAACTTTCTTGAAGCGTTCAGAAGGAAGATTGTATCAGTGTGCTCTCCATATCATTATCTCTGAGAGCATGCTGAGAAAAGCAGAGATTCTGACGTGCTTTCCCACAGCACCATATTCTTCATGATTATTTAATTTATTCCTTCTGCAGACGCACCAGGCTCAATAAGCCTTCAGGTACTTCTGAGCTGGGATGCTGTTCTTGCTCACCTCTTCCTGAACTTCAGGGATAAGTAGTGTCAAGGCAGAAAGAAAACTGATACATGACAGAATTTTAAAATTTTGAGTTTTCTAGAGGGTGCAAATTGTTTCCTCTTAGAGCCTGATAGTGCAACACAAGTAACTTGCCATGGCAACCTGCTTATGAGACAGAAAAAAAGTGAGCACCACCAGGTGCTTTGTTACTGTAGCAATGGAAGAGGCTGAGACTTTATCCTTTTTGGTCACCATTGTGCTGCACACCATCTAGATAACCTGTCAGTAGAAGTTTATGTTGTATTTGGTGCAAGCTAGCTGATGTGTGAGCCTCTTTGATACTTGGATCAAAACTGAAGTGCGGTCAGAAGGAAAGAAGGAAGTGCTCAGAAGAATTGAAACAAAGCTGGATTCTCAGAAGCACAAGGCCTAATCCATATCCGCAACAAGCTGACGCAACTCTGCAGATGCCAGTAAGAGACAAACCTTTTTCTACAGAAATTAATTTGGCTTCCATTCTCTGGCAGTCTCGGTTCTTTTCCCAATTTCTTTCTCTGCAGATCTGGGAGTATTCTGGAGTTATCTGGGACAGAAGATGGCATAGGCTAGTGTGTTCACATCTGTTCTCTTTACAGAGATGCTTTTGGGAAGGGCAGACTTCCTGGCAGCTTACTTGTATTAGTACAAGTAATTAGAGAGAACTGAGAAAAGGCAAAGTGAAGTGGTTAAGGACAGCGAGAGGAAACCTTCCTAAGTGTCACTGTGCAAGGAGAACAAAACTCATCTCTGTTAGCTCAGAAGAGGACGATTGTGGAAGCTGCTATATGTGCAAGCATTCCTAGGAGCCAGTGTGCTTAAGGTAGGCTCATTTGTTAAAAATTAACAGGCCTAGGATAAATACAAAATGTTAACTTTACACCTGAACTGGAAAGGATACCTTCTGGAGGACAGTCTTCAAAAGTGAAAGAAAAACAGAAAGTTTCTTAATCCCTAGGCTACTGACGTGAGCTGTAAGTAACATTGCTCCCATTGTGCAATGGAATAAATATGTGCTTTCCCTTTTTGCTTTAAGAAAACTCTATCCCAGTTAATGTTTAGCTTGTTGATATAGTATATCAACATATATCAATATATAAAGTATTTTGGTGTAGCATAGTTGATATAATGGTGAAAAAGTGGTAAATAGTGAGGAATGGTAACCAGCCTTCTGGGCTGAATTTACAGGTAAGACTGCTGTGGCTCCTGGACCATCTTTGTCTAACTTCCCAGTGAGGCTGTAGAGAAAGTACTACTAGATCACAAGCCCCAGCAATATTATGGCTTGGAAAGCAGCCCCTGAGAGAAGCTCTTAATGTATCATATAAATCTATACAGGGATGCAAGGCTATAGCTTACTCCTGACAATGAATTGTTACACTGTGAGTGACTGTCTAGAGAAATACGATGGGGGAAATCGGAGTCTACTGCAGCACTAAGAAGCCATGAGGTAAATGGAAATCACTGATTACAAAAAAAAAAAAAAAAAAAAAAAAAAAAAAGCATGCTAAAACTATCCTTCACTATAATTTACTATAATTTGTAATTTCTACAATGTCTTTTAGAGAATGGGAAAGGTATGTCAGTTTATCCTTACTACGTGTTGCACTGAAAGAGGCACAGCCACAACAGATGTCATTAATGCATACCATCATCCCAAGGGTGTGGGGCTCACAGAAATACCTAAAACTTGGAACAGAAGTGCAAATGAGAGACGACACAGAGGAAAAAGACCAGTGAATCCTGGGATCGTTATGTTTTTAAAGACAGACGCTGAGCAGAACTGGAGTGATTTCCTGTAGTAATCAATTAACCAAACCCTGAATTAATTCATCAACCCTCAATCAACTGACAAAACCTTCCGCTCATACTATCTCCAAAGATATGACATTGCTTCAGGTGACCCAACCAGTGAGTGAGCCCACTTTGTTTTTAAACCTAAAAATAACAGCATTACAGATGGATTAAATTCTACTAAGTAAAGCACTGAAGCTTCTTTTAACTGAACCATTTGAAAACATTGCAGAAAATCCTGGTTAGCTATAGCAAAATCATCAACCTTGGAGAGTACTGTAGTCCATGATAGGATCTTTCTAATCATGGATTTCTTGTTTGAAATAAGCACAAAAATTCACACAGCACCTTGCCAGGTGCCTGACCCAAGCCCCCCAGAGCTAGAGAAAGATTCCTATTGACTGAATTGATTTTGCTGCCAGTTGGATTTGATCAATTATAAACTGAATATAGAAACTCACAGACATGAGATGTTCTGGTGTCATAGAAGGTAAAGGCTTTGTAATCACTGCTTGTTTTCCGCTGTCTAAAACACAAACAACTGCAGATTCTTGTTTTATATTTAAAAAACAACAGCAATTCCCACCCAAAAGTGGACATAATTAAAAGTCTGGTCAGTTCTAATCGGCCAGTCTCCTCATAGAGATACCTGTAGGAGTAAGAATCATATCTCCCTTATACGTGATATGCAGTAGTTGATAATGTGAGACCCTCATCTGTGAGGACAGTGGGGTATCTGGACTTCACATTCTGCTGGTGGAGGGAGGGATGGGATATAAATCTGACGTGTAAGTTTGACACTAATGAGAAGTAGTGTTGCTCTCTTCAATGGTGGCCCAGTTTGAAACACACTGCCTTCTACAGAAAGTGCCCCCTTCACTCCAGCAGGTGTTTGCTCAAGTTTCTAGCAAATCTTTTTGAGTTTTGTGTTATTTCACAAGTACTGTAGCTGATCACTCAATGAGTTTGGAGCCCGAGATACTTAGAAATGATACAGATTCCTTCACAGAATGGTCCCCCCAGATGAAGGTGACCAGAGTTAATAAGTATCCCATGTCCACTTCCACTCAATTCCAGGCCTCCCCAGGACCAGAAAAGGTCAGATGGGGTGGGGGGTCTGGTAAGGTAGGAATCCGCAAGTTAAGGGCCATGCTGACTTTCCTGGCAGTGGTTTGCTGGCATGAGCTCAAGAGCTTTTGCTTGCTGTCTGCTTCTGTCAAATGTCAATCATTCTCTTGGAGCCTGATCGTCAGATCACCGTACACAAAGGGAGGTTCTTGCCCTCACCTTCATACAACAACAGCTCAGATCTCTGAGAGTAGAAAGCTGTATTTTTTAACAGGCCCTCACGATACTTAGTCCCCTTGTGATTTTCCTTTTCAAACTCTTCAGAGAAGTTTGAACACTCGCACAACAACAGTTTCTTTCTGGGACAGCTCGGATCACTTACCATGTTCTGGGTCACTTGTGCTGACAGGAGCCGGTCTTCCAGGCATGGAAAGCAGTTGGGTTGCTAAGGGATGTCTTGCTTTCTCTGTCATTTCTGCATTCACTGATGTGTGACAGATTTATCTTTGTGGAGTTCAAAGCTTCCCTATAGCAGATGAGTTTGTACTTGAATCTGAGACCATCCTATATTTTCCTGGAGGACACACTAAAACTATTCTCACTTCTTTAAAAAGAATCTTCTTACTCCTTTGTCAATTAGTACAGAATTTCTTCCCCTCTACACTGCAGAACAGTTGTTAACTACATCTGTTTCTCAGAGATTTCAAAGTGTTGCACAGCATGCAGCCACAGTAAAACTAAGTAGAATTAAAGACACTGGTGTTTGTTCAGTTAAACTACTAGTTTCTTTTCCTCTAATTGCCTTTTAATGTGCCAGCTGCACTTTGTCTCTAGTCCTGCCATGTTTCCCTCCTTCTCATCATCAGACTCAAGCTGCTTATCCTTTTCTTTCCTGCCATGTCCTTCATTGATTTCTGTTTTTCCATTTTCCATAAGGAAGAAGGAACGGGCTGCCCAAGGAGGCGGTGGGGCAGTCCCTGGAGGTTTCAAGAAGAGGATAGGTGTTGCACTGCATGACATGGCTCAGTGGGCATGGTGGGGATGAGCTGAAGGTTGGACTAGATGATCTTAGTGGTCTTTCTGACCTTAATTATTCCATGATTCTATGATTAGGAACCCTGAACCTTGGTTCCCAGACCTTCTACAAGGTTTCTATATCATGATGTCCTAAGCAACTTGTTGCAAATTTCTTCTTTGGCCTCCAGCTCTTGACATTGCTTTTTCCACTCCCAGTGTACTTCTGCTGGGGAAATACTGAGACTGATGTACCATAACACCAATTAGAAGTGTGACGTGAATCCAAGTGATTGACTGAATTTTAGCCATTGACTGTGAAAGCAAAATAAGCTAATGTTAATCTATGGATGTTGTATTAACACCGAGAGTTTTCCCAGTCCTCATTAGCAATACACTTTGATAAGGGTAGAAAGTGTTAGCTATGGTTTCCCTTCAGTAAGCTGTTTAATCACCAGAGCTTACTGGCAGTGGGATTTGGGAGACTTACACGATCACGAAGTGTATTAAGAGTAATACAATACTCTCAAGCTTTCCTGTGATATCGCATGGAGGAAAGAATGGATTCAGGGCTGCTCTGTTCCCTAATTTAAGAGGCTCTGGTGTGTTTCAGGCACTGTGTGGGGGCTGAGGGCTGGGCCAGAAGCTTCTGCCTTCATAGCCAAGATCTTCCTCATTTTTAGGGGTGCATTTCTAACAGCTCTCCTGCAGCTATCAGCACATGCCAGTGGACTTGTTATAGCACGTTGAACGGCACATTCTTGCTGGCTCACTGGGGTCTGATCCTAAGCTTACTGCAGGCAATGAGGAAGATTCATAGACTTCTTCAGTGGCCTTTGGACTGCCCTGTGGACACAGAAGCACGATGACTGGTAAGTACGTGCATGAGAGAACTCTGTTTCACTCCAAAGAGATGGCAAAAGAGATTCTGCATTCCAAACCTGTACATCCTGGAACAGTAAAGCCAATATGAATCCTACTTAATAAGTGACTCAAAATCACTTTCTCCCTCAGTTTCTGAATCATCTGCATCTCAGCCTTTTTGAGGTTCTTAGGTAATGGGATGAGAAGAGTGCTGCTTCTGCGGTCATTCCCACATGCACTGATTTCCAGTCACTCTTTTAAAATGCTCTCTATCACCGAGCAGCTCTCATGTAAAGATCTCAGACATGAAGTAATCCTTCTAGCATTTCTAGAGAAAAGCTAGCAGCCATTAAACCTGTTTTACAGGTGGGTGGGCTGAGCTCCAGTCTGACAGAGATCACAAAGCGCATTTAAGGCCAAACTGCCTGAGCTGCCACATTCCCACAGCAGCGATGACCGCTCAAGGGGAATATTAACCTCCTTTGTTAGAGAAGAGTGCCCAGGCAGAGGGGAGGGCCACACAGTCTGCTGCAGCTCCACTTGTGTACATGCACACATGACTACAAAGTAAATAAAACTAGCTGGCCTCATGCCTTGAATCCAGGAGTCCCCAGAATGAAGCCTCAGTGTACGGTAAATCAGCATGCCGTGCTCAGCCCTTTGTGCTGAGCCATCAGACAGGTGGGAAGGTAAAGCTCAGGCCGGGTGCTCATTCCTGAGTCACCTTCTTCAGCATTTGTTATTGCCTAGCGTGTTAGCTTGCTGGATAATAAATGACTTCATTCACTGCAGCAGTGAGGACACTATTAAAAATTAACTCTGGCAAATGGTCTCGCATATTTTTCAGACAGAGGCAGACAAGGGAAAAGAGGAAAAGAGTGTTGTTGAAATCTGGTTTGCAGAAAGAGCAAGTGTTGAGTTTTTATTAACATAGTTAGTTCAGGCTTCAGTTTAGTAAGTGCTGTTGTTGGCAATTGATGATCAAAATTCCAGAAGCTTAAGGAGCTTTGTAAGGTTAAAAACAATCTGAATAGAGAAGATGAAATAGACATATTTTAAGGCAGGTCAAAGAGTAAGATAAATGTGGATTACTTGTTTGCAGAAATAAATGATTTTAATTACTTGGATGTTACTGCCACACATGTGTAATGTGATCCATAAATGAAAAATGAACTTTCGCTTCAGATATTACACCATTTTCTCACGCTACCACACTTATAACCATCTACTATCCATGGTAGCATGCAGAGTATATTTACCAAAATTGAGAGCTTGCATTAAAAATTGGAGGGACTAGGCCAGCTTGCAGATAGATCCCTCATTTTTCTGGCTTCTCTTGCCTCCAGCACCCTCACAGTATCCATCAAATTGTCTCAAGACAATCCCAGGCTACATTTTAAGCAAACGTAGGGCTTGGGCAAGATGCCAACCTGCTAGGCTCAGAGCAGGGAGTTCTGCCTGTGTGCGCCCTCCCACTCCCACCGCCTGCATGCTGCAATTCAGTGCAGGGGAGCTCAGCTTTCAGCTCAGCAAAAAATCACTCAGTGCTCCTTGCTCCCTTTGTGTCACTCAGAGAAAGGGATGCGATCTGAAGCTTGCTGGCACTGATATTAATGATCCCACTGATGACAGAATGTCTCTCTTGTTCTGAGAGCAGAAAAATGAACTTCAAGTCCATCACTAAACCTTATTCAGATGGCTTTGATATAGCAGCAAGCAGCATGCCCCATCCTGAGCCCAGGGTTCCCAGAACATCTAACAGCTCAGTCCGTAGATGGCTTGATATCCGTGGGGAGGCTGGAGTGTAATATAAGCTGCACTGCCAGGTGCAGTGACTGTGCAGGCAGATCTGCCTGCTGGCTGCCACGCTTCTCCCAGAAGCATTTCACAGTTGCTGATATCATACTCTGTGCTGCAATATGACGGCACCTATTGAAGGGCCAACGGGTGCTCTGCATGTACCAAATCACCTGCCTGTGTCTGTGTGCCACAGGTATTTGTAACCATTAGGGTTCATTGTGCAGGGAAGATGCTATAAAGTTCCTGCACAAGCAGGGTTAAGAATTTCCTGGCTGAAGGCACTCAGTTATTGCTGCGACCATGTTGGAGACTTTTCCTGCTCTAATCTCTTTCCTTACCTGTTGCATTCCAGTGGCTTGTGCACCTTCAGCATCTGGCTTCCACGGAGATAGCTGGTAAACAGTGAGCACAGCTGAGTGCTGCAGACCTGTGTTTCCACTGACACTAAAGGAAATGTGCTCTTCGTACTAGTTTAACCCTGTTAGCTAACCCTGACCTGTTACTGCAGAGAATAATCAACTGATTACTTAGAAATTAGCCAGCTGCCACTGTTTGATGTGCAAGATTACTGTGAATGGTTAATGAATGTCCCTGTGATAGCCCAGCTACTGCATGGCATCAGAAGTGACTGCTGTGGGTGCTCAGAGAAGGACAGGTTTGTAGTGATGTGGTATGAGATGTTAGGGAGTGCCCACATTTCGCATCCCCACTTGGTAGTATTTTAGATGTGTATATCCATATTGGCCTCCAGTAAAAAACTAGCAGAGCCAAATATGGTACACAGATTAGCTCTCAGAGAGGAGCTGGATTCAAATTATCCATTTTATTTTTGGTTTTTGTGAAATGCTACTGAAACACATGAACTTCTGCTCATCTCAGTGTATGGCATGAGTCACGTCTCAGCATCCTATTATATCAAAAACAGTCATATATAAATCCACCATGGGTTTGCCCCCTTTATATTTTCCAAATGTTCAGATCCAAATTGGAAAGGAAATTGTCAAAAGCCCGTCTCTGTTGCTGACAGTGCTGGGCAGGTCTGGAAGTGCAAGGTCTTTGCTTGGGCTGTAGGAAGTGAGTGGAGATGAGTCACAATATTGCAAGACAGTCCTACAGACAACAGTAGTTTGTAGTCATGAGATGCTTCCATCCTTTTTTCTGTTTTCTGCTGCAGGGATCTGCACAGGCGGAATATTCAGCTCAGGAACTAGGAGTTTCTGATAAACCACTGCTGGGATTTACCCCAGGGTCTCTTTTACAGTGTTTCAAGTAAAGAGGATGCTGGGATGGAGTGTTTAGCTAACAGTGTAATCATGCAGTGATGAACTGCAGAGTTCACAGCCAAAGAACTGATCTGCAAGCAATGCTGGAGGCCCCACAGCAGACAGCATGTCACATCCGCTGCCACGTGCTGTATCCTTGAAAGCGGATTGTCAGGTGGGGAGTTGGAGGTAGATGTGAGATTCGCATGGACTGTGATGTGTTCTACGGTTCGATACTCTGAAATACCACCTGAGCAATTGTCTTTGTTTCACCTGGTGTGCTGAAATATGTAACAGAGCTAACTTGTACTGACAGCGTATGAAAAGTACAGGAGCATACCAATAATCCATCTTCTGTCAGCACTAATCTAACTTAGCTGCTGGAATAACAAAGTACACAGTCCTTTTTCTGAGCATACATTATGCAAAATCAGAGCCAGGGCTGTAAGGAGCATATTTGGAATTCAAGCCTCTCCTGTCATTTTTGCAACATGGAAACATCCTTCCCTCTTTATAAGCATAGGCTTCCTTCTGCTAGCTAGCACTGATGGGGAAGTTATGCAATTCAGTGACCCAAATACAGATGAATCCCTAAGCTTTCCAAAAAGACTTCCAATGGGAAAGGGAACATGAGATCTTTAAATTTTAGGGAAAATCCCAGCATGGGATGGTGGTGGGTTGCCTTATTTTTCATTCCTGTGAAGCTCTTGCTGGACTCAGATTCAGGCTGTGCACTACAGAATGGAAAGCAGAAGCAGATGTATAGAGTCAAGGGTTCCTTTGACAGAGCAAATAGGAAGTCCAAGCCCTACCATTTTTGTCTTTGCTCAATTCATTCATCACAGCCAAGTCAAAAGCAAGCACAAATCGCTGAGTAGATTGTGGAGCTGAAATGCCCCAGGGACCATTTGGAATGGCATTTAAGGCAAAAGAAGCAATTTGGCTCTTTGTATGTGAGGACAGAGAGCCACATCCCCTCAGTTACAGTCACTAGGATGACACAGGTGTGCATGGGAATGTTCAGGAGGGGTACACAGGGTTCATTCCAGCCCAAACGCAGCCTGCAGAACTGCCTGACAGCAAATCTACATGCTGGTTTCCTCCCTACACTGCTGGACACTATGTCCTGGGACTTGTGAAGCACTTTTGTCAAAGCTGTTATTTGTAATGTGGCTTCTAACAGTGCTTTTGGGATTGATGGCTGAAAGCCTGGGTGTACATGAGTTGCATGCAGAGTAAGCTTAAAACTTTGCAAAATAGTGTAAACAAGCAGTGCAATTGCCTGCAGACTGGTGTTTTGAACTGATTAATTTTTTTAAAAGGTCCAGTTTCTCCACTGCTTCACACTGTGTGTTGCCACACTGATGATAAGGGACTATAAACCTTTCTGATTTGGTGGCATTTTGTGGTGGCTTTGCACTAGCACGAAAAGCAAGCACACGCTGCAAAGCTGCTGCTTCACTGCTTGAAGACAACTCGATGAATTTCACAGCTAATGTCTGCCTGGCAAAACAGAACTATAAACACAGTGAGATCACAAGTTTTCCTCACACTGCAGAGAACAAGTGCTGCTCCTGAAAAGCTATGGCAAAACAGACATTGACCTTAAATTCTTTCCAACACCAGGTTTTCTCTTAGTATAACGTTGGAAACAGAGTTGTAACTCGGTCATTGACCGTGGAATTCATCCCAGAAGAAATGCAAAGACCACCAACAATGTGGACCAGGTGTGAATTATAAATAGCATCAACAAGAGGCCTTCAGTGTCCCAAGTGCATTAACTCCACAGCCAGCAGTATTCCTTTTATATTTTTATTGTAAGCCAACCATTTTTAAGCCATCTCAGTAAGACCACCTCTTGCTTGGGATTTGTGAACAGTGAAGACCCTAACTTAAATGAAACCCCTATAGTAGTACTATAGTTTTAACAAGTTTTGTAACTACCAATTCTTTAGCTGAAATGATTGTCTGTATGCTGTAGGGTGGCTCTATATAAGTCCTGTGCTGTGAGACATAGCCTGGAAGAGCAGATGTGTGCAGATAACAACCCTGGGCTCCTCAACACTGGAAATGGTTTGTCAAAAAAGAAGAGGAGAAAGGTAGATGTCCTTGAGAAGCACAAAACAACGATCTTTATTTTATACACAGACATTTCAAGTTAATTTTGGTTCATCTTGAGTCATGAATGATATAAGCAAGGGAATTCAAGCATGTTTTCCAGGCTCTCAATATATACTTTTTTCATATTAAGAAAATTTTGTTTCCCTCTTCCTAAAATGGGTCAGGAGAGAAATCTTCTCCTTATTTATGTATTTATTTACAAATCTTAGTTAAACTAAGACAGAATTAGGAGATAAGCTCTGCTGGAATTAGGATGTTATGACTTGTCATTTTTAGTGTTAATACAGTGCCCCATTTCACTTTTGTTACTTCATGTCTTTCACTCTGATCAGTTGCCTCAATCACACATTAACACAGCCATTTCTGGATAGAGTCACTTTGTCACAAACCAAATTCTGTCTTTCTAAAGCAATAATGCAAAGGGAAGAAAAAACCCACTAGCCTGGCATTGGCACTGGGGATTGCTTGAGTGTAAGTGGAATTCCATCGGAGTTTCTTCTTTGCAGCAGAGCTGAACCTGCTCAAGACTTAGGTTAATGAGACATCCCCACAGTACAAACCAGCAGCACCACATTTGAAGCTTGCTGTAAGTTTCCCTTTTCTCTAAGAAACCATCCTCTGTTGGAAGGTGCAGCTTGCTGCCTTTTATTGCTTTCCAGTCAATAGTAGGGACAAAGAAAAATCATGACTGCCAATGTTTCACTGTGAGTTAAAATGTTCAAAAAATTTAGTTTTTTTTTTTTTTTTTTAGGTCTAGTTCAGCTTGAAAAGATACAGCTTTGTATGAAATGCCATATGTTGCCTAATGAAGCTTTCCTTTAAGGTTGTACTTTATGAATTTGCGTAAGCCTGTGAAAAGGAGCAAAAACAAATGCTTGGATCTGGTGAGTCAGAGAAAATGTTTTTTAACTGGATCATCTCACTGCCTTTTCTTTTCTTGCCAGATGCAATTACAGCAAAATAAATTCAATTCACAGATTTCTGTCTTCCTCTGGATCTTTGGATCAGTTCTAACTCCTACCCAGCCTCATTCATTGCTTCTGATGATGCTATCCTGAGCACCTGCTGTGAGCAAAACTGTTCTTACATCATCTTACGAACACAGTGACTTCAAGCATGTGAAATCATGAGGTTAATACCATACCCAAGGCTTCAAACAAGGCCCTTTCCAGGGGTCTTGGCTGAATTTTTGAAAATGCCATGGTAATTTCTAGTTCTTGATCAACACAAGAATTACCAAAGGTAGAAAGTATTCTGCCATACAGGAACATGAGAGAATGGTCCAGCAGAGCAGCAGTCTGAATGGGGGAAGTCAGAACCACAGCTTAAATTACTCTTACCATAGTTTTGTTTTTGCTCTGTATAAAATGGTAATGAATATATTTGTTCTGCATTAGCTACTTGGAATAATAAGCTTTTGGAGGCACAGCTTTTACCATATCTGATGTATTTCACCTGCTAGTGTTTGCCACATTGACACCTTTTTTTGTTACAAAGTATGAAAAATTGAAAATCAAATCAGAATGGGGCAAGCCTGAAGATATCCCAAGTAGGGACTAACAACCAAATTCCCATTCTTCTGCTTTCAATCCACATCATAGAATCATAGAATTGCTCAGGTTGGAAAAGACCTTAAGGATGATCGAGTCCAACCACAACCTAACCATACTACCTAACTAACAACCCTCTGCTAAATCATGTCCCTGAACAAATGTATAACACCGTGGCAGTGGTACAATGGATAATGAAAACTGAATATTCAGAAATTGGAGTTATCCAGGGAGAAAGCAAAATTTCAGGAGTTTAAAACACTTTAATTTGGCACTGAGTAATTTCTGCTTTGCTGAACAAGAAGAGTATCTTAAAATCATCACATTTGGGATGATATAAAAATAGGGATTACACACACCCATCAGTCTGAACCTCAATAGCACATAACATTTTAAAAGAAATTTTAAATGAAAGCATAATTAAAGACAATGGAAAACATGGCAGGAGTTTCCCAAGGGTGGATTACAGCCACCCCTTGTAATGGGGCTGGTGGGAAGAAAAGGTCGTGCTGAAATGGAAAACATCTGAAAGTCTGCAGTGAGAGTTCTTCTGGGCAATACTCATCTCTGTTTCTGTTAGTGCCCTTTGAAAAAAAACACAGAAGCATGCTAATGATGTTTGATAATGATTAAGCCGCATCATCAGAGGAAGGCTGGAAAAAGGGGACAGAGCGATA
Source organism: Chrysolophus pictus (assembly GCA_037305975.1). NCBI lineage: Eukaryota > Metazoa > Chordata > Aves > Galliformes > Phasianidae > Chrysolophus > Chrysolophus pictus. Next base: position 16,095,243 of record CM074580.1, on the reverse strand, counting down.
AGAATAGAATAAAACATAGCGATACAAAGTGCAAGGTCACACACTTACATACTGAAGTGGGGACTCCCACTCCCCCAGAGAGGACAAAAACAGAGAGGAGCCTCATCTCAATAGCTTATGATTACAGATGACCAATTTGGTGTGACCTTGATAACGCGATCTCAGTATATACCAGGCATGGCATTTCCAGCAAGATAGGATAGTATATATTCCACCATATAAGACATAGTAAAGGATGTTATTCTGGTCACCTACCTTCAAGGAAAAAAAGCTAGAAAAGAAAAACCAGGGTGATAATAGAAATTGTGAGCTTGCCTCTACTGATGGAAGATTTTGAGTTTGGCTAGTGTGACTTAGCAATATAAATGTCAAGATGTGATGAGGGCGGGCCCTATAAATATATCAGGAAAACAAACATCAGAGAGGAGTTATTTTTAGCTGGAAAATATTTTGGCAAAAGAACAGATAGGTATAAACCAGCAATAAATAATTGCAGTCTATAATTTAGGAGGTCTGTAACAATCAGAGAGAGGCTACTAAGAGGAGGAAGAAGAGACTGGCAGGTATCTAAGTGACTTTGATGTGGTTACCTGCAGTACAATTGGATCCCCTAGCCAGAAAGCCCCTTCTTATCCTGTATTTCTAAGGTATAGTGCAGTGGAATTCCTACATATTAATTATACAAGTATCAACAGCAGTTGGCACTTAATCAACAATATTTGTTAGTAGGTAGAGTGACTGGTTGCTTTTTGGATACTCTGTGACTGGATAAAGCCTTAAGGACAGTTGTATCTCTTCTTCAGAAGACTCCAAAGGAATAGCATGTCTGATCAGGCTTGGTTTTCAGATAACGTTTTGCCTGATCCCTGTTCATTTGCATTGCATCAATATAATTAATCCAGTCTAACCTGTTCTAGTTCGTGGCACTCCTGCGATGGTGAGATCAAAATCAGGTCCAACATCTCTGACCGGGTACGCCATTTGTTAATACCGTAATTTCAAGGTTTTAAACATCTTGTGGCAAAACTGCAGCAGAACTGCTATAAAGCTTCATGTATGTACAACGTGATTCCTGGATAGAGATCACTTCAGCTCCATAGTTATTAATTCACAGGTTTCTCGCTGACCTTAGCTCAGCTCTGGGAGCCGTGCCAGAACAATTACAGTAACTCTGAGCAGCGCAGGCATAAAGCTCCTGTATTTACTCTGAAATTGTGCCAGGTTTTCTCTGGCTCAGTGATGGAAAGATGCATTTCTTCTTTGATTAGTTTCAAATAGTTCAGCCTGGGTTGGCTATAACAACGTTATTTCATCAAAAAAACGGAGGAGAAATAAGCTACCATGCAGAGGTGTGCATATACTATATACTATATACTATATACTATATACTAGCTGCATAGATAACATTAAGGAAATGCAAGCTAAGAAGGGGGAAAGCAAGTCAAGGTGACTTGTTATCCAGAAAGTAAGTGACAAAGTTGGGAATGAAATTCAAGGGGAACATACTTCACTTGGTGTTGTTTTCACTGATCGTGCTGTCTTTGTGGAGCACACTGAGGCCCACCTCCTTCCTTCCTACAAAGGTAGGGCAGCTGGAAGGCAGTGACACCAGGTGAAGCTGAGCGTGTTCATCACTTGGGAAACACAAACCCCTGGTGATTTTCTCTGACATTAATTGACTGTCAGACCTTGCAAGAGGGGAGGGAACACATTTCCTGATCTGTGGTTAAGGTAGTGTCTTCCAGACTCTGGAGTGAATTTCATGTTGTTGCAAAGGAAATGATGATGCAATCCTCCAGCAGCTGCCTTGCAAAGGTACAGTACATATTTTGTGGGTATATGTATGTGTGCAAGCTGCATATTCAAAACCCCCATTTTTCCTAACAGCAGGCAGGCCTCCAGGTCTCCCCTCCAGACCCACCTTCCTATCCCCAAAAGAAATACTACTAGGGGTTGCTCCCAGCAAAACTGAAGCGATCATCCTGAAAGCGAGCTCCTGAAAAATCAAGCTTTTGAGTGAGACTGCCGTGGGTGTGATCTCATTTTCCTACGTGCCAGATCTGTGAGTCCTGTACCTAAAGTATGGAAAGGTTCCTCATAACTGCAAGTGAAATGGCAAGAGTAATGTTCTGAATGAGTATATTGTGATGAGTCTGAAAGATCAGGGAACGCGTGTCTTTGAATAGGTAAATCTAATTGATGAATGCACGAGTCTGATGATGGAATTAACCTGGTTTAATTAATTACTCCCTCTTGGCAGAGCTGCGAAAACTGACTGTAGTATGCTTCAGTCTTTTAGTTTTTAAAATCAATCACATAAAGGGAAAGTAAACAAGTTTGGTTCGGAGAATGGAAGAAGGGCTGTTATGTGCTTAGTTTATATGGCTCTGCAGATGCCCAGTGAGCTGTTGAGCTCCAGAAAGAAATGAATCCTGCAAGCTGACCTGTCTGCGCTGGGGTGTATGTAGCAGCGATGGCTTCATGTCTTCATGCCCAAGCTCTTAGTTGAGCAGAAACAAACCATCTCACCTAACATAGATGGGATGAAGATTTGCTTCAGGAAGCGTATGGGAACTGTTGGGTCACAGCCTGAACCACTGATTGAGCACCTGGGGAAGACCCGGTCAGCCCTGGGAGCACAGGTGAAGGCAATTCAGCTGTGTGACCCCTCTTAGACCTCATTTAAGAGCTGGCTGCCACTAGGGAAGGATTTCTGGTTGGGGATCTCTTCCTTGTGGAGTCTTTTCTGTAAGCCTAGCTCTTTGGAGTGGATGAGCACCTTTAGTTTCCTTTGAAGTATGGTCTCATCCATGCTAGTTCCTTTGCTGTTGCTCTTCTGTATTGCCCTTCCACCATGTTAACGTTTCCAGTTGTAACAGGAGGTCAGTAGAACATCCAGATGGTATGCTTGGGGATGTCCAAAGAAGATCCCAACCTCCTGAAATCACTAAGTATTCTTTATTCATACCAGGGCTTGAACAGTGAAGAAGAACTGGGATGATGCCACAGTGCTCATCCAACGGGAGATGATGAGCAGGGTGAGCACAGCATATCGCTGGGGAGCCAACAGCGCAAGTTTTGCTCTCGCTGCTAACAAAGCCGTATCGCCTCTGCCTCAAACTGTTTCCTGCGCAGCTCTCCATTTGCCCTGCAACCATCCCCAGGGCTCGTTCAGCCAGGATCCCTCGCTCCGGGGAACACGCAGAGCTCTCCTCCCCTCAGCGCCCGTCGTGCCGCAACCGGCGGGCACGGCGCGTTGCGGCGGGGCGGGGCGGCGGAGGAGGGAGGCCGGGGCTGCCCCGTGGCGGCGGCCGTTGCCGGGTAACTGGGGCCTTCCCGGCCGCAGGTGGGAGCCGGTCGGGGCCCGTGGCGCCCGGTTTCTGTTGCTGGGAGCCTCTCTTCGTGCCCCGGTCCCTCGCAGGGAGCAGCTGGTGGCAGCCCGGAGGCTCCTGAGTGTTTGTGGGAGCCGTGGGCGCCGCGTTAGCGGGCGGTTGCCTGTCCTGGGCGATCCCAACTGCCCGTGTGGGCTGCTCGTGCACCTACCCTGCACCGTCCTCGTGGAAAACTCTCCGTTGTTTCACCACGTGAATGCTGCTGCTCATCTCAGAGTTTTCCATCCCGACCAAAATTTTCTGGTGAGTGTGAAAATGTATTAATCAAATGTATTTTTAAGCGTTTACCCTTGTAATGTAGCCTCAGTTAATTCTTAAAGCCCGTGAAATGACTACTGAGTAAACAATTGTTCAGCAAATACCTTATTTTTGCATATATGTAGATTCTTCTATATCAGTCTTTCACATGCTCACGTTTCTCTCTGGAAACTGTTCAGCTCTGCTAGGCTCTATTGCCTCTCTACAACTGCTTGAAAGGAGAGACTGTGGCCAGATGGGGGGCTCTTCTCCCGGGTAACGGCAGTAGGATAAGAGGGAATGGCCTCGAGCTGTGCTGGAGGAGGTTCAGGTTGGGTATTAGGGAACATTTCTTCTCCAAAAGAGTGGTGATGCAGCAGCACAGGCTGCCCAGGGAGGTGGTGCAGTCACCGTCCCTGGAGGTGTACAAGGAAAGGGTGGATGTAGCACTGAGAGCCATGGTGGGGTTGGGGGTTGGACTTGGCAAGCTTAGAATCTTTTCCAGCAGTAACAGTTCTATGATTCTACATGTACTGTTACATCTTTGAGACCTATCGATCATGAACTTGTGTTGTTACAGCTGATGAAGAAGTACTTTCTAATTGTGGAATGCTCGGAGTCTGTGGAGGTTTCATTTGAAGGCTTTGTTCTCACTGTTTGTTTTCTTTTACAGGTTATGGAGAAATCAAACAAGAAATTGCACTGTGGACAAATGCGTCATTGAAGATAAATAGAAATGAATGACTAGTAAATGCAAATCTCTATAGCAGAGGGATGGAAAGCAGAAGGGGCAGAACAGCAGCACCGCTGAAAGAAAAGGTAAAGTAATTGAAAAGGCACAACTGACTAAAATATTTCAGATTTCTATTTGATGTGGTTTGGTCCAATGTAAAGAATTTGCATAAAGAATTTGAGTTTAAAAAAAAAATGCAGCATTCAGACATGTCAGAGCTCGGCGTTGCTGTCATTAATTGGCTTTTTACTATGCTTTTTCTGGCCTATATATTCTCTCTCTTGGCTTTAGTACTGAGAATGTGGGCAGGGAGATGCAGCTTCAGACAACGTATGACATTACTTGTGCAAAGCAATATAAGAGCCATGGGTGCCCTGGGCTTCTAAGCTGGCTGCACAGTGTAGAGTGAGAACTTGTGTCTGTTCTGTCCTACTGTATTCCTAGAGCTCTTATCTCAGGAGATTTGATAAATGGATACATCCATCTATGGCAGTTTGTTGGTTCAGTCGCGTGCTACTGTCAGTGGAAGAGAAAACATCGGGCTCTGTCTGTGGCCTGTGATGTCAGCAGCTTGCTTAAACTCAGCTCTAGGGACCTGGTTCTATGTGAAAACAGGGTTCAGATGTGATATGAGACCGAATGTGAGTTAGCACCAAACTAGACTGATTTCATCTTATTATTAGTGTCTGTGCCTGCTTATTTAACTGAAGATCCTCAGGGTCATGGTAAAGGAAATGTGCTTACTTTCCAAGTTTGAAGTAGTACAAAATTTAATTCTGCTAAATAGCATCATTATTTAATGTATCACACATTTTGGAATTGCCAGTTCATTACCAATGTGAATAGTCTAATATTTACTTGGGATGAATTATGAATAAGTTATTTTTAAGTTGGAAAACTCATGAACTTCTCACAGAAATGAATATAACTTTAATTTGCCACTGAAGTGGTGTTTGTATCACTTCTATAGATTCCTAAGCTGTGAGTACAACCTACTTTATATCAGTTGGACCACAAATACTTGCTGTAGTACAAACTAGAATGTCAGATTTGCTGTGATGGATGTAATAAAGGCTAATTTATCTGTATTTGAAGTAAAAGATGGTTGATGCTGGCCATTCAAAAGCAGCATTATCTGATTTAAACAATAAAAATAAATTTGAAGAGCCTTCCTTCTTTCATTGCAGTATCTCGCATAGTGAAGCATTTGAAATGTAATGCTGTTTATCCTACAGTTTTTTGCATCACAAGTTTTCATTTAATTTTTTTAGCATTGAGTTCTAACATTACTTTGATTTCTCTTTTTTTATGTGACTAGCATAAGTAATGTTTGGGTGTGTTTTTGTTTTATTTTAGTAGAGAATCCATTCAAGTTCAAAGCAATGATCGTGGAGGGGGGGGATGTATATAGAATGAAGGGCTTTAAATAAATTATTGCTTCCTGGGAAAGACAAGCTGCTGTGGTAGTTCTCTGAAAATATCATCTCATTGCTGGTCAAAAAATGTTAAAACTCAAAAAAAAAAAAAAAAAAAAAAATTGAAAACAGTATAAATTCATTTACTTTCTCTGTGCCCATATCTTGAATCTTATGTGCAGCTCTGACCATCCTGGAAAGTAAATGTCAGAACTGAAATTGTTTCCATGAAATGGAACAAAGATGAGAAATGGAAAAGAGATAAAATAAAATGAGATTCTTCAGCTAGAAGAAGAGATGGGAAAGAGATGATGCAAAAAGAAAGGTATAAATTAATGAATGCTGTGGATGGATGGATGGATCGTCCATAATTGCATCTAACCATTTTCACCTCATTTATAATTTTAGCCTTCACAGCAACCTATGGCAGTGACTTCTACAATTTAACCTAGTACCTTGCAAAAGCACATCTCCTTCTTAAAAACTGCTTCCTGATAATCCTTTTCTATTGGGTAACACCACTGCTTGTCTTAAGACATGACAAATAATTGATTCCTTATTTATCAACCGTGGCTGTCAAATACAACACACCTTTTTCTCAGGATATTACTAAGTAACAGATTGCCAGAAATGAGGACCATGTGTCAGAGGAAGGATTGCTTTGAACTATTCTGTTTCTGATTCTGTTTTTTAAGCATCTGTTTTTGTCTGCAGTAGCGAGCTGGCCCTCTGCCTTGACCCAGCATGACAAGTTATTACACTACTAAATAGGTTGTGTTAAGTGATTTCATGAAGTTCTTTTCACTGTAAGTTGTCAGGTCTTGCTAAAATCTTGGGAGTATTTGTTACTAAATGAGCTCCTGTGCACTGTTTGGTATTTTCCTATGAGCTAAACCAGAACTGGTCTATTTTTATTTATTATGTATCCCATGTGAGCACCACTCTGGAAGTCAGGAACATCCCAGCACTGAAAACGACTTTTCAAATGGCTTTGCAGGCCACGGAATCTCATGGCTCAAATGGCTTAATTATCTAATAGAATGGACTGAAAATTGTTTGGGGACAACAGAGTACTTTGAAACGCAGGAATGCTTTATGTGATGCATTTTCATTCTGCATAGAAGTTTGGATTTCAAAGGGCTCATAAATGTAGTGCAGCAGTAGTCCATTTCTTAGATGGAATCTAGGAGCGCTTCTGAATGGTGGGTGCTAAAAATGCCTTGAAACTAAAAATGCTGAGCTTTGCTTTTCTGCAGTTTTAGGTTGTCACATAGTTCTGAGTCGGTGAGTTGGAACAGTCTGAGAATGAGCAGCAGTGTTGTAAGCTTGGTCCCTGGTACCGCATTAATCTGTGCAGACAGACACTGGTGGATGCAACTCTGAGACGTTTGTCTCAGAAAACATAGCAGCACTGTGGTGTTTTTATTCTAACAAATGGAGAAAGCCTGCAAGGCCTTTGGATATACGGGGGAAAATGGAAAATGCGTTAGAGAAAAACCAGTGGGAGAGGATCAGCTGGTGTGAATACCTCTTGCTTTAAGGCCCAGACAAAGGCAGCAAGGCTAGTTTAGAAGCAGTGGTCATGTAAGGTGAGAAGGTTGGTTTGTTGTTTGGTTTTTTGTTTTTGGTGCACGTGTGTAACAGGAAAGGATAATTAGGGCAACTCCTAAAGCAAGAACTAAGTTTGCAGTGATGGGGTACTTCTATTTAATAGTGTTCCCTGTCTTTGCAGCCACTGACACCACCTTGTATGTGATTTTTTAATTCAGTGAAATTTTATGTCTATACAGGGCATAAAAATTGATGCTTTAATCTTTTGCTGCTGCTGGGAGCTGATTTCAGACTTTCTGTGCAACATGACTTCCAGCAGAATATGGTAGGATTGAGATAAATCAGTTGAGAAATGTTCATTCAATTGCTGACGAAAGCTTTATTTACTAAGAAGCTAACTTTACAATAATAAAAGAATGTGTCCGAAGACCTCACCCACTGGCACTGACCCAGTGAGATTGTTCCTTAGGTGATGAATTTTTTATGAGACATTCAGATTTTGTTTATTCTTTTTTATTCCTTCCCCTAAAATAGGGTTTCATCCTGCTTCTGACTTTTTGAATATACGTTGCAGGCTACACACAGAGTTGGCCTCAGGTAAATAAACATCTTAAGAGGAGTGTTTCCTGAAGGTCATTTTTCTTCCAACGCACTCAGACTTGAATACAGACTGGCTGAAGGATGTGCAGTGCTGTTCTAAGGCTCTGAGAATTGGCTGGCTGCCTTTCTTCAGCCCAGCTCAGACAAAGTATGCTGGGATTTGTATTTTTAAGTCTTCTTAGTCAAATCAGGAACTAATGAAGAAACAACTTGGGCAACTGGTACTTTGATATGAGCCCTTACCTATGGGCCTTGATGTTAACTAAACACTTACTAAACGAGATGTGGCTGATGAAGAACAGAAATCTTTAGCGTGGTTGTAGACCACGTCTTTGGAGGTGTCACAAAGAGGAAATACTTGTCTTGGGGTCCTCTTCAAAATGCCTATATTATTTTAAATGATATCAGTGGATGCTTCTAGTGTTCAAGGAAAGCTGTTCAAGAAAAAGGTAGACGTGGCTCTGAGGGACATGCTTAGCCAGCATGGTGGGGTGAGTTGATGGTTGGACTAGAGGATCTTGGTGGTCTTTTCTAACCTTAATGATTCTTTGATTCTATCTTGGATTAGCCAAGTGATGAACTCTGTACTTGTGTAATCTTCCTGTTCACTATATGGAAAGTTATTTATGGGAATAAGTCTTTTCAGGATTAGAGCCTTAAAACTATGGTGCTGAGTTATTTTCCTTCCTGAGCTTAGAGAGCATGTAAGCACATGAATGGGTGCCTGTGACATGAAGAGAATTTTCTTGTTAGGATTCTCAACTGCACGCACTGATCTTAGAATACTACTGTCTTTACGAAACCTTGCTGGGTTTTATGTCCTCAGAGCATCATGGCTATATAACATGACTAGTATCTGCAGTTTAAAAAAAACTGTTGAATACTTACTTGTAATGTGAGAATGCTGGTCCTTTTAAGTGCTAGAAAGGTAAATGACCTGGCTGACATTTTAGAAAAAGTAATTGCTTGGGTTAATTGTCCTTTAAAGATTACAGAATATGTAGTAGATATTAGGACAACCAATGGAGTATTAAACATGAGATCAAATCTTAATTCATTCAGAGAGGATGTACTTACCTACGTATTCTGTCTTCTGAAATAAAGAGAATATTGGAAGATCCAAAGAGAAGAATATTAAGTGCTTTCTTACAGAAGACTTCATTAAGCTGATGCTATAGTTTAAATTAATATCTATGCCTTGGGAATAGTCGGAAAGAATAATGTTACAGTTGAATACTTTTTATTTTAACAAAGCTGAGACTATAAGGGTGAGGACAGCTTAAAAATATATTTTCCCCAATCTTTGGCTCCAGAGATATCTGTTACATTTAAGGTAGTATCATAGGAGACCTTTGGGCAGCAGAGTCACAGGCACCCTGGAGCGTGTTTTCCTATAACTTCCATTGCTCATATAGTATTGTCACAACCTACTGCCTGTTTTTCTCGTTTTCTTCTCATGGTGGAGGAGGGTGAGGGCAGAAATCAGAAAGAAGCCTCCTGAGACACTTTCTTGCAGCAGGAAGCCTCAGGAAAAAACTCTCTCTCTGGCATCTTGCAATTTCAGCCAAGGATTTAGATAATCCATGTTCATTTGAAGTTCGTACCACTTGCACCATAGAAGGTATCAATGAATGTTTATAGCTTGGTAGAAGTTGCCACTGATTCCTTCCCACCACAGTGCTCTAAAAATAAAAACAATTGAATGGACTTTGGTTTATTGTTTCTCTGACACATAACAGCACGTATAATAAGGAGCAATCTGCTTTTTATCCTGCTATCAGAACAGCATTTGTCAAGCTAGTTTCAGAGTGATTTAATATAGAAGTATTTCCAGCACATATGATAAAAATTTCTCATCACCTTACAACCTCCTTGGCAGGGCGTGGGAAAGTATTACCTAGCTTGCTCTTTTAATACATGCAATTTATAGATGTATAAAAGAGAAATTGGTGGCATTTAAATGCATTGCCTTTTTATTTATTACTGCTCTGTTTTGTAAGAACATGAAACACCTCTTGCCTCAAGAATGTTGTCTCAAGCCTAGGCTGGATTTGCAGTGTGGGCTTTCTTCTGTAGGACCACAGCACCTCTGGAGAACAACGAAGTTTGAACTCAGCTCTGTGCACGGAATAGTATGAATATCAGGAAGTTCATAAGAGCTTTCCTTGGGGACTGAGAGGGATATAGATCCTAAGGCTTCTCCACTATGGTCATGGAAACTCCAGGGCAGAATTAACATGTAATACCAAAGGACTACTGGGCACTCTTACAACCTGTGACTCCATAAAGAAGTGAGGAAAATCTATACGCTTGCAGTATATGAGAGTTTGTTTGTTGACCCCCCAGTACAAGAAAGACAGCTGTTGGAGAGGATCCAGAGGAGGGCCACAAAGATGATCAGGGGACTGGAGCACCTCCCCTGCGAAGACAGGCTGAGGGAGCTGGGCTTGTTCAGCCTGGAGAAAAGAAGGCTGTGGGGTGACCTCATTGCAGCCTTTCAGTACCTAAAGGGAGCCTACAGACAGGAGGGGAATCAACTCTTTGAAAGGGCAGATAACTGCAGGATAAAGAGAAATGGTTTTAAGTTGAGGGAGGGAAGATTTAGGTTGGACATCAGGGGGAAGTTCTTTACAGAGAGAGTGGTGAGGTGCTGGAACAGGCTGCCCAGAGAGGTTGTGGATACCCCATCCCTGGAGGTGTTCAGGGCCAGATTGGATGGGGCCCTGGGCAACCTGGTCTAGCATTAGGTGGGAAGGTTGGTGGCCCTGCATGTGGTGGGAGTTTGGAGATTCATGATCCTTGAGGTCCCTTCCAACCTGGGTCATTCTGTGATTCTGTGACCCAAAGCCTCAAATTTCTCAAAGGGTTAAACAAAACTGCTATTGTAAACATTTGAGTCATTCAATGTCATAGAAGTCAGTGAATTTTTTATTATGTTAAATGGAAAGAGAATTCTTCTTGATATTTCAGCATTCTCGTAAAAGTTTTAGTTTTTTCTATAAGGGCCCATACAAGTGGAATGTTCATAAATGCTCTTCATAGTGTTTTTGTGATCCCCTGTTATTACAGCAGCATTGAAGTGCATTTTACCACCTCCTGTTTCAGAAAAACAGAAGATCAATACAGTATCACCCATTTAAAAATGAAAGACTCCCCTTAATATCAGGTCAGATGTTTTATTTTTCAACTTTTTGAAGTCACACCTGCTAAAATAGTGTGGTTTGTTGCAGGATGCTTATATTGCATAAAAGTAGCAGGAACTGTTTTTGCCATCAGGAGTGGATTATTGTAACAGTAGTTTCCTGATGACATCATAGCAAATTCCAGCTGCCCAAATAGTTATTTTCCAGAAGAGGTTATCTGTAGTGCACTTGCACACAGTTATAAGACCAAAGGGAACCATGAGTGGCCCTTATAAGCCAGACCTTTGTCAAATCCTTAGTAAACAACAAATCCTTTGTGGTAACAGTATGGGCAGTACTGTAATCTCTGGTTCTGGATTAAACTGGTTCTGGATTAAAAATTACATAACACAAGGCGACTGAAAGCAAAGTCTTCACTATGAGTCTCCTCTCATTAAGGGGTGGCAAAATGGTTCTGAAACTTTTCTTCCTGAGAAGTTTTTGACTGATGATATAATGATAAGGATATACAAATTGCAGTACCCTACCTGATATGACACTCTCTATACAGAGGAGCATTGGGACGTCATGGGTAACCAAGGATCAAAAGAGGATACTGACTTAGAAGCTGGCCTAAGGGAGTAGAGATTTGTTTTTGTATGGGATATCATCCCTCCTTTGTTTGGGGCTAGAAGAGCCTAACATCAATAGCAGAATCTTGCTAGGAGTTGGGAAAGAGGAACTATGGAAGCCAAAGCAGAGAATAGACAGGTCGAAACCCACTCTCCTGGACTGCTAGTCTATAGCCTGAAATCACACGGGCTATTCCCATGTACTCTTGGGAGCTCTGAGAGATGGTGAAAGACTGATTTGTTTTAGGTTTATGGATGGCTTGGTATTGCAAAAGGGCTGGGTGGCTTGTCTGATGGCTTCAGTGCAATGTGCAAAGGTACGAGAGAAGTACAACTTGCAACACTGTTGTTGTGGGCTTTCAAGTGGTAAACTGAATATGCTTAATATTCCTTCAACCTTGGGAATGTTGGTTGCAGTGTTAATCTAAGCATGTTGAAAGCATCATACAGATTTTAATGAAGTTTCTCAGCACACCTGTAAACTGTAATGTTCAGTGTTATTGCACTCACTTTGGGAGAGAAAGTTGAGATCTTCCATCTCATTGCTATAGTCATTGATTTCTCCTGCACTCACTAATTGTCTGCTTCTACTTATCTGCAAGGAAGAGACTGCTAAATCAAGAGCCCTGATGCAAATCCTGAAAACATTAATCTGCTGATTTCTTTCAGTCTTATTATCAGTGTTCACGTGCAGGACAAACTCCATTCTGTTTCAACGACTGAATCTTTCCCTGACTCTCCCAACTGCTTGTTGGAGTTGCTTTGCTTTCCCGTTGATTTCTTTGAAGGTTTTTGTCTGGTGCTATTAACTTTCATCCTTCTCAGTCTTGTAGAGTCTTGCGGGAATGTTCTGCATTACTATTCTGCATATATATTCAATGCAGCATCTGTTCTGTGGAGTCAATCTTCAGATTCGTGACTTTTCAGACCTCTTCAATGACAAAGAAATCTTTCCAGTCCCCTGTGAACCGTTCCCTCAAACCAACACTACTTTAGGTCATTGGTCTCTTAGCCAGTGTGTTTGACAGAGCCATAGATTTCTCATTTATTTATTAGTATTATAAATGGGTGAGATGGCTTTACTGGAAGGATTTTAACCATCTCAGGTCAGGCAGCGCTGAAAATGGTGTACAACCTGACTCTATCTGCAGGTGCCAGACCCCTTCTGGCTCCTACACCATGCCAGAGGTTTGGAGGCTTGTGGATTTTTATATAAGGTTGGCACCTCACCATTAGGACTCCTGTGTTCTTTTTCAATAGCCCTTGTTTTGAAGATGTTGTTTTGATCCATATTCAGGAGCAAATTCTTTTCTGGATAAAGTTTTGCATGACATGAACATGGAAGCACGTTCAAAAGATTAGCTTTGTTTGCTGACAGTAACTCAATTCCATCCCAGAAAATTTCTGATGAAAATACTTTTCTCTTACTAATCCATTGTTACAATAATTACAAGCACTGGATCAATAGCAGGAAATATAGATTTGGAAGTGTTACTTCAGGTCTTCAGCCACAAATTGATCTGCTTGTCAAACCATAAATAAATGCTGTATCAACACATATTTGAAAGATAGGAGAGCATTCTGAAGTGTAATAACAATGGACTGAAGGAAGGAGAACAATAATTTGTTTTATGCAAGTATATTAACTCCTTACAGCCCTAATCTATGCAGTCTTGCTGTTATGTGCATTTTGTACTCAAGTGTTACATCAGTAATTTCTGAGTATTGATCCACCTGGCTCCAGTGGCATGCAGGATTATCTCTGGATAATAATGATACTTGCTTCAATTAGAAGGAATCAGCAGTATTACACATGATCCCAAACAAATCTCTTATAATTGGCAAGTATTCCAGTGTTTTTTTAGCAGATACTCAAATCCAAGGCAATTCTTGAGCAAAAGCAATATTAGAAAAATAAAGTCATCACCAGAACACCTTTGTATCGTGTAATTTTTTTTTAATTTCCTTGGATGATTGTTACAACTCAATATAATGACTAAATCATAAAGACTTGCTCCAAGGAATGTGTAGGAAAAGACCCCAGAAATTCTGGAATTATTTGGAGAAAGAAGCAGGTGTTAGAAATGAATAGGCTAGATATTTTTTTCCCAAAAGCTAAGATGTCTGGTACTGGAGATCGGTTTTTCTTCTTAATGGCAAGCTGCTGTTCTCTTTGGCTGCTCTGAGTCTTTCAGGTTTCCCTTGCCTGTGCTGAGATGAAGACTTTTGACTGTATGTGAGCAGTAAGAGGAGATGAGGAGTCCTTTTGATGTAAACCTCTCTTACCAGCCTCTTTTCTTGAATAGAAATTGCTAGCTGAGCAGTCAGTTTCTTCTGTTTTTCCTGCCAGAAATTACTTCCATGTTTAACAGTTTATTAGTATGAAGGTGAAGGTAGGTCTGAGCTGCCAGTGAAGCTTTATCAGCCAGTTATGATTACCTTGATTATTTAATTACTTTTCCAGCACTAAGAATGGGTATTGCCTCACAGTGGAGAACCAGAGGAAGCTGCAGGTGTTCGTTAGCTGAGTGAGAAGGCTTTTCTCTAGTCTAGCCTGTTGTTGATACAGCAATGTTTCCAGCTGTGGTGCTTCATTGCTGCCAAGTAGTAGTAAATAGCTGTATAAATCATAGTGATGCTTGTACCATTTGGGTACGACTGATTGCTTGTTGTCTGCAATTGGTAGGCGTATGCTTATTCTCATATTTCAAAGTTAATTGTTAATATTTCTGTAAAAGGAATAGATTTGGAAATTGAAGAATGCGCACTTCTGAAGTGTTTTATCCTTAAAATCTGGCTTTGAGTCCTCACCTAACTGATCAGCAGATCTGTTTGAAAAATTAAAGTATAATTTAAAGACTTCCTTCAGAACTAACAGTCAGTATCTGGCCTGGATGATCCAGAAGGCGGTCAGTAACAGTGCAAGCATGTTTAATTTAGGACAGGAAATGTATACAGCTGCTATACGTGCTGCCTAAAGGCAGAGTCTGGAGAGAAGCAGCAATGTCTTTTGATGCTCATGCTTCGACCCTGAAGCCCAGCGGAGTTTTGCTGTGAGCTGTTTGTGTTTCTATGAGGAAATGGGTAGAAAGCAGGCTTGTTTTGGATGGGAAGTTCTCAGCTACCAGAGAAGGGCAAGGAGAGTAATGGGAAGCCTGGGGAGGATTAGTGTCCTGAGTTTACTGTTCTTGAGTAACTTGTACAAAGCCATTGGTGTGCAGCTGTAAAAGCTTAGAGTGTAAGTTGGTGGAGGTAGGGCTGTCAAGTCTTACACTTGATTCCATCAAGCCTCATGAGGAGTGGCTGAGGGAACTGGTATTGTTCTGTCTGGAGGAGGCTCAGGGGAGACCTAATTGCCTTCTGCAACAACCTGACAGGAGGTTGTGGTGAGATTGGGATTGGCCTCTTCTCCCAGATAGCATCAAGAGAATGAGAGTGAATGGCCTCAAGTTGTACTGGCAGATGTTCAGGCTGGATATTAGGAAGACTTCTCAGAAAGAGTGGTGAAGTGTTGGAATAGGCTCCACAGGGAGGTAGTGTAGTCACTGTCCCTGGAGGTGTTCAGGAACCATGGAGATGTGGTACTTAAGGATGTGATTTAATAGGCAGTCTTGGTGGTTAGAGGACAGTTGGACTAGATGATCTTAGAGGTCTTTTTCCAACTATTATGATTCTATGACTACCTCTAGAGGATGAAGGAAAGGAAGAATGCATGTTACATGATGCATTGCACTGGTTTTTTTTCCTGGTGAGAGAAATCTCTGTCTTTACAACTACTTGCTAGCTTGCAACAGGAGTCAAAATAGTTTTTGCTAAAGGGAAAATAATAAACATAGGGAGAAAATCAGACTATTTATTATTCTTTTGTCCAAAGCATATGAAGAAGGACCTGAAGTGGAATCCTGGCAGAGCTTCTCGTCCAGCTTCAGCTGCAGTCCGGGTGACTGACTTGAGTTGGCGAGGTAACCTAAATCCCAGTCCACTGATTAAAGATGATGGAGAACTACTTATGGATGAATACATTTCCCCCAGGAAACTGGTGAGTTGACATCCAACTTTTTAATGAAGTAGAAGAAGGAAACTGGCATATAAAGTGCTGTATTAGCTTAACCTTCCAGCAGCCCTTGTGATGAGTGCAGATTGTTGCATTGAATATCTGACAGCTAGGCTTCTGCATAAAATGAATTCTGTCTTATGGAAATTTATCAAATGTTTGTCCTTTCACCTTGTTTCATATCAAAAATATGGCCAGCGTGAATGCTGCTGTCTTTATTGTCAACTTTCTTGAAGCAGCGTGAAGTATGGAGTAATGTAATTATAATTTAAAAGAGATCTCATTAAAGCTTTCTGAAGTACCTTGAATCCTAGCATTAGAAAAAGCTTTTTTACGTGAACCTTTTCTATGGATTGAAAGTGAAACTTAAAAAGCTTAACTTTTGTTCTGAATTAGTGAAATCCTCTGTCTTCCTAAGAAGCCAATTAAAATATTCTGCAAGTGTTATAAATACTTCCTCTATTTATCAAAGTGTGAGTTTTCAAAGCACATTTGAAAGCCGTGTCCCTTTTTGACCAGAGGGAAGTGATTTTTGGCATGCAGCTTCTTGAATGAGAGTAACATGCTGAAATCTCCAGCGAAGGAGATCTTGGTTGTATATTGTGCTATATTTGCTCAATACTAATTAAGAGTAAAATCCCTTGGGAGCTAAGAACTGGGAAAATAAGCTCACTTCTTCCTGCTGGAGGGAAAGAGAGCTAGGAGCAGAAGTTAGAAGGAGGAAGCTGCAGCTTTCTGTGTTGCAGAGCTGGGTAGGAGTCCTTGAAAGACAGATGGGGGCAAGGCTGTGCTTCAGATGCTCCCAGAGAGCAGGACAGTGTTCCACATCCATAATCCTCTGTGCATTCACATTCTGCAGGGGCCACGTTTCAGCTCACATCTGACTGCAGGTTTACATGATTTCCTCAATATATGCCAACCACTGTTTTGACCATGCACTGGAGCCTAGGTAGCTAGTTGTTCTCAGAATGTCTCTTCCAGCAGTGCCCAAGTCTTCTCCTATGAACATCGCTTTCTGTAGAGTGTATATTTTAAACTTTCTGGAAATAAAATTTGGTATGTGGCCTTGTGATCTACGCCATTCACTTTCCTTTGGCTCATGTCAACCGCTGACAACTTATTGGTTGGCCTTTTTTTTTTTTAAAACCTGATACGGAGTTTGACCACAGTAATATGTTTGTGGCCTACTGTACCCTTTTTAAGCCCAATGGGAAGCTCATGGATTAGTCTGTTATGTTAGGATATGAAATGAAGCCCACTAGAGCAATCAAAACAGCTGCCCTTTGATTTCAATAAACTCTGAATGAAACTCTTAGAAAGTGCTTTAGTTGGTATGTTTTTTTTCTCTTTCTGAACCTTTTAGTTCACGATCAATTATAAGCAGAAAAGCATAAGCTCAGGCAATGTTACCCACATCCCAAGAAACTGCATTTCATTGTTTTGTTGTATTTTATTTTTTTATGCAGATCAGAAGTTAAATTCTTCAACAGTTCCAGATTTTTCTTAGTAATGGAAGAAAAGCCTTATTGTTCATATAATAAATGAACTCTTGATTTTAATTGACTCTTGCGATTTAAGATTGTGCGCGCTAACATTTGTAAGGAATTCACTTTTTTAAATGGATGCATGCTGTTCTACTAATTTTTCTGGACGCAGTTATCTCCTGGCCCTGGAAACTGACATTTGTGTTGGCATAGCAGAGATACTTCCTGTTGAGAGGAAAAACTATATGACATTGTCAAGGATACATTAAGAGTGTTTATGGCTTGTTTTAATAACATATCCAATTTATTTATTCTTTGACCTTTACACTCATCAAATTGAAACTGCTGCTTCCATGGATTTACTACTTCTGCATTTTCAAATGTAAAAATAGGTATACTGTCCAAGTGCTTCAATTTGAAGAACAATCACGTGCCTATTTGTATAGGAACCACATGCCATTGATAACCAAAAGGTTTGAAAGGTTCTGCTTGAATCAACACAGATGCCTTCTTGGTTGTATTTTAATAGCTGTGAATATTTTAGAAGTTATTGATTGTATTCACTGAAGGGCTCTAAGAAGGAACAAACAGGTTTTTAAAATACACGTTTATTAAAGTTATAGTATAAAGGTAAGGACATAGTTCTGCAGTGTTGTACAGGCAGATTTCTGACACCTGATGGACATAGCATAAGAGACAGACAACTACTCCAATACTCTCCCTTGCTATTCTCTTCCTCTTCACAGCAGACCATCACCTTGCTTAAATCTTACGCTTGTTCTCTATGGGCTTTGTGGTTTTCTATGACCTCATTCCAGCATAATGTTCGTTTTGAAATCCTTTGTGATTCCATATTCTGCTCAGGTTAATAACATCTTCAGTAGTTTTTTCTTTGCTTGCTAGAATCTCTCCTGCTGTAATGTCACACTTTGTCCTTTTGCATTCGATTACTCTTCATCTAAGCTACATGTTGAAAGTGTTTGATGCTAGGGCTGGTATCATTCGCTGTTCTTTTTATTCTTTCCACTACTGTGGATGGCAATTTTCTGTTGTGCTGTTTAATCTTCATCTGTATCAATAGGTATTCTTTGCTTTTCCATTTGTACACGTCCTGTTTAATGTTTACAGCTCTGTTCTCTGCCTTTGCTTGTGTTGTGCTTATGTGTTGTCATATGCTATAGAATGTTAGCATGAACAAATTCTTCCCCACTCTCCCTTTATTCTGAAAACTAGTTTTTAATGGGGAATACACAGATTTACCATTAAATATGTGGGCCTGAAATTCGGAGTTTGACCTTTCTTGAATCCAATTTTTACTCATTGACCCCCCCCTCTACCTCCTGCTTGCATTTTTGGAAACAAAACCTCTTTCTGACTTCCGCAACAAGCAATCAAATTCACAGAACAAACTCATTTTACAAATGCTCTTCCAGACATTGTCATGTTCTCAAAACTAATCAGTTCCTCAGCTTTTGTTATCACCATGATTTGTATGCGGTCTTCAGATAAGAAAGGCAATGCTCTTCTTACTGTGCTGTTTATTGATCCTGCTCCAATTAATCATGCTTTCTAAACTTGGGAACATATGTTCGGAAGTGGTGTTTAGTTTTGTTGTAGGGTATATTTCATATGGTATGCACTCGTCCTCGTGGGGAGAAGAAAATCTTGGAGGGTCCTGGAACAACAGATTGGATTCACATTGAAATGACTCAATCGCTTCCTTTTTTGCTTGGCAGAAAGTTTTCCTCACGGTTGTGAGTTGTATAAATCTGAGAAGAAACTGGAGATCAAGGGAGCAGGTGCAAAATCTTGATAATTTATGATATGTGGAGTCAGGAGATGGACATAACTGGATTTAATTTGCATCTTCTGATTCCTTCCCTAGAATTGGGTAACCATTTATAATGATTTAAAACCAAAAAAGTTCAAAGGGACCTCTGGAGGTCTTCTAGTTCAATCTTCTATTGAAAGCACAGCTAGTTTCTGCATTAGATCAGATTGCTTGAGATGACAGATAGTAGTAAGCATACTGTGAGTAGGAAAGTAGTTACAAAGCCCTATTTACTTTCAGAGCTTTCATTTCATATGTTCTTATCCTAATATTAAAACCTTTACTCCAGTGAAGGCTTGTATATATCCTGCTACATAAACATCTGATGTTTTATGTTCAAATTTCATGTCAGGGATATATTTATATGCATATACTTATACACATATGCACGCCTTTTATTAAAAACAGATTTTCATTTGCATATAGTAACAGCTGCTTAACTAATTTAATAGTCTTGAATTGTGAGCGTTTAGTGACGCAGTGTTGAGATGCAGCCACTTACTATGCACCTAGTTGTTAGATTAAGAACAGAAATTCATACTGTGGTATATTTTGTACATCTGTGTGTGAGAATGTAAATCTTTAAATCTGAAGCAAAAATTGGTATATCTATGATATTGTGCTTGTTAATTCAGGAGAGTTGGACCTGAGCTTGTGTTTCTTCCTGTAGGAATGATACAGGCTATTTCTGAGATATCACCAAACCTCCCATATAGTTGCAAGCTCCACATTTCCTTTGAAGCTTATGGCAGTAAGAGAGAGAGCTCTTAGCAGCCTGTAGCATCAGATCCTGGTTAGCAGTTGAGAAAGGAAAAGCGTCAGTACTGTGAATCCCCAGGATGGGTCAGTGAGGAGCTGAGCCAGTGATGGCAAGACAAGGCTGGGACCTGTGCGTGTAGAACTGTTAGTGTGACTTGGAGCTTTAGCATGAGAAAAAAGACATCTTTGCTGAAGTATCCATTTCCATTTAAACTCCAGTCATTTCTTCACTGTTGTTTTCGTACCAGCCAAGAAGATCCCCGTACTTAAAACCTTATTAATGTTCCAGTAGTTTTCTTCTTAGAAGAAATAGGAGTTGTCATAGTTGCAGCAACGTTATTGTGCTGTGCAGGGGGAGATGATTCTTGGGTTGGGAATTTGAAATAAAATCCCCGTGAAAAGCAATGAACGCATGAATAGACATGAAAATGATATTTGCATACAGGTGTGGTATTAGAAGAAAATAAGCTCACTGCTCAGGAATTCCTGTGCTAGCCAAATTAACCAGCATCAGCAAAATGAGCGCACAGCTGGAAACGCTTCTCAGGCAGCTGCGTGCAACATGCTTTTCAGCAACGTCTCTACTTTTCTTGGAGCATGTGAAAAATCTAGTGAGGAGCAAAGAAATCAGTTGTATGCACCAGCTCCAATTGCACAGATACTACTTCCAATTAAGGAATTTACGGGGAGTTGCAAGTGGGACTCGAACCGGATTTCCCAGTATCCCCAGGTGACTTTCCCAGCATTCCCAGATAGGGAAGCTCTACAAACACAGAAAAACGTTTCACTTGCAGTTTTTTATAGAATGCTTGTGGCTTTTCTTGTCAGTCAGAAGAGAAGCTTTCCAGATGGGCACATGCTCTCCAGTTAGGTGTTGGCCAGACGTTTTGCATGATGGGAGTGCTTTGTGACCTATTTTGGAGTTGCTTCTTAAACTACTGGCTAAACTAGCTGCCAATAACTTTTGCATGATCTCGTGAAAAAGTAGTTTCACTCTTGTTTCAAAGGAAGTATAAAACCATAAAATGCATAAAATGAACTTTGCCTGTCTTTGTTTTACTTATCATTGATTTTTCAAGGAATTGTGCCGTGCTTTTCCGTAGGAATTTATTCTTCCAAATAAGAAGGTTTAAGATGGAGTATAGTGCTGCACAAGTTGTCAGACCACGTTTTTGAACATTGTGTGCAAGAAAGATTTTACTGTTCTATTCTTCAGAAGACATCTGCCTCCTCTATCTAACCAGTACCCACCTCAGTGGGTAGGTGGCAGGCAGAATCCTCTCTAGAAAACAGCAGTCAGCCTGGAATCATAATTAGCTTTTTCAGGTCATCTTTCTGATGTAAATCCAACTCTGCCTAGAGGAGATCCTTGATCCCTTCTTGTATGCTTTACAGCTGTAAACAACAGAAGGAAACCCTAGATGGCACAGCACCTTCATGGCTGTAAGCGTTCCTGGGGCACGGGCAGGAGTCCTGTCTCTGGCTGCCAGCACAGCCTTTTGAGCTTTGGGCAGACAGCCATTACTTGACGCTACAGTGGGACTCCTGAATTAGGGCAGGAGCTTGTCCTAGAGCTGGCACAACCTTGGAGTGAAGGGCTGCATAGTGCCTTAGCACAGCTTGTCACCCACATGGTGCCAGATGTCCCTCTGTCCAATCTGATCATCCCTGGCAGTGTTTTGCTCTGATTTTCTTACAACCTAACAGCAGTCAAATTCCTTCTGTGTACCCTTCCTTTTAATCTTTCCTGGAGGTTCCTGTGCATTGGCATCAAACAGCAGCATAAAAGAAAGGTCCTTATTATCTTCTTATTTTAAATGCTTTCACGTCCTTTTAGTCCCTCCTTTCTCGGTGTCAGAATTGTGGCTGTGACTTCTGAGACCCCTCCGTCTGCACCACTATGCCAGGAAAAGTGCCTAGGGAATAGGAGTATCCCAGCTGTCCTCTCCAGGAACCTTCTTCTGCCCTGACCCTTTGCTTGCTAACCAGCTCTCAGCCACACCTGGGCTCCTTGTGCTTCTAGAGCCTTTGTAATGAGCTCATATCCTCATTTCGTGTTACTTTCACATGGTATGATGGCTTTTGCATCCCACAGCCTGTCAGTTTCAAACTCTCTAAGAATTCCCTCAGCATCAGCTGGAAAAAGCGTGCTTTTCCTGGTGATTGTTGGAAAAGTGGCACAGGGAAGTGGGAACTGTGAACAGATGGAGTCTGGTGCATTTGTTTAACACATGCTTCAAGCAGCTATCTATAGTTCAAAGAGCCAGTGGTGGCAGTTAACAACCTTTTACAGTGCTGGGGCCACAACTCTGCTTGTTGCAGCACAAAATATTGGTGAATTAAGCGGCTCATCTCTCAGCCAGGAGGAAAAGAACGAATGGTGGATCTGGAACAGGAAAAGAAGAACAAAGTTTGGTAGCTTGGTAGCCCCATGTGGGAAGAGAAAGAATAGGAAAATCTAGAAGAGGAGAATATAACCTTGTGTGGCTTTTATTCTTTGATTCTGAAAGAGGAGGACAAGGAGCAGAAGTGCATCTCTTGTGGTCAGAGTAGTGAAAGGAGGCTGCCTGGGATATGGTAAGGGAAAGGATAGTTTGGAGGGAGCAAGGGAAAAAGACAAAGGCCCCACATGGTGCCAGGGCCTTCTGCTGCTATACTGATAAAATGTATGTCCCAAAGGTTATTGTTCTGGGACCACTTTCTATTCAGTCTTTTAATAAAGTGGGCTATTAAGGCTATTTTGACATGGACTAGGGAGGTATTTGTCAGAAGGAGTTGCCTTTCATGACAATGAGCTTGCATCTAAGCCCAGCAATTTGAGCATGTGGATGTGTGCCAGGATGTCAGCTAGCTCTTGTTTCTCACATGCTCTCATGCTACATGACAAATAGTGTTGTCTGCTGAAAAGGATGACTGCAAAATATGGATTGCAGTAAAGGATCTTGTGTTTACTTGGGGGAGAAAGCCGTCCATAGTAGGCATGCTTGCTGCCTTTGAAGGAGCAAAAAAGTTCTTCTGGGGTCTGGTGATAGAAAGCATACTCCTGGATGCCACTGAGGTCTGGGGTGTTTTTGCCTTCGATCTTTGTTTGTCATGCTCTACTGTAAAGGCAAGGAAGGCCAGAAGCTTAAAATCAATTAAAAATTCAGATTAACAATAATTTTAAACACAGTTTCTGAAAGGTGATTGGAAAGCAGGTGAAGATTTTGGATAATTCTGTTTCTGAGGAGTCTAACTCCTAACTTAAACGGGGTGTGTGGTTTTTTTTTTAAGGAGTGATGGTCAGCTGTTTCATCAACCCTGGTCTTGATAAGATGCCTTTGTAAGTTGTCATCACAGTTTCACTCAGAGTGTTTTGGTCCTTTGTTTGTTAGAGAATGTAGAGCCATTAGAGTGAATGAAACTGATCAACTGTGAGCAATATGAATTCTACTCGATGAGTGGGAATGTTGCCACTGCTGTTTTTCTCTACAGAAATGAACTAGATGTTCTTGTGGTTATTTTTCCCTCCAAAAACTCATAAACAGAGGTGGTCCTACACAAATTCCCTTCTAATGAATCATTTCCCCTTTATTAGTGTTAACCTCCACATGAAAACAAACTAAAGAGCGTTCTGACTTTCTAGTTGTAAGAAAACTTATTTCCTTCATGTAGATGTCATTGAGTGACTTTGTTCCTTCATGTTAAATAGGGTGGCAAAAAGCAGAGCAAAATCTGCATGAATGTATCAATGCCAATTTCTAGATATTTAAGGAAAGAACCTGTGTTAGCTGCATGCGCACACACACCCTCGCTTAATACAGTGGTTGACCCTATCACAGAGATTTTGCAGAAACAATGGAAGATTTTGGAGACTTCCTTTGGCATTGACTAGTTCTTTTTTAAGAAATTTATAATTCTTGTAATTAGTGTTGTGTTCCTTCAGAAATGCAATCCTTTTATGACTGTCTTGAGCTGAAATCTTGTTTTCTTTTTGGTAGTTTTGGATTAAAAAGCTAAGCATTGTGCTTTCTTGAGTTTTACTATCTAGCAGCTTTTTGATTACTGGTGACACCAAGGGTAACATTTCTTATCTTCTGAGGATTTGTAAAATATTACACATCTTACAATGTGGACATGTAGTTTAAATGAAGTTAATTGGCATGATAATCTTTTGTTGATTTGCAACTTGAATGTAGTGCCCTGCCTTGACTTTGTGAGCAGTAGAGAAGTTATATGAAGCTGAAATAATTCAGAGCTGCTAGAAAGAAAGCTCTTTGAATACTAGATTTATTTTAATGTTATCATGAGTCTAACTGTTTTGACCTGGTCTACGTGCTGACATAGCACTGCTTGAAAACCTTTCTACGCCTTTTTGTTCCTGTATCATCTGACTCGTTGTGTGAGAATACATATATATCCCTGCTTATTTTTACAGAAAGCTCTGACAGGAATGGATGATCTGCAGCAAGTAAAGACCCTAGAGATGCGAGTAGATACAAGAGAGAGCAGCTTGGGGAACTTTGGTAAGAAAGCAGTTCTTTCTCAAATTTTCCTTTATTGTATTTTATCAGGACTGGGGACTTGGAAACTGTATGTAAATGTAAAGTACTGTTGTGCTTGAGAGCTTTTGAAACACGTTCTTCCTGGTACCTCTCATTTCTTGATTACTGTTTTCTTCTGTGAGACTCTAAGACTGAACGCTACAGCAATGGATGGGTGACACCATTTAGGGCTACAAAGATGCTCAAAGGGCTGGAGAACCTCTCCTGTGAAGAAAGGTTGATGGAGTTGGGCTTGTTTAGCCCGGAGAAGGGAAGGCTCTGAGTAGACCTCACTGTGGTCTTCCAGTACTTGAAGGGAGCCTACAAGCAAGGAGGGTGGCTGACTTTTTATGTGATATGATAAGTGATAGGACAAAGGGAAATAGTGGTGAGGTGCTGGAACAGATTGCCCAGAGAAGCTGTGGATGCCCCGTCCCCGGAAGAATTGAAAGCCAGATTGGGTGATGCCCTGGGAAGCCTGATCTGGTGGGTGGCAGCCCTGCCAAAGGCAGAGGGACACAGCTTGATGATCATTAAGGTCCCCCAACATAAACCAATCTATGATTTCTGTCTAATGCCAATTAATTTGAACAAATTCCTCATGACATGCCTCAAGGACTTAAATGAGCATTTACTGATTAAGTTGCCCTCTAGAGTATTTGATGCTATTCTAGTGAGACAGAGTAGCCAAAGTTCAGTTTGTCTCCGCTGAAAGATTCCCCTGTGGCTGGGAAATCACTAGTGGTATCAGGCTGCCAATGCTGCCAGTCTCCTGCATTTGTTTGCTGTGCTACCTCATCAAGCTGTGCTGGAGAGTGTGCTTGAGGAAGCTCCCCTAGATACATCATTTGATGAGCTCCAGGAGGCTCTGAATGCTTGTAATTCACCTCTGTGTCATCATCTCTGCTCAAGAGAAGTAAGGAGGCAGTGGAGGAATTTCTTCGATAGCAGAGTCAACACTGAGAGTGTGGAATGTTCCTTTCTTCCAGAGCTGGAAGGCATTTCTGTAAGCAGCTGGCTGTGACAGGAGTACACCAAGTCCATCTTTGCCTGCACTGAAGCTGAGTAACTATTGCAGGGCAATATTTTATGTACCAAAGGGAGTTGCACCCCTAAAAGCTAGTGCTGATATTTTCAGACAAGCAGTTCATTTTCCCATGCAGAGCACCAACGTGTGCAAGTGACAATAATGTAACAGCCAATCCACTTTGGGCCTTCTGATATCAAGAATAGTTAAAGGAAGTACAGCGAAGGGGGCTTTTGTTTTGAACTGCACAGCCATTTTATGGATGGCCTCAAGTTGCACCAGGGAAGGTTCAGGCTGGATGTTAGGAAATAATTTTCCGAAGGACTGGTTGGGCACTGGCACAGGCTGCCAGGGAGGTGGTGGAGTCACCATCCCTGTAGGTGCTCAATAAACATGCAGATGTGGTACTAAGGAATATTATTTAGTGGACAACACTGCTAGTAGGTGGACTGTTGGACTAGATGATCTTAGAGATCTTTTCCAACCTGAATGATTCTGTGATTCTATGATGTGTATCGATTTTTCAGTTTATTTAGCAGACAGGTTTATTTTTGATAGGTACTTGGTAATTTAAGTCAAATTGCATCTGTTTCTTTCAGAGTTCATAATCTATTCAGTCTTGTTTCCTCTGGTTGATAAGAAAATCATATTGCACCATTTCTACCAGTGCTCCAAAGTGGTGCTCCCGTTCCCATGTCATTATGCATTAGCTGTGACGAGCTAGCAAAATGTCTTACCTTATCTGTAACTTCTGTGTTGTAGTATTGTCTTAAATATGTAGTCCCTTCCATTTCTTCTTTTGAATTTTACCTTACTGTCTGTTATTCCTCACATGCTCATACAGAAATGCTGCACTTAATCTTGTAGGATTTGTGAAGTATTGTTAGAGCAGAAGAGCAGAACAAGTTAACTTGAATGTCACTGCTCTCTCTTTTCTCACGCTTCCTCTGCATTTCCCTTTTCTTCCCTTTACAGGAATAAATCCCTTTCCTTCTGCTTCCTTTGAATAAGTTTTTGCAGCTTTTACAAAATGCAGAGCACTGTTCCCACACTGCAAACAATTTCCATCTTATGTCCCACTTTGAACTAGGAGTTGGACTTTAGGAGCTGTAAAAAAAAAACAGCAGCTGCAGATCCCCACCGCTTTTGAGAGCAATGAAACATCAAGCGGTATGGCAGGACAGTTTGCACCTTCAGTGTAAGTGGTGTAAGCAAGGCTGACTGCGTGTCAGCTGTCTCCCCTGAATCAGTGCACTGCCAGACTGGTTCCTGTTCACAGGGAGCTAGATAAATGGAGTGAGTAGAGTAAGGAACAGACCAACCGCAATGAGAGAAGTTCAAGCCTGACGGAAGGGAAGGCTTTTCTAGTGTGATGAGCAATAGAGACATCCAGAGAGGTTGTGAGTGTATCACAAGCACTGACATCCTGTATCATCTTAGCAAAATTTCCAGAGTAGTTTTAAACACTTTGAGGGCTTTTTTTTTTTTAAATTATCATTCTACTTTGGGCCTTGGTGAACTTGGAAGCATTGTGTTTCACCCTTTTCCAGTTTGTCAGGACAGCCTTACGCAGAGGTGTGATATAGAGGAACAGTTGTATTTCTTAGGGACAGGGTGGAGGCTTGAACAGTAAAAGGCCATTGTTAAAATGTTTTCCTGTGATCAGTATTAAAATAATGAAAAGCTTCATGCCAGAACTTGAGTTTGAGTATCTCTGTGGGATTCAGGATAGCTGCTGAAGTCTGTAGCTGTTGGTTCTCACTGCACCTTGCTGAATGACAGGCAAAGCACTGAACCTCACTGGCAAGTCTTACATGCAGCTCTGTGGAATTTGGATTTACTTTTGTTCTCTATTACTGTGTGTAGGCTTCAGTTTCTATTTGAGCAGATGGACTATTTCCTTTTTATTAGCTTATCCCTTCAGTTTTGATTGCTGACAGATCTGGGACCATTTTGATGACCGGTTCGTAGAAATCCCTGCTGAAAGTAATGGTTGGATATAGTTATTTAAGACACTACATAGTTCTCTTATTTCTAAGTGATTTTAATAGCTACAAATCAAGTTACCCACAATGCTGTTCACTGGTTCTTATTCAATTGTTGCCTTCTGGCAGCCAGTCTAAGTTGATTATGTGTCTGGAGACTGCTGCTTCTCTTTGGTGAGGCAGCTGTTTGCTGCACGGGGACTGTGCAACACTGCACTGCTGCTCGGCAGAGAGCGTTTTATCAAGGAAAAGCTCTGCCGAAGGTTCAGCAATAGGCATATGTTATTTTTCATACCAGTTTGTCTTATCTGTTTGCTTCTGCTCTGTTTGTCAGTATTTCTTTGTAAGAAGCAAAGGCAAAAGACATTCACTCTCCAACATGTGCCTTCCTAACCAGGCTGCCTTTAATTCATAGAATCATAGAACGGTTTGAGTTGGAAGGGACTTCTGAAGGCCATCTGGTCCAACTTTCTTGCAATGCACAGGGACGCTTAGACTAGATCAGGTGCTCACAGCCCCTCCAGCCTGACCTCCAGGGACATCTGACACCTCTCTGAGCAGCCTGGTAATTTAGCTGGTATGAACAAGCTTTGCTGAGAAGACACAACAGCAAGGGCTGCAGAAGGGCTTGGGCAACCTCTCCATCAATCAGAAATACTTCAGCAGGGGATTTATGTTAAACCCTACAGTGGTGTGTCTTTTTGTGAGATATGACCTCAGGTAGCTAGACGACAGCTAGCCTGGGATTGTCTGCAGATAATGCATCACTATATAAACAACAAATTCAATTAATACAGATATCATGGCTTTTAGAATATAATAAAGCCAGCACTTTGCCTGCTTTCTCTTTAGTGCTGGTGAGTTATGTAAATGTCACCTGCTATACCAAGGCAGCTCAGAATGAGATCTGCGTTGCTATTCTGCTCATGAAGTTCAGCACTTAAGGC
Source organism: Chrysolophus pictus (assembly GCA_037305975.1). Lineage (NCBI taxonomy): Eukaryota > Metazoa > Chordata > Aves > Galliformes > Phasianidae > Chrysolophus > Chrysolophus pictus. The sequence goes on along the minus strand of CM074580.1, from coordinate 16,066,951 downwards.
AATGTAGCTGAATGTATATGTATCTTTTTTTATCCAGAAATGGAGCTAGTAATCTGAAAAATGCAGTCTTTTGCTCTAAAGAAAGCAGCTCCAAGGTAGGTGCTTGCAGGGGAATGCTCATTTTATAGCATAGTCAGGCTTTTCCCTACAAACGCACGTTGCGTTGGAGGGCCAAACTAACATTTACATGAAAATATTTTCATTCTGGGTCCTATTTTGATTTAAAGTTTATTAAAAAAAATCAGGTATCAAGCACCTACCTTACATTTTTATTTCTTTCTACTATTCATTTAGCTTTTTTGTTCCACTGGAAGAGTACAGCTGAAGAATTTAACACTCATGCTCTGTTGCAAGGAATGGCACTGAGACTCGTGGGTCAGTGGCCATGGTGGGGATGGGTTGATGGTTGGGCTAGTTGATCTTAGTGATCTTTTCCAACCTATGATTCTACGAAAAGGCTACTTAGTAAAGGGGAATTGAAGACAGAAGAGATAACACTGCATGCTGCTCTCAGTTCTCAATCAGACCAGTGACCATAAGCTTTTTAGAGAAATACTTCATTAAAACCCTCCAGGCAGATTATCACAGTACCGCACATAGCATTCGCTTCTTTTTAACTTACTACAGAGCCCAGGGGTTGATGGTGCCAAAGTACAATAAAATGTTTGAGATGGGGGATTGTGTTACAGTAATGAAATAACCAGATGTGAAAATTATGTCTTCAGCCTGTAACACTGGCTGCCACACCCCATGGCCTCCTTCAATCCTTTAATAGCATATTTTTCCTGAACCAACCCCAAATATATTCAGTAGAAAGTTTTCTTTTGAACAAGACTCATTTCTCTTCAACTCATCTTCTTAACTGCTCAGACTTTGACTTTTAAAGCCTGTTTGCTTCTTAGTGCCTCAGGTTTCTTATCGGTAACAAAATAGCATTTTTTTTAATCATCTACATTTTGTTTTTTTTTTCCCTTGGGGTCTTTCTTAGCACATGGATTATGTCTACAGAAGTCTTTGCTCAGTAGCACTTACGACTGCTGTGAATAATTAACAGAGAGAGTGGTATCTCCTCTGTTGGGACTCTGAAGTATTTTTTTTGGCCATACTTTATAAAATTTGACATGAAAATGTGTGCCTTGCAGGATGAGGGTGGTGTGTTTATAATTTGTGCTATGTGTTATGGAAAATTATTAAAAATAAGACTAAAAAAAATGCACAATGAGCTTTTACTATTTTCCAAAGAGCTTTGCAAACAAATGACATTAAAGATTTGCAGTATAGCATGAAATTCAATATGTGGATTATAATCACTCCCAAACAGCATTAGATGAAGATAATGCTTCTTCTGAAACATGATTTATTAAAATGTTTTTGCCATAAACACTGTTTGGGGAAATGGAATGAACAGCATGGTTTTCTTTGTTTGCTTGTGAGATTCCACTCCCTTTTTTTTTTTTTTTTTTTAAGAATTCAAATTCCTTTTTTGATCCTTTGCAAAGAGCTGGATAGTTAGAATGTCATGCTAAATCGTCCTTTGCCAGAGAGATTACTGTTGAGAACAGGTTTTAGTGTCTTAGTACTGATCCAGTCTGCCTAAAATTCATGCTACCTCTCCATGGTGATACATTATACTTGAGGATTCTTGCCATCGGTAAACTCTGCTGGTGGGCAAGTTTGCTGTTGTCAATAGCGAATGTTTCCTGTGCCAGGAGCTTACATCCATGGACTGCTATGATCTAAAGTGTTCTTGATCTTCAGCTGTTTGAGTTATCACTCAGTTGATAGTCAATATGGATTATCAATCAGAACAAAGAAAACAGTCACCACGAAGCCAGGTTTTGTTGTCTTTTTGGAAACGTGCTCTATCAGAGTTGTCAGAGAGCAGACACTACATGTATGTTGCAAAAATGCAAAGGATGTAATATTTTCTAAGTGAAATAACTTCATTAATTTTCTTAGAAGGGGTCCGGCAGATGATCTGACAGGAACAGATGAGAAATGTAGGTAAAATAAGATGCTTCAACTTGTAATTGTCAGAAGTTTCTTTTATCCTACCACCAGGTGTGCAAGATGATTCTTTATTCTGATCCCGTAGGTGCCTATCTACCTAATCTGAGAGAACTGAAGTTGAACAATAGCTTGCTCGTATCCGTGAGGTAAGAAATGAATGATAACAGAAAAAAAAACAAAGAATAACAGCCATCCATTTTATTTAAATGATAAAATCTTCATTTATGCTGCTTTTATATCTATCACTTCCACGTGCCATGATAATGGATTGGGTCACAAATGTGTACTCCACGACCTCCTAAGTTTAAGGACCTAAACTGGAATAAATCAGTGTAACTGCAGTGATGCCGATGGATTACCCTACAGTCTGCCACCAGAAAAGTTCCTGCCATGCTGACATCCATGGAAATCTGCAGAAATTTTGGAGTTAGAATTTTACCTTGTGTGTACATCTAGATGCTTGGATTTCAGAGTGCTTCAGCCCTTGAGCTTTTGTTGTGCACAGCAGTCTTTATTATACAGGTCAGACCAGTTCTTCAGCAGATGAAAATCTCCTTGACTTGATTGAAGTCAGTAAGTTGTGCTTACTGAGAGCTGCTCTGAAGCTCCATCTCCCTGGTTTCAAACTAAAAGAGGGGAGATTTGGACTAGATCTAAGGAAGAAGTTTTATAAATAAGGGCAGTGACACACTGGCACAGGTTACCCAGTGAGGTGGTGGGTGCATCATCGCTGGAGACATTCAAGGTCAGGCTGGAGAGACACTGAGCACCTGACCTAGTGTAGGTGTCCCTATTCATTGCAGGGAAGTTGGATCAGATGGCCTTTAAGGGTCCCTTCCAACTCAAGTGATTTTGTTTCTATGACATTCTCTAATAGATTGCAGCAGCAATAAATTCTTCACTCTCCCATGCGTTGTTGCTGAAGTAGCTAACAAACTTTCAGTTTTATGACTGGTGATCTGAACACCATCTCTTTATTAAGGCCCTTGTCTGAGCTTATACAGGTTGCTAGAAGGATAAAAAATGTAAAAGGGAATTGTGCAGATTCGATCTGACAGCCATTATGAAAGAATGGATTACCTGGACTGTCATTTGTTCTGTGTCAGAACACAAGCTGCTTCTCAATCATACATGACCTTGTAAAGAGGGACTTTGAATTAGGGGAAAAAAAATCTTTAGATAATAGTGTTTAAAAATGCTACTTCATCATTCAGTTGTTACACTTCAATCATATTTTCCCTTGTTCTGATGATAAGTTGAGATATTCGCTCTTTAGAGTTGCTTTGTTCTAATTCCTTTTACAAACCACAACATGGGAAAGTGGTGAATCTACATTGCTGCAAATGTTTAATGGCAGCCAAGCCTTGTCATGGAGTTTTCTCCATTTCTGTGGAGTAAATATTGAGTGAAAACAAATTTTTTTTTTAATAATCTCAGAGCACGTTTTACTATCCGAAAAAAAAAAAAGAAAAAAGTGAGTTTGTTTTGGTCTAAAAATCCATATTCTCCTAAAATGTTGCACGGCCATTTCTGCTATGCAGGGTGAAATTCAGAAAAACTTCTGAATAGCACTGTCTGGCTTATTTGACTTAGGGCTTTAGCAAAGTTCTGCAGTTCCTTTTGTATTGCCAATAAAAGTTTTTGCAAAGTGTTTTCTGTGACGTGACATCCTTCTTGCCCTTCATGCAGATAATACTTGGTCTCTTGTTGAGTTTTGATTTGATCAACTATAATGCAAATGTATTTTGGCTTGGATACCAATCCTGTTGTGACAGTTCCCAGGCTGTAACTCCCTTAAACTTTCTGAGGGGTAAGGTCAGAATCATTGTGGCTATAGTTTGAAAATGGGCAGCAAATAAGATGAAATGTCTATTAAGGACGGGCTGTGGAATGTTGGTTGGCTTATTGAAACAAAGGTAAGGACAAAAAGATTGAGGGTGTTTCATATATGGCTGTTTCTGGGTTTTAGTTTTGGTTTTCTACTGGTCTCTTGCTAAAGGGGAACAGCTTGGAATGCCCATTGTGCTGTGGAAATAAATTATTTCTGATCTTCGTTCGTTTTCTAAGTCACACTAATTTTACAAGGTTCTCATTCAGTGATCTTTGCCTATCTACTGGCAGCCAAGAAATTCTAGATTTATGAATCGATAATAAAGAACAAAACCTATTCTGAAAAGTGTCTTCAAACCTCAATTTCTTTTGTGATGACACACGCTCCTTCTCTTGGTAATATTTCCAGTAAAAAAACTATATTTCAAGGCCAATGAATTATTGCTTCTGCTTTGGCATATTGCCTTTTATTTTTTATCAGATTGCTTTTATTCTTAATTCAAGGATGAATGAAGAGATCTGTTTAAACGTGTTAGATAAAAATCTTTATGAAAGGGCTTTTGTATCAGATATGGAATCTCAGGGATTGGTTCCCATGAGCTTATAGCAGAAGCTGTTTCGTGAGCTGAAGTACGTTCCCTCCAATTCAGCTCTAGCTGAGCTAGCAGAAGACTGATCTGCTCCCAGGGCTACTTAAGGAACTGCTTATAATACGGAGAAGTTCTTATACATTAAGAGAGATGAAAACCAGAGACTGCAGAGCGAGGGGCCAATATAAGTATGAGGGATGTAGAGAGAGGGGAGCAGATTTCCTTCATCCAGAGTTTAGATTTTTTTGCTGCCGTCCACACTGCATCCAATTCTCATATTGCTCTTGCCCTACTGCAGTAAGAGTCCTTCAGAACAAGCGGATGGCAATCCAGTAAAGTCACCACGGGAGAGTGGAAATGAGAGCCCTGAAGTTGCAGAGCACATGGAAATTTGACACTACTCATGCTTTTATTTTGAGCCTTAGGATAGATAATTATTATTACTTTTATATTTTTTTTTTAACACCAGCTCCTGGGGCCAAGACTGGCTGCATCAGAGTCTGTGTATTCACCTTCTGAAAGGCTTCAGGCTCTCTTGACAGTGAAAAGATGACTGAAAATGTGGGAAAAAAATGCTTGAGTGAGGATTTTGCTGATGATTTAATTACTTTAAGAAAGCAGATCCAAACTAATTCTTTCTTAATTAGGAGCAAGGGCTTTAAACGAGTGTTTAAAAATACCTTTGCAACCTGAAATAGAGACATTTAGGAATTTGTAATTAGCTATATTATTCCCTGGTACTCATCCAACAGAGAGGTTAGGTAAATGCTCACCTTTTAAAGTCACGAGAAGTTTGACTTCAGTAGAACTGCTTACAAACTGAAAACTGAACATTAGTCCAAGTGCTTTCTTGGATCTGGACCAAGTGGCACCATCCTGTATGGGACTGAGCCATAACACAAATGACCTCCAAACTGGAAGTGCTGCTGATGGAGTGTCTGGGAGCCTACTGTTCGCTGGGCAGTGTCCTTTCAAACAGAATGTGTAGAGGGGCACCATTCCTGTTAATCTGTTTTTATTAATTTCTTTTTCCTTTTTCCTTTCCTCACTATTGTTCTCTTCGGTTTGCTTTTTCATCTTTCAGCCATTTTTATTTATTTATTTAATTGTTTTTGCAATTAGAGAATTTCTATCTGATATATAAATACAACCTGTTTTGTGCAACAGATCTCTTACAATAGATAAAATTCCAAGCTATTTTCTATATTCACGTTACATACTTGTTTTAAAGACACAGGTGTTTGTCAACAGGTGATCTCTTTGTATTACAGTAGTGCTTAGAGCCCTTAATGAGAGATCAGGGTCCTGTTGCATTATATTGTACTGACACAGAGAGCTGCTGCTCTCACTTGGTCTATTTGAATCTCTTTGTGTCCATATTTCAGTGTCCAGAGCAACACAGCTTGCTTTTACACTTGTTTTTTCTGCGTGGGGAAAGCATTTATTTTCCAGTGCAAGTTGGTTTCTTTAGAAAGCACTTCTGCTTCTTGTGTGTAGGCAGCCTGAAAGCCTTTCAGCAAATAAGGTTGCTGTGAAGTCTATCTTAAGATATTCTTTGAGGACTTTGGGTGCTTTCCAGGAGCTAGGAAAGAAAGCATCTGAGTTGAAACTTAATCTCCGTATTAATGCCTGCACATCCCTGGGAATATCATAAACCTTGGCAAAATTGCTGTGACCTCAAGTTTTATTTAGCCGTGATGGCTTTAAGTACATGCATATTATTGATTACAGAAAAAAAAAGAGTAATGATTTGGGGATAGAAACAGCTATTTTTAGTTGACTGGATTATTTTCAGTAAAGCACCTTTAACCAGTCTGCTTTAGACCTTAAGAAAACCTGATTCTCATCTCCAGCACCCTGCATTCTGTGTTGTCTTCCCCAGTTGAAGCTCCCTTGCAACTCAGTGATGTGCAGGGGGCTCTTTCCCCACATACTTCTCTTTCTGGTGGGATAGTAAGCATAACAAAACACTTTTTGCAGCGAATGTGGCTAGTGGAATAGCAAATTAGGTAAATAATAGATAACATTTGCAACAAGTCCATCAGCAACTTTCTGCAAGCTAAGGTAAGTCCATCATTTAATGAATTGTCATGCCTCTTCTCTGCCCACCATCTAAGTAGACACACCATTTCTCAAATATTTGGAAAAAATATGGGGGATATACTATCAGGACTGCATGTTCTAGGAGAATGGAAGACTAGAGAGGAGACAGTAGATGTTGTTCAGCTTTTCTCTTCTCTTGAGAAAGTCTGAGGACAGAGGCATCTTGCCTTTCTCCTTTGCCTTTTGAGGGTACAGTTTGCTCCCAGGGGAAGAATACAGCCCTTACTCTTTCAAGTTCAGTGAGCAGAGGCAAATACATCCACATTTTTAAAAGCCACAACTGTGGCTCTCACCCCTTGTATACTATTTCCCTTTCCTTCATCAACAAAATACATAACATTTTCAAGGGGCACCTCTGGAATTCCATCTTAGCCTCTGCTTTAGTCTTACAAGAACTGCTTGTTTAAAAGTACTAGCTAGCTAAGCTACTGCCAGCTGCTTTTAGTGGTTGAGGAGCCTTGTGGGGGATCTTGTTCAGATCAGGTGTTCACCTGACTGCAATTTGTGGGATTACAGGAGCATCCTCACTCTTTGTACCACCTGGAGATGCAATGACAGCAATTTACAGATTACAGGAATTCAGTGGCTTTGTGGCTGAGCCAATGGTCCAAGACTTCAAAAATACAACTCTGTTTTGAGATTAGCTGTGATCTCTTCAGCTTCTTATAGAGATGGGCTAGCTGCAGAAATTTGCCATCTCTTCAATCTCAGTTGTTTGCTTTATGTATTACCCAGGGGCAGACACGGTCTTTATATGAGTTATGTGCAAGGCATCTCTTCAGGGTCGTGATGTCAGTTACATGCTGTAGATACTACTATAATATGATAAATAGCAATGTTAGTGGTAACTAGCAGATACCTGGCAGCAAATAAGTGCTTTGTATACCCAGCTATTCGTGTTTGCAGCTGCTGTGTTTCAGATGTCAGAGCTGGAGATTGCTTATGAAAATATATGCTTTAGTCAGTGGTAAGACAATGGTTATAATCGTCATCTGAGAAAACCCAAGGAGTTGGTTTGGAAGTAGTAGTCATTAGGCCATTGCTGGTGAAGTTATCCACCTTTCTTCATTTCCTCAGCAGCTGTGGTCCAAGCAGCCATGAGGGGGGACTGGCCTTGCAGAAACAGGCAGGAAAGTAATGGTAGCATCACGTGCTATGTTTGCAGGTTGCTTTGATTCTGTCCTCTGAGAGTTGCTTGTTTGCCTCGTGGTTTATTGTGTATTTGTTTTGTTGCTTTTTTTGGAAAATCATTATGTTCAGTGGGAAATTATGTTTCTTGGAGTTTATGTTGTGGAAATTTGGAAAAGTCTTGGAAATTAAGTTGCCTTGGAGTGCGAGGTAAGTGCTGATTCGGAAAAGGGAAGGATGGGGGAAGGGAATGAAGCTTTTCAATTCTATTAATTGGTTGGTAACTGCAAGCGATATGAATATGCAATGAAGGAATAAATAGGATTTCATTGCACAACCAGTTTTAATAATCTAATTTCTATAAAGCATGCTCCATATGGGATTTGATTTAGTTGTTTTCATTTTCTGTGGACGCGTTACTGTACGCTGAGGACATGTTGCTATTTTCCCACTTGCACACTTCTTTTTCTGTGGATTTATTTCTGATTTGCTCTTCGGCAAAGTTTTATTCCTCTGCCTGAGGTTGTTACAGACTGCATCGGGTCTCTCTGGGATGGATCAATACTTGCAAAAAGAAATACCAAGATGCCTTGATGTTTTAGGAAGTGAGATTTGGGATTCAGTCAGCGAGTATCACACGCACCCATTCTTCGCTCTTTGCCTTAAGCTGCCCTATGTGTTCTTCATATAGAGAACCTAGAGATAAAGGTTTGATAATGAAACCTACCATTTACCACAAGATTTCAGTAACAGAAATCTTGTGAAGGATTGTGTGTTTTGTTTTAAGATTTTTAACACCAGAGAATCTTGTCAGCTCATTTGGAACTTTTATGAAATATTCCCTCTGCTTAATCTGCAGCATTAGAGGTTTCAGGCGTTGATTTTGAAAGATGAGATCTGCACTTAATCAAAGTTGCAATATATCTGTCACGTTCTGCCAAAGCTCAGACCTGGAACATCCTGCAAAGCAGGCACACAACATGTGGGAATCTTAGAAGGTATTCATGCAGGAAATTCAAAGTGCTGTGGGATTTGCTCCTGCATTGTAAATAACTCATTCTTTAACCACGGTTTCATTATCCTTTACTTTTTATATGTAAACTTTCAACAGTGAGAGTGAAGGACTGCCAGGTCTATAGGAAATGGCAGTAGCTCTGGGGCTCTACTGAGAGACAATTGATACATGGGTGTGACAGTTTTATTGTCTGAACTTTGCTCTTTGTTTGAAAATTCCCTAGCTCTCATGGAGTGTGTAAGTTGCAGCACTGTGCTGGGTTCTGCAGCATCACTGTGGCACAGCTTCATGGTGAGTAAAAAAGGTCAAGGGCAAGTGTTGGCCTGCAGCATCGCACTGGCAACCCTTATTACTTTCATGCTACAGGAGCTGAGTTAAAACAACAGATAGGTCACTGTTACCACTGCACTACCTCATAAAATGCTACTACATAGCTACTGACAAGCAGTTTTAAAGATCAAAAGAAAATTAAGCAAAAAATTCGTTATCCTTCCCACGTAAGGTATGTACTTGTGTGTTTAGAGAATCACTGTTCATGGCTGCAAGTACATCAACTTTGATCAAGCCCGTAATTCTCCTCTAGCTTTTGTGACAGCAGCCAAAAACAAGAGCATTTGAAACTAAAGCTTCAGGTCACTTTGCAGTGCTATTAACTTTAACAGAATTAAATGTCTGGATAGTTTGTGCAGAACAACAAGTAGTTATGGCACAGATCAGTTCTCTATTTCATTTACAAAGACCTCTGTCCTCTTGGTCTCTACAAGCACTTTTGGTTAAAATGAGGTACAATCTGACATGGAGAACCAAGGGCTTTCAAGTTGCTATGATGAGTTCAGTGAGCCAGTGAGAAGAGGCAATACTGTATGAAGTGTCCCAAGCAGCATGACAGCAACGGGCTGGTCATATGGCTCAGCAGCTGGGTTGCCCTCTGTTGTCATCTCCTGTCTCTCACCCGAGGGTTCAAATTATTTTTTTAATAAACAAGTAAACAAACAAAAAATTGAAATAAAACTCTGAGATGCTGCCAGGCTGCCCCCAAAAATGGGACAACAGAGACACCCTACCACCACCTGAGTACAGTGGCTGTGAGGTGCAAGACAGAGCATCCAAGCCAACAGCTGCAGCATCTTGCTACTTGAATTTTGGAGAGCAGGTACGTAACCAAGCAAAGCTGCAGTACTGTGAAGCATCTCTCTGCAGCCAGCTCTTTGCATTCAAACGCAAAGTTGGACTTGATAGCAAAAGGACACTGCAAGGGGTATGAGGACATTGCCTTAGCGTTGCTTGCAGGGTTGGGGTGTGTCATGGATTTGATCAAGGGCAACACGTGCATACAATTAGTTTTATAATTCTGAACGCTTTACAGCTATTTGAGAGTACAATGAAACTATTTGTAAGTTTCCTATTGGAACATGTGTTACTGATTTAAATAATATAAATAGGCCTTAAAAGTTTTTGCTTCTGATGTCAGAATTATCAGTACAACAGAATCATTGTGTACTGACATATGGACTGGATCGTTGTCGTCGCTGTATGGCCTGATAAGTTCAGCTTGATCTCTGTAGATCAGTGGTTTTCTTTCTTTACTTTATAAGACATTAGCTCAGTCACTCTTAAATTCAGATTCCCTCCAGTCACCGGCATGTTCACTTTAAATGACCTTTAAAAATAAATACCAGCATCAAGCCCAATTTCAGATATATTGCTACTGCAGATTTATTTCACAGATGTGTGTGTGCTTTCAAGTATTGTTTGCAAGTTCAGTGGATTTAGTGTTTTATTTATAGGTGGATGATTCTAAAGCAATTTCCAAAAGAAACGATGATCTTGAAGCTGATGGATGTGCAGGACTGGGCTCTGTTAGGGCTGTGCTGTTGTGTTTACTGTGTAGTTTGAGCTCAGTGGAGCTACCCAAGATTTATTGTAGTGAAACCAAGAGCAGGATTTGGCTCTGTAGGTCTGGTCTTCATCCAGCAGAATTTTGGCTCAAACGAGTCGATCCCTGAAGAACAAGGAGGCTGGATTAATGGAAGAACATGTTATTATTTCTCAAACTATTATTAGGTGTTGTGAGCCAAACCGTTCCTTGCCCCTGCACTCTTCCCCAAGCTTTGGGGAGTGATGACAAGATGGGAGCATCACATTTCATAGGAAAAATCTTGAATGGTTGTGCATAAGTGAGAGGGTGCTGCCAAGACCCTCACAAACACAGAGCTATTCAGTGAGTTCCATTCCCTGCAGCAGTGTCTGGAGCTTTCAAACCCTTCTGTTTATTCATTTTCCTGGGGGGAGAAAAAAGTTATATATGAATATATGTAAGTTTGTGGCATTACAATGAAACTAGAAAAGTCTATGTTGGTTTCCTAGCACTTTTAGGTGCTAAAAATGTGTTTGGGTGTTCAGCATATGTTCTGTAGGCAAATGTTCAGTTATGTTGATGGGGTAATGAGTCCAGAGGACTTTCTTTTGTGTGACCTCAGAGGCTGTAATCCTGTTTGTCATCACCATCAGAGTGATGATGCATGCATTCTCACCCTGTGCTCTGTCTTTCTGCATCAGATCTGACCCATACAAACCACTGCAAAATTTATAGCTGCTTTGCCCATTAATTCCTTGCCCTTCCTGTGAAGTTACCAGCTTCCACATCACACAGGATAGGACACTTGTCTACCGGAACTGAATTAACTGATGTATATATTAATGGAGCTATGTTTCCTCTGTAGTGTCCTCTGGTTCCTTCTATCTGTTAGTTGTTTGCACAGCACCCTTGCATGCACACAGTGAGGTAATGGCCTGAAGTTGTGCCAGAGAAGGTTCAGGTTGGCTATTGGGAAACATTTCTTCTCAGAAAGAGAGGTGATGCAGTGGCACAGGCTGCCCAGGGGAGTGGTGGAAGACCACCCTGGAAGTGTTGAAGAGCAGTGAAGATGTGGCACTGAGGGGTGTGGCCAGTGGGAACAGTGTGGTTGGACTGATGGTTGGACTAGATGATTTTAGAGGTCTTTTCCAACCTTTATGATCCTGTGCATGCTTACAAACCCACGTTGCCCTGACCCTTGGAAGCTGTACATGCCAGATGCAGCAGGGCTAGGCCCAGAGGAGGCACTCCCTTCTCTTCCATGCTCTGAAGTTCTGCTCCCACCAGCCAGAATATTTCAGAAGTGTTTTCAGAAGTGCAGGTGCATGCAGTTGTCTACTGGGAGCTGCTTGCTCCAAGCTACGCTGCTGTTTAACCCTGCAGCCTTACAGCAGCCATACTCTCAGGAGGGATCATCTGTGCAGTAATTAATGAGGGAGTTCTTCTGATATTGCAGTGAGATTGACACAGCTTCCAGATGAGCCTTTTGTTAGTTACCAAATAAAATATTTGCAGGTGTGCTTTGCTGCAGTAATGTCTCAGACTGAAGATCACTCACTGTGGATGCGGGAATAAAGAGCTGCAGGGCCGATATTTGACTGTGACCCAAAAAGTTCACCCCTCCAACAGCCAGGAGAATGCCTGGAGATGCATTAGCTCATAATTCACAGTGAATACAGAGCTGTGCATGACTCTGTAGGCAGTGTGAGCAGGAGCTGGTCACGTTCATGTGTACTTATTCAGTCGAAGTCAGCTTTGGAATTGAAAACCATAACTGTCCAATTCACACATGGGGGAAGATATGATTTAACTCTGGGACCACTTGACCTCTGGGTAGGAGCAAGGACTGCTTCTTCCAAATGTATTTTAGCAGGAGAAGGGATGGCTGTTTCTTCTCAGGGCTTTGTGTAAAGCCACTTGAAAATGAACAGATGGCTTTGTTTTGCCATCCTGTGTATTAACAAAAAGAAAAACAATAACAAACATACTATCAAAAACTCCTCTTGTGGTAAAATGCTATTAGGTAAGAAGTACAAGACAATTGAAATCATGAAATCATACCATGCCATGTCTAAGGGAATCACATTAGGATTGTCTTCACTTTCTGTGGGCCAATAAATAGTGTTCATCAGAAGCACTTGCTTCAGCAGTGTGACAACGGGGATGACCACTCTCACTGACTTGTGTCCATTGGCTTACAGAAGAGGTGATTCTACACCAAAATTAGCCTGAAAAGTGAAAAACTGGTTGGCACTCTAAGTGGGCCATGAAGTGAGCAATATATTTCCTTTGCATTACTGGTGCCTGCTATATTTGAGCCTACTGGTGTATTGGCCTTGGCTGATGGTAGGTTCTGCTTTTACATTTAATTTAATTTCTTTCTTATTATGGGCACGCAGCTTACAAATCTAATAATAAATTTCTGTAACTATTGCTTTGGAAGGCATCTGTTCCTTAAGGAAGCCTTGGGACGACTCTTTGCTCTATTTATGAAATAAGCAAATAGTCTCTGGAAGCTCTTTTACAAGGTCTGGAGATGCGATGACATACAAGAAACAGCCTTTGACAGAGAGAGATGTCATTTGACAGAGATTTTTCTGACTTGCTTTGCTTTGACCATTTTGTCTTGCCGTGACTTGTCCCAAGTGTTCAGGCAGTGGAAAAATAACAAAAAAAAAAGCACAGATAATGATACCTCAGTCCCACTTGTGAAAGCACTCCTGAGCCAGTGGGCTGACTGGGTGTGCAGCAGCCCCGGAGCATGCAATTTGCTGTGATCTCTTTTACTGCAAATCTGCATCAAAGCCGCACAAAGTTCTCTGAGGGCAGCACAAAGCTGTTCTTTTTCCCCGTGGCTCACAGAGATAAGGCACAAATAAGCAAGCTGTTATGTGTACTCCAAGATGAGAAGAGACCCTGTGACCATATTCTTTTATCTTCTGCAATTTTTCCCTAGAAAATGCATTAATGTATATATTATAAAAGATCACTAATCCACAATTTTGAAGTCCAAGAGCCTCTCTGTAGGAACTCCAGTTGAGCCTCTGCCTCCTCTGATAAGTTTATCTGCCTCTGTGTTTAGTTGCTCACTTCAATTAATTTGTTCTTTATAATACAGATAGTCTGGTATCAAAGCTATGGGAAAGAATGCTGGGCTTTTTGGGGTTGGCTTGGGATTTAATAAGGCAATGCATTTTATTTATTTTTTTTAATTTAGTAATGGCTTCATGCAATTTAATGTTACCAAAGACAGAAGGTGCTCTCAGTTCCCCATGTCGATTTGCCACTTCTTTTGCATTTTGTGATGCCTTTTTCTACACTGACACTATTGTGATACAGTATGGACATTCCACATACATGGAGGTAAGCAGGTCGGTATATGATTCTCTGGAATAGGACTGGAAAGTTTGGAGTTCATACAAATCGTTCATTTTTTACGTTTTGCTGGAGCTACGAAGTGAGCAAATTGGATGGAACAAATTCTAATTTTCTGCGGATTGGAAAAAAATGTTATCTGCTGACAGTGCCATTCCTTTCAATTGCAAAAACACAAAAGAGGTAACTCAATGGAATTACAGAGTAAGATGACTGTGAGTCAGTCTAAATATGTTAGTTTGGGTTTATATGTGTAGAGTAAATGGTGCCAGCATAAATAATCCTCACTCAGTTCTTAGCACGTAGGTGCAATTTATGAAAGAACTACCATGACGCAGCTCTTGGAAGAATCTTTTTCAAGCAGAACTGGAGAGGCATGTTGGCACACAAGAGCAAGGATCTCTGTGGAGGAAAAGCTTGCATTATAATTGCATTTCCATCTTTGAAGGTGACATTTTTAATGACATTTCTTGTGAAAAATGTGTTTTGAAGAAAGTAGCAAGGACCTAATTCTAGGGAAAAGAAGTTCCTTTGTCCATTCAAATAGAGCTTCCATGATTTCTTTCATAAGGGATCTCGGAACCACCTTGTCCCATCTCCACGTGCTGTGGATGGCTTGCTGTGGGCTCTTGGATTTAGATGGAATCTCTGCCTGCAGCTCTCTAAAAGTGAGTATCAATGTGTCCTGCCAAAAAAGGATTTGATATCTATCTTCGCTTGATATTTTCTCTTTAATTGTAGTCTTTGTTTTGCAAATACTGAGTGTTACTAATGTGAGCCTGTTAATACTTCTGTTTCCTTCTGCTGAGGAACTCTACATAGCCTACAACAAAATCTCAGACCTGTGCCCACTGAGCTTTTTGGATCACCTTGAGGTTTTGGACCTGGAAGGAAACAATATTGAGGACATCAACCAGATGCAATACCTAGGGCTTTGCTGCAAACTGAGCAGCCTGACAGTGCAGGGCAACCTTATTTGTCTAAAACCAAATGCAGAATCTGCAGAGGTGAGAGCATGGTTTGTACAGATTATATTAATTTTTTGTAGTGCTTTTAAAACGTGTGTTGCAAATGAGAAATTTGTCTTTCAATTGTATTAATCTGAGTGATGACATGAGACACATTTCCCATGTTTTGTTTGTGTAGATTTTGTCCTCTTGTGAATGTTGTCTCTCACATAAGCACAAATGACATACAGGGAGTTCTGGTCAGGAGTCAGGCCTGTTCCCTGTCAGTGTGGGAGTTCCTATCTGTGAGAATGGGATTAAACTAGAAATCATCTTAGGACTCAACTGTGTGATATGAAGTCTTAAAGGAGGACCAATGAGAGCATGGACCTCAGCTGCGTGGATCCTTCCAACTTGTTAGGGCTTTTTACACCCAGTTAGAAAGTAGCTAATGTTTCTCTTATGGGATGTGCCAACTGAAATTTCTCAATTAGATAGCATTCTTTAGGCTTTTGCATTTTTTTGGAGGATCACCTGTCCAACAACAGTTTCTTCGGAATCACTGTTCTCAAAAGTTGGAGTGGATGCTTGAAGTAACTAGCAAAAGCTGAATTGTAGAAGTTGCTTGTTGTCCTTTCCCTGAAAGAGCTAAAATGCAATGACCAGAAAGACCTTTGTAAAAGCTGGAGGTACATCTGTTACATACTGAAATGATAAAATCAGTTCTGAAAAGGTATTCTGGTAAGTGCAGCTGATTCTTTGTGTCGCAGAGATGATGATAAAGCAATACGTGATCTGCCTTGGGTTTCAGGGTGGTCCACTAGAAAAGTAAGGAATATCTAATTTTTTGTTTATGTTAGTGTTATTTTATAATTTTAAAGCTGTACTGCTCTCTTTCACTTTACCTAACTTCAAAATATTAGCATTCGTGAGGCATAACAAAAAGCATATTGGCATCTGCTCAGAAGGTAACTGGAAGAAAATTGGAGTTTAAGAAATTAGTCAAAAAAGACTGTTCTTCGTTTCGGTGCATACCATAGGACAGCTTGCAGCTGGCATGCTATGTACTGTTATCCACATATACGTAGGTACATAATAGACAGTATTCACTAAGGATGGCACATCCCACAGTGTTGCCGTAAGGAGCCAATAATGCAGGAGTAAGAAAGCAGGAGCGGGGGGCCATGTATCCACTGTTCCATGTTCCATAGCTTCCCTGTGTGTTTCAAAGAGGTCATACCCATACCACTAATTTTCATGAAAGGATCGATTTGATACTTGTCCTGGACTTAGTCCTGAAAACTGAGGTGTTATCGGTGAAACTCAATAATGTAGTGGATATTTTGCATCTCCACATTTTTAAGATGCAAGAGTTTCTGAGATGAAATTATTGATTTGATTGTATCCCTCAATAAAAGCAACAGCAAAAGGTAGTGCTTTAGTTATCATGATTTTCCTCTCTGGAATCCAAAACACAGTGTTATATACTCATTTTCTGCTTTGAGCTGTTAGGAGTGTACTTCAGAGACCACTCTTGCAGCTGTTTATATTCACAGTGATTTCTCTATCAACATTCCTCTCTTGCTGAAGATGTAATTGTGAGAGAAAAACCCAAATATTCTGACAGTAAGGAAGCACTGCCTGCTTCTGATGGACAATCACCTGGAATACAGAAAAGAGTGAGATATGGGTTCTGATTCCTCAATCTCCTTGTTGTGTGGCTTTGCTGTAGCCCTGTAAAAGCTCTCCCATTTATTTGTTTCCAACATATGGAATGGCCCAGCTAGATTTACTGCTCTTTGTTCGTACTGCCTGCTCGCTCTCTGTAATTTGATTTTCAGATGAGCTCATCTTCCTCTGTTATCTAAACCAACAGCAACAACCCAATGATAAATGTTGCAGCCTCTCTTGCAGTAATGTACCATGAGCGTAACATGATGCTCTGCTTAAGCAGGACATGGCTGCAGATTGGCTGCAGCCCAGGCTCTGCTCAGAGCACATGCGGTACGTGGTAGCACGGTGATTGGTTGACTCATTTTCTAAATTAAGATGAAAGGCTCAGTTGGAGGAGTGTGGTGTCTGCCCCTTAACAACAACAATTACACGCTTTATTTGGTGAGCTCCCTCTGCCAGCCTTGCCACTGTGCTGTGTGGAGGGAGGGAGTGTACAGCCATCCAGCTATAGCCAAAAGGTTTCTGTTCATGACAGCTCTGTGAGATTTTCTAACACTGCTTGTAATGTCCTGGAAAGCACGACATCAATCTGCATCAAGCAACTCATTTATAGGTGGCTGATATGTCTCAGGGAAACCACCTATGCATTTTCTGCCACTCGCAATGCGCTCTTGTTTTATACTTATTGAAGTCAAAGGAAGCATATGAGACCACCACCACTTTTTAATTCCATCTGTTATCCAAGACTACTTCCCATTGCAGTATTTCCGTTACATTCCTGGGCAGCCTGGTCTAGTATTAGATATGGAAGTTGGTGGCCCTCCATGCAGCAAGGAGGTTGAAGCTTGATGATCCTTGAAGTTCTTTCCAACCCAAGCCATTCTGTGATTGCAAAGCTGAATGCCCCACTGCCCTGAGATATTGCTAAACTTTCTCAAAGACGAAAGTGCTATGTGGAGGTGTCTGTCTACTGCTGGAATCCACCAAAATGGACCAGTTCACAGTGTACAGTCATAACTGCTCTGGATTGTTTTGTTGCCTAGAGGTCCCAGACTTTGGCATGGGTTCATGAATTATTTTATTCATGGTCAGCTCCACCTGCATGTACGGAAGGGGGCTGCATTCAATGCTTTCCCCACTGCTTGTCAGTGAGAGCATGTATGTCAGGAGTGATAGTGTTGTTCTTCCAGCGCATGGAAATGAAATCCCAAAGCAGTCAATTTTAGTCTCTTGTGCACCTGCTGTTGGCATGCAATCTCTTGCAGAAGATAGCATAGTTTGAAATAAGTCATCTCTTCTAATGATGTGTAAAATCACACGCGAATGCCCTGAAGACTGCCCCAGAAAATCAATGCAGCTCGTTCATTGCAGCTTGTTTATAGCTGTGCCTTCATCCATCACCAAGTGTAGCTGCGCTCGTAATGTATTTTCAGTCTTGCTATATCACCTTACTGTTGATGCGGCAACCAGAGAATCACAAAACCAGGGGGAGAGGTTGGGCAAATGCTGAGGATGCCCAGGCTTTCTGCGGACATCAGGTGGATGCCTTCACTTCTGTACAGTATACATAGTATAATGAAGATAAAATTCTAAGTCATCAGCAGATGAACAGCAGAGGGGCCATGGGGGAATATGTTTGTATTCAGAATGTGCTCGTGAATAATTCCGATAGAAATTATTTGAGTAGAAAACACAGTGAAAGGTAACTCCTGATGTTATTTATTTCTGTTGGATAAGGCAAATGGGTTTACTTCATAGAGGCATTTCAAAGTATATGGCAGTAATAGAACTTGAACATTGTTTTGCTGCTGATGGAAGTCCACAGTCTGTTAA
The DNA here is from genome assembly GCA_037305975.1 of Chrysolophus pictus. Taxonomy (NCBI): domain Eukaryota; kingdom Metazoa; phylum Chordata; class Aves; order Galliformes; family Phasianidae; genus Chrysolophus; species Chrysolophus pictus. The sequence goes on along the minus strand of CM074580.1, from coordinate 16,048,588 downwards.
ATAAACTGTCAAGTGATCACTTTCTCAATTTCTCCAGGAACTAGATTACAATTACAGAGCTGAAGTGAAAAAACTCATTCCCCACCTGGAGTATTTGAATGGAATACCAGCAAGCCAGACTTCTGTCCCTCCTTCCAATAAGATGAATGAGGACTGGCTAATCATCAAGGAATCCATCAAGGAGGGTGGTTTGCCCAGAGACATTTCATGGTTAGGTACGTCAGATTTCCCATCAGGGTTCATTTTTCAGGTTATGAAGTGTGAAAAGGAAAGCCAAAGAGCTAGCTGGCTTCTTCAGAGCCAAAGCTTAATTGCAGAGAAGTGACAAAGGACTTGGTCGTCTTCACATGGGAAATGGGGAAGGTGGAATTCATCATGCTGCAAATTTAAATGAAAGCTGTTCAGTGCTGACCACCAAAATCAGAGAAATGCAAACGACTTGTAAAGCATCAAGTAAATCCAGCAGTAGCTGGGAGCCTATGCTTAGTATTCTTTCTGTGTGATTAGAAGAAGTAAAGTTTGGAAACTGTTTCAACAACAGCTGCTCTCAGCATTTTCTTTCTATGGTAGGAATCAATTCCATGTTGCATGGAAGTAGCAGGATTTTCTACTCCAGTGTAATAATAGCAAAGGCAATTTGGTCGCCACTTCCTAATGGCAGCGAATTCCTAGCAACTGAGCTGCACGATTTTGAAATACCTCAATTCCACTTTCTTTTTCTCCATGATTAAGTCCATTACATTCATTAGGATAGAGCAAAAGGGTGGAAAATAAATCTTTTGTCCCCTTGCTCATAGCCTTGGTTATAGTTCAAATGTCTGTGCTCTTACATATCGTGCTACATGCGCTTTACAACATTCCATTAAATATTACAAAGTATTTCCTATAACTGCTCCTGTTGCTTCCCATTAATGCGGGCAATGTTGTTGGCTTCCTGACCCCCACCGCTGCAATTTGCCTGCCAACTATACTCCATTAAAAATTTAGTTTGTTTTGGAATAAATACATACGTTTGTCATTTATTTAATCCCTGCGGATCCAGATCATTAGATGTAGTAGTAGCTATGGTAATGAAAAAATCCATTAAAATCTGATCTCTCAGTGATCCCCATTTGGCAGGATCAACTGTGGTTCAGAAGACTAGTTAACAGTGTGGACTGAGGGAAACTGTGTGGAATGAGCACAAAACTAGAGTTTGTTTTGTTCTCTAGTGTAGCTAGAGTTATATTTTTGCCTTTGGCTATAAACTGGTAAGTTCATATGATCAGGTTTAGGCATCCCCATGCTTTCTGCTTTCCTATTGCAATACTTTCTCTGCATCTACTGTTTCATGGTTCTTTAAGAACAACTACAGCCAAGATAACTTGAAGGTCTCTAACACTCAGCTCTTAATGAAATGACTATGTTATTACACTGCCAATTGCTCTATTGTAGAGCTGCTAGATGCTCAGTACTTTAAAGTGCAAGCTATTCATCTAGGCATTGAAATGAAATTTGCCCTCCTACAAAGTGGCAGCTGCACATGCTACTGGCACAGCCTTGCTCTGCTCCTTGGACAGCAGGCATTTGAGCAGGTAGGAGTTCAAAGCTCTGTCTGCCTCCATTAGCTTTTGTATAATTCATCCTATCCTGTACCACTATGAAACTCAATTATCACATTTCTTTCTGGTGCGAGAATTATCTGTCTGGAAAAATCTATTACTGCAGTTCCCAGGTTTCCTTAACTCCTGTATGTGGTTTGCCCTAGTTGATAACTGGTAAAGTGGCTGTCACTACCAGCATTGTGATGGTGTGTTTACAGCCACTGTGTTTACACTGGTAAAAACTTCTCTCTTAGGTCCATGTGCAATGGCAAGGCAGCCTGGATCCAGTCCAAGACCTCCTACAACTTCCAGACCTGGAACTGCACAATGGACCGCTAGTGCAGAAAGGTGGAGCAATTCTCGTCTGTTGTACAACAGCTCTCCTCTTCCAGATCCCACTATTTCTGAAGACCTGTTTCCAGATGACTCCAGTGATTTGACACATGGTAATGTAATTTTTTAATCTTGTTCTTTCCCTCACCTCTACCTGCTTCTGGATATTACTGTTGCTGATGAAAACCTGGATGCTTTGAATAACACCCAACTATGCCACTGCTACATCAGGCTCAGCTTACATGAAGAAACTTGGACTCATCTTGTTCAATCTTTGTAATGTCATCCACACAGCCTAGTTCTCTAGACAGGCATTCTGATGCACATTGGCTCCCCCGTGGATTATGTACTGGAAGGTGCAGTACGTGTTCTGCAGACTCATACTGCGGCAGGATAACTACTATCAAAAACCACTTGATATATCATTTCTACTTGCACAGGAAAGCTGTAGATGCCCCATCCCTGGAGGCATTCAAGGCCAGGTTGGATGGGGCCCTGGGTGGCCTGTTTTGATGGGTAGCAGCTCTGCCCATGGCACTGAGGTTGGAGCTCAGTGATCTTTAGAGTCCATTCCAACCTAAGCCATTCTGTGATCAGTGACCCCTCCTTTTGGGTTTCCAGGGTTGGATCAATAAAAAGATTCAGTTCCTTGGTTTCACATACCTGATCTACAGGCAAGTTCAAACCTCAGTTGTGCCAATGCCTTGCTGTGCCCTGACAGCCTGGCTCTGCCACATGGGAGCACCACCATGTTAGCACCACCGTGTTAGGATAAATGGAGATGAGGATGGAGGGCCCTGTGCTTCCTGGGCTCATTCAGAATGAATGACATTCATGCTTCCTCAGCTGCATCCTTGTTCTTCTGGGGAGACTTAGATTCTGCAATTCCAGTATCTCTGAAGGGGCAGACTAGATAGGAAGAAGCAGTGGTTGCCTCTCCCAGGCACCAATCCCACCTCAGTTCCTGAGTGTAGGTAGGAATTACGAAGATGATGGGGATGAAGCAGTGTGGCATTAACAGCTGAGTGTACATTCAGAAAAGTGCATGGAAGCTGAGTACAGCTTGCCAGAGAATGAGACCATAATTTCACTTTTTAGGTGCTAGCTCTACTAATGGTGACCATTTCACCGAATACTCACTGCTTCTTCCTCTCCTTTGCTGCCTTGTCTCTCGTTTTGACAAGAGCATCTGCAAAGACATAGGAGAACCTGATTCTGCTTAAGATCAGCTGAAAAATGACCCAGCAAGACAAAACAAAATGAAAAAAATCCATATTCTGTTTGAATCTGGATCTGTTCCCTGCTCTTACTCGCTACCTAGCCCCTACCAGCACAGAGGGGGAGGCAGGGCAGGTGCAGGAAAAAAGGGGTTCTGGGAGGAACAGAGAAACTACCTCTTAGCATCAGTGTCAGCCATGTGAGCTACACAGTGAGCCTACACCATAAAATATTACATTCCTTTGTATGCAGGAAATGATGCTGACTGATTTCAAAGACAGCACCATTCGCTAAATGCTGGAATGATTTATTTATTTTTTTCTTTTCTCTTAGGACTCAGCCAAGTTATTTGTGGGAACCCCATCAAGGCCCTTCGTGCAAGGAGGCTAAAGCTAGGTGTATGTTTTTCCTGTATACTTCATGTTCCTGCCTGGTCACCCACATAAATCTTATGATAAACTGAGTTTGCACTGTGGTTTGAGTGGCTCACTTTCTTCTATGGACACAAAGCCCCACATTCTTGTCAACCTACTAATCAAAGCCCAAGTCAAAATGACAATATTTGGTGGCATTTCTACAATAACTATTTAGCAGAAGATTTTTCAGCGGTTTGATGTTGGCGTAGTCAGGTCTACGAGGTGGTTGCTGTTGATTAAGTAGATACACAGTGTGTTGCTCTCAATGATGGAGCGGTGCTGTGGCAGTTTGTTCATGTCAGAGGGCCAGTAACTGAGTGAGAGAACACCCATAGGGTGTGCAGTCTGGCTTATAGAGTTAGCTTCTATCCCTGACGTTCAGCGTGGTGGAAGTTCCTGAGGTCATCAAGGCTACTTGTGTCATTTTTCAGCCACCTGCAGCGAGCTCCTTGAAACTAGGCAGTCTGAAGATAGAAAACCCTGACATCTCTGTAGGAGGAGGAGATGTGAGCCAGGAAGACGTCTTCTCTGTGCCGAGAGTGTGGAGAGAGCAGCATAAGCGGCGGTGAGAGTGTGGGAGAATTCTTGTTATGCAATAGAGCAGGGATTCGTTTTCTGCTGTAAGATAAAACAAACTCTTTGGCCACCTGGTGGCAGTTCCGTGGGATAGCCTTCTGCCTTCTCACCCTGCAGATTGGAATGGCTCATCCCTGCTGGGAAGCCAGTGGGATGGGGAAAGGACCGCTTTCAGATGGTCAGACATAATGTCTGATCCTTTAGGATGATTCTGCATATCAGCAGGTAAGTGGCAAAGCACTGTAAGTGGCTAAATCCATAGACTCGTTGTTTGCCTGCACTTCACTTACTGCATATTCTCAACTCAAGGCTATACTCAGTGGTGAAACACTTCCCGTTGTCCAGGTGCCTGCACATAGTTCAGCAAGAAAGTGTCATCCCAGCAGCAAAATTAGCTACAGATGATGAGGAAGAGGATGAAGGCTGCAGCCCAGCCAGCAGCGGTGAGAGTGAGCTGAGGGACACCTCAGATGAGGATCTCACTGAAGGGATTTCACCTGATTCTTCTTGCCACTCCTGTCTCTCACAGTCTTCCTCAGGTACTGGACCTAAACCTTCAGAGAAGAGTTGACACCCTTCTGTAGGGGCAAGTGCTACTGACTGTTGACTGATACATTTTTTAGGAGCTGCATTGTTTCATGGGGTCTGGCACCTAGTGTCTGCTCAGGACATAGTGACAATTGTGTTGGCTGTCAGTTGGTGTATTTCAACACAGATCTGTAGAATTAAGGGAAATAAAGCTCATCTTACACCACCTTAGCATTCTGGCTAGATGAAGGATGTGCCTTTGTCTTTCGTCTTGTGTCACTGATTTGTGGTGGTGTCAGGTGAGTGTAAAATACTGTTGTTCCAACTGAGCTGTTTTACCCCAGTTGGCACTGATGCAGGTAATGTCTGAGCTGACGATTAAGGTGCAAGTAGGCTGCTGGGAATTCTGGGAAGACATTCAGTAGAGTGTTTAAAAATGAAATGTGCTCTTTTGCTCAGGAAGAAAGCCAAAGACCTCTCTGGAATTGCACTTACATGAATGAGAGCAGAGTTGTTGAATATCGTATTTAAGGTTATTAGAAACATTAATAATGGTTATTCCAAGTACATATCAAGTAGAGGAGATTAAAAAAGTATGACTTAAATCTATTTCCACTGTTAATAGTCACATTTTTTGCTTCAGTAGGTATTAGTGTGTGAGATGTGGTTTTACATTTATTTCAAGGGCTAAATGAAGCTATTAAAATTTGGGAAAATATATAATTTTTTTTTTTCCAAATATATTTGTAACAAAAAATGTAAGCATCCTAATTGGAAAAAATAATTGAGTAATTCAAAGTCTCATCTGTATAAAATGTAAAGTAAATGATATCTCCTTAACAAGGATAGAAACAGATTGGAAAAATGTAAAGAAATGGCCTATTGTCCAGTGACCACAAAAATCTTAGACCATGATCTAATGATCTATTTAGATTTAAAATGATTTTTAGTTTGATATGATTTCTTTACGTTGAGTATGATTTGCTGTGATCTCCAAACATCTCAGCATGCCAGTGCCGTACCTCACAGAAGTGAATGGGCATAAGTGTAGTTGTTGAGATCTATCAATGAGGTTGACAGGTCAACAAGGTTGACTGAACGGTTTGAAATCTGGGGTTCCACCTAGGGGTGGAATGGATGACCCAGATCCCAGATCATAAACAACTGGCCCTCATGACCAAGGTTCATATAGAACAAACACAAAACAGGAGCCTTTGGTCACTTCCCTAACAGACAGAGCAGAGCAAATACATGGTAGAAGTTTGACAACTGATTGACTTTATTCAACAAGGTACTTAAAAATAAACTTGACTTCTGTGAGTTGAGACTTTGAAGATTTGGAGAGCACTTAACTATAGAAGTTTGTCCTACTTGGTGTGATTTTCTGGGAGCAGAGCTCATTGCTGGAAATAATCCTGACCAGGAAAGGACAAGTCATTGGAGCTAAACTGCTCCTATTTAAAAATGCACAAAGCATCAGGTCTATATAATCTGCATGCTTTGGAGTCTTTCAGTGATATTTCAGGCTCTGGAGTCAGGCATGCCATTCTTTTAGTGTATCTTTAAAACAAACAAAAAAAACAAATGTCAGATCTAGTCATTTTTAAAGCACATACTGTGGTAGGAAAATTTATATCGTTATCTGCACAGTAAAATGCATTAGGAGTTATAAACATGAATTTTCTGTGCCTAGGTTTGGGTGGCACGTTCTTTAGATAGTGTTCCTGCCACGGATTCTGCACATCAGGCAGTTAGGTGCAGTTGGGTCTTTTAATAGACAAGCAACTGGATCCCTGCTATATATAGAATGTTTTTGAAGCATGTACGCATGCATGTTATATCTGTAAGTCACCAATATGAATTTTCTTGTGTGTGTTGCACCTGAAGATTACATGGACTAAGAAAAACTCACCTGTGATCTTTGTGCATTGAACTTCAGAGAGATGGATGGGGAACTCAGGTGCTTAAAACAGGTTAGGGTGAGCACTGGCCAGGAATGGTGCAGGTGTGCTTGGTCCTGCCTTGGGACAGGAGGTTAGGGAGCTTCTGGTAGTTGGCGTGGTGGTGATGGGTTGACTGTCGGACAAGGTGGTCAGTCATTTAGCACGTGTAGTACGATGAAGCAATAAATTGCTGTGTTTCTGCCCATGTTTCAGATTCATTACATGCTCAGGAAAGCCAAAACCACCGTCTAATTCCATATCCTCCAAAAAGCCCTTCACCTGCAACTCTGATGGGTTTTGCAGCAAGACCCTGGGAGCTGAGGAAGCACAGGGCAAGGTGCCTGAAGCTAACCAGCCCAGAGGAGGGCAGGCAGCCCCAGCAGTGCCAGGCACGGGCAACTCAAGAGACTTCAGCCCAGCTGCTGGGCAAGGGCCTTGCACTGCTGAACCTGCACAGCGCCCCAGCAGCACAGGAGTCTCTGCCCTTCAGCCCCCAAGGGCAGTGCCAGCCTGATGGCAGCACTGCCAGGCAGAGGCCTATCTCAGGACCTGCAGCTGTTGGATCAGCAGGCACCAGGTATGTGTATGGCTAGCACTACACTTCCATACCTCCAGGGACAGTGACTCCACCTCCTTCCTGGGCAGCCTCTTTTAATGCCTCAACGTTCTTTCTAAGAAATTTTTCCTGATATCCAACTTGAATCTCCCCTGGTGCAACTTGAGACCGTTCCCTCTCGTCCTCTGGCAGTTACTGAGGAGAAGAGGCTGACCCCCACCTCACCACAGTCTCCTTTCAGGTCATTGTAGAGAGTGATAAGGCCTCCCCTGTGCCTCCTCTTCCATAAGGCTTGTTGATCCAGACCCTTCACGGCTTCGTTTCTCTCTCTGGACACATAAATCCTCTGTTGCTGAGAATTTTAGTGGTACTTATTTGAGACTCCTTGAGCAAATCCCAGAGTTCTTGACATTCCACTGTGGCTTTTTTACCTTGAGATTTTCATCAACCCATGTTAGAAAACACTTAGAAAAATATTTCTTCTTTGAACGCAGGTATCCAGATCCAGAGTATAACGCCACTGTGGTGTTTTTCTCTTTTCCTCAGCCCCAACCTGGACAGGAGTCCCTGCAGAGTGACCAGCCATCCCCAGCCGGTTGTCCTCTCACCCCTGAGACCCTCAGGGAGGGCTGGGCTGCTGAAAGCCATTTGCCCTCCAACTGCTGGGGCAGTGCTGCAGAAGCTACCAGCCAGACCCTCTGTCTCATCAAGATCTCAAAGCAGGAGTCCCCATTCATAGCCTGTGTGTATCAGACCCATTGACACCGTGTCATCTCCACGCACTGGGTGCAGTCCTGACACTTGGAGGATCAGTGCCATCTTTCAGCTGCCTCTGCGAGATAAAAGCAGAACTGTGCAAGTAGAGCAGTTCAAACAAATGCCATGATTTGCCTCAATTAAGGCTACAGCTGGTCCAGAAGTACTTTCTTTAAAGAGCACCTGCTGATCAACAGAAGAGCTAATCAACCTCTTATGACAGCCAACGTGGTTATTTTTTGCAGTCTTCATGCACTAAAGCAGAGCAACTCTTAATGTATTTCCTCTCCTGCCTCATGCCCCACTCTGTGGGTGAGGCAGTGGCAGTAAACCAGCAGGGTGGTTCCAGGGTGGGCTGGAGGAAGTGGGAGACGTGCAGCATTCCCCCTCACGCTCAGCAGCCTGGCCTACAAGCATCCCTGCTGTGTGTGGCTTTTGCAGAACTCAGCATTCAGGGACAAAGCCAAGGGTTCAAGGCAGCACTGACCTGAGCATGTTTGCATATCATATGTCTGAGTCATTTTAAATAATGCAGAGGCTAAGATGAGACAAGGGAAGTAAGAAAATGATCTCTTGTTTTACAGTGGGGCATTTGCTTTATAGTTGGTTGAGATTCAAAAGATTTGGTTTTAGTGGCTGCAGACTGAGGTGCTGATCCCAGTGGCTGTGCCTTATGACTTTATGATGTTGCAGTCTTAAACTGAGCATCATCACATTTTTTACAGTTTCAGTTACCATGTTAGATATATATTTTAAAATCACTTGATGACACAGTAATTATGTGATAAGTTAATTAATTGTTTTATGTCTTCTTTCTACCAGTCAGCTAAAAGTAAAGGAATGGAAAGGCAGAGAAAGCCCAAAATCTTCAGCTTGTTGTGATGCACTGCTTTCTCTTACAAAATAGCCTGCAGCTGGTAGCTAGTTTGCCTAGTTTTGGTGGGCACTAGAGAAAATTATCTATCAAAAAGCATCAAAAACAACTTGGTGTGTGATCCATGAAACACTGTGGATGAAGCAGATGTTGCTCAACGCCAATGCTTGCGTCATTAAACTGGCTCCTCAGATTGATTCTCTGCCAGTGTCACTGGCCGTGACCATGGCCAAAAAGAACCTGACCCAAGAAAGTGGCGGCACAGTTTTCAGAAATAGTCTGCAGCAGGGTAACAATCGGGCTCTTCTTGTGCAGGGCTGTAACAGTGGGTGATGGGAAGGAGCACACTCTTTGGGTATTCTGACCCTCCTTCTCAGTTTGCGACTTTGGTTTCAAAAGAGCAGAAAAAAAAGCATAAGTGGGTTTTTGTGCTTGAAAATGGGGCAGCTGGACTGGGCTGCACGTGTTATGTGGGTGCAGAACTCTGGGTACAGATTTGGAAACTGCTCTCAGAAGTGGCTGGGAGCTCTTCTATCAGTGAGCACTACTTGGCTCTGTGCATGTTTGGGGCAAGGAGCATCGCTGCAGTGGGGGGAGGGCTTGGAGGTGTGATCAGAAAAAAGGGATTTGTCCTTACATTGCTAAATTATAGATCAGGACAAGGTGTCTGCTCTACCTATTGATCATAGGGTGGCTTGGGTTGGAAGGGACCTTACAGCCCATCCAGTTCCAACCCCTGCCAGGGGTAGGGACGTTTCCACCGGCTGCTAGGCTGCCACGCTGCTGTCTGTCACTGCTTCCAGGGGAAGCAAAATGTCACAGGGATGCCAGTCTGTCCAGTGTCCTCATCACAGCTTTGTACGTAGCACAGCTCTTACACAGTGCTCGTGGCTGCTATGCTCACTTGTATTTGAAGGCTTTGTAGAAATGAGCTGCTTTGCGCTTGGAACACGTTCATCTCCATTGCCAGATGAAGAGGAGATACTGTCTTCGGCTGCCAAGGAGGAGGAAGCCCAGGAGACATTTAGGGAAGAAAGTCTTACATACACATTTCATTTAAACACAGACTACAGGTCAGCCCAGGATAATTTCTAGGGTAGTTTCTTGGATAGGCACTGTATTCAGAGCCCGAGTGTTTGGTCTCAGTGCTGTGTGCAGTGCATCCCTGGTAAGGCATGGATGCTTCTGGGGTGATGACTTGAGTGCCTCATGCTTGGGTAGTGCCAGTCTCTCTGTTGTGTAATGGGATTTGAGGTGGATCACAGTGCAGCCTGGTCTGTTCCCTGGCAGTGACTGATGTTTGGTTAATGCAGGGAATAATCGTTCTTTTTCTGAGGTGTAAGTGGTACCTAGGCTGGGGACTTTGAGAGGATGATGCTGCCATGCACAAGTTGTCATATGTGATTAATTGGCGACAAGATGAGAAGAGGCTGCTCAGCTGCTGTACAAGGCTGCAGAGGTTGTTGTCTGTAATTACTGAGCTGTCTGATGGCAAACGAGCTTGGCAGATGGAGGAAGCCATCAAGACAGCTCCACAGTGCCCTGGTGCCCCTCGGTGCCACGTACACAGCAGCTGCTCCTGGGAAGCCAAGCAATTTTTCCCCATCAGGGGGTTGGACCAGGTGATCTCCAGCCTCGTGTCACTTCCATGTCTGTGCCATTCTGAGATTAGCCCACATGGCATGGACACAGGAGCAGGAAATATGCCATCTTGTACATCTCCTTGCCAGCCTGGAAGAGAGTCTCCTTTTAGTGTTTGCTATTCCCAGCAGTATTTGGAGCACTGGACATCTCTGGAGGGATGGCTGCTGCAATAGGAGGACATTTTGGAAGGCTGGTGGCCTTCTGTCCTACCAGAGGCTTTGCACTCAGCTTTTCTCGGCAGGGCTGGAGGCCAGAAGAACTTCCTGGAGCTGAGGGTGTGGATATGGCACTTCTCTGTCCCAGAAGAGCAACTAGTTGGAAATGACATCGTGGTGCCACCAATAGATAACCTTGTGGTGACAGCCTCAGTCACACCCTAGAGGCAATGGGAACAGTTTTCTGCTCCACAGTGTTTTTCTATGGGGTCTTTGAACAAATTGTTTGGTCTGTCTGAGAAGTTGTGTATTTTGGTCTTCAGTTTCTGATGTTCATCTATTTTTCATCTGTAAGGAAAAAAGTAGAGTGTCAGTTCTCCTGTCTGAGAAGTGTGGATGCCCCTGTACCGAGGCAACCCACAGTTTTTGCTGGATTTGGTGAGCAGGAGGAATGAATATCTTGAAATGGACACTAGAGGGAAGAAGAGAGTCTCACAAGTTAAGTTTTAAAAGTGAAATGACTGGGAAACCAAATGTAAGGAAGTTTGGATCACTTGGGTGGCATTCAGCACGCAGTGGGCTCAACCTGTCCTTTGTCACATCCTTTTGTGTCCCATGTGCTGGCTCATGCAGTGCCCCATAGTCTGTGTCTTCATGCACCACCTGCCTTGATTTCTTTGGGGCTATTTTCGTAGGAAACCTGTGCTGCACGAGACACAGAGAACACCCTAACCCTACCTCAGTGCTCGTGCTGTATGGCATCCAGCAGTGCTATGCACAATCCCAGCACATCCTGAAGGGATTATTTTTGCTGTAGGTCACAGATGCAAGCTCTGCCAAATCTGCTATGGGCTCAGCACCAGGGTGACAGGATGACAGGTTGCCCAGAGACCGCCCTATCTCTTTCCTTGTATCTAGTGACAGCTTTGTGGTTTTGAAGAAAAAAAGAGGTGTTATGTTCCCCATTCAACTGCTGTTGCACAATACTGATTTTTTTGGATTATGCACAGTTCAGGGGGAGCTGGAATCCAAACACAGATCTTTGGATTAGATTAGCGGAATGGAAAAACAAAGGAGAGGCCCTTGTTGCTATGGAAAAAGTGACAACTTTACCTTAAGATCAAGCAGACTCTGCAAGGAATGGTTAGCTTGTCTTTTTTTTAGTTTGCAGTTTGAACAGAATAAATACATGGGCAATGATAAGGGCTTTCCAATGTGTCAGACCTGAGGGGAGAAGAGGTGAGCAGGGCAGATAGCTCTCGGACAAGGAGCTGCTGGCAGCCAAGACAACCTGTGTGATTTGCAGAGGAAGATAAGGAAAGGGGGGAACATTCTGGGAGGTCTCAGCTATTTACATTCGGACAATACATGTGCTGGACTATAGAAATCACCTCTGTTTGTGCTGATGGTGTTCAAAGGTCTCGCAGCTTTTGGCTTCTTTTGCAACTTCAATAGGTGGAATTAGAGAGAGTGGAGAAGACAGGAACTGTGACAAAAGGCCTTATTGAATCATTGGAAAGATAGCTAGTCCAGCCATCAACCTATGGCTGTGACCACTCTAGACCATGTCACCCACTGTCACATCTCCACTGTTCTTGAACACCCCCAGGACGGTGACTTCTCCACCTCCCTGGGCAGCCTGTGCCAGTGCATCACCTTATAGTACCTGTTAAGAAAACTCCATCCCATCGGTTAATACATTCTGTCACTTGCAATTATTACATTTTTTTGCAATGAGGTAATTACAGGAGAATAGAACACTGTGAAGGCACCTGTCCTTTAGGATCAGCTACAGCTAATTCATACTGAATGCTACAACACCTTTCCCAAAGGCACTGCAGTTCTCTCTTAGCACAGCTGGCTCTGCAGCCAGCCTGCTTCTCTCTTCTCTCAGGTGTCAGTGGTTGATGCCCTGCTGGGGCAGCATTTGGACACTCTCAGAAACATGGTTTGAATTTTGGGTGGTCCTGTGTGGAGCCAGGAGTTGAACTCGGTGATCCTTGTGGGGTTCCTTCCTACTTGGGGATATTCTGTAATTCTGCAGAGCTGCTCCTTTGCTCTCTGAGCCCTGCATGTGTCTCGGCAGGAATCCCAGGATGCCGGTGGGATTTGCTTGGTTGCTTTTAATGGGCGCTGGGGCCATTCCCTGCCACATAGAATTTATTCATGTTCTGGATCACGGAGCTTGAATGGTCTTTCGAATTTCCAGCACCTCATTCACAGCCTCATTTGCGGGGTGATTCACGGGGTGAGGATCAGGTTGATTTGGGGTGAGCGACCCAGAATGTCCTCATCTAGCCAGCATTAAAAGAAACCACAGAACTGCCACTGTCATGATGGGCACAAGCAGCATTGGGTCCTGCTCCCATCACCCTACATCCTGCTGCAAGCAGTACCCTGCTGCTGGTTGGGGCAGACTTCGTGCTGGCTGCACTGCTGCTCTTAAGGACAGAAGCTGGGAAGGGAAACAGTCACTGGGTGAGCAATTAGCACACTCAGATGGCTGAAGAAGGCTTACAGGAGCCTCATGTTGGCTGCCCGCTTTGAGCAGATTTTGCTTTGGGCATGGAGAGCCGGAGCTGGCTCTGTGCTTGCTATGTTGGCTCCCTGCAGAGCAGACCTTAACAACAACCCTGTCACCGTAACCCCAACCCCTGGCCCTGTGTTGTGTCCAGTTACAGCCATCAGCGGGTGCCCAGGGAACAGTGAGCCAGGATGAATAATGCCTCCTTATCTCATTATCTCTGCTGATGTGTACCTGTTGCACAGGATGAGCAACCATCAAAACTTGCCCTAAATGCTCATCCAGCCTCCAGCAACTGGTACTTCAGAGGCTTTTAATTTAATTTTTGAATTAAATATTTGAAATGAACATGATGTTCACCTGCGCTGTGCCACCCCTCCCACCCCAATTCCCACTGGATCTGATGGAGAAAAGAGCCCCGTGACCCCAGCTCAGCCCTGCAGCATCCCGCCTTTTCCTTGTTTGTTTTTCTCCCCTTTGGAGCTATTCTTTACCTCCCATATGCCGTAATAATTACAAGCGATAACTCAACAGCTGCTCTGCTATTCCAGGCGCGGCAGAGCCACGCGCCTCCGCCTTCCCTCCCTCCCACGGAGCCAGGTCAGCATCTTGGCTCCGGCAATCAGGGATTCCTGCGATTTCTTTGACTCCAGAGAATCTGGGCCTGATTCCTCTCCATTGCCATCTGTCTCCCGCCCGCCCAGCCAGCGCCGAGGGGGCTGGGACTGCAGCATCCATCTGTTACCATGGAGAGGTACGGAGCAGGCAGGATGCGGTCCTGCAGTGCCTCTGGATGGGCATCTCTGGGCATCAGAGCCCTGCGAGCTGCCCAGGGTACAAGGAAGTGTCCAGTGGTGGCACGACTCCTGAGCTGTCTAAACCTGAAGCAGCAGATGGGTGCCATGCATGGCACCCTCCAGCCCTTTTGCTGCCTCAGGCATGTGTGGCAGATGCCATCATCACAGCTGGGCTTTCCCCCATCCCTCAGAGCTGATGCTGAGGGTGAATCCATGCAGCAGCACCAGTGCTAAAGGGGTTGCACTGGAAAAGCTCCCTGGGTTCAGCTGTTTTGTAGCTGAGCAAAGCAGGGCTGGGAAGCTTGTGTGTTGCTACTTGGTGGTGAGTATCACAGCTGCAAACTGGGCTGGTGGTTGTGTCTTGTGCTAGCCTGGGCTGAACCTGGGAGGCTTTGCAGCAGCAAGGTCAGGATCCAGAGAGCACCAGCCCCTCCCTGAAGCATCATAAAAGGGATAATGGGGTTGGAAGTCCATTGCTGGTGCTTGGAAGGGGAGAAGGTGCAGGGTCTTATGTAAGCTCACCTGTGGCATGTGAGGACACCCTGCACCTTCTGCATCCGAGCGCTCAGCCACAACCCTTCACCATACGGCGTGCTTCCTCACAGCTCTGCTCACTTTCACGGGTCTCACACTTTGCTTTGACTCTCCATGAAGCTCTCCCAGCAGAGGTGTCACTGAGGCAGGGCAGCCAGAGCACTTGCTGCATTGCAAGCACAGGGGTTGGCTTCTGGTCCCGTGCCGAGCTGAGCCCTGGGTAACGTGCAGCAAAATTGCAGTGCTTATCTGCAGCTGAGCTTTGCAGCAGGCTGACTGCAGTGAGCTGCTTATTGGTTTCCTAGTTTCAATCTTTTTGATCGTGTGCCACAATTAATCTGATCCCTCAGAGGCGGGATAAGTAGGAGTCAGAAATGAAATTGTAATCGTCTGCGCCGTTGGTGTGAAGGGAAGGAAGAATTTTGCAGTCTCATGTCCAGGTTGGGAGCTCCAGGAAAAGCCTAATGCAGCCAAAGGCAGAAACAAGGCTAAGGGACACATCATGGTACCAGCAGCCAGCCCAGCTGCTTCCTCGCTCTGGTCAAGGAGGTGAAGTTTTATGGGCCAGTGGAAGGAGGTGAGCAAGGGGACATGGAGAGGGGTCACCTTGGGGGTTACATCTGCAAGTAACTGTTTTGACTTGGTCCAACATGATATGATTGACTCATATCACACACTGTGATCAAAAGCACCTTTTCTATAGGACTTCTTTGCTCAACAGCTGTTCTCCATCCTCTGTGCATTCAACCGGCTCTTCCAGCAAGAGCGTCACACCCCACCTTCAGTTCTGCTCAATTCTGTTCTGGGTGGTTTGGCAAATTATTTCTCCACTTTCTTGAGGCTGTTTTGAATGGTAACTCTTTCTCAGGTTGGATATTATGAAAAATTTCTTCTCCTAAAGAGTAGTGATGGTGTCACTGCCTGGAGGTGTTCAAGAACACTGGAGATGTGGCACTGAGGGACGTAGACAGTGCAGCTCTCAGATGTCTCTGCTCCACTGCCATCACATCAGCTGCAATAAAAGCAGGCATGAGCTGCACTGATGTTCTCATTTGGAATACAATGCTCCCTTCCATTTAATTAAGGATTATTCTTTTTTATGAATTATAAATTAACCTGAATTAAAGGAGCATTTATTCCAAATGAGAGTGTGTACAAGAAGATTTCATGTGGTTCCACTAATTTAATCTAAATTTTTCCTCTTAATTATTTTGGATTAATTTTTCAAGAGCGCACACAACGCTTTCATTAGTGCAAACATCAGCCAGGCGTGTGACAGGTGCTTTGAAAGGGAAATATTTTTATTCTACAGGCTGCGCTCTTGATATAAACACATCCTTTAGGCTCCCTGTATGCGTTATTCTCTTCCTCATAGAAGAATAAGCTATGCCAATGCAAAGGGTACTGCTTTCATTTTCCAGGGGTGTTGTTCCACTTTAATTACTCTGACAGATTTAAATCAGTCCAATGCTGAGTGCTCACAAGGCTCTAGCTGAGGTGACGACCTTTCCTTTTTGCTGGAAGAGCCTGGATCTCAGCTGTGACATGAGGTGCATCTCAGCAAAGCTCCCGGAGCATCATAGCTGTGGGATGTCATGGGACCATCCAAGCTATTAAACCACAAGCAGATCCTGGGGAGAGGCTGTCCCAGCAGTGATGTCATGGGTTTATCCCACCTTCTGCATGGGTTTGTGCATTGAGGCCAGACTCTCTGAAGTGATCATCAGCTAGCCAGGGGTATTGGTGGTTTTTGGCTTAGAGAGCCTGAAAAGATCTGTCCCTTAGGCTTGCTCTTGGCCAAGAGTACATGGTTCCCAACACGCACAAAATGCAGACTACACATGGGTTTAACTGCTCCATGGCTCTAAGCAGAGACCTGTATCTCTTGTTGGAGTCTGAGGTCCCAAAAGGCCTGAAAAGCCCACACCTGGCTTGCTATCCCTCCATTGAAATCACAGCATGATTTCTTTGATGTAGATGAGTGGTTGAGGATGCGCATTGCAGGGAGAAATCACTCCATGTCAGGTTGCGTAGGACAGATCCTGGGGGACCTAATAGGAATAGACTGGGATCTACATGGAGACCTAGCTGAGTACAGAGAAACTCCAGTACTGGGTTAGAGCATAGAATCATAGAATTGCTCAGGTTGGAAAAGACCTTGAAGATCATCAAGTCCAACCACAACCTAACCAAACTACCCTAACTAACAACCTTCTGCTAAATCATGTCCCTGAGCACCACATCCAAACCGTTTTTAAACACATCCAGGGATGGTGACTCAACCACCTCCCTGGGGAGCCTATTCCAGTGCTTCACAACCCCTTCTGTAAAAGAAGTGTTTCCTGATATCCAACCTAAACTTACCCTGGCGCAACTTGAGCTCATTTCCCCTCATCCTGTCACCTGTCAGCAGTGAGAAGAGACCAACCCCACTCTCACTGTAAGCACCTTTCAGGTATAGGAAGAGAGCAATAAGGTCTCCCCTCAGCTTCCTTTTCCCCAGACTAAACAGCCCCAGTTCCTTCAGTCGCAGTTCCTGAAGTCCCATAGGGCTGGCCAACCAGTGTCTTGGAGAGCATTCAGAGAACAGCAGGTGCTTCCAAGGGCACATTGCTTGGCAGCCCATAATTTCCCACACATTTCTCATCCATGGACCTTGTCTCCTCCATACTTCTCATTTCTCATCTCTCCCATGTTTGAGGTCCACCTGGGCAGAATGTGCCTCAAGTGCTCCCAACCACTCCTCACTAATACAAACTAAGAGCACAGCTCCAAATTCTTCCTAAACTCAACGTGTTTCTATTTATTAACTCTGATGACTGTTGCCCCATGAGCTTTCCTTGAACCTCTCTAAATGTCTGCAAATAGCAGCGTCCTTCAGCAAGGAGCAACCCAGGTTTGTCCTCTGTCCTCTTGAAGCTGACCTCACTTCTTACACTGGAAAGACAATCACAGAAGCAGGCCAATCCCCACCAGCCTTCTCTAGGCCATGCATGACTCCACAGTCGTAGGTCATGTCTTTTCCATACTGACATGCACAACCCATACTTGCAGGGAAGCTGTTCCAGACCTTTGACAGCTCCTCGCTGTGTTCTGTTACATTTGGCTTTGAGGCTGCAGAGAGGGGCCTTTAGGGACGTGGGATGCCTACAGAGGACATCTACCCCACAGCTCCTTTCCTTTGCTTTGATCATGGGCAAAATGCATTGGCAAGATGACATAGAATAGAAAGCAAACTGATTTTGCTGAGGTCAGTTGTCTCATGGCACAATGTATAGGATTGAGTGAGTGATGGGCTCAAACTTCAAACTTCTTTGAGGACATTCAGCCTGCTATAATAGTAAGGATTGATGGCACAGTTTGGGTCCTGAGATGAACTTTGCTGCAGGTGAGGCTGTAATGTGACTCTGCTTTGACAAATAATTCTAAATTCAAAAACCAATCATTTTGCAACAACTTTTCCTTCCTCTTGGCCCCGCCACAAATCTGCTCTCCCCACTCCGTTCTCATCTTTCCTTTGGCAGCTAAACCCATTATCTTTATTGTTTCAGGGCTGGGCTTCTTCCTCTTAGATCTCCTAATTGGATTTTTGCTTTCCAATCCCTTTAGTCTCTCCTGTGCTTCTATAAAACCCTTTAACCCTTCAGCACCCCTCTGCCTTGCTAATCCATTGCACCTGAATGCTTCCATTTCACTCCCTCTTGGCAGCATCTTGCATTCCCCCCTGTAAATAACTGAGGTGGCATCTGACAACCCTTCAGCAAGCCTAAAGCCAATTCTACTCCCCTCCAGGAGATGTAGGGCCACCTGATTTCCCTCTTCTTTCCTCCTCTAAACCTGACCAGGTCTGGACCAACATTTCCAGCAGAATATACTGACTTGAGGTGTCACAGCTGAAGGCATCCTAAAGCTGGAGGTTTTCTACCCAAAATCAAGCCTGGTGGTGGCATAGGTGGTGGAACATGATCTCTTCTCAGCAGGATGCTGAGGTGTGAGCACAAAAGGAGAAAAAGGTGGAGATCTGGTACCAAGGTCCTCACCACCTGGCCTTTCAACCCAGGCCTGGGTGTCTGAGGAAGAAATATTATGGGAAAGAAAAGTATGTGGAAGAAGGGATTATACCAACCAGAGACCTAGGGTGAGAGGTAATGGCCTTAACTTGCACCAGGGGAGGTCCAGGTTGGATATTAGGAAAAATTTATTCTCCGAAGGAGTGGTGATGCATTGAAACAAACTGCCTGGGGAGGTGGTGGAATCACCTCCCCTGGAGGTGTCCAAGAATAGGGTAGATGTGGCACTGAGGGACGTGGTCGTTGCACGTGGTGGGGGTGGGTTGAGGAGTGGGCTTGCTGATCTTAGTGGTATTTTCCAACCTTAATGATTCTGTGATTGTGTTGGCCAGGAGTGGGTAATATGGGGATTGTACGGGGATGGGCATGAGTTTGTTGGAGGCATTAAACATGATGCCAACAATTTCTGCCCTCAGACTCATGGCACATCAGGCCAAGGCGATTTTATTGCTGCTACTTAGAAGCTGACTCAGAATAATGGATCTTCTAAGAAGGGGTGAGCGAGTTCCTGCATTTTGTGGCTCATGTTACTACGTAAGTTTGAATGGATGGAGCGGTTCTGAATTGCTCCACATAAACATGCATTAAATGAGGAATTGAATCAATACATGCTGGGCCTTTTTCCAGACCTAGAGGGAGATCAGGCCCTTCTGAAATGGCTGATTTATTTCTGACTCCCAGCTCTGGTAATGGCTGGCTGGGGATTTGGGGCTGCTCCCAAAGAAGAAACCAAGAGAAATCAGTCATCCAGACACAGCCTTATCAGTGTGTGGGGTGTTGCAGGCTGAGGACGAGACATCAACACTGACAAAAACTGGCAGAGTAGACCTGAAAAAGCAAGAAGAGATGAATGCTGGCTGCAAAGCTGCTTCCCCCCCATGCTCCTGTAGGGCTGCGGCTCTGCCACATAACTGCCCCCAGCCCTGTAATTGGGATGATGCACCTAATGGAGGCCTGGATGTTTTCTTTCTGGAGACAGGAAACACCCCACAGTTTTCCATGAATGTCATGTCCCTTCTTTCCCTCCATTCACTCAATGGAGAAATCTATGTCCAAGATCACAGTCATGGTCCTTCCAGCAGCACTGGGGCTCTTGTAAAAGCTGATGCCAATGGAGAGCAGAGGAGCACTGGAACATCTGAGCAACATTTCATTAATAGCTACACTGGCACAGCTAATTAATGGAGTGAAATGAATGTTTGGAGATGGTATAATGGAGAGGTGAGTCAGGCACAGCCCTACACATTGCTGATCCCATGGTTCCTCCCTCCACTGCACTCAGCCCATACCTCAGCTCTTCTCCTGGGAGCTGGAAAACCTCCACTGGCTTCTGCGGGGGAGGACACATGAGCAGCACCACAGCTTGCAGCCATCGGGCTGATGTGAAGAGCTCAGGGCATCTGCTCCATCTCAGGTCCATGCCTTGATCATAGACTCATTTGACTTGGAAAGGACCTTTAGAGATCATCTAGTCCGAATCCCCTGGAATGAACAGGGACACCTACACTAGATCAGGTGCTCAGAGCCCCATCCAGCCTGACCTTGGGTGTCTCCAGGAACAGGACACCCACTGATAATGACACTGATTATTGTCACACCCTTTGTGACAAGGATTTCTCACGCAGAGACCCCAAATCAATGTCACAAACATCAAGCAGCCTCATGATGGGAAACAAAGCCCTGGTTAGTTCTGACCTGGGGCTGAAGAGGTGACTTGGAGGTGTAGGATTATCACAGCAGCCCTCTGACCTGGTGATCCTTCCACGGGCTGGAGGTTAGAGTGAGGGGAAGGGTCATGCATTGATCATTGATCATTTTTCACTCTTTATATGGGAATGTCTAGCACAGGTTGTCAGTGAAAAAAAGAAACAAACACCAAAGTCATGCATCGTGCAGTGTTGCTGAAGTTTACAATTCCATAGAGCGCTTACAACCTTTCAGGCTTTGCCTGTAAGACTCTGCTATAAGCAGGAATAAACACAGCTCTCCGCATCTCCCAGCAGTGCTGGTGAACCGGCAGATGGGCTAAAAGTCTGCCTCAGCAAGACAGGACTTCACCTTTAAACAACTTGTCCTTCCTGGTGTCATATGGAATAAGCACTGCCTGCTGCTCACTAACAGCATGGGATTTTATTTGACTGGGATCATGTTTTATAACAGCCCGGCTCAGTTTGCATGTTTGCAGCGAGTAATCACTCCGGGGCTAATAGCAAATTCACTCCCAGGTGCTTAATGATGGTATTTACTGGTGACTGCAGAAAGTAGCTGTTTTAGGTCTGTGGTGATGATGTGGTGATTAGGGTGAGTTAATTGGACACAGGACAACTGGGTAATTGCTAGCGATGAGGCAGTGAACTCCCAGGTAATTGCACCTTCCCCAGAGGTGTGCTGCCATTAGCAGCGTTACAAAGGCAAAGCTGGGAGGTGATGACAGGGGAGTCATTGTCTCTACATGGCAGTGCTGAATCAGGGCCAGGAAATTACCCCTTCTCCTTACTAAGAAAAATAACGCTTGATCTGTTTGTTTTCCTCTTGCTTTCTTAGAGGAGATGCACTTGTGGTAAGAGCTGTGCGTACGTCAGCCTGTGCCTTCTCTTCGTAGTCTTCTTTTCCTTCTTTTCAAACTCTTACAAAAATAAGAAGATATATTCAGCTCCAGGGCACCTACAAGCGTACTGAGAAGAGTTCCTTAGGGGAGGAAGAGGAAGCAGAGGCTGACATTGTGCCCTCCAGACAGCACGACCCAAGCTCTGCTGGACACTAGTGGGGCCCAGGGGAGGTGCTCTGACAGAGCTCACCCACAGAAACACTCAGTATAAGCTTCTACTTTCTTCATGGGCACCAGCAGCACCAGTCCTGCTTCCTACAAGAGCAGACATCATTAATGAGGTAATTAAAAGCAGGCATTCATTTTCCTTTTAATGAATGTGGGATCTGAGGGAGTTTGCGTGGTCACTCATTGGAGCCCTGGTGGCCCTTCGGCAAGATTTCCCAGGTGCCAGCCATCTCCACACGTGTCTGGGCTCTGCAGGACATTGCTCATTGAATGGATGTGGAGTTGGGAGGCCTCACCCAGCCCTGGTCCTCCTTGCTGGGGCTGGGAATGCCCTGCTTAAGTGGCTCATTATCCATCTGCTAGGGCCTTTTCATTTGGCTTCATTATTAAGAGACAAAAACGTGCAGTGTGTCCTTCTCTCCTTTTTAATGAGCTCTCCTCTCCCTGTTTAGTGAGAGAGAAAAACTGCAGCAAAAAATAGCACAGCAATCTTTAGTAGTAGGTTGTCCTGGCAATGGAGAGAACTTGAGGCCCAATGATGAGATCGGGCCTTTGACAAGCTGGGAGTGCCAACCATAAAGTTATACAAATTTTATGCAAGATATTCCTGAGTTTAAATCAATACAAACAGGAGTGCTGGCACAAGTTGATGTGGCTCCATTGACACATCCAGAGCTGCTCCACCACAATGGTTATAGATGGGATGAGCGTTTAAGCTGTTCTCCCCGCCACACCCTATGCTGGCACAAGATGGCTTCATCCAGGTCATGGATGGATCCCTTCCTCTCTTCTATATGTTGCTGTTAAGGTGAATA
This sequence comes from Chrysolophus pictus, assembly GCA_037305975.1. Lineage (NCBI taxonomy): Eukaryota > Metazoa > Chordata > Aves > Galliformes > Phasianidae > Chrysolophus > Chrysolophus pictus. Next base: position 16,026,490 of record CM074580.1, on the reverse strand, counting down.
TGTGCTATTTTCTACATTAATGAAAAATAAAATGGTGTACGTATTTGCACACCAATTTTTTGGGCTGGTTAACTAGTGCCAAGCTGCAGCAGGGTTCTCGAAACGACACAACAAAGCTCCTCAATGCTATTTTCAAGCCTTGGAAGCAGCAAGGTGCAGGTGAAGGCCTGAGTACAGGACTGAAAAGCTGAGTGTCCAAAACTATTTAGCTTCTCTTCACCCCTTTCCATTCTCTTTATAGAACAGGGATATAATACCTTTGTCACGTGAGGGCGTGGGAGAAGCTTGCAAAACACCTGCTGAAGTGCACTGAAGATGAAAAGCCGTATGTGCAAATGATAAGTTGTATGGGCAATCTAAACAGACTTGGCTATAAATCTCGTGTGCTAAATGAGGGACGAGGTAGTGGGTGGTATCCACCCCTAAATTACAAGGCTCATCACCTGCTCCTGTCCCAGCATAGCATCCTCTTGGCTGGAGAATGGCTGACACCGACACCTGGGCAGAGGAAAAACTTGTTGTGCAAGTCAGCTGGAGAGTCAGGAAATATCCCTTGGGAGGAAGTGGGTGCCCACAGTGGGTCAGAGGTGCCACGTGCTTTATCCCCAGGCCTCAGTGATGCAGCACAAGGCTCGGGCCATGGAAGAGATTTGCAAAGGCAGAAGCCAGTAGGTCACTCCTCTTTAGATGCACCTCCATTTTGATCCAGTTGTTCTCGACAATCACTGGCAGAGCTTTCTGTGCCTCCTGTCCCCAAGCTCCCATTCCAGCTCTGAACCCACCAGTTCTGCCACGTTTCCTCCCGATTCTTGTGCGGTGAGTTTCTCCAAGAGATTTCTCCATGAGCTTGGGGGTCCTGTGCAACAGAATCATAGAGTGATTTAGTTTGGAAGGAATCTTACAGCCTACCCAGTTCCATGGGCAGAGCTGCCACCCACCAGCTCAGGCTGCCCAGGGCTCCATCCAGCCTGGCCTTGAGCACCTCCAGGAATGGGGCACCCACAGCCCTCTGGGCAGCTGTACCAATGCCTCACCACTCTCCGAGCAAAGGATTTTCTCCTAACATCCAACCAAGTTGGAAGGAACTGTTGATCTGCCTGAGGGTAGAAAGGCTCTACAGAGGGATCGGGGCAGGCTGCACTGATGCTCTCTGATACCTGATTCTGGGGTAGAAGCTCTGGCATGTACTAACCTGGTGGTCTCACACCCACTTGTCAGCCAGAATGGACCTCTAAAAGCCATAACTGGAGGGAGAGAACCAACCATACCCTTCAAAAGAAGCACAGCCCCAAAGCGTAGTGCGAGATTTAAGAAGTAAATAGCAGGTGCTCTGCTTTTGCAGTGTTTCTGGGTCACACTTCTGATGCGCCTTCACAGCAGTGGGAGGTAAAACCTGGCGGTGCGCGTACGTGCCAGGAGAAGCGAGATGCCCACAAAGCTGTGCCTGTGGGATGATGGGGCTCTCCTGGGAGCAGCCCTGCCAGTGCCTTCAGCTCTTGCTCAGTGGTTGTGGCTCTCTGTTGCCTGCTGCTCCGTGTGTTTTCCATGCACTTATGACCTCATCCTAAAATAAGTTCTTGCATGCACAGCACACTCTGAAGAGCACCTGGAGTAGGTTTGCTTGGCCTGGCACCTGTTTTGACACAGGCAAGACTTTTTTCTATGGAAAATTTTATTTTTCCAACCAAAATTTGAAATACATTTCCAAGTACCCAATATCTTTTTTTTTTTCCCCCCCCCAAAAAATCTTCGTTTTCCCTTGCAGCCAGGACACAGCATCAGCCTCTTGAAAACCAGGCCTCTTCAAGTTGTCTGGGGCCGCTTTGAATCACTAATTGCTTCTGAATACATAGGCCAAGCGTTTTATCACTTAAAACTCCCCTAGCAATTCAAATGTATACAGCTGAGAAGCCTCTTTCCATGCATGGTGCGGATTGGTATAGATAAGGATTAAAATGGAAACAAATTCAGCCCTGGGGGTCCTCTTTGTTCCTCCCTGCACTCGGTGGGGTTGCCAGGGCTACATTTGTTCCCTCATCTTTTTGGAGAGGCTCCAGAGCCCCTTGAATGCAAGGGAAAGACCCGGAGTGGCTGCAGAGGGCTGGATTAAGCCCTAGGTACAGGCATATTTCATCACCCGTGGTGCTGGCTGAGAGTCCCTCATTGAGGGCAGCACACTCCCAGCTTCATCCTGGCTGAAGTTTGGGTTATTTTCAGCTTTCTCTGAATGCCAGCCATATTTCCCAGGCGTCTGCCTGCCTGTGGGATAAGGGGAGGTGAGCAGGAGCCATCAGGGAGCTGTTTGGAGGTGCCAATGTCAAGGGGAGATGCTGTCACAGCACGTCCTGCTCACATCCTTGAATGTATTTTGGGGCTCGTGAAATTATGGACACCTTGCAAAGCCCCATCTGCACTTGCCACTTCTTTAGATAACCCCAAGCCTAAAGGTGAATCAGGGTGGAAAAATGAGGTGAGCATGGGCAGCCGAAAGCCTCCTTTTCTCTTAGGTTGCCTGTTGTTAGGTCTGCCTGCCGTACAGCCGCGTGCTGGGGGTGGCTGTGCTCAAACACTGCCAAGAGCTCAGTATTAGGGAAGTGAAAGCCAATTTACTCACTTTCCAATAGAGAGGAAGATACATGCTGAATGTGCATCTGTTGGATGGTATTTCTATTTCAGGAACGCTGGTAACATACAAAATGGAAAAGTGACTTTGTTTGCTTGATTTATGTAGTTCCTAGAAAACCTTGGGTTAAGGAGGCAGGGATGCTCTGTAGGCATCAGGTACCATTTATTCTCAGCATAGTAGGTGATAAAATCTATTATATCCCTGGCTTTCCACGTGAATTCCTGTTGACTGAGACACATTACCTGACCTACTTGAGTACTGTGGACATGGAGAGCCAATAAAATATCCTGACAAATATCTTCATGTAAAATCAATAGCAAATAAGAAATCAGTTCTGTGAGGGTGTTAGCCATTTATCTTTAAAATTAAAAAAAAAACAACAAATCTTTGTCAGTGAATGGGGAAAAAATATCTCTGCTTCTCTCTAACTACTTATGTATTAGGATTTCCGTATTTCTATTGCATATGAGACATTTATAGGACTTAAATAGCTAAAGGTAGTTATTATCTTCATTGCACTTACACAAGAGACAGCCCTTCCAGTATAAACAAGCCACTGGCCGAAGGAGGTGAATGGAAACACTCTTCTTCCCACGTCACAGATGGGAGAGTTAAAAACTCACTGCCCAGGACTGAATTAGAAGACGGGTCCAAACTCACCCGTGATTGAGCTGAAGTCTACACGCACGCTCCAGTTGCTTGCACCAGTGCACCATGGTGGTGATGGGTCGATGACTGGACTTGATGATCTTCAAGGTTTTTTCTAAACTTGATGATTCTGTGCTTCTACCCCCAGCATTGCAAGGACGTGGGGGGCCAGTAGATGTGGGTCTGGCTGTGGCTACTTACAGGGATTTATGTCAGTGCACACTGACAGGTGGCCACTGAGGTGCAGCAAATGGGCTGGGAAAAAGCAGGAAAAGGTGGCCCAAAGGGTGGAAGTCGTGCTCCTCCCCAGCTGCTCCTGCAGGCTTGGGTGCCCTCTCTGTGCAAACAGAGGCAGGGAAGCCAGAACAGGAAAAACCTGCTGGTGCAAGGCCGGGTTCACATTACCCAAGCTGTTCTAAATCAGGTCACATTTGCTTTGGTTTCAAAGCAGCTGGGCTGGGGAAGGCAGAGATGGCTAAACAACCTGAAGACTGCTTTCAGGCCAAGTTTGACCTGGGCAGAAAGCATGGGAAAGCAGGCATAGGTTCGAGTTCCTGCATGCCTCTAGCTGCCTCCCTGCACCTTAACCTATTTCCAGTGCAAGGTCTGGCCGGTGATTTCAGCCTTTCTGAGCAAACGCTTTTTGTTTCACATTTGCTAGGGGCACGCATACAGGTATTTATCCCAGCCCAGCTGTGAGGTGAGACTCACAAAGGTCAGGATCGCCTCTGTGCACTCGCGCTTCTTTACCTGAAACAGGCATTCAAACAGCTGGCTGAGCCAGTTTGCGGTGTGTGTGCTCCGGACAGGGGTCTGCTCCTGGAAATAGTTCAGTGCAAAGGAATGGCCTCTTGCCTGCCCTAGTTGCTGCAGAGGAGAGCTCTGGGCAGCCATGCAGGTCGGAGCTGCCCCTCTGCAGCAGCTGATGACCGGCTGCAGCATGCTTCTCTTCCTCACCAGAAGCTGGGCCAGATGGCTCATCCTCATCTGATTTATTTATGGGGTTATTATAGCCCTTCTGAAGGCAGCGCTCAGCCTTCCACTGATCGGGATCCTGCATCACAGAGAGGCTGTGTGGTTGCTGCAGCAATGCTGTGCAGGCACTGCTCTTGGGAAGAAGGAGGAAAAAGAAGTTAACAGAGCTGGAGATCAGGTTGTCCAGGACTGATGGCTGTATCTGCTTATGATGCAGTAATAACAATAATTTACCTTTTAATCACAATAATTCATCACAACTCCTTGCAGCTGCCTCATGAATCCGTGCTGCCTATCTCACCCTTCTCATTCAGACATCTGAAAGCACTTCATAAACATTAATTAATAATTCCTCCACACCCCTGCAAGCAAAGTAAACATTACCCCCATTTTGCAGCTCGGGAAGCTGAGTTCACATAAGGAGATAATGATGGAGCAGGGACACGGAGCACAGCGGGCCAGGCTCTCGTCCTTGAACACGTTCAAACTGTGAGTGGTTTTCCAGCAGCAGGAAAGCAGCAGGGAGGGTGATGGCTCACCCTGTGCTGGAGCTGTCTGCTCTGCGGTGACCATAGCTATCTCTCAGCCTCCATCAGTGGGGCAAGCAGCTGACTGTGTGAAGCACCTGTCACTGTTCACAGTGGAACTCTCCCTTTTTTAATGGCTATGTTAATGACCCTAATCTGCTAGTGTGGATGTGGTTAATCCCACAAACATCCCCAGGAGAAGTTCACAAACTGTTCCTGTTCTGCCTCCTCATGTGTCACTTTGCATCCTATCTTAACCTAACTGTCCCCTGCCCAGACTGTGACCATCTGGTTGCACTGTGCAAAGGACAGGCAGCAGGCTCCAGCCCTTTTGGCACAGCAATACCCAAGATAGGGCAGTAACAAGCCAGGCCAGAGCCCACCAGCCCTTGTGGGTGTGACACAGGAGCTGCCATCCTGAAACAAGACACACACTTGGGGTGAAACCTCTGCTGTGTGTGTGGGGCCCCACAGCAGCCTAGCGGGAGTTTTTTTCCAGGAGCAGACTGTTGACTTTTGGAAGCCAAAGGGATCCCAGCATCAGAGCAGGAGGAGGGTTGCGTTTCACAGACAAGTCACGGTGCATTAAATGTAAATGAATCTGCAGCTTGATGGACAAATCAGATCAGCGCTGGGAAACCCAGCTCACGGCAGGGGATGGATTTGTAATGGGTAATAGAGCACCGGTGCACCAATGGGAATGAATGGCCAGAGAGGGAGGCAGCCAGGACTGCGCTGCCTGCAGCACTGCAAGAAAGAGACATCGCGGGCGCTGAGGAGGGAGGTCAGGCTGGATAAACAGCGGCCCTGTCCCCAGCAGAGAATCACTGAGGCATGAAGAAAAACTCTAACAGCTGCAATGCTGCTTTTGAACCTCCTAGTAAAAAGGGGGTCAGAAGGTCAAAACTTTCAATGCCTCTGTGAAGGAGGGAACGTTTCCCGGCAAGGCTTTGAAAGCCCCTCACTAAATTAGCATGACCACACTGCTAAATGCTTGGGAAACCCGGACTGCTCGGGTCGCAGGCTCCCCCAGAAGCGGGAAGGCAAAGAGCTGCTGCATTCCCATGCTCAACGACATAATTAATGGGGCTATTTCCCATTACACGAAGGCAGATATTGAGAATCCTATCCAGCACCTGGATGGGAAATAAAAGCCCATTGGATGTGCTCTGTGCATCCTTTCTCCGCCGCCTTACCTCCTGACACCACCGCCCTTTCTCCTTTCTATTTCTACCTCTTGTTTTCTGTCTCCTCCTTTCTACTCACCATCTTCTTGGCCTTCTCTGCTGCTCTCGGTGTCATGCAGCTCACTCATGCAGTGATATGTGGGGACAGGGGTAAGAGATGCCAAGAGCCACAAGCCAGAGCACTGCTCACCCTCAGCTGTACACAGGGACCATACTCCTCAGCTGGATGGGAAATCAGGAGCTGCAGCCTACCAGCCTCACTTCTTTCTGCATTTACTGCTTCTTTTGTGAGAGCACTGATCCACATTCTGAACTATTTGCCTCCACTTTGAATGTAGATTTTACTAGTAGATTTTCCAAGAGCTAGACAGCAGACAACGCATGTTTCTGCTGGATGGTGCTAGGAGGGACCCTGAGATCTCTGGCTGTTATCCCACCGCCTGCTTTTTCCCAGCACTGCCTTTGCACTCAGCTCCCGTTTACCTGTGCTGTGGGTTTCCTAGGCACAACTTTTTGTGAGATCCTTTGCACATCATCCTCTTCACTGCTCCCACTGCTGCAGGTGTGGAAAGCAGATAGGCACACACAGACACAGCAGCTGCTGTTATTGCTTTTGGAAAAGTGCTGTATGTCTACAAGGTACAATCCAAATAGAAAACCAGTATAGCCCCACAGCCATAAGTGCTGCTGTCTGGAGTGCTGCAATCCTGCAGGCTGCTGTTGAGCATCTCTATCCCTATTACAGGGATACCCCTATTACAGGGATAGAGATAGTTGCAGAAGACAAGGGCTCAGCAGATTTCCAGGATGGCTGCAAAAGCAGAATGAGTACTTCATTGAATGAAGCAGGCTGGGAGATGTATCACGTTGCAGAAGGCTTGTTCTTAAAGGAGAAAGGCCAGCCTTCTGGAAGGAGGCAGGTGCTGTCCTGGCAGATCTGACCCAAGTAAGCAAGGCTGAGGTGGGAAGAGTGGGATATGGTTTGTGGTGCACTGCAAAGCTCTGCAGCTCCAAGCCCCATTTCAGCTCCACTGTGATGCTGCGGTATCTTTACTTTTCATTCCTCTTGTTGTCCTAGAAACAGAGCAAAAAATTCTTCCAGGCAGGCCCTTTTGTTACACTCAAGGCAGCATCTTGTCTCTCAGCGAAAAAAAAATAAATGCACCATTACATAATAAAATCCTTGGGAGAAAAATAACAGTGGTTTCAAAGCCTTCTAAAGAAACCTGAAGAAACTTCACATACTCCAAACTTTCCTGAAGTCCATCCTAGGAGTGCTCCGTACCTGAAAGGGCCAGTGGGCAATTCACAGGGTGAGCAACACGAGGGAAAATGGGAAGTGGTGGAGGGGATCTGTGTTCAGTCCCAGCCTTGTAAACCCTGCTATTCATTCATCCTTTACTCCCTAAAGCAGGAAGCAGAAAAGGAATTGTCTTTCTTTTGCACTGAGTCATCACTGGGTTTTTGGTCAGGTCTTGTGAGCTCAGAGCCTCTCAGGCTGGTAAGAATGCCACAGACATCTGCAAAGGTTTCCGTAGGAAGGCACAGCCTGGCCCAAAGCACGATCGACCCCAAAGCACAAAGTACCTGAGCTGCATTTTCCAGGCATGCCCTGCCTGCCTGTAGGATAGCCTGTCACGCAATTACGGGCCATGGTTTATTTATGGCCACATCCACGGTCACTGTCCTCCCTTCGGCTTTAAGTTACAGCTTTTAAGCTGAGGGGACTCTGCTGAAAGAGCAAGTCAGTGTGTCACATGGCACTGACACTGCAGGGAAAGCTGTTCCCTTATAGCGCTCCCCTGGAATTGCTGGGATTTCAGGGGAGGTGTATTTACCTGAGAAGGAAGGCCTTTTGCTGGGGAAATGTGCCCTTCTGCAGGCTGGGCCAGATATATCTGTATTTATGGGTTTGGTTTTGTGCAAACATTTTCTGTTCTTTAGAAAGCCTTCATGCAAGGACACTTCTGGTTGCATTCCTGAGCACATCAGCCTAACAGCATCATTTTCTTTTGGGAAACTCGGGTGGAGTTACCACCTCTTCCGCAACAGGAAAGCTGTCAGAGAAACCAAAGGACTGCTCGATTACAACTCAACTGCTCAGGATGCTGAGATAGCTCTGCACTTCTGAAGGCAGTATGGCTGCTCAGTGTACAATGAGCATGCAACTTTCCAAAACCCTGAGGTGCATCTTTTCTACATAACCTGCTGCGTGTCTCAGCAGCATTTTGCAAGGCAATGGCTTCTGGTGCCATAAAGACCCATGAGATTTTGGCTTCCAATAAGGCTAAGTAGCTCAGAGAAGCCATTTTCTCAGGTGTACAATGAAATCTCACTGCTGGTCTCTAATCATATCTGATCAGAGCAATGAAAGATTCTTCTCCTCTTCTTTTTTTTCTTTTTTTTTTTTTTTTCTTTTTTTTGTCAGGTTCCCACCTGGGAAGAAAACCCAGAGAAGAAGAGATGAGCACGAACACAATATTGTTATTCCTGGGTCCATCTCTGCCGATGGCCCCGGTGCCACCAGTGTCTCAGCTTCAGGAATAGATCAGCATGGGGTTAGGGATTCCAGGGTCTCTCTAGTCCACAAGGAGCTGGAAGTTCTGAGCACCTTTATCTGTGTCCTCTGGATGCCTCGAGGAGCAGAGAGCAAACGTGGATGGGGGATTGCAGTGTCATTTCAGCTTGGAAGTGCAGTATGAGAGGTCTGTTTGTTTTTTCCAGCCATAGCTTTACCTTTCCAGAGATTTTCAATCTCTTTACAAGGTGCTGAAGGTAAAAAGATTTCAAACTGTGAATCTTTTTATTACAAGACAGGGAAAGGCAAGCGTCCTAACTCATGGCAAGGGAACCTCTGCTCAGCTTGTGTCTGATAAGGATCTGGGAAGAGTATCCAAGCTAATAAATAAGATATGTATCTCCCAAGAACAGCTTTTGCTGTTTTCCTATATGAATGCTTGTTCCTTCTGCACCATGAGCTCTCCAGGGCATGGCCCGTGTTACAAAGTGCCAGCTGCATTATCTGATTGTAGGAGATAATAATTATGAGGAATATGTCAGAACAACAGAAAACTTCATTTAAAAAAAAAAAGAAAAAGAAAAACAATTAAAGCTGCCGAGTGACAACCACATACTTCTGTATTGCATCACATACTAGTCCCAGCAGCTTCAGTGCAGAGAGCTGAGCAGTTAAGGATGTCCTAAGCCTGGTGAGCCCCACATGAGGTGTGGATTATTCCAGCAAGTGTAGGGTAGCACTCATTGCATTACAGCAGCAGGATGGGAGGTAATGGCCGTAAGTTTCACCAGAGGAGGTTCAGGTCGGATATCTGGAAAAATTTCTTCTCTGAAATAGGGGGTGAGGAACTGGCACAGGCTGCTCATGGAGGTGAAGGAGTCACCATCCCTGGAGGTGTTGAAATAAGGCACTGAGGGACACAGCTCAATGTGCACGGTGGGGGTTGGCCAGCAGTTGGACTAGATGACCTCAGTGGTTTTTTCCAACCTTAACGGTTCTGTGATGCTATGAAGCAGATGCTTGCATGGCCCTGCAGCCCTGTGAGGCAGTGGGAAGCCACCCAAAGGTGTCCATCAGCACGCTGCAGGAGGCCATCTCCCACCCCTTCTCCCCTCGCTGCCCGCAGCTTATGGTGAGGTGAGGGGCACACAGGTGAGCGGCCTCAGCGGGGCCCTCTGCTCTTCCAAAGCCTCCAGGGTGTCGGCAGGCACCTTTCTTTCCCCAAACCTGTCCAACCCGTCTCTCTCCCGGCATGCTTCCTCCTTAGCGTGTGCTTAAAGCTCCCGAGCAGCCAAAACGCAGCGTCCTGCAGTCCCTCACCCCAGCTGTTGCAGGCTGCCTCCTCAGGTTCCAGCAGCGGTGGCAGCCCCATGGCAGAGCCTGATCCTCACAAGAGGGTTTCATTGCTTTGATGAAGCGTTCCATTTGAACGTGAGGAATATCTTCTTCACCGTGAGCGTGACTGTGAGAGCACTGGAACGGGCTGCCCACAGAGGTTGTGGGATCTCCTACTCTGGGCGTATTCAAGACCCGCTTGGATGCTTTCCTTTGCAGCCTGCTGTAGGAAAGCTGCTTTAGCAGGGCGCAGGACTGGGGGACACACGGGGGTCCCTTCCAGCCAGGAGCCGGATGCGATGTTATTGTGATTCGAAACACATAAATAAATAGATGGAGGATGGATGGATAACAGATCCACAATTGGAGACCCGGAGGCAGAGGGTGCGCGGGGGGAGGGGCGGGGCTCACCTGGGCGAGGGGCGGGGCCGGGGGCGGGGCTTCACGAGAGGCGGGGCCGGGGCGCGGCGGGGCTGCGGGGCTGCGGCGGCTCTGCGCTGCGGAGCGGGGCCGCGGGAGGAGCGGCGGCGGCAGGTGAGTGCGCCTTGGGTTTCGTTCCTTTCCGCTGCGGCCGGAGAGCTCACGGGGAGCCGCTTACTGCCCCGCGGCACCGGCCGGCGGCGCGACCCGTGTCCGCGGCCGGCCGAGCCCCGGGAAGGGCGGCGGGGCCCTTCTGCTGCAGTTACAGCTACAGCTGCGCCGGGGCCGCCGGCAGCCCCGTGGGGTCTGCGGTACTGGGGGAATGGAGCTGGAAAGCGGGGCTTTGCTGCCTCACCTCTTTTTCCACGCCGCCTCCTCGGCCCGGCGGTGCAGGTGGTGCTGGCCGCGGTCTGCCCCGAAATAAGTTGGGAGCAGTTTCCAGAGCAACTGCAGCTATTTTGGTTGATTTTTCAGCTTGAAGGGGCTGGCTCGGGAAGGCTCTAATCCCATTATTTTGGGGCTGTGGAGTGAAATAAGCGCTCGGCGAGGTCAGCCTCGCAGCGCAGGGAGGAGGGGAGGCCGCGATCTGCCGTTGGGGCCGTGGAAACCGGTGTCTGGAAAGGAGCCGGGGACCTGCGCTCGTTGTGGCAGCGTGTGCTGAGCAGCTGGAGCTTGGGGACGGGAGCGTCGGGGTGTTCCTGCTGTCCCCAGCCCCTGTGCCACCAGCACGGCACGCCAAAACCCCGCTCCGAGGAGCGGCACTGCAGAGGAATAGCGTCGGGTAAAGCAGCCGCTGTGGCTTCGAGGTCTCAGCCGTGCGCGTTTGGGGTGTCAGTGCATCCACCAAGAGAAGCAGTGTGCAAGTCTCCCCTCTCCTCTAAGGGAAGGAAAGGCAGAGATGGCTCCAGATCCCCCAGCAGGGCGTGGAGAGGGGTTACATTCCTCAGGCACGGGGCTAAGATAAGCGCTGGGCTCCTTGCTGCATACTTCTGATGCCTTCTGTGAACTCCAGTGGCACTCAGCAGGTTGTTTTGTAACTTCTTGAAGCACGCTGCGGGCAGGCAAACCAACTCTGCCCTGTCACCATACTTTGCACTGAATGCTAAAAGCCCCAAAGGGAGCTTGGGGATGGTACTGCTGGGGCAGAACAGGTGCATCACGATGGCATCGTTTGTTGGGATTTGTCATGGATGGGACTCAAGTCCGAATCACTGAATGGCTTTGCGGAAAAGGTGCAAAGAGGAGGGAGGGAGCTTTGGCTGCTGCTCACTCTGAGCTGGGTCAGGCTCCAGGGGATGCTTAGGCAGGCTCACTGAGCAGGCAGCCGGCCCTGCAAATGCATAGCGATGGTGTTAAAGGCACCCTCCAGCTCTCCCTCTTCAAGCGTAGCACTGCATGGTCATGCTCCTCGTATGACAAAATATGCAGCTTTTTTTTGGTGGTGGGGGGAGAGGTTGCGTGCCTTTTATCAGGAGTGGCTGAGTGCAAAGCATCCCCAAGCACTTCTCGCCCTGCTTATCTGGTGGTGCTGAGGAGGGGGCTGCTGACTCCTTGTGGTGCAGGGAAGCTCATCCCATTGGTGCTGGCTGGAATGCCAGGAATCCCCCCCACCTCCCTGGCACCTTTATCTGCTGGGAAAGCCCCGCATCATGCCTGACCCCTTTTGGTATATCTCCCTGCTGCTACCCTGTGCCTCTGAAATAGGTAAAATGGTAAGTGAGAAGTTCCCACTAGCATAAATCTGCTTAAAGCCTTTTTGTAACTTTCTGATAAAAGCATCCTGGGGGATGCTCAGGGGTGGTCAGAGGAGCACCTTCCCCACAAAGTGAGGATGAAAGGCTGGGACAGAGCAGGCTGTGCTCTGAAACCCATGTCTCCTGGCCAGGGGGTTTGAATCCCATTTTCATTATTATTTTTTCTCTTTGAAAAGAGAAGCGAGTTACAGCTATGCTTGGTTGCTTTGGATACCTGCAGGCCCAAGTGAACGTGCTGGGGAACTTGCCAGCCTTGCCAAAGCCTTTTGGCAGCAGGTTGGGGCTAGTGAAAGCGGCTGGAGTGAATCATCTGAGGGTGCTTCGCTTGCTGCTTTTTGAGAGGTAGCTTGACCAAAAGAGGTAGTGGTGTAATTACTGAAGATACCAGGGTTACTGCTTGCAAGAGCTTCTGTGCCAAAGTGTAGAACATCCAGGTAGAATGTGCCTTCTACCCATAAAGTGGAGATTGGTGTTGTGGTTGCCTTCACCCTTGTATTATGCTGCAGAGAAATGCTGCCAGAACATCTGCCAGAGACTCCACTAGCTCACCTCTAGGTTTTAATCGTGTCATCCTGTCCTTTTCCTCCTCTCTGATGTGGGAGGTGACCCAAGTATCCTGCTGTCTGCCTGCATGTGGGGTAATGATGCTTTGGGATCGCATCCAGGTTTAGGTTGTACGCGTGGCACCACTCAGCAGGGTCACAGAATCATAGAATCATTAAGGTTGGAAAAGACCTTCAAGATCACCAAGTCCAACCGCTAACCAATCCCCACCATGCCCACCAACTATGTCCCTCAGTGCCACGTCTGCATGCAAGGTAAGCTAGAAGGAATCCCTCTTGAGGATGGGTTGTTCTACACCTAGGCTTAAAGGTGTTAGGGATGCCTTCAGTATTAGCTCTTTGTGTGTGTGGTTTTTTTTAAGAGCATCTTTTTAAGGGATGTTCCTCTATCTGTTCTGACTTGTTTATGCCCTTGTAAACCTGTGCAGTCAAATTAAGTCATAAGTGTGTCTACATGCAAGGTTTTAAAGAAAACCCTATTATTGTAGATGACTGCTAACAATTTCATGTCCTTCCATTTTTCAGCTGCCAAGCTCATGAGCTTCTAAAAGCAGCTGATTATCTTGCTTGTTGTTGGTTGGAGTCAGCACTTTCTTGAGGGCTGGGGTGCTTCCAGCTGCCCCAGGCTAGTCATCTAGAATAACTTGTTGCTTCAAAAAAAAAAAAACCTCTTACCTGAAGACATGGGTGGGTCAGCCCTGAGCTGGAAATGCTGGAGCAGGCAAACACTGCCTGAATTTGGGATCGTTTCCTCTGCTGCTTCTTAACCTGCACTGAAGCATAGAACCTGCCAGAGCTCTTGATGTTAAGGGCTACATCTCCAAACCTCCCCGTGGCCCTAAGGTGCCTTCTGCGCTTGAGAGGACTGAGGACAGGAAGGGCTCTGGGAACAGTGTGCAAGTTGGAGCAGGTCAGGTGTCTTTGGTGCCTTGGCACTCGTAATAGCACTTCAGGATCAGATTCCCCTATTGTGTAGCTACCTGGATGATAGGTGGAGGAAGGCCCTGGAAGAGCATTTATAGGGTTGTTGGTGGTTTAAAAGGTTCCTGCCAGGAATTGCTTTTCCAGCAGGTGAGAGCATGTGTTGGGGAGCTCATCACTGCCTCTGGATGCTTGCCCAAAGCTTCTGGTGATGTGCAGGAGTTGGATCAACACCAGAGGTATTTCTAAATAGGAATAAAGACAAGGTGGTTTTGGAGGCTTTGTGGTTGCTGTTTTCACTTGTTGATGTTTTTTTCCAGGTTCAGCACTCTTTTCTGTGAAGAGTCCAATGTGTTTGTGGTGAGAAGGCTGGGGTGGACAAGGAGGTGACCTTGTAACTCTTGGTACATTTCCCGATTAGGGAATGGCATGGAGCTCCATCGAGGGGGGTCAGGTTGAGTGTTAGGAAAAGGTTCTTCCTCAGAGAGTAGCAGGCACGGATCCAAGCTGACAGAGTTCAGGGAGTGTTTGGACATCGTTCTCAGACATAGGTTGGGATTTTGGGTGGCCCTGTCTGGGGGGTTGGACTCGATGATCCTTGTGGGTCCCTTCCAACTTGGGCTGTTCTGTGATTTTATGAGACCTGCAGAAAACTGGACTTAGTTCCACCCAGCAGCAAAGTTTTCTCCCGGAACACGCAGTTCAGTCCTCGGTGTTTAGGTTTTTAATGATCTGAGGGCATACAGAAGTTAGGGTAAAATGTTCAAAAGGCTCAGCTTCCAGCAGCAACCTGTGTAGAGCCTGAACTGCATGCAGCTTGAACATCCAAACACTTCTGAAAACCCAAGATTTTGTTGCAGTTCGGTGTTCAGGACATTAAAATAGGCCCAGCAAGCTTAATCTTCACTGCTTCCATTTGACTTTGTAACACTGTCTTGTTGAAAGAGACTGATTTGTACCTCCTGATGGATGGCTCCCTGCTCCGTGCCCAGGCCCTTGCCAACATTTATTTTTGCAGAGCTGTTAACCAAAATGCAAATGTAGTTTTGTGGATAGCCTCCTGTGTTTTTGTGCCAGATAAGGGATGGAGTTGCCTGTGAAGATGCGCCTCTATTTTAGTGCTCTGAAGAGCTTGTTATCTCCGTGTGGGTCAGGTTGAGACTGATGGCACCTTTGTCTAATTAATCACATGTTGAGGTGCTGTGAAAGCAGACCTCTAAAATACACAAGTGTCTTATCAAAGGTTTCAACCTGGATTAATTCTGGGCCTTTTGTTTGTTTGACTCAGTGTCTGTGACGGAGAGAGAAAGAAAGGAATAATTTCAGCTCTCTACAAATGGTCATTAAAGGCCTTTTTAATCCTACAAAGTTATAAATAAACATCCACGGCAGCGTGCACCTGCATATTCATTAGAGCATCCTCGGCGCTCCCTCCTGGGGCCCTGCAGTGTGTCCTTGGCGTGCGGCTGTGCTCCAAAGAGGGCAGGAAAACTGAGTTACTCTGGAAATGGAAAATAATCTGGAAGGTTATCTATGGTTTTTCATTGGTTAGTTTAATTGCCTTTTCCCCTGTAAAGGGAGTTGGAGTGATGAGAGGATCGCTGCTGGCAACTCTCCTTTTGGAGCCTGGGAAGCAGGCTGGGGAGGGAGAAGAGAAGAGAGCAATATTTCGGGGTCATCTGGCTGCTTTGTGTGCTTGTAGGGCTATGTGA
Source organism: Chrysolophus pictus (assembly GCA_037305975.1). Lineage (NCBI taxonomy): Eukaryota > Metazoa > Chordata > Aves > Galliformes > Phasianidae > Chrysolophus > Chrysolophus pictus. The sequence continues at coordinate 16,011,304 of CM074580.1, read as the reverse complement.
CCAGCCTGAACTTTCCTATAACTCTATGGAAATGAAATTCTCCATTTCTTTGAGGTGAGATGCAGAGAACCGCAGGGCAGTCTGTGAGTGCTGTCCTTGCAGCTGGTCTAGCTGCATCTCCTCATCTCTGCGCAGGACCACAGCCATGTTGTTAGAGAAAAACCAAAGCTGTAACTCCAAGAGTTTGGTGATGCTGCTCTCAAAATCTCAGGTTTCTCTGACAAAACAGCAAGTGCCCTTGATGGATGTCTCTGCCATGGCTGCCTCTCCCTAATGCTGTCCAGACATGCTGTCAGTGTGCTCACTCAGTTATCTCCTTCCTCTCTTCACTTTGCACACACGGTCACTTCAAACAACATAGGACACCAGGTCACAGGATGGATGCACCACCCACACAGAGAAGTAATCCATTTTAGTGGAGTTAATAAGGTAAAATGTTTGGAGTAGACAGTAGAAGTGGTCTATCGCCCATCAGAGCTCTGTTGCCTAATAAGGCCTTTTAAATCATACAGCTATTTCCAGAAAGCAGCAGAAGTAGTCTAAGGAGAGCAGCAATAATATCCCCTTAAAAGTTTTTATAGGGACTGATTCCCACTTTCCCCATGTCAGCCCATGGCAAGCAGATAGTTGAAGTATTTCTGAGTATTTCCAAGGACAAAGCAGGCTCCTGCATCTCCAGATTTGCAGCATTCCTCTTGCATCCCACGTCATGATAAACAGAAACTGTTTTCTATCTTGAAGAATGGTCTGCATGTAATAACTGGGGAATATTCATGAGTTACATTGTGCTCCTCATCTCACCTGCTGTGGGAGATGGAGATGCTGAAGTTCCTGGCAGGTGCATGCTGAAGTTGTGTTGTCTCATAGCCTCCAGACCTGGCGTGCACTCAGCACAGCTCGTACTCCCCAGAGTCCTGCTTCTAAGGAAGAAGGGAGGTTCAGGTTGAATATTAGAAAGAATTTCTTCTCAAAAAATGGTGGGCACTGGGACAGGCTGCCCAGGAATTGTGGAAATACAATTAAAAAAGTAAACACCTGGATGGTGTTTACTTAGGAGGGTAATACTTAGGGACATGGTTTAGTGGGCAATATTGGTGGGAGGTGGAGAGTTGGATGGGCAGCGTCTGCAGCATGAGCTTTGCTCATGACAGCTGGAAAGCAAGCACCAGATTTTTATATTAAAAGTCAAAGCTTTGGGGGGAGTTCAGCCCTGAGAGGTGTTGAAGTCCAGTCATCCAGGCTGATCCGGGCCAGCCTGGATACAAAAGGTGCCAGACCCATTCTGTGCTGGGAGGTGGATACTTAAGTGCTTTCCCAGCCTCTTCTCTGAAGGGCTGAGCATTTTGGTGGGCTCATTGCAAAAGTGAAGATGAGTGTGGAAGTACAAGATCTGACTTATGTGTAAGAGCCTTTCTTCTCTCCTCCAATCTAGATGATGCTGCTAATTTTTCTTCACTCCCTTGGGAAAAAACTGCCACGGATTCACTCCTGTCTGCTTTCATGTAGTTACTCTTCACTAGTGTGTCTGAGGTTGATCATAATGATTACAGCAATAGCAGGTGCTGCTCATGTTTTCCTCGGAAACCTTAATCTTTATGGCTGACTTTAATAGCCAGCCTTGTTCTCCTCCCCCCTGAATAGCTACCATTAGTGCTGCTTGGGAGAAATACGGTGCATTAAGGACAGTCCTTCTAGGCTGTGTGCATGCACACACTCATCCATTGCGCATCCATCTGGCCAGCTTTCATAGTTTGCAGCAGTTGTTGTTGTTTTTGCTTGTTTGTTTGTCTTTTTAGGTTTTAATTTATGACTTTTCATTTGGTGCCCCGTGGTCTGTGCTTCGCTCATCATCAGTGGGGCTCTGGGGAGGTACGTGACATGCCTGCAGTCTTATCATTGCCCGTGATTATTGACATTGCAACACTGCTTTGCTGGCATCAGGGCAGGATGTGGTTAGCCATTAATTCCTCTGCAACTCTAGGATGGGGCACTGTGGGACCCAGCCCAGGTACCCCTGTCACCTCCTGCCTTGGTGAACTCCATAAGATGTGGCTGCTCAGATTTTGGTCTTGGCTTGTTTTTGGTTTTGTTTTTTTTTTTCCCCTAGAAATTCCCAAGCTGCTCTTAGATGCAGTTTGCAAAGCATTTGAGTGGATTTCAAAGCTTGAAGGCCACAAAGGCTCCCACATCTGGAGCTGGGATGGGGTGAGGCTCCTGCAGTTTTGGGCACATCACCAGCCTGCCAGGGCTTGAGCCTCCCTCACTCAAATCATTACCAGAGTATGTGACATTGGGGACATTTCCCCATCATGAGCAGCCACTGGCCTTGAGAGTATGCCTCAGGTTTGCTGGTGTGGGCTTGCAGCTCCCTGTAATTTGCAGGGGGAAAGTGGAGCAGAGCGTCCCAGAGCCTCTGTTTTGTTCATAATGGAAGGTTGCTTGCATGGGGCAGGCAGGATGTTGCTTGTGGCTTTCCATAAGTGTGCCTTCTCTAAGATGCTAGTGCTGGCACAGGACTGGTTTGGGGTTCCAGGGTACTTGTAAGGTGCTCTCAAGGTCTGTGGCCTTGGTCTCAAGTGATGTTTTAGCTCTTGAATGCTACAAGTGCCAAATGATTGAGTCTTCTCTCATATAGATCTTCAAGCTCCTTTGCATGCAAAAAGCTCTGGAAACGTGACTGTAACTTGTACAGAAGCTGAGTGCTGCTTCTGTTTTTCACACAGCAAAAGCCACCTGCTACGGGAGCACGACAGAGCTGGGCTGTGACTGGGGTTTTTCCTGGAGCATGTGGGTCCTTTGTGTAATGCGTTGCTCGCAGCTTTGGTACACAGGGGACACTGCGGCTGCAGAATGACAAAGGAAGGACAGGATGGAAGCTGCCTTTGGGCTGCCATCATCAGTGACACAGCGAATGCTCTGGTAGGACCTGTTTCTCCCTCCTTGAGCTCCTGTGACCTCTACCAGCAGCTCATGGAGTCACAGAGCTAGGGCAGGGCTTTGCTTCATGCTCTGTGGCAGTAGGAGTGTTACCACAGTCTGTTGCAGTGCCTTTTCCTTCTATTTGTCCTTCTCCAGTGCTGCTCACTTCTACCTTTGTGCAGGTTTCCTTTGCTCAAAGAACTGCTCTATTCCTGAGGTTGGCCCAGGCCAGACATCTTGTTCAGGGCCCTGGCTGATGTTGTTCCCCCCACATGTGACTTGCTGACCAGACACAGAACTACAGTTAGCACTGAACCATGTCCACCACCGTGACTCTATCACTTGGCCTGTGATAGACGTGGCAAGGAAGGCCCAGAAGAGCTGTGCCATTCCTGCAACACCATGTGAAGAGTTGATGATGCTCCTCAAAAAGAAGGATCCAAGGCAGGAGAAAGCTGTCAGTGGCCTAAAGGGGAGCCCAGACCACAATCCTTCCCCACCCTTTGGGGTTGGGCTGCAGGATGGGCACCATCATGAGGCTTTGGTCCTCTGTAGACCTTCCCCTGCTGTGGCTTGTAAGCCACTGCGCTTTCCCTGGTGCCGGTCCTTTCTGCTCCCTTGTAACAGGAGGTTTCAGTTCTTCAGGAGGGTTTTAGCAAGTGGTGGCAGTGCTCAAGCAGGCATTTCTGTCCCAGCAGCTTGCAGCGGTTTTGCACATGGGCAAGGAAAATCTCTTCCTTTCAGAGTTCAGGAGCTGGGCTGGTACCTTGGGCAGGGAGGGACCTGGGAAGTGTTACATAGCTACTGGATGTGTCACCGCAGCAGCTGATCACGGTTAGTGAGTCACTGCCAGCACTCAGACATGCAGGATGGCAGCACGTGGCTGCTCCTGTCGCCACTTGCTGTTTACTTGTGTGGTTTTTTTCCTTCTTCTCCTGCTGCTTGAATAGTTTCCTGTGGTGTGGGATCACACGTGTGGGTTGCTTCCTACGTGCCTGCCTTTCCCAGCTCTGCACGTTTCCTTCCATCTCCTTTCATCTCCTGGGGCTGGGCTTTGTCTCCATCCATGGTCACCTCAAAGCCACCTGATCCCAGCAGGGTGTCCTGCCCCATCCACAGCACACCTGGGTCTCTGAAACATCCTCTTTAGGCTTCCAGTCCCCTGGAAGCTCCCAGCAGTGGTGCAGAGTGGCAACATTTCTGGCTTTGCCTGTTTTCTCCTTTCTCCTGGCCAGTCCCAGTTCCCTGTTCACCTCAGGGCGGTGAGGACATCCCTGCCTGTCTGCAGACCCTTTTTGGGGGATTGCTTTGAGGCACATCCTGTCACCAGGATTGTCCCACCATCCATGCATCCTGTGATGCTCAGCAGGTGAAACCGCCATCCAGGTAAATCTCTGCCAGCCCTGTGGCAGGAGCTGGGCATGGGGCCACTGTTGGGGTTAACAAGGGAAGAGAAGCCTAGGAGGATTTCATCCATGTTTATCAAGCACAGCAGCCTTAATTACAGGCTGAAAACTACTTGTGCATGTTTGAATTTGGATCCAGAGGCACTCCTGTGGTGCAAACACAGATTTCAAAGCCTGGCTGCGCACTTGCCCTGGCACAACTTGCTAGCAGGGCTTCTCCTTACTGCTGGTGTTTCAGCTCTTCAGTCAGTAAAGCAAACAGAAAACCTGACCCCCAAACAGAAGCTCTGCTAGAAAACACGCTTGCTGCTGCATTTAAAGGTGATGTTTTCTGTGCTCTGTTTAGCTCTGCCTATGTGGGGTCCAGATCTTGATGGCACAGGATAGCGTACCCTTAGATGCTCTGTGCTGGATCCTCTTCTGGCCCTTCCCTTCTCACCACTGTGAGGAGCTGTGGCTGTCCCCAGGAACAGGGGTAGTGCTTGTGAAATCTGCCCATTCCATCTGCTGCTTAGATCTGTTCAGCTCACATCACAAAATACCTCAATTAGCAGGAGGACCTTTCTCTTTTAAGTAAAGTAATCCAATTGGACAAGAGGGAATGGCCTTCAGTTGTGCCAGAGGAGGTTCAGCTTGGATGTTAGAAAAAATAACTTATCCAAAAGAGTGGTGGTGCAGTGGCACAGGCTGGCCAGGGGAGGTAGTTGAGTCACCGTCCCTGGAGGTGTTCGGGAGCTGTGGAGATATGGCACTGAGAGATGTGGTCAGTGGGCATGGTGGGGGTGGGCTGGGTGTTGGACTTGGTGATCTTAGAGGTCTTTTCCAACCTTAATGATTCTCTGATAATCTGAAGTTGGCTTCAACGCCCAAGCTTTAAAATCCATGTGAGGGTGAAGCTTTGTTCAAATCTAGACTGAACATTTTCTGGGCTTGGTTTTTTCCAACTTAGACTGAGATGCAGCAAAAAATAAAGCTGTAAGATCTGGGAGTGTTAATTTATTTAATTTTTTTCATGTCAGCATTTGAAATTCCAACTCCCAGTTAGGAAATTTGTTGAAGAAATTGTATGAATCATCCATACCATCAATTTAGGACCAAGCACATGGGAAGGGAGCAGAAAATTAGTCACTTTGTTAATCTGCTTCCAATAAAAGTTATTTAGAAATCCATAGAGGGGGTGAGGGGGGAAATAAATAAAAATGAGAGCAGCTTTTGGGAGCACTGTAATGCATCCCTATGCTGGCACCACAGCCACCCGCTCGCTTCTCTGCACTGTTTTGGAGCACTTCCCCGCTCCTTGGTTTGTGGTCAAAGGGACTATCAGAAAAGCTCTTCCTCACCTTCACATTTAGAGGGTGGGAAGCTGCTGGGCCATGGAAGCTTTTATAGCAGCCAGGATAATGCTGCTGTGGAAGAGCAGATAATGTCGGGTGAGTCCTACCTCTGTGAAAACAAACCCTTCTGCCTCTGGGTTCTTTCCAAGTCTGGAGAGAGTGTTCAGGAGGAGCAGAGGTCGAGGGGCTGGTTCAGGCTGCAGGACATTGGGAAGCTCATTAATAGGGCTTGGAGAAGCAGGGAAGGATGTGGAGCTAACAAAGGGTGAGTGTGGTCAAGGGAGAGCTGAGGAATTGCTGTCCTGGATCCAAGGACGAGCTTTGCATTCTTCTTAGCTATAACCTGCTCTCTGAATTACCACTGTGGGAAATCCAAAGGGTCGCTTTCCCACCACCTCGTTCAGGTTGAAGCCGAAACTCCTCCACAAGAGGCAGAAGGCCGCGTCACACCGCTCCCTGCTTTTCGGTGCTGTGGGCCAAATGCTGGTAAATGATTGCTGGAGGCACTCGGCCGAGGCGGGGCCAGAGCTCGGTTTGCACCCAAACAGGTGCCTCTACCCCCGCAGCACCTCCGGGTGTCCCACAACTGGACCCAGCACCATTCATCATCCCTCGCCTCACCAACTGCTGGTGTTTTGGGTGAGGAAAGGTGAGTCCTCTTCCTTTCACATGATGATCCTCAGCTGGCTGGTTTCGCTTATTTATTTTCAAACTAGCCACTCCTGGCCTGTGCTGGGGCTCTGCCGCGGGATGAACCTTGCTGGGGAGAAACCTGGCTCCGTGAGCAGTTCAGGTCTTGTGGTTAGTGCGTGGCTTTCCAGGACATTCCACCACCCCACACTTGTGTTGCTGTGCTGTTCCCCAGCACGGTGGTGACCTTGTGGTGGGTTTTAGGGTGGTGCCCAAGGTCAGCAGTGTGGCCGAACTTTGTTCCGTGGCGGGGGTGGGTGCTGGATTAGCTGGCTGCTCACAGCCAGTCCAGAGCACACAGCAGGACAAAACCCAGCCCGAAACCAGGCTGGGCACCACCTTGCAAACACGGTGCTCAGTAGATCCACCGTGTGCAGGACCCAAGGTCCTTTGTCACTGCCGGTTTCACCGTTGGCACTGCCAAGTCAAACATAGGTGAGCTCAGCAGGGAGGTGTCCATGCTCTGCTCCCATTGCCGTTCTGTGGCTAATGGCAATGCGAATGGGGCCAGCTTGTTTTGCAGCAAGTCCAAAAACACCGTGAGTAAAATCTGAAAATTAGGGATTGATTACTCCGCCGTGGTTGGTGGAGAGGTTTGTGTTGGATCAGCTAAGTGCTCCCTGGGGCGTGGATTTGGCTTTTGGGCTTGTTCTTCAATAAGTTGTTCTGTTCTGGTACCGTCAGATCTCCCATTGAGAACAGCACTGTGAAACCATCTTTCTCCAGGCTTTTCCTGGCCTTGTTGTGTGACAGCTACAATTTATTGTTGCTGAAGGTGGGAACCTTTCAGATCTTGCTTTGATTTCTCAAGTATGCAAAAAAAAAAAAAAAAACACCCCAAAACCTGTTTTAACCCTGGGAATGGAAGGAAGGAGAGGAACTGATGAGCTGGGTTAAGTTTGGAAAGCAGGTTGGGACCCTTTGGACAGAGCACATGGAAATTACACATATACCTTCCTCTGCCTGATGTCCTCAGGCTTGATGCTTCAAAGATTTACAAAAAAACCATAGGGGGAAGAAGGTCATTTCAAGAATGTTTAAAACAAGGGTAAACTTTGAATTCTTTGAGTTTCTTTGTGTGGATTCTATTTAGTCATAGAATCATTGGATTTGGAAAAGACCTCTAAGGTCATCTAGGCCACCCATTAATCCATAACTACCACGTTGGACAAGTCATCCCTTAGGAGCTGCAGTTCTTCAGCTGCTGGAAAATGCAGGAGCTGCCCGTGCCCATGAGAACAGGTGTCAGCACCAGGTGGGTGCTGTGTCAAAAAAGGTGGCCAAGCTCCCTCCCTGTTTAGCAATGCTAAACACAGTCTTGCTGCTCTTAATTTGTGATTGCCATTAGGATGTCGTTACACTGACATTACTGAAGGCTCATTTTCAGTAAAATAGCATTTCTCACATGCTTTCTCATCCCAACCTGGCTCTGCAAAGAGTTTTGTATATCAAGAGGCATTTTTTTTTCTCATTTTTTAATCCCCCTCCACTGGAGATGGAGTTAGATAGATTACAATGCGCTCTGTCTGCACCTTCTCTCAACTTCCCTTTGTACAGCTGGAGAGTGTGGGTGGGATGGCGGTGGGAGGTTCCTCTGCCTTTTAGATATTGTTTGGAAACTCCCGAGTGCCACATTGCCAAATTGTTGGAGAAATGGCAGTGGGAGTCCAACAAATTCATTAAAAGGCTGCGCTATGCACAGGGGCAAACCCCACTGCTTTTCACCCAGGGAAGACTCAATCCTACTGCCCAGACCTGAGCTGTGCGTGGGGATTTGGGTAAGGTAGGTTGGTGGGTTGTTTTGCTGTTGGCAGGTGAACGTCGGTATTGTTAACAATAACAAAATCCCACGTGTACAGGAGCCTGAGCTCTTGTGTCTTCTCTCCTGCAGGGACCCTGTCCTGCGATGCCCCGGGGTGCCTGAAGCCCGGCAGACACGGGGATGGAGCTGAAGGTCTGGGTGGATGGGATCCAGAGGGTCGTCTGTGGAGTCTCGGAGCAAACCACCTGCCAGGAGGTGGTCATTGCCCTGGCACGGGCCATAGGTGAGCAGCAGGCTAATCCACATCCAGCTCAGCTCCCAGGATCACACTAGACTCCTTGACCTCTGTTTGTCACTGCCATGGGTTTATGTCTTCCCCTGCCACATCAGAGGTTTGCCAGGGAGATAGCCAAAATAAATAGCTTTACTTTGGATAGATGCAGGTGGTGTGGCTGGGGTGCCTGGATTCTGTTGCTTGCCGCACTCTCACTGTGGTCAATCCTGCCTTCTAGTGGCTCAGTTTCAAAGTGCTCTGATACTGTTAGCTTGCAGGCTTTGAGCGGAGATGCTCTTCTTCCGATTTAACCCTACAAATCAAAGCCCTTCTTGCCCACCTTCATAAAAAACAGCACAGTGCTCTCTCTTCCACCTCCACTCTTGAGGGCATGTTTTCTTCCAGCAACAACAAAGCAACGCTGGTTGATATCCTCAGCTATTTCCTGTGCAGAAGTGTCACTGTGGAGGTGCTGAGCTTTGCAAACAGAGATGCGCATCCTGTGGAGAAGGGGCCGTGCAGGGCCCCATTACTGGAGGGATGTCATGCTGTCCCCTCTGCCAAGAGCTGCTCATGCTCTTGCGTGTCTCTGGGGGCATACGATCCTCATCCTTCCATGTGGGAACACACTGAGATTGCAGGCAAGGTTTCCACCAGCTCCTACCTCCTGCAGGATGCTCCCCTACCTGCAGCTAGGAGGCAGATGATCCTTGATGGGCAGACCAAACCTTTCAGTGAGGAAGACTGACCCTTTTCAAGGTTTGGAAGGGAAAAGGGAGGAAAGTGAGAGTGGGTTTCAAGGTGCGCCTCACTTCCCTGACTCTGTAGAATCAATCATAGAATGGCTTGGGTTGGAAGGGACCTTAAGGGTCATCAAGTTCCAAATTCCTCTGCAACAGGCAGGGCTGCCATTGATTAAGATTGGAATCTTTAAGATTGGAAAAGACCGCTAAGGTCATGTAGTCTCTCTGCCCCCCAGTATTTTTCCTCAGTTTGGTGTCCAGCGTTTTCAGGTGGAGACATTTCTGTGTGCTTCCTGGGAAAAGAGGTTCCTGGTGACGGGGCCCAGCCCTGGGGCAGCAGGGATGTCTCTGTGGGCAATGGCTTTCCCTGAGTGATGTGCTTGTGTTCCACCTGCAGGTCAGACAGGCCGCTATGTCTTGGTGCAGAAGCTCCGGGAAAAGGAGAGGCAGCTCCTCCCGCTCGAGTGCCCCTTGGAGTCTCTGGCCAAGTGTGGGCAGTATGCCAATGATGTGCAGTTCATCCTGAGGCGGACGGGCCCCAGCGTGACCGAGCGGCCATCCTCAGAGGGTGCTCCTCAGGCTCCTGAGAGGACGTTCATCCGGGCCAGCCTGCCCATCAAACCCCGGGCCCTGAGCACGGATGTACCTCGGCCCCGGGAGCCGAGGAAATCAATGACCTTCAACTTGGGCCCCATGGGCTCTGTCGACCCGTATGCAAAGAGCCGCTGGAGGCAGCATGCCTGGGAGGGGATGGACTTGAAGGATGGTGGGGCCAGCCAGCCCTCCAAGGAGGAGCTGTTTAAGACAGTGCTGCGTCAACAGGAGCAACTGCACTCCTTGGAGGCCCATGGGGACACACTGGAGACAGACCTGCGGTTCTGGGAGCATGGCCGGGCCTCCAGCCAGGAGGATGAGATCCTCTACTTGGAGCACCTGGTGCGGAGGAATGATACGGAGCTGGGCGAGGAGGAGTTTTGGCAGAGCGAGCTGCGGCTGGAGAAGGAGTGTGAGCGGGAGAGGCAGGAGCGGGTGAGGAGCCTGCGGGCCAGCCTGGAGGAGTACACGCAGAGGATCTATGAGTTGACCGCCCGTACTGAGGCCCTGCAGAAAGAGATCCAGTGGGAGATGGCCGAGAGGGCCAAGCGGGGCAAGGAGATCCCCATGCCGAGCCCCACGGACTTGGAAGACATGGCTGCCAAAATGAAAAGGGATCTGGAGGCCAAGGTCAAGCAGGGCACACAGCTGGAGAGCAACCTAGCCAGCGTAGAGAAGGCCCTGGAAGAAGCTGAAAGGAGCCTGCAGGTAGGTACAGTTGGGATATCCTGCCCTATGGGGTGATGGACCTCCAGATGGAGGTGAAGGGGGCCTATACCTAAGAGAAAACAGGCATGGGTCTGTCATCCAGCTCTGTATCCATCTTGGTACTTGCTTAACGGCATCAAGACCCCCACTCAAAAGGGAACTGGCAGGAGAGCTGCATCCTGCCTGATGAGTACGGGGTTGGCTCTGCAGCAGTGACCAGCATCCCCTGGACACTGCTCCCAGGGTGCTTGTACCCATCTGCTCACTGTACAAGCTTTGGGTTGCTCTGTGGCTCCTGTTGTCTTGCAATAAGGAGCACAGTGCTGTGTATGAGAGAGAGATAAAGGAAGCAGTTCTCAAGCAGCAGTATGAGATTGGTGTGGCCAGGCAAATGGCAGAGATTGGTGGTTGTTCTCCTCATCAGTAGCTGTTATCTCTACATCTGTGCCTGGAAAAAAGGAGCAGGATGTTGAGGCATGAGGATTTTTGTGATGCTTCAGGCTTAGCCCCCAGATTGGAGTGGCAGTGGCAGCAGTGTTGGGCTGAAGCCACTGAGATCTGTGTCTCACTCATCCCCAGCCCCACTGGGGTTGAGGTACACTGTGACACTTGCACTCTTCCCATCCCTTTCAGTGGAGCAAAACAAAAAGCTTCTCCTGGGGTGTTTCCTCAGTGCCACAGTGTTTCACACAACTCATTTTGGGGTGGCTGGTGCCTGCCATCTCCTCCCACCACTATGTCACCACTCACACCCTCTTACAGAGATGTGGGCCTGTTCTCAAAATGCTTACCTTGTCCTTGTTGCCCAAGCATCCCCATGCAGGGTGCAGCCGAGGGGTGCATCCCTCAAGATGTAGAATGATAGAATCACAGAATTTGACCCAGAGGGGAGATCATCTAGTGCAACTTGCCTGCAGTGAAGAGGGGCACCAACACTAGATCAGGTGCTCAGAGCCCCATCCGGCCTGAACTTGATTATCTCCAGGAATGGAATATCCACCACCTACATCTCTGTGCAACCTGTGCTGATGCGCTAATGTAAAGAAATGTTTCCTTATATCCAACCGAAATGTCCCCTTTTTTAGTTTGAAACCATTTCCCCTTGTTCTGTTGCAACAGACCCTGCTAAAGAGTCTATCCCATGCCACGGCAAGCTCCAGAGTTTTGTGGGGGGGCTGTTTGCAGCAGGTTGTTCAACACTGTGTGGCTGCTGTTGGCCTGGCTGGCTAAGGTCCCCTGGGCAGTAGCATGGCCCCTGATGGCCTTATCCTGTGGGGTTCCCCATGTCATTCTCAGAACTGGGGAGTGAGACTGAGGCCTCAGGAAGAGGAGCAGAGCAGCATGGGGAGAGTGTGGCTTACCCTGTCCCTGCTGTGTTTTGCAGGCCCAGAACCAAGAGCTGGAGGAGTTAAATAAGGAGCTGAGGCAGTGTAATTTGCAGCAGTTTATTCAGCAGACGGGAGCCACGGTGGCCGTCGGGCAGGCCAGGTCTGAGGAAGATGCCCAGCCGGAGCTGAGCCCACGCGAGCTGCCAGCCTGCCGGCGAAATGGAGGTCAGCACGCTGCCTCAGCCGCGGCCTGCCCTGTGCCCCCAAACCACTCCTTGTTGGCCTGGCTCCTTCCTCCTCCCTGTCGGAGCCGCTTGCAGTGGGATTTGTGGCTGTGTGTGGCATAGGCCTTGGGACAGGGCTTGGTGGCCCTTCCTCTGTAGGCTGGAATGGTGTGTAGGGACGGGGAAGAGACCGCTGTGTGTGAGCAGGGGAAAAGGGGATCCAGCCTCTTCTCCCAGGGAAGGTCTGCACCCACAGAGGATGGAGTCCTGGGCATTCTGGCATGCCATCCTGCCTGAGCCGGGTGTTTTTCCTGTCCCCGTAGGGTTTCCTCCCACCGGTGCCGATTCACCACCCTGTGCCAGCACCAAGCAGCTCCTCGGCCATCCCCGGACCCTGCCGGAGCCCCTGGTGCCCAGCCTGAACCCTGAGGGTGCGTATGTCCCAGCAGGCCCTCGTGCACCAGGGAGGGCCTGTCGGGAAGGGTAGAGGGTTTTGCTGCGTGAAACGGGGCTGCGGAGAGTGAGTGAGCGAGCGTGTGCTGGAAGTGGGAGGCCAGAGCTATTTATAGATGCCATTAGGAGAGCAGCGCTCATACCCTGCCATCCCCCGTGGCCTCCGCTCCGCTGTGAGGGAGCGCTGGAGGGAGTGAGGCCATTGGTGTGGCATCCAAAGCAGTCTCCAGTGTTGTTTGGGGCCATCTGCAGCCCTCCGGCCTCTTTTCCTTTCAGCTGCTTTTAAGGCCACTCGCTGCCTCTGTCCGTCCCCATCTCACCGGATCCTGTGACCATGATGTCTGTGTGTCTGTCTGCACCGCCCGAGTGCAAGGCTGGCTTTCGTGCTGCAGATGCATGGTGCTTGCCTACGTCACATCTTCTGTGCTGTTTTTCTCTGTGAACGCTCACCCGCTGCGATGGGGTCACTTAGTTTATTTTTGTCTGTCTTGCAGTCATATCAACCAGGCAGAGCATCTGGAGGTAGAAGGGCCCAGCCAGTGGACGATTGGTTGCCTTGCAAGTGTAGCTGTATAAATAAAACCATATTCCCTATATATATTACATTTTTTACTGCTTTATATCACGAATGGATGCGGATGGCCAGACAGAGTATTTTTACAGACTGTAAGATAAAACAACGGCCGACCAAACAAAACAACCCAACTACTCCTATGTGGATGAAATGAACTCTTTCTATTTTTTTAAAGTGCTTTCTATATTTAACACAAAACGGCAGCGCCCATGTGCCATGTGGACTTCTGAGAAGACCTGCTGTGTGTTCCGAGAGGTCCTTGCTCTCTTGGATAGCAGAACAAAGCCGTGTTGGGATGGCTGGTGACATCTCCTGCTTTGGGCTGCTCACAAGGCTCACCTGGGTGAAGCAGGCTTTTACAGCACCATGCTGTGAAGAGGAGCTTGCACTGGCAAGCGGGAAATGATGTCCTGTGCTAGCAGTGAGGGGAAGACTTGCTCGTGTTGCTCACCCGCATCTGATGCTCTCAAGCCACGCTGACGGCCAGCAAAGTGCACCCCTGAATGATTGAGTGCCAGTGACCACCAGCACCCTGCCATCCTATTGCACAAGTACAGTGTGGATCTTCCAGTCGGCAGTCCTGCTCTCCTTGGCTTTTGCCCCAGCCAGCTGCTCCTGATGGGCTCTCCAAAACCCCGCAACCCTGTGTCAAGGCAGCACAGGGATGCCCCAGGTACAGCTGTCTTGCCCACGTGTCCGTCCTTGCCATACCTACAAGGGCAGTGTGCCTGCTCTGGAGTGGCTGTCTCAGGAGCATGGAGATATGCCAGGACTATCGGATGAGTTGGTGGGTTTAAAAAACAGCCATGAGGCACACAGGCAGCTTTTTAATGCAACTTTCTGGCCCCCTTTTTTATGATAAGACCTGCAATAGAAACCCTGTTTTCCCATGGTGCTGAGAGGGAGTGAGAAACAAGCAGCTGTTCTCTGGGGGGAACAACCTGAAAGGAACAACCAGGCTTCGAGGGAGCACAGCTGGAGACTGGTTTTTCTGAAGCCCACTTGGTTTTTAAACTTGTTTTTAAATCAGCAACATGCCAGCAGGATGAGCCCTTCCCTGAGTGCGTGTGGCTGGAGCATGCAGGGCAGAAACACTTTTGGTGACATTTCACTGAATGTTCTGTTTTATTTGTCTGTTTTTTGGGTTTTGGTTGTGTGTTTTTTTGTTTTTTTTTTTTTACTTGATGGCCAGTAGTTCCTCTGTTTCTGTTCATCTGTCTCCACAGGTCATGTTGTATTTTAATTGTGGCTGGGGAGGGGACAGTTTGTCCAGGAGGTCCCAGAGCCCTGGCCTCTTTGTTTTTTATGTCTGCTCTGCTGTATGCAAAAAATGTGACTTGGATGCTGTGTTCTCTGTAAAACACACTTTCCATGTATGAATGTATCCTGCATACTACGGCATTGTCTGGTTTCAATTTTAAATAAATCTTTTGGAAAGGATTTGTGCAAAGTGAGCGTGTGCATGCTGCTGTCTCGGGGCCGTCCCTGCTCCAGGTATGTGCTGAGCTCCCTGGGCACGGCGAGTGCTTCATGTGTCCTGTGAAGGCCTCTTTGCTTCGTGCAGTCTCACAGGGATTTAAAGCTGTAAGTATTTCATAACCAAATGCTTCTTATGCACATGCTGCTCTTCTTTTTTTCTTTTTTTTTTTTTCCTTTTCTTTCCCCCCCTTATATTGCAAAGTGCTTTACAAACAGTGGATGAAGCTCATCTCCACTGAGAAGGCAGCCGTCTCTGGGATGAAACATGGCAGCTTTTTAATAATGCACAGCAGCAGCACGGAGCATTTTAGGACAGGAAGAGAAGGAGATGGCACTTGGCTGCAGATATGAGCAGGTAATGGGGAAACCTCTGGTTCATTTCTCAGCCTCCCCATCCATTTCAGCATCGTGTCTGGCAGGGCATAAGAAGTAATGCTGGCTTTCTCCCCACCAGCATCTCCCTGAGGAAAGCCAGGAGCTGAGCAAAGGCTGCTGCTCTCTGACCCTTTGGATGTGCTCGCTCACAGCCCATTTTGGAGGTGCACAGTATGTCCGTGCCACCACACTGGGTACGAGATGGCAGTCGCTGGTGTCCTGTGGGATTTTCCCCTTCCCATGACGAGGGGCAATTGTGGGCAAATGAAATATTAACGCTGGAGAGAAAGCTGTCAAGGGCAATGCAGCAAGTGCCTGCTGCTGTCCAGCAGTTTGGTTGAGTGATATTTAAGGATTAGAGTTTGCTTGATTCGGAGACCGCTAGGAGCCAAGTGGGTCTCTGGTTACTGCCGAAGGACAGCAGGGAGATGCGATTTTAGACTTGTCTTTTTGGAACCATGATTTTCTTCTCTCTCTCCTTCTTTTTTTTTTTTTTTTCCATGAATCACTGGAGTTGGAAATGTATGTTGGGAAAAAATGTATTTAACAATACGTTTGCTTCGTGCAACTGCATGAAGAAGTTTGTTCCCTGTGGTGTGAGCACTGATTGCTTGCTTCTTGAACTTTTTGCTCTTGTTTTCTGGGTTCTTGCTTTTAAAATGAGACTCCAAGAAGAGAATCAGGATGTGTTGTAAAGAACATTTCAGTACCACCTGGGGTAAAACTCGAAACCCTCAGTTCAGGAAAACTGCTTGCCTTCAGCATAGCCAAGGGATTGTTCTCCCCACTGGTAGCCAATGCTCAGGTAGTTGGCCTCAAGTTCTCTCTGAAATATTCCTGAGATTTTGAGGTGTGAGCTGGAGCCCTCAATGCACCCTGACACACTGATATCTGCGACTTTAACAAGTAGCATCTTTCATTTTTGGGCCCCATTTGTGGTTTTGCTTTGTGCAAAATAAAGAGAAAAGGTTCAGCGCTGAGGGCACTTCCCACAGCAAAGCAGGGGAAAAAAAAGCCACAGAACAATAATTCAATGGCAGTGGAATCTCTCATTTTCGTCCTGCGCTACCACTGTGTTCGGGTTGGTGGTCTCTTATATTTCTAGAGATGACTTTTTGTGGTTTTGGGTATCCCTGGGGAGAGCGCTGTGCCCGTGTGCTAACACCTGCGTGCTAATACCCGTATGCTAACCCCTGCGTTTCAGCCACCGCTGCACACACACCTCTGCAGCCCCCAGAAATGTGCCGTGTTGCAGATTTCTTCCTGTTTTTCCCACAACCCATCACCCAGCAGCTGCGGAGCAGCAGGGTTTCTCAAGGTAACAAACGACTGATGGACGAGTTCCGCCCTGGACCCCCCACCTCCTGTCCCTGCTGTGTGGCTCAGCAGCGTGACCTAAATTCATCCTGGCACGAGGGGCCTCACGGGGCGGGGATGTGGTGATGTGCCGTGGCACCTTCTTGGTCTCTGGTCTGGCTGTGGCTTGTCCCACCCCGATGCCACTGGCCTCCACTTAAGGCCGCACGTGTTATTTAACCGATGCCCGCTGCAGTGCTCTGCCTTTCCGCTTTTATCTGCTCTAAAGGCTGTGTCAATAATACATTTCTGCCATTGAATATTTTATTGATGATTTGACTTTTCGCTGCTTGCAATTCCCATTTCAAGGCTGCATGATTGTTCCTAATTAAAATTTTATGCCCTGGGAGAAGCCTTCTTGCTACAGTGGAGATGATGCTGTCCTTTTCTAGGCCACTACGGAGCGGTAGGAAGGAATTACTCATTGTCATGAGATTAAAACAAAGCAAATAAATTATTTTTCCTTAAAAAAACAATCTGAAAGCCCAGTGTACGGCGCCTACTGGAGAGGGAAGATGTGGCCAGCGGGCAAGGCAGCGCTCCAGCACACAGCAGGGCTGGAGGATGCTGTGCTGGGGCCAGCGGGGAGCCACGTCCCCACAGCCCTGGGGCACCGTTCACGGCAGGATGGTGGGAAGGGCTCCTTCCTTTCCCCAGGTGGGATGATCCTCCCTGCCAGCTCCTCGGCACCCAAAAATTGTGAGGAAGAGAGTGTTTGTGTAGCATGCAGTGCCAGCATCCTTTCTGTTGTGTTTGCTGAGAGCTGCAAGGTACCTGCAGGCTCTGTCAGCACAAGGCGCAGTGCAGGAGAGGAATTCAGCCATGGGCTGAATGCCAGTTGTGTCCTTGTGCTCCCTGCCTCTTCTGAAGCTGCTCAGCTGGGGTGCTGGGCGCCGTGTGTCTGGCAAACCCTGATTATTTTTTCTATTGCACGATGAAAGTCACTCCCATCCACCTCACAGTGTCTGCTCACAACACCAGCCATCCTCTTCCTGGGCAGGGTTTGAGGTACTAGTGCTGCACCACACTGGGATGGCTTCTCAGGCACAGGGTTTGAATTCAGGGTGCCCAGGGGCATCCTTGAGGGTCCTCTCTGACTTAGAGATCTTGTGATTCTCAAGGACAATGCCCTTGAGAAACCACCCCTACTAGCAACTGGGTGTCTGTATGTGTTCCCCAGGGTTTGTTTTGAAATTCGTCTAGAATACTAGAAGCATTTGTTTCCTCCTAGTCCCTAGATTTGACAAGCAGCTTTCAAAGCGCACGCTTTGGCACCAGTTACATAGGAAAGGTGTGAATGACTGGAGGAGAAAACACAGGTTAGTTTTGCTCTGAGTGATGTACAGATGCTCTGTTTTCTGTTCCTGGGTGCAGAGATCTACAACACCAGTCTCCAGGAGCCAGAGAAAAATGCTTAGAGCTGGCACATGTGTGTGTCCCTATGTCTGTGTACTGGGTGGTATCTGCTCTCACTATTACGGTTTTCCTTTTTATGTCTCAAAGTGAAGACAGAGGACATTCTACCTTGTGCTGAAAAAAAAAAAAAAGCACTAGAGGAGGTTGGGAGATATTCTTGTTTATGGATGAGCTGCTTTCTTTCCCAATGGAACCTCCTGCCAGCAGGAATTTTTTTTTAAGATGTATTATATAAGTCCCTGCTTACATTTAACTGACTGACTTCCTCTTACTCTTAAACAATTTATGTACTCCTTCTATTCCTGACAGGCCCACTTGCTCCTTGGTGAGGCTCGCTTGCAGCTTTAGGATTTGCCACTGGCACGTTACTGACAGAACATGATATGCTCTTCCCAGCATGGTGCACGACAGGTTCCACCTGCTCCCTCTGCAAAGTGTTAAAATAGAAGAATAATATCTCTGAGGTGCTCAGAGAGTCAAAACAGAGGCCCAAGTTTCAGCATCCCCCCCGCCCCGTAAGGCACTCCTCTGCCTCTCCCCAAAATCTTACAGCATCCATTCTCAGTGAGACCTTTAAAGCTTTGAGTTCCTGGATACTCTGGTTACCAGACTAAGTATCACCTTACAAATCTGGTTATCAGCTACTGAAAAAAACTGAATGCTTAAATGAAGGGGCAGTCTTAGACCTACTGTATTTTCTCATTGCTCAGGAACACTCATTGGAGCTGCCCCAGCTGCACAGGTTTTGTATTTAGAAAGGGCTCCTGGACTAGGGCAGGCAGAGAAGGCATTGCTATGGGAGTGGTGGGGAGTTGGGCTCGAGGGACAGCCAGGTCCCAGTGACACCTCCCACTCTCCTTTTCAAGTCCACCTTCTCTTGCTCGAGAGGCAAAATGAGACATGGGAGGCAGTCAGCATGCAGCACACATCAGCCACGCCTGAGCAGGCACAGCTTCCTCTTACCGAAGGCCACCTTAAGGACCTGCTCCACAATCTGCCAAGCCCCGACTTAAAGTGATGAGCATCCAGACACTGGTTTAGCACCATTTATTGAAGACTACAGGTGACGGCACAGTAGGTTAGTTTTGAATCGTGCCAAAAGAACGTTAAAAACAGGAATTCAGTGATATGTTTCCCCCAGTTACTGGAGGGAAGCACAAAAAAAAAAAAAGGAAACACAAACAAACTTCATTCAGTCCCTTGCCTTTGCTTACTGGAGCTGAACAGGATGGTCTTGGAGGTAGAGGGAAGTCACAAGTTTTCATACCAAGTGCTACGTGATGGGAAGCAGGACCAACCTTGTCAGAGTGACCTGCAGAGCCATTTCTGCCAGTGGGATCCTAGCAGTGAGGCACCAAGCTACAGAACAAGTGCAAAAGCAGCTTTGGTGAATTCAGGCAGCTTTCTGGTGTGCAGAAGCAATCCTGACTCACTTGCTCTGCACGAGGCATGCAAAGCACCGATTTTCCTTCCTGATGAGCAGATAGCTCCTCTGGGACCTGGCAAGAGAAACGTCAAAGGAGTATAGGCAGGAGAGATGGGGACAGGCAGCACTTCTGTGTGGGAGACTTGGTCTGCAAGAAGGATATTGTGCTGCTTTTCTGTACTGTTAAGTGCTTACTGACAGCACTGCTGCAACAGCCCAGGGTTACATGCAAGCAACACAGACAACAGAGACTACTCAAGCCCTTATGGAAACCTCAGAGGGCACTGTCTGCTTGCAATTAGTTTAAGCAGGAGATGAAGCCATGCCATAACCTAACAAGACACTTTCCAACCACCCGGCTTCTTTATGGCTTCAAAATCGAAAGGGAGAACTTTGCTCGAGCAGCAATTTGCCTCGTCACTTCCTCCACTCCCACTGACATCTGTGCTGCCCGGTGAGCAGCCCCTGTATGTGTTCCTCAGCTGTGTGACACAACGGTGACAGAGGGACAGGCAGCCCCGTGGGTGGGAGCAGGAAAGAGCGAGCAAAGGTGCAGGGTGGGATGGGAAACAAACAACAAAAAAGGAAAGCAAAGCTCGTTGCTGCTTCTCATTTAACAGATTACAGAGTCTCTCTTTAAAGGTGACTCATCCAGGGCAATACCAGGCATGGTTTCTTCTATTAACACACCCTTGGCAATAGCAGTTCAGTTAGTCACTGACTGGGTATCAAGACGTCACCAGCTGGGATAAAGCATCCCTTTAACTTGGTACGGCGTCCGTAAGCATTTACTGACTTCGGAGACGAACCGGGACAGAAAGAGGAGATCCGTTCCTCCTTGGCCCGCTGCCGCCCGCGCCATGCGGCTCTGCCCTGCCAGCATCCCACCTCTCGCTCACGGGGCGATGGCAAGCCAGCAAACGGATGGATGGCCGGACAGACGGACGGGGCGAAGGTTCCTCGACGCGTCGCTGCACCTCGTGTCCCGCTCGGGGCGAGAGGCGTCATGCGGGCGAGGCGACGTGAGGCGGCCGCACAGCGATGTCCGAGGAGCAGGTTAGCCGCTGTCACACGCACAGTGGAGTCGCCGAGAGCACAATGTGCGTTAGTCAGTGGCTCACCTGCTCCTGGAGGGTGACGGGGCGGCGGGGCCCACCTGCGGCACGGAGACATCGCTCAGCGCGGAGCGAGGGGCGAGACGCGACGCCGCCCGGGCTCGGCGGCGGATCACAGGGGTCGGCCCGCTCTCGCGGGGGGCGGCTCTCCCCGCGCCCTCCCCGCCGGCCCGGCCTCGTCCCGTCCCGTCCCGTCCCGTCCCGTCCCGTCGCTCACCTGCGCCCCGCGGCCGCGCAGCTCCGCGCTCCCCACGGCCGCCGTCGCCGCCGCCAACTTCTCCTTCTGCCCCGGCCCGGCCCACGCCGCGCGCCGCGGCCCCTCGCCCCGCCCCTCTCGGCGCCCGCCAATCGCCGCTCCGCCCGCCCGCCCGCCGGCCACGCCCCCGCCCCGCGCCGCCCAATGGCGAGCCAGGCCCCGCCTCCCGGTGCTGTCCCCCCCCGCCGCCCCCCTCTCGGCGGTGACAGCGGCGGGCGCGGCGCGTTCGCTTCTGCACGTCCGTGCTGCGGGGAGGAACCATTTGTACCTGTTGAACCGCCCGCCCCGCTCACCCCGCCCCGCCGGGCCCCGCTTCCCCTTTCCCTCACCGCCTCGCCTCACGCCGGCCCCGCGAGCGGCCCCTCCTCAGCCCGCGGGGAGCCCCCTTCTCCCCCTCCCCGGCTGCCCCCCCCCCCCTCCCTACCCCTCCGGCCCCCGCCCGCCCCCTCCCGGCCCATGGTACGCTCCGCGGGGCCGGGCCATCAGGGCAGTGTCGGGGCGCACGTAGGCGGTGCGCGGGGGGTGGGGGGAAACCGTTGGCCACACGCTCTGCCCGCCCCCCCCCCCTCCCCAAGGAGGGGCAGGTAAGGGCTCTCTGTGCCATCCTCAACCCAACGACGCTTGAACCTACTCTGTGCATCCATCGCCAGCCCAGCATACCGTACGGGCGTGTTTCCCCGAACGTGTCCAATGGGTTTCTAAAGAAGACCTCACACACAAGGGCAGCAACGCGTTGCTCTGTATAATAGTCTTCATTCTGAGAATCGGCACCTTGATGAATTTGCTGAGCAGGAGGAGGTGCTTTACGGATGGGCATGCTGCTGTCCTCTTAAAGATGGGCTGTGAGCCTTCATCTGCCACGGCCACAGCCTTCTTTCAGCGGCAGGAATAGGGGGGACGTGGGCATGTGAGACCTCAGGAGGCTGGAAAGCATGCAACTGGGAGGTAGGGCTGAGGCTCTGTGCCACGCTGGTCCCTGCCCCTGCAGCATGCCAGCTGTGTTGGTAAGCTTGTGGCCTGCCCATACTGCTGAGGCTGACATCCAACAGCAGCAGGACCACGTTAAACACGTGCACATGCTATTCAGCAAAGGGCACCAGCTCTACACCCCTTTCAGAAACTTCTTTGACAGCAGCTTCCACAGGCTGGGGGTGTTCTATTCCCCCAGCACCTCCTCGGGTCCCAGTGCAGTGCCTTGCACAGCAGCCTGCCCACTGCACATCCCCACTCCAGGGTTAATCAGTCACTTGTGAGATGCAAAAGCAAAGCCTCACTCTCCAGTAGCTGCTGACAGAAGATTGCTGGCTGCAGTCCTATACCCAGCTTCCCTACATTTTTGCTGGTGCACCACAAGTCGCTCTGCTCTCCACTACATTGCCGGTGGGGGAGGACAGGGAGACAGCCCCTCTCCTGCGTGACAGCCTGCAGAATGACAGCCTCTGTTGTGTTGTGTGTGCGTTATGTGGGGGTTTTGTTTCCACCCAGCAGCTGGAGGGAATAAGTCACGTACTTGACGTCTCTCTGGAACAGGGCTTGCACCCGGGCACAAGCAGTGCTCCCCAGGAGTGTTTGCAGTGATGCTCACACAGCTGTCTGCAGTCAAGCCTTGTGTGCTGCTCAGACCTCCCAGTGCCGTGTCACATCACCCCGTGTGGAGCAAGGCCTGGAGCTGTGCCAGCAGCTGCAGCCGGCTTCAGCGTAGCCCTGTAGAAAGCAGGATGGGCGCTGACTGGAATGCTGCCATGCTTTGTGTGTATGTGTGATCCATGAGGCAGCCTGGACTCAGAGCATGGTCTGCTGCTGACATTGCCCCTGCAAGCCTCCAGGCCCTGGGGCTCTCCAGAATTGGTGGCAGTGCTGCTCGCTCTGAGCCCCACTCCCCCCTCCAGCTTCAAACAACACCATTCAGCTGGTGGCTCAGCTCTTAATCTCTGGGATGAAATTTCCTGCTGACATCAATGGTGCTGCTGGGCAGGCTGCTGGAAGAGCCCCTGCTCATCCTGTCTGGGAAGCTCTTCCCTTTGTTCCCAGCCAGCTTCTAGCTCCAGTTGATGCACAGCGTCACCAAAGAGAGGATGCCAGCTGCATTGGGTTTTATGCCCTTTCTAATGGGGTGAGGCATCCCTTTCTCTCCACTGAGGGTGCTCGGGGGGCAGTGAAGAAAGCGAGTCCTGAGCTGGCAGCGTTGGCACAGGTTTTGCTCTGGAAAATAAGGAAAAGAATGAAAAGGCCCTCGTTTTCTGCCCCAACACTCTGTCCTGCTAACAATGCCCCGAGTGTTCTTGAAGGAACACACACTGCTTGCAGACATCTGAGACTGGAGCAGAGCACGATGCCTGGTGGAACAGCGCTGCACCAAGGGAAAGGCGGGGAAAGCTGTCCTGTACGTGCATGCGATCACCCGGAGGAATGGGAACATTTGGGCTGGGAGCAGCCAGTTAGAAGAAGGGAAAAAAAAACAGTCTTAAAGAGGTATTTAACGTGCTGTGTCCTCGCATGCCACGCAGGGCACGTGCCTGCCTTTGGGCTCGGCTTTGCCTCCGGCCCTCCGAGGCAGACACGCCCGTGTGTCTCCGGGCTCGATGACATCCATGGTCCCAGCGCTTCGGGCAGCCGGCAGAAGGGACGCGGGAACGGGGACAGCCACCAGCCCCGAGCCCGTGGGGCAGCGGAAACGGCACCAAGGCTGTGGGGCACAAAGAAAGCAGGGATGGATGTGGCGAGCACCTCACCGCGCTCCCTCACTCATTCTTAACCAGCGCTTTCCCCAGCTCCCCGCGCTGCCCGGACACTCGCACATCCCCCCGAGGGCGCTCCGCACCGCCCCCCGCAGTTCCGCAGCGGCACAGCCGCCGCCCCGCTCCTCGTGACGGTTCGTTCTCCCCCCGGGCGGCGCGTGGTTCACCCCGCCGCCTTCCTCCTTCCTCCCCCGGCGCCCCGCAGTGGTTAAGTCCCACGGCCGGCCCCGCTGGCGGTGTGACCCGGAAGTGTTCCCGCGGCACTTCCGGCGCGCCGTCCGCTGCGCGGCCCGGCCTGGTGATGTGAGCGCGGCTCGGCGCCGGAGCCTTCTCCTTGCGTGAGTGCCGGGACTGGGGCCCGTCGGCGGCGGGCGAGTCGGGGGGGATCCCCCGCAGATCCGAAGCCGGCCGTGGGACGGGGGGCGGCCGCCGCGTTCTCCGGGCGCTCGGAATCGACCCGAGCAGCCGCGGCCCGGCCCGGCCCGGCCCTCCTGCCTCAGCGGGCGTCGGCGTCGGAAACTCGGCCTGCGGCGGGCGCTTCCGCGCTCGGAGCCGTGAGACCGCTGTCCTTCGGGAGCGGGAGCCGGGAGTTCCCGCTGTGACCGCCTGCGGGTGGGTTTCCTCCTTGGAGGCCGGCAGCTCTTTGTTAGGGCTGCACAAAAAGCTCGTAGGTATGCATTTCTTTTCCTTTCCGTGCTCACGAACAGCGGGGGAAGCTGTCGTTACGCTTTCTGGGCGCGATGTGAAAAACGTACGGAAGGAGAGCTCTCGTTGTGTTAGACGTGCGGTACCGGGCAGCGTGGGTTCCCAGCTGCAAACGAAGCCGGTGGGCTCACTGCTGGGACAGGAATGGCGCTGAGCGTGCTGCTCCCACACTGAGCTCCTGCACACTCGATGCCAGAAGTGCCTCTGCAAAGGCTGTGTGTTGCTTTGTTTGCGTTACAGAGAGTCTCGGCAGTGAGCTGCAGGGCTTTGACGGACTACTGGTGTGGGATTTGGGTTTCCTCAATTTGGAACAAAGCCAATGGAGAGCT
The DNA here is from genome assembly GCA_037305975.1 of Chrysolophus pictus. Taxonomy (NCBI): domain Eukaryota; kingdom Metazoa; phylum Chordata; class Aves; order Galliformes; family Phasianidae; genus Chrysolophus; species Chrysolophus pictus. The sequence continues at coordinate 15,987,100 of CM074580.1, read as the reverse complement.
CCTCATTTCCACACCTGTCCCAGGGTAGATTTTTTTCTATGCCTCATCTGTGGTGCTTTTAGTGGCTTAAATGATTCAAATCATCACATGGGTGGTTCTGATAATGGTATTTATGAGTTAATCTTTATGGAACTTAAATGGGGAAATGTCCAATCTAAATGTAGATGTAGAGGGCTTTTCTAAGGCTCCACATGCACATTACATTATCACTCTGCAGGAGGAGTCTTTTAATCTGAATTATTCCCCACTTAGTTCCTTTGACTTCTACATTTAGAGTACCAGGTGCACCATGGACAGATTTTTTCCAACTTTGTCCAGGAGTGATTTTTGCAGCTCTGTTTTTGTAACTGTAATGTAACATGAATAGAAAGCCCTGGCTTTACATCCAAATATGTGATGGTCAGTTTGAGGAAGAAAAGGATGTTTGCCATAGTGATGCTCCTGGTGGCTGGGAAACTTCACTTATCACCTGGTTGGATTAAAATCCCAATTTGTAGCCATGCCTAAGGATCTTAGTTCAGTAAACATTTTGAAGTGCTTGTTTAGTAAACGTGTGTTCATGTCAATGTTTTAATGTTTTATTAATGTACTTTGAGGCTCTGTTAAATGGGAATTTAAGAACAGGGAGTGTTGGGAGAGTGCACAGCACCTGCCTTTAGCAACATCTTTCTCTGGTGTGCAACCTGCAATTTAAGGGCCATGTTTGCTGCGTGCAGCCTGCAGATGTGTGCATGGTGTCTGTGGAACTGCAGCAGGCTTTACTGGAAGCAGTGATGCTGGGCATTTGTGAGACTGAATCCTGGGCAGGGGATTTTCAGCCTGTTCACCTTGCACCTGATGTTCACGAGCTGCATGCTGGCAGCACATCCCACTTCGCTCCTGTTTGCAAGGAGCCTTCAGAAGGAGTTGCAGAAGAGAGGATCTATGGATGTGAGAGGCTCAGCTTCCTCGGGGCTTTGGACAGAGTAAGGCATGCTGAGGGCTTTGCCAGTGGGGTGTTGGGGGCATCTGGTACTCCATAGCTGAAGGCAGCTGTTGTTGCTTCAGTCAAATGGTTTCAGGGAGAGCTGCTTGATTTGCTCTGTCTGTGTTACCCACTAGCATGACATTTGGGAGGCTGTTACATAATCAACTTTCTATTTGAATAATTCATACACACACGCTGCTGAAACATAAAAATTCCTGGTGTTCTGTTGTTGGTTTTTTGTGTGTTACATCACGGAGGGACTGGGTTTTGATGAATCCACGTGTTTTCAACCAGTATAAGTCGTTTTTCAACACTCATGTTAACAGCCACAAATTTAGCTAGAAGTTCAGTTGTCTCTTTAAGCAAGAATTTCACCTCAAGTTAGGATATGTCCTGACCAAGAACCTGGTTGAATTGAAGCTTGATTTTTTATTTTATTTTTTTTTAAGCTCCCTGAGACTCAATTATAACTCAGTCTGGTTCAGTGAAAGCTGCATTCTGAAGGCTCTGAAAAGCAGTTGTGCTACGTGGCTGAAAAAGGGAGTGGATGAGTGAAGATCTGCATCAAGAGCACTTGAATAAAACATACTGTTTTGTTTCGAAAAATATTTCAATATGCAAGCTGTGTAATGCAGAGCAGAGAGAGTGGGAGAAGAACACTCAATTGGATTCTTGTGCAAACATAGCAAAGAAGTTTCAGCGTCTTTTTCTTATTAAGATATGACAGCTAGCTTTGTAAATGCCATTTAATTGCATTAATCCATGATTTGTTTATAGAACAAACAGTCTTTACAGTGATCCTTCTTTCTTAATGCTTTGTAGCACTGTATATTAAAAGCTGTGCTTTGATCATCATTATGAATTTGGATCATGAGGCGTCTCTCAGTATCTGTCAGCTTTTCTGCTGGTCTTTCTTAGTGCACAGCAACTGATTTGATTGCATTAATATGCACCCAGTGAAGTCTGCTCCTTTCTGTAGTTGCGTGCTCTGAGATTTTCTTATTCCTTGACAGAGCTGTGGAAAGGTCTCTGTAGAGGAAGACCTAAAATGCAGCATCTCTATTCTTGTTTTGTTTGAATGGAGCATTTTGGTTGGAAACATGTACCCGTCATTGTGTTAGGCCTCGTTCAGAGGGTGAGTTAACCTGTGGTGTCTTTCAGTACTGCTCTTTACAAGCAGTACACAGGATGGTTTTACTGTTTGCAGGCTTTCTTTTCCTCCTTTCATTGAGTTATGCTATTTTGATTCTGGTTATGCAGTTTTCAGTCATCTAGGAGTCCAACCTGAATCTTTCATGTGAACTGAGTTGTACAGGGAGCGGGCTTCAGCAAGCACTGAAACATCACTCAGAGATGAATGCTTACTGTAGGCACCTCTGATTTGAAACTGGGAACACTAGTCAGTGGCTTTCTTCCTCCTACTCTGGGTGAGGACTGCTACAAGCAGTCTTTGCGGTACCACCGTGTCCTTTTTACTGTTCACAGTTCTGCAAGCACATTTGCAGGCTGCTCTTTGCTGCACTGTTGCTTGCTGTGCTTATTCAGTGGTCATGGCCTCACTGACATCTGCTTTCTTACAGGGAGTGGATCCCCAATGTCCTGCCATGGATGATGATAGCCAGGATGAACTGATAAATAAGAACGCTGCACTAGGCAAGGGCAGAAGGCAGAGTCTAGCACTCCTCAGTGAAACAGGTAAATGCAGCCTCTCTGTGCATGCACATTTCTAGTTCTAGGGCTGAGAACCCCCTTTCTTAACCCTCAAAAAGAAGCAAAGGTGTATTTGTGACTATTTGCTTCTCTTTTCCTGAGAAGTTTTGTTTTACTTTCTAAATGCCTGTGTTGCAGACTGCTATCATGCTTCCTTTAAGTTGCTGAGATCTGCTTGCTTTGACACTGCTGAGAAGGTCATTGAGAAAATCTGGGTTTTCACTTTTTTATATAACATCCCAAGCAGGGATTCTGGTGTGTCCTTTACTGTTCTGCCCATCCACATATCAAATAGATACTTCCCCTTTTTTCTCCTTAAGAAAGCAATGGTGGAAACAGTTGTGAGTCAGAAGGTGATACTGGAAGTGGGGAGGAAGAAGATGACACAGAGGAAGAGGGAGGTGAGGAGGACAAGGAAGAAAGTGAAGATGAAGAATTAGAAGGTAGGTCTGTTAATGTGCATAACAAATATTTTTTTTCAATAATTGGAGGAAGAGTGGGATGAAAGATTTTCTTCCAGGAAGTAACCATGAAATGTAAATCTGCAGATGTGCTTTGTTAGGGTATTGGCCAATGCCTCCAATAATAAATAAATAAGTGATATTTCCCAATATCTAGGTTTGTAAAGTGTTTATATGTTTGAGAACAACCCACTGGCCAAAATGATGTAATTACAATCAGTAGGAGTGACTAACAGTGAGGGGTTCCCAGAGTGAGTCGAAAAAGATTGAAGTTACAGCAGTGGCTCTTACTATTTTTTCCACTTATAAAAAGTATGCTTGTTTCAGTTTGCTTTGGAGCTTTAAAATGAATATTGTGACAGGGAATTTTGGAATAAATTATGGTTGCTCTTAAGGCTTGGTAGGAGGGAAGAAGGTGACTTAATTTTTCTTAAGTAATATCCCCATTCACTTATTAAGTTTATTAATTTGACTGAAAACACAGAATGTGGATACATATGCTTCTGAAACTGCTTCACTCAAATTATCATTTGGACAGATAGAAACTGTTTTTCATTGCATCTTGAAGCTAACTTGGGTACAGTTTTCCAAGTTACTAATTGAACAGTCTAATTCTGAAAAGTTGATGGTAAGTTCCAGGAAGCTTTATTAATTCATCTTTTAGAATAATCTCTCCTGTTTTTATTCAGGAAAAATGCATAGAAAACACAAGGACTGTATTTTTTGTTGTTGTTTTTTTTAAGCTTTTTACATAACTTCTCATTCTTGAAAATAGCTACTTCCCAGGTTTTAGGGAAAGACGTGTGTATTTTGTACTAAACATGAAGACACCTCTCTGTAATGTCTGAGTGTCTAAAATGAGTTTCACTCAAACTCAAGTTTATTTAAGCAGTCTCCAGCTAGATATCTTAATCCCTTTGATCGTTATTTATTTGTGAAATCTTTACCTGTTCCACAGGTAAGTATAAACTGCTGCTGCTTGTTCTCTGGAGTGCCTGTTAACCAGAAGAAAAGTTGGATGCGTGATAATTGTGCTTTTAACTTCCATGGTATCCTGAAGCATCCTCCTTTCTTGGTATTGTGTTCATCTCTTGTTTTTCTGCTCTGTCCTTCTCACATCTTGCAAAACTAGTCACGTTTTAAGGCTTTTTTTTTTTTCCTTCCAGAGTAATATATTCCTTTTTAGTGGTGGGATTTAAGGGAGAAAAAAAGAATAGAAAACTGCAGAAACCATTACCTTGAGCTGGAAAGAGGCTGTACTTTGTCCTTGACTTATTTGGAATTCTCTAGAGTAATATTCCCCACACGTGCCCCCTGCCCTTGCTGCCCCTTGCTGAAGCCCCACAGCATGTGAAAGCTGTTCTTCATCTTTCACTTTTTAAGACTGTGAAGATGATGATGAAGAGGAAGAAGAGGAAGAAGCTGAGGCTGCTGTGGGGGGAATGGCCAGTCCTCTCAAATTAAAGCCACACATGAATGGAGTGAACATCTCCTCTGATGAGGATGGTGAAAACTGCCCTATTTGCCTCAACACGTTTAGGGATCAGGCTGTTGGTACTCCTGAGAACTGTTCCCATTACTTCTGCTTGGACTGCATAGTGGAGTGGTCAAAGGTGAGCTGTTTTGTACTTGATTTCCTGCATCTTTCTGATGTGTTCTAATCTCTCTGATTATATTTTCTGCTTCAGTGAGAACGGATCATGTAATGTTTATATTTGCTTTCTTGAACTTTTTCCACAGATTACTGCTTTATTTGTTAGGATTCAGAGTTGTGAAGTGTGGATCTGTTTCTTGCACCCATCCTGATATGTTCTGTCCTCTGAAAGCTGCCATACCATGAGCAAGTGCATTTCTAGGAATCTAAAATTCTTGGTTTTAAGTCAAGACATCAGTAGAATTGGTTTTCAGGGTTTGTTGCAACAGTGAACACTTCTACAAAGGAAAGACGTAGAGGATGACTAAATGAGCAGTTTGCTATCAATTCAGTCTTTTTCAGTCAAAGTTACATGCCACCTGTTGTAATTTCAGTAATCAAAGTCCAATGATTTTAATAATTCAGGCTTATTTAAATGGACTTGCAAGTAATTTTGAGTTGCTTGTTCCTAAAGTGTCCTAAAATGTGAACCGTGTTTCAAAGCCATGTTTGGAAGAACTATGATGTTGCTTTAGCAATTGAATGCTAATTAAATGACTTCAGTTCTATAATAAAAGCTTTGCTGAAAGTTCATATTTTCTCTGTTACAACAGTTTGCTTATAAACCAGATAAGTTAGATTTAAGTGCTTAAAATGCTTACTACATTCATTTAATACTTATTACATGAATAATTGAAAACTTGCTTTCTAGAAATTGATTCAAGATTTCTTTATTAATTGTGTGGTAAAAATGGTTGGTTGGTTGTTTTTTTTTTCTGCCTAGAATGCGAACTCTTGTCCAGTGGATCGAATCCTCTTTAAGTACATCAGCATTCGGGCACATTTTGGTGGTAAAGTCTTAAAAAAGGTAAGCTTTCTATTATGGTAAACAAAAAAAGGGGCGTATTGCCACTAAACAGCTGCTCAAAGACTTACCTTTTCAGCATGTCAATTCTTTCCTATTTTGAGATTGCCTTTTAAGGAGCTGTTATAGCTCCTTAAATATATATAACCATATATATGGTTTTTTTCCTGTTTAATCACATTTCCTACATTATTGTGTGTGGAAGCATGGTATTGGCTTTGAAGGAAAAAAGGGATAACTGCATTTTTTTGTATAATGGATGTTTGACTCTAAGGTGTTCTGCATCAATAAACCACTTTGCATAGGGAAGATGCCCAGCGTAGTGCAAGTACTGCCGTAATACAGAAAAGATCAATGTAGGTTAAACATGATTGATCTGTTCTTTATGTCTTCCTACCAGCTCTATTGTGTAGCAGTTGGCTTTGTAAGGGGAGAGAGGAGCCTGCAGTCAAACTCTTAAAGGCACAGGTTGAGTCTGGTGGTGGTCACTCACAAAAAAGAATACTGAGGAGTTGTCATTGCCTTATTATTAATCAATATCTGAAACATACTGGTATTTAGAGGACATCCTTGCTCTCATTTGTTTTCTCTTTGGATTCTTTTTTTCTTTGTTTGAGTACTTTTGATCTTATTCGGGAGTTTTGACTTATTAAAATACTTTTCTGTGACTGTCAATGTCTGACAATAGACAGTTCAGTAGATCTCTTCTAGTATTTGCTGTGTTCAGTGATCTTAATTGAAGGTTCAAGTGTGCAGCAGCCATTTTGGTTAATTAATTTATAGATTTTGCTCTGGTGTTACTGCTAATGTGACAACAGATATTAAAAGTGGCATGTTCTGCATTTCATATGAATGTCTCTTTTATTTAGATTCCTGTTGAGAACACAAAAACTCAGGGTAGTGAAGGAGAGGATGATCCAACCTTTTGTGAAGTATGTGGCAGAAGTGACCGAGAGGATCGCCTGCTGCTGTGTGATGGCTGTGATGCAGGGTAAGATATACCAAAATGAATATATCACCTGTGTGACTGCAGAAAGTACTACAGTTCATCCATGCAGTGCATGGGTGCATGAGGGAATGAACCTACATCATTTATGTCTCCTTAAGGGGGTGCCTGACTTGTTCCTGTTGACTAGGCTTTAGTGCCATTTGTAAGAGCTCAAGATAGACAGTTTTCATTACATTTTGAGGTCCTTTCTTTGTAGCCACAGCTATTAAATTATGTTCTTCTTGCTGTGTCTACCTGACAGAGGTTTGAATGTGATTTTGAGTCTGTGATCTTCCGGTAGAGTTCAAACTTGTTAAACTGTTTGAATCAGTCTTGCAGCATTGTCAGTTTGATGTCAGAAGTCAGCAATTGAACAAAATCAGATACTTGTTTGAATAGGTAAAATAAGCTCTTAAAAGTCTTTTTTGCTGAGCTTACTAGATAGCCTGTGGGAGGTAAATGAACAGCTGTATTCTCTTTGTGGGTTTTTTGTGTTGCTACAGGATGTGATTAAAGCATCAGGTGAATGCTCCTTCCTTTTTCTTTGTCCTGTAGCAATTGCAGTGTGTTATCAGACAGTGAATTTTGGCATGGGAGGTGAAGCAGAGAACTTCACTCTTTATACTTTGAGATTTGGCATCGTGCTAGGTCAGAAGTAATATGATGTTTTCCTGTTCTAGAAAAAATACTTAGAAATGCTGCTAATTGAAGCTGAAGCTCTTACTTGAAGCCTATGATCTTGCAATGTTCCTTGGCTAAGGATCTTGGTCTTAGTACTTAGTTTTCATGGGAAGCATTTCATTTATTGGGAAGTCTTTTCAGCAGTGTGATTTGAACATGAGTTGCTTCCGATCTTCTGTGCTACTGATGTGTGTTGCTTTGTGTGTTTTTTACTTCCTGAAAACAGAATTGAACAAATTAAGGAATCAAAGTTGGATAATGTTAAGAGGCTTTCCTGGACACCTTCCCTTTAAGTGGTTGACAAGGCTAGTTGCTTAGCATGTTGGGTAGAGAACAGTTCAAAATTCCTGAGGGTGCACCCCACTCTCTTATTTTCCTTTGAGATTTGTTGAGGATGAGCACAGTCCTCTGTAAGACAGCATTTCAGAGTCCAGTGACTAGCCTCCATTCTGCAAGTGGCAGAGTGGAGCCATGCAACTGAGCAACTATTTAATGTGATTATAGAGGAATTCTTATCACTAATTGTTTCTTTGATCAGCCAAGATGTATGTGGGATTGAGTGCATTTATTCAACCTAAGGCATTGCAGATGACCCATGACTAGTCATACAAAGTAAAATGTTCAAGAAAATACCAGTGGTAATCCCACACAGGTTCTCTGGAAATTGATGCTGTTTCCAGATTGTCTTGTCATTGATTCAGTGACTTCTTTCCTTTCTCTTCACCGTGTCCAGTTTGGGCTTTGATTGCACGTTTGCTGCAGCCTGTGTTCAAATGGCAAGTAATATTCTGTATGGTGAGGGAAGGACTCTTTTCTGAATGTTTTTGAGCCTTAAGTGCTCAGAACACAATCTGGAATTAAAGACCATCATGCAACTAGCAGATAACGTTGTCTCTCTGGAGACTGGTAGGTGCAGATATGTGGGCCACAGTATCAAGCTTGGGAAATTGTTTCTGCACTTAGGATTATTGCCTTATTTAGGATGTGGATAGACATAAAAAGCTTGTCCTTTGGTAAGAAGCATGTTGTTTGATTTATTTATTTATTTATTTATTTATTTTCTTTTTCAAGGTATCATATGGAATGCCTTAATCCACCTCTGAGTGAAGTCCCTGTGGATGAGTGGTTCTGTCCAGCCTGTGTTCCCATGGGTGTCAACGCTTCTGCAGGTAAGGATTTTAGCATTGTTCATTAAAAGTAAATGTTTTCCTCCTGATTTAAATGCTGTGAGGCATGTGGCCTTTTGAAGTCATGTTTAACTCCTGGATTGATGTACTTGAAAATAATTGTTAGGCATTTTGTCCTCGAAACCCTTGATTGAATCATAGAATGGCCTGGGTTGAAAGAGACTACAATGATCACCTAGTTTCAGCCCCCTGCTATGGGCAGGGTCACCGACCACCAGACCAGGCTGCCCAGAGCCATATCCAGCCCAGCCTTGAATGCCTCCAGGGATTGAGAAGGGGGTCTTGTAACTGTAGATCAAAATCTTAAGAAACTCCACATACAGTATATTATAAGCAGTCTTCAACCTTCCTGAGGCTAGCCCTGGGCTTCAGTACAATTGTGTTGTATTGCACAGAAGGTAATTTATTAGCACCCTGACCTGAGATTGCTAAAGTAGCAATGCTTTCTGTCACCTAGAAAATCTTGTTTCTCTATAACAATCTGCAGCCATGTTAGTGTTGTCTGTGTTCATTTCTCTTTGAGAAGATCACATCCATGTTTGAAGGCAATTGATTTAGGAAAGGGAACTTTTTTTTTGTCCGAAGTTCTGGAAATGCTTTCACCTGTAGGAAGAAAAGTGACGTGGACATCTTTTCTTTCAAGATACAGATCACGTGAGTGAAGAAGAGGTTGCTGCACTCATGGCTGATGTTACTCCTACCACTAGCAGGCTACGTCCTCATGTCCGAACCCGAGCTATAGCCAGGACTCGGCAGAGCGAACGAGTTAGGGCAACAGTGAATAGAAACCGAATAACAACTGCACAGCGAATTCAGGTACTTAAAAATATTTGCTCCTGAACTTCTGGAAGGATTTTATAGAAGAGCTGAAATAAGTCCCCACATTAAGTAACTAATCTGTCAGAGTGTTGACTGTCCATAGCAAAATAGTCAGGAGCTCTGGAGTGTTGGGAGGGGGTGGTTTTTCTGTTTATTTGTTTCATATTTGTCATCACGATCACTATAATAGCAGGAGAGAAATTTTGTAGCAAAACCCAAATCATCTGAATTGGAGCTCTAAACACAGTCTGAAGTAGGTGGTTTTTATCATATCCACCCCATTGCTGTAGCTGAACGGAGAGGAGAGTTAGGGACATTCTAGGGTTATGGTTGGCATGAGTATGGCCAGTGTAATGTAGCTATTCAGAAAAACCTGCTCATAACCTCTTTCCAAGTGAAGAAAAGAACTGATGCTTCAGAATGCATACACTTCAAATGCATTTGAGTGTGGCTGACCGTTAGTCTAGAGAAGAAGAGAAATTTGAAACCTTATAGGAACAGTCCTTACTTATCACAAGGAAGTGGTGCTCTGAAGATGGACTCACACCTACTGTTTCAGTGAGTTCTTTGAGGGAATTTGAAATGCTGCTGCTAGTGGTACTGCCCCTGGGCACATTTACCTCAGTATTAAATAATGAGGACTTTAAGATGGGGGACCCATACTGCATTGATTTTCAATATTTGCTCATCATGCTTTGTTGTGTGATGAACCAGAGTTCAGTTCAGTGGATTTGGAAGTTCTTCTTTGTGGCTGTACATTCTTTATGAAGTTAGTGTTAGGATAGAAAAGACCTGTAGTGATGAAGGAGTCGGAAGGGCAAGGTCAGGTTCTCCTTCATGTGGTAATCAGTAGGTGAGAAAAGTGACATAAGTGCTTTACTGACAGTTTAGTTTTTCATGTTTCTCATTTGAATCTCAAATTGCATTTGTAACCAACTTGCTGCTGATCTTAAACTGCCTGTATCATGTATCTTCTAATCTCACACACAGCACGTGCCGAGGTACCTCATGTCCTCTCTTCTGGATGAAACAATTGAGGCAGTTGTGGCAGGCCTAAACACAGCCATCTACCAGCGTCCTCTTACCTTGCGAGCTCCTGCTAGACAGAAGAGAAAAACAGGTGAGAGCATCAGGAGGCTTCTATGGCTTCCATCTGCAAGAACAAAATTTGAGGGTAAAAGAGCTTGAATCATACAAAATACTTCAGAGCAGCTTTATGCAGTCACACCTGTGCACATATATACATAACTTTTTATTTAAAAGCATCCTTTAAAATGAAATGATTTCACTTCTTCTGTTTTATGCTGTCGCAGCACACTGTAGATCACTTTGAGCTGCTCTGTATACTATGAGAATACAAGAAGGGGAGTGCAGGGAACAGTGCAGCACCAGCACTTAGCCAGATACTTGGTTGTCTTGTGTCCCATCAGGTAGGAGGAGGAAAGCAGCAGGCAAGAAAAGAACTCAGACAAAATCTTCTACTGGGAAGAAAACGTCAGGGACACAGGTGAAGAGACGCAAGCGTTTGATGAAGAAGAGAAGAGGAAAAAAGATAAGAGTAAGATCACGTGTGAGTTTCTGCCAGTATCAGAATCCACTGACTTTCTGTCACTTAATTTATAAAAGCATTATAACATGGTATTAAATGTAAAAATGCCGTCTTGTAGTAGTAGTGGATAGATTTTTTTTCTGGTGGAAATATCTGTAGAATGTGCACTTCAGAAAAGTTGTTTGACCTAGAAATGAATTGCAACTTCTAAGCAGGCCTGCTGGATTTGCTGACAAATCCTGGTACCTGAACTGTAGGAATCACGCTGAAGGATGTCCCACAGGCTTTGTGTTGTGCTCTTGTCATGAAGCTCTAGAGTTTCATCAATATTTATGCAAGCTCAGTTAAATTTTCACCACCCGTTCCTTTTAACAAGCTATGGATATTTGTGTCTATGTTGTTGCAAATCCAATTAATCAGATATAAGGGCTCTCAAAATCCCTTTCAGTTGTGGTTGGTGTCCTGATAAGAACTACACTGAGTACTCTGACAACTTGACTTTTGTCCTCAGCCATCTTAGTGGGAATTTACACCCTATGTACAGAGCTGACGATTTTCAGTGACAGTCTTGTAGAAATTTAACCTGTCTGGTCACTGAAGTTAATATGTGCAGTCTATGTATGATGTGAAATCTAGGCCATGATTAGAAGTTCCATAAATTTTTTGAAAGCAAGTAGATGTATATCATTTCTACTGATGGTAGTAACCTGGTCACTGTACTTTGGCTAAGTGAAGAATTTGTACCTGCCTTGAACATACAAATAACCTGTCTTTGCATCTGTGTAGGTAAAAAATGAGGTTACTGCTCGCTCCCGCATTGCAAGAACACTTGGTCTTAGTAAACCTGTGCATGGGGCCTCACTTCCTTCCATGTACAAACCAACAGAGCCCTCACTTGGTCTGATGAGAGCAGATATTGGTGCAGCTTCTCTGTCTGTGTTTGGAGACCCATATGAATTGGATCCTTACGAAGGGTAAGACATCATGAGTGTACAAGACTGTAATCCAGAGATAATTTTACAAGTCTTGAGTTGTTTGTACGTATGCATGGATGTATTTGTATCTTCATGAATATTTGAAACCTGGGATATTTTGAGACTTTAACAGTTCGAGTACTGGGTTATATTTTGGAAAAGAGCTTATGACTTTGTGCAAAGAGTGTAAATGTCACATCTGAAAATAGCTTCAGATACACAGTTAACAAGTACAGCATTACATTATTGTACTTTCTTCCCTCCTTGGCCAAGTTGCTGAGCTCTTAAAGAATCAGCCTTCTTAAAACAGGTTTGCTGAAATGGTAATCCTCATGAAAATCTTTCATAAGATCTTCGGATTCCAGCCTTTAAGTAATATCATAGAAGTCAGGTGCTAATAATTCTTTGTTTATTCAAAGATAGCAGAATTTTTGTTATACAGTGAACAGTAAATTCATGTAGAATTAGGTGGACCTGTGAAATTTTTGATGCTGCTTCTTTCCTGTTCCTTTCTCCAGATGCTTTGAACTAAGGAGAAATCTTAGTATACCATAATTTGTATTAGTCTTAAGCTCTGGATTTTGGAAGTTATCAAATTTCCTACTGAGCAAACCTTTTTGACAGTCTTTTGGAAAGAAACTACGCATCTAATACTTCAAAATTAAAAACCTACATTTGAATCTTTCTTATGTTACACAGTTCTGCTTAGCAATGGAAAATAGATATATGGCACAGGTCCTTATGTATCATAATAAAACAACTAATGCTCTCTAGGCATATATGTTCTAATGGTGTTATCTAATTCATCCATTTGGCAGTAATTTGGGGATTTGTTTATGTTCAATCTACCCGCAGTAATGAAGAGGTTCCAGCAAATCCAGATTCACCACTGAGTGCCAAAAGGAGAGTTCTCTCCCAGTCAGCATTGAGGTCTCACCGTCCTGTAGCTAGACCTGTTTCCGTGGGACTTCCCAGGTAAAATTCCATCAAGTGTTTCTTTTGTTTTGTTCTTTTTAATTGTGCAATGACCTGTCAACAAGTGATCATTCTGATCTAACATTTTTCTTACCATGTGTATTTTGAAAATGCATACACAATCACACACAGGTAAATAAATAACCACAGCGTTTTACACAAAAATTACTCTTTATATATTGAAGGTCCCACGTGTATTTTTGTATAATAGCACTTATGGCTCTTAACTTTCCCACTGAAATTTCAAATTGATATTTTCACCCTGGTCTCTCTCTTACTTTGAAGTTTAGGTGTAAAACAATTGCTCCCCTATTTAAGAGGGCAGAGGAAATTAGTTGCATGTCCAAAGGAGAGAATAGGAGAGAATGAGGGATGTAGTTGCATCACCCATTTCCTATGCTGTTTGTTGGAACTCAGAAAACTGGAAGAACCTGTTTGAACCTGCAATTTAACAGGTTCTATTAAATTGTTCTGCTCTGCTTTGCTGTCTGACTGGTGTTTTATTTCCTGTATGTGTGTACGTGCATGCATGCATGTGCATGAGTCTCCCACTACTAGCCCCAGTTGGGTTTCAAGACTGGGGCACGTAATGCAGTGCAGAAGGGTAGGGCAAAAGGAGCAGGAGCATGACAAGAAGAAAAGGGTTAAGGAAAACAGCTGGAACACATATCAGCTGAGTCACAGAAAACTGCGAATCTGGAGGAGTTGAAGATTAGGAGAAAAGGAAGCTCATCCTAAATGGTTAAATGTTATAAGAAGTTTACATGGCTGTCTTCTAATGCATCTGACTTAAGGCAAAGATTTGTTCCTTGGGATTAAGATTGTATATATCTGTGATAGCTTGAAGTACTTCTCTTTCCCATCTCTGTCCTGCAGAAAGCCTTCCAGGAAGTTTTGCATGTCCTTTGAGATAGTTTAAGTAGCACACTGTTTAGAAGGTAAAAATGTTTAGCTGAAATCCAATTTTTCTAAAGGTTTGAATTGCCTGAACTACGGTGAGTTTCTTTTTTGTCTTTTTTCTTTTTTTTTAGTCTTAAATAATAAACAAACAGCAAACCAAACATACAAACAAACCACTATAAGCACTCAAACCTTTTAAGTCCTTGAAGACAGGCTTAAATAAAATAAAATGAATCCAATAAAAATTAGTAAAATCATGTTTCAAATCCAGAGGAGTTACAGTTAAAACTATATTCTTAAGATGGTGTAGTGCACAAAGAGTAGTGTTATCCCATGTGCTGGTTTTCAGCGCAGTTCTTTGCTATGCTCCTAGCTACCCTACCAGTAGGTGTCTGTAATTTAACAGCTGATGGGACACACTGATTTAAGCTGCATAAAGTTGGTTGTTTTTTTTTTTTTACACAGTGGTGTAGGTTTGAGGAGTATGCTTCTGATCCTGTTTTGATGGGAAGAGAGACAGCTGGGATGGAAGTATCTCTGTGAAGTGCTGAACAGTGGCTTATGCTTCACAAATACATCTTAACTGCTCTAAAAGTTAAATCGTAATGCAAAACATGTAAAAAGCATCATCCTTAAATAAGATTAGAAGTATTTGCTTACCAGAGGTCTGTGTTATGATTACATGCTTCCTATCTGGTGATATTCCTGTGGGGATACTCCTCTTTGTCATAGAGATGGGAGCTGAATTACTCTAGTGAAGCCAAAGCTATAAGTGAACTTCTCTGGCTGACCTCTGTTTATGCCCTTGATTTTGGTTTCTTTTTAATGTAATGTGTGTGTATAGAACAAGTGCTGTAAGAGTAAAGGAAATGTAACCCCTCTGAAACATGCAGAAGCAGTGTACCTGCCTTGAGTCCTGATCAAGAAGCAGAAGCTGCTCCCGTGCCTGATCTGTTGGGTAGTATCCTGTCTGGACAGAGCATCCTCATGATGAGTAGTTCTGATGTGGTTATCAACAGAGATGGTTCTCTGACAGCAAAGAAAGCAGGTAGGGGTTTGGCACTTGATATTGTAATTAGCCTGTTTGTTTTTTCCCTGTCTGTCCTGATTTTATTTCAAAAGTACATGCTCTGTAGTCTTATGCTTTGTAATAAAAAGTAGAGGATTAGGTAGAGCAGAGCAGTCTTAGTACCCTGATCTTCTGTTGTTTGTGATGCATTGCTGCCATGCCTGCAGACTGTCCTTCAGTTTAAAGAGCGTGATGAGGGCATTGGCAAGAAATTTATTTTCAGAAGTATGGAATGTGTGCTCTGCAGCTGTGTTTTTCATTGGCATGCTATTCTTTAGAAATACTATACTAATTGAATCTGAGAGCATTATTCTTAAAATTACTGCTGATAATGTCCTCTGCTACAGTCATTTTTATCAGTCGGCAATTACAGGGTGATAAACACGGATCTAGTTACATCTGCAGAGCAGAATAATTTGTTTCCTAGATATTAGCTGTCACCTCAAGGATGCCATTGTCTGACGTTAAAACTTGATCATCTGACCTAATTAGACTGCCTTTTTCCTACGTGATATGTCTGCAAGCTAAAGTGGAACTTAGAATAATTTGATCCGTATTTATTTTCATGTCGGGGAAAAACTATGAAATGTGCCTGGAAAAACTTAATTGTTTGCTTGTATGCCATAGCTCCACTTCACAGAAAATCAGTAAAAGACTCACGAGTGGATGATGGTTCAGGACATAACCCCCAGCTGAGTACAGTGCACTCAGGGACCATGACAGGCAGCTCCATTTCTGGACCTTCCGTTTCTTCGGGGCTGAATACTCACTCTAGACCCACCTCATCAAGCTTATTTTCATCACCTTCACCAAACAGGACTGAGCCTGCAGCAAACCCAGCACAGACTACATCAGAAAAAGCAACTGTAAAATCAGAGTATTCAGTGACACCCAAGGTTGTTCAGACTACTCACAGCATAGCTAGTCTGAACAGGCATGGCTCCAAGTCAGATGAAATGCCCAGATTTAATGGAAACTCTAAAAACTTTGCACGTACCGATTCATCTTCAAAGCCCCTGTTCTGTAACTTGAATTCTGGTTCAAAAGCTGTAACTGTGAGGCAACCATTGAAACCACCTCCCAGAAGAATTGACATATTTGAGCTTCCCAGGATACCAAAGATTAAAAAGGAAACCAGCAGCAAACAGGTGGATTCAGAACCCACAGGAAGCCAAAGCTGTGACATTCCCAGCTCCTGTATAACCCAGCTGACTGGCAAAGAGAGCACTAATCAGCTGGGAAAGGGTAGCAAGATGGAAAGTCAGAAGTCAAATGCCAGGGAAACTCAGCAACAAACACGTACAAGCGGGGTATCTTTTGCCACCAGTGCAGGCATGTATAGCAGTTCTTCACTACTGGGCACTTCAAGAAGCAAAGGCTCAAGTTCTTTTGAGAGTTTTAAAATTAATATTCCTGGGAACACAGGACATTCCAGCAGACTGTCTAACCCAGGATTCTGTAACACCTTCCGCCCTGTGGATGACAAGGTGCAACAGAAAGAGAGTCCTTCAGCTCTTTTCTCAGTTAAGAAGAAACAAGTCAAAAGTGAAATATATGATCCCTTTGAGCCAACAGGGTCAGACTCAAGTTCAGCCAGCAGCAGTCCAGAAAGGCTTGGCTCAGGGATTCCACTAACAAATATTACCAGGACGATTTCCATTGAAAATCCAAAAGTTCAAACATTTCAAACTGTTCGTCGTTTTACCCCTTACACGGTAGAAAGTATCTTTGGATCTGGGGCTGAATCTGATATACCATCTAGTAATACAGAATCTCATGATGATGTGCCAGTAGAAAGTAGGATTGTAGAACAGATTTCTGATACAGAAGAACGAGACAATATGGATGAGGAAGACTTTCTGAGCAGTCCTTGCACTTCATCTGTTGTTAAGCAAGTTTCAAATGCAGAGCACTTAAAGGAGGAAGGTAGAGAGAGCCCCAATGTGTTCTTCAATGCTGAAGAATTAATTAGACCTAATATTAACGTGAAACTAGAACCAGATAGTTCATCAAAGAATGATGGGCAGGAGAAAGTCCAGAAGACAGAGCAAACAGAGCGGCGATCACGTTCCAGATCCTGTTCAAACTCCAGTTCCCGAAGCAGGAAGAAGGCTAAAAGGAAAAAGGCACTTGTCAAAGAGCGGAAGAGATCCCGATCAGGGTCTAGGGGCAGAGCACACTCAAGGGACCGAAGCTCCAGATCTACCTCTTGGTCAGGTGGAGAAGAGAGCGGTAAAATACACACATTGAAATCCAAGAGCAGGAGGTCTTCTACTGACCGTTCCAGCAGTCACGAACGATCTAAAAAAAAGAAAACGAAGGATAAAAGTAAGGATAAAAAGGCAAAATCTTCTTGGTCCAGGGAGAGAAGGAAGTCTAGGTCACGTTCAGGTAGTCCTGGAAGTAATTCTGAGTTTTATGAAAATAGGAAAAAGAAAAGACGGTCTCGATCAAGGTCAAGACGGAGGGGTCGTTCCCGATCAAATAGTATTGAGAGGACAAAGAGGCGGAAACACAGGAGAGACAAAAGCTACGAGAGGTATGATAAAGATAGTAGCTTGAGGTCAAGAGACAGAAAGAGATCAAGATCCAGGTCTCGAGAGAAGAGAAAGTGGAGGTCTCGGTCTCGGTCTGCATCTCGATCACAAGAGCACAAAAGCAGCAAATCAAAAGAAAAAAGACCACGATCGAGATCACGTTCTAAAGAAAGAAAACGTAAATCAAAGGAAACCTCGCTTCCTCCTCCACCAGAAAAAGAGCAAAGGCCTCCAGCTGAAAATGTACCCAGCTGTCCAGAGCAATCCCATTCCTTCAAACAAGAGCCGAAGGATGAGCTGGTACTAGAACAGCTTTCCGTAACCATCCAACCAAATGTCAAACTTGAAGAAATGCAGACTGAGACCCCAGTTCAGCAGAGAGAGGCCCAAGAAACTGCAAAGGCAGAGGCCACCTGTGAGGTGGTGGCAAGTGAAACTGTATTCCCTGTGCCAGAGATCACAAATGTTTGTGTTCCTATTGGTAATGTGGATTCTTTTGCTGAAACAGAATTAATGAATACGAGTGAGCCAGGACTGCTTGGTAGCTGTAGTAACACAAACCTTGAGATTACAGTTAAAATAGAAAATACTGCGTTATGTCCACCTCTGATGGAACCACCTCCAAAGAAAGAGGTTACAATGCATGCTCAGACCGAGGCTGTGCCAGTTCAAAGCTCCTCTCAAACAACAGATTGTGTGAGAGAAGTTAAAGATGAGTGCCTTGTGGCCAATGAGAAGACCAGTAATTTCAGTCAGCCTGAACTGGAGGTGGTATCTCAGGGTCCTGTGTTGAAATCTAAAGCACCTGTGAAGAGAGTTACCTGGAATCTTCAAGAAGAAGAAAGCAGTGTGTTGTCTGCTGGAAGAGCTCCAAGTAAGTCTCTTAGAGAAAGCAAACAACAGGCTGTGTAAGGCTTAGGGTGGGGGTGCCTGTTGTCTGGACTGGGATGATCCTATGGTTCTCAATCCTGAAAGCCGTGTATTTTATACTTGTTCAAGTAACAAAGCGAATCGTGTTAATGAATTGGAGAGGACGTGCTGTCGCTTTCAGAGCTTGTCTAGCCAGTGGCAACTAGGTTGGCTTTGAAGCACATATTGCAACCTGATCTCTGAACTGACAGTCTGCATTGTATGTTTTTTATAGTTAACTGGGATGATTTTCCTTCAGAATTTAAGACTTTTCAAAACAGAGTGGTGTTACACATCTCTAGCTCGCTCCTGTGAGCTGCGATAAGCCAAAGCTGCTAAGAACAGTCTGACTTGCCTGCCTGTGCTGAGTGTATTGACAAAACTGTGTGGTTCTCATGGAAACCCACTAAAAAGCAATTGCACAAGTGGATGATAAGTCCTCTATTATCAGAAGCTTTAAAATGTTAATGATTGCTAAACAAAGTCCTTTATAGACAGCCTTGTTGTTAGATCCTTTATTGGTTTCGGTGGTGTTCTGGGGTGCTTTTCGTTTAATGTACAATTGCTTTGAATCTTTGACCCATGAGGTTTATTTTGTTCTCTATTTTTTATTTTTTATTTTCCCCTTCTCTTGGGAACCCAGGGATGCCGTTTTACAAACTTCAGCGAGCAAAAGAAGGGGCCTGGAAAGCAGAGGACTTGAACCAAACATTAAATCAGGTGCAGTTAAATGAGCCTCCTCCAACCAATTATATGATTCCTGAGCCTATGTTTCCTGATCTAGATTCCTCTCAGGTTGGTTCCTATTCTGACAGCCAAGTGTCATGGAAGGCATCTCACCTCATCTGTGCCCTCGTTGTGCAACACCCTCCACTCATGGCAGAGTTGGCCTTCCTCTGTGCATAGTGCATTTCATAAAGCCCATACTCTTCAGCAATCCTCTAATCGCTTTATCTTTTAGGTGGCTCTTACAGTTGAAGAAGCAAGTTTTCGTTTCATTCTGCACTATATGTGCAACTTCTGTTTTCCGCACTTACTTGATCAACAGTTATCTTGCTTGAGAAGCTGTCAGCATCTCACTGATCGTAATCAGGCTGTAGAATTGGCCTGTTGGCATTAGTCTGTGCCATCAGTCTTTGCCTCTACACTCTCCATCAGTGACACGCTGACTGGGGCTCTTGCTAGTTCCTGGCGTATAGAGGGGTGGACTGTAGCTTTCCTGATCTAAACTAATATTTTCCTGCCTATTTCAGTGGATAAAAGGTACTCTGAAAATCCTCATCTTGTGAGTGTATGCCTAAATGAAATTGTATCTGGTTCACAGGTGTACTGTCAAAATATACCTTTGACACCACCTCTGCCCTCAAGCCTTCCTCCCTACGCACCTGTCAGCCAGCCCACGGTTCAGTTCATCATGCAGGGCAGTCTCCCTGCACTGGGCTGTGTGGCAGGCCAGAGCCTGACTCCGGAGCCAGGCAGCCTGGCTACTGCATCTGAACCAGGAATTCAAGCTGCTTCTGTTGGAAATGAAGAAGAAAAAATCAAAGCACCGAAACCTGAAGTGGATAAAACGAAGAATGAGGAAGTGAGTGAATACTATCAAGTGGCAAATGCATAACTAGAATTACACGTGCAACCTGCAGTCCTGTTAATTGAAGCATTAGCCATTATTTAGAAATTAGAAGCAGTACACAAATGAGCTGTTTATTTGAACTTATTTCATAATTCTTAGAAAACCTTGATTTTAAAGTATCTCATACATTCTCATGGTGCTGAAACTTTCTTGAGTGAATGTTTGGAAGTCCTTCTCAGAAAACCAGAATGCCCAGGCTTCTCCAAACACCTGTTTATTTGGTTTTTTTTTCCTTCTCTCCCTCAGTTTTGAAGTAAACGTCAATATAGAGAGGTAGGACTGTATCCTGCTGCTAAGCAGCACTAAAAATGCAGAGATAGTAAAATACTTTGGAGATTTTACTAAGTGCTAGTCCTTTGCTGCCGAGTTTTGGATTTGCTGTACAGACCATCTGCTCTAAGCTCTCAGTAGATGTTAACATAAAAACAGTTACTTTGCCAGATGTTTTATTTCCTACTATAAAGTTAAACTGGTGGAAAGATGAGCCCCACTGAACCCTCATTTCTGAGCAGCAGTTTTTAGGAATTTGATCTTACAGTGTAAGTTTTGATGTCATCTCTTCCCCTTAATTTGTAAGCAACTCCATAATTTTTAGAGCACTTGCAGAGATACCTGAGGCTTTCTCTGTGTGGCTGTGAGTTGCTGCTTTTAGATTCTGTCACTATTTTAATGGACAGATGCTTACTTCAGAGCTTCTGGAAGGGAAGAAGGAGATGAAGATTAGTAAATGGATGTTATGTTCATTTGTTTAAAAACACATTTTCTGAGACAGAATAGTGTTACACAAAGCAAGGATTCCTCATACAATAGAGGTGTGCTTTGTTTCAAGATTGTTAAAGCAGATCCTTTGAGACTGATTCTTACGTGGTTTTTTGAAAGGTGAAATGAGTATTTTCATTATTCATGCACTTCTGAGAAAAACAGATTCAGAAAGTGCTTGCATGCTAACACATGGTAACAAACTTTTCCTTGTTGTGCAGTATATGAAGAAGCTTCACATGCAGGAAAGGGCTGTAGAAGAAGTGAAACTTGCTATCAAGCCCTTTTACCAGAAGAGGGAGATTACAAAGGAGGAGTATAAGAACATTCTTCGAAAAGCTGTGCAGAAGGTAAGGTGACAGCAAAGGGAGGAGCTGTGCTGTTAATGAAACAGGTGGCTGGACTATCAATTGCACTTGCAAGCTTCAGTGATTGTGCTTAATTAATGTGTGTGATTAAAATAGCAGATCTTTGGACTCCACAGTCTTGTGTAACACATTAGTTGCTTTAAGCAAGACTGAGCAGTGCCATTGAGAGTTATCAGACTGTTCCTTTTATAAGTTGTTTTCAGTGGCATGGATCAGGTGGCTTCAGCTGCCTCGGCTGAAATGTCATGTATTTTGAGTGGAAAAGGTTAAATCTCCTTCATTTAAAAACTTCATCCAAATTTGTCAAGCTGCTTCTCCTAAAGTTAAGAAATAGTTTGTTGATTCCTTGGGCACCTGTGATGTCCCTGAACTTTAGAAGAGGGCTTAGCTATTTGGCTGACGTTGACTTTTGTCTCAAAACTTAGTGCTGACCAGATTGTGGTTTGGAAAAAAAAAAAGTACCTTATCGCTAGAAAAATACATGTTGTCTTGTGAAAGCAATTAATGTTGAGGTAGTTAAATGATACCCTGGGGAACTGTTTTCTCTCTGCCCTGCCTTTCTGATATCGCTGGAAAATTCCATCATAAATCAGAATTCCTGAGGTAATGACCGCAGTTCTGCATCTTCTCCTGCATGATGTGTATGAAACGCAGATCCAGTTTGCAAAAGAAAACTGAGAAAACCAGTTGCTGACAAAGTCACAGAATGCTTCTCTGAACAATGGTTAAGTTTTTAGTTCTTTAGGAGAAAGGGAGCAGATGCTACATACCTTAAAATAGGTCCTCAAAACTGACACATTCTTTATCTGAGCATTCCTCCCTCTAAATTATGACCTAGGGAAAAGAAAAAAAAAAAAAGGGAAATTAACACTTATTTACTATGTATTGTGTGGAATTTGCTGGACAATGGCTGTGCAGTTTGGTATGTTAAATAGAAACCACAGGAAAGCCCTGCAATACGAACGTCTAATTCTACCGGTGGAAAGACTTCTGCATTCAGATAGTGCTCAGTAGATAAGTGCTGGGGCAATTTCTGGAATGCTTAAAGTAAAACATTGCCAGTGAGCACTGCTCCACCTATTGCAGTGGCAGAGGTGTGAAAGCGTGACACCGTTCAGCTCCTGGGGCTGGATATTACTTGTGTAGAAGAGGCAAGCTAGGGTTACAGGGCAGCTCTGATTTTGAGAACTTCTTACCTACTCTTTGACTGAGCATAACGACTGTGCTGGTGTTCTAATACAGTTCTTGTGGGTGCAGTGATACACGTCTCTGTGGAAGTCATTAGCTCAGGCTGTTGAACCAGGTTGTTCTGACACTTGGAAAAATCTGCTCAGTAAGTTTCACTGTAACGGAGCAGAGGCTGAACTCTTTAAGACAGACCATGAATTGCAGCAGTTATCGTGGATAGGAGTTTGATATGACATGTTCGAGTGCATTTAGACCAAGATATGTTGTACATTTTACAGATAACTATAGAGGATAGACCTACCCTGATGTTAGCTGAGAACTTTATTATCCTTGTTGTCTGCTTTACATGCCCTGGTATGAGGCTTTAGAGCCTTTGCAGGAGTTGGTTCTTCTGGGAAACTTAGGATTCCCTGATCACTTGTTGTCTTCCTGAACTGTTGTGATACCTTTCACTGACTGAATGCCTCTTCTAATCCCTTATAGATCTGCCACAGCAAAAGTGGAGAGATCAACCCTGTGAAAGTAGCTAACCTGGTGAAGGCATATGTGGAAAAATACAAACATATGAGGAAGCATAAGAAGTCTGATGTTGAAGATACTCGTGAAGTGGAAAACTGAGAGCAACCTTGCAGCCAATGTGACTTGACTTGAACTTATTTTGGCTGAGAACATTGTTCCAGAAGGAAAAACAGATCTGCAGTAACATCTCATCAAAAACCAGTTGCAGAGAAGCAAGTTTGTAATAGGATTTATCTGCTGAACCTGCTTTTGAATTGTTTCCATATGGGAATGAGCTTGGAGTTTTGTTTTTTTTTTTTTATTACCTATAGATGTAGAACTCAATAACAATCAAATGCCTCAGACCAGCAGAGTAATTCCAGGAGAAACAAAGAAGAGATTTGTGTTTAGGACTCCCGGATTGCTACAGTTTTCAGGGTTACTTTGATCACATTTTTTGGGCTGTGCACCTGTCTTGCTAAAAGTTTGAAACTGGACACCACTTTTCATATACAGTATATTGAGAGTTATATACTGTTTCCCTTGTGTTTATTTATCGAAATATGGATTGTCTTTAGGAATTTCTGATTTAATACTTGAAATGTGGTATTTTTAGCCTGCTCGATGGTGAGCGAAGCTTTACTCGCTCTGTCGTCTGGGGATTGCAGAAATGAGCTAACCTTTATAAATTGACTTCAGAAACACTGCTCGAGATGTGGTGTTTATTTTCATTCTGTTGGAAGTATCTCGTTAGTGAAAAGTTTAATTTTGGGGAGGGAGATTATGTTGCACTTCTGTAAATAATGCACTGATGGCTGGTTTTATGTCTGCCTTTCAGGAAAAAAATGAAACAAAAAGCAAACGTTGTGAATTTTCAGTAACAAGCTTGAGGAACAAGAGTGAACTGATGTACAAAGCAGAAATGTGACAGAATTTATAAAGTTATTTTGAATGGTTTTAGTCCTATAGCAGGTGTCATTTGTTTGCCTCTTTCTCTGGCCATTCTGTATAAACATGCACACATAAGGAATATTCTGTTTCTAGAGAATTGGAGTTGGATAAGTGATTGTTCCTCCTAGGAAGGAGGAGGACTGCTTTTCTTTTCAAGAAGCAGGGGGTCTTGCATGCGTAATGACTTCATCTTGCTTTCTTTAAAAGCACCCCTTGTTCACCTGTACTGCAGAGCAACCAGTGTTTAAGTGATCCTTTGAAATACTTAGAAATACATTCAGCACCTTCTGAATCTGACAAAAACACCTTTCTGCTTTTGCCTGTATTAGGAAGAGGAAAGGCATTAAACCTAAAGGAAGCTGAAGAGAAGAATTGCCTGTTTCTTTCAAAGGGAACTGAATATAACTGGTCTGTTGGAACAGTTAGCAGTAATTCTCAGTGCACATGGAAACTACCTTCTTTGAGGGTAGTCCTGCTGCTCATCTTACAGAGAAAACAGGCTCTCTGGGATGATTGTTTTATCAAGCAATTTTTCAATCTGTATTTTTCCTGATAAGCATGGAATTAACTCACAGAAAAATAGCAAGACCCCTCGTCTGTTGCTGACATATCTGACTTTTCAGTGAGCTCTGATCTTCTGACCTCTATCGTGAGGTTCCTGAGAGGTTTCTATCTGCATACTTGCATAGTATAATTTTGACTGTGGCTGGGCCCAATCTGGCCTAGCAAAACACCTCACTGCCACGTTTCATCATCCTAGAGGTGTGCTGTTGACAAGCCCAGAGCATTTTGGAGTTGTTTTCCCTCCCCTGTTCTTCGGATGAAAGTATAAATGGAATATGAACAAAGAATTGGTAAGTTCTGGGTTCCTTTGAAAATTTTGGAATGAATCCTCTTTTTTGGCATACTATTCTCCTTAGTACCTCAAGACAATATCTGGAAGAGAAGTCTTAGTTTTAAAGCTAAACTTTTTGTTCCAATATATACCTAAATGGTAGGTATGGGATTGTAAGTAGAAATGCTGCTTATAGAATTCTTGACAAAATAAAGTTCAGAAACCTTTGTGGCATTGTTGATACAAGAGGAGAGTGTGATCTACATTGTGAATATACTTAAGCTGAAAATGAAACACCTTTGGGTTGTCATAGGAATGATTCTGGAGTAACTCACATATGTGAAGAAGGGTAGCTAGTGTGAAAAATAAAGTTTAATTAAATAATGGAAACAACTATGCTATTGACAAGAGAGACCATAACAAACACTCTGGTTTCTCCTCAGACTGATTTTCTGCATTAAATGTTTGGTTGATCATAGCCTTGAATTAGCAGCCTGACACAAAGATATATCAGCAGTGTATATACTGTTAGTGCTGTTATATTTTAATTACATCTGCACCTCCATTGCCTAGAAGAGCACTGAAGCTGAAAAACCCATACTGCAAGTGCTTACCCTTAAGTTACATGAGGAAGAATACTGATTCTTTCATTCTATCTACTGTTGAAAATAAACTCATGAAATTGCCTCTCCCAGGGGCTGGCTTATGCTGAGAAACACACCTAAAAAATGCCTTTTCCAACATGTTACACAAGTTATTTTTCTAGTGTACTGGATGTTCTGTTGGCATCTTTTTGTTTTCTGGTTTACTTCCTTGGATTGGGTGCTTCCACCTACTTAGTGGAAGAAGTTCTATTTATTGAATGCATGCTACAGTTGGGTAGTAATGTAACCTGTTGCTGTCCTTTCCCTGCTTGTCAACTGTAGTAACACCAAAGGAGGTTGACTTGAGACCTGCTCCCACGTGATCTTCATCGCATAGATGACCTCTAGAGTGACTTTGGAAGAGGAGATCTTTATAAGAATAAGTTCTCTGGGTTTTTGTGTAGTGGTATTGAAACAATTAAGTTGCTGTGCAGTTTTGCTGTTTTTTTTTGTCTGATCAGAGAAAAGAAAAGAGAATGCAAATGGCAGAGGGCCTGAGAAGGGGTCAGCTCCCAAGTCCTCCAAATTCCAGCACCTGGAAATAGGAAACTGGGATCCCTTCCTTTTGCTACCTGAGCATGGTGGACAAGGGCTTGGTTTCTGCCCAGGGGTGCTTGAGTTACTGGGAGCTGTCCTGGGAATGGATGGAGAAAGAGAGGGCGGGGTTGCCAGGCAGAGCACGGGGAGGAGGGGAGGCAGGCAAGAAGAGGAAACAAAAGGAGGAGGCTGAGCAAACGGAGGATCCAGCCGGTGCCACGCTACAGGGCCATGGCCCAGCCCAGAGCCTGTGAGTAGCTGCCCAGGGCTTTGTGCTGCTCACAGGGCCTGAGTCAGCTGGTGGTGGGGATTCTTGGGCTTATCTTTCTGGAGGAAACGGAGGAGAGGTACTTGGAAGAGGGTCAGAACTTGCTGGTTGTACACTCTAGGTTTAGCTGGTAGTGATGAAAGCTGGCGAGTCATTCCTGAGCGGGGCATCTTGCACAAGGGGGTTCTGTGCTTGGCATCATCAAGCAAGGAAGTGAAACAAGGGAGAGGAGAGCAAGTTCAATCGTGTTTTATTCTGGTGTTTTGACATCCTCATCCCCTAGCTCTCTTCCCACGTGCAAATCCTTTTACTCTAAGTGGTCCCTTCTGGGGCTGCAGCTCCCTTCACCTGTTCCCTGTTCTCTGGAAAACCCTCGCTGTCCCTGCGTTATTCCCCAGCGTCAGGCTGGCAGCAGCAGCAATGAAAGGAATTGCAGCACCCATCTGGAGTGTGAGGATGTGAGAGAGGAAGTGTCTGCACTCACCAGCCCTGGCCTCTGCACATCACCCAGCTGCAGGCTGGATCTGGGGCTGAGCAGCAGTGCAGGGGTGAGATATTTGGAAAGAAGCAATCCTCCACGTGGCAGCTCCATCCTGCTGGCCCACAGCTGAGATGAGGATAGATGAATCCGCTGCTGATGTTCTCATAGTGAGAGTAAAGCTGTTAGTGTGGCTCTTGGGTTTCTGGTCAAAGTCTGGTGGGCACCATTTCTTCTACCACTGTGTGTGCTTTCAGGCCCAGACAAGATCCTCTTGCTGCGGTCGTGCTGTGCAGACGGCTCTTGTGTTTTACTTCTGCTTTTCTGTTTCAAAGTTTTGCCAAGCTCAAGGTCTCAAGGGACTGGATGACCTGCAGCCATAGGAGTGAAAGTCTCTCTTCCAACCAGTCCTTACCTACCCTTCCTGTCCCACATGCCAGGTCAGGAGCAGGACTGTTTGCGGGAGGTGACGCTTTCCACCCAAAGGCTGCGGGTGCTGCCTCCAGCAGTCCTCAGTAACTCTGCTCTGGAAAGCCTTGACCTCGACAGGAACAAACTCAGGAGCATCACCGGCATTTCTAAACTTGCCAACCTGAAGAAGCTCATCGTATCCAAGAATCAGATTGTGGACTTTCCCAATGAAATCCAGAGCCTGATCTATTTAGAGAAGCTTGAACTGAATCAGAACCAAATCCGGGTCATCCCAGAGGGCATCTTCTGCCATCTCCCCAGGCTTAAGCACTTGCGGCTGAACAACAACCGTCTTGGTGCTCTTCCCAGGGACCTGGCAGCTTGTGGAGGCAGCCTCCAGTACCTCAACATCTCCAACAACCTGTTCCGAACCTTTCCCCAGCCTGTCCTGCAGCTGGCAAACCTACAGGAGCTCCATGTGCAGAACAATGCCCTTCGCCAGCTCCCCAGGGAGCTCTTCCAGGGACAATCCCTGAAAATGTTCAAGGCCAATGGGAACCCACTCAGGGAGCCACCCAGTGAGGTCTGCGCTGGTGGCATCCAGCAGATCCTGAATTATTTCAACCAGCTTCAACATGGTTCAGGGCAGGAGGACAAGAGGATCAAGACCATGTTTCTGGGGGCCTCACTGGCTGGGAAATCTACCATCTGCAAAAGCCTGAAGCAGAGGCAAGCCAAACTGGTGCCCAAGGAAGAACGAACAGTTGGGATAGAGATCAGTGAGTTCCGCATTGAAGACTTCACCTTTCTCTTCTGGGACTTCGCTGGCCAGCTGGAGTATTACATGACACACCACGTGTTCATCACGCCACAGGCACTCGTCATCCTTGTCATCAACCTCCACATGTAAGAGCTGAATTCAGGGGAGAATGGGAGAAGGAAAATGTATCTGAATTGGGTAACCTTTCCCCTTCATTTTCCACTGTTGATGCCATATCCATTGCACCTAGATAAGTGCTCTTTTCTCAAAAGCTTTAACTAGCTCTCTGTCTCCTCCTTTTGGTACATCACACATTTTATTAATCCACCTTACAAAATTCCTCCCTTTTGAGTCACTGGATGTATCTTAATTTGTGACAAGCTAATCTACGTGCTTGTAAGCCTTTGCTTTCTGCCTTGGCAATATCTCTACGTGGCTTTTGGTGCACCCAGAAAATTGAAAGAGCATCAGGGTTGGGCTTTTGATACAGAGGAATCCTGCTCCCATCCATAACAGGGGAGGGCTCTGCTACAGCCCCCAGCTTTAAGTGGCTTAGACTAAGGATGGGCAACTTAAAGATGGCCTTGGGTATGGTCCATGACAACATAGGACATGTGAGTTCTTTTTCAGCTAGTCCGTGGGACAGCACAGGGTGCGTGGTTAAGCCTGCACTTATAGAAAAGCATTAGATGTGAACCTGGGATCTTCTTTCTCTTCCTCTCCAGGTACCAAACTAATGATGATGCTTTCAAGGACCTTGTTGGCTTCTGGATCAACAACCTGTTCATGCGAGTCCCAAACTCTGTGGTGCTTCCTGTGGGAACCCATGTGGACTGCTGTCAGAAGCAAGAGGTGGAGGAGAAGAGGTCCAACATCATGGCCAAGATCGCGGCCATGCTGGCAGAGAGGAAGAGCAACCTCACTCACTTCATCAACAATCTGGAGGACAGTGAGGAACCTGAGGTTTATGTGGACCAGTGGGAGAGGCTGAAGGAGATGGAGAGTTGCACGTTAACTGTAGGTCTGAGATTATTGTGGATTTACTGCAGCTGAAGGGGATACTAGGCAAGCTTGCAGGATTTGGGCTTGCTCACATGGGCAGGTTTAGTAGGGTAGCTAATGAGGAGGTGGCACCTCATGATCTGCTTTCACCTCGCACAGCGTGCTAATGGTGATGGTTACCCATTGCTGACAAATCAGGCACCTAGTTACTGCAGCAGCTCCATGGGGTTGGGATGGAGGTGGCAACATTGCATACTGCTGTAACTGCTGGCTGTGACCTGCTGGTTCCTTTCTGCTGCTCTCTGATGGATATCTCTGCTAATGGCTTGTAGGAAGGGCCTGGGGAGAAGTGTGAGGCAACTACATGTTGCATGAAGACATATCCACTTTGTTTTTTTTCAGCCTAGTCCATTACTCCTTCAGTAGGGGAGAAATAGTAGAAAGAAATTTATTTTTCAAATACCATGGTGCAGGTGGTTTGTTTTCTGGGACCACTGCAATACAGAGACAGAGCTATAATCATAGGATCACAGAATGGACTGGGTGGTAGAAGACCTTAAAAGTCCATTCAGTTCCAACCCCCTCCCATGGGCAGGGCTGCCACCCACCAGCTTAGGCTGCCCATGGCCCCATCCATCCTGGCCTTCAGCAGCTCCAGAGATGGGGCATCCACAGCTGCTCCAGGCAGCCTGTGCCAGGGCCTCACTGCCCTCATGGTAAAGGTGATGGAGGTGCCCTCTACATGGAAGGGATGCTGTGCCTGGCTATACAGACTGTCCTGTCCTTGTAGACTGACAGGGGAGGCCAGGTTGGAAGGGACTTCAGGATGTGTCTGAAGCCATAGTCTTACTGAAGCTGAGCCAGGTGATTGCTCAGCATGCTGTCTATATACCATGGCAACCGCCCGAAGATACCCAGCATCACTGGGCAAACAGATAGCTGCTTGGCTTTCCTCAGCTGAGTATCCAGCATTTTGCTAAATGCCTACTGCGAGCACCTTGCTTCACCTCCTTGGTGGCCTCTGAAGCATGAGATCTGCCTGTCATCTCACTGGCTACTATCACAGTGGTATCTGCTGGCTTTACTTTTGGCAGACGTGTTTTCTCTCTTTCAGATCTTAGACCTGGTTGCTGTCAACTGTACAGATCACCATGATATCAAAAAGCTCGAAGCCACAATTCTGGAACACGTGAAGAATGAGGAGCTATTCCCTGAGGTTGTCCGTGTGCTGCCGCCCGTCTACCGGGAGGTAGAAGCTGCCATTGTGGACATCACCCAGAGTGAGGAGATGGCAGACCATGGTGAGTGCTTCCTCATCCCTCACCTTATTGCTTTTCTGAGAGGGACAGGCTCTCTGAAGTCCTTCTGTGTGTGGTGGTGGGATTGCTCTGAAGATCTTGCAGTAGCAGTCATTGTCATTGCCTGGCTTTGTCTGATGTAGGTTTGGGTTGGAAGGGTACTCAAAGATCACCTAGTTCCAACCTCCTGCCATAGACGAAGACACTTCCAACAGGCCAGATCAACCTGGCTGTGAACACTTCCAGGGATGTGGGACATCTGCAGCTTCTATGGTTAGCATGTTCCAGTGCCCTGAGTCCTCAAAGGAAGGAATTCCTATTATCTAATGTATTGCAAGCATCTGACTCCAAGGCCTAGGAAAAAGCAAGGAAAAAGGGCAAGTTCTTCTTCACATGAAGGCTCTGCCAGCATCTGTCAACCTGTGGATGGAGGAGCTTTCAGCTGGTAGCGTAGTCTGTAATGTTGTTCTTTCTCCCCTTTGCCCTGTATGAACATTTTAAATTCATGGTATCTTGCAGGAAGGAGACAGGCAGCTTTAATGTTTCTATTTGGCTTCCAAACCTATTCTATACTTATTCTATAAAATCTTGCAAATTTTATTTAATGCATATCTCTGATCTCAACTGCTACCTAGGGACAATGTGACATTGGGCCCTGCTGATGCTTGTTGGCCCTGTAAAGCAGCCTTTGACTGCTAGCTTGGCTGGTGCACTCCAAGATGGGCCTGCTGAGCACCTACATCTCCCTCTAGGCATGATGGACCTCCAGTACCTGCTCAGCGAACTCTCCCAGCGAGAGCACCTGGCCAATCTGGACAGAGAGCTTCTCCAGGATATCCTGCGCTACCTCCACCGCATTGGCCTTCTCGTGTGGTACGAAGAAATCAAGCACCTGGAAAGCACTGTCTTTCTGCGGCCCACCTTCCTAATAACTACGTTCAAGGTGAGCATGGGGAATAGGACTCTGCAGGGCCCAAGCTTTGCTGTGCTCCTCTCATCACAGCCTCTCATTTCTCTCTTCCTGCCCAGCTCCTTGTGAGGGACCGCCTGGTCCAGCAGCTGGAGAGCATCTCTGTGGACACACTGATTGCAGAACATGCCACCATCAGGGACAGGTCCAACTGGGTGTGGGCCTTCAAGTCAAAGGCAATGCTGTGCCACCAGGCAGTGCGTGCTTTGGTGAAGTACCAGCTCTTTTCGGAAGGGATGCACGACATCTTTGAGGAGATCATGGGGGACAAGACTCACAGGGGGAAAGGGAAGCTCTTTAGCCTCCTGGAGCACTTTGAGCTCTGCCTGGAGGTGAGGCAAGCCAAAGCACTCAATCCTCAGGCCAGTGAGTTTGTGCCCGGGAAGACATGGGAGACAACACAGGACCAAAGCAAGTCCTGGTACTTATTCCCAACCTACCTAAACCAGACTGAAGAGGTTGCTGAGGTGTGGGGAGGAGATCACCATGAGGACCTCCACATCCGTACCTACTTCTCACCTGAGATACCTGAGGGCTTCTTCCACAGGTGCGCAGTGCTGTCCAGCCCCCCGACGAGGCTGTTGGCAGGCCACTCACTGGGGTTGGTTGGGTGCAGAGCAGGTATGATCATCAGCAAGCCCTCAGCTGTTGAGAACATAACAGCCGAGGCATGAAGCCAGGACTCAGGAGATCAGGGCACAGTCTTAGCCCTGTCCTGGACTTGTGGAGCCCTGGATGAATCACTGTGATGTCCCTTGTCCAGATGCAAGCAAGGATAATGATTCTTCTGTTTCACCTGCCATCTGGGGTGGGTTTTTGCAGTCCATAGAGCTAGTTTGTGCCAATCCAAGCATTATAGAATCACAGAATGGATTGGGTAGGAGGGAACCTTAAAGCTCACCCAGTTCCAACCTCTTGTCATGGGCAGTACTGCCACCCACCAGATCAGGTTGCCCAGGGCCCCATCCAATCTGGCCTTGAATGCCTCCAGATCTCACAGTCCCACTAGAACAGAGTGTGGAGAAAGGCCTGCTTTCTTCTGGAACTGGACAA
Organism: Chrysolophus pictus; assembly: GCA_037305975.1. Taxonomy (NCBI): domain Eukaryota; kingdom Metazoa; phylum Chordata; class Aves; order Galliformes; family Phasianidae; genus Chrysolophus; species Chrysolophus pictus. The sequence goes on along the minus strand of CM074580.1, from coordinate 15,955,223 downwards.
CCTACCACTGGGACTCTTCCAGTTTCTGGAAGGCCTCTTGTCATTGTAGGGTTCTTGACTTGTATATGGGGTTTTATCAGACAACCAAACCTGGAAGCAGCTCTTGCCTTAACAGGCTGCTCCTGCTGCTTGAGCCACGGTCCTCATTCAGCTTCTAGTTTTGGCTGAAACTGGTTTCATATTTTTCAGGTCACCCCATTGCCACATTTTCTCTCACTGTGGGATATAAATGGGGAGGAGAGTGGTTAAAGCCACAGGCAATCTCTTTGCAGGTTCCTTGTGAAAGCTTGCTCCTTCTACTCCACGCATTGGGTGGCCAAGGCAACCTGCCTGCTCGTATGCAACGGCAAACCTCTGCTGATTAAAGAGAACAACCAGCGGGCATACAGCTACCTGGAGCTGAGGTGCAGGAAGCCAGCAGGAGCAACAGGTGGGGAGCACCAAGGAATAGGCAAAGGGATGCCTGAGGGAAGTAACTCTATTGGTGCCTCTTTAAGTTGCCCTTAACGGCTGCCATGCTTTGGTTAACATGACAAGCTGAGCTGGTATGCCTGATCTGGTGGTGGTTGGCCACAACGAGGCTGGAAGCAAGTTGTGTGGCTCCCAGGCAGCTGTGGGTAACTGTGCCTCTCTCCTTTTGTCTGGAAGCATTCCAGCTTGCTTGGGACTTCCTCATGGCAGCTGTATTTATCATCCAGAAGCTCTCTGAAGAGTGGCCAGGGCTGCACGTGTGTGTGAAGACTCCTTGTCGCACGGCCGGCTGTCCCGCAGAGCTCATCTGGCCAGACATGGATGGCAAAACCCCCATGTATGTATGTGCTTGCTCAGCACAGAGGGCTGAAACCTGATGGGTGCTGTTGCAATGTCAACTGGGGCTTTTTCCTTCTCAGGACAAAGGAAGATGTTAAAACCTGTGGAACATGTGGGCATCTGTTTGGTGCAGAGCTGCTCTTACCCAAAGGTGAGGCTGGTGGTGGTGGAGAAGAGCTCCAGCCAGAAGGAGGCGTGTGATGGTGGTGTCCTGCCTTGGGCTATATGGGAAGGCAGAGCCCCAGAGCAATCTGACCACTAGTGGGGAATTAAATGGGCCGCACAGAGATGAAGGGGCATATCTAGTGTCTCTAAGTGGTGAGGAGTTTGTGTCCAGTGAAAAATGCTGGCTCCCCTTCTGGAAACAGGTACTCCAAGCAGTTTCCCTCCGTGGGCCAAAATGGTTAACATTGGCTGTCCTGGAAGCAGCAGGGCTTCCTGCTTATTCTTAGGGGATAACAGCTCAACTGCTGGGTACACTGGAGCTGAGTTGATTAAGAGCTGACGGTTCCTTTCTTTGTTCTCACAGTGCCCGGGCAGCCAGAAGCAGCCTCAGCACAGCCCCCTGTCCACTACTATGTGACCAGCTACGGCACCACCACCTTTGGGCCCAGCAGCATCCATGTCACCCGGCAGGTAGGCTGTCCCCTGCCCTTGCTTCTGCCCACACCCTCATGCCACCCTCCTCGGGCAGCCCCTGCTGCAGATTATCACCTGGAAGGCCTCTGTCATGCAAGCACTTTGTTTTTTTCAGAACATCACCAGTGAGTGACTGAAGGCCAGGGGGAGGAGGGAGGCTCCAATGGAAGACAAAAGAATTGTTTTTAAGCTGAAGACAAGCTCACCTCAGCACGCTGAGTTTACAAGTACCACTTACATCCTTACTGCAGGGCAATAAATGCATAAATAAATGTGCTGACTTGCGATGCATAAAGGATACATTTAGGGGGCTACGCAACACCAGCGAGTGGGAAGCACCTTTATATAGATATACATTTAAACTTACAAAACTTCAGAAAAGTATATCTGTGAAGAACCACAATCCCCAAAAACTCCAGATAGCTGTTGGGAGGAGGGAGGCTCCAATGGAAGACAAACAACCTGGGGGCGAAGGAGGAAGGAAGGACCCCCACTGCACGCCATGCTGGTGCAAGGGGGGTTGAAGCACTGTGCAGTCAGAGAAAAGGCTTTCCCAATCACCAAGCTTTTTGCAGCAGCTTTTGGAGGAGTGGAGAGTTCCTGGACTGGCTCCACTGCTGGCTGCTCGTGTTGTGTGTTGACCCTCAGCCAGCACTAACGGCTAGAGCAGGGTAGCAAGATGTGCCCAGGAGTGGATGCAAATGGTGCTCTTTTCTCCTCTGTAACGGTGAAACCAGCCCAATGCTGACTGAGCGGAGTCAGAAAACTCTTTGCAAGGCGGCAGAGGCCGGGGGAGGAACACAGGAAGGGAGCGTCAATCCGTCTGCATGTGGTATTGCTCAATAAGCTCAAAGAGGTTGAAGGAGTCAGAGAGCTGCAGGCTGACATTGCCACTGTTGAGGGAGGAGGCTCCTTCCCGCTGCACCTGCTCATACCAGTACTCGCAGAACTTGGGCACCAGCTGCAACAACACATGGGCACAACTGTGGGTGGGGTTTGGGGCAGCTGCTTCTCCATGCAGCCCTGTCCCTCCATGAGAAAAAGAAGGGGGTGCACAGGACAATCCATCTCCCTTGGTCCTGAGAGTCCCAGTCCATAGTACACATCTCCCTCTGCCTCCGAGGGCCACTCACCTTCACCAGGATGAGCTTGGATTCCTTGGGCTTCGTGCTGGAGAAGCACTGCCCGAAGCAGAGGAAGATGGTGAAGTCGGGGGAGCGCTCCCTGCGGCTGTCACGGAAATCCCGGAGCTCTGTAAGGAGAGGCAGGGCTTGGGCTTAGGGCAGGCCCCAGGGAGGGCAGGGGTACTTTGGTTGGGTGCTTCCCCACCACCTCAACCCCAAAGCAGGACAAGAAGGGGGCCTACTCACCTGTGCAAAACACACTGAAGTCAAAGATGGTGGTCTCCTGGTCCCGCTGGAGCAGGTTGTGTGGGGGTTCCCCGCCCTCGAGCTGCTGTGACAAGGCCCAGAAGACCTTGCACTTCTTCAAGCGAGTGGCCAGGAGTTGGCCAGCACGCTGCTCCAGCCGCAGCCCCGCCACCCCCAGCAAGTCCTCAGTGTAGTGCCGCTGCCTGGGGTCGACCAGGCTCTCGGGGCTGGGGAACAGCACCAGCCGCTGCTCGGCCACTGCCGGGTCCAGGGGCTGGTAGGCCAGCACCCACCGGCTGTCGACCACCTGCTCCTGGTAGACCACCTTCCCTCGGTAGTAGATAGTGATGTCCAGGATGGGGGGCAGCTCTCCTGCACGAAGCAGCTGTCAGTGGTGGCGGCCCCAAAAACCCCTCGTCCCCACAGGCGGACCCTTAGCTGTGTCCCCATAGAGGATCCCTCACCTGTGTCACCTGCCAGTGGCGGAGGCGCGGGGTTGGCAGGCTGGAAGAGTAGCTGCTCACCCGGGGATGGTGCAGGGATGGCACATTCCTCACTCACAGAGAGGCCCCCAGCCCCGTCCTGCCTGCAGCCCCCACCTGGGAGGGGCTGGTCGGCCAGCAGCAGGGACTCTGGGGGGCTGCAGGTGCCCTGCTCCTCCAGGTGCCTCCAATCCTGGAACAGTGGCACAGGGAGGCAGCCATCTGGGCCAGAAAGCAGCAGAGCATCCTCTGGCAAGGCATCTCCTACAGAGACATTGTAGATGGGTGGGGGTTTACCTCACTCTGCATGCCCCCAAAACAAGTGGGCCTGGTCTTACCTGTGTGTGCCCAGCGGGGTGTCTGGGAGCTGAGGACAGAGATGTTGCATTGCTGCAGTATGGACTGCAAGGTGTCCAAATCCTCCTGCATCAGGGCTGGTGCAGCAGCACCTTCAGCACTGTCTGTGGGACACAGCGGGGGGGTCACCAGCCATCAGCAACTCCAAACACAACCCCCATAGCGGCTCGGTCCTGAGACAAATCCAGCACTATCCCACTGCCAGGCTGAGCCTGAGGTGCCCCCACACAGGAACAGGGGACTGGGACCTACCTTCGGGAGTGTTTTCCGAGGCCAAATCATGGTGGTTGAGCAACAGCTGCAGAGGAAAGCAGGACAGGGCTGAGGCACTGGTGCTGTGGGCCCAGGCCAAGGACAAGGGCTGCAATGCTCCAGTAGCAGCACCAGGCCCCCTCCCCTTCTGTATGCCCATCCCATTACCTGTGGCTGGGGCTGCTGCAGCGAGGAATCTGACACAGGGCGCCCAAAACCTCTCTCATTGAGGATGGCTGGAAGGAGAGCAGGGTGAGCGGGGTGCCCCAAGCTCAGCCCCCATTTTGTTGCTTCCTCCAAGCCTGGGCTCACCTGAGGCAACTGCATAGACCTTGTGTGGGTCATTGTTGCACTTGGAGCGGTCCTCCAGCAGTGTGAACATGTGGGTGCTCCTCAGGGCACAGCGGAAGTTGGTCTTCCATTTGGCTGGATCCTCAGCATTCCCCTCGTACCTTCCACTGGCTTTCGCCCAGGCCTGGTGGGCATGGAGAAGTGAGCACAGGGACCCCAGAAATGCGGGCCCTGATTATCCAATCTCATCTGTATTGAAGGCCTTGAGGTCACTGCTGGTCACCCCTCGTCCCACTCCCTTGAAGACCTTGGGGTCACTGCTAGTCACCCTCCAATGGAATTGGAGTGGCAGGATGGTCGAGGTGGGAGGACCCTCTGGGTCCATCTGGCCCAGCCCTTGCAAAAGCAAGAACATCCAGCATTGGGCGCTGCCATTCTCACCTGCTTTGAAGGCTACAGTCCTCCAGTCACACCTATCCTACTTCAAAGACCTTGCAGTCACCACTGGTGACCACCCCATTCCCATCCACCTCGAAGACCACAGGATTAGAACCACAGCACCATTAAGGTCGGAAAGGACCACTAAGATCACCACATCCGCCCACCAACCCATCCCCGCCATGCCCACTGACCACATCTCTCATTGCCATATCCACACAGTTCTTACACATCTCCAGGGACAGTGACCTCACCACCACCCCAGGCAGCCTGTGCCAGCATCTCATCCACCCATCTTGAAGACCACAGACTTCTTGTGCCACTTCAAAGACCTCGGAATCACCACTGTTGATCATCCCATTTCCAACCAGCTTGCAGACCTCGAGTTGCTGCCGTTGACCTCCCCACAATCTCACCCACCCTTGGGTCACCGCTGCCCACCTTAGAGACAGACCACTGGGCTGCTGACCTCAACATCCCCCACGTCACTGCTGGCGATACCCCAACCACCCTGAAGTCAGCCCATCTCTAACTCCCCCACCTTGAAGATCTCCACGTCGCTGCTGGTGACATCCTTCCTGGCGTTGTGCTTCCAGGGGATGCGGAAGATACAGCGGTCCAGGTCGATCCAGCAGAGGCCGTGGTACCGCCCGCTGCTGACGGCGTTCAGCAGCCAGGGCCCGAAGCGCAGCTTCTGGGCGTCCCTGCGGGGCGGCACGGTCAGCTCCCGGGCCGCGCGGAGAGCCGGCGGGCACCCGGTCGCGCCGCTTACCCCTCGCTGTCCAGCGCTGCCATGGCTCCGCGGCGTCCGGACCGGACGGTTCCACCCCGGGGCCGGGCTTTTATAGAGCGGCGGAGGCGCTCCTGGAAATCACGCGGGGAAACGAAACTGAAACCGCCGCGGTGAGAGGGAGCGGCAGGGAGGCTGCGGGTCCGCAGCTGCGTGGTGCGGGGATGCGGCTCCAGCGCTGCGCCTCCGGATCTGTCGGGGCCCTTCGGAGGTGGTGGGGATATCCGGACTGCGCAGCGCGGGTCGAAGGGCGGACCGAAACGCTGCCAGCGGGGCTTTCCCGCCCCGGTCCCATCGTGCAGTTTGGGGCTGGAAAGTCCAGCAGGCTTTGAAGTTATTTTTAAGATTTAACTGGGCGCACGCTAAGGACTGTGCGGGGAACCAAGCCCAGACGGCAGCACTGCTCCTGGGTTTCGTGCACAAAAAGAAATCAGGTCCCCCTTCGTTACCTCCCCCCCAAAAAATCCTCTCTTTCATTGCTAAGAAATCCCCCTATTGCATCATAGGAAATTCACCTGTTACTCCCCAGGGACTCTTCCATCGTTGCCCAGGAAATTTCCCCATTGCTTTTTAGGAAATCCATCCCTTGCTTCCTGGGGCATTTCCTTGGTGCTGTTCAGCAGTTCCTCACCTTTCAAGGAAGTTCCTCCATTGCTTGCCTGCAAATCCACCTGTTGTGCTCTAGAAAATTTCCCCTCCACTGCCAAGGAAGCATCGCTTTTCCTTTCACGGAGATCTCTGCCTGCCACGCATTTCTCCTATTTGCACTCCAGCAATCCCCCCATTGGCTTCAAGGATGTTTCATGATTAGATCCCCCATTGTTTTCATGAACATCGACCACTGCTATCCACAAAGTTCCCCCCACAGATTCCCAGGCTATTTCAGGATATTTGCTCCTTTGCTTTTGAGGAATTCCCCTTACTGCTCTCCAGAAAATTCCCACATTGCCTCACAGGAAATTTCCCCATCACCCTCCAGGACATTTGACTGTACCTTTTCAGCATTTCCCTATCATTTTCTTGGATTTTTCCATTTTGCTTTGTAGGAATATCCCCGTGATGCTTTAGGACACTTCCTTACCACTTCCTAGTATGCTTTTCTCCAAGGAAGAAGGCGAAAAACCATGGTTATGGAGGGGCATTAAGCACCTGGAGCCACCAGAGCCAACGCCTGGGCAGGGACAAGGTGACACCATACAGGGCCTAAGGGAGAGGAGCCCAGCAGAGGACCCAATGCACAAGTCATGGGGTAGGATGCACCAGGTGCCAACTCCATGCTTCAGTCATCATCCCCTGCCCTGGGGACACATGGCACCTGCAGCAGGGAAGCAGACAGCTGGCCAGGGCGAGCAGAGGTGTGTCTGTTTGCCTCTACTTCATAATACTGGAATTCACGCTTGGAGGTTTCTGCTCTCTGCTGATAGACTGGAATTCCCCCTGTTGAAATTCATCTTTGTTTTGGTGCCAGCCTGCAGGGCCAAGTCACATCCAACTCCTGACACCCTCCAGCCTCAGGTCCAAGCAGCTAAACCCAGCCCCAGTAAGGTCACAGTGTCCAGAAGCACTGGGGATAAGGAAAAGTGACCCCCAAAGCCTGACCCCCCACTCCCACAGCCCCATGGGTGCTCCCAACCCCACCTTCTCTAAAATGCTGGGATGAGGAAAGCAGGGAGGGAGGCTGCTCCAAACTCACACAAACTTGCACCTGCATTTAGAAAACCATACATATTAGAATCCTCCCCGCAATTAAGATTCAGAGCATTTTGTTGAACAGGAGCAGCTGAAGGTTTCGGGAGGAAGAGGGAGCACCTTAGAAAAACCACAAATCTTTCTCTTTTAATCCACCAAAGAGAAATCCAGAGCAAGAGCAGCATCACAGCACTACACACATCACAGACATCTACCAGACTCGGAGACCATCTTTGCACAGATTCCTTCCCAGATACAAGGAAAAAATCGTTAAAAAAAAAGAAAGTGATTCACATAAGCAAAGTGACAAGGAACAAATCAGCTACAGAACGACTTCTTCTAAGAGAAAAAGGACGCATCGAGGAAGAATGCACTCAACATACGGGTTTTGAGAAATACCCTAACCCAAGAATGCTGAAACAGAGGTGGTTTTCTTTCAAACATTAAAAACATGGATTATTTTTTTTTTAAATTAACTTAAATATACAATTGAAACACAAACACCAAGCAAGTGCCTGGAGAAACAAACGAAAAGAAGGAATGGAAGGTGAATTTGACTCGTTTAATTTAAACATTGAGGTTGGGTGGATTGCACCACATGGAATAAATAATGGAGAAGATCACGGTGAGGTTGTTAATCTTGTACTTAACATAATTTACCAAGGATTAACAGCACAGCCCAAGAGAGTACTTAATGAGAAGCCCTCTGACAAGTGGTTGCAGTTGGGCAGAATCCCTTTGGCAGAGTGGGTTGTGGAGCAGGGAAGTGCCCCCACCACCCAACAACGAACACTACTCCAAGGGAGAGAGGGATGATGAGTTTCTGGGACTGCAATCCTGCAGTCCCACCTGCACAACAGCTCCTTGCTCAGGGCGAGGAACCTCCTTGACAGCAGCTGGCTACAGGCACACCCAGTCAAACAACAACACAAAACCAGACCTTGGGCTTTCACCTTGCAAGGTAAGAGCAAACACAGAGGCAGCTTTATAGCACAGCTGCCGTACCTTGGACCCTATGGAAACAGACCAGGCTCCTCCTTTCACGTCCTGGGGTCAAGCCAGGAAACACAGAGCCAACTGTGTACACAGCTAACCGTACACCTGCTGCAGGCATCACCTCGGGGAGGGCAGGCTGAAGGAATGTAAGTGGTTTCTTTTTGTTTGGTTCTTTTCCCTCCCCGCAATCCCTGCATTAAAAAATAAAATAAAATAAAGTTGATCCCAAGTTTCTCTCCTTTCCCTGCCTGCAGCCAAGCAGGGAAGGACCTTTGACGTTCACATGATCCCACAGACATGTTCCCTACAGAGCAGCCACCTCGCCTCTGCACCTCACCAAGAGGGAAGTCCCTTTGCTTTAAAACAAAAATAATTACAAAAAAAAATAGCAATGATCCCTTTCCCTTCCTTTGATCTCTAAGAAATTCATCCTAGTCCAACTCATTTTTGAACAAGGGAAAGAGGCAAAGGTTTCCAAGCCAAGGAACTTGCCAGACCCAGTGTCCCCTTTGCATCCCTTTGCAGGACACCTGCTCTCCTCCTGGGACCCAGCACCCGGACAGGTGGCTGAGGGATACAGCTGCCCCTGCAGCCCCTCTGCAGGCAGCCAGGAGCCCTGGGAAGGGCGGAGGTGAATGAGGGCTCAGGTTATCTTTTTCCCCTTCCCTCTTCCTTCTAAATGCTGGGAAGAGAATTCTGGGTGTGCAAGCCCAGTCTGTGCTTACCAGTGTCCTTAAGAACTATGATTAAAAAAAGGAGAAAAAAAAAAAAGGGAAAAGAAAAAAAGATATGCATAATTGGGTATTGTCCATGGAAGGAGAGGGAGGGAACAGGCTCCAGATCAAGATAGAAAAGAGACTCTCCCTCCCCATGTTTGCTCATCTGGAGACCATATCTCCCATGTTCCCATGCGAACCCTCTGTGCTGTTGCTCTCACACCACTCAACATGGACGACGAACACAGGGATGAATCCGGCGTGGCAGAGGACGGGCGGGCACAGGCAGGCATGCCAGGGCTAGGCCCGGTGCTTGGGGAGTAAGTCCAGGAGGAACTCCGCAATGCCAATGAAGTAGACGACTTGTGCGATGCCAAAGAGAGGAGCGATGACCAGGGCTCGGCAGTACGCCCCTTTCAGGAAGGCCATGGGTCCTTCCTTCTGCCAGATCTTCCTGGGAAAAGACAGCATAGGTTGGTCAGTGTCCATCCCATCCCATCCCTCCACTGAGCCAAAAGAACCTCTGGCCATGCCCTGGCTTTCTGCCTTCCCCTATTACTAAACACAGGAATCTTACTTGGTGCAGTCCAGGATTCCTGAGTACGTGTCTTCGTTGACTCCTCTCTGCAAGGACTGCAGCCGTGTTTTGATCACTGGGGAGAAAGAGGAGAGACAGTGGTGAGCGGAGGGCTGGCCTCTCCCCTCCCTCTTGGCTGTGCAGCAGGCAAGAGCAAAACCTGAGAGCGCTCTGCGACAGTCAAGAGGAGCACAGACCATTTGCATATATGTGCCACCAAAACAGGAGAAAGCAAGCCCGCTCCTTTATAAATGGACAAAAGAAACACAACCACCCCAAAATCAACCAGCTGCCTCCACTCAATGTAACCAAGGCTTCCAAGGCTGACCTAGCTTTAAATACTTACAAAATCAGTATCTGTCTATAAAATGGGATCCGATTTCCAAATACTCTGAGCTATCTCCAAATGCCCAACTCCTTCTGGAGCAGCAGGTCAAAATATCTAAAATATGCGGCATTGCTCTTACATTTCTTCCCCTCTTGAAGTGTGTGTAATGTTGACAAGAAAGGAGTTACTTTCAAGTGAGATTTTAAGGTATTTGAGGCAGCTGCTGTGGAGCAGAACAAAAGGCCCCCGTTTGTCTCTGCCCTTTGGCACGTGTGTCATTGGTTGGGGGACAATACTTCAGATGGAAATGTGCCTTTACAGGGGCGATTCCTGTAAAAATGGCTGAAATGAATTATATCTTCCTGACTTATCTAGTGAGTACTGCAAACTTCTGTGAAAAAAACAGCCAAGGTTCCAGCTCAGCTGAAGGAAACACCTTCAGCTCCTGGAGGCAGCTCCAACAGCAGAGCTCGCTTCCTATACTGCCCTCAGTGCTCATGCAGTGAAGAGGCAAGCATGGCCATCTTGCCCCTCCCCCAGCCCACCCGATGGTCTCAGTGCTGTCACACAGCACCAGGCTGCCAGAACAAGCTGCTGGGGACTCACCATCACAAGGATTGACAGCCACTGCAGCTGTACTACCGGCCACGCATCCAGAGAGAAAGGAAACATAGAACGGGGCCTTGACATTGGGGTCTTTCTGGCCCAGCTTGTTCAGGTTTGCAAACAGCGGGAAGTAAACGATGGAGAACGGGACATCCCTGTGGGGGGAAGGGAGGAAGGAGAAGAAAGAAAGAGGACAAGGATGAGCAAAGTCAGGGTGGGACACCAACAATCCGAGCACCAAAGGAAGGGCTGCACACATGGTGTGCTGGCAGTGCAGCCAGAAGTACAGTGCAGACATCATCCCAGCTCTGCGACTGCACAAGGACAAGAGCTGAAACTCCTGTGTCACTTTCTGGAGGCTCAGGCTGACAGTTCTGCTCTGTCCTACCTTAGCAGCGTGGCTCCCAGGCCCTTGTAGAGTCCCGCGATGCCTTTGCTGCGCAGCAGCTCCCTGGTTATCTGCGTTGCTGTGGTGCGCGCTTCCACCACCGGCTCTGCTGCCCCGGCCGCAGAGGAAGAGGAGAGCTGGGCCTGTGCTGCCATCAGCTTCTTCTGTGCCGCTGCGGAGAAGCAGAGAGAGTGTGAGACTGCAAGATGCTCAACAGCAGCCTCTTGCTGCCTGGTGCCACGGGACAGAAGGATTTCTCAGTAGAGCAAACTAGAGGTACAGCAATCATTAACTCTGAGCAGATAGACCACATTTACACAGGCAACGTGGTTCCTTCTAGGAGCCTTTTTGAACTCTGATGCATTTCTGCTCTTTGGCCAGAAGATGGGGAGCACACCAACCTGGAGGCAACGCTGTGGCTGCCACCAGCACACCACAGGTCCGTGCACAGAGAAAGAGCTGTTTGCAGCAGCACAAACCTTTTGCGAACTCTTTCAACTATGGTTTTAATCCTTCAAACACTTTAAAATACTACACACAAAGAAGATAAAGTCTGCATTAAAAGCAGCAAACAGATGAAAGCAAAGTAAATCCACGATTATTCAGGAATGCCACATCAAAGGAGAGATTAGAGGACAAATTGGCCCATTTTCCAGGCAGTTTCAGAAGGTACCTAGTGGGCATCACCAGGCATTCTCAAGAACAGGGCCATATGCTGGGCTGACTTCTGAAAGAGGTTAATAGCGACAGCTCTTCCTCCAGATTCACTGAGCCACTTCTGGTCTCAGTTCTGACCAGGGAAGGATGCCTGGAAGCTGTTAGGATGGTGCTATCGTGAGGAGTGGGGAAGAGAGAAAGGACACCAGGAAACAAGGAGACGGAGGAAGTACCACAGCAAAAGCACTGCAGGATGCTAACCCTTTCTTGACTGTAGAGAACTAGCAAGTTGTAATCACTCACAAGGTGCTCAAGCCAGCTATCTCTCCTATCTCTCTCCATCCACAACCAGTATTTGCTGTTTCATCTGCCAAGCTCTGAGCAAAAACACTTTTTCTAATCAAAAGGGCCTTTGCAAGACCAGGTGAGCAAAGGCTGGGAGGAAATAAGTTGGGAAGAGGATAAATTTCTGCTACAAACTGAGGTACCTCTGACTCAAGAAGGTGGGAGGAAGGAAAAGCATTTTTATGGCTCATTCACTCTCCCTGCCTGGTGCACAGGGAGATGCAGACGTACCAATCCGTCCTGCATCCTGCAGCTGGATTTTGAGCATCTCCATGGGAGTGGTGACGATCACCTGGCAGGTACCCGCTCCGCAGCCTGCCAGCATCTCCCTCAGCAGTGTCAGCTTCTTCCTGCCCAAAGGAAGAGAGAGATGGTCAGAGGAGGTGGCTAACACTCAGAAGAAGCCACAAGCCCATCCAGCACAGTCCCAGATCCCTACACAGCAAGGCTGGCTGTTTGCTTTCATACCATGTGGTCCCAAAGGGTGACCCATGTCATACCAACAGGTGTCCCAACGGACACACTAACCTGGCTCTGTTTCAGAGGTGCCACATGCCTCAATTCAGCAGTGGACAAGAGGGGAACATATAGCCCTTTCCATCCCTGGACCAAGAGCTGCAGCAGTTTCCCTCCTGCCAGCCTAGTCCTTTAAACACTGATGACATCTCCAGCAGAGGCCACTGGGCAAGGAGCAGGAGGAAACAGTTCTAGTTGCTGCTTTCAACTTCTCTGACAAAAGCAACAATATGTAAAAAGTGAATGTGAGAGTCAAGAAGCAGCTCTCTTACAATTAGCAACTTCTTCAACTCATCAGCCTTTTCAAACCTACTTCCTGAAGGCAGAAAAAGCAGCTTTTACACCCAACTCATCCTGCTGAGAAACAAAAGGCACGACATATCCTCCAGTACTGCAGCTCTGTGCATTTTCTGCGCCAGAGGGTTGGAGTCACTGGGGGCATGCTCTTGTCTTACAAAACACAGCTTCCTCCGTCCCAAAGCCACAAAACCACTCAGTTAGGGATGAAAAGAGGAACTTAGGATGCAGAAAGGCTCAATTTTCAGAAACTGACGAGTTCTCGCCCTGTAAAAATCTCACACCACGGTGGCACCAAAAATCATTTAAAAAAAAAAAAAAAGTGCTTTTAATCTGTTCCTTTTTTTAAAAGGGAAAAAAAAAAAAAAGCAGTGAGAGATCATACAGCCAAAGGGAAACAGCCTCTTTTTTTGTTGTTTTAAACACAAGGAGTACTTTCACCTTCCCACAGCCCAGCTGCTGCAGCAATAGGCAATTGCAGGTCTGAGTGCAATGAATGGAGCATTAATTGCTGCTGGGAGCCATCGCAGCACGTGCTGAGCAGCAGGAAGTGCTGGGGATTTGCTCAGCTTCCCCCAGCTGGGCACAGCACTCTGCCCACTCCCCACCTGCCCTCCAGCCGCAGGACACCCCGGGTCACAGTGGGACTGCCCTAATCCTGCTTGCCTGCCACGTCAGTGCGCCCATTTCTCCACCTCTCATCTTCTCCAGGCTGGGTATCAGAGCAGGCAGGGATTAGAGACATAAAGCCACAACAGAGATTATGATGGCTAAATATAGAGCTCTCCACTGGGATTGAAGGAAGAAACACTGCATAGTATTACCTTTCCAAATTCTCCTGTGGATGAAACGCGGGCAGAAGCATTGCTGCACAGCCCTAGGCCAGCAGTGGGAGGACACAGACACGCACAGAAGCCAGCTACCAGTCCCCCCACGACCTGGCAGAGCATCTCCTGCCTCAGCAAGAGCGCTGCAGCAACCCTGAAGCACACACTTGGCTTTCACCCAGCGAGATTTCTTTGATGCTCGGTTCAAAAGCCTAGGGAGATGCCCTGTGTGTTCATCTGTGGGCCGTTACCCCAGCACACACAAATCAGCCCGCCTTGATTGAGCTCCATGGAGCCCCAGCAGCGCAACTCAGTGAAGGCTTCTGTGCATGGGTGTATTTTAGAGACATGTTAAACAGGTACATCAAAAGCATGTAGAATGAGGGCTTTCAGTTTGCATCTCTTGGGAACCTGAGGGGAGTCCAGGAAATGAAAGCACACCAAGACGAGCAAATCTTTTGTCAAGAGGCTTAAAATTTACCATCCAAAGGTCAAACTTCCATCACAAAACTTTGCTAGTCTGCACATAAAATGAGTTAGAAAATGGATCATCTCTAGAAGACAACAGGAGTTTCAACTTCAAGGCACCACAGGCCTTACCCTCAGTGGTCTGAACACTGGAACATCCCAACTAACTTCAAAAGCCACAGTCTCTACAAGGACTTGGTCCAACAAGTATCAGAACAATCTTTCATCACAGCAAGAGTGTGTTAAATATAACAAATATCCCAAATTCTGCACTGATGGAAATCAGTCACTCCTTTTTTTCTTCTTTTCTTACTTAGTAACTGATGTACACATAATCAGTGACAAATCAACAATGTTGAAAGGGAGTAAGGAAGAAGTTTCATGTTCTATATAAAATGGAGTTTCAAAGTAGAGCTGAACAATAAAGCAAAGTCAAAAAGCAGGAACTAAAGATTTACAAAGGGCTTTTTTAGAGCCATGCAGTAGCCCACAGTTACAGTCTCTGAAAGCATTGGTATACTGATGTCAAATTGATCTTTTTCAAACGTTTCTGAAAAATCTTGACTGTGTAGGAGATGCCAGTGCTGGGGGAAGGACCCAACCATTCCACAATAGGTGTGACAAGATTCCTAATGGCAGGAAAAGTCTGACCTAGGGAAACATCCATAACAAAGCCATATTGTAGGAACCAAGATGTTCCTCTTCCCAGCTTGGACATCACCTTCCTCACTCATAAAATAACCTCTGCCTTTGGTCTGTCCACGCAACAGGTTGCACAAAGCTCCCTACAAGTTCAAATCAAAGACAGTCAGTTGGTTTCTAACAATGTAAGTAGCAGGAAGGGAAACAACAAGGACCACGTTCCTTCCAGAGGCTCCTGCTGTGCTTAAACAATTCATCTCCAGCTCCCTCTGGATTAACAGCTGAAGGTGACCTTACCTTCTGGCTGACCTTTAGTGGTCAGCTTCAATCCACCATAACTCCCTGTGCTACTGTATGCTAAATAAAAGGATCTCAAAGACAGTTAATCCTGAATAGACACAGTGAGATTATCAACTCTGAACTTGCTCTTTCTGCCACCCACAAGTCTCAGTGGGTTGCATGCAGGTTATCTGCATTAAGGAAGTATCTGGACATCCAGCAAATAACAATGGGAAGAGAACTGGCCCATTAAATTTCTTGTCAGAAAGTGGTGATGCAGTGGCACAGGCTGTCCAGGGGGTGGTGGAGTCACCATCCCTGGAGGTGTTCAAGAACCATGAAGATGTGGCACTCAGGGACATGGTCAGTGGGCATGGTGGGGGAGGGTTGTGGTTGGACTTGGTGATCTTGGAGGTCATTTCCAACCTTAATAATTCTATGATTGTACGAGTGTGTGCAAGGTGACACAGAAGCTCAGCAGCACAACTAGTGGCAGCATCCCTCCTTCCTAAACCAAAAGCCTCTCTTCACAGTCTATGTGCATCTTGCAGCTTAAGGATCACCCAGGCCATACAACTGCTGCTTATCCAGGTGCCACAAAAGAGATAATCTGAGTATTTTAGGACAGCCTGAAAGAGAAGAGGATGAAGGGAAGAGTCCATCCAGCAAGGCAGTGGAGAACAAGCTCCAGTCTCCACATCTACATGGAAGAGCAGGAAAAGTGACGTGTTTGCCTGTGGGTTTACAGTCAGCTATTTCTCTTCTCCAAGCAAAGCTAGAAAAGAAGGGGGGCAGAAAGGAAGAAAATTTGCTGGCATCAGCAAAGGAAGAATTAGTGCTACCACACTGGTTTAAGTAGGAACCCGAGCTGCTCAGTCAGCACATCACCAGCCTTTGCTCCCGAACAGCAAATAAAATGCAGGTAAAGATGATGGGAGTGGTAAGAGAATAACAGGCTTCGAGGAGGAGGATGAACAGCAGGAAACTCATCCAGGGACACTGCAGAGTTTTTAAGATGAAGAAATATCTTTTATAAGAAGACATGAGACACTTTTTACTGGAGCCAAGGCAGAGCACTTAGCCAAGAACCAAACCTGGCAAGCACGTGGCAAACTGCAGCTATCTGGCACTAAATGCTCTGGAGATAAACATGAAGACACTTTACAGGGACCAGTTTTTAGGAAGCACTTATCACCCAAATTCAAAGAGGACAAAAAGCATTATAGGCAACACCTGCACCTATAAAAGAGATCACCACACTTTCTGAGCACCTAAAAAACATCACTGTACTATAAATGCATGCAGGTGTACTACCAATTTACATTGCTTTCTTAGCTTCATGCCCGTGTGCTTCATACCCAAGTGCTTCACTTAGCTCCAGTGACTCTTGCTCTTGCATTCTCTGCTCTGGATGATAAAGCTGCTGCTGTTTTAACAGCAGCTCTGGGTTTCTTAATCCATCCAGCTTCAGAAATACAGAGAAAAATCTCATCAGTTCCCTGTAGCCTAAAGGGAAGAAGTTTCCCTTCTCACATCCTGCTTTCCCAGAGGCACAGCAATGAAGACCTGCAAGAAGATGCTTCTGCAGAACCCCACTTCTGCTTGTTGGCCTGGTAACTGCAGGGACTCTAAAGGCAAAATAATCACAGGACAATGCCACGTTTTCAAGGGGGTTTCCAGTACTCACAGGCCTCCTTGTTCCTAAATGAGGTGGCATGTGAAGACCAGCACAGTAAGTTTTGTTTCCTCTGGAAACAAGAAGTCTTATCAGCAGGCTGCCACACTGGTGTCAATGTGAAAATAGAAACAGGAAAAGAAGCAGAAATTAAGCCTCCTATCCTGTGAGCACATTTCTCTTGTAATCAAAGGGAGTGGGAAAGCACTGCAGGATGGGGAGTGCCCACCTGAGTTGGCCCCAGGGAGGAGAGACCTGCAGGAGCAGAATTCTCCAGGCTCAGGGGGACAGGAGCACCAATAAAGGCATCAAGTCCTGCCTGAGCTCCTACAGCCCCAATGTCAACTCCTGAAGCATCCATGAGTGCAGCCAGGAAGGGAAAAGAAAAAAAAAAAAAAAAAAAAAGAGTCTAGCACAAACCTGCAGTGATACAGCCCCAAAATAATCTTCTAGCAATTTGCAGCCAGGAACTTCCTACATCATTTGTGTTGTTTTCCATCTGGCCTTTTGGAAACAGGCTTTATGTCACATTCTTTTTCTAGCAGTTTAAAAGCAGGTTCATTTCAACATCAAGTTTTTTCAAAGGGAGAAAAAAAAAGCAGCTCACTAGAAGTTGCTGAGTATCTTGAAGCTATTTTGGACCATTTGCCACATTTTCTCCTGTCCACAAAATGCTTCTTTGAAGTTCAAGTGGAAGCCAGACTCAGCAACTTTGGTCAACAAATATTGATAAAATATGCACATTTTGTAAAACAAGGAACTGATAAAAAACACATTTCAAGCAATATAAGTGCCAGCACTTAGCAATGAAGGCATTCAACGTTAAATAGAAGACTACAAGTCTAGAAGACTCCAGCCCCGTCTTCTATCAAAAATAGCCAGGGAGAAGGGGACAGAAGCATCTCAAGGGAGAAGCCTGCAAACAGCTTGGAAAGTGGGACCAAGAGCAAAGCAACCCCCTGGCAGACACCCAGCTCCATCACCCAGTGAAATAATGTTGTCACGTGTGCTGCACATGGGAAGAGATCCTGGGAACTGCCAGCAGGAAGGTGGCACACAGCCACCAGAGCATGGCTGGGCACAACCTCTCCAACAGGTTACTTTCATCATCCCCATGCCTGCAACTTCCTTGCAAGCAGAAGAAGGACCTCAAAATAAGCAAGTCCCACAGTTTCTAAGCATCCTCGTGCTTCCTGGTAATCTTTGGCCTTTTCAGCAACTTCCTGCTCCCAATGCCCTAAGCAAGGTCACAGCATGTACAATACCTTCCAGTTAGATCCCAGTTTCAGGGCCTATACCAACCACAGCCAACCTGCAAGACATCTTCTTTCCCACTGCACCTTGGAATGGCACCTCTAGTTAGAAATATCTTAAATTGTCTGTAACCACAGTATCAAGGTTCTGCCCAACTCATTCCGGCTATCTCTACAAGCAGAGCTGACCAGATTTTGTTCATTCAAATCCCCCACAGTAGTTGACCTCAACAACATGTGATGTCTAGTTCACCTGCCACCTAACCAAGGTGAAGGAGAAAAAAATGCTTCATACTGGCACTCAACATATTAGGTCTTCACTTTGTGATGGTGACAAAGAGCTAGGCTACATCAGGGCTCGCTGTGCTGTATGCCGCAGGGATGAAACCCACCACTTGGAAGAAGCAATGAGGACATCATCACCTCCCACCTTCTGTGCAGAGTACAGAGAGACACTATTTGAAGAGACAGACGATCGCGAACAGCTGCGAGCCGATGAGTCACACAGACGTACATTAAGTGCTACTTAAAAAGACTCTAGAACAAAAAAATAGGTGACAGGCTCAGATCCACAACCTGAGTAAACCTGCAGACTCCACTGATGTTGTTGAGCCACTGTGTTCTGGCATGGCATGTTACAGGAAGCTGTTAAATCAAGTAATTGTGGCAGAACTTTGCATTTGCAGCAAGGTGAACTGCTGGGGTAAGAGTTAAGAACTGGGATTTTATTGTAGGCAGGTTGCTTTCTAACTACCGAAAACAGTGCCCTTGCTAGACCCTTCACTGTCTGTCTCTGGAGAGAGATGTCTTGATCTTGAAGGGAGCCACGGGTGTCCTCTGAATTACAAGGGAAATATTCTGGTGAAAACAGCATTAAATATCCAAGGTCTGGCTCCATACAACTGCCATACCAGTGCTTTTTACCGGCATTGAGTTCATATTAACCCAACCTCTCAAAATAAACAGATAATCTTCTTCATTTGGCATTTACATTGCCAGTGCCCTTTGCCAAAGGTTCATTCATCACCTCTTCTCAGCTCTCTGTAATTATTTTCAAGCTACAAAAGGACAAGAGGGTGCTAAAGTTTGGGGTCTACACAACTTGAGTTACCATCTGTTCAAGCTACAGTCACTGAAAAGCCAGAAAGAAGACAGCAGCATCCAATGGGATGCTGAGGACGAGGCTCCTCCCAGCAGCTGTCTGAGCAGCCATCAGCGCTGTTGGGCTCCTCTCAAATACGCTGCTTACAAAGTCTGGATCTGTTAACCTTGGCCAAGAGCTAGGACTATTTTTAGAAGCTTGGATAAAAACCAGTCATCCAGTGAAGAGCTTTTCACTTCTAGTTTTAGACGTTACTTCTTTAGCTCAAATGCAATCACTGGCTGAGCTGCTCAAGGTCAACTAATGTTTCAGTCATTACATCACCATATTACACCTTTACCCAGACACCCCAGTAACCTCATCCCAAAAGCTAGTGTATTTTAAGTTAAACGCTTAAGGTCTGCATCCTCTACTCACCCATCTTTGGAGAGGTGATGCCGGAAGAAGTCATTGGCTGCCAGCTTGATAGCCTTTTCTGGTGTCACTAGAGTCAGGTTCACTGCAGCGCCTAGAAAGGAAGAAAGGAAAAACCCACAGGAGAATGAGAATGAAAGAAGAAGCAGTTAACTAAATTATTTAGAAACGCATTGCAGCTCAAAACCGAGGACAGAAGAGCTGGAGGTTGGCTGATAGCAATCGGTACATCTACAGGGACTTCAGCCAGCACTGCACAAGCTCCTGGGGTTAGATGGTTGCTCTTATATATCACCACTGGGTGTCACCCTCTGAGCAGTGCTCAGTAGGACAGTTGAGCTAGCTTTCTGTCCATTGCAAGCCATAGTATGGCTAGGCTGGCCTGCTTACCACGAACCAGGGCTGTAAACAACCCTCGCTCCCATTACCCACTGAACTTTCTTTTGTCAGGAGCAACAAGCAGCAAATCCCTGCATTGTGCCTGCCACAATGAGCAGCCTGCAGGGCCTGGAGGGCCTTGGGACAAGCATTAGCACAACACAACAGCTGGCAGGCAGCTTTCAAGCTGCCCTGGAGCTAACAGGCTGAAGGGACGGCTGGTCCCATCTGAACGCTTTGGGTTGGGCACCCAAAGTGTTCCAGAATATTCTCTTCCCTTTTTAACGTTACAGCTCAGAAAGTCCTCCAGTAGATAGCCATAAGATTTCCCAGCCTCTACATTGAGCTCCAAGCCTTTCAGAGGAGCTTAACTTGATACTTGCAAATAGTCTAAACACCTTTGCAAGACTAAATACAAACTTGCCTCTTCCAGGGTACACTTTTGCATTTAGGCCTGCTGTGGAGATCAAAACAACTCGTCCCAAAACTCAGGTTTCCAAAGAGAAGACAAGCCCGCATTCACACTAGCCTTTAAAGATCTGGGGGCCTTGTTTTCAGGAGGGACGAGCTCAAATTAACAGGAAGTGTAAGGGCTCAACAGACCTAAGGAAAGTCAACTCAACTCTCTGCTCCTGAGGATGGGCTTCTGCCTCCCTCCTTCCAAACATGATTACAGAACCCATAAATAAGATGTGGAAAAACACAGGCTTGGCTGGATGTTCTGCAGATTAGGAAGTGGAGTGGCATCACAGCTGGGACCGGGACACGGGAATCCTTGAATCTGCTTCCCCTGCTCAGGGACTCATCTCCATCACACAGGAAGTCCCCATCAGAAATAGACAGCCTTGGCAGGACAGCCTGACACATTTTTCTCTCTTTGTCAGCAACATTCACATTTCGTGAATCCACACAGCCTGATTTTCAAATGAAGTGGCTACTTGCAAAACATTTCATCAAGTGCCAAGTGGAAGACAACCTCAGCATTGCTCCTAACAGTAAGGAAGTAATTGCCTGTAGAGTACTGAGACAGCATAAATCACCTTTTCCTTGGGGGGGAGAAAAAAAAAAAAAAGAAAAGAAAAAAAAAAAAACAAGAAAAGAAGAATGTATTTGCTATTCTAATAGATGCACAAAGGGTTCCTCGAAAGAACGAAATATAAACCCAAAACATCAAGGAAAAATATAAGCGTTGACATGTCCTGACATCCTCCAGGAACCATGGAGGCTTTCACATCAGTTTCTCCCCCAGCTGCAAATAAAACAGAGGGAAATAAAACATGCAAAAGATAGGGGAAAGTTAACCAGTCTGTTTTTTTCCTACATCTTCGATATTTTCAGCAAAGCTGCTTAGCGGAGAATGGATAATCCCTGTCCTCAATAATCCATAACAGCTTCAAATCACTAGAGGAGGAGAAATGAGATACTTCAGCTGCTGGCTGGATGCTTTCCACAGTGTTTTCTACCTTGTTACAAAAACCTTGCAGCTCTTCAATTCCAGCTATGCCAACGACTGTATTTCCCTAATTAAAGCTAATTGTGGCCTATAGGCAATGCTGCGTGTATCTGAAGCAATGGCAGGCAACTAGAATGCAAAATAAATTGTAATCATTAAATTTAAAAAAAAAAAAATGTATTTGGAAAAGTAGGAAAGAACCACAAAGATTGAAATCAAGTTGTTAGAGGCAGAAACAGTTAGTTGTTTGCCAGCTGAAATTGTTAAGTGCCTTTTCTCACTGAGCCCTAGGTTTTGTTATTAAACACATTTTTCATAGAAGCTCTTATATACCAACAACAGCCTACAGAACAGAGGACTGAGTCACTCTACTTCTGACCCCAGTGCAGCTTATGAACCCTAAGCAACCAAGATGATTTACAAAAAGGGAAGAAGGGTTTGTTGGTGTTTTCTCATGCCAGAAAACAGAGGCAGCTCCTCACCAAAGACATCAGAAACAAACCAAAGTTGAGGATGCTGGGCAGTGAAGAGATAGAACCAGGGCAACATAAACGTAACTATCCCAAACATTAATAGGATACACTGAAGTCCAGAAAACTTGGCATGGCCCTGGCAGTGTGGGGTAATTTTGGCAGGCAGCGTGTGAATGGGGGGTGACGTGGGAGATATTATTAACAGAGGCCAGGGAAGGCTGACACACTACTGTAACACTGTGCTAAGAATATACATCAAACAAGTTGCAGCTGAACTCCAAACGTCATCAACAGCAAAAGGCATTTCTCCAGCCTGGTCCAGGCCCGTGGCTCCTGCCAGCTAGGTTAAATGTCTGCTTTATAAATAGCAGTGGGATTTTCCAGGACACGTGCTGGGATCTGTAGGTGACTTCTGGATGGCTTCTACCAGGGACTGGAAAGGGCTTCTGCCCAGAGTCTCCTTCCATTGGTGTCCAGACAGTCCAGAAGCCCACTATGAATTATGAATTCATTTGCTTGACATCACATCTGAAGGCAGCACACAGACATCCCTTAGCACAGGCAGGGAGACTTGACACCACCCAGCCTTGAGGCACTGCTGCTACCTAGATATTACGGAGAAAGAACTTGAGAAAATCCTCTTATTTCTCAGCCAAACAAGGCCAAGAACATCTGTAGGTTTCAGGGAAGAAAGAAACATCGAGATTGTTACATGCACCAGAATTTTCACTGTGGGCTACCCATATGGAGCTGGGAGTGTGTCACGTGCTGCCCATAAGATCTAACAAGATGACTTGCAGAAAAGTAGCCTGCAGGCTCAAGCCTCTCTTCTGTCTGCACCAGTGAGCTTTGGTTCACACATGAGAAAGGCTTGAAGTCGCACTGTGGGGAAGACTGGGCCCAAGCAGACCTTTTCTGTCCTCTGACAGAGCACAAGTGTCCTGCAGGGTTAATCAATGTGCTTGTGACCACCATGGGACACAGCAGCTGCCGCTATAGCCTCTTAACAAACAATCCCCCTAATTTCAGCTTAACATCTGAAAATAAGTGCTTGTGAGTCATAGAACAACCTCTGCTGGGGAGCTGGGACAGATGGAAGGGGCAAGAATCCGCCATACCATCTGATTTCCATCTCCCACTGGCTTCTTCTGAGCCATATTTTTTACCTTCTTCCCAGAAAAGTACTTACGCTTTTTACAAGTCTTGGATGGATTTTACTGTCTCATCTCTCACTGAGGAGGAAAGGGCTTCTAATGTCAGCTTCCACAATTGAGGTACAGAGAAAAGGACCGCTGTACTTGGAAGACTCATTTTAGCATCCTGGCCATACTGACACATCTGTGAATTTCAGGAAGGGGTTGGAGCTGTTCACACAACCTTTATCCAAACCCAGCTCCTCATTCAGAAATTGGAAGGGAAAGTTCAAGCCATTATCAGCTCACAAATGGAGGTAATGAGGTTAGTGGGAAACAGACCAACTCATCTGGACTCATCACTGCTCCTACACAACAGGGGGGAAAAGAAAGAACTACCTAAAACCTAAAAAAGCAAAAGTCTTCTTTGAGATTTCTGCTTGGGAATGAAATGTGGCCTGGAGATGCATATCCTTGTCCTTTCCAATCTCCTGTGTGAGTTCCCAGGAACAACTTCCCTCTGCTCCCCAGGAAGCTGCCTGCCAATGGGTATTTATGGCCAAAGTTAAGGCATGCATCATTCCTGGCTAGAAATACAGGAGCAGCTTCTGGAAAAAGGCAAGGGGAACGCGTTGCTGCTAGCACTGAGCATGGAGTTCTCCAGGATTCCTCAGGGTTATTTGCCCTGTTGCTTGCTCCCAGAAGAGCTGAAATAAAGCAGCCAATCCATCCCCAGCATCCACCTCACTCCCCCAAAACGCCCACCAGCAAGTTTGGCAAGAGACACCGCCTTGGCAGCCAGCTGTTGTTCCAACAATGGATGGCCACAGAGACTGCGCTTCCTTAGGAACTATGAAGGGATTGGCAGGAGCTGCTGCCACTGCCAACAGCAAGGAGCCAGCATCTCCAGACTCCTGCTTGAGAAAGAAGCAAGGACTCATTTAAACAATGCTGTCCTTTAATGAGGCTTTATCAATGAATGAGCATCACAAAGAATGCTATCTGAACACGCTATTTATCTCAGAGATAAAAACTGCACATTCAGGCAATTGATTACCAGTATATAACATGAACTAGAGCTCAGCATCAACTATGCCAGCTGGACTGTGTTGACAGCCAAGGCTGTAATTCCATGTTTTCCTCTACTATGATTGAAATCAGAATTTGGCCTGCAATTCTCTCTCCAAAATGTTTAAAAACTTTCAAGAATTCTGCATTAAAACTAGAAAAAATATCAACAGAAGAACTCACTGCTACAATGGACAGCCTAAACCATGGAGCCAGGAGATTTCTAGCAGGTTAGCACACAGTGTCAGAACAGCTGGAGCTCCATCATGAACCATCCTATTTTTTTTTTACAGCTCCAAACAGGCCTGATCACACTGGCACAGGCTCTGATATAAATTCAATTAGTAGCAACAAAGTAAGACACTTTGAGACCTTTACAACTACCCCTCTGATGAAAGTTATGGTGCCCAAGGTGGGAAGTGCACACCTACAGTCCTGGGACAGCAGCTCCATGTAAAACTGCAAGTAAAGGTGACCTCTGGTGAACGGCTTAACACCAGAATAGCCGTGGGGAGGACTCAATTCCCACATGGTGGATTGCTGAGCAGACACCTGGCATGGAGCAATTTACTTTCACACGCAGCTGCAGCTGTCAACATCTGTGGGTATTGCTAAGGTATTGCATTACAAGCCAGAGAATACAGGCTTCTCCTCCCACACATATACACCAGTGCTTGCAGAGCAAAGCCATACAGAGCTAGGGGAGCCTGCCTCAGCCCTTCTTACCTCTGTACATGCCAAAGTAGCCTTCCGAACGAATAGTTTTAATGAGGCAGTCAGACCTGCGAACAAAACAGAGAGAGATAAACCACAACAGCTCAAAGGTGGGTGGGAGCAGAGGAAACAAAACTAATCTCTTGGAGTGGTTTTCATTTACAATGTCAGCAAAACCCCGAGCTGGGAGGGGAACAACGTCAGCCACTGAATGCACCATTGTTCTGGCTGAGTCCGACTTCAGCCCCTAATTCACAGGGGCTTTGAAACCCCCGACTCGCCCCGCACATGCTGTCTGCTTTCTAGAAACACAAAAGGGAAAAATGTCACTGTGAGGGCTGTTTATCCAGGGTCCCTAGTGGAAAATGCGCATGCGATGCTCCAACAATCAGCTCCCCGTGCACATGCTTTTAAATCCAGCTCTGGAAAGGGAAGCAAGGAGGGGGGTCTAACCCGCCCAACGCTCGACTTACTCCATGAAATCTGACACAAGGCACACAAACACGAGGTGACCTGAGCGCTCAGTCATCTGTGGCCTCCCACTCAACTCCCAGCGCTGACTTTTAACACTCTGCCTCCCCTAGCAGCATCAGCAGTGCTCGGGCTCAAGCCTGGGGAGGGAGCATCGAGTGCCACCGAGGTCAGCTCCTGACAGAAGGCTGTCACCTGCTTTGTTTTCACTGCATTTCCTTTAGATCTAAAAGCTCTGCAGAGTGCCGGAATTGCTTGGAGCCTTTTGAACACAAGAACGCACAGTCCAGGAAGCCTCAGCAGCACAAAACTCAGTTGCTGGCTGAAGGTTGCTCTGAAGTCTCTGGGAAGGGCTAGATGCTCGCTGTGGCTGCACTGGAAGGGAAAAGTGTGCATGCATGTGTACATCATTAAGGAGCAAAAGGCTCTTTCAAGCAGTTATAAGGGAAATGTAGCTGAAAACGGGAATATGTTTCTGAGAGACTGGGCAACATAAAGAGAAAGCTTCATGTCTGCTCTGCAGTAGTGCTGAGCTGAGAGAGAAGGAAATGCAGGCCTCCCTTGAGGTCTTTTTTGCCTTCTTTGGCCAAGGTGGTTCTTAGGGTAATACATTTGCAAAGAGCCCACCTGCAGTGCAGCCAAGCCAAGGCAGTGAGCCTCTCTGCTTTACTATGTCCCTGCACCATGACTCCTCCACCCCTTTGGACACTGTCTTTCTTCCATACCCTCATCAAACTCTTCCAGTGTGATGCTGGAGACAAGGCACCTTCCCCGAGTCAGCAGTGCTGCTTTGAAGAAGCCACAGCAGAGGGGAGTGGGAAGATCTGCCTCCACACCACGCTCATACAGCCCTGCTGCATCACTGTGAGCCCTGCATCTCGCTCCCCACCCCACGAGCTACTGCAAAGAGCAATTAAGCCAAGGCCATGCCTGCCTTACTTCCTCTGCTCTGAAAAAGGGTGCCAGGAGCCACAGCTAAAATTATACAGAACAGCGCATGGGGCACACAGTCAAAAGCCCAGCTCTTCCCATACTCCAGGCCTGCTCCAAAGCATCTTTGACTCTCTCAAGGGAAGATTTATATAATTTTTCCAATCAAACCATCCTACACTCCCATGATGCTAAAGGTTTCTTGAGCAGAGCAGAAGCAACACACGCTGTCTTAAAATAAAAAAGCTGAAGTTTCAAATGAATTCTGTGGCTTCCTGGGGGCTCAGCAGACACCTCTGAGATCTGGTATCAAAGGGCATGCAGTATTTCCTGAAAAACAAGCCCCTACAGCTGGGGAGCATAGATAAGCCCTCCCAGTACCCACCTATCTTAAGGGTACTGCTGAGGACACGCTACATGCTTGGGAACAGCATCCTCTCAGTGCCATTCATTTGCTTGTCAAGGCAGTACACTGGACAGCCTGATGTTATCAGGATGTGTTATCCCTGTTAGTTCCTTGTCCCTGCTGGCCTCTGGGCCCCCAAAAGACTCTTATCCCCACTGGTTCAAGCTCACTTTCCACATGTCAGAACAATGTCTTCTACATTACTCATTCACATTCAGGCTTTATCTTGAAAGGAGTCAGCTCAGAAACACAAGATACTGTATTCCTTAACAGTGTTTCATCCCCCAGCTGACCATGGTTACAGAGCAGATCTGCAGTTGGCTGCTGGGGACGAAAAGTCTCTCTCCTCCTGAGCCCCTCCAGAGCTAAGGCATGCTGCCACGTGCTCCCAGGGTTGGTGCCTACAAATCCTCCATCCTGCTCTCCCTGCTCCCTTGCTTGGCCCGAGCGAGCCAACTTGAGAAGAGAGGAGGAATGGCAGCAGGTCCCACCTCAGCAACGCAGGCGGCGCCCATCCCGACCTACCTCGGTTCCTCAGGTGCCTCTATGTAATGGGTTTGAAGCCCTGAAACTGGAGGGTGATGTGGCTGAGAATGAGGTGGAGGGACAACCTGCAAGCTTTTCTAAGGAGAGGCGGTTAGCTCCACGCTTGGAGACTGCCTCCTCCAGTAAAGAAAGAAGGGTGACAGTTATAGATGACTCCCTTCTAAAAGGAACGGAGGGCCCAATATGTCGGCCTGATCCCACCCATAGGGAAGTGTGCTGCCTCCCTAGGGCACAAGTCAGGGATATCTCTACGAAGCTTCCTTGTCTTATTCGCCCATCTGATTACTATCCCTTATTGGTAGTTCAGGTCGGCAGTGATGATGCTGCTGAGAGAAGCCTGAGGGCTATCAGAAATGACCTCAAGGGACTGGGAAGGTTCTCAATGGAGCAGATATGCAAGTGGTTTTCTCTTCTATCCTTTCAGTGGCAGGGAAGGACACTGAGAGGATCAAAAAAACTCTCCTCATAAATAAATGGCTTAGAGGATAGCCAGTGTCACTCCGGTCTTCAAAAAGGGCAAGAAGGAAGATCCAGCTAATTACAGGCCAGTCAGCCTCACCTCTTTCTCTGGAAAGGTGATGGAACAGCTTGTGCTGGATGCCATCTCCAGACAACTGGAAGAAAAGGAGGTTATCAGGAGTAGTCAGCATGGGTTCACCAGGGGAAGGTCTTGATTGACCAACCTGGTAGCCTTCCACAATGTTGTCACTGGCTGGGTGGATGGGGGGAAAGCAGTGGATGTAGTCTACCTTGATTTCAGCAAGGCACTTGATACTGTTTCCCACGACATCCTTATAACAAAGCTGAGGAAGTGTGGGATGGATGAGTGGACAGTGAGGTGGGTTGAGAACTGGCTGACTGGCAGAGCGCAGAGGGTCGTCGTTGGCGATGCAGAGTCTGGTTGGAGGCCTGTAACCAGCGGTGTTCCCCAGGGGTCGGTGCTGGGTCTGGTCTTGTTCAACATCTTCATCAATGACTCTGATGAGGGGATAGTGGCCACCCTCAGCAAGTTTGCTGATGATACGAAGTTGGGAGGATTGGCTGACACGCCTGAAGGCTGTGCTGCCATTCAGCGAGACCTGGACAGGCTGGAGAGCTGGGCAGTAAGAAACCAGATGAGGTTTAACAAAAGCAAGTGTAGAGTCTTGCATCTGGGGAGGAATAATTGCATGCATCGGTACAGGTTGGGGGATGACCTGCTGGAGAGGGGCTCTGCAGAGAGGGACCTGGGTGTCCTGGTGGATGACAGGTTGGCCATGAGCCAGCAGTGTGCCCTTGTGACCAAAAAGGCCAGTGGCATTCTGGGGTGCATTAAAAAGAGCGTGGCCAGCAGGTCGAGGGAGGTGATCCTCCCCCTCTACTCTGCCCTGGTAAGGCCTCATCTGAAGTACTGTGTCCAGTTCTGGGCTCCCCAGTACAAAAAAGACAGGGATCTCTTGGAAAGAGTCCAGCAGAGAGCCACAAAGATGGTGAAGGGCCTGGAGCGTCTCCCCTAAGAAGAAAGGCTAAGTGAACTAGGTCTGTTTAGCCTTGAGAAAAGACGACTGAGATGGGACCTGATCCAGGTCTATAATTATCTCAGGTGTGGGAGGCAGAGTGGCGAGGCCAGACTCTTTTCTGCAATGTGTGGAGACAGGACAAGGGGAAACAGACAGAAACTGCAGCACAAGAACTTCTTTACAGTGAGGGTGACGGAGCACTGGAACAGGCTGCCTAGGGAGTCTCCTTCTCTGGAGATATTCAAGACCTGCCTGGACACCTACTTGTGTGACCTAGTGTAGGGAACCTGCTTTGGCAGGGGAGTTGGACTCGATGATCTCTGGAGGTCCCTTCTAACCCCTATGATTCTGTGATTCTATGATTCTGATTCTGCTCAATGCTGTGGGCTGAGGCTCTTCAGTTGCTGCTGCCTGCCACCAGCCAGCAACTCAGGGTGTGGGACACAGAAGGAACAAGAGTCAAGGCGAGTTATGAAGCTGCATCCTGACAGCACAGGGAGCAGAGAGCGCTGTAACTGTCAAAGGGAGCACCAGTCTGGTGCTTGTTGCCTACAACCAAGTTCACGAATAATTACACATCAGCAGCTAGAGCAAGGAGGCCCAGAGACTGAAACACTCAACACAGAGCGCTTCCTTCCTATTCCCCCTCTGCTCCAAATTCACCTGGGCAGGGATGGGGAGAATAACCAGTGTGGAAGAGCAAGAAGCAGGCAGCACAGCTTCTGAACAAAGCAGCAGGAGGACAGGACACACACACTGCTTTCAGTCCCAGCCCTCTTTTGCCCCTCAACAATACAGAAAAATTTTTAAAAACTAAGGCTTGTCTCTGTACCATAAGAGAAAGCATCTCATGCTAAGTACAGCTCATGTTCCCACAGCAGACATGCAAAGCACAGGTGGGCTGGATACACATGTGCCTTCCTTTCCTAAAGCTTGCAGCACAATTTTTTGGACAAAGGACTGATGGGAAACTACCGTGTGTGTCAACCTGTGATGTTTCAGAAGGACTGCACTGCAGCAGGAATAGGTGATTGTGCCCTTTTTAAAGCACGCAGCAAAGGAAGGGGTTGTTACCTCCAGTACGACAGTGAGGGAAATGGAAGAATCAGAGATTTCCCCAAGCACTTGGCTGTGGCCTAGCAGAGAAACAAACCAGGCTTTCTTTGTTGAGCCCTGTCTGCCCTTTTGACCAGTGCAGATGAGCAGAGAACACACTGCTCCCAAGAAAGGGACATAAACAGATGCACCCTCAGCAGATCTCACCTGCTGGGCTCAGCAGCCAGAACAGACACTCTGCTTGTTTTAGCACAGCTTGCTTTGAGATTGTCCCCTGGCTTTCTTGGGGACAATCCGGTTCCTAGAAATGCTGAGCTCACCTGAAAGAAGTAAAAACGTAGAAGGATGCCCTGCTGAAAGCCCAGTGGCAAGCTGCCCGTGCACACAGTACTCACATGCTGGTGTACATCCGCTGGCCATTCTGCTGGTTCTGCAGGCGAGTTTTTGCCAAGTCAATGGGAAATACACAGGTGACCCCAATCAGCCCAGCTATCCCTCCATTGATCAGCTTGGCAGGTAAACTGTAAGGAGACAAGAAGCAGATGTCTTAGTCCTGGGATAACTTCAGGGGAGGGAAAGAGGAAAGAATGTGCTCATAAGTGCAACCAGGCAATTAGCATGTCACTGTGTGATAAGGCTGTCCCACCCCAAGCATGCAGAGAGCTCTGCCGCAAGGCAAAGCTCAGCCTTGCTGTACATATGGGGTAGGAGGGAAAGGCAGCACACAGCACCAGGACAAATACTGCTGACAAGGACCTGCGTAGCATCGAGCACTCTGTGTGGCCCTGACCAAAATCTGTCCGGCTGGCATTCAAGGCAGCAGGTTTGCTGGCAAGTGGTTCCCAGTGCTGTAATCAGATACACACCTAATGAGAGGTTCATGGCATGTCACCTGCTCCTGTTATGTGGGATAGAGCATGACAAAAGTGCGGCCAGCTACAGATCCACAAAGCCATTCCCAGACCCACTCACTGCTGAGGGAAAAGACACGTGAGCCCAGCAGAACACTGGCAGCCACGTGGCTCAGTGGGCTGGCAGAGCAACACGCAGCACAGAGACACGAGCTCGTACTTCTCAGTAACACCAAAACCTGTTGGCTGAGCGTGCTTCAAAATTGTGGGGTTTTTTCCACTCACCCTTCTGTTCCCAGAGGGAATTCCTGGAACCTGGAAGCAGCACTGATTGAACACCAGAGCAGCTAAACACGAGTTCCCAGCAAATTCAATTACTCAAAATGCCCAGTACTTACATGCTCAATAAACCACTACACACTGAGACAAAGGAAGCCTGTTGGAGTCAGCTCTCTCCAATAAAGCACGGGACATGGTTCCCTGAACACAGGATGTGTTAGATATTAAAGTGATGGCAGACAGCAGCCATGCATGAGCATACAGCTGGGCCAGACTGCAAGACCTCGAGACTCTGCTGCCTCAGGGATCCTAGCATCACAGTCAGAGAAGGGAATAGCATTGCCTGCAAACTCATGTCTCAGAACACAGAGAAATTTCAGACAGTAAATACGCTTCATGGTGTACTCCTCACCCAACTCACTGTTACACTGAATGCTGAGGGCAGAGCAATACATGTGTGTCAAGATGGAGGTTCCACTGTATCTATAAGACTGGACCATACCAGCCTCCCCACGTTCAGTTCTGAAGTCACTGCTGGCAGGCTGCAAATGCCAGCCATGCGTTGTGCAGCCTCAGCTCTGTCACCACTTCTCTAAGTGTCTCTGAGACACCCAGGGCAGGCAGACACTTGCCTCTCACAAGCTGTTCCAACAGTGAAATCACCTCAGGGTTTACATCAGGTGGGAGTGAGGCACAGGCACGTGGCAAGCATCTTGCCCATGAATCACTGATTTCAGCATAGACCCCAGGGAACCAGCCTGATGAGTCTGGGCAAGCCAAAAACTTGGAGCAGTGTGGGCTGCAGAGGACGTCTCGCCTTATCTGCAGGTGAGAAATCCCTGCTGAACACTCCCACTGCATCTGAACCCAGGTATTCAGGGACCCCTAAGCACTGCAGAAGGAAACTAGTACAGACAGTGCAATGGTATCTGGTGAAACATTCAGATAAAGTTACATGTGTACAATTTCAGAAATGCAATGCCCTTGATCTCACCTTGCAGCAGACTGCTGCTGTGGATTTTAGTCTTTTGGTATCAATCTCATTTTGCTAAGGGTTGACAGACCTGTGTCACAAGGGAAAAGGTGTACAGTGTATCCTTCAAGCTTCAACAGATCTCCTTGCTTGGCTAGTGACCACTGCATTTTCATGGTTCCAGAGATGGGAAGAATAACCTAAGCAGAATATGGTGAAGGAATCGGGGCATAGGGAGGTTCCTGAAACCAAGGAACAGATGGAGCTGGGCACTGCACCTGAAGCAAAAGCTTTTCCTTCATGACTAAGCCACCCCGTGTCCTAGCTTGGTACTTTCTGCTCTCACAGGATGAGAACACACCATGCTCTCTCCTATTCTGCACAGCACTTGCCTCTCACAGTCCACAGTACAGTGCTTAGTGAAATGGGGCCAATACAGACTGGCATACAAATAAAGCCACTTGCTTAGTTTTACATTAAAATGTGTAGAAAGACATTCCAGTTTTACTAATGCTCTTCCCCAGTCCTTTTAGCAGCTCCTGTTCACACTGCCAAGAGGACTTAGAAAGGGCTGGAGGAGGTCTCAGGGAAACATCTTCCCTTCCTTGAATGCCAGGATTCAAGGGGCCACAGACATCTGCTCCCTACACTCTGCTAAGACTATCAGGGACACACACCCGCCAGGCTTCACAAAGGTGAATCTCCGCATGCCTTTCATTAATGTAAGGGAAGAATG
This sequence comes from Chrysolophus pictus, assembly GCA_037305975.1. NCBI lineage: Eukaryota > Metazoa > Chordata > Aves > Galliformes > Phasianidae > Chrysolophus > Chrysolophus pictus. Next base: position 15,923,053 of record CM074580.1, on the reverse strand, counting down.
CCAAGTGATCTCCAAATTAGGTAACTGATGACAGGCCAATCTGGGCACATAGACACTCTGCAATGCTGTCTTGTTATCAGTGCAGCTCAGAACTCTTTCACTTGCAGAAGGAAGGAGGGCAGGAAGATATTGTGATCATGGCAAATGCTAAGAAGAGGAAGCCCTCACTCGGTAGCATTCAGACATTGCCAAATCCTGGTCCATGTTTCATTCACCTGCTGATCCAGGCTAATTGCTTACCTCCTGTCTTGAACTGGCAATCTGGAAAGGCAGGTGTCAGAGAAGGGCCACACAAATAAATGGCACGTAGGAGTCATTCATCTCAGACAACATTACAAACAGTAAAAAGTCAAACCTAGATGTAGTCCTGGACAGATCCATTTGGCATAGATCTTAGGAAGCTAAGAGGACAGTAGTGTCTTCTGAGAAAACACATCCCAAGTCATTTCCAGAGAGGACTCAAATTAGCCTCTGCGCATGCCAGGGCCAACGCTCTTCAGTTCCCACTGTGCACTTAAGAGTTACCAATTATTGTTGGCACTTTGTGTTCCTGTAATCACTCAAGCATTGAAGAGCTATAGAAGAAGGGCACAAGTTTGCATCTACACGGACTTTGTAATTACAAGCAATAGACTCCTGGTTGGCCCAGAAGCCGGCTTTGTTCCCTTGAAGCTATCAAACTGAAGTCAGCAGGTCAAGGTGACCTTTGAAAGAGGAAGCAAAAAGCAATGGACTCACGTAGGGTCAACACCAGAGGACAGAGAGAAGTGAGAAAAAATGACAAAGCAGAGGCTGCAACAACATGACAAAGTCACAAAACAAGAAAAGACCAAATAAAATAGGTAAGAAAGGAGCAGCAAAAGAATCAAAAATGTTTATGGCCAGAAGAGAAGCTCAGGTGATTGTCTCCAACCTGCCATATCGCAGAAGGGATTGAGTTGGAAAGACTTAAGAGAAAAATTCAAAGCACAACTAAATTTATTTTTTTTTAAAGTTACCTGATCTGTTTATCAGCCATTTAATTCCAACTTGATCTTGTTAAGAACTGGATTTGTTCCTTCAGAAAGTTCCTCAACTACTTCTTCAGTCACTCCTTTTCCAGTTTAGCTTCTTCCTGGGAAAGGAGAGAGACACCAAGGAGATAAAGTTGAGAACTGGACACTTACACTCTTGCTGGGCAGGCAGCAGGGTGAGACAGGCAGAGAAAGAAATGACTTAAGAGAGCACACGGTCTCCTTTGATAGAGGAGACTGAGCTGCTGACTGAGCTCCCGAGGGAGCCGTATAAATATATGTCTGTGTATATACAAATATAGATGCACAAATGGAAGGAAGAGCTGCCAGAGCTGTCATGCTCCAGTAGCACGTGAGCAACCTTGGGTACCGCTGTTCTGGATGCCAATGCACGAGCTCTGCCAGGCACCCAGGACAGCGGTACCCAACACTGCCCTTCCAAACCATCAGTATATCCAGACCCAGTCCCCTACAGGTCTGCACTCCAAGACAAACAAATGTCACTGCAAGATGCCATGCTTTCGTAAGGCATCTCAGCATCGCTCAGCCACTCTTCTCCCCCTCCCCTTCTAGTTGCTACTTGGGCGGTGAGACCAAAGCAGAGGAAATTTCCTTTTCCTTACCATCAGGAAAGGAAATTTGCCCCTTGATTGCAAATAGGATTTCTAAGCTTCATAGAATTTCACTCTCAACACATCTCACATCCAAAAGAGTAGCTTGTTTTGGCTTACTTTAATTTATTTCCCTATCAATTTATCCAGAACAAGACCAAAATATAAAAACAAAGTAGAGAGGCCAGCTACTGCTGACAGCCTGTTATCCCAGCACGGACAAGCCCTGTACCAGGAAAGCTCTCATGATAACATCTACAGCCTCAACAGGATGTTTGTGTTCCTTGAAGCAGCAGCTCTGACAAAACACACACACTGCATGCTCCTGACACCCCATTTCAAGCTCAGGCACACTCCCTGTGTGCTGCACTGCCCCCCAGGAGTCCATGTTGCAAAGGGCACCCCAAGAGCAGACAGCAAGGCTGCTAATACGCAGCCCTGTGAGACCGACTGAGCTTCTTACCTGCTCTTTAATCCCTTCCTTCTGTGCAACCTCTTGGTGTCAGCCCTCTGTCTGCACAGCGACTGCAAAGCCTTCACCGTCCATCCCACCAGCAGTGTTCCTGCTGGGTTAAAAGCAACCCTCCTGGTTTCAGAACAGGGCAGAGGTACCACGATCCCTGGTGAACTGAGACCCACACAAGCTGTATAGCCACAAGCCTCTACTGCATCCTCTGCCCTAACAAAAGCTACTCAACCAGCAGATGTGATCATCTAGCACTTGATAACTGTTTGTACAGCACCTGGCACAGCAGAGGCCCCAGTGCTCACAGCCAGGGGATTTTAATGCATTACGGGATTTTAAAGCACTGAGGTGGAAAGCTTGTTTGAGCTCTGTTTATTTAAACAGAGCTCCAGCAAATGACCATTTGCAAAACAAACTCAACTGCAAAATCCACCTGAGCACTCCAGAATTCCCTGAGGGCTTTAAAAGGGGGTGTGGGATGAAGCCCCCGGTGCCCCATTGAAGACTGCAGGGAGAGGCAGAGCCCAGTTCCTTCCACAGCAGGAAAACAACTGCTGCAGTTAGAAGCTGGAAAGAGAATGCTCAAAATCTTATAGGATATTTTTAAAAGAAATCCAAAACAACATTATACTTGTATACATTAGCAGTAGAGGTCCAAACTTTATCACTCCAGGAACGCAATGTTCTTTGGAGCCAAATAACACAAACCATAGCAGAGAAGCAAAGCTCCTCCAGCCAAGCAAGTGCATGGCTCCAGGGTCAGAGAGCAGGGCTTATACCCACCACTGCCCTTACAGCAGGGCAGGGGAAGCCAGCAGCACCCCAGGGTTGCTCTCATCTTGGAAGGTCTCAGCTGAGTTCAATGGCTGTGAGGACAATAGCACTGCCAGGACTGGGAACCTCCAAAGCACAAGTAACAGGGGAAACTGGTGGCAGCAGGGACAGAGCCATGAGAGAGAGCCTTCAAGTGGAAGGGGGTTCCTAAATTGCACATACCATAATTAAGAGAGTGAGAGCTGCACAGGCAATGAATTATGTGGCGTTAATTCCTTCCTAGAGTGCTGTTAACACAGCTAGCATGGATTAATGCCCCATTACTCGCACACCAGGACATTCCTTCTGCATTTATTAAAATGATTGAGCAAATTAGTTTTAGAGTGACATGCACACTGCAGCACAAGGAAGCACCTCTGTGCTCGGCAGAGAAGCACCACAGCCCACACTGCCCCATGTAGGCAGCCCAGGAGCCTCCCTCCATCCAGCTCCTCCCCTCACCCAGCTTCCAAAAACCGGCTGCTCCATCACTCTCTGGAGCTAAGTTAGGGGTAGCCCTCAACAAACCTAGCTTGGGATGCATCTGATCCTCACAGCTTCTGGCCCTGGAAAAATGATACCATTCTCCTCCCTTTCCTTGCTACGTACCCCACACTCACCTGTGAGCTTTCCTATAAGGTTTCCTCCAGGATGGCCAACTGAACGCCTCAGACCTGCTGCACAGGGCTGGACTTTAAACCTTTGCTTCTCTTCACCTTATCACCCAAGGGAAAAGTGCTTACTCTGGAGAACACCACATAATTATATTGTAATTATAGGAATCCCAGGACAACCTCAGGCAAGGAGGGATGCCTGCAGCCCCAGTGTGCTATATGCTGCAGCCAAGTGAGGAAGTGGGGCAGCATGTTAGGCTCACTGTTTTATCCCAAACCTGTGATGTGTGACCCAGGGGATCCTATCACTCTACACTCTGTCCTGTTCTGCTCTCCCTCTGCCAGGCTGAAAAGTGCTGATTTATCTGAGTACACGCAGCTGCTGCCTTGACAGAAGACCTTTAGCCAATGCTGCTGGCACTGTTGCCATAGGAAGAAACCCTGTCCTCTCCCCATGCCACACGTGTTCCCATACCCACTTTTGTGCCAGCACTAACATTTGTGCAGGATGGTCAGGCAGCGATGACAGAACTCAAGGCCAGCACATGCTGTAGCTGTCACTGAAAGCAAACATTCAAACTGCAACCTTGACTTGAAAACAAACAGCAGAAGGGGAAAACAGGACTCCCTTCCACATATTTCCATTTGTCTTGAGAGCAGACAAACTCAGTGCTCCAGCCAGAAACCAAGAAACAGGCTCAGAGGGCAAGAGAAAAGAGCAAAGTCGTGTCAGCACCCACCGTGTCGAGGATGCAGCAACGCTACTGGTCACCATCAAGGATCAGGAAGTATCCCCGCTGCCTCGTGAGCCACCCACACTCCTCTGCCAGCAGAGGGACAGAGCATCCCTTAGTCTCACAGTGCCAACAAGCAAGCAGAAGCCCCAGCACTGCAGCTGCACACTGACACACTCACCCACCTTGCAGCCAGGAAAAAGCCCACAGCCAGCCTTGTGCGTCCACGCTGAGCCTTGGAAGCAGCCTGGGGCAGGACCCCGCAGCTCAGGTGAAATCGGGCCAAAGTCCCTGTGGGGAGGTGCCAGGCTGCCGGCCTGCCTCATTGGCCCCAGCACTCCACCAAGGACAGGCCTGGTGGCATGGTGCCTGACACAAGGCAAGGTGGTAGGGACACTCACTCCTCTACCATGGCACAAAGCTCCACCACCCATCAGAGCACAGCCCACCGGGCAGAAGGACCTGAAGAGAGCAGCCAGGCAATCACACAGTGCCAGGACATCTGCATTCAAGTCAGACAGACCTGAGGAGCAGGCCTGAGCCAACCTGGAACAAAAGCTAGATACGCCCTTCAGCTTTGCATGTCTTGGGAAACCGCCCCAGATCCAGAGACTGAAAGCTGACACTCAGCTTAGAGCAGGGCTTACTGCGATGCAGGGCTGAGCTGCAGTACTGCAGCACACCAAGAGGTCCTAGCACTGAGCTGGGACTCAGTATTGTAGAAGCTGTGCAAACCTTTAGTCAAGGACAGTCCCTGTCCTGGAGGCTTTGCAGCTGAACTGGGGGTAACGGGATGAACAAGGACAGCATGACCAGCAGTGACTCAGCCAGCGCTCACACAGCAAGTCCTGCTGTCCAAGGGATTGGGGCTGCCAAGCCGATGGAATGGCAGGGCAGGCTTCAGCAGGGCAAATGAGCTGGCAGCCACCTCTCTGAGAACAGCAGGAGGCAAGACAGTAAAACGTGCTTATAAGGAGTAACTAAGGCAAACTTGGTGATACCTCTCCATGTCTTCTATAGGAACATGGACAGAGCTGCACAGAGGGCCAGAGGGCCAAAACCCCTTTCCATGCATCTCTTACTATAACATCTTCACTGCCATGGTGATACAAGGCCATAGCACAGCAGCAGCAATCCAGTCCTGGGATCTTCCTCTAAAGCAGTGGTAGGCTCCAGGCTGTGCTCTGCAGAGACCCGCATACCCATGCACAGATTCACAGGGATCTGTAAGAAATAGCTAGAGAACAACTGACTCATATGCAAACTCAATGAACAAATCTGTGTGCAAGCTTCTAGAGAGAATGATTGTTGAAATGAAGTTTACAGTGGCCCACATTACTTTGCAGCTGGAAGCATAAGCTAACTGACAGACACAAAGGCAGCCCAGACATGACCGTGCTGGTATTCAAGTAAGTTCACAGCTCGGACATTGTGGATGACACAAGTGTCTGCTTATTGCCAGCAATCCTCCTCCCAAACGCTGCTGAGAAATCATGTAGTCACACACTGAAATGGTGTGACTCAAAATGATTTTAAACCCGTCTTTACCCTGGATCGGCTCTCCAGGCCCATTTTTATGGAATTACAGTTTCAGAGAGATGCAGCATTAGCTGGAGAAAGCGGACAAATTAACTGAAAAACTGGAGTGTGGAAAACTGGAGACGCAGATGGGAAAACAAGCAAGAATTTGTATAAAATCTGTCCTTTTCTCTACTCTGTGGTGGCCTTGTCCTAAAGAAAAGGCAGAACAAAAGTGAAAGTGTGATGGCGGCAGACAGACCAATCCTTTGATCTGGAAGGACTCACTGCTAGCTGGGAAATGAAATGGTGCAAAGCCCTCACTTGGGTGCTCTGCCAAAGTCTTGAAAGAGTAGAAAAAAAGGTTCCTCCCCCCCAACTTTAAAATAATCATGTGCAAAGCAGTAGCTAAAAGCTACCAAGGCACCCTGGGGAAAATGAGGATTGGATCCAAGCTTGTTCGATAGGAACAAGGCACACAGGGCTGAGCTGAGGTCCTTGAGCGTGAAAGAGCTCATTCATTCTCCATCAGCAACAAAACCAGGGTCTTGGCTTGCAGCATATTGCTCTCCACTGAAGAAATAGGGCTTCAGCAGCCGTGCTGGGAAGAACAAGCATCATTTCCGGCCAAATCATGGCACCTAAACACCCACAGAGCTGTTCCTGTCTGATGCCTTGAAGTGAGTCCTACTGGGATGGCGCCAGCTCACTGTGGCCACACACAAGGTTTTTCCTTTACATGGGAGAAAACAGACAAATTCTTTTTCTTTTGACAAAGAAAAAGAAAACTAGAACACAAATCCAAGTTTAAGTTTCCCCTACACCGCGTAGGTGTTGAACAGAGTGCGTGCCAGAAGCAGGGAGCTTTACTGCAAGCACACACACACCTCTGCTCAACTTCATGGGGTCTCCTTACCCATCTGGCTGTAATAGCCTGATTATCTCAGCAATGCTCCTGCACAAGCTCATGGTGACAGGGAACAGTTCAGGCCTTGATAGCCCAAGGTTACTGACCCGTGGTAAGGTGGAGAAGCTCCAAATGAGGAAAGTAATAAGGGGGAGGGAGAGTAGGCAGGATACCCACACCTCTGCTCCAAGAGCTGTTGTCACATCATGCTGATTCATTCTATTGGTGTTTCCTGACACACAGCATAGGAAATAGCGCTGGCTGTTTAGCAAACCTGCACCAAAAGCTTCCCTCCAACTACCGCGCCTGCTGTTAATTCCCTTCACAGCTCTGCTCATTAATAAAAATACAATTCAATAAAAGAGAACCGCACGTACCAACACCTTGCCCAGATTCCCTCAATGCTGCCTGATCCTGAGTCACCGCCAGCGATTAACTGTTGCCATTCAGCGAGGAGGACACGGTTATTAAATTAATAGGGGGTGCTTAACCTGGCTACAAATATACACGAGTTCTTTGTGCCTTAGTGAGCTAATAAGGCATGTGCTAATTACATTAATTCAAACAAGCCCAGTGTGCCCTGAGGGCAAAGGGAGAGAAGGGTGCAGCGAACGGAGGCTCTTTCATAATAGCTGCGCAAGAGGGGAAGGTACTTGCCTTGACAAGGCTTTAGGAGGAGCAGCATCCAAGCACTGCAGCTCGTATCCTATGAGGCTAACACGCAGAAAGCCCTGGCTGCAAAGACAGAAACAGGATCCTCTCTCCAAAGGGCCACCTGCCTCCCTCATTGCAGTGCTGAGCACAACGTGAGCTGCAGGCTGACACTCGCTGCTCTGGGGCAGCCAGCTGCGGCAGGAAGGCCACAAGTCCAGAGAAGCTGGGTTAGGCTCAGAAAGGCACCTGCGCCCCAGACCCTCACCTCTGCCATCACCAGGGAGGAGTCTTCCTCGGAGCTCAGTGTCTGCCTGCCGGCATGCCAGGCTGGGAGAGGAAGAGGAAGGGCAGAGGAAGTAGGTTGCATTTCTTTGCATCTCTCAGGACACGTGCTCATAGAGTCCTTTGCAACGTGTGCGCGTGCTCCTGTGGACACTAGGGGACTCTGATAGAGCAAAGCAAGAGGTTTTAAGAGGTTTTCCCCTCTGTTCTCACTTCCCCCCAAACCACGTGCACCAGGCAGCACAAAGCACTGCCCCAGGAGGGCATGTGAATCCCAATGTTTTACCAACACGATGCTTACTGCTCTCCTCAAAACCGGCATCCCCCAGCAGGCACGAGGAGAGATGTGGGGCTGCAGAAGCATAGCATGGTGCAGTTCATCCCATATAAAGAGGCACTAGTTCAGGCTTCATGCAGCTCTGACTCTGGGCTGGCAGAGAAGACACAAATATTTCCACAAAGGAAACCATAATGAGGATTTTTATCCCATGGAAAGTGCATCACTTTCAAGCCACGTCATTCCCAGCAGAGGCTGTGGTTACTCAGTGACTAGCTCTGCATAAATGCAGGCCACTGCCAACACGGAGGCAGCTCCTCCTTCCCCAGCAGAGACTGGCATACAGGCTTCAAGCTGAGCCAAACCTATTCCAGGTGCCTTTTGTACAAAAGATCAGGTATGGAAAGTAAACAGAATATCATTCCAGCATCCCAAAGGGTTTGCTACAGCAGGTAGAGACATTTCTGAGCAAGGCAGCTAATATCATCACCTCCCACTACTGAAGACAGAATGTGACTAACACTCCCAATGCACTAGAAGTGCCAGCTAAATGTCACACTAAGCAACACTCCTTGCCTCCCAGCCACAGGAACAGCAGTACAGGATAGCTCTCAGAGGACACTGCTGCCATCCCTTTGCTGTACCGGTACATGAACGTACCTGCTTTGCTCCTGCATCACAAAGCACATTTTTCTCCTCCCATCTCAGCTGCTTGCTTACGCCAAAGCTCTTCAGAACGTGGCAAAATGGTTCCTTACTAATCACACGTCAGCAGCCCCACATGGGTCACGCTGCTCCTTAAAGACGTTAGCAGGTCCGCAGGGGAAACTGAGACGTGCTCCGTGACGAGCAGGGAATTGCCAAGGGGACTGCGACCGCTGCCTGGCAGCTCTGGAGGCTGCAGCGTGATCCATCCGTCAGCTCCCTCCTCACCCAGAGAGCTGTGAATCAGCAGAGCCTTCAGCAGGCTGCACGCAGGCAGGAGCTCCCAGCAGGGGGAAAATACATTTAGGAGGCTACAGGCAAAGAAGAACGCACACAGTCCTGCTCATCAGTATGGAACAGAAGGAGATGGGTAAAATGAGAAATGAGAACAAGGGAGAGGAAGAAAAAGAGAAGTAAGATGAAACTTGGCAAGTCATTCTCTAGATATGAAACTCCTTACCTGGATGCTCCATGTGCACAGTGCAGTGCTGCCAGATGTGTACTCACATCTAACAGGCACACCCAGCATTCTCAGTGAAAGGATTCATCTTGCATTATTTAGGAATAAGACCTGTTTTCAGAAAGTGTCCAAAAAACCCACCCCCAAGGTGCGTGACACACGGCACCGCCCTGCTCCAAACACCAACCAACACCACCTTGCTGAAGAACACATGGCAGGAGCTGGCAATAACGTCAGACATTCCAAACTGATCTGCCAGAGAGCTGAGCAATGGGCATGCTGCTCTGGAAGACTATTGGTGGTTTTGCAATGCATAAAGCAGATACACTGCTCCATCCCAGTCCTGGGACAGGGGCTTCTTGATTGGGCTTCAATTCACAAGCCTTAGTGGAGCCAGCTGGGGCTGTCACCATGGGAAACTGCCCATCTCCTGCATCCCACGCTCACCAGGCACGCAGCACCCACCACCAGCACTGAGCTTACCCCAGCAGCACACAGGTGCCCTCCCCAGCACAGAGGGGCTGCAGATGGGGCTGGCATGCAGCACGTCACCCAGCACACTTGGGCACATGCCCACACGACGCTCAGCAGCGGCCTGGCATCTCTTCCCAACCCTTCCTAAGCCAAACCCAGACCATCTGTTGAAGTATTTCTGCACATCGTTCCTCTCTTGGGAAGGGCCGGGGGCCGAGGTTAGTTATTTATACAGCGTCTGGCATTTCTGCAGCACTCCTCACTTCTGTGTCCAAGCAATCTCCTCTGGCAGTTTTGGAGAATCAGAGCGGGGTATCACTGAATCTTCATTTTAAGATTTTTGAAAAAAACTGTTATCAAAAAGACAACAGCTGCCCACACCACGCACACATTTAGCTGCTAAGAAAGCAAGTGGGACACAGTTCAGGGAAAGAGGGTCAGGCCAACACAGTGTGTTTTATGTTCTTTAGAAGAATTACCACCCTTGCAAGATAGCCTTCATAAACAACAGCTGTTCCCCAGGGATGAGATGAACCAACAAGTGTTCCTGTTGCCTCACAGCACGGAGAAGAGCTCAGCTTACCCAGAATGTGGACAAGGAAGCTGTCCCCATTCTTAGGAAGAATGGCAACAAATGCAGCAGGAAAACAAAGCACCCAGAAGAGACCATTTATTATGTCACACTGTACCTTCTGCAACAGCTACTACTGCAAAAGTACATGAGTGACAGGATTGTGGAAGTGCTGCTTCCTGGTAGATTGCAGGGTACAGGGTCAGAGACGAACATTGTTCTCCTTATCCACGGTCATGCTCTAAGCCTGAATCTGTGGCAAAGGAAAAAACAGAACCCAAACTCACAGTTAGCACTGAAATATCTGAAAATACACTTCCCTCTTTGTTCTGCATAAATCCCTAGCTGCCATAATTCAAAAAGATCACTGAATGTGGCACCAAACCAATTCCCAGTTTGCACATGGCCTAGGACAAGCTGTTTCCACTCCACCCTACCTACCAGACAGCAGGGAGCTGCCCCATCTCCTCTGCCAAAGTGTGCAAGCAGCACATCCACTGGTGTGAGTAAGGAGCCAGGCAATGCAGCGACAAGGATCTATATTCTTCTCCTCCTGTCCCTTCTCACATGATTCCTCCAAGACAGAGCAGGAAACAAGGCAAAGCTGTAGGTTCACCCTACCTCAGGCACTACAAATAAGTCTATCTGGCAAAAGAAGGAAAACAAAGACAGCAGCACAATGGCTTCACCAAAACGGCCTTGCCAAGGGGGTCGTGGCCAAGAGCGTGGGCTGCAGACTGCTCTCATGTGTAGAATAAGAACAGGAGGGCTACGCAACCCAGTGATGAAATAAAGAGCACCCAGAAATGGAGCCCTGTGTAAACGATATGCATGTGGGAGATCTGCCCATACTACTTGCAGCACTCAGAACTCAGCCCTGAAGAAGCTGAGCACTTCATTTGAATATGGACATCAATCATACCCCTGCTTCCAGGGCTGAGCAGCTGCAGCACAGCCAAGAGAAGGGCTGCTGATGACCTGGGCGTGCTGCCTCACTTCAGCACAGGCTTCTCAGAGCCCTCTGTGTCAGGATGGCTCTGCCAAAACACCATGCACAGCATCAGTGAAAGGAGGGAGCACAGCACAGGGAAGCTGACAAGGCATAGCCACCCACCTACAACAGCACTACTGAAATGAGAACAGGAACTGATTGTGAAAGGTTTAACAAAATAAACATAAAATTGCATGCCTGTGAGTGGCTCACCACGGGCTGCATTAAATCAAGGTCAACAAAGAGCTCACAAATTAAACAAACAGCATCCCATCACATTTCCTCTGACACCAAGAACAAGCATTCCTGCCCGGGTACCTTTCCCTTTCCCAAGTAAATAATCTCCGTGTGGGCAACATATATGCCAAGCTTTTCTATTTGCAGATGTGTAAGAGCAAACTGCTAGACAGAAATCCAAACCACCCAGAGTGGCAGGGTCTTTTCAGGGGCCTTATTTGGATGTTTGCACCCCGTCATTTTACATTAACAACCACAGGAACCACTCTGCAATCAGCGCCTGCAGAGCAAGGGACAGAAGGAAGGGCTGTGCTGGAGGCACACACACAGGCACCTCCACAGCAACATTCAATGCTGCTGCACCCCTTACTACACAACCAGCCCTTCTTCACCCCTCAGCCCAAATATTTCCCAAGGACACTCCCACCTTTCAGCAATTACAGCATATTCAGCAATTGCCCTCCAAGAGCATTACATTTCCAAGAGACAGTGGGGTGAAGGACAGTAAGGAGGTTTGCCAAACCAACATCCCCCAGCCCTGGCCCATCAGCAAAGCCACCTTCTGCCAGGGAAAACCCAGAGAGAAAGCTGCACTCCACCATCCCCTGGCACTTCTTACTGAGACACAGGAGCAGATAATCAGTCACTCCAGCGCATCAAGGGATAATAATCTGTTTTCCCAGCACTACGCAGTCATCGTGCGCTCTGATCAGGCTTTATTCTTCATGGAAAAGCTTTTCTTAAGGGATCTGTAAAATTGGTCCTCTTACCAATGATGCCAGGTCAGGTAGATAGTTCCCTCAGCTCATCCACTAACCCAAGCATGGCTGGAGAAGGAGAGCAAATGACCCTAGCAAGCTGCCAGTGACTCCTATCTCCACGTAACTCAATACTGCACACTATCCCTTCTTAAAATGGCAGTGGGACAATCTTCTAGGGCCCTGGCATCTTACTAAGACGCTAACAAGATTGCCAGGTGTCAAACAAGGCCGTGAACGCTCCCTCGCAGCAGGGCCATGCTCCAAGTTATGATCCAGCCATGCTCCATGTCCCAGCACAGCCATCCATCCGTGCCCTGAGCGTTGACCTCAGAACACAGCATGACTCCTGTGACCAACGTGCTGTAAACAAACAAGCCCAGGGGCACAGCACCAAAGAATCACAGAATCATTAAGGTTGGAAATGACTGCTATGATCATCCAGTCCAACAACCAGACCATCACTACCATGCCCACTGAGCCATGTCCCAACAGTCTCCTCATTTTCTGAACACCTCCAGGGATGGTGACTTTACCACCTCCTTGGGCACCCTGTGCCAGTGCATCACTGCTCTTTCAGAGATGTTTCCTAATAGCCAATCTGAACCTCACCTGATGCAACCTGGGGCCATTCCCTCTCATCCCATCACTGTTACCTGAGAGAACAGGCTGACCCCCACCTCACTACAACCTCCTTTCAGGTCATGGCAGAGAGGATATGCTGCACCTGCATGAATGACGAGATGAAGAAGGAAGAAATTCAAAAGGGGCAAGCACTCCTTAAATTCTGGCATTTGTTTTCTGGTGAAGGGCTCAGAATAACTCTCTTTGGGCCTCCTCTGTACCTCCGCTGACAGCAGCCTGGAAAGCAAAACACAGCCTGCAACTGAGAGCACAACCGCCAGCCAACCCCACACGATGCGCTGTTATCAGCCCAGCACCACTCTGGTTTGATTGCCTTTTGCTTCCCACTGCCAAGAAGCACGTCGAGGAGGCGAGCCTCAACAGCATGCAGCGGATCAGAATCACTGCAGCTTCCAACCCACAGTGTGACGGGTCAGGTCTTCATGGCAGAGCCAGCCTAGAGGTGTCGGCAAGCAGCTCAGCCTGTGCCAGAGTGCCGAGATTTCTGAGGAGTTCAAAGAGACGCTGGTGTCCTGCTCTGATGCTCGCTGGACTGACAGCGTGGCAGGGCGCAGGAACCACACACCGAGCTCCCTGCAGCACAGAGGCCTGGGGCAGTGGAAAATTCAATTCCCACGAGCCCAGCATCCCTGCAGCGTGCAGAGGACGAGAGGATGCTCGGGGTCTTCCCTTCCCGGGGTGACCTTGAGGAAACCCCAGGAGCCATCCGCACTTCCACGCTCCCATCCGCGATAATAACCTTGACCTACCTCCGAGAGCCGGCTTAGGAAAGAGCCCAGCGCCGCGCGGAGGCCGACCCGCCCGTCCCGGCCCGGCGACGGGACTCTCCGGCGCAGCGAACAGCCCGGGAGCAGCCCGGGAACGGCTCCCCACGGGACGGCGGCCGCCCCGCCGCGCTCCGGTTGCCGCACACGTGTCCCCGCGATGGGGAGGCGCGGGCGGGAAGAGCGCGGGGCGGATCGCCGCCGCCGCCGCCCCCAGCGCCGCGGGGAGGCCGAACCGGGCGGGGGGACCCGAGGCGATCCCCCAGAGTCGGGTCTCGCCCCGCACGCGCTTCCGGCCCCACCTCGGGGCAGGGGGCAGCGGGCCGGGGCAGCGCGGGAGGCGAGCCGCGGCCCCGGGGCCGCCGTAGGAGAGCGGCGGGCGCCGTGTGGGGAGGGCGGCGGCGGCGGCGGCGGGGCTCGTCGGCCGGAGGGCTCGCACTTACCGGGCTGGCAGCGGCGGGCTCCCGCCGGGGCCCGAAGCCGGTGCGGAGCGGGGTGCGGAGCTCCTCTCCCGGCGGCGCGGCTCGGAGCGGCTCAGTTCTGCCCTCTCTGGCCGCGCTCAGTGCAGGAAGAGCGGCGCCGCCTCCCCGCCCGCCGCCGCTCGGCCGTCCCCGCCCGCCGCCGCCGCCGCGTCGCCACGACAACGGGGAGCGGGGCCTGCGCTGCGCTGCGCTGCTCGGCTCTGGACCCGGCAGTGCCCATAGGCTGAACCCACGCTCTGTAATACGAGCGGGATGTGCAAAGCCTCCTGGCAGTCCTCGCCCTGATAATGGGCGGCGGCGCCTCCACCTACCCAGCCCTCCCATCAGCCAGCTCCCTGCCGAGCTCCCTTACGGCACGGGTAAAATTACGGAACGGGTAAAATTACGGAACGAACAAAGGTGGTCAGCAAAACTGCTGTTATCCTCAAAATAAAGACAAAGCTGGTTGTCGTGAGGTGGGCCCTGACCGCAGCTGCCCGGCTTTACCATCTCCAGGCCACAGCAGCAGCTCCCCAAGCACCAGCTCTGACAGAACGATGGCACTTTCTGTCGTTTTTGCCCAATTTTGTACTGGAACAGATGGATTCTGTTTTTCTCACTTCTGCTGCAGATTGAGAACAACACCTCTGATGAGCACGGAGGAGGAGGAAAGGGCTGCAGCACCATCACGCAGGCACACACGTGCAGTGGGGTGGGGAGCCCATACCTTGATCAGACCTCCTAGTGTGGATCTGCAGCTGGCCAGCTGAAAATAGGGAGCCTGGGAAGGACAGGCAAAGGGAACTGCTTTTTAAAACAGTTTAAAGGGTAGCAAAACGGAGTAAGGACACAGTGGGCTTTTAGTGTGGTGTCTGATAGCAATATCTCTGTGCTAGACTGCTCTGTGCTATTCCAAGGATTTCAGAGAACACTCTGATTTAAATCAAGGACTCAGAAGTGAGAATCAGGCTCTGTGTTCCCTCAGAATCAATTCCAGCCTCACACACATGCAGCCAGGGATGCAGACCAGCCGGTATGCAAGGAGCAAGGAGACTTGCATGCTTCAGGGTCAGGCTGGGTGTGATAGCAGTGGGTCCATGGTCTTCAGGGGATGGATAAATACTAGATGGGGCCCACAGACCTGACTCCTTTTACCAAAAAGATCCACTGAGATCATTTCAGCAAGCTTCGGAAAATAACAGACGTGAGGAGGACAGCAGCAGCCAGTCAGATCTGTGTGGCTCTTGGGATAATGGTCATTGACATCACATTGCTGAGGAAAGGACAATAGAGCACAAGGCTAACAAGCACAAGGCTAACAAGCACACTGTGTATACAGAAATGGCAATGAAATGGAGTTGTGATAAAATGCCCAGACATGTCTGAGGTGTGCATGTGCCTGAAAATGAGAGGAGCTTGTTATCACAGTCAGAACTGTTACCCAAAGTGAGAAGAAGATGCCAACCAGAGGTCAGTAAAATATCAGATGCTATGCTAATGAGATGGATGTAGATGAAAAGGGGAGAAGCTTGCACTCTTTTCAGCCTGGAAATTCAGCAAAATACATGGAGGTGAAGCTCTTCACAGAAAGCTGGATCCTGATCATTCAGCAGCTACCTGAAAAGAGACTCTGCACACTGTGGGATTTTTTTGGCTGAGCATCATGCCAAGACCAATTTCCCCATGTGTGGACATGCTGGGACAAGTGGACACAGCCCCTCACCCACTCACAATGAGACTAGAGGGAGCCCATCACCTGATGGAGGGATGTGGACTGTTTCCTTCTGGAAGCAAGGCCAGCCACTGCAGATGAAGCTTTTCCGCCTTCCTGGAAAAGCCAGGCACAACCCTCCTTGTTCTTCTCTCCTTTCCCCTCTTGCCTCTTCCCGGGTCTTCACAAAGCTTTCAGTTTCAGGAAGCACAGGTCCTACCAGCGTTCCCCATAAGGGGCTGCAGAGCCAGGCAGAGAAGATCCAGTCATCTGATGCCGTAGGACCTTCTTTATCCCCTCTCCACCAGATTTGCAAAGACATCAGTGAGTTTCACTTGGCTGTACACAATGAAACAAAAGCTGAGCTCAGCTCATTGTGGATAGAGGGGAAAAATTATGCTTTTTATCATACCTTGCCATTCCCTAAATGGGCTGGATGGACAGCGTTGTCCCCTGGCAAGGAAGAGGTTAACGCTGCCCTGCTTTAATCTGAGTTTCAATAGGACTGCAGAATCACCCGCTTTTATTTTTGGTTCTGCTGCATAACAACTGCCCTTTGTAACCTGCACAGAGCAAAAGACCTGTTTCCTCTGGCAGCCTTTAAGAGAGGGGATTAAAAAAAAAGCAGAGGAACAGAATTCGCATTCAGCAAGTGCCAGGTTGTCAAGGTTTCCTGTGCTCTCAGACATAATTTTTTTCTCCTGACAAAATAAATTTAATACTGTCGTGTCCAAAGAGGAGCTTCAAAAGCAGCAACAACCTGCGAGGTTCGATCTGACGGTGTGTCCAGGCAGGACCCCAGCCATGGCTCACACCCCTACCCTTCTGTGCATGGCAGGGAGCAGAGCTCAGACCCTCCTATACAGAGATACTGCTGCACAATGTGATTCCACCACCCAGAGAGGGGCAGCGAGAGTTCTGTGTTTCTCTGCTCCATCCCTTTCCCCATGCAGAACTGAAATCTCAAAATCCCACATCTCTTGCCAGAGGAAAAAGTGGGGAAAACATCAGCCTGGCTGACAAAGAGGATATGAGCTGTTTTTACACTGCCAAGGAAGTGCATCGAATTCAGTCTGCTGACAGGAAGAAGCTTTCCAGAGGTTTCATTTTTCAGCTTCCTTCCCCATTTGCATTGCTTTCTATTTCAGTAAGTTATGGAGTGCTGGTACAGTTTCCAGTGCATGATGAGTGTGGGTATTAAACCAAGGCTTAAAAAAGACAAGTCTGATCAGCTCAGTCGCTGATGCCTTCACCCAGTGGCCATACTGGACAAGAGAATGGTTCTGGTAAACAATTTAACTGACAAAGATTGAAGAGGAATTAACGTACTGTTAACAAAAGTCAACATAATTTCAAAGAAAAATCAGTCTCAAATAAGCCCAATCTTCACTGAGACTACAGAACTGATTGCCAAAGGTAAGGGCACAGAGGGGATATGGAGGCACACAGCACCCAACTGCTAAATGTACAGCAAGAGAGTTTTAACTGATTCAAAGACTCATTAATTGAGTCACAGATTCAAACCCGTCCAAGACCACAGAACCAAGCAGGTAAGCCAATGTAGATGGTCTGTCTGCCCCCTCTGGCCATCAGTCCTCAGGGAGCTGTATTTTTAGCAGCTATTTGATTCAAATTCCTAATAAACAACAGGAGGAAAGCCCTTGATGCTTGAGTCACACTCAATGCTTGAAAGCCCTTGATGCTTGAGCAAACCCTCCTGCCACTTTTTTTTTCAGTGAAAACAGGAAAATCAGGGCTCAGCATTGTTGGCGTCTGAGTAAATAAATAAGTGCACGTTTCCATCACTGCTCAACAAAAGGGTTACAAATGGAATATTCTCCCCTTTATTAAGTGACCTTCAGAGCCAGTAACATCTTGCAACCTGCCTATGCAATGGCCCAGGAAGAGCTACCCCAGACAAACACAGTACCTCTTTGTGCCTGGCACAGTCCCGGCTTGCCTGACACTACAGACCCCACTCCCACACTTTTCTCCATCGGGTTTCCTGCAGCAGTGGTGCCTCGACACCTCCGGCCCCGCTCAGCAGCCAGCTCTGACTCCTACACTCAGCACTGAGAGCACAAAGGAAAGCAGCCTTCTGCACTGCGTGCTTATCTCCCTCATAAAGAAGCAGGGCACTTTTGTTTATTGAGTGCCAATGAATGGCACAGTCTTGGCTGCGAGATCAGCCTCCAGGTCCTGCTCTGGGCAGGGCTGCTGGCAGGGAGCTGGAGGCTGCATCCACTTATTGCCACGAGCTGATAAGATATTGGAACTGTCTTCAGCTCTTTCAGGGCAGTATTTCTGAGGGACCCCAAGCTCCTACTTGAAAAAGCTGATGGTTCAACCTCTGTCTTCCAACCATTGTCCTTGCACAGCAGTTTTCACAAAATATCTTGTGTAAACAGCAGGATCTTACTTTTTTCTGCCTGGGCTGTGACAAAACCAGCTGTTGTAAGGGATTTTTTAGGGTGTTTTCTTGCTGCTCTCAGTGCAGCAGAATCTTCTTCAGCCCAACAGTAGTCATACTGAAACACATGAAGGGCATTCTGGGCCCCAGAAGCAAGCAACCTGTGTGGGAAGTGGTGTTGGAAGGGAGCAACTCCAAGCAGCAGCACCTGTTCAATCTCAGCTCTGTCCTCAGGGGAAGCCAGAAAGCACAAAGATTTCTTTTTTCTCCCTTTTAGAGGGAAGAAAACCCAAAACATTTATCCTTCTTCCGGAAAGACATTGCTGTTTGCAGAGGGAATGTGAGACTGCAGAGGCTGTGCTGAAGAAGAAGCAAGAGGAAGATTCATACCTAAGCTCACATTCTCCTCCAGCTATTTTGTTACCCATTCCCTTGGCCAATTCTCCTGCCCTACTTCTCACTGTATTCTAAAGCTTCTCTTTATCAGCACAATAAAGCATAATTAGAGTCTGTGGTTACCCAGAGCACTTGTATCCTCATCCCATGCCCATGCCCCAATCTTGAAGTGATGCTTTGGAGCTGAGTCTGTCCCATGGGTGGACCTGCAGCATCCTGGTACCTTTTTCTAACATCTGCTTTGAGGATTATGAAGTAAGGGAACTCAACAATTTCTCAAGCTTTTTATTGGAAATAGCAAAAAATACCAATGCTATTTCTGACCAATGCATCACAGTCTCCCCATGTCCACAGGGCAGCAGGAGCAGGACTTGCAACAACGCCTTGACTTTCTAGAGGAAGCAAATAGAGATGCCTTATCTGCTTCCTCTGCCTGCTTCAATTTTTCCACCTACTCCATTGTTGCCGTCTTACTCATCTCCTGCCTGAGAAAGGCAGCCCCAGTCTTTCAGTCCCTCCACATGGGAATGCATTCAGCTCTATGTATTTATTCGTTTGGCTTTTAACAGATCATTTTCCCACCAATTTATCCAATTACTTTCTGAACACAACATTTATATTTTGGCCTCAAACATTTCACAGCAATGAGTCAGCGTTAGAACTACGCACAGTGGGGAAAAAGTACCTTCTTTGCTTTTTGCAGGTGCTGTTGGATGATTTCATTTGGTGCCACCTAGTTGAGAAACAGCGGATAGCAACCACCTACGCAACCTTCATTCCTTCCCAGGAGATGTAATACAATACATTCTGTGAATAGAATAAAAATTGCTCTGAATACTCTTTTCTGAGCATCTTCCCTGTGCCTTGTACACCTTACAGTTCTGCTGTCTTCCTGCTGGAAAAGGCAATAGCCGCTCTGGTGTTCAGTGAACAAGCTGTGCAGAAGGATCCCTGTCTCACTCTCCCAAAGCAACCATCAGCATGGGTTAAATCTTCAGACCCAGGGCAAGGAAGGAAGACAGAGACAACGTTCTCCATCTTCATGATGCCTACCTGACTTCTTCATTTCCAGAGCCACTTCAAGGAAGATGAGAACTGGAACAACTATCAGTCAGAAAGGAAAACAGATTCCTTTCCCTTTTGAAAGAAAAAGCAGAATAACACCGTCTAGCATGGACGCAAATTAAAATTGTAGGGTACCAATCAGCAGGAAATTTTATCAAATGGTAGGATATAATCTGTGCTCCTGTAAGCTTGTAACAAGCTGTGCAGGGTTGTGGCTGTACCACCCACCCAGTCCTGAAAACCCTGCAGGGATCACCTATCCCTAAACAAAGCAATGCAAAGGTTGCACTGATTTTTGTAGCATTGCTGTCTGGCCTCAGCTGATCAGCTGAATGCAGCCCTCTGGGGTTCACTGCCTGCATATTACCTTCTGGTCTTTTACTGGGAACTATACACCACATCACTGCTGGGAGCAGCCAGGTTTTGATGGTATTGTTGTGTAATTAATCA
This sequence comes from Chrysolophus pictus, assembly GCA_037305975.1. Taxonomy (NCBI): domain Eukaryota; kingdom Metazoa; phylum Chordata; class Aves; order Galliformes; family Phasianidae; genus Chrysolophus; species Chrysolophus pictus. The sequence goes on along the minus strand of CM074580.1, from coordinate 15,903,066 downwards.
TCTGATTTGAGCTCTACTTAGGGTTTCATTTCAAAGCTGTTCTGTTTATTAATGTTTAAACCATGAACAGGCTGGAAACATTTTATCTGGCAGTCAGAGGAGTGTGCTGGTTAGTAGGAGCTGGAAATGGAGGTGAGAAACACCCTGCTCACCTCCCAGGAGGAACATTTGATCATTCTGCTGGAGATCTGCAAGTTTATATGAAGTGGAAGAGGCTCTAATGATGAGAGTTAAAAAGGTGTAGACATTATAGTTAAAAAGGAGGTGAAAAAGATATATGCATATATATGTAGCCTTTATTTTTAAGTACATTTGTTTATTTGAAATATGTTTGGAGGAATTTTGGACACATCAGCATCGTGCACAGTAAAATCTAAATCATCAGGAGGACACTGCGAGGTGCCTGAAAGGCGTCAGGAAAAGGTAAATAGTAGCTGGGAAGCAAAAGAGAATACTCCTGTTTGTAATGAATTAGTGTCTATAAGTAAATAAGAAAATAAGAAAATTGGAAACAGAAAACAAATGCCACTTCATTTTTTTGCTCCTTCAGCAGTGTACTGCAACTGTAACCAGCATTTCCCATCCATAGCAACTAGAGGCATAACAAGGAGTTACTCTGTCTCCAAGAGATTAAGAATAAAGATAACATACCTAGAAAGAACAAGTTTCTTGTTGACTTTCATCCAGTGTAAATATTTGGTGCCAAGTCAGCTGAAGAAAAGAGCGATTGGGGGGTTGCTCTGATTTCCCAGCACCTCCATATTGTCAGTTGAATGCTTCTCTTAGTGTCACAGAATCACAGAAACACCAAGGTTGGAAAAGACATACAAAATCATCCAGTCCAACCATCCACCAGTCACCAATAGTTCTCACTAAACCACATCCCTCAATACAACATCCAAACGTTCCTTGAACACCTCCAGCATCAGTGACTCCACTGCCTCCCTGGGCAGCCCATTCCAGTGCCTGACCACTCTTTCAGAGAAGTAGCATCTCCTAATGTCCAGCCTGAATCTCCCCTGGAGCTGCAAGGAGAAAACCAGCTATCACCAAGGCCACCCAGCCCAGCAGCTGCTATGCAGCAGCAGACTGGAGATAATGATACATCTCTGAGGTAGTTACTTAACATCCCTGTCATGCTATCTGCACAAGTGCTGATGACACCACGTAGGCTTTGGCTTGTCTATCTCCTGTCCTATCTCCTACATCAGCCCATCACCCCCTCCAGCAGCTGGTGCTGCCTAGACCTGCTCCCCATGAACCCCAGTTACACTCTCAGTCCTTCAAGCTTATACCCTAAACGTGTTTCCTGGTTAGCTCCTCTTTAGCACAACAAAGCTGACATATGATGACACCATTAACTCAGCTGGAGTCTGTCCTGCAGCCAGGGGTACTCAAACAAGAGCTTTTCTCCTCATTTCCATGCAGCACTGCCCAGTTCACCAGTGTATTTCTGACAGCAGACATAAAGGGACCCAGCTCTGTCTACCTGAGGCCTAACATACCTCAAATGGAATAGCAGACCATGCAGAGACATGAAACAATTAAGTGCTTATTTTATTTCCAATGAGAGCAATATGCCCGAATGCATCTCTCCAGAACTGGAGTTAAAAACAAATACCTTGTTGGTATACATCAAAATTCCAGGCAAGAACTTATGATATGCTACCAGAGATTACATGCACTCAAAAGACAACTGCTGACATAAACTCAGCACAAAACCTGAGTGGCAGCATGGCCTAAGATATCAGCTCTGAGCAAGTCCCTAGCCCTAAGGCTACAGCTCAAGCCTAAAAGTCCTTGTCCAGTGCTGTAGCATTCACTCCATGCGCTCCATGGCCTGAGTTGACAGAATGTCTTAAGAAAAAGGAATAATTTTATGCCCCTCCTTCAGTAGCATTGTTTGCATGTCTGAAATACAGCATCTGGTCGCTGATCATTATTCTCTGGGGGAAAAGGGGAAGAAAGCACCAGAACTTCTCAGACCTGAAACTGCGGGTTGATTTTGGATGCTACAAGCTGACATTTTCATACAAGTTTTCAGACTGAGAATATCCTTTTAAATACTGCTTAGAGGATGGGATATGCTGAAACCAAAACTATTCTGAATGAGCTGAACATACATAGATTACAGTAGACATCCAAACAGCTTGTGTGCAACTTCCCACTGCCATTAGTGGGACATTAGTTGGGGCATATTATGAGATGTGTAACAGGAAGAGAAGGGCACATCAGTAGTCAGTCACTGCACAGTTAAAAAGCAATAAATGCATACAGCTATTTACAAGGTATTCAGATCACAAAACTGGGAGGTTTGCTCAGCACAGTTGATGCCAATCCCACAACAGTGCTAATGTTACAGCTGGCCAGACCAGTTTCTAAAATGCAAATTTATATCATGCTTTTCACAAAGCTCTGCAAACTTCTTTACAAGTATACAGGCACATTTCACAAAGAGGATGTGAGGAATCTCTCTTGGAAACTGCAAGGGAAAATTTACTTTCAGGCAACTTAAGGTCTCTTCAGGATTATGGAGTTGCACGTATTTGTAAAATAAAACTGGAAGTCTGTCAAAGACATCAGCGTACAAGTCTCATCTAATAAGCCTGGCAGGTGCTGGAGCAAAAATCCTTACGTTTTGTTTTGAACTCAATATTCCCCTGTAATAAAACCCGTTTCCTCTGCTAGGAGCTATGTCATGGCTATCGCAGAGTCTTCAGTGCTGCTCTCCTGCTCCAAGCCCACACGGCGGATGGACTCCCTGTACTTCTGCCGTCCCAGCTCAATGATGGTTTCGACCTCATCAGCAATGTCCTGGCGGCCACTCTCCTTCATGGCTGTGATCAGCTTGCTCACACAGTCAGGATCCTCTGAGTTTTGCTGGGCCCACGAGAAAAGCATGTCCAGGATTTGTTTATCAAGGTCCTCTCTGAAGAAAAGGAAAAGCAGGGATGTAAGCAAGATACTCTCACCTGACTGGCAATCAAAGGAGGCTTTACCTGAGTCCAAGCCAAGGGCTGAAGCTCCACAATAAAGTAATCCAGACACAGAGTTCTCAGGGGACTGTCTTTTCCCCAGCCATCACACAGGAGTTGCAGCTTCTGCACTAAAATCCCTCCAGAATCTTTCTCTTTCTCTAATAGAAATTTCAAATTAAAGCATTCTGATATGAAATGCAATTCCCTCATATGAACAGTAGGTCACTCATAACGAGCCACACTCTCTCCTACCTTCTTGACTTTTTGGTCAGGATCTTTTGAATGTAGATATTTACAATTAATGCCATGGTTTACGGCTCACTGTCAAAGATGGAGTCCAGCCAGGAAGCCAGATCAGAGAACAAAGCAGGAATGTGATGCAGCTGAACTACAAAGCTCATCAGGCTGCTTGTTTCTAAATACTTTTTTAAAACAGCAAGCTTTTTTTCATAACAACAAGATAAAATAATCAGTTTTCCATGAAAAATGTAGTGATTTGAGAAAAATTATTGGTTAACCCATCTTTTACCCAGTGAAACAACACCAGTGAAAAACTTTCCGTTAATCAAACATTAATTTATCCTACTGTACTACAGCTACTTGTGCTGTTGATTCTTGTGTCCCATCTTACCTGTTATTGTACCCTATGCGCTCAATCTGTTGATAAGTCAAGCCCAGGTTCAGACCAATGGTCTGCCAGTCAGCTCCCACACGCCTGGCGATGCTCAGCAGATTTGCCTGTGTCAAGTAGCCAGTCTCAGCATTGCCCAGGTTCAAGGGAGGGAAGGAGAAACCATTCAATGAACTGGAGGTCTCGCCCCAACGGGGTTTCAATCTCTGTGTCATAAGAGAAGTGAAAAAGAGAATCTGCTGAGAAAATTCTTTTCATAGAAGACAGCAGTCATTCAGCTTCCATACTGAAATTTTCTGTCTTGTATTGGAAGGATGGAAGATTTTAACTTGGGGCTGAAGGGACAGCTGTAAGAAGCAATGAGCACTCACATTGGCAGTAATCAGCAGTCTTCAGTGCCATGGAAAAATATAAAATCATAATGCTCATAGTCACAGTTCATACTGGTATCTTTTCTTCTTGCTTTACAGAGCATTTTTTAAAGAATCATCTATATTCTTTGAGTAGACTCCCAGTTGACATTGCATATGTCAGAAATGGATCATGCACACAATCCAAAGTGAAGCATTCAGACTACACATGTATTTATTGCTTTAAGCTTCTTGGAAAATGGTCAAGTTTCATAAAATAAAGTGCCTTTCCTACTGTAAAACACAGCTTGCCCTTTAAAAGCCAGTGGCTCACATCAGAACACTTAGGGCCAGTCTCTGTAACTACCTCATCCTAGGCCATTCTTCTCCTTGCCAGCATAAGCTGAGTGACTAAGATTTGTATAAACAAAATGACACTTCCTCCTCCTCCACATTCTTCATACATTCAAAGGATCCACCCTCCCTGATCATGCATCCTTCCAGTGCCCTGACTGGCGAGATGAGCATCAGTTGAAGACTGCTCCCACTTATTCATATTTCTCCTCTGAGAAGTTGTCATGGAGAGTGGGATATCTCCACCATGACAAAGAAAAAGCACATGGGAGATTCCTGTGCACATCTGATAGAACTCTGACATAAGAAGATTCAAGGAACTGTGTCTGGCTGTGTTTCAGTGATCTATCACCACAACTCTACCCTTCATTTTATTTACAGAAAACTTCCTTTGCATGCAAAAATATCTCAAAAAGAAGAGAAGACACTTTTCTTTCTTTCATTTAGATGGGCAATGATTTATTGCAATCAGTCCTTGCATCCATTGTCATAGTGAAAGACAAAACTGGCTGAGCAGGAAAGCCCTGCTCTCTCCCCATATGGATTAGGAGACAAAGTAACTCACAGGCAGTTTGATTGGTAAAGTAGCAAGCCAGAGGGAGTCTGGTCCTCTCCTCCTCCTCCTGGCATCTTCAGGAATGCTCTCAGAAACTGCCCCTCGGTAGAAAGAGACCTTTGCAAACAGAAAGCATGCAGTGAGACTCAGATTCAAGCACAGCAGGCAGATCTGTTTGCACCATAATATTTCTGCCTGAGAAAGAATGAATTCATAGGTGAGAAATTCATCTATCCTCAGTCCATAAACAGGGCCTCCCAATTAAGTGTGACTGGGAGGGGCACTGAAGTTTCTGCTGTAAAGGTTGGACTCTGCCAACACCCCAAGAGTTAATGGCAGGAATGTAAAGTCAGAGAGCTATCCTGATGAGTGATCCTTCCAGGTATAGTCAATGAAGTGCAGAGCACAATAAAAGCAATGATGATGATGATGATGATGATGTAGGAAACAAAATGTCAGTGTCAACTGTTGCTCACCTGGCCTTTTACAGCTTGGCCTTTCCTGTCTACAGGGGAAGTCACGTAGATTTCCTTCATGTTCTTCAAGTGGGAGTAAAAAATAAATGAGAGACGTCCATCCACACAGTCAGGGCGATCTGTACCGGAGAAGCAGACAACACTCAATTTGTGCTGAAAATTGTGCTTATTTTCAAGCCTAGGCAACAGCCCATCATCCACCAGCAGTTCTTCTGTTACCATCCACTCCTACCGAGATCTGAAAGATCTTATCCTCGTATCATTTCTGTGTACAAACAGAAAACTGGCTGCGCAGAAAGCAAGTTCTGTGGGTGAGAAAGAGAATGGCCACAAGGTGGAGACCAAGTTCAAGAATGAAAGGCAAGGCCAGGAAAGGCATGCAGATGGAGTCAAGTCCCTCCTCCAAAATGTCTCAGCTTGCAACTGTAAGACATCTAGTCATAGTGGGGCATAAAAAAAGTCATTGTGAGTTTTGGCCTTGCTCCTTCTTTTCCTTCTCTCCTGATGGAAATGTAGAGGAAGCAAGAGAGAGATATGCATTAGATTTGGTAATAAGAATTCTCTGCTCTGGATCATTTCAGAAATAACTTCTCAGAGTTAAGAAAAAGAAAAAGAAAAAGAAAAAGAAAAAGAAAAAGAAAAAGAAAAAGAAAAAGAAAAAGAAAAAGAAAAAGAAAAAGAAAAAGAAAAAGAAAAAGAAAAAGAAAAAGAAAAAAAGAAAAAGAAAAGAAAAAGGACTTCTTCTATATGTTCACCTAGAAACAAACAATATGAGTTAGAACACCATAGGCATCCCAGCACACTGTCTGAGATGCCAGGAAAAGGGCATTACTAGCTGCAGAAAACGGATCAGTCATAAAATTAAAGGGATATTGCCCTTTGAAGGCTACAGCAGTGTACCAGGGAAAATAAGCCTGAGCAAGTACACTAGGCATAGAGCTCCCAGAAGAAACAGGCCTGGAGATAGTAAGTCAGAGAGGCAGAAGCAGAAAGGACCCCAGCACTACCATACCCATATCGATGCTGATGCCTCTCTCAAAAGCTGCGAAGAACTGCTCTCCTTCAAACATTTCCACCATGTCAGATGGCTCAGGTCCTCGGTAGCGGTCCTGCAGCTTCCTCAGCACTGGATCAACCTGGCAAAGATGACAAAACAGGATTCCACCTTTGGTCTGAAGCAAATATCTGTCCCCATACATCCCTACACCTATAATGTTCCCCTTGCTCACCTTCAATTTAGAAAAATAATTTTCCACAGAAAGGATGTAAACAAATGAACAAACCCCCAAATCCTATATATCAGACACATTTACTACAGGAAAAAAAAAAAAAAAAAAGTATCATCAGCAACACCTCTATCTTTTTTAACAGGTTGTTAGCCTTCAAAGACCAGGATTTACTTGCTACCATTCTCCTCATAGTATGTCACTAAAAACACTTTCTCTGCAGAAAGCCACATGGTAAAAGAGAACATAGCTGAGGACACCAGAGAACACATTTAGGTAATGCAGCCTGGAATAACACTGCAAGACCTGGGGTCTCAGGGCAGTGCAAGTGTGTCTATTTTTCTTTCTATTTGTTTCAGTAAACCTTCTCTTTTACCCCATGACCATCCCTGGCAAGAAATCAGACCCCCAGCATCCTGATCTCACTGAGAGTGCCATTGCTGCCTTCTCTGTGTAACAGATTTCTAGCCCAATATCCAAGATATCAGGAACCCCTATGGTTGTTTATGCCCACAGGTCTTTTCAATACAGGAGAACAAATAAATTAAAAGGAAGCAATCAAATCAGAGGATTATACAGAGGCTTGGAATATGCAGGCCAGGCCAGTGCTAGTAATCTGATTAAATAACCCTTGCCTCACTGACCTGCATTGTCTGTCAAGGTATAAGTTCTCCAAACACAGATATGCATTTCCTTTGCTAATATCTGAAGAAATCCTGCTGAGGGACGATAACCTTAAGACAGAGGCAGCAGAAAAGTGAGTGTTGCCCTCTCCTTCAGTACTAAACCAGCCAGATTACCTCAAACAGCCATCCTGCATAGCACGAACTAATCAGATATTGCACAGAAGCATATTAAGGTCCCACTGCTTGAGTTGTAAACAGCAAGGAACACTGGGAAAAGAAACATTTCTAAGCAGTTCAGTAGAAACGAAAGCTGTGCTTCTGCTGCCCACGCTACTCTTCTGTGTCAGACAAATAACATTTCAACTTTAATACTGTAAGTGAAGCTTATGCCAACACACTTTGCCTCATGTTTTATGAAGGCTAACATCACTCACAAGGCAAGTTACTGTGGCTCAGCTGAGTTTAACAGTCCAGCTTTCAAGCTTTTACAGAGGAGGAAATCACTGCATGGCATCCACCGGTGCAAAGAATGAGTCTTCCTTCTCCTGATTCCCAGTGAACTACTATCACACTACTAACACAGAGTGGCAATGGCATACCTCAGCCTTGAGCCATTTGGCACGTTACTGTCCTTGCATCCTGCAAAAGGAGGCCTAGGCAGCTTAGGAGAAAAGCAACCCATACCAGACCTTGTGCTTGGGGAGACACTGTAGCAGGACTTGCTCGGGGTCCTTCTTCCTCTGCAGAGCAATGAAGTTCACCTGGTACATACGTAACCGCTCATAAACTTTCCTGGCAATGCCTCCAATGTAGGTCTTGGTGGTGTACCACAGCCAGTACCTGTCAGATAAAGAATTAAGAAAAAGGATGGATCCTGCCTAGGAAGAGAAGTTGGTGTTGGTGTCATATTCATGAGATTGCCAACAGTTTGGGTCTTTAGTGATCATTTCTTCACAGGAGAAACATACTTCAGCAGCTTTCTTATCCTCTGATTCTGGCTCATAGCATATAAGTACTCAGACTGAGGGTGAAGGATAAAGTGAAGATTTAAGTTAAGAAAGATTTAAACTGAAGAAGGTTGACGGTGGTGAGAAAGAAATGGAGAACTTGGGAGCTGAGAGGAGTGTGGTCTGGAAACCTGCAGCTGAAGGATTGTAGATTCAGAATGGGAAGCACTAAATTGAGTGCATTTGCTCTAAAGATACTACACTTGCAAATCTGGACTTCTCTGCATTGCCAGACAAGGACTGAGAGCGTTCCAAGGGGAGCAGAAGCTTTTCTCCAGTGAAAATACACAACAGGCAAAGAGATCGGGGTTGTGGTCAGCAGGTAAAAAATGATGGGTAGAGACAAAGTGCTGAGCTGGATCTGACTTGCAAAGGGGAAAAGAAATAGGTAGGACTAATGGCATAACTCCTGGTTGGGGTTTGGGAAAAACAAGACAGAGAAACATCCCATAATTTCCTCAGGATTAAACCTGCACTTACCAGGAGAAGTGGGTGACTTCAAATACTGCACAGAGATGAGTGAATTCCAGCATCACCTCATAGGTGATGTCATCCCAAATTTGGCCCTCCACATCCCCACAAAGAAGATGCAGCCTTGACCAATCCAAGTTTAACCCTAAAGACAACAGTGATCAAGAGATGTTGCATACAGCAGAATTCTTTAACATGAGCTGAATATATGAATATGCCTCGCTACCTTTATTCAGAGCTTTTCAAACCCAGCCACAGTTTTGGGTGATTTACTTTTTAAAAGTGCCCAGATAAGCCTTATGCCTTTCTCTACAGCATCAAGGACTAAAACTTAGTTAAAGAAGAGCAGTAATAAAAGAATAAGGCAATCTGAATGCTAGAATATTCTCCAGCAACATAGACTCACTAGACAATTCTCATCATCAATACTTAGGGCTATTAAGATTTATCTCTTTCTAAGCTTGTGGACTGGAGGCTTTCCAATCCCAATGCACTTCTGACATACAAATACCAGGTAGTCTTACAACAGAGACCAAGCCAATACCCAAAAATCTTGTACTTCCTCACAAGAAAGCCAAGACATGCCAGGGAAAACTGGAATTAGAAGATGCAGAGTATTCAGCACGTCATCAGAGGAAACCCTGGCAAATCTACTATTGATTTGAGGCTCTTCATATTAGTACTCAGAGTGGGAGATGGCTCCATGTATAACTGTATAATAATTGAAAGATTGCAGTAGCTCAGAACCTGATCCATCAGCAGGAAGTAGAAATAGCAAGTAGATCCCTGGAGGCAGTGTCTTCATTATCAACTTCAAGCTATTCGCAGTCACGAATCAAAGCCCTTTTAAAATGCATTTGCTTGTTTTGTAGAAGTGTCTCCCCAAACCATCACACCAAACCCAGCAGTCCAAACATCCATGTGGTTCAGCAGGGAAATCTATTTGCCACAGCAGTTCTCCCCGCTTGCATTGCTGGTTCTGTGAAGCTCAGCACTGGTCTGCTGGGCCTTAGCTGCCTTCGGCTTTCACCACTCTGTACCAGCACCAACCACACAAATGTACCTTGCTGCTTCTGCAGACAAAGCTAAAAACTTGGTTATTAATAGTCGAACAAAATGTCCAGCTTGCCACCTGCTGTTTTCCACACAGTGTTTCTGTTTTCCAATTTTGAGAATAAACTGACCTGTGACCCCAAGTGGGAGCGGGAGCTGAATTCTCACAGGCCTGAGGAAATCTACCAGGGAATCCTGGAAGAGGCAGAGCAGAGGACTGGCTTTGCATCCTGCATCAGCTGTGAGTTCCGCTATCTCCTCTGCAGAGACTGGCAGAACCTGAGCATAGAATACAACACAGAGAGGAGCAATCAGACACCCAAATCCCCTCATTTCCCACACAATACCCCCAAGCACTCAGCAAGCAAATACAGCTCTTGGCTCAGGACACAATGGAAATGGAAGCATGAACTTCATCTGAATTTTGCTTTAACACTGGTGTCAACTGGGCAAATTGGGACAGACTACTGTATTACAATAGCATTTAGCAGCACCCACCAACTTTACAGAACAACTAATTTTAGTGGGTTTGCTCTAGAATTAGATCTGCATAAATAATCCCTGCAAACCTCACTTGCTGAGCTGTTCTGCCAGGCTCAATATATTTTGTAATGGAACAATAAGCAAATGATACTTCTCTTCATGATATCTTCATGCTGATCTGTAGGGGGAAGCACCACAAGGAAACCCACTTTCCCACAGGGGGCAGCTTGAAGAACAGCCCATTTTGCAGGCAGGAAAACTAAGGCAGAAAGTGCTAGGAGATGGGTCAGCCCATGAGGCATCCATATCAGACACTACTTACTCGAGGGCAGACATTTCACCTTGTGTTTTGCTGCTAGACATAGGTTAGCAGCTGCACCAAGGGCTGACCAGGGCTCCTTTTTTAGGCATACATACCTGCAGTTTGACACTGCGAGTCTCTTCAGTGACTCCAGGAGGGAAGGTCACTTTGATGTTTGGATCCACACTGGAAAAGAGCAATGTCCCCTCTGTTGACACTTTGCATTCATTTTGCACAAGTCGAGACACAACAAGGAACCAGGAGAAGTGAAGAACACTACAGCGAGCCACATCCGTCTGTAACAGAGGACAGGGAAGAAGAGAAAACATATGGACATACCACACAGCACTATAATGGCAGGAAAAATAGAGGCAGTAACACCAAAACAGATGAGAGCACCAGGATGGAAAGAGCAGCAAGTCATCACTTCCAGCAAACACACCTCCATGAGAAAGGAATCTTACAGCTGAAATCCACTCCATTTCATAGCAGCCAGTCAAAACATAGTTCATGGGAAATTTCAAGCAGACTCCCCCATGGCTGGGCAAAAACAAAGAGAGTGATGGGAAAGATGTGTGTCACCAGTCATTCCAGCCTGCTTACCTTTGACTTTCTCTTCTCCACTCGTGTTCTCAGGTCACTCCAGCTCTGCCCACTAAAGGTCCGAACAACCACCTCACGCTTGTGAAGAGTTTCTGGAGAAGCATATGGCATCCAGATCTCTACCTCCTGGCACAAAAGCAGTCCCGTAAGACAGCAACATAAAGCCTCAAATCAAGCCTAGCTCTGCTCAGTGACATCTTGGGCAAATAAGGAGAGGAAAAGCATGCCCCGCAGGCAGGGAGTAGGGCAGGAGATGGGAATCTGTTCTGTCTTGCAGCCTCAGGAGGGGTGCTGTGTATTGTGACTGCAGGAAAAGCAGCCTGTGGGCAGAAATGGCAAAGTAATCTTTCCAGTGAGTTGTCACCCATGATAGAGCTGGTGATGTAAGTATTCACCAGCATGAATGAAAATGACACTATCAGACTTTTGGGGAACAACGTGAACCATTTTCCCTGCAGATTAAGGACAAATGCTAAAAATCATGGAGAAAGAGGGTTGTGAGCAAGGAAGGTTATAGCTCAGCTCAAGCAGAAGTACTTGCGAAGGAAAAGGAGCCAGAACAGCCCAGTACGAAGGAAGTTGGCTGTGTTCCTTGAGTCTTTGCAGTGCAGCTTCTTTTACAGTAAATCCTGCAGCTACTTACAAATAGCAGTGAGAGAGATAGCTGGCTCTAAAGTCCCAAAAGACTCTCCCAAAAGACTCTGCTGAGCTACTGCATAGGCAGATCATTCAGCAGCAGCTTGCGTCTGCCCTCACCTTCTGGAATTTGACCCCATGAGGCTGCAACTCCAGGACTTTGCTCAGCAGGACATCATGATGTCTCAGCTTCACCCACTGAGGGTCTGGTGCCAAGGTTCGGAAGTAGATCTGCAGAGGGTCAGAGGCAGCCTCTGGTGGAAAGTAGAAACGAATGCCACAGGCCAGGACCACTTCGCAACCTTCAGAAGTCACTGTGAAACTTCCAGAAGAAATACATGAATGTGTGACACTGCAATGACTCCAACCCTTCAAAAAGACAGCAGAGAAATCTCCCACCTTGTGTATGACTGGCCTAGTGAGGCAGTAAGCTGCCTGTGCACATACAGAATGTCTACCATGTATAATCTTATCTGGGGCCTTGTTACACTACTGTAATATAAGTTCTTAGTAAAGAAGCATACCTATCCTCTTCTGATGCAAAGAACAGTCTTCGTAGCTCTGTGGCACTGGATTCATCTGCAGCAACCAGGTTTCAGTAGGAAGAGGAGGCAGAGGTTACTTAGATGAAGTTAGACAAGAAAGGTTGAATTTACCTTCCAGTTTTGGCTTAATCCCAATCTGACAGAAGTTGCTAAAGGAACCCTGCCCGCACAGTAGTGGGCTTCAGATCAAGCAGCAGCAGGAGGAGGATAGGAAGAAGCCAAGGGGTCCCAGGGCACACTGGAAATGCTGATTCTCTCCCCCAGTAAAACTTAGGAGTTAGAAAATCTACCAGAGCCACAGCTCTCAGGACCATGACTGATCACCTATGGCTGCCTGTTGTGAATGTAAGCGCTACTGTGAATCTCTGCTCAGATTTCTGCTCATTCACCATCTTCGTCTCAGAGAAAGGACTGCTGTCCTGCAGCCCGGGAAGAAGGGCAAAGCAGGTGACAACTGCACAGTTGAATCATCTCTGATTGCTCCTGTGCTTCTAACATGAGCCACCATGGCCTGAAGGTCATGCACCAAGACTAAGAACCAGTATTGTCCCTTAATGTATCCTTCTGATCTGTTTCATATGAATCCAATTTTCACTTTCATTGGAAAATCTTTCAAAGAGCAGGACTAGCAAGCCAGTTTCTGGGACCTCTGAGACCTTCAGAACAGGCTCAGGCTCATAAAAACAAATTGCCTGAATCGTTACAACCTAATAATAACGCCACACAAATAAACACTAATCTGATTGCCCCCTGCTTCTCTTCTTTAATTCAAACCCATTCATGCCATGCTGGGCTGAGCAAGAGAACAGCTGGGCAAAACCCACAGAAGCAGAAGCCTTGCAATTACCAGCCTGCAGGGACAGCTCAGTTTCTCCTAAAGGGTTGCCTCGGAGGTGCACAAATGGTGCAGTCTGTATCTCAGGGGGGACAGCACGGAGGAAGTTGTTCTGCAGATCAAGCCTGGACAAATTGGGCAGGCTGGCAAGCGATGCAGGGACTGTCACCAGAAGATTGCTGTGAAGATGCAGCTGCCGCAGAGACTTCAAATTGGCTGCAGGTTAGAACAGGCAATGACTCCCCGTCCACGCTGTTAATTGCATTGCACATCAGCTCTCTCCACACGCTCACACACTCCTGCCTTTCGGCACTGGATATCCATTCCTCTCACACATGTGCAATAAGGGAAAGGCACAATAGCTCTATGTATCTTTAGTTCCCAAAATAAACAAGGCTGCTGAACTAGCAGAGAGGCAATGCAGCCACCTCTGTTCTGTGCTTTACAGCATCATTGACACCTCCTGGGCAAAAAGAGAGGAGTTGAGAGCCAGTAAAGCTAGAGAAAGCTGGGCACTGGAATTCAGAGCCTGGCTCAGTGGATTTCTCCATAACACAGAGCCTGATTTCAAGCTGTTCTGCTTCCTCTTAAGCCCCAGCTCTTCTGCTTCCAGTTCTGGATGCTCCCAAAAAAACAGCCAGGCAAGACTCAACTAATTTAGGTTGCATGAAAATCCTAGGAGCCTTTCTGATTCACAGAAACAGAAAGCATGGACCATAGATACCCTGCTAATGCCCACAGGGACTAACTCAACCAAGCATGTTTTTTTCCGGGTATCCCTCCCATTTTGGCACTAATGTAGCAGACACTTTGTCCTAGCAATTCTGGGAACAGAGGCAAAGGGCTCAGGGATCCTAGCCTGTATCAAAAACTCAGCAGACTCTCTTTCTTATCACCTAAGAAAACAGGTACCTAAACAATCTGGGATGCTCGATAGCCGATTCCCAGAGAGATCCAGTTCTGTGCAGCTCTGCAGATTTCCAACCTCTTCAGGGAGATGTTCCAACACATTTTCTGAGAGATCCAGTTCCTCCAGTGCTGCCAGCTCCCCAATGCTCTGAGGTAAGTCCTTCAGCTGATTTTTCATAGCAGAGAAGAACGTCAGCTTGCTCAGAGAGCCGAAGTTCTCAGGAAGTGCCACCAAGTTGTTGTGGCTCACCAAGAGCGTGCGGAGGCTGGTGAGGCAAGGGATGCAGCTGGGCAAGGTGGAGAGACTATTGAAGCTGAGATCCAAGTGAGTGAGACATCTCAGGGTCCCAATATCTGGTGGCAAGCTTGTCAGGAAGCCGGGCTGACATGAACCAAATTCATCTCTGACATGGCCACCTAGGTGCAAAGGGAAGTGGGGGGGAGAAGTCAATATAGTACAAGGATACCTCATCAGCCTCATGTAACACTCCTTTCTGAAAGCTATAACATAGAGACTCAGATGACGGTGAGTTTCTGATCACAGTGTGCAGCACTAATTACCAAGTTTTGTAGGTTTTCTGCACCGTGCATCTGTTTCCTGATCGGTGAAAGGGGTATAATCATGAAGATCTGCTGGGAAACCAACAGATGTTACAGTGAACCCATAGAACCCCGGTTAAGACACGTGGAGCAAAGATCAGAAAGAACCAGGCCACTCCACACACATACCATCACTCAGTGCAGTGGCACACACTCTTGCAAACCCCTGAACATTCTACCCCTAGTCCCAACACCAGTGGGCAACACACAATGCTTTATGGACAAGGGAGACCTTCCTCACACACATTCCAGACTCTGCCCACATTGTTGGGGAGTGAACAGCCCCAAGGAATGAGACCTCCCCTTATAAGACAGATGAGAAAAGCAGTGAAAATAAGGACGGGATTGGAAGGGGGGGGAAACAAACAAACAAACCACAACAAGTCATTCAGTATTGTGTAGGCCAGATGAAAGCACAGAGAAGGGTACAGGTCCTGCCCCAGTTTGGGACACTCAAACTGGTGAATGGTTGCACCTTGGAAAAAGGAGTCAAACACACAAAAGTAAGCTTCCAGAATTCTCCATCTCTTCTTTGCCTCCTATTCTCCTTCGACTGCTCTACTTGTGAGGGCATACAGGAGAGGGCAACTTATGCTACATAATGGCACAGAATGTAAACAATCTAAGAGAAACATTGTATGTGGAATGTAACAAAACTCAGTCCAACTATTTCATTGCACTTCAGGATGTTTAGAACATGTGTACAAAACAAGTATCATAAAAGGCACTGCCATTAACTTCACCTTACTGCAGGAGAAAAGACAAATGAAATGATCTGTATGAGATTTTATAAGCAATCTATGCTAGGTGTAGAAATGAAGCTCAGTTGTGAGAGCTTTCAGCTGGAACCCTGAATTCTTTTCTCTCTCGTTATTTTAAAATTTCACCTCCCAAAGATCAAATGACTCAATCTAATACAAAAATTATATCATTCATATTGAGACCTTCTTACAATTAAGAGATAAGGAAATCAAGAAATGTTATAATTCAGACGTGTGTCAGTACAGAATGTTGAATGACACACACTCTGAGTCATACTTTTATAAAATATTGAACAGCCTCCTCTGGTGTGTGCTAAACCTGTGTTCATTGACACAATGCAAGGATGATGTTAGGACTGATTCAGAACAAACCCCAGCAAGGGCAGCTCATTATACTAACAAAAATGAAAAAGGAGCTGAACAGTTAAAAGCATTTTTCAATTTCCCTCTTTTTACACAGCTGTGAAAAAATTGCTCTTCTTCTAGAGGATGGATAAAGAAAGTGTTGCAGCGTCAACCTAACCAGGCTCCAAAAACTGGTCCCTACGCAGCTGTAGAGACAAATGAAGGATATAAATGTCTAGAAGCTAACTCTTGTTGAAATCTGCGTGCAGCTCTGAGCAAGACTAAGAGCCGATGCCCTGGCACAGGGCACCGGAGCAAAAAAGCTCTAAGGCAGCTTGCTCTGCAGATGTAGAAAGATGGAAAAACACCAACATGAAGCTAGGCGATGGGTCCAGGAACTCACCTTTGAGAACCAGGGACTTCAGGCGCTTCAGATACGGAAGGATGATCAGCGCAGCGTCAAGCAAGTGATCGTTACTGCTGAGCCGGAGGAGCTCCACCTGCACCACCTCTGCCGGTTGCCTCTCGAACAGCCGGAGCAGCCGACAGCAGCCATCGGGATAAACATCTAGAGTGAGCCTGTTGTCTGCCAAGCAGGAGTCAGTGAGCGAAGGAGCGCCCGGAGCCCCCTCCTCATGCCCTTCCACGAGCTTCAGCAGCTCTGCCATATTGTGCATCTTGTCCAGGGGGCCAGACATGCTCTGACTTGCCAGGTGGGCAAGCAACGACAGGATGCCGTGATGGGGAAGAGGAGAAAGGATGGCTCTGAAAGAGAACAGATATGCATGCTGAAGACCTCCTGCCCCAGCTTAGGGTGGCTGGAAACTGTTTAGAGCCACAGTAAGAAGGCAGGAGGTGAGTTGACAAAAAGCTTTGTGGGCAGAGGGGACAGAAATGCAGAGCTCTTTAGAATCACGGAATGGCCAGGTTGGAAGGGACCTCAAGGATCATGAATCTCCAACCCCCCTGCCACAGACAGGGCCACCAACCTCCCCATTTAATACTAGACCAGGTTGCCCAGGGCCCCATCCAATCTGGCCTTGAACACCTCCAGAGATGAGCACCCACAGCCTCTCCGGGCAGCCTGTTCCAGCACCTCACCACTCTCATTGTAAAAGAAGCTTCTCCTTCCTAAAGAGAACATCTAAGTTTTCCCAGCTGATATCTGCAAATTCAGGGAATGGAGTAAATATCTGTTCTTCCAGTTATCCATCATAATAAATATCGATAGGAACTTTAAAAGGTACAAATGTAAGTGCCTATGTTTTGTGCAGAATACAAAGTGCCTCAGTGAGAAGGTTAGTATGCAAACACGGAAAGCGGGCAGGGAATGCAGAGACAGGAGCAGCAGCTCTCCCAGGCCAGCACGCTGCCACCAACCCTCATCCAACCCAGTTGTGAAATCGGGCAACAGTGGCTGAAAAACGGAGACGGAAACAGGCAAAGGGCAGCGGAGCAAATGCAGCAGGGCTGTGGAGAGGATATATAAGGCAGAGCTACTGCACAGGGCACGGTGCTGCCGTTCTCACCAGCAAACAGGGCACTGAGCCACGGCGGGAAGCACCCCCAAAAAGAGCCATCGCACGCAGCTCCCGGAAGGAGCAGAAACTCTCCGAGAGTCACGCGTGGCAGACTCTTTGTGAAGCTGTGGAAAGCTCCGAACAGCCCCCGAGCCCCCGCTCCCGGCCGCACCGCCCCGTGCCCCGCAGAGCGCGCCCGCCTGGCCTCGTACTCGCGCACACCCTGCGTCCCCGCGCCCGGCCGCGCCGCCGCGGCTCGGCCCCGCCGCTTCCGCCAAGTCGGTCCGGGGGCGGTGCCGAAGCGGCGGGTGCGGGGAAGCGAGGTGTGCTGCCGTGTGCGGCGGGACCGGGCCCGCGGGGAGCGGGGGCAGCGCGCCCTGCGGTGTTTGCTGCGCTCCCCGCGTTGCTGGCGGAGCGGTGCCACGGAGCGCCCGGTCCCCAGCTGCAAAGCCTGGCGGTGCTCTACCGGCGGGGGGGAAACTGCCGTGCCCTTGAGGAGGGGCTCTTTCCTCAGGGCAAGCCTTGCTCCGGGGGAACAAACAGCGCGCTCTGAGATAGAAGGACAGAACCCTTAGAGAGGAGCTTTGCGGTTACACAAAGGGGAAACAACTCCCACCATCTTTGCGCCCCAACCGCGCACGCGCAGCCATTTCCTGTACAGAGCGGCGATTGCGAGCATCCCGCAGCTCCTCATTGGTTGGCCCGCTCGCCTGGCCCCGTCCAATGGCAGCCCGCGTTGTTGAGAGGTGACGGGAAGAAGGCGTTGCCGAAGCCCCGCCCTTTCCTTTTCGCCGCCGGGCTGCCGCAGCGACCGCACGTCCCGGGCCTGTCTCACGCCGCCGTCTCGCCAAGTGAGCGCGGGGCGGCCCCGTGCGCCGTACCGGCGCCCCTTCTGCGGGAATGAGCGCTCCCCGCCCGCCCGCCCGCCCGCGGCCGAAAGCGAGGCTTGGGCGGGACCGCTGGGGACAGGGAGGGGGGTAATGGCGGCCATGTGCTCCGCCGACATGGGCCTCTGAGGAGGGACGGGACGGGACGGCAGCGCCGAGGCGGGGCGGGCTGCGGGGCGAGCTGCGGGGCGAGGGGCGATTTCCACATAGGGAGGCGTCGGGCCGCGCCGGCTGCGGGCTATCGGGACAGCGAGCCCTGCTGGGACCGGCAGGGTTCGCGGCCTCCGTGCTGGGCCTGCAATGGCGGGAGGCGGGAACGCGGCCTCTCCCGCCACAGGTTTTATTTAATAAGTAGAGCAAAGGGAAAAGAAAATACCAGTTATCAAGCTGGATCTGTGGCATTAAAGATTTTGGTTTTGTTTTCCAGGATGCGTTACGTTGCAGCATACCTTCTCGCAGTCCTTGGTGGCAATGAGTCCCCCACGTCAAAGGACTTGAAAAAGATCCTTGACAGTGTTGGCATCGAGACAGACGATGAGCGTCTGAACAAGGTGGTGCTGCACTCTGCTTCCAGGGCTCACATCCCTGTTGGTGTTCAACGTCGGAACTCTTCTCTTGTCTTCAGTGTTTATTTCCCTTTCTGTTGGTGGGGTATTACTTCTCACTGATAACATGATTTCATTACATTACACAATTTACGTGTATGTGTATACATCATTACATACATACATGTAATCACGACCATGTGATTCCATACACGATTTCCAAAATGCTGCTGAGCTCATCAGAGCTATTTTGTACAGCGTCTTTGTAAAAGTGGCTTTACCTCTTTCAGTTGCTGCTGTCTTCTGACTTAAATCCAAAGAATTCAAAATATAGTGGGATAGTTACAGATAATATTTACAGAAAGTGAATTCTGTTCAAATGTAATGTTTGGTTTGCACTTGAATGCTTAACTTTGGCTTTTGGTAGTTTTAGTTAACAACACATTTCTGAAGATCTGATATTCAGCATTATATTATCTTAGAGTACTGTAAAGAAGCGTTTGTACCTTCAGCAAGAAACGTAGGTAAACTATAATGTGGACAGTTTAGGCATTCACAAATAGAATGTAGGACAATTTTAGAAATAATTGCTGAAATGGTTGTATTGAGAAGCAGGCTTTTTAAGAGCGAGTGTCCTAATTGAATGTTTCTTTTGAGGCAGCAGACATTCAGGCCTTTTGGGCTGAAGGATAAATGGCCATGGGATGGGAGGGGAAGTCTTGCCATCTGTCCCATACATGTATGCAGAGTTCTTCTGGAAGGGAGGAGAAAGCTGTAGATTGTTTTGCCATCAGCTCAGTTCAATAATGTATGGACCTAGCTGAGAGCATCCCTATATGGTTTGGGATCTTGACTTGAACTTATGGTGCTCCTTTTTAAACACAAGGTCCTTCTGCCTTGGCTTGCTTACGTTTCTTTAATACCTTCATATTTTACTTGTTTTCTCTGATCCTCCAGTATCCTGAAAGCATCTCTGGAATTGATTTTACTCAAATTAAATTCATCCATTTCTATTTGCACTAGCTGCATGTTTGGCCAACATAAATCTAGTGGGCTCCCAAAAGCATCTTCTAGTTTTAGCAGGCACACAAGAATGTAATGTGACAGCGCATGATGCATAAGCAGGAGGTCTGTGTTGGAAATATACCAGAAGTTTTTTGGTGACTGCAGTGTTCACCCTCTTAGCAGGAATTCACCAGTAAGATCTGTGAAGTACTTTATTGTTTTTATAAAATGCTTGCTTGATCATTTTTTGTTTCTGTGTGTTGCTTTCCTCACTCCTGCTGATATAACAGTGGTAGTAAAACTGAAGTTAGGACTCTTTGTGCCAGTGCAGGGGTGTAACCAGCTTGGCTGTAACATTTGGTAATGTTAGGAACAGGGCCCTGTTTGGTTGTTGGTCTGATGCCCAGCACTTCAGAGCCTCCCAGTGGATATTGAGCAACATATGCAAACAGTCCCACAGCAACTAACAGACCATTAGTGGGGTTTCCCAATTGGCTCGGTGACATCTATGTATCTTGCTTTTGTAAAGTTCATGGAATCATTATGAATTTATTGTAATAGATTTCACGAAGAAGCTTTTGCAGAGAAGAAAAAAAATCTAGATGCAGTTCTTACTGCAATGTCTTGTTCCTTCCACTGAGAAATAAGAAATGCTGGAGCTGTGCAAGCAGCAGGATGGAAGCATTGCACATAGTAATCAGTACTTGTTTAAATGTAGCTTATACTCATGTTGTTTTGAAGCTATTAACGTTGTAAATGTAATTTGCACAGGTTATTAGTGAGCTGAATGGAAAAAACATTGAGGACGTCATTGCTCAGGGTAAGTACAATCTTGAGTGTCACAGATAATTGCCTCCGCTATTTGGGTAACTTAGACTTGAGAGCGCAGAATTGCTGCCAACTTCCTGATTATTCATCATTTTCCTCTTGTAGTTGAGCACTTTCATGCTATGTTTCTGCTGAAATGCTTGAAATTCAGCAGGTCCATTCTAATTCCTAGCAGGTTGGTGCCAGTACCTGTGGGGTTTCGCTTGTGGACCACATTATACTGGAAGACTTAAATGTGTATGAGCTTACTGGTAGTTTGCTCATGACATAGTTTTCTGGACATATTTAATGAAGAAAGGATTAACTGTTCTTTATTTCCTTTTTTTTTTTTTCATTTACTCATTTGTACATACCTCTTATTTAAGATATTCACTTATTTACTGTTAAGTGTAATTAAGTGTCAATCCATTTATAGACACCCCCAGTGATAAATACAAGCCTCTCCAGCACACATCTCTTTTGGGGCTCCCCACATCTGATAATTCCTTTTCTCAAGGACAGAATTCTTAAGTGCTGAAGGATATTTGAAAGCTTATGCTCTTACCTGCTGGCTCCTACTGAATCTGGGACTTACAATATTACTTGACTGGGTCATAGGGCTGAAACAATGCGGAGTTGAAGTAGTGCAAAGATCTAGACATAATTATTTTCTATTTTTGAAAATACTTAGGCAAAAGGGAACTTTTAAGAATATGCTTGCTTAAAGATTGCCAGGACTTTGCCTGGTATTGCTGTTCTGAGTGGTAACTGGATATTCTCTTGGTGTGGTCTGAAGGCCTAAGAGAGCCATTATGCGTGTGCTTACAATGCATTAATTGTTTTGTTTATGTAATACTTTTTCTTAAAACAAATTGTTTCTTAGAACATATTGACATGCATATGGAACATGTTTGTTTACTTGGCCAGTTCATTAGAGCTTGAAGTAACAAGGAATTATTTGGAAACAGATTCCTAGAAACTGGAATATAAGCAAGCATACAGTGTACATGACCTTTGGATGCCAAGGGTGCCTTGGTATGTGAAAGGTAGATGCCAGAGAGCTAACTTTTCCAAAGACGAGCATAAATCAGAAATGAGTTTGCTAATCTCCAGGGAGGTGCAATAGGTTTCATGGGGTGTTTGAAAATTTGGTTAAGATACTGTCCTCTTTGCCATAAATATCTTTTTTCATTTCCTCCCCCACAACCCCAGTCATCCACTCACAGTTTTCTGTACCCTTCAAAAAAAAAGAAGGCAAAACAACCCATATTTTTGTAGATATCTTGAGATTATCTATTTTTGGGCTATTCTGCTTTATTAAGAAAACATAATATGTCTGTGCATGTCAAACTGGATGTGTTTTCCACTGTTCTTATGATAGTTTTTGAAAAAAAATGGGAGGTTTTGTATGCAGAAGAAAGTTTATTAGTATGCATCAGTGTTCTCAGGATAAGTTTTCAACGTGAGGTTTAAAGTTTTTTTTGTTGGGTGGGTTTTTTGGGGAGTTTCATACTTATAGGTGCAGCTTCTTGTTCCTTGCAGTGATAGTGATCGAATGACAGTTCAATTCATGTGACATGGAGTCTGTTTTTTCTTGATCTCTGTTCTTTCCTGATTGTGCTGGCCACGAGCAGTTCAATAGATTCTCTTCTTTCCCGTTCAGGTAACGGAAAGCTTGCCAGCATGCCAGCTGGAGGAGCAGTGGCAGTCTCTGCTGGAGGGGTCTCTGCTGCTCCTGCTGCAGGTGCTGCTGCCCCTGCTGCTGGTGAGTATGATTAGAGAGGCGTTGTTACAGGGCAGTTCCATTTTCTCTGTTAAAATCTTAATGCTTATGTCCCGGTTTCAACATCTTCCCACTTTAACAGATTACTACATGATTGAAAAATGAACTGAACAGTTACTTTTGCTATGGGCAGTGAGAAATGTTTGCTCTTTTTTGTCCACTTTGAAGTTTGTTTTGGCTTAGAACTGAAAATCAGGTTTCACGCTTAGAGGACATCCCTTCAGTAGTAGTGTCTGTGTCCCATCAGTGTTTATATTTGACGACTGAAAGGGAACAAAAGGTTCTATTGAAGATCAACCATGGAGGTCGAAACGCTATTAACGTGGAAGCTGAGAACACTAAAATATTTTTCTTGAAAACCTGTGTGCAAAAAGATAAATACTAACCATTGGCTTGTCTGTTTTCTTCAGCTGAGGAGAAGAAAGAAGAGAAGAAGGAAGAATCTGAAGAATCTGATGATGACATGGGATTTGGCCTATTTGATTAATTATTTGTTATACAGAAATTATTAAAATTGTTTGTTTAATTTTTTTTGAGTTTGTTATTTTAACGACGTAACTGCTGTTGAATTCTGACACTTCTTTAGCTCTGACAAAGCTTTAATTCAGTGCTGTGAAATAGAGAGGTGCTGATAGAGAGGAGCCATGGGACTTTACTTTTGAACTTGTCAGGAGATGGCTAAGCATTTATAAAGCTGGATGCTTATTTTTGAGACTCCTATTTATTAAATACTGTGTATAATCTTGATATTAACTTCTTATTTTCCTATCTCAATTACTCTGGAAAGAGTTCTGTTCACCAATAAGGAAGTTCATTTGGGGCATCTGTTTGTTATATAACATAGGAAACCATTTGAATTGAGAGCTAGTCTGAATTAGTCTAGAAGCATTACCAATTTAGAGCTAGTTATAATAATTAGTTTTCTGTAAACATCTACAATCACTGGTTTCATGATTGCTTCACACTTCTAGGATCTAGGGGACAGCACCAATCAAATGCTTGTCTATATTTGGATTTCGTGTGGCATCCATAGGATTAACAGAGACCCTTTAACAACCAAAAAAAAAGCATATCTCCTGTTCTTAGTGAAACCCTGAGATCAATGTGAAGATGTTCTTTTTGTACTCTTAATCTGTTCTAGCAGTAACTGAAATACCAGGATTTTAATCTCTTTGATTAGAACAACAACAAAAAGCTTTCTGAGGAAAATAATACTTTTGGAAAACTGAATGTAATCTCTGGTGTGCCTGAAGAATGCATCAACTTGGCAGGAAAGCAAGTATTGCTTTTATGAAATTGCTCTTATGAACTATTGTATGTCAGGAAACAGTTCCAACTGACAATTTCAAATGACTTTACAGAGGTTTTTGGCTGTCATAAGTAGTGTGCAGGGAGCACATGTGATGTGCCAAGTCTCCTCAGGTAGTTTCAAGAGGGGTCATGGAGCAATCTGCACTATAATTCTTTGTCAATGTAAGTTGTAGGAAAAAAAAAAAAGGCACAAGCTGATAATGTTGGCCATGAGTCACTGGATAAAGCATGGCAAGTACTTCTGAGAGGACAGATGGGTGAAATCCAAGTAGGAAAAATGATTTTATCTTGTGCTGAGAGGAAAACGCCCTTCCCAGAAGCTAGGGCAGAGGGCAGCTGAAACTGATCCTCCAATCGCGGGTTGGCCATTATTTTAGCGGTTAACCCTTGGTGCCCTCCTGTGAAGTCAAAGGAGGCAGTGCCAATACCTCACAACTTAATCTCAAATCTTAGCACAGCAACAGTAGAGAAAGTTGCTCGTCAGAATTGTAATGGCTGCGGCTAGATACTGGAAAGGGTGCAGGCGCAACTTTCTTTCCTCCCTGCTTTCTCTGCTTCAGATCAGTCTGGAGAACAGTGGTTCTTGGATGTGGTTTTACTGCTCGCCTTTGCAGAGGTACTGAAGGGAAAGGACACGATTGTGATTGCACTGCTAACTGATGATTACTAGATTGATAGGAGAGAGTGATTTAGTCACAGGCTTGACATTGGAACACACGAGCTTTGTCACCGATAGATAAACGCTCCATCTCCAATCAGCCGAGAAATCCGCTCCGCCTGAGAGAGGCCTGGGCCTGCGGAGGGGCAGAGCTGAGGGGCGGCGATGCCGCCGCCCCTCAGCTCTGCCCCTCCGCAGGCTGGAGGCGGGGCGCTGTGCCGGGCGCCCCATATAAGCGCGGCAGCGCAGTGGCTGCCGGCAGTTCATTTCGCCCTTCGGCCCGCCCGCTGACGGGCGGTGGGATGTGAGCGGGACCCTCCGGCGTCCCCCGCCTTCGCGTAGGCGATGTTCCCTTTGGACTCCGCTTGGAACATCTCTTTCGCCGGCTGCGGCTTTCTGGGGGTCTACCACATCGGCGTGGCCAGCTGCCTCCAGGAGCATGCCCCTTTCCTCGTCGCCAACGCCCGGAAGGTGTACGGGGCCTCGGCCGGCGCGCTCACCGCCACCGCCCTCGTCAGCGGCGCCTGCCTCGGTAAGCGCCCGTTGAAGGGGGGGGGGGGCGATGTAAAAGCACAACAGGGTTTGCTGCACTTGAAGCTTTTCCTGTTTGTTTTGAGAGCAGGAATTGCAGACAAGCGTCTTTAATGCGATGTGAGGGAATCGGCTGCGTCTGTTTACTCTTACGCTCAGTAGAGAAACAGGTGCGAGCTAAGTGAAAGCAGAGCTGTTGGCTGCTTGAACGCATCTGTGATCTGCCCAGGGCGCTCCTTGTTCCTCGGGGACAGGTTCTAAAACGTCACCTTCACGCAGCTAAAAGTTATCTGCTTCTGTGTGGTGAGGCTTGAACTTTTCCCCCTTAACGTTATGTTTACAGCAGCGACCAATGGAGTGTGGCTGTTGTCCTGGAGCATACTGGGAGGAAGCTGTCAGCTCACGGCTCAGCCTGGGGTTTCTAAGGCTGTTGCGCTGCGATGTCAGGCTTTCTCAGGGGTGAGGAAGTGGGCATCCTTTAATCCGTTCTGTTGGGGCCCCTTTGCTCACAGCTGCTGGGATTTGGTTATTCTGCCAGCTGCTGCTTGCAGTGGTGAGCTGACTGCACGACCTGCTCCTGAGCTGGGAGGGCCTGGTGTTATGCTGGTAGAGGTGTGGCACCGACGTGAGACAGGCTGAAGGCACTGCCTGAACGCTTTGGCTCAGACAACATTACAGGGCTGAGCAAGTCTCTTATCTTGTCTGCCTTGTTTATGCTATTTATATATCCAGAGCATCCACAACCTCCCAGAGGGCAACACCCAATTACTTGTCTCATTCCCTTTGAGGTATAAGGAGAGGCATGAAAAAGGAGATTGAATAAGGGGCCATTTTTAGGTAATGTTTACTGCTCCCCTCCCTGCAAAAATGTTGTTTAAAGCCAGCAAAGGCATGGACTTTGGCTACTCAAATTATGCCTCAAGTTTGAGTGCTCCTGGGCATTTTATTTCTATTTTTTTTTTTAGCTTGGCCTGTGGCTGGCATGTGTCTTACATAAAGAACAGATGACTTCTGAAAGCAAAAGCAGATGTTGGATGCCCAGTTGGGGTTTGGTATTGCTGCACTTTGTCCCTTTTATAAGCCATTCTGACAGTACAGATTGCAGGTTGAGGTCCAGAGGTTGGGGTGAGCTCATAGGAAAAAAGGGGACAGAGGGGAAAAAGAAGGTACAGCTGCAAACTGTTCTAGGAGAGCAATTCTTTCTCTGTTGGAGGGTCCCGAGTGGACCTGTGGGCTTTTTTAAAAGCCTGTGGGTTTTTTAAAGCTCATGGCAAATCCTGCTTTGCTCTGCCTAATGTGCTGTCTGTTGAACTGGAGCACTAAATATCAACTCTGAATGGCAAGCAGGAGTCTTGCTTATTTGGCTGCGTGTAGATAAAGGTTAGTGCTTTCCTCTGTCTGTACTTGGTTGTGATCTTAATGCAAAGAAATACTTTCAGAGGAGAAGTGGAAAAAGTTTTTCCTTTAGTGTTTTTTCTAGTTTCCATCATTTGAGACTCTGGCCAGAGAAAACAGAAACTGTCCTGGACTTCAGAGTCTATGATCCCACTTTGTTTCTTATCCAGTCTTTCTCTTCTTGTCTCTGTGCCAGTCCAGCTGATTCTCTGAGCTCAGAGCTGATTCTGCCTTCACGCTGAACTGGAAACACTCTGCTTTTGTTTGCATGTGGCAGTAAGGCTCTGCTGTGGGCAAACGCTGAAGTGAATGCCCTTGCCAAATATTCTGCAGCCTTGGTTGCTCAGTGTAGACTTTGAAGGCACATTTGAGCACAGCAAGTAAGGGAATATTGGACATGAATATTAGCTAGGCAGAGGACCTTATTTTGAAATAAGAGACTAGGAGATATTAATAGTCTGCTATGACCTCACCTCGCTCATGTTAAGCACTTTACTATTAGTTGTGGGGGACTTGTATTAATTCTTCAGGGCTATGCCAACGGTGCTGAGCTGTGTTTGAAGTGTTCTCTCCACATTTGATATTATTGTTTTCAGTGGCAGGAAAATGCATCGTTTTCTCCACTGGAATAATCTGTGTGGATGCTGGAGTTCATTGGGCAGTCTCCCATGTTTATAAACATGTTAGCTTTTAGCCCAGAGGCTTATCTGGGAAATGGGCTTCTGTCAAGCCTGCTTCTTCTGGGGCTGTTGGAACCCAGCGCACTAAGAAGTGCACCTCTGTGTGCCAAGCAAGTGAGAATTCCTTTCCTGTTGGCTTTGTGGTCTCCTCCTTATGCCTATGTCATATCCTGCAGCTTTTCACAAACTTTGTGCTTGGAGCTTACCCTTATGACTATATCCTGAAGTTGGGGATCCTGGTTGAGTAGAATTGGCTCATGTGATGTGACAAGACTGTCCTTTTCCAGTCACTAGTAATGCTAAAATACACTTAATGTTGGGTTCCAAAATCTTTCATATGAGGATAGGGAGGTATATTTTTGTTAAGGGCCTGGAATGATCTCACTTCATTGAGCTGCATGGGATTTGGTGTGCTTGCTTTGGAGGCATAATGCCTGGTATGAATTATGGGATGCAAACATGTAATCACTGAAAAGCTGTTTTTGAGCTGATGCTTAGGCCCTGGACTGTGCTTGTGATGCTTGTGACACATAGTTAACCAACAGCATCTCTGCTGTCTGTGCAGCACGTGAGTATTGTCCTGTACTGCTCTCTTCTGAGGGTGGGGGACTGCTGAATTATGCCTCTATTGTGAGAAAAGAGGTGGATTCTGCTGTCAGAGGCAAAGCTTCCTGTCAAGCCCTCATCTGTGGGAGTTAGTCCTGAAGTGTGAATCAGCCATCAGTGTCAGCAAAAATAGTAAAGCAAGCCGAGGAGATGCTTCTGGTACAGAAAGGAGCGTACATCTGCTAGATAGAGCAGCATTGTTTGAGATGCACTTGAAAAGCTTTTCATAGGTTGTTTACAAATTCCTGTTTTTTTTTTTCTTTTTTTTTTTTCCCTTAGTATCTCAGTCAGGACCAACTTTGTCCTCTGGTGAAGTAACAGTTATTTGATGGTCAGGCTTGCTTGTCACCTGTCATCATATGACCACCAGGAAATTATGCTGCTGAACTGTAGGAACTTTTTCTATTGAGTAATGGAGGAAGAATGAGGAGGGTAACTCTTTCTGTTACCTTTCAAAGTTGAATTGTGCTGCTATCAATGAAGAGTAACAACATCTTTCATTCTGAAATTAGTTTCTGTGCAAGCAAAGCCTTAAAGGCTTATCACAGAGGTTATTTTCTGTGTGTGGAGTCCAGCATCAAATCCCAGATTGAGGGGAATAAATCAGCTTAGTTTCTAATGAGTCCTCAGAGCAATGCCAATGTATGCTGGCTAGAGCATGAATCATGAAGTCTATTTTGGGGGAAGCGTGTTTGATGCTGCTTAGTGTGACTGTGGGGAAGGATCTGTAGATCTTCCTAGGTGTGTGAGGGAGACCTCCATAGTGTGTGGAAGTCAAAACCCAAGACCCTTCCTGTATCTCCTGCAAAGTCCTTAGCTGGAAAGAAAGTTCTACTGAGCTCAGCAGCCCCAGTCCAGTCAATTGAAGAAGAGATACATGCATGGAGATGCAGAGCTAATTCTCCACAACTGTACTCTCCATGAAGTGGGAGTGAAGTATTCACCAGCATGGCTGGGGATAATTTTTTTTTCTTAACTTGGCTGCACTTGCTTTGTTCTATACTTGAGAATTTCCCCAGCCCTTGCATGATCATGGTGATTTCATTCAGTCAAGCTCTGCTGGCTGGACTGTTAACTGGCCAGCACTTTTCATATGAATCCATTGTGCTTCTGCACATACTTCCATTGCTCAACTCTAATGATCTGTCTCTTTCCTTCTGCTGTGTGTTCCTGTAATAATCCTCTTCCTCTTGATACACTGCAGGTTCTCTGGGTGGACCCATAGGTTTTGGAAGCCTTAGCATTTAAAGGATTTGTACCACTTTCACATTGCAGGCTCTGGCAACGTCTCTGTACTTCTACTCCTGGGGATTATCTAGTTTACAATCCTGAGACAGCGGTGGCAGCTGGTGTAAATGGATCAAGGATCCCGTAGCATATGTTAATTATAAGACTTGCTCTTGATGGCTTATTTGAATGCTATTGATTCAGGGCTGGGCCCGGTGAGAAAGTTATTTTGGCGTATAATTCGGCAGGGTGTGTGTGGATTCATCCTGTCCAAGTTATGTCATTCATGGAGAAAGTTAGAGCCCTGTTGCGGAGCACGGGGGAGTTGTATCACTTTAACACCAGCCTAGTGGTGTTATATAGTGGGATTGGTTAAAAACTTATCGATGGAAACAAACTGGCTGTTAAACTGCTAGCCATGCTTCTGCATATAGAGATGTTTGGTGTATGTGAGCTTCTGGTGGATGTCGCTACATCTGTCTTGCTCCCTTCCTTGCTTCTGCTCTCTCAGCCTTGCAGGAAGGTTTGCGCAGGGTCCCATCTCTCAGAAGGGTCTGTGCAACCCTCTGTAGTCAATTCCTGTCCTGCTCACAACCTGAGTCATCTTGATGCTACTGGGGGAACTGCTGCTGACATCTGTGGATGAAAGGTATGTAAATCCCCAGACATCCTTGTCATGAATGCAGCCTGCCTTGTGGTCTGCCTGACATTGCTTCCTCAGTAACCTTCATCAGAACGAGATCCCTTCTGAAGACTGCTTTGGAGCAAGGTTTCTTGTTCCCACTCTCTTGCTTGTAACCTGCTCCACTCGTTGTCACTACGGGGAAAAATTCAGGGCTGTAAAGTGACACCAAGCATATCTGTGTGAGATGGAAGGGCAAAGCGGGCACAGTGAGCAGCCTGCATGGAGGTGCGTGGGGAGGTACTTGGCGTGAGGTGGAGCAGTTAGCTAACAGTGCAAACATGTGGGAGCTCGTCACGATGCAGGCTCAGAGCCAGGAGTGGACTTCAGAGCCATTTCTCATTTTCTGCCAGGGCTCGATAGTGCTCTAGCAGCCACACAAGCGTACAGTGAGAAAAAACAGGGAGAAGGGAGTAAGGCTGCCCTTTGAGTGGCAGAGCCTGCATGCAGGAGTGCATTCAGTTGGGGTTAGACTGAAAACCTCCAAAAGCTGTATATAGGCCTAGTTTGGTGGTGCTTTGGTGTTGGTGAGCCAGCTGAGGGTAGGTGCTAGTGCATGGTAAAGTAAAGCAAAGCTGGAGTGGAAGCCAATTCTAAAAATTAGCTCTAAAAATAGAAATGAAGACTCTTCCCTCTGCTTTTGATCTTCGTGGATCTGTGGTGCAGGTATTTGGCAAGGCAAGGTACTGAACCTTGCTGGCATTTGACAGCAGGAAAAGCCAAGAGGTTTCTCTACTGTCATGTAGCACTGCTCTCTTCCCTTCCAGAGCATCTTACTTCCAGTGGTACTTCCAGGGTCAAGTGGAAACGGTGCACTATATCCTGAGGTCTGTGTTGCTGATCTGTAAACAGTTCCTGAAAAGCGAGTGTGGTGTATAAAGTTGTGCTTGTGAGTGATAGTTGCACCTTCTGCACTGATTCCTGTTCAGAATAACAACCACTGGAGGCTTTCTGGTAGTAGTTTTCATGAGGATAATAAAGCAAGATGTTCCATATCTGCCTCTGTGCAGGGCAGAGGACAAGTGCTGTGTGAGTGTGAAATGGCCTGAGTTTGGGTCCACTTTTTCCCCCCTTCCCTTCACTAGCTTTTCCTTGCTGAGTACTTTTTCAAAAGCAAGTAACCTAAAGCCCAGTGTTGCTCTGGCTCATAGCACATGCAGATTAAGTTGTACTCAAACACTGGCAAGACTGAAGGATGGAGAAGTACAGGACTTTGAGTTCAGCTTGCCTATGGTCCTGAGCAACTTTTCTCTTTCATGCGCTATTACACCATTTATTTTCTCTCTAAAGCACTGAGCAGAAATGCAATGTTAATCCTTGTATTAGAGAATTACAGTGGAATAAATTAGGCTAGTAGTGATTTCTGTTGTGATTGTGCCAGTCAAAAATCCTGGCTGTCTGCCTGACCTGAGCTGCCTCTGGGCTTTTTTATTGATTGTTTCCCATAGAAGCTGCAGTGTTTTCTGCTTTTCATTGCCAAGGCAAATGCTCCGTTCCTGTGTCTGCAGAAACAAAATGGGCTTTGGTTTACAGGATGTCTGCTAGTTGGTTAGACCTTGCTGTGTCAACATTAGTGCCAGTGCAGCAGGACAGTGTACATGCAAAATTTCTTGTCATCTGCACCCCATATCCAGGGTGTGGCAGTAGTGCTGGTTTGTATCTCAGCTGGGGCACGAAAAATAACTATTCCTCTTAAGGGAAAAAATTGACTTCTTTTGTTCAGGGCTTATTTTGATAAATACAGAATAGCCCTCTGCTTTTTTCCCCCCAGCTTTTACTTGAAGTGAACAAATATGTTAATGAGAGGCTTGTGCATTTGAAGCAGTTGCAGTTGACCTAGATTTCCTTAGCCCTTCTGCTGCAGGCTGCACCTTGATGCTGTCTGTAGGCTTAGCAATGCTGTGCTCTGAATATCTGGGCCAAAAATTGTGGGATGAGCCCTTCCTTCAGCATCTGCCTCTGGCTGCAAGAGCTGGCTCTACTTGAAAAGCTGTCTCTGTGTCTCCACTTGCCCTACCCGTAAAGTGAGAATGTTCCTTCCATAGTCTGAGAGGGATCCCTGGGAGTTACTCCAGTATGGGCATGAATTGGTCTCTTGCTCTTGAGCAAAGAGAGAGAGACCATTATTTGCAGCCAGGTTTTCTAAGGAATCTCACTTGCAAAAGAGTTCACTTGTTTAGTTCTGTAGGTAAAGCCCCAATAGGAAGGGTAACCTTCCACTGGGAGCAGCCAGTTGGATGAGAGGGTTGCTCTCAGACTAAGGATGTGTTGTGGGGACAGTTGTGTCTACTGCCTCTGCCTTGTCAAAAATGAAATCTCCTTCTTGTATCTCTTACCTGGATCTAACTCATCAGAGCTGCTTCTTATCTGATGGCAAAATAGTAGAACAGAAGGAATGAGTGAGAACCTTAAATATAAGTAACATAAATATAACTCGGATCAACACAAATTAGGGAAGTCCCAGAAGAACAGCTTGTTCTGGTACATGATGTTTCTCAATATTATTATCAGCTTGTGGGAAGACGTGCACTGATGTGACAAGAACTGCTGCCTGTAAAGGTTACAGTGCTAGCTGCCTTCTCCCAGCTTTAAGTATTTTATAAAGGATAGTTTTACTTTGTGTTAATTAGTGGGATCGATACAACTTCTGGGAAGTAAGGAATAGTTCCCACCGCCACCAATGCTTTTAGGCATTTTTCTAGGATTTCAGGCTGAAATTGAGAATCTGCCTCCAGCTGTAGGATGCACATCACCTGAAAATGTCTCACAGGGGCATAGTTTTTTTTCTGCTGGCATTAATTTATCTTTTTCATCCCCTCCTTTCTCCCACCCCCTTTGACATCTTCCAAGTACTGTTGATGTGTTGAATGAGAACCTGACTATCCAAGTGGGCTTTCTTTCAGCCCATGTGAAGGTCTGTTGGGATCTTGTTCTCTTGGGGCAATGGGTGGAAACCAGTTTGCTTCGTCATGAGCATGAAGCTCAGCTGGAGTTGTCCTTAGATCACCACTGTGTTGCTATCTGTTCTTCCTTCTGCTGAGCAAATGGGCATTCAGAGGAAATATCTGATAAAATTCTCTCAGTTAATTATTTCCCAGTGGTCAGCTTGCAGACTTCTGGTTCAATGTCTCTTGCTTACAGCTTAATGTTTTTAGGCTGGCGATAGGATTGTGTTGTAGTTGGGATTATATCATCTCCTGGGAGAGGCTGGGCAGCAAAAGCATGTGTTGCTCACTCGGGATTCAGCAGAAGCAGGAGCTGCACAGACTGAGCTGGAGCAGCTTGGGGGTTGGTACTCACGATGAACATAGGACAGTTCTCCTGAATTCTGTGCTCATGACTACAGGCTGGCTGTTAGCTGTTCCAAGGATGAGTTGCTGGAACAGCTGAAGTAGCAGCAATGAACATGCAACCAAACTAAATTAGCCTTGTGGGTGGTAATGCTGATCAGTTCTTTCTGACTCTTAGTCCTAAATTCAGGACCAAGCAGGGATCTATCAGTGTGAAACTCAAGAGTTCCGGTCATGTGAAGTTACTGCCCAAGTTGAGAGCAAAATTCCTTGGAATTTTTGGGGCTTTCCTACAAAACATCTGGGCCAAGCACCACACAAACCTCACTCTGAACAGATAGCTGAACATGGACTCTGTGCAACACCACCTTACAGGCAGCTCTAAAATGAGGTCCACTGTTATGGTACAAAGCAGCTGGCTCCTGTCCTGGAAATCTTGTGGCCGATATACCTTGGTCAGGCCATTGGGCTTTCCAGAAGTGCCAAAACACCTGCACTTTCTGCTGGTTCCTTTCAGAGCTTTAAGTGTCTGTCCAGTCTGGAGCCTCTGATGGGAAATAGGACAGAGGAGAGAGGAGTGGTGCCTTGCTGATGTGTGGGAAGATGTCTGAGTTCTCATTGTTGCTGGATACAACACAGGTTTAGCAAGAATCTTTTGATGCTGCACAATTCCCTGCCTGCTCTTTAAGTCCAGGCAAGGTACAGCATCTGCAGACTGGACTGTGACTTCCCTGTGTGCCATCTAGCAGCAGGGATGAGGATGCATTCCCTGTATCCACCTGCACCTGGCCATGCTGTCCTCTATTCTCCATCCCTATTTGAAAGACTTTCAGCTTGCATCCTGTTTACCACTGCTTTAGCCAGGGAGCAGGAATGTCCCTGGCACAGAGGGTGAACTTTGTACTGATGTGGAGCTCTTCCAGAGGCAGCTGCTTGTCGGAATGACCAGAATGCCCCTCTGCCTCTTCAGCCTGTTCTGCTCCTATTTTTGTTTCTTTCTTAAGCTCTTTTTTTTCCATATGAAATACTTCATGGGTCATCTGTCCTTTTGGTGACTGGAAAATGGATATCAGTGTGACCTGATGTCAGTAGGCAACCGTCACTGTGCCCTTGGTGCAAAAGCTCTGCTGCTGAAGAGGTCAGAAGAGGCCCTTCTCTGCTCACCTTCTCCCGTAGCAACTGACACCCCACACTGCATCCCACGGGGGGTGCTATGGGATATTTAACTCTTGCAGTAGCCTTCATCTACATGCGCCACACAGAGCTGAAGTAGCCTTTGCCTCAGATCTCATAGTTCCAACTAATGGTGTTTCCTGCAGCTATATCCTCCATCACCAGATCCATCAAAAACTGTGAAAGACTTTTTCTGTGGACTGGAATCAGCACTGGGCTAATCCTGGTAAGAGCAGACAGTTTGTGGCTGACCCCTGCAGGATTTCTTTCTCTGCTACCTCTCATTCAGCTGCTTCTCCCTCTGGTAGGCTATTTTAATCCCATCCCTACCCCAAAAGTTCTTCTAGGAAAACCAGCTCAAATTCTGCTCACACTCTCACCTCTTCTTTCTCCTTCCATACTAGTTTCCAAGAGGGCTTGTCATCTGTCATAGATTTAGCTATATAAACTTGACTCCTTGGCTGAACCCTCAGCTGGCCTCATTTCCAGGAAAACTGGTGGTGCTATGGATCACTCTGTGCCTCTCTCAGCCTTCTGTGCTATTCTGCATTCAGTCATTCCGTTTTGGTGTTAGTGAGCTAACAAGTCCAACGGGATTACAGCTGCCCTTAAGCTGAAATACCTGAGGAGCTGCTGCTGAGAATCTGTTTATATGCACACATTACAAAAACGCCCAACAATACCCAAGATATTAAAGAAGTGAAATTGCTGACTAGCAGTCATTCTTATTCTGTCCTGTTTCCCATGTCCCTCCCACACCACTTGGCTGTGTGATGGTGGTTGAGCAGGTAGCTGCAACTGAAATTCTTCCTCAGATGTTGAGACAGGCTGTTTCTTGGCACATTTAGGTCTTCGCAGTTTTCTTCAGCAACTTCCAGCTCAGACTTTTGCTCAGATATTGGTCATAAGCTCCATTTTACTGGGGTTGTTTTCAGTACCACTGTCGAATCTTTCTGCGTGGGGGATTCCAAGTCTGAAGCATGTTTCTTTAAGGACCAGCTGCTGGGTCACCCTCTCAGTGTACTGAGTTCCCTAGGATCATGTGGCCAAGGTGCCACACTGGAATTCTTTCATTCTTTTTGGCTTTGTTGCACGTTCTTTGTTCACCTTGTAAGATGCAAAAGTATTGTAGGGATGTAATGCTAATGTCACAATGCTCGTAAGCCAGCCCCACAGAAATGAGTTTACTTAGTGTTGGGAAGGGACTTGAACTATGCAGCTACTATCTGGAACAGGCTGGGCTCAGTGGCTTACTGCTAATTGAGTAAGTAAGATCAGAATTAGGCTGCTAAACGTTACTTTAGGAAAGAGCAGAAGACTGGGATTATAGCGCTAAAAATTGCTTCAAAGAAGGGAACTTGGATTTTCTGCTAAGTTGCTACCTCACATTACCTAAATCCTGACCCCAGAGTTTCTGGTCATGGCCAAGGGTCTCATTCTGAGCTTGCTTGAGCTACTGGTGTTGCTGGCTTTCCTACGCACAAAATCACGTTCCCAGGCTGCGTTAAGGGAAAACATGTTGCTGGCACACGTGTATTGCAAAAGAATGGGATGTGTCAATACAGAGTTGAGGGTGTTGTTTCCCTTATCTCTGTTTATTAACCTGGGTCTA
This sequence comes from Chrysolophus pictus, assembly GCA_037305975.1. Classification (NCBI taxonomy): domain Eukaryota; kingdom Metazoa; phylum Chordata; class Aves; order Galliformes; family Phasianidae; genus Chrysolophus; species Chrysolophus pictus. The sequence goes on along the minus strand of CM074580.1, from coordinate 15,867,608 downwards.
ACTTGACTGTGGTCACAGAGTTGGGGAGGGAAAACAGCAAAATGGAGAAGTCTCTAGTCAAATAGAGTTGGCTTGAACTGATAGCAACTTTCATCTTTGTCCAATAACCAGATCTCAGTTTGATTGCAGAGAAGATTTGTGAAAACATGGCTGTTTTCCTTCTGTTTCTGTGATTCTTCCCTTGATACTTTTCTCACATATATAATAATTCTGTCTCTGAGAGTGCAGTGATTGCTGTGTACTCAGAAGAATGCTTTGTGTCCCATTGTGACTAGGAGATACATGGGGAGGCATCTGACAGTGTGCACAGAGGGCAGTGTGCTGGGTGTGGAGGGTTTGGCTTGGGTTCGTGGTTTTGTTTTGTCCTTTCCCTTCTTTCCTACTACAGAGCTGTGATACCCTTGCCAGATTGGGCTCCCAGTGACCATGAGATAATGTGTTTAGCAGCTGCCTTTGCTGCTGTGCAGATGAGCTGTTTTCTCTTCTGTAAACCCAGCTCAGTCACTGAGGGAAAGTGTAAAGCAGGCATGCCTTTGTGAATCCTGCTTCTCCACAGGGCCTGTTTCTAGTACTGTGAAGTAGGGCACAGAAGAGACAGGGCACCAAATCCGCTCTAAATCACTGATTGCCTAAAGGAGCATAGTGTCCATTTTGCTCACCTGAGTTGTGATTGACATTGCCAGCAGAGCTGTGATGATGGATCACTTGGAAAGAAGTGATGTTCCAGTTTGGCTATATGCAAAAGTGCCAGTAGATGGTGTTTTTCATGTCAGCAGAAAAAGAGGATGTTTTGGAGTGGATTTAGCCATAGACTCAATTGCAACAACAAAACACCAAAATAACTTCCTTTTCTGTGTTAGTCTGTCTTTTCACCAGCCCTCTGTTGTTCATTTAAACAGGACCTCCTGGAAAAGCGTGAGGCCTTAACCAGATGCATGTCATCATCCTTGGCTTGACAGAGCATATGTTAGATGAGGGTAGCTGTTTGCATTGCAAGTTTGTGAGTGCCAGCACAGCTAGCTTCTGAGACTCAGTAACTGTGCCTGTAGTAGCTACTTATCTTGAGCTGTATCAGCAAGTAGGGAGAAACCTCATAGCAAAGCTGTGTACAGAATTTTTCTATATCTTATTTTGTGAAAAAGGCTGATTTCTTGCTACCATTTCGTGGTACGTTTTTCTCATTACAGGTGAGGCTGGTGCCAGCATTATTCGAGTGTCTAAAGAAGCACGAAAGAGGTTCCTGGGTCCGCTTCACCCCTCTTTCAACTTGGTGAAGATCATTCGGCTCTGCCTGTCCAAGACTGTGCCAGAGAATGGGCATGAGGTGGCAGCGGGACGTTTGGGTATTTCCCTCACGAGAGTGTCTGATGGAGAAAATGTCATACTGTCAGACTTCCATTCCAAGGAGGAATTGATCCAGGTGACTTGAAGCTTATTGCAGAGGGCTGGGCAAGAGCTGCAGACTGTTTTATTTTGCATTTGTCTCCAAATGTCTTTCATAATGTGGTATAATTCTCAGTGTGTGCCCATATGGTGCTCTGATTAACTCAGTAGGCTTTGATGTCATTCTTATGTGGATCTCTCTCTTCTTCAGGCCTGTGTCTGCAGCACCTTTATCCCTGTCTACTGTGGGCTGATACCTCCAACCTTGCGTGGAGTGGTAAGACATATTTTAAATTTCTTCATTAAATTATGTACTAATGAATAAGACAACAAATACTCAGTTTGGGCAATCCAATTGCCTGTTATCTAGCAGCAATTATCCTGAAGAAGCATGAGAAATTCCCGAATAAACAACGTTAGCAATGGATATACCTTGTTTTCAGGTCCTGCAGTTGGCTAAAATGTCCTGAAGTCTGGTTGATGTAACTTAAGTGCTGGCTGATTTAGTAGATTTAGAGGACAGTTACCCTGGCTCCACGGTGAAACCCTTCAGCACTGAGGCTCTGACACACTGTTCATGTGGAAAGAACTTGTTTCCAGGGTAGAAGCTGTGTGTTCGTTTCCTACAAGCCTGGCATCATTTGAAGAATTTTGACAACTAGTGCTGTTAGCTGGCCTCTTTTCCATGGCACTCCTCATGGCCTTCCTCTGTAAATGTTTTATCTGCAAGTGCTCTTTCTAATTTCCCGTTCAAGGAAGTGTCCAGAGCAGTTTCTCCCTTTTGTATTTTCATGTTAGAGATGAAAATGCTTGAAAGCTGCACAGGGCTGGAGAATCTCTGTATATAGCAGTAATACATAAGGGCCTCAGCTGAGCTTGGACTTCCATTGTGATGTGTGAGGTAATGCACTGTAAAAGTCAGCTTATTTGCAGTCTAACCAGTTGAAAGGAAAAGCTGCTGTTCACATCTGTATGTCTTGCCTTTCCACAAAACGAGCTGATCAAAATGCCTCAGTCTGACAAAGTATCAAATCTGTTTGGTGTCCTACAAGTGAGGTCAGTTTTGCTCCTGCAAAATATTCAACTAATCTGTTTTTGTATTGTGCAAGCATGTTGAGTAGAGAAGTGATCTAGAATAAATGATCAGTGTCTTGCCCTTCAAAGAAATGACAGGATCATGCTGGTTTGGCATTTGCTCAACAGCTACAGTCTGGATTTTTGTCCTACAGCTGGTGGGAATGTAGCAGTGGCTCTTGCATAAGACCTCTCTGGTGTTAACTGAGGTGAGCCTGGCTCAGGCAAAAATCACAAAATTCCAGAACAGTGTACAGCAATCGGGTTATGAAATTAGCAGCTGCCCTGGTGTACCAGGGAGTGATTTCTCATGTGAAGTTTCCACGTGGGGAAAGCCAGGGGCTGGGGGAGGGTGGGCATGAGTGTGGGATGAGAGGAAGAAACTAATTTTTATCTCTTCCCCAGAAAGTAAGACTCTTTCTATCTTTGAAAGTCAGTATGGTGAGGTGAAAGGCTAAATTAGATTGGGTATGAACTTGGGAAAAGGCTTTGAAATGGGACTGCATGGTTCCTAGCACAACTAATGACTCTACCACAAAACAGAATGGGAGGCCAGCTCAACTCACAGGTATCTGTTTTCAAGGCAATATGTCTGTGAAAGTTACAGTGTCCTTATCAAATTCGTTCTTTTCCCTCCTGTTTTCCCAATGTTTGCTTTTTGTAACTCTAGTCTCCTTATGGAGAGGATGATGAAGGTGGGTGGGAGGGAAGGAGAAATGAGTTCTTAAGTACTGAGGAACTAAAGCGTCAGTTACTGACCTGAAAACATGCTCTCTAGCCGTGACCTTTCTGTGGCATGTGGTGAGATGAACCCTTAAAAAGGGTAGAAAAGAGCTAGCTGTTCTTGTTGAGTGCAGGTCCCAGGGATGGGGAGGATTCCGTAAGAGAGCGGAGCTGGGGACCTCAGGAATAATCTCAGACTGTGGGCTATCCCCAAGAGTTGCTGCTTACACCTGTAGGTAGGTTGAGGCTGCAGCCAGCGGCGCTAATGCTGCTTGTGGCATTGCAAGAGACCAAGGAGTGGTCAGCCTTGGATTGGCGGGAGGTTCAGGTAAATCCAAAGAAGTAGTGGCTGACCTGGAGTAAGAAGCGTAAACTGTGCTGCTTGCAGAGTGGTGGGCCAGAAGGCAGGGTCTGAATGTGCGTTCCTTGATTTCAATGCAGGCTTTGGCTGCTAGCTTTACTGTAGGCTTCTTTCAAATAACATCTGTTAGCTTCTGCTGCCACCCTCTGGAAAACTTCTGTTTCTACATCCTTAGCACAGGCTAGCTTTGTCTCAGCTGATTGGCCAAAACACTCGTCTCTGTCTTCTTTAGGCAGAGTGAAAGTTGCTGTTTCCAACAGGATGCTTGTGACCTTGAGTTCTATCTCATCCTTCTGCCTTCTTCACTCTCCAAACCTAGGTAACGCAGGAGCCACTGACCATGTCTGTCTTGATACCATGTTTGGTGAACAAAGGCTGACATGGATGAAATGCTCCATGTTATGAGTTAACTGTTGTTTGTAGCTTACAACTGGAATTACAAGCCTCTTCTCTTGAACTTGTACACGGAGGAAGCCCCACAATCTAGTTTGCCCTCAAGAAGCCCCCTGTGTAGTCTACTCTGATCCTCTTGCTTGGATGGGAGCTGAATTCTTCTAGCTGCATTTGCATGCTTGAAATCCAGGAGCCTATGAACTGTTCACCAGGCTCTTACAGCTTGCTTGGAGAGGTCTCAACACGCGTGCCTTCCAGAGAAAGTGGCAGGCCTTCTCAAGACAAAGCAGACAGTGTTTTCCTGAGTTTTCCCAAACTGTTCCATGATTTTGTGGCTGTGCAGTGAGAGACTAATATCAGTAGTCAGCCTGCCTGATAGGTGAGGCAAAGTAGCATGTAGAAATAAAGCACGTTCTTTTCTGGTCAGCATTTCCGTACTTTGCTGGGAATCTGCATCTGTCAGTTTTGCCTTTTGCCTAATCAGTGGAGAGCTAGGTGATACAGCTGCTGCTTCAGGGGCTAATGCACACTGATTTACTTTTAAACCCACCCAAAGGAAAGATTTTTAGGCAGTAAACAGATCAACTCTCCTATAAAACTAATAGTTCTCATCTTTATCAGAGGTACACAAGAGCTCAAGTCTTGTTTCTGCAAGGATCTCAGGCTTGCTGCTCTCTCAACTTGACCAATGTCTCCATCTTCTGCATATTGCTTGCTCTGCCAGAGCTGTCTGATAGGGATTCTCTTGCTCTGCTCCTTGTACAATTATGGTACATTAAAGAATACTTGTAGTACATACTGCTGGGTTTGTCCTTCCAACAGCGGGAGTGCAACTGTTCATAGTACGTATGTACAGAACATTCTCTGATAAGAACTCCTGTTAGGAGCAAAGCCTGAGTCCCTTGTACTCTGTTATCACACCAAAGCTAGCGGACCATAAATGTGTACCCATGTGTTGGAATTGCTGCTTGATTAGCCTCCTAGCAACAAATAAAGTGCTCTCCTTCTTAGTTAATAAACTGTGACAGTGGGGACCTGTGTTTGAGCTATTTGTTTTGAACACAAGTAAAAATGTCTCGCTCTCACAGTGTGACAGTGAGATCAGTTTGTATTGCAGGTGGTTGTTGGTGTTGAAATGAACAGGACTCAAACTCTGTGGCAGATGTAAGTCAGCAGTCACATAAGTGAATTATGCTTTTGTCATTGAATGCTTGTGGTCAAAACACTCTTTCCTAAGAGGACAGGCACATAGCAAAAGGAGATGATAATCAACACGGGTGTGCTGTCACTACTTCCAACTTTTCCAGCTCTGGTGGATGTTGTTCATTCTTTCCTGAAGTTTTTGGCACAGATGTGAACGGGACACAGAGTAGAAAAGCTTGATCAATTACAAGAATAAAGGGTGCTTCATTTCTCTTTATTTCAGAGATATGTTGATGGAGGAATTTCTGACAACTTGCCACGATACGAGCTGAAGAACACAATCACAGTGTCTCCATTCTCAGGAGAGAGTGATATCTGCCCACGAGACAGTTCCACAAACATGCATGAGCTGAGAGTCACCAATACAAGCATCCAGTTCAACCTTCGCAACCTCTACCGCCTCTCAAAGGCTCTCTTTCCTCCAGAGCCACAGGTGAGATTCAGTGTCAAAACTTGGGGAAAATGGTTAGACACTAACTTCAGCAGAAGAAGATTGCAGACGGTTAGTTTTCTTTTTTTTATAATCTATTTTTTTGCCTTGACATTTAGCAACCCAGTGACTTGGCAAACTTTGAATATCTGCACAAAATCATATAAATGGCTTGCTTTAATTTTGCTACTGTATGATCTGTAATGTGGGAATCTTCTGGAACACATGACTCTATGAAGTGGCATTTGCCAGGAGGCTAGGCCCACTTCTAAACAAGGATCTATCAGCTCTCAGAACTAACGTGCTCATGAGGGTTCTTTTTTTTTAAGGTCATACTGGAGGTACCAGCCCAAAGCCAGAGGCTGAATCTCCTAAAAAGTGCCAGTAAAGCAGGTGGACTGTTAACAGTTTTGCATGCATCTGCTTCTGAGCAAATGCAACGTTAGATTTGGCATTTGGGCACAATAAGCATGCATCCACATCCTGAATCACTTGTCCAAGTTTTATTTGCTCCTTCTTCACTAGTCTTAGCTGGCTTTGTGTGTGAGCACAGCAGCACTTCCTGGCATCTGCAGGGAAGTATTCTGGGCTGCTTGTTGACTTCCAGACAGCTGCCCATAGCAGTGTCAGTTCTAGATGGGGAAATGAAGTGGCTGCAACTCTAAGCTTGTATTTGGTAGTATTCCAACTTGAATTATCAAGTGATTCTCAAAGCCTTCATGTTACACCTCTTATTCATGCTCAAAGCAGGACGATTTCTCTCAAGTCAGCATTGAGCTGAGTGCTTGCTCTGCCCAGCTGAACAGCCTCCAAATGAATTGCTTTTGCTTACCTCTGCCACAGGTGCTGCGGGATATGTGCAAGCAGGGCTATCGGGATGCGCTGCACTTCCTGAAGAAGAATGGTAAGGCACTGAGTGTTTGTGGGGTGTGCTGAATTGCCTCTTTGATGCCAGGCTTCGTGACCTGGCCCTGAGGTTAGTTAGTGGTGGGTTTAAAAGGTGGAAGGACAAAACTGATCAAGGAGCATGCTTCAGATATCTGAATATGGAATTTCCACTTATAAGGATATTTTAGGTCTTTAGAATGCAGAGATGGACTAGATACCTTCTCATTGCAATACAGAAGGACTCTGACTACACTGAGGAAAGAGCAGTGGCTTTGGCACAACTGAGTGTTGAAGTTATGTAGTGTGTTCTTTGTGTTATGCCAACAGAGCTGTAGTGCCATTTGGAGTGTCAGCCGATATGCCAGTGCCCTTCTATGTGCAGCTAGGGTAAGCCTAAGGAGGCAGAGCAGTGCAGAGTGCTGGCATGCCCTCAGCAGCGCCCAGGGCATGGCAGTTAGACGCTTTTGCGAATCTGATGTTCCAGCCTTGGGCTTTCCTGCCTCCCTGAATTGCTGTTGCAGGCTGAGGGTGTTTGATGCCACCTAGTGTCAATTTAGCAGATCAAGTGCATTTGTTTGCTTTGTGGTGTGTACTTGACTAGGAAAAGAGCAGTCATGCAGCTCTGTGGATTAAGCTGTGGGAGGGGAATGTGAATTGGTTGTTAGTGAAGTATATAACAACAACAAAGCCCTATGAAACGGCCCTCTGTAGTGTGTGAAGAGGAAATCTAAGAATTTCTGCTGGGGGGAAAAATGATGATGACATTAAAGCAGTCGGATTTCTTACAGACTGTGGTAAGCATTGCAACCAATAAGAGACAGGGTGTTATGTCCATCTGTTTGGAAGGTGGGTGAAGAGTGATATTTTAAGTGCCAGGCAAGAAAGAGTAGCTAACTTGTATAACCTTTATAACTTCTCAGGTCTCCTTCACCTTAATCGTCCAAGTCCTGCTGGTCCTCTTCTTGCAATTGAAGCCCCTCCAGGAGAGAAGAAAGAGGAAGAAAAAGAAGCTGAGGACCAGATGGAGAACAACACTGCCCTTGCTGTCGTTGAAGACCACATCTTTGAACACTTGCCTCCCAAACTGAACCAAGGTATGGTCCAAAGGAAGAGAACCTTGACTGTTTTCGTGTGCTGCCTGGTCTGTATCAAAGGACTGCTGGGATGTGGGTCTTGCTTGTTGGTATCTGAGGATTGAACACCTGCTAGTACTTAGATAAAGTAAGAACTTGGATATGAAGGTGTGGAGGCTGAACTGGGAGAGGGTGCCTCATTTGACACTTGTACACTATAAGGCAAGGATAGGATCTTGATGCCTGTAACATTCAGGAGCTCAATAAAACTACAAGTTGCTGTTCCTCAACTGTGCTCAGAATTGCTACCCTAAGCTAGACTTCATTTAAAAAGTGGAAGGTGAGGAGGGGCGACTACCAGACTGGGTAACTTAAGAGTTACTATAGGGAAAGGGATGGTTCCACTCAAAAGAGATTCAGCCATGTTCTTTTCTGTCTTCAGCTCTTTTGGAGGCTTGTGCTGAAAGAAGAGGTCTCTTGACTGGTATTACCAACACGCTGCCTATACGTGTGGCCACTGCCATGATGGTCCCCTACCTGCTGCCTCTGGAGTCTGCTGTTTCCTTCACTGTCAGGTGTGCCTTCAGCTGTTTCCTCTGGTGGTTTTCTATCTAGTGCAGCTGAATATTTAATGTAGCTGGTGGAAGCAGGATCCTTTCTAATACTGTAGTGCCAGAGTTCCTGGGGAAGGAGTTCATGCCGCTTAACAACAACCATATGCAAAAATATTCCTACCTTCATGTGTAATTTAGCTGCAGCCAGTACTTCCAGCTTGAAGTAAGATTGCTGCATGCTGGAACTTGCGTTAGAAAATGATATATTTTGGAGTCTGAAGAAAAGCTTCTTAACTAGGGAAACAGAGATGAAAATGAGAATCTCATGAGATGTGACACTTCTAAAGTGAGGGAAGAGTAGTCTTGTTGCTTCCAACTCTACACTTATGCAGCTGGGAAGGCAGGTCTGTCGGATGTGTTCTTAGTACAAAGTATCCTGTGGAAGGCTTCTGGAAGGAGGAGATGGTTTGTGATAGTCTTAGGTTTGGAAAATATTCTGTTGCTGAAAACAAATGAAAAATACGGAAGGCACAGATGCAATGTGTAAAGAGTAAGTCCTGCACTATTCTCATCTTTCGTAGCTTCTCCCATTTACTTTTATGAGTGGTAGTGTAAATGACCTGTACAGTAATTGTCACTAAAATACTGTGTTGCCTCCTATCCTTTGTACAGTTCAACTAATCTTTGTCTTCTGTCTCTTTCCAGGTTGCTGGAATGGCTTCCAGATATCCCTGAGGATATTAGATGGATGAGGGAGCAGATAACTGAAATCTGCAACTATCTTGTGAAGAAAGCCAAGAAGAAACTGGGCAGCCATCTTTCAGCCAGGTATGGCTGTTTTCCTTCACAGCTCTGTCCTGTAGGGGTGCGCTCAATTTTCCTTTCTACCTCTGACTTCTATGGAGTCCACTCCTTAACTGTTTAGTAGACTCAGAATATGGTCTACTTCCCTCTTCCCAATTACAGGGCCTTCATACTGAATCTGTTAGTAGAACAATAGATTAAAAGATGTATATCTAATTGTAATATCCTAGCTTATTCTACTTTCCTTTTGTGGAAGACAGTTGTGATGTTTGTCAGTCCAGGGTCCCCAAAACATCCCTTCTAAGGGTTACTTGAGCTCAAATGAGCTCAATTTTTTTGTCTCAGGATCTAAGCTTGGTTTGGAGTGGGGAAGCACCAGAGTGGCCAAGAAATATCAGAGGGTTTCCCAAATGTGGCAGAGTGCTTTGGATCTGAGTGTGGGTGTGTGCCTTGGCACCGGCTTTTCTGAGCTGAATTCCCTGCTGTAAGGCTGAGGCAAGACTTGGATGAGAATAGGAAAATATTACAGTAGTAGGCAGAGGGTCCTAGCTATGATTCAGATCCTAGCATGAGAGAGTGATTCTTCCTGCAAGAGCTCATGATCTGAATAACTGAGACATGCGAAGGACTATGGCTGTGCAGCCAGTTAGTAGTGAAACGGAAACATCTCTACAGTTCTGGAGCTCTGGTCTGGTGACCTGCTCAAGTTGTCCCACACACTAATTCTTTGCATGTCTGTCTTTCAGGCTTTACTATCATCTTGAGCTTGGTGGGCCTCAGAGTCTGCCAATTTCTCCAGCATCTTCTTGTGGCGAAGCAATGCCTATATGGATGAGAAGCAACCGTTCCCTATCTGATGTCATGCTGAAGTGGGAGGAATACCAGCGTCAGCTTGTGATGGGCTTACTCTGCATCAATGTGGACATGCAGGCATCCCTCTTCCCTTGGGAAGGATTTCAGATGAAACTTCCACCTTTGGACTGTGCAAAAGAGTGCCTGCCACTCTTCTGAGCCTGCTGTGCTGGGGAGGGGGGGGGATGGGTGGGAAGGGAAACAGATATAGAGTGAGACCAGTCTTATCCCTTGGCAGCAGGCTGCCCTGTGCTCATGAATATGCTGCAAAGGGGACTTCCTAAGATGGAGACTGGTGGAATTGTCTGTAGCCATTTGTTGCCCACTGGGCTGGGTAAATAATCTGTGTCAAAAGCACAGAGGGTGATCCCTTGCTCTAGACTTGTGTTGAGGCTTGGCCATGGCCCATAGCCATGCTGATACTGACTCAGCTGGGCTATCCCAAATAATGCACTTTGAATTGCCGTTGGCTTTTCACCGCCAAATAATCGGGATGTAGATGATGCTCTCAAGTTCACGTAGCTTTTAGCTTCTTTTGGCTCTTAGAGCATATTAATCTGTTTTTTCTCAAATCATCTGACATCCCTTAGGTCTTTGTGCCGCTGAAAGATAAGTAGTCTCTTGCCAAACCAATGTTCCAAATCTCCTTTTGACTTTATTCTTTGACGCCGGATCGTTGTCTTTGTCCCTTAACTGCATCCCCACTGGAAGCCAGAGCTGGCCCTACTGCAGACTGCACTGGGGCCACAGAAATGTAGAAAAGTAGTTTATCCTGGTTTATATTGTTGTGGACTCTTCCTGTGTAATTTCCATTCTGATAGAAGTTCGGCAGCTTGAACTTAAGAGTGTTAAATGTCATTGAGCTTATTTTAAAGCAGTAACTAAGGCTGAGTTTTTTTTCTTTGCGGAGTTTGAAGCCTCATTCTTGTCATTGTGAATGGAAATAGTGTGGAGTCACACTGGAAAAGCTCAGCCCTACTACATCAGGATCAGTTTAGCAGTTGACAGTGGGGAAGGAATGTGAAGTGCTTATAGGAATGTGAGATTGTACGGGTCATGTTATCTTTGAGAGATTGGTGGTAGAGTGTCACAGCAAGTTTTGGAGAAGTGGCTGCCTTTGGCAGGGGTTGGGCTTCACTCCTTAAGGGACCATGCAACGGAAGGAAATTCCAAGTGGGTGCCACATAAGAGAACTCCTGTCAAGCTGGGACTTAACTCTTTTATTTGAGGATTTGGGATGAGAAAGATTCAGGTTTGCAGTTATATCAGCCTCACAGTTTGCCTCTTGTATTGTGGCTCACTGGTGCAGCTATGCAGCTGTCTATACCAGGAGCACGAGAAGTGGAAGTGAAATCAGGAGTGCTGGTGCATGTGCCAGCCTTCTTGGAACTGACTGTGCTTGTCTTGTCCCTTAAAAAGCTGGAACAGGTCTGGGTTCTGCCTTATCAGTAGCAGTCTACTTGTGACTTGCTGTGCAGAAACATAAGCTCTCTGCTCTTCCTAGGATGAGATGTGGCTTCCTGTGGGGTTTGCGTGTACTTAAGTCTTTGCACTGTGACACAAAGCCAGCTCCTGGTATCTCTTTCTGCAGCACATCTTGCTGCGTGAGGCATCTTCTACCTCTCCTAGCACAAACATTATGCAACTGGCCAAAGCAAACTTATGCCCTCTCTTCTGGGGAGCTGCACAGGGTGTCTGAAGCTGGTACATAGCCTATATGTGGAACAGTAATTTATAATGCTCTGATTTCTCCCTTTTATTTAAAAAGTGAAAATATCCTCAGAAATTTTAATATGTGGAGAAGATAGTGACTCTACTTAGTCACATCTCCACAGGCAGTGTGGGTGAGGTGGAGGGTGCTGTCTCCCACCAGCATAACTGTGCACTGGACAGAGGTTTGAGTACTTGTAACAGAGACTGATTAGCACCAGAGCACTTCTTCACCAGTGGCTGTTGCAGTCTGGGAGGCAAGACAGTGGGCAGCTGTGATGCTGATGCTGTCTGTGAAACACCAGAACAAATACTAACTTGTGGCTGAGAATATCAGCCCACAGTCCTTCCTGAATGTAGCTTACCTTGTGTAACACAAAGGCCTTCATAGTTTATGAAGTAGGCCTGCACTTACAGTCAGATTTATTCTTAAACTTCACATAGTTAAGGCAACTAGCGTGTAGAGGAATCACTGTGGGGGGAGGAGAAAAAGAAATAGAGGATTTGGAAACCAGATTGGGAATATAGGATTATAAAGCATATTGGTCTTGTATTTTTATTTTTTCTAAAGCTTGGGGGACAAGCTGAATGCCATAAATGTAGTGAAGGTGAACCAGCAGCCAACTATTGTCAGTTTGTGAGAGCAGGATATGTTTGAGATAAGGTGTTTGCGATTTGGTGTGAGTGCTTATTGTTTTCCACTGCTCTTGACTACCTTCTTAGTTTGCTGAATGTGCATCTCCTGTCCCTAATGTACATGGAGCAACTGGTGAAAATGTGTAGCTGTTTAGTGGCATGAAATTAAAGCATTGCATCCAGAAGTAAAGCCAGACGAGGAAACCTTGTGCTTAGAGGCTGCTGCCCTTTTGGCTCTGCCTATTTGTGTTAACATATGGGTGGAGAAAAATGATGGAACTATTTTTATTTTTTCCTTCTTCCTGGACTGGTAAAACCACTGACTGATTTATGTAAACCACTAAACTGAACCAAATTCTTTTGGCAATAGTACATGCTAAGAAATTGCAGCTTGGCATCCTCAGCCCCTGCTTTTCTCTTGCGTATCACACCCAGCTGGGCTGGTGCCACTGTCTTCCAGTGCTCTGATCCAGAAGGTTTGCTGATTCTGGTCCACACATTTCAACAAAGTAACTGCTATGGCTGGTAAAAGGCCTGAATTTAATTCTCTTGCACCTCATCTGCTGTTAGCTCCTTTTTGAGATGTTAATATAATAAATTTTTATGTGCTGCTGACTTTAACCACAAATCAAAGCCTGGCTTTAAATGTAAAGGTCTATCTCTTCTGGGAGGAAACTCCTGCTTTCCCTACGCTAATTTGCAGGGTGTGGAAGGATACTTAGGAAAGTACCACTCTCTTAACCCTCTTTTTGCTTGTATTCCCAAGCGGCTGTTGTGTGACAGCTTGTTGGCTTTGTAGATTCAAGCTCAGGTAAAGAAAGTGATCTGTCAAAAATAAATACCGCACACTGCCTTCTGCTTCCTTAGGAAAAGTTTCATGATTTCCTTGAAGTTCTTGCTGCTTATTCATCACAGACTGCAAAGGATCAGAAAGATAAGGAAGATCTTTTTCTAGCAAGCTGGAAGGAGAGAATGTGTGGTTGGGAAGCCTGCTGGTAGTGGCCAGGGTCTGTGCTCTCCTGTATGTGCTATTTGAGAAATCGGGATCCTGGACCAAAAGTTCATCTTGCAGCCCACATCTGAAATCCTTGTAACATTCACTTGAACTTTGCAAGAGTTTCAACCCTTGCAGTTTCTGTTGTTTCACTTGAAGGATCTGTGCATTCAGGAATCCATTTTCTTTTTCTTCTTCCTATGATACAGATACTACTTGCTGCTTTTAACACGGTTAACGATCAACTTCTTGTGCATCTAACAGGTCCCTAACCTATACAACATGTGGTTCAATGCCGTGCACAACAGTGTGTATCAGTGGCATGCTCTGTAAACCTCTATGCATGTGTGGTGTGTTGGATTTGGTTTGCTGCCTGACCTACTGTTAATAATTCCACAAGTTGGTTTTTCAAGGGGTAGGAGGAAATGCTTCTGAAGACTGTCAGTAGGACTTAGGAAATGCTTTCTCGTGACTTCCTGGGGGAAGCTGTGCACATGCAGCACTCAGACTAGAGAATAAGAGGGTGTTGCCATCTGCCAGCTCCGGGGTTCCCCCAAGTTCTTATATATTTACCACTGTTTTTGTCCATTTTTAAAATCTAATCTAGTAATCCAGTTTCCAAGCTTTCACTCTTTCTCTTGAGAAGAGCTGTCACTTTTGCCAAAGTAGCTGTAGGAGAAAACTCCTGCCCTGTCCCTGAAACTCACTGCATGCGTTTGTATCTGTTTTCCTTATGGGTCCATTTCTGCAAAGAGTAGGTGTAGGTGGCATTGCTGCATGTTGCCAAAGTTCAAGGGCCTTGCCAACAGTACTTTCCAGCAGTTTTCTCATCTTCCCCTTAAAATGATGAGAACATGGACCACCTTGGTTGGTCGCCACACCAGCCAGTTACTTTGTGCCAAACTCACCCTGTGCCTTCACAGTAGGTTCTGCCTGCCCTGCGTCCCTGTGGCGTCTGCCTTTCTGAATGCTCCGGGACTTGTTCCCTCTCCTCTTCCTCCTTTCCCCTTGCCCACCCGTGGGACACTTCTCTGCTTCCAGTCTGCAGGATGGTCTCTAACTGTATCCATCCTGCTGTGTGGCTGTGCTTCCGTAAAGGGAGACTAGAAATCTAACTTGGAAATAAATACCTGTTTCTTATGGGGTTTTCTGTTGCTCTGGGAAACAGCATCTAAAGCAGATTTGAGCTAAATGCATCCTGGGACTCTGCTGTTGTCACTGAGTTTGAGAAGCCCCTGAGGCACACCGTGTGTGTGGAAATCCTGTGGAAATCATTGATGTCAGAGCAGCAGCTTGACCAGCAATAGCATATGCAAGTGATGTTATTTACATAGCAAAGTATTCAAGTAGTGTTCACAATAATTTTGAAATTACAGTATTAAACCAATGCTTTTTTTTCCTCCCATTTCCTTTTTCTAATGTTTTCTGGAGAAAAAAAGTATTTATTTTGGCAGAAATATATCTTCTAATAAAAACTTTCTCAATGTACTCACCTGGCTGCGGTAAATTGTTTGTTTTGCCCTGTAAAGGTACATTAAATATTTCTGACCGTGCTGTATGCTGTGGGTTTGTTTGCTGGGCCCTATCCTGCTCACCTCGTTCAAAGTGTTCTCGGGGTAAATACATGTCAGCAATGGTAAATGCTGTAGTTGTGTGCTTGGTGGGGAAGGGTTGGACCAGATGCTCTTGGAGGTCTTTTCTAACCTTAATGGTTCTGTGACCGATCTTAGAGGTGAAAGAGAGGAGCCCATCTATTTCTGCAGTTTCTGGTTTCCGAGAGGAGCTCAGCGGCGGGCTGGGCGAGGGCAGGTGCGTGGAACCTGTGGAAGGATGCCACGCACATGCTCAAAAGGGAAAGTTTTCCTCCAACCCGCGGCGGTCGCTTGAGGAACTGAGCCGGGCCTGCCGCCCTATTTCCTCATTCAGGAAACAGATCGTACTCAGCCGCTGCGAGTAGCGGCCGTTGCGCTGCGAGTTTCTATCTCCGCCACGAATCAGCCTGGCTGTGCCGGCGTCGCCTCTAACTCCGCTCGGGGCCTCGCGGCGGCGGGCAGCGCAGCCCCCAGCCCCGCCTGCCGCCACCGGGCCGGGGCGCAGCTCCCTCTGCTCCGCTGCCGCCCTGCGGAGCGGCCGCAGGTGCCCGCTCCGCTCCTCCTCGGCCGGGACAGGTAAGCGGGGCGGGGCGGGGGTCGCGGGGCGGCGCCTGCCTCGGAGCCTTCCCCGGTGCCGGGGCGGCCGCCCCCCGCCCGCCATTTTGTGAGGCAGGGGTGCGGAGCCCCTCAGTTTGTCTGAGCGTCCTCGTTCCTTCGGAGCGCGCCCCTTCTCTAGCCGTCGCCAGCTGAAAGACGGGTACGGGCGCGCATTCCTTCAGAGCAGCTGTCTGCTGTGAGCGCTGCAGCTGCGGCTCTGGCGGCGTGTGGGGAACGCGCTCCAGGTGGCCTCAGGTGCGTCTCTCAGACGGGGGCACGCAGCGCTGGGCTCCGCGCATCCTCTGCTCGGGGAATGCTCGCCATCCTCTGCGCCTTCTGGCCCAGATCCGGGTGCGTGGTGGTGCTGAGGGCCTCCGTGCCGCCTCTCCTTCTCTTTGGGAGGGACGCCGAGCTCCTCTAGCAGTTTTCTTTAATTTCCCTTGAGAGCGGGATGCACTTCGGTGAACTCGTGCGGAACCTCAGATCCTTCCTGCAGGACTTCCTGCCGGGCGGTTGCCCCCCTCGGCCGGAGACGTGGCTGTGTCGGGAACAGCCTAAGGAGACGGGTAAACAAAGTGCGGTTTTCCAGTTGAAAACCGACCCGCTGAATCCTTGGTTGTTCCGATGGAGCTGGTGGATGTTATGCGTGACGGGAGCTGCTGGCTTTCAGCCTTCCTCTGCGCAGCTTCAGGAGCAATTCCCGTCTTACTTTTCATCTTCTAGAGCTGTGTGTTTCCGTGTATCACAGAAAGTATACATATGAGCATATCTGTCTGCTGAGAGCTACGGAAACCCTCTGTTCTACGTCTGATGGGGAATCGGCCCAGCCTGTCCTTTCATCAGGCAGTTTGATCTGGCAAATAAAAAGATTTCTTCCCCCCAAACCTAATTTGATATGCGTTGTGAATTGAGGCTCTATCATCCCTTGGTCTGGAGATGTTATTGCAGACAAGGAGTCCACATGGGGCTGTCTTCAGCAGCGTGCAGGCAGTGCTGGCTCTGCTGTAATCCTGGCTGCCTCAGGAGTGACCCGATGGGATGAGGTTCAGTAGACAAGTAACATAAATCAAATGGACACGGCTCCCAGCGCAGTGTTCTTCATGGTCAGAGAGCTTTGCAGGTATTGATCTCCATATGCAGTAAGCTAGGATGGGTTTCCATAATGCAGCTCACATATTATTCACTGCCTAAATATTTCTGACTCGATATGGCTGTGCTGGAGATGGAATCCTCCCACCTCTTTGCCTGCTCCCACGAGCTCAGCTTGACGTTAGAGGCAGTGATAAGAGGTTTCAGCTGTAGTACTTCTGTTTTCTTCATGGAGCTGTGCATTGTTGTTCCTGCTCTTACCCACTGCCTTTGCTTGCTATCTGCATAAGGGCTAAAGTTTTAAAACACGTTTTACTTCAGGCATCGGAATCCAGAATGACCCATTTTGAAGCATCCAAGGAGCAGTACTGAAGCAATCAGCGAGGCTTTGTCCTCTGTCACTGTGCTCCCTCTAAGGTAGTGCATGGCCCAGCAGCTCCAAGGGGAGATGCTCAGTGTTGCTCTCATTGCTTCTCTCAATATTTTTTCCAGCACTTTCTCTTTTCCCCTTTCTGCATCCTAAAGCTTTGATTTCCTTGCTGACTTTAGATGGATTTCCCTATGTACGGCTCTAATTATGGTTTTGCTAAGCAAACCTGACCTCTGCAGCTGCATGGGGAGTGCTGAGGTTGGGTCACTAAATGTTCTGCTGCGAGATGAAGCACAGTGTGCTCTGCTCATGCCGTGTGCTCATGTCTGTCAGCCTTACATATTTACATATCATCAGACAGACATTTAAGAGAAAGAATCAACAATGGTGGCATGAGATGACTGGCATCTCTGTGGCATAAAAAAAAATGCCAGCTGCCCAGATATGTCATATAGACTATGCAGTATCAGTGACGCATGCTTAGGATGTAGTAAAGCAATTAGGAGAAGTGTGTGAGGCTGTGTGAAGGGATGTACAGGGAGCTTCCTGAAGTCTGTGCTGGCTGATTGCAACTGCACGGTGCTGTCTTTGCTATTTACTGTGCTTCTCTGAAAGGAGGGAAACAAAGCTGGCAGAAATCCTGTTATGGCTGCACTCTGTCTAGCCCCTGGGAAGGGAGAGTTGGCACGGGCTGTCCAGGCAGGTGGTAGAGTAACTGTCCTGGAGGTGTTCAGGATCCGTGGAGATGTGGCACTGAGGAACATGGTCAGTGGGCATGGTGGGGCTGGGCTGGGGGTCAGACTGGATGATCTTAGAGGTCTTTTCCAATCTTAATAATTCTGTAGCCTTTAGAAGGCCACCTTCAAGTCAAAGCAGTTCTTTCAGCTATCCACTGTCCCCACATGAAGAAAACAGATCGAGCTTACCCTTTGCTGAGGATTGGAATTGAAGGTGACTGTACTGTCAGAATGGCATCGGTAGATCTTTCCCTATGGATTGACTCTCAGCTGACTTCAGCTGTGCTGAGCCTTACCTGCTACAAGGGCTGCGTTCAGAGAAAGTGAGCAGTGTGCTGTGCTGGGAGGAGCTGAGGTGAGGGGATGGGATGTGTAAATATTACTCAGAGTGACTTGCACTTAACCCAGGCATATGGACTAAATGCAAATACCCGTGCCGTTTTTCAGGTGGGACGGGTTGGCTGGGAGAGCTGTCCATCCCTCTCCACTGTGAATCACCTGAGGCTGAGACCTGGCGGCTGGCGTTGGGCCAGCTGCCCTCCTGGGCAGCTGCTGAGCTTTGCCCAAGGAGGAAGGCAGGCGTCATCACTGAGATAAGACACAGCGTGACCAAGTCCTTGTTCCCCTTGGCAGGCACGGCTGAGTTTGCAGCCCGGAGGAGCAACCAGACCTCACCTCTCCTCTCCAAGACATGGAGCCCTGACACAGGAGCCTCAGAGGGAAGGTACGTGTTGTTGTGCGCAAGGGGATGGTGAGTGCGCAGGAGCGGCCACCTGGTTGCTCTGCAAGTAGAAGGCATGGAATTGGGAGCTCCCATGTCTGTCTGCTGGGGTTGGAGATGCTGCAGCTCCATGGGCCTGCAGAGCTTGGTGTTGTCTGAGCTGCCCCGAGGGTCTGGCAGGGCTAAGGGCTTGTCCCTCTCTTCAGCTTTCCAATTTTTGGAGTCAAGGAGTCTGTTGTCCTGAGCTGTGTCCTTCTGCCTGATATCATTTGAGCTTGGAAAGGAATTCAAATTTATTGGAGGGATAAAGAATGCAGATGTCCCTGCAGATGCACGTTTCTTCCATTTCACATCTTGCTTCTGCGCTCGAGAGCTCTCTTCCTTCCTCCTCACCCTCTTTACCTCTTACAGGAGCTGGCAAGGTTTCTGCCCTTTAGAAATGAAACCTGAGGAGTAATCCTCTGCTCCAGTACAGATGCACAAAACCCTTTGGTTTAATGCTTTAACTATGGCACAAAACATCTTTTGCTTCCTATGCAAATCTGGCTGCTTGTTTTAAGCTGCTGCATGCAAAAGCACCACTTGTAGTTACTCATGCTGGGCAGAGTGGTGCAGGTTTTATGTAAAGTATAAAGATAAGATTTCAGAGGTTCGTCAGAGAGCACAGCAATACACAGATTTATGCTGGAGAGAGGTCAACGTGGCAGTGCATCATTCATGATGAACCCATAAAGAGCTCTCACCAGTTTGAGATTGGGTATCGCTTTCCCCTTATGATGTATGGCAGTCATTAAAGGTCTGACTCCTCATGATGGGTCCTTGGTATAGAAGAATAGACCCCTAGGTAAGGAAGTGAACAAGCCTGTCTTTCTGTACTTGCACAATCCTACTCTTAGCAGTTTCCTGCACTTCAGGCACAGTTTTGAATGCAAACCACTAATCCAGTTGAATTGTACATATTGTTCTCTTCCCATATCATTTGCACACAGGAAGAGAAACTACGTTCAGCAAACTGCTTCTGCAGCAGGGAGAGAACTGTCCTAACAGAATACAGTACTGTCTCAAAAGATTCACTGAATGATATTAGTATGGAAAAAAGTGTGCAGTGTATATATTCAAATGAAAGAAATCTGTATGTGCACATCAC
Source organism: Chrysolophus pictus (assembly GCA_037305975.1). Taxonomy (NCBI): domain Eukaryota; kingdom Metazoa; phylum Chordata; class Aves; order Galliformes; family Phasianidae; genus Chrysolophus; species Chrysolophus pictus. The sequence continues at coordinate 15,848,277 of CM074580.1, read as the reverse complement.
ATTTCTCTTCATTTTGTTTTTCCTTTTCCTCCACCTTCCTGTGGTGAAGTTGCTCCTCTCCTGTTTGCAAACTTGCCAGCTGGGATCCTAGGCAAGAGGTATTTAAATTGATATCCCTTAAAGGGATATCAAAGGAGCTGGTAGCAGTGGACTGATGCTCACTAGCTTTGGATGCGTAGGGATTTGTTGGTTGTCCTCTCCCCTCTCTCCTTGCCACATCCCTGCTGCACCCAAGCACAGGATCAGGGCAGACTGTTGTTTGGTGACTCACCCCATTCTGATGCCTGGGACCCTCTCCTCTGTTCAGATTGGGCACATGGCATTCAGTCTGTAATCATGCTTGAGAGCCCTAACTGCTTCCTGAAGTATTAGAGAGGCTGCAATGAATAAAGATTGTTTTAATCCAATCTGATCTGTAAATCCACTTCTCTGAAAAATAAAAGAGTGAGGGGTGGTAGTCGTGTGTCTATGCTAAATCAAAACCCTTCCTGGCATCAGAGGATGAAGGCTTTTTCTTTTCAGCAGCGTACCATTAAATACAGAGGATACACAGTATGGTTGGATTAGCATTTCTATGGGAACTATAACTTTTTGCTTTCCTTAACCTTTACCCGCATAGTGGATAAGAAAAGATTCATTAACGTGTCTCCAAAACACCTTTTTTGTTTGTTCAATAAGCTTGTTGTTGCGGTCAGTACTTGGAGAAGCTTTATAAGGGCCTGCAGGAGGAGATGAGAGGCAGGGCAGGCTGTGAGGCACGGAAGGGCAGCTCTTTTCCTTCTCTGTGCTGCTTAGCAGCATCCCAGCTAACACGAAGTGTGCAGGCTGAGACCACAGGTCAGTGTTAAGCATCTCTGCAGCAACGATAAACAGAATGGTGAGTACATTCCCCTGCTCAGAGGCAGGTAACGCACTTGGTCTGATTTTTATTTGCCTTGGCTATGCAGCCAGAGCCTGCCCTGAAGGGTGCGCGGTCATTCTTGCTGCCTTTCTCTAGGGGAAGAAAACTGTGTGAGGAATGTCCCACCTTAACCTTTGCCTCTTGCAGATCCTTCGTGTCTTGCTGCTGGGAGCTGCTCTCTTTGCTGTTTGCAGCCTGATGAAGTCTCTGCTCCTTAGATGCTAGCTGAAGGATCCTGGTTTATCTCTCCTTTTCCGTATGCTTTCTTGCTTCTCTTTGTGAGACAAGTAGTGCAGTAATAAGTCAGTGGCATCAGGTTTGAGGTAGGACTCACAGGGACAGTTTCCAGCCCTGCTCTTGTTGAAGTGGGGTGGGCAGCAAGCTGCATGCCTGCCTCGGGGAGCTCCAGTTGTGCTGATGTGACCCTACAGCACAGATGAGAGACTGTTGCTTCCTTCCCATTTCTTCCCCTCTTGCCTAAGGCAACTTAGGAACAAGCCCTTCCCCTTCATAGCTGTGCATGAGGCAGGATTATGAGGAATTTACCTTGGGAATGTAATGGCAGCATTCCTTGTGCCTTTTCTGTACTGACTGCTGCTAGCCAGCCTGCATTGGAAAGGGGACCGGATGCAGTGGGAGCACTGCAAACCACACCTCCTGCCGGGACCTGCTCAGATATTCTGTGTACAGTGGCAGTGTTATTTCTTCCTTTGCTTTTTGGTGTGGACTACTGCTGGCTCCAGGGAAGGGAAGCGAAACCATCCTGCTCCTGGAGGTACCTGGGGACAGCTACAGAGAAAACATGGGGTTATGGAACTGGGGGAGGATGGAAAGTCACTCTTGGATGAGGAATCGAGGGAAGGAAGGCTGAAGGAGCTCACAGCTGCTGTGTCTCAGCAGAGTTTCTGCCTAGGAACTTTTTGTTCTGGTTTCCTGCCTTCCCATGGCAGAGGGAGAATGTAGGGATCGGCTTTGAGGAGTTGGAGATACTTGAGTAACAGGTAGTGAATTCTTCAGGTTGGGTTACCCAGTGTCTTTGCAAGTGTTGAACTGAAAGTATGTGCTCTCCATTTTGATGTAGTTCTGCAGGTTGTTTAACCTATGCTGGTGACCAGTTGGTTTTGGAGCTGTGGGTTTAGAATACCACTGCAATGGCTGCATTGCACTGTCAAGGGTAAGGAGAGAAAAAGTACTGCTTAGAGTATGTGTGGTTGTGGTATTTTCTGAGTACAACTGTACTCATCTGATTAGATTGAATACTAAGGACTTTTTTCCTGCGTGCTTTGTGAAAACACAATTTGTCTTTAAAAACATTTGTTAGGAAGTTTTCTACCACCTCATCTATGTTCTCCTCTTACCCCCTATTTTCTGCAGCCCCTGTGTCAGTGCTGCTGCTGTGGGCTTCTGACCTGGTCACAGCTTTCAACAAAGGAGGGAAGATTTCCCCACAGTAATTTTGATTTCCCCAAGCAGACAAAGCAGCTGAACAAAGAGAGCTGAGCATAAGCACCTCTCAAACAGCATCAGCTTCTGAGTTTGCTTGAAGTGCTGCTGCTGGCTGCTGTTAGCTGGGAGGATCCCCACTGAGAGGTAACTGAGCGTTGCACAGCGGTACTGTGGCCGTTTCAGTGAGGCAGAGATCGGGTTAATTGTCTTCTCATGATTGGCTTCACCCAGCTGCCTCAGCTGTGTTTGTTTGAATACGTTTGCAGAAAGGTCAGACTGTCCGTGACTCCTATACATTGCTCGTGGGCGAAACCGATGGAGCAGCAGCTGCAGAGAGGCTTCTCTGGGGAGTTGCTGTCTAGAAATCTTCTCCCTGCTCTTTCTTGCCGAGTAATGTTGCTTTTTATGTATTTTTTTAATCCCTTAAGTGCATCTTGAAGATTCACTGTAGTGAGGTGAAACTTCTCTCTCTGTCCTGTTGCCAGCTTGCAAGCCAGAAGAGATCATCACTCTATACAGTTCTCAGGAGAGGCTGGAGATAAGGAAAAAAGGCTCAACTTCTTGCATCCCCCTGCAGCTGTAGCCCTCTGAATAAGTGCTGTTCAGGTACCACAGAGACCTTGCTGGCTCAGGTGAAGGATAAATTGCTCTCAAAATTCCTCAGTACGCAATGTGAGGGGATGCTCTACCCAGCAGCAGAATTCCTACTTCGGAAGGGGACTGGGTGGTCTGCTGTTTCATCCGTGTGTGATTTGGGAGCTCTGGACTGCATGAGGCTGTCAGTTGTTCTTGTGTACCATTAATTTCCGGATCAGGAATCTTGATCAATGAAGATGTAGCTCTTTCCTCACTTCTGTTCTTTGCACCCGGCATGGCCAAGTGGCACGAATCTGGTGGGACCACTCTGGCTTCTGGTTGTTATTGCAGGTGCAACCTGCTCTGCACACGCTTTGATTTGCTGGAGGGGCAGGTAAGGCAGCTCTGAGGCAGTCACTGGTGATGTTCAGTTCAACAAGCTGAGGAGCTGCTCTGGACTTGTGTCATTTCCTGAAAAGATTATTTGCAGAGCTTTGAATGCCAGCTTGAAGGCCTGAAGCTTCTTCCTTGTGGGGCCTTGCTGGCTGCCAAACAGCCATGGGAGTAGAGGAGAAGTCAGGGGATCTGCTTTGATGGGGCTCTCCTTGCTTGGTTTTCAGCTCAGATCAGAAGCAATCCAACATGTCTGATGTCGAGTGCCAAGTCTTCTGTCTTCTCACCTATTTTTCCTATATCTTCACTTCCTGCCTTGCCTGTAGGTATCAGTGATAGGGCAGAGCACATGTGGACAGCATACTTGATGTAAACACATGGAACCTCCCTACTAATTGCTGTACTCAGAGCAGAGTGTGCCTTCAATTTCGCAACACTGCTAGGAGTGCTCAGCTGGTGAATAAAGGCTGTATTATTTCTTTGCAATTAAAAAATCCCATCTTTCTCGGCTACAGTTCTTGAGTGGATTGCCCTCGTCCTCTAGAAACCACATACTTGTGGTATAACATTAACAGCAGTGGCATCAGCAGAAGATCTGATACTGCTCAGGGCCTTTTCTACTTGACTAAGTGAATGATATTTACTTTCTCCTGGCTAATTGTGTCCTTTGTAGATGTGCAGAATGATCTTCAATCTTTGGAAATAAAATGAGTTCTTCTCGACGCCAAAGGGCATAATACTGTGGGGTTTTTCCATTCCTCTGCCTTTGTGGTATATGAGATAAATCCTAGTGCTGCACTGTTTGAGATGTTGCCCTGTTCTGTTTCATTAAAAAAAAAAAAAAAAAAAAAAACTTCAGGAAACTTGTTAGCCTTTTCAAATTAAGGAATTTATAAAAATGAGTTGTTTCGAAACTAGCTCTTGCTATTTGTCATGTCTTACTGCAAGCTTGTACTTTATTTTGTGGAAAATCTGCTGCATGCTAGTTACACTGACGCATCCTAGACCATTAGATGCTTATGGAAAAAATGAGGTTTGGATTTTGGTTTTAATTGATGGGAATTAACTCCTGGCCCACATATTGTTAGAGGAAAAACTGATGTTTTCTCTCCCACTCCCCAAGACAAACAAGCCAACAAAGCCAAAACCCCAATTAGTAGGAGCAGTTCCAGAGCAAACACGCCCTCCGTGTTTGCAGTGCCAACACCGTGACGCTGCCAGTGTGACAGCTGTAAAGTGTCCTTGGCTTGTGCTAGCTGAGGAATGGTGTGTGGGTGCTGCAGAGACAGAGCAGTGCCTTTGTGGCACTTTCTGGGGGAAATAATATTGTTTTGGAATGTCGAGGCTACCTGTCTGTGTTGCAGAGGGGTTGCTCTGACAGTTCTTGGTTTGTGTCACTGCTTTCTGTTGTGCTGTTGAATTGTGAAGCTCAGAAAGCAGTGGTGAGTGCAGCTTTGAGAAGTTCATGGCACTCACTGCTGGAAATAGAGGAATGGTGCCAGCCTCTCTGTGTACATAGGGCCGTAGGGTCTTCGTGCAGCGGGTTTCCTTGTGGCATGATTTTTTGACAAAGTGCAGCAAGTTGGTATGGTAATTCATAAAGAAGAATTTCTCTCTGATCTTTGAGGGAAATGGTGCAAAGCAGCAGTGTATGTCCTTGAACACGCTGCTCGGAATGACAGAGCTCATTCCAGCAGTCCATGGTTCTGGGATATACCTCTTTATCTTGTTTGGCATGTCCCATAATGAAGTCATCTGTCGATAGTGCAGTGTGGGTTAGCTCAAAGCTATCAAACTGGGCTAATCTCCCACTGAATAAACAACACAAAGGTTCCTGGATTCGTTCCTATTTCCTTAAAGGAGTACAATCAAGTGCAGGCAATTAAAAGAGAGAGAGAGTGTGTACCAGATATTACACCTGATTGCAGGCTCACAGCCCAGGGTGTGTATGGGTTCTCTTAACTTTTAAAGAAAAAAAAAACCTTATAAAACAATTGATGTTTTTCTAATTTTTCAATGTATTTCTTTTCCTGCCATTCCCTTTGGGAAGGGAGAACCCAACAACCACCCAAACAGATCCCAAACAATGGAAGCGAATTTCCGACAAGAAGGGAAAGATTAAAATTAATTTTATACAAAGTATGCTGAGAAGGAACTTTTCTTCCTGCTTTCCTCCCAGCCTTCTCAGTGGCTGTGGCAGAGCTTTTTACAACAATTTCCACCAAATGGATGTCCACTGTCTTGGAGCAACTCTTGGAAATTTAGCCTGCATGGAAGCATGTTTGACATGGAGATCAATCGGGTTCTCTGGCAAGGCTCATTTCTCCTTTCAGAAGAAAGATCATTTCACCTGATCATACAGGCTTGTCTGGCTGTAATGCAGTATAAATACGTGCTTTTTGCATGTAATGAGGATACTTGTTATAAGTATGTGTAAGTAATGATGGTCATAGTAAATATGTGAGATCACTGAATCTCACAGTACTATAGAATCCGAGAGCCTTTTCACCTATAGAGGTGTTTGTCCTACAAGAAGCACTGTTTTTACAGTAATTACTGGCTTTCAAAAGAGCAGGAGAGAAGGGAAGGCAGAGTAAACAGTGCAACTGGCAGATGTTTGATTCAAAGTGATATAAGAGGCCGTAAAGCTTTTGCTGCCCTATTCTTTTAAATCCTCCTCGTTACGCAGCTGCTCCTGACTAATGCTTCCAGTCCATGAGCGAGCAAACGCTTTGTGCTTTGATATCTTTAGGACAAGAGGTAACGGCTCTAAGTTGCACCAGGGAAGCTTCAGGTTGGATATTATCTCTTCTCCAAAAGAGTGGTGATGCGGTGGCACAGACTGCCCAGGGGGTGGTGGAGTCACTGTCCCTGGAGATGATCAGGAACCGTGTGGATGTGGCACTAGGGACATGATCAGTGGGCATAGTGGGGGTGGGTTGGTGGTTGAACTTGGTGATCTTAGAGGTCTTTTCAGCCTTGATGACTCTACGATTCTGTGATCTGGGTGTGCTCCTGCTCTGCATCTGTTGTGGGCTGGAGCAACAGGCTTCTGCTGCAGAAACACCTCACCGTGGCCCTTCTTCTCCTCTCTTTGTGTAACATCCTCTGGGACGTGGGAGCAAGTCTGCCTCATCTGGTGTATGCATCAAAAGTGTGATCAGCACGCCTGAACACCCACTGAAGGACACCTCTGAATTCCTTAAGTGCTTTTATATCAGCCTGTGTTTGCTGCTGGGTGATCTCCTTGGCTGCGACTGATCTTTCAAAGCTGCTTGGAGAGCAGGTGACCCAGCCTGTGGCACCTCACTGCCCCCTAAAAACATTTTTCTGGCATTTCTGTGGCTCCCTTCAGTGCTGTAGAACTCTTTCTCATGGGTGTGTCCCCTTCTGATCTGTTTCAATGTCTGGCTTATCCATTTAGCTTTTGTACCAGGGTGGGATTTTTATGTTTCTAATGTCGTCTTAGGCAGAGATGTGCAGGATCTCCTCTGGGAAATTTCCAGTGATGATCTGACTGCTTTGTTTTGTGGCGCACCTTGGACACCTACCACATGCCCAGAAGGAATCTTCTTTACAAATCCCCACTACTACAGCGTCACCAAATACGCAGCAGCACAGGAACACAAAAACCCGCTTTCCTTTATAGCTCTACAGACCCCAAGCATTGGCCTTGCACCAGAATCCTGGTAAGCCACTTAGCCAGTCGTCCTTTGTTCACTGTAGGTTCATTGTGCTGCATTTTGGCAGGACTGCTAGGAATGCTGTGTGTTCAGTGTGTGTACAGTGCCCTGCCTGTGGCTGAGGTCACCTGAGGACCAGCTGTGCCGAGTTTGGCTGTGCTTCCCGCTTTCCTTTCCTCATCAGGTTGAGAAAAACCCCAAAGTTGTCATGTGCACACAGTGCTCGTGGTCACAGATGAGGGCTTGATTGTTGGTGATGTTTGAGTCATGACTTTTCTTTACCTGTTTAGCTCTGCTGCTACACTAATAAGAATTCAGAGAGAATAAATTGGAAACCTTGACCTTGTAACACTCTTGAATACAGTATTTCCACTTTCCAGGAATTGCACCTTGTGTTCTATGTTCAGGTGTTTCTTTTCTTCAGCTACAAGGCTTTGAAACTGTTCTGACGTTTGACTTTCGCAAGTAATTATCAGACTCCAGGAATAGAATTTTAAAATCAAGTGCCAGCTGTTACAAGAATTGGATTCAAATTGGAGGGTTGACAATGCCAGCACGGGCAGGTGACATGCCTTGCCCAGGGCTGTATAGCACATTGAGTCAGGATTAAGATTCAGGTCTTGTGATTTCCCAGCTGAAGGTCTTGCCTGTCAGACCCAGCTGATTTTCTGGCCCCACTTTGCACAAGATAAACTACAGTTTATGCCTAGAGAGGTTAAAATATGTACATAAAACTGGTCTGAGTTACCTCTGTGTGGAAAGCACCTGGTGTTTCTTATCCTTACCGGCAGTCAAGTTCCTCCTGTGCTTTATCCAAGATGATCTGTTTGCTTTGCAGATTCTGCACACCAGGAAGGTTGTCTTTTAGGTGCAAGTGAATTTCTGCATGCTGGGCCCCAGCACACACCATAACGGGAGGTAGCTGTTGTAATCCACAGATTCTAAGAACTGTCTTTTCTCTCTTGAGCTCAGTATCAGGTTTTTTGCACATTTGACATCTGCTCAAATCTGGACTATGCAGTACCAGAGCTGGCTGTGAGGGAAGGGTGAGTTGTAGAATGTGATGTGCAGAAGTGGTTACCTGCAATTGGAGCTCATTGGTGCTTTTGGGTCTCAAACACTTCCATCTTCTGGTAGATCTCCCAGGCCCTGGAAAAATGTTGTTAGTCTGGGCTGGATGGGCTTTCTTGTGACCCAGTGCAGATGTTGTGGTGATGGGAATTAATAGCCTAAAAGATAGACACTACCCTGATCCTAAGCTAAGAGACAACTGGTGTTGTCTCATTGGCTGTCTTGCCTGCCAGCTGAGACGTGGAGAAATGAGTTATGAGAGGTGAGACCTGGAGAAATGAGTTCTGACAGGTCTTTGTTACTGGGAGCTGACTTGATTACTTCTCCTTGTGGAACATGGCAGGTTTGACTGACCAAAAGCATTAGGTGCCTGTACCTATCTGTCTCTTCTGTCTCCTTCAGTGTTATCCTTCAGTGATAGTCTGCATCTTGCTGATAGAGCTGCTCCCCAGTAGTTTGCAGCAACTAACTGTAACTGGGGCAGGTCAGACTGAGATCTGCTTCACGCCTCTCATCTGCATCTCTACTGTGAGATGCCTTTACAAATCGGGATGGAGATGAACAACTGGAGACCCTGGAGGAGAAGCCCGACAGAGAGCTGCCATGTGTTTTGCTTGGTGAGGCTGTCTCGTATTTGCAACTTTGTTCCTCTAAGAGTGCCATCTCGTGACTGAGAGCCGTATCTGGCTTCAGGCCTCTCTGAGCAGCTTGAACAGGAGGCTCTGTGCTCTGAATGTTGAATTAATGGGGCTGGTCTCTTACAAGAGAGAGTCAAATCGTTTCAGACTCTTGTCCATGTCAGGTTCCCAGCTCTTCTAATTAAGAGGCTTTTACCATTGCTAATGTTTGGGAGCTACAATTCAGTTGGGCTTTTGATAAAGTGGGGAGGTGCTAGACGTAGGGATATCACGTTTCCAATTTCAGCTTGCAGATAATTCTGAAGAGAACAGAACATCCTCCTTGTACAACCTTTTGTTTGCTGCAGCAGAGATGGGAGTCATCATCTGTGTGGGTTGCTCTGGTCTTTGAAATACGAGTTGATGAAGCTCGTAGCAAGGAAGTAAGATCTTTACTTCTGGGAGACATCGGCCCCTCTTAGAGGGAAGTTCCCTAGAGGGAAGTTTTAGAAAATGTATCTCTTTTTTGTGCTTTTTCACATTTTGTTCCTTTTCTTTCTTTTTGTCCTCATTCTTGTCACAGCTCTTGCTTTGAGTGTACATGTGGAAGAAATGGGTCTGTCAGAAGCGTTCAGCAAGGTGACATGTGACAGCCAGTAAATACAATTCAGTGGTGTGGCTGTCTGACTCACCATCATCACCTGTAATATCCATGCAGCTAAAGATATTTGGATCTTTTTTTTTTTTTCTTTCTTCTTTCAGGTCTCGCTTTAGCCTCCACTTTTTGTTCTGCTGGCCTAATAATACAAGGAAGCTTAAGCAGAAGGCTTTATTTGAAGAAAGAGTGAAAGACCCCTACCCACCACCACCTCACTTTTCATTCTTTCTTCCCTCTTTCCCTTACAGTATTCCCCAAAGCATGGGCCCAGCTCTGTGCCTCTTGCTTGCTAGGGGTGACTGCTTGACTAGAAACATATAGTAACACCAACTTACAGGAAATTTTCTGCAGAGTTTCAAACAAATATGTTTTCAAGTGACACTAAACGGATGCTGTGCAAAATTATCCATTTGAAAGGGGGAGTGAAGCATTCTGCTCGTTCTTTGAAGCAGAACAACCCTCTGGCTCACGGACCAGCAGTAATGAATGGAGTCACATAGCATGGCACATAATCACCTTCTCCTTTTGTATTAGTTTCATGCAGTTCTTGCATGTGACATTCTTCCAGGCCGTCATGTTCTTTATCATCCTAGCGTACTAAGAGTACAAACAGAATTAAGTTGCTTGTTATCATGGCATCTGCACATGGCTTTTAATTTCTTGGTGATTTCAGAAACAAAAAGAGCCAAGCTTTCTTGGCTAGTGCTGTGTTTAAATCTGCTCGCAGCCTGCTTGCACAGCTCACTTCTGCCCTGCAATGCAGAGCAAGGATCTGCAGGAGGAGAAGCTCAAAGCAGTGCAGCAAGACTTAGAAATGTGGTGCTGGTGCTGAAGAAAAGCTGTCTGGAGTGTGTTAAGTGGGAGCAGTAAGTCAGAAGGCGGGTTGGGGTAGGGATGTGATGTGTGCATCTTTACAGCTCCAGGACTGTGCTTATTAGAAGGGTGCTTAGCCCTTTTGTGTTGGGTACTTGTAAATAATGGGAATTATTTTCTTTGGCATCTGAAATATCTCTGTAATTGTGTGGTTTCCTTCCTACAAATGTGAACATTTCAGATTAAAATTCTGCTTGGCAGCTTTTGAGCTCTCAAAGCAGAGGCAAAAGGGGCAGGAGTGCCCAGTTTATTATTTTTTTTCCCATCTTATATCCCAGTGTAGGAATGTTCTGACCTTTTTTGTGCATGAGCTGTAATAACATGAAAGAGGATGGAATTAGTATTTGGGAAGTGTTCACAAGAAAACATCAGAAGTGGATGGTCAGCTGTAGGTCTGGGCAGGAGAGGTCTGGGAGAGGCATTCCTGTTCCTCTTTCCTTCATCTCAGGCATGGATCCTCCTCAGTGCCTTTGTCCTGCCCTGCAGTTGTGGTGCACGTCTGGTTCTTTCAGACCAGCATGGTGTGTAACTAGGTGGTGTGTGGGTCAGAAGCAGAGGGTCGTGTTTGACTGTGGTTTTTCTCTTTCCTGCCCCACAGCTCTTTCATTTTCCCCTGCCCTGGGGTGAAGGGCATTGAAAAGATGGAGAACCAGAGGAGCTCTCTCCTGGGATGCGTTCACTGGGAAGCAGAAGAGGAGGGGGACGAGGAAGATGAAGTGGCTTCTGGTGCTTCTCCTTCCAGCCAAATGAGCGAACTGGAGGACGTGCAGGTGGAGATGCTTGAAAAGGCGAGGGAACTCTTCCAGCTCTGTGACAAGGATGAGAAGGGCTTTATCACCAAGTTGGACATGCAGGTGAGAGAAGAGCTCCGAAGTCATGAGTGGCAGAAAAGAGGAGAATGTGGCACGTCTTACCCTTTGGCAAGGTGGATGTGCACACATCTGTCTCATTCAGATTTCAGGGAGCTGGTCTCTATCCAACCAGCTGATCCAGGAGGGGCCTTGGGCCTCTTGGGAGTTCCTGGGACAAGTGGGACTGCAATTCCAAATTATTAAGGAACGCATAAATAAATAAATAGATAAAAAGCAACAGTTTGTACAGATGTTAAGCATGCAATGGATGGGAAATCTGGGGGACAAAAATCTTTTGTTTATTATAAAAACAAAATGACACAACTATAAATAGCAACAAGAAGCCTCAGTCTTCACAAAAAGGCTGCGTAACTTCTTTTTGTCTCAGTCATAGCTGAGGTCTTGTCTCAAAAACACATGTTAGACCTGAACTGTGACTTTGTGCTGGCATAATGTGTTGGGTTTTTTTTGCTTTTTGTTTGTTAACAGAATCTTTTTCATTGTTCTTTTTGCATTAGTTATTTATCAGGAAGATTACGTGTATAGTGTTTTTTTCCTTTCCCATCTCTTTCTCCATCTGTAGTTAATATTTGGTAGGTCTTGTTGAGTAAACAAGTGCTGGCTTAGTTGCTGACTCACTTTGTTTTGTGTTGTGTGATGCCTAATTTTGTATACCTATATTAATAAATATTTATTAAGCTTTATCTAAAAATTTTTAATGGACAGTGATGGTTTTTTTTTTTTCCTGTAGCAAATTTGGAAATTTCTTTGAGAAAACTTTCACACTAGGTGCTCCACACATGTAATTCTAAGGCAAATCTCTGTTCCTTAACTGTAGTGAGAAAAATGGTGCAGTCCCAGCAGACAGACAGAAGTTCTCTCTCTGCATTCCTGGTTGAATCATTTGTTAACTGAAAACCTTATCAGTGGACTCAAACAGAGTGTACTGTCATACTGTCTCATCCTAACCAAGAGGCAGTGCTGAAAGGGCACAGCACCATAGGCCAAAGCTGGAAACAGCTGAGGCAGCAGTCACAGGAAAGACTTTGAGTCATGCTTTCATCATATTCATTCTTTTTTGTCTGCAGAGGCTTCAGAGTGAGCTCCCCCTAACCCTTGAGCAGCTGGAGACTGTTTTTGACAGCTTGGAGCAGAACAATAATGGATACCTGACACCTGTGGAATTCAGCATGGGACTAGGTAAGGACTGCATAGAGGTAGAGGAAGGACAAACTCTCTTACTGGAGATTGCACATACTATGTCGTCTTGTCAGAGTGCACAGGGGGGAGATGAAGAGAAGGAGCTCAAGCTGGGAACTGTGCTGCTGTCAGCTCTACTTCTTGAGAGGGCTCATTGCATGGCCCCTGACAGGTTACAGGAGGCTTCTCCACAACTGACAAAAAGAGCAGCAATTTTAAATGTTCAATTTAAAGCAATCTAAGATCCTTCTAGAGTGTCAAAACAATCTTAGCATCATTCTCTATCCCAATTTTTCAAGCTGTAGGAGGCAGATTATAAGAGATAATGACTCTTTATTTAAAATAGACATCCCAAGTGCCCCATCTCAGCCCATCTCCTTAATTAACTGCTCAAGGTTTTAAGCTGGAGTTGGTCCTGCCTGACCACACTGTAGGTTTTTTACAGCACACATTTTAAGAGTGGAAATGAAGCTGTTGTTCTGCATCCATCCACATTACTTCCAGTATGGAGATAAATCTGTTGCAGATCTCATGTTTTATGCTGAATTGGAGTGGGCCTGTGCTTTGCAGGTTTCTAGCAGATGCCAAGGATGCAGGGGGGTTGTAATCACCTGGGAGGAAGAGGAGCAGTGAGATAAACTGCCGTGTGTTGGGTACTGTCTGAACGTGAAAGGATGACAGAAAGGAAAAAGAAGCTTGCACCAAAAGCTTAGCATTTTTTACAGTATTGCATGTAGTTAATGGAAAGGACTTGAAGACATTTGGAGGCAAGAAACAGTAGACTTGAGTGACATGAGGCACACAGATTTTGGACATTTTTCACTTAGAGCAGTTCTGAACATTTTTGGCTGCTGGCCCTGTGGCTGGAATGTCACTTCTGCTTGGTTCTAGAGGTATATGCATTTTGGAATGCTGCTAGTGAAGGTCTGCCCTAAGTGTACAGGATGGGGCCTGTGCTTTGGACAGAATTCCTTGATTTGTTTCTTCTAAGAATTTGTTCCTGACAACAGTATCCGTCACATGCCTTGCATAGCATGAATTCTCATGGCATTACTGTTGCGGCATGAAAAAGAATTTGGAAAACTTGAACTCGTATGTACGTGGGATGGGGCTGTTCAGAGGATAAGTTTGTTTTGTTCAGACACTCCACAGTCCCAGCAAGAGGCGGTCTGTCCTGTAGCATGTAAATTGGAGCAGATGTAGCATCCAGGAAGGGAAGGGTAATGATCTCCCTGACACTGTTTTGTGAAACTGTGTGTTTGTGAACTGAGAAACTGAGGCATGAAGATGTTCAGTGGCTGGCTTGCAATCTTAGAGGGGGTTTGTGGCATCGTTGGCAACTGAATCCCCATAGCATTGCTCCACGGGAGTGGAATGACCAAATGCCACGTTTCACACGCAGAGGATCCAAGTGGGAGTGGTATGTCATTTTAGCACAGATGTGAGCAGAGCCATTACAGCTTGTTGTCAGGCTGGAAGCCAGTTTCAGTCCCAGCATTGCAGACTGGATGCTGACATCACTCAGCACGTCAGAACTGAGGCTCTTTACTGACTAGGAGCTGTATTCTACAACAGTAGAGTGCAGGCAGCTTCTCACAGAGCTGCATTGGGCTGTCATTTGAATAGCAGCCTTTTAAGTGACGTCCAGTTTGACTTTTTTCTCCTTCTTCCCTTCCTCAGGAAAGTTAATAGGAATCGACTTGTGTCAAGGTGCTGGAAGGACAGATCGCTCCAGTCACGAGGAGACCTTTGAGTCAGGTTGGTCAGATGACATGGACCCAGCAGACGATGAAGAGAAACGATTCTGCTCCATGATGGAGCAGCTTGGAGCAGCCCAGGTGTTTGAAGAGTAAGTAGGGGTGTCTTGTGGCCTTACCTCTACCTTGTTTTGATCTTGCGGTACCAAAACTTGAAAGTACCAGCAAACATCCAGGAGGTGAACTGAGCTGCTTGTTCCTGAAGTACTGCTTAGTTCTTCTTCTTCTTTTTTTTTTTTTTTTTTGTATGCTTGGTAACAAATGTAATGAAGTCTGGGTTGTCTCATCAGTTATAAGTTACCTCCAGTGCAATGCTTTTCACAAATTGTTTCCCAAACTATAAGTCCATACCACAGCTGTAAGATGTAGCAATTGATGTGGAAACTCATCTGCATGCAACAGATGAAAAGAAGCATGTGAGGGTTAGACAAGGTAAGGAGGATGTGTGCACTGTCTGTTCCAAGAGGGCCTGTGACTGTTCACATATGTTTGGAAAAGCTTAACTCTAAGACTCAGCATGAAAGATGTGTGCTTAAGGGATTGCGTGGGACTGAGCTGATCTTGAAAACAGTGAGAAGCTGAAATGAGCAGGAGATGCTCACCAGAGCTTTGAAATTTGGTATCAATACCCTCCAGTAGAATCTACAGACTTAGTGTCATCCAGCTGCTAAGCTGCAGAATTTTTTTTTTAGGGTCTTTCCAAGTGAAGTATTTTCCATGGTTGCTTCTTACTGATGCAAACATGTTGGAGCTGGGGTGATCCAACAGCCTGTGTGGCAATGGGATTTTGTTGATGTTTTTGTTTTTGTTTTTTTTTTCTCCAGACTTCATAGTACAGCAGTTGGCACCAGTTTGCTGGGAGCAGCTCTGCTCCAAGCAGGGGTAGGAAACAGTCAGGATTGGAGACAGAAGCTGAGAGCCAAGGACTTTGCTGTTTGCAGAGCTGCATCTGTCATGAAACAGATTGTGCTGTCTCACATGCACTGTGATGCAAAGCACCTGTGTGCTAAACAACTTTGGAAGAAAAATTTAATGCTGCAAATGGTGGAGTGACACTGTGAAAGCCATACAAAACAGACTCTACTGTTTACAACAATTTTTGAAGCATCCGGTCTTTAAGTTTGTTAAGTCTTATCCTCGTTTTGGCAGTTCTATACAATGAGTTCAGAGGTTGCTATCATGCCTTTGTACTGAGGCAGCTGTTATAAAGAATTAACAGGAAACAGAAGCTAATGAGAGAGGGAGGAGGAATCTGATCTTCATTGTTTTGCTACTGAATCTGATCTTGACGGTTACATTATCCATAATGTAACACCATGAAAAATTTGCTCCTTTAGTTTGTGACTTAGTTTCCAAACTTGCTAGATGAACAGACAGAGAATGGCAGTAGCATCCACTTGTACTGCTATGGTATGAGATTGACACCTGTGTGATGTGTGCCAAAATCCCTGGACTGTGGGAGTTTCCTGAATGTTCATCTCTTCCAATCTTAGTTTAGACACCAAATGTATTATTACTGAATACTTGGAAAATAATTGCTCCAGATTTGCTTCCTAGGTGATTCTTTTTGTCTTTCAGATGACCTCCTCCATTTTAACCTTGCAGTTTCTTTTAATCTCTTTGCTGTATGGTGTAATGGAGGAGATGACAGGACAAGGGCAGGTCTGCCCTCCCCTGAGTGCATGCTGGAATTAGAGTAACAATCCAGAAGGTGACACAAACTCATTTGCTTTCTTTGTCTCCTGTATGCTTGCTCCAGTCCTAGCGAGGTTCGAGATCTTTGGGTCCGGCTACGAAAGGAGCGTCCAGAGCTCTTAGCCAATTTTGAGGAGTTTCTGCTGCGTGTTTCATCATACATCAGGGAGGTGAATCATGAAAAGGAGTCTATGGAGCAGGCATTGAAGCGGTAAGGAGAACATCATTGCTATTTACTGTCTGGAAACAGCTGATATTTGGATTAAATTGCAAGTGTTATATTCTGCCTCAAGTGTCAGGAGAGGCTGGACATTGAGATTTTTCTTGCTGTAATGAAATGACTGTTTATCTTGACTTGATTGTCAGAGGTTTGTTTTGCAGCAGCACACACCCATAACATTTGATCTGGTGAAAAAACCAACTGAAGTAACTTTCTGGCAATGCCACACAGCTCTCTCCGTAGGACTCTCTTTGCACCCTTCTCTCCTCTTTTCTTTCTGCATTCTCTTTCTCTCTTGTGATATGTGTGCACCTTTCCTTTCATAGAAAGGAGACGGACCATGACCGGGAAGTCAGGTGCCTTTATGAAGAAATGGAGCAACAGATCAAAGCAGAAAGGGAGAGGCTAATCTGCCAGGTACCTCATCTCTTTTGGCTGAAGTCAAACTTTCTGTGGTCTGAAGCAGGGAGGGTGGCTCATCTGGTTAAGGAACAGCTCTTAACTGTGCTGGGTGTTGTGTGCATAGCTGTGTGTCTTCATCTTTGCAGGAAGCACTGAGACACAACAGGAGTAACCTGCTCCAAAAGGAACTGCGCAGCAAAGAGCAAGAGCTGGAGAAAATCCTCTATCGTCAAAAGAAGGTAACAGAGCCCAAAGCCTTTCTAAAGTGTGCCTTCTTCTACTGTATTTCTATAAAGACCTTTTCTGGCTGGGAGTGGTTTTCAACTGCTGACAGTACTAGCCAGCCTAATTTTGCCCGTCTCTGAAGGTGTTGAAGTGGGTTAGTTTGTCTGCAACGGTACTGTCCTCCTGTGAACATCTTGGTCCTCGTTTTTTCATCTGCTTTGGTTTCTCTTGTACAATAACTTAATTTGACAAGGAAAATGAGGTAAAGATTTGGAAATTGTGAGTTTGGTGCCTTTTGTGGTGTGTAGGAAAGCTGTGTATAGATATGCAAGAGCCAAATAGTTTTTTTCTAGCTGCTGCAAAATAACCCAGAGGGAACAGTTCCCTGAAGCTCTGAGCGGCATGTACTGTATACTTGTATTTCAGTACCTAATGACATATTGATTAACCAATCAATGAAAAGATCATAGCAGAAATTTTCCATTGGCTTGTCGGTCCCTGGCATGCACATTTGTACATGGTGGTCCATTTTGGATGTCTTTCCCTTCTTCTCTGGAAAACTGAAATGTGACTGCTGCAGAAATAAATCATGGGAGTTACCTGGAAGGTTCTGGTAACTGGAGATATCCAAATTGGATAGCTAGCTGCAATGAGGATGAAGCGTAAGTTCTCTGAACTCAACAGCTCATTGTGCAGCAGCTGGAAAAGCCAATAAAACTTCAGATGCCATGAGGAATGGTAATGAGAATAAGATAGAGGGTGTCGTTTTCTCAGTTGGTTTGCACAGTTATGGTCTCCTCTAACTCCAGTGTGAGAAATAAAGGTACAGATTGCTGTTATAATTAAGGAAATAGTGCATTTGCCTCAGGAAGAGAAACTAGGAAAGCCTAACCCTAATTTTGGAGTGGAGGAGACTGAGGGAAGTTATAACAGAGCTTTACAGGTTTGGGATGGTTGTGAGTCCGTCTGGAGTTGTTATTCCTCAAATCCTGCGACAACACAGATGAAGGACACTCAACAAGACAAGTAGAAGGCTGATCTCAAAGACTGTACTTCTGTGGATTAATGAACTAGAGATTTTGCCACAGGAGGTTGTGAATCAGCACTTCAAAAACAGGTTGGACAAACTAATGGACAGCAAGCTCATAAACATATTGAAAGGGGGAAAAGTCAGGGATGTAGATCTATCATCTCTAGTCCAAGAACTATTGGTGCTGGGGGTGTAGACCATAGTGGCTATCTAGGCATGCTCTTCCTAATTAGCATCTCTCCTTGCTGTGGGTCAGGACAGTGTATGAGACTGTATGGACACTCTTACTCATCTGAGCTTTTCTGCTGTCTTTATCTTGGACGTTTGTACCAAGTTGCACGGGCAACTGGGTCCCTCTTGTGGTGGTAGTCGAGTATTGTGATTGTGCTACTCTGCAGTATCAGTGTACAGACAACATAAAACCAGAGTTCTTTGAGATTTTGAGAATTCTCGGGGAGGGACACATGCTTTATTTAAATCCCATCCTCTAGCTTATTGAAAGATCCAGAGGCTGTGGGCTGGTGTTGCTGTTTCTTATTCTGAATTTGACTGCTCAGCATATGTGGTTGTGCTAAAATTTTTCATGATGTCCACAGGACTGGAACTCTCGAGTCAAAGCTGAGCATGACATGTACTTGTAGTTGTAGTGGGAAGAGATGTAGGGTTTGTGTTTCAAGGAACCTGAGAAAGGTGAGCTCTATTCGTGACTTGTACACGTGTTTTTGCAGAGAGCAGGGCAGGAAAGAGAAAAGCACATCTTGTGTCACAGCATGTTTCTTTTACTTTCCCTTTGAGAGTCTACTTGAAGGAGCAGAAAAGGCATGCTTAAAGCATACTTGGCTTTCACAGGGGTACCTGCCCCTTGGTGAGATCTTTTCTCCCTGTGCCCTTCCCTAACATTCTCTCTGTGCACTTAAGAAGTTGTCACACATGGTATTTAAAGGTCTGAAGACACTTGTATATGTAGAACTTCTGGGAACAAACAGAACATTCAGCTCAAGTGACTGTGACTGTGGAAACTGAGTTCAGATTGTGTGTATTGCCATTTCTTTGTAGCACCAAATTCAGCAGAGGTCCTTGGTCAGCAAATGTGGTTGACTGGATATTGAAATATCAGTATGATCCTTCCAGTGACGCCCTACTTGTCTGAGACAAGTGAATTTGACTGATGCATCTGTCTTTGTCTCTTTCCCAGCCTACACCAGACATTTGCAAATGATCACATTGCTAGCTGAGTACAGGGAGCAGACTTCGAACTTTTGAAGTTAGGCCTGTTATTTGTGCTGGTGTCTTGTTTAAATGCTGCTGGGGAACAGCAGCTCCCCACAACCCCTCTAGCCCGAAGTTCTGTCTCCAACACGAGTGAAGATCACCAGGTCACTTAATTTTCTGTATATGGCTAATGTGACATACCCCAACACCTTGATGCATCCCTTTTTCAGCTGCCATGGGCTCAGGAAGTCCCTAAACCTGAGGATGCATTTTAACATCTGTGCTTAATAACTCCCAACAGACATAGCCCTGCTTCCACCCAAATTTTTCCTGTCCTCCTATGACCTTCGTTTGCACTCAAATTTCTACACTGCCTGAAGTACTTCCTCAGCCTGACTAACAGCATTGCTTGCTCCTTGGTGCTAGCAGAGATGAGAAATAATTGCTTCCAGTTCACCTTCTTGACACCTTTGGTGGTCTTGTAGGCCTAAGCTGTGTTTTCCTCCCTTCTTTCAGCCTGTTTTTATAGTCATGATTGTAGCTCAGAACCCTTTCTCTCTCTATTTAACTCCTCGTCTCCCTTTGCAGCTGGAACATCAGCTACAGTCTCTGAACTCAGAGCAGCTGGAGACCCGTGTGCAGAATGAAAGGCTCCGGCACCTGAATGAAAACCTACTGGAGGAGCTGGAGAAAAGCAAATGGGAGCTAGAGGCTGTCAAGGGACAACTGCAGAAGCTGCAGAAAGAGGCCCAAAACGAGCAAGAGCAGAAGGACAGGTGGGAATGGAAAGGGAAGCAGCTGTGTGGGCTGTCAGAGCAGGAACCCAGGCAGAGAAGGAAAGATGTGCAAGTAGTTAAAGAATAAAATTCTCTAATTAGAAGCTGTGGTCTTATCAGACAACTGCCTTGAGAAAGGAAGTAACTTCTTGAGAAAGAGAACATTGCAGTGGTGTTGTTGGTATAAAAAGGCAGTGTTACTGCTACCTCTCACCTGCCTGTAGTGAGAAATGAGTATGTTCATTGATAATTGGCTTTAAAATTACTGTAAAAATTACAGATGTTCCTCATCCTAGAGAGTTCTCCTCCTTCTAATTTCCAGTTCATCATTGTAAAGTTCCTACAAATTCTATGCTAATCACTTGTGTTCCTGTTTATGAGCTTAATCTAGTAATACATTGCTGCAACATGGGGGTGTTTCAGTTCCAGATGACAGTGAGCATCCTTCCCATCTCTAGCAGCTGATGAAACTGATATGTAGAAGTGGAAAGTGGATTGTCTGCCCTCATGCCAGAGGAGAGCAGGATAGCTGGAGTAAAACTCAGGCATCCCAGCTCCCATGGCAGTGCTCCTTCCTCTGAGTCCTCCTGACTCCTCCTTCAGCTTTGTGAATATTGTGGGTGTTCCTGAGAAAGGGATCCTTGTGTTTTGTCTCCCATTGATTTATTTCCTCTTCACCTAGGGATGTGTTCAGAGTCTCCAAAAACATGCAGAAAGAGAAACAAAGTCTCCTTCGGCAGCTGGAGCTCCTCAGGTAGGAACAGGACTGGGGCAGATGTCAAACCCTTGGGCACCTAAGGGACAGACTTGGACCAGATCCTGCTTCTTGCTGGAAACCATCTGAATGGCCAACGTGGTCAATGGTCAGTTTGGGGGTAGAAGAGGAGAGTTGGCCTTTCTAGTGAAGCTCATTCACTAGAAGCAGTGCTGAAGTCTCAGTGCTGTGGGAGTGCATTTAAGCAGCACTCACACACTTCTTATTTTTCTAGGCCCAGATAGAGTTTTGCGATTTGGTCAGCTCCAGCGGGGTACAGGCTCTGCAATTTTACTGAATAATTCCTCCAGGGGAGGAATTTAGTCTTCCCTGCTTCCTGTTAACTGAACTGGGATATGTGGAAATCTCAACATAACCAACATTACCGAATATCTTCATTTGTGCCCCTAGCTGCCTTTCCATCTAGCTTTCAAATGTTGGTCTTTATCCCATTTTCATTGAGGGCTTCGTTTTTTCTCTCCTTTGTCTTTCTTTGGAGCAGAGAGATGAACAAGAAACTTCGAGACGAGCGTGACACTTTAGAAGCCAAGAAGCCGGTTAGTCTAAGAAAGAAAATCCTAATTCCCAACCACCCTCCTTTCATCTGCTGCTGTTGCTGTCACCACTTGGGGGCCTCTCACATCCACGGGGGACAATGACCTGACCTCACAAGGCCTGGTGTGGTGCTTAAAACAGACTTTGTGGCACCCCTCTGTCCGTGCCCAGAGACAAGCTCTGCTGGTTGTTCTTGCCAGCTGCCTGGCTGTAACCTAAGGCGTGTTAATTTGGGACTGTAAATGCAGCTGTGTGAAGGGCTGCAGTGGATGCTGCCTGCTGCACGTGCTGGGCTTGTGCTCTTTAGCCAGTATTGGGTGCCTGCAAGGCAGGGAGCAAAGCTGCACAAGTCCTGGCAACTCGCTGGTGAGAAAGATGAATTCCCAGATGTGCTGTCAGCTGAGTCAGGGTGGCGGGACATGGGAGAGTTTGAGAGTTTCTCTGACCTCTTGAGCTTGTAGAAGATGTTTTCAGATATTCCCTGGGGGCAGCTCCCCATTCCTGCAGGGAGGGTGTAGCAGTGAAGCATGGTTCAGAGGGCTAGGGGAAAGCAGTGGGCCCCTGTACAGTAAGGGCCCTGGGGAACATCCAGGACAGTCAGTATCATTTTTGGCCTTTCCTAGCTTCCAAGGCAAGTACGGATATGTGATTTTTTTTTTTTTTTCAGCTCTTATTATTTTTTCACGAAAAAGTCTTTTTGTTCACAAAAGTCACTGTTAAGACTGCTCTGTACCTATCTTGGACACATCCCTGCTACCACATTCCTTTCCTGGCTCTGCCATCATGCTCCTCTTGCAGATCTGGAATTAGCTGTCCTGCAGTGGTGACAGACAGCAGTAGGCTGGGACAGACCTTCTAGCTGGTTTGTAAAGGAACATAAAAGGAAGTGCAGGGAAGGTGCCCAGAAAGGAGACAAAATACCCTACAGAGGAGAACCTACTGGAGAGAGGCAGGAATTCATCTTCAAGCAGAGAAGTGACTGTAGGAAGTAGCTTCTGTAACTGTTATGGATAAAGATGACGGATGTGTGCATGTGTGCTTGTGTGGCTGTGTTTCTGAAAACAGAATGATGTTTTTTTTTCTTTTTTGAACCTGCTGTGTGTGTGTGTTTGTGCATGCACGTGTGCTAGAGCTTCCTGTCACTCTCTAACAGAGCCCAGTGCAAGCAGGCAGAGAAAATGGTGCATTCTCCTCTTTCCATGTGCATCATTCAGCATTTGGGTTCCTTTTGGATGGGTGGGTGCCCCATGGAGACCATGTTTCAGGTATGTGCCTCTGTGTGCAAAGTTTGTCTGCTTCTCCTCTCTTCTCTTTTTCCCCACTAGAACCCACTCATGGCTGCTCTGAAACATCTGCTGCAGGTGGACTTATGAGAGGGCCTTGCAGAGAGCCATAGTATAGAGGAGCCACTTTCTCCCTTCTCTTTCCTGTGCTGGCAGTAGGGATCAAGCAGCAGGTTGAGCTCCTGCGACCACCTTTGCTGATCTGACAGCATAATGTTGGGCAGACAAGGCCTGCACTGGAATAAGTTTTTTTTCCTTTGTCAGCTAGGACATCTCGTTGGCTGTTCTTATTTCAGTCATTAGGAAAGCTACTGTTGCCATGTATCTGCAGAAGATCTGCTGTTCATACTGTCCTGCCATAGGAGGGGGAGGAAATAGCAATCCTTCCTACAGCAGCAAAGAGGAGAGTCCAGCCTTCTGCTGTGTATCCCTAGTGGGTAACATGATGTGTGGCAGACAGTATCAGCGCTTTCACAAGCTAAAAGGAAACCTAAGGCCTAAGTATCCTCTGTTAATGTTGGGAAAGGTTGTGTTATTTCTGTGAAATGAAGTTGTGACAAACAGTGATTCTTTCATAGCAAAGACTGAAATGGTTGGAAGGAGGAGTTGGATTGCACGTGGCTGACAGCAAGCCACCTGCTGCTCCTTTGCACTTCTCAGTGCACAGCTCAATGCCTTGCTCTTCGTAAGAGCTTCTGCCCTTGCCTAGGTGGGCAGACCTGGCCTCATGGCATGGGGCACACCTTTGCCCTGGTGGCTCGGTCACACATAGCAACATGTGGCTATTTCTGCCTGCATGCAAACTGCTTTGAGGTGTTCCATTTTGCACCCATCTGGCTGTGGAGTTATCCTTGTGTGCTGCAGTTTGATAGAGGTCTTGTCCTGTATGAGCAAATCTCATGTCTGCTCATTGTGAAGAATGTTTGGGAACTTTGATTACACTGAACATGTATTTGTATTTCACTGATAAACCAGAAGATGCTTGTATTTTCTGTCCCATCCAAAATGCTTGCATACATGCTGTTCTTGCCGTGGAATTCTTGTCATCATATGTTGTACAGCTGCAATGTGATGTCTGTCCCTATACCATCGCTATGAAAAGTCAAACGTTCCATAAACCTGGCAGGCCAATAAAGCATGGCAGAACCAATGGCAAAATGCACCCCGTTGTTTCTCCTTTATTCCCAGGTATGTACCCTGCAGGCTGCTTCCTCTCTCAGTAGGTGGCGCAGTAGCAGATTGCCTGGGAGTCCATTTGCTCCATAGGTGGTCTGAAGGTTGTGGCTGCTGAACATCTAGTGGGCTGTAACGTTTCCTTGTTTCTGTGAGTCTAGAGTACCTTTTGAGGGAATGCTGGTCTCAGCACAAACCCTGAAAGCGTCTTCTCCCATCTCTGCTAGAGAACCATTGGTTGGCTGGTCCATATGTAGTCCTGATACTGATGTTGACCAAAGGTCACTATGGACTTGGGGTTCTTTTGCTTTGGAAGATTTGTGGTCTGCAGTTGTGAGCCTCCTACAGCATCTCAGCACCGTGTACATCCAGCAAGGTTACATGCTTGTTGTCTGTATGATGTTTGAGGTGTGTGGCTTTTCCAGCTGGTTTTAAATTGATTCCTTTTCCCGTGTTCTAGAAATGAAATTGCTGAACAAGGGCTCTGTGGGCTAAATTTTTTCTGTGGCTGAAGCTTTACTTAAATACCAGCTTAATATGTAATATTTTTTTTCCTTTAAGCTCCCAGTTGATTGAGGCCCTCTGTGGAGTCCAGAGTATCTCTTCTTGATGGATTGCGTTGTGTAAAGCTGTTGTGGGAGTTCTGATCCACAGAGCATCTTCTTAATTTTCTGTCTTTTGAAAGGAAACTGGGGTTATTTAAGAAATAGTCTTCATAGTCCTCCCCTGGGCTGTGAGCAGCATGAAGGCAGGCCTGTCAGGAGCTGCCTGAAGCTGTTTGGTAGGCTCAGAACTGCTGCTGGAGGCAGGCCTGAAAGGCTGGACTCCTCATTTTTCCCCCTTTACTCCTAGAAATAACTTGTTGTGTGGACATGTCAGAAATCTTTGGAATCCCAGAGTGAGTACATCTCCCTTCTCCCAGTGCTGGATAGTGGGCACCTTGCCACACTGTCTTTTACTTTGCATTTCTGGGGAGCAGGAGCAGTTAACCAGCTTGTATGTGAGAGAGGGGACTAGGCTTTGGCGTGGATTTAGGAGAGCTAGTGGGTCAGCTGCCACTCTGCCACAGGCTTTTCTGTATGGTCTCAGCAAATTTGTCATCTTTGGTGCTGAGGATGACAAAGCTGCTGTATCTAGAGGAGCAGTGTTGTGAGGGAGTTGTTGCTTCTTATCCTTCTCTGGGAAGCTGGTGAGCGCTGGCTGGAGGAAGCGTGGGGAGGTAAGTAGGAGGAAGGCATGGGGGAGGATGTACGTATAAAACAGAGCCTGTACATTGCCTGTTGCAGAACAGTCTCCTTTCTTCCCTTTGGTGTATGTGCAGCTATGGGTGAGTACCAGAAGAGGAGAGATTCACTCTGTCTCACATAACATCATCATCATAAAAAAACAAGTAGGGAAAGAGTATCAGCTGTGTATCACAGTAGCAAATAAGCCACAGAAATAAAAGCTCTGGCTGACAGAGGAAGGCTACAGTTTGGGTCACTGGCATTACTGAAGGGCTTTGTTGCAAATGGGAAAGCAGTGTCAGCCGTGTTTTCTTGTATCAGCTAAATGAGCTGAACTGAGAAGAGCAAATCCTGTGCTTGCCTCTGTTTGAGCCTTGCTTGTGGGGCTCCAGCCCTGTGCTCTCAATGCAAGTTGAACTGGGGCTGGCCAGATTCCTGGGCTGTATTGACATTCTTTAACCCTTCTCTTTTCAACTTCCAGGCACCTCAGAGCAAAAAGCCCCTCTTGAAGAAAGGGTCAGTGCTAGGCAATTACCTGCTGGACGACAAGCCGGCCAAACGGTCAGATGGGCATCTGTGTTGTGTCCGTGGTGTCATTCTGTGCCCGCTGGAACACTGTCAGTCAAACTGTGTCCCTTGTCTGGTTCCATGCCTCAGTGCTATCTGTCTGTCTGTGGGAACATGGGGGACATAAAGCTCGACTCTTGGCACGAGGTGGTGTGGGCTCAGCATGAAACTAAGGATACTGCTTTTGGTGAACTTTCCTGTGGTGCTGGCCCCAATCTAGAAATGTCTGTGGGACAGGAGGCAAGCAGGCTGCCTCTGAGCCAGGCAGTTCTGTTAAAATGCCTGGATCATCTCCCGAGTGTGCTGTTCCTCCTCAGGCAGAAACCCTGTCTGTTGGTGCCTGGTGCCAGACCTTGTGTCCCTGGGGCATGGGAGAGGGCAGGACTTGCACAAGGCTGGTGTTCTCTCAGCAGCTGAAAGCCCCGAGGAGAAGGCCCAGCTCCAGGTGGCTCCATCCTGCCCATCTGCCTCCATACCTCTGCAAATGCTCACCTGACACACCAGGCCTTCTGGCCAGCCAGGATAGACAACCTTGTCTGTATGGCCTATGCCTTTTTTTGCCACTCTATGTGGAGACAGTGTGGTGTTTTCAACAGCCACCTATGCACGCTTGCCTCAGCTGTGCTGGCATTAAGCATTGGCCCTTGTGAACTATGTGCCATGCATGCCTGTATTGGCCAAAAGCCTGGTTCCTCACAGAGGCCAGCTACTGACTAGCTATCTCTTGCAAAGATGCTACTAGTGGCTGTTGGCGCAAACCAAATAGAAAGGCTTAGTAAGTATTTGTTGATTCTCTCTCTGTCTCAGTGCTGTCATACCACATTGCTTGAGACACATGAATAAGCTGCATTAGAGATGGGATCACTTCAGAAAGTCTTGTGTTTGTATCGCCCTTTTTTTTGTTCTCTTCCCTAAAGAGGCTTTTGAGGTTCAGCCCCTTGTTGCAACTAATTCTGCTGGCCCTGGGAGATGGGGACTGATCCCCAGAGCCTGAGCCCAGGAGGATGTGTCTGTCTGTGCTGCATGGGGAGAGGTCCCAGCTGCCCAGCTCTGGCCTGGCATGTGGGGCAGGGGCAGGGAGGATGGCCAGGGATGTGAACACCATCTAACAGAAAAAGTGCAGACTTGGCAGCAGGTGAATCTCGCAGCCTTGGTGAGGTGAAGCCAACGGAGAGTTGTTGCCTTGACTCCTGCACTAATAGCAAGGGAAAAAAACTGTATAGAGAGGTGGGATGTGCTGCCTCTGTGCAGACAAACTGCAGTAAGCCTTTGGTCTCTCCTTCCAAATGGAATCTGGTGGCCAGCAAACGTGTTGAAGGTCTCTGACGGATAAAGACTTTGAGTTGTGAGTTTTCTCACTCTCTTCTAGTTCTTTAACCACAGAAGGCCAAGGCAGACCAAAGACAATTCCTTGCTTGTTGGCAATGATTGCAGTTGAATTTGCTATTCTAGCTGTCTTTTGAAGTCTGCTCCTCCACTTACCGTGTACAGCAGCCTTGTTTGTGTAGTCTGCTCCAGCACCCTGAGCTCGCTGCAGTTTGTACACCTGTGGCAGTCAAGACCGTCAGCAGAGGGCAGTAACATGCATGCTTGCTGCATGTGGCGTCCTAAGGGTAATCAGACAGCCCTCACTCTCCTTCCTGCAGCCAAAACCTTTTTCACTAACCTGCAAACCTTTGTTATTTATTTTAGCATTGTATTTTAAAAATTTTTTTTAATTATTATTTTTTTTCTGTTGCCACCTTTGTATACTTTGCCTCATTTTTCAGTACTGGGAAAAGTGGATTGCAAAGAATCCTTGAAAAATCCAAAAGATGGGAAATTTCTGTTAAAATGAATGAAATGCATGCCAGCACATGAGCACAGCATAGCTCCAGGGAGCTTTTTTCTCCCAGGGGTGTTGTTGATACGTTAGTCACAGGGAGCAAGTGCATGAGGTAACATTCCTGCAAGTGTTGCGTATGAACTAATTGAATCATGCTGGGTGTTTTGGGAATTTGCAACCCCCTCCTTCTTTTCCTCTGCTTCCAAACCCCACTGTGGTGCCTGTGGGCTTCAATACAGACAACTGGCCTCTGATGGTGGACAACATGTCACCTTCCCAATGGATATGGCAATGGAAGAACCCAACAGGAAGAATTGCAAATACTTGTCAGGCAACGGGATGTGGTTGAAGATGGGAGAAGGAGGCAGCACGAACTTTGGAGAGAAGAACAGAGACCAAGAAAAGTGGTCAGTGGGAGCAGATGCTGAGAGGCTGAAGATGGCTTTGAAGAGTGACGCTGACTGTAGAAAAAATGCAGATGGGTTGGATGATGCTCCATTATCTCCTAGAGGACAGCCAGTTGGCATTGAAAGCAGGGTGAGTCTGAGTACTTACTGTACAGCCTCAAACACCTGCTAGCGGGGACTTTTCCCACGTAACTGCAACTCCATAGATTTGTAGTACATTTCATATTTTTTTGTGATGTAATACCTAAATCAAACCACAGTCTGTGGCTGGACTTTTATAAACTGCATCTCTTTCTTCCACTGTAGCTCCAGGTGCCGGAACCTGCCAGTTGTTCCCCCGATCGTATCTTCAAAGTTGTGTTTGTGGGGAACTCTGGTGTTGGTAAGAGTTCCTTCATCCATCGCTTCTGCTATGACAGGTTCTTGGCTGATCTCAACGCAACTATCGGTAAGAAATAGGGTTCCAAACTAATCTGACTGAGAAGAATGAGGAAGTTGGTCTGGAAGGGGTTGTTTTAGTTTTCTGTCACTTTAGCCCAGACATTTTCTAGCTCTTAACAACCCGAATGAAGGTTGAAGAGGTGATCCTCCCCTTCTACTTGACCCTAGTGAGACCACATTTGGAGCACTGTGTCCAGTTCTGGGCTCCCCAGTTCAAAAAAGACAGGGATTTCCTAGAAGGAGTCCAGTGGAGGGCCACAAAGATGATAAAGGGCCTGGAGCATCTCCCTTATGAGGGAAGGCTGAGTAACCTGGGTCAGTTCAGCCTGGAGAAAAGAAGATTGATGGGGGATCTGATAAATGTCTATAACTGTCTGATAGGAGGTGGGAGACAAATGAGTCCAGGCTCTTCTCAGTGGTGCATAGCAATAGGACAAGGAGTAATGGCCTAAAACTTGAACAAAGGAAGTTTCATGCAAACATGCAGAAGAACTTCTTCATAGTAAGGGTGACAGAGCACTGGAACAACCAGTTGCCCAGAGAGGTTGTAGAGTCTCCTAAGGAAATATTCAAGGCCTGTCTGTTTGCTATCTGTGTGATCTATTGTAGGATACCTACTTTAGCAGAAGGTTGGACTTGATGATCTCTTGAGGTCCCTTCCAATCCCTGCAGTTCTGTTAAGGGGGTGCCTCTTTCAGCTTTGAGTCAATCTGGCAGTTTCCCTGCACTAGTGTTGATCTTGTTCTTGTTACCTCCCTGACAGGTATTGATTACCAGGTGAAGAGTCTGATGGTGGACAACACTCAAGTTGCTTTACAGCTGTGGGATACAGCTGGACAAGAAAGGTAAACAATTATGTGAGGATTTCCTGCTGCTAGGCTCAGTGCAAAAAAGAGAAGGACAGGGCAGGGAGTGCATGCACCTGGATATATCTCTGCTCATAGACTCATGGAAGTGATAATTCTTGGCAGAGGGGCAATGTAATTTTTGGTGATGGCTCCTCTAGTTTCAAAAACATGGGCCATCACAAGATGTTGTCATCAGCACTGTTGGAGAAGATCAGAGTAGCAGAGGACACACTTAACATTCATCTACAGTAGTACTAGAAATGAAGGCTTACCACAACCTCATGTAATTTATACTTCATTTAGAATTTACTTTGATACTTAGGTTCAGAGGCATTTTCAAGGAGGTTGTTAACCAGACCCTGGCAAAAATAAGTATAAGATATTTAATGCTAAATATGGTATGGGACCAAGCCTTGAGGAGGCAGCTGAAGTCATGGAAATATTAAAATCCTGCACTGTGCCAAGAAAGTAGGGACGCTGCCTGCCTCAGCCAGCTAGATCATACAGACTTTTGGGAAATGCACAAAGTAGGGTTTTCTACTGCAAGGCAAACTCTTCCAAACTCCAAGTTCACGCTAAAGAAATCATGATTTCTGTTTCAAAAGACTATTCTTGTTGTGTTTTTAGCGCTGTAGCCAATCAGGAAGCTTTCATGACATTAAATGAAACACTTCTTTGAGACTAGACTGCATTAGAGGCCAAACTCACTATATTTATCTCTGCAGAAGGACAGTATGCTTCTGAAGTACTAGCAGGTCTTAGATGTGTACTTGGAAGAAAGAACTTGGCTCAGTGCTGCTACTGAGTAGGAAGAAACCAAAACTTTTCTTACTTCTAGAGAGATTTAAATTACTTCTAACTGGATGTGTACAACTGAATATCCTATATGAGATAGAGGAGCTTCTTGTGCAGGGGAGAATTCCTTAGTGATTCCCCTGAGTCTGGTTCATGCTATATTTGACATTCTTTTCTGGAGCATCTGGCATGTCCTGTATTTCCAGAGGTGCATCTTGACTGCCAAAGATACAGTCTGTACTTTCTCAGTTGGAGTAGCTGCCAGAATGGCATGCTCTGTGTGTAGTGAGACAGTACAGGCTTCAGACAATCAGCTGAAGAGTTCAGGAGGGTCACTACTAACCGCAGGTTTTCTTGGCTCTTAATAGGAGAGCTTGTTAGCTTATGCAGGGTGGAAATTCACAGCTGTCTAGTGAGATCTTAGTACTGATGCTGCATTTATTTCCATCAGTTTGCAGGCAATCTGACAACATGGCCTTATGACAAACTGCATAGTGGTTTTAAGCATTTTTTTGTTTGTTTTAAATTGGAATTTATTCCCTAAATACAAGTCTGTGGTTCTAGCAGGAATCCACGGGACAATGTAGATGTCTGATGGGAGTTTCACCTGGAAACTGTTTCTAACATCTGAATTTATGGATGACAGAATTGCTTTATAGATTTAAAATTGGGAATGGACTGTATTGATGCTGAGATCTTAATTGCAGTTTTACCAGCACAGGGGCAGACATTATGCACCTAGTTTATTCTATGCTACAGCTTAATCTGCAGATTCTTCCAGACTGTAGAAAAAAGTTCATGTTTTTTTCCATCCATTTCCTTTTTTACAGGCATTACCTTTTTCTACCTCACCTAAACAGGCTATTCAGTGCTTCTTTCCTCCTGACTTAGAAAGGTCCTGCTTTCTCAGCACCATGTATTTGGAAACACTCCTTACTCATGGCTGCCTGGCCTGCTGCACAGATGGGCTCTGAAAAGCCCAGGGTTTTAACTGAATTGTCACCAGTCTGTACGCCAGCTCCAAGGGATGCATCTCATGCACAGGAGCTGCCAGGCCTTGCAGGGAGCACAAGACACCAGATGATCATGTTCCGTTTCATGTCATTACACCGTCGTGGTTCTGAGAGTGCCTTTGGTTTTGTTGGGGCTCAGGTTCCGGAGTATCACCAAGCAGTATTTCCGGAAGGCAGATGGGATTCTGGTGATGTACGACATTACGGCCGAGTGCTCCTTCATGGCAGTGCGCAACTGGATGAGCAGCGTCCAGGTGAGAGTGGGACATCATCTTTCTATTGCTGGCAGAGCTGCCTGTGCCTTGCTCTGGTCTTGCTCCAATGGTCTGTCTGGGAGCAAAGTTCCTGGAGGCCTCGGGAGGTCCTTGTGCGGATGGACGCACAAAGCAGATGTTACAGGTACTGCCTGTGGTAGTGTGTATGGAAGCAGGGGTTTGTTGAGGGTATGATGGCAGCCCATAAAATGAGGAGGGATGTTTCTATAGCAGAAAGTAGTGGAACCTGCTAAAACAGTGGTATGTGGAAGTAGCTGGTATGTGTTGGCAGCATCTCCAAACAGCAGTTGTTGCACCTATGCTCAAGTGAGGAAATCTCCTGGTCTATCTAGTCTGTGTGCAGGGAAGATATTTGGCCCTGGTACATCTAGGCTCAGTTCTGCAGCATGTACAACACTTCACACAATCACATCCTGACTCCTCCTGAATTTTCTAGATGACGCTCTAGAAATAACTTATACTGGAAATAGCTTGTTTTTTTCTTCATTTGCTGTAACTTCAGCAGTTGATCTTTGTCTGTTTGTTTGTTTTCCTTTGTTGACTATCAATATTACTGTAATTTCCCCTCCTTTTTTATTTCCAAATTCTAAACAAAAAACATTCTTCTGTGGCTTGTGTCTGAGACTAAAATACCTCTGTATCATTTAAATACTTTGTGTACAGGTGGCTCAGAATTGTAGGGAAAGTGTCAAGAATGGTTTTGCTTGAGATCGTGTTGAGTGTCAAAAAGCACTCAATAATAAGCATAGGTTAGAGGTTTCTAGTGCTGTAAATTTCACAGGCCTGCTGGGCAAGGAAAAAAAGCTTATCTGTTTCACTAGACTTTAAAAGATCAAAGGTTAAGATTTTTCAAAACTAGCCTCTGGAAATCAGGCTCCTTTCAGGAGGGTTAAACTGAGCACACAAAAAAACAAAGCACCCCCAAATCTGTAACTTTAATAATCTCTTGTTTTCTTTCTCTCACCTTAGAATTTCTTTTGCTTTAAAACCTCAGCTGTTCTGGTACTGTAAGTCCTCCAGAACAGTCAGATTTGGAGATAACTTAAAGCCTTATACTGCAGTCTTACTGTGATGATGCTCTAGAGGAACACGGGGTAGTTTCAGCTAAGATAATGGGCTCCAGGAGTTGCCTAAGAATGGCAGGTAGTACAGAGTCCCTATGTCAGCACTGAAAGCTGCTTAGCCACTTATAGTGCTTTTCAGAAAGTGATGGTTGAGTTTAGGATAGCACATCAGATGAATAGTATCACATACACACCAAAAAAGTTTTAACTGAAGAAGTCCTACGTAGTCTTAAATGTAGTTTGTCCCATTAAACTGTTGGACTTTTGATTTCTTATTTCACAGAGAAGAAGTTCTTCCTTGCCTTTCCTCTCTCAGCATCCCAGCTGTACACACCAACTATTTGAAATATATCCCCATGGTTTAAGCTTCCTTCCACAAATCCCTGGGACTGCTTGAGGAATGGCCCTTTAGTGAGCTTAAAAGGCATATTTTGGCAGCTCCTTCAGGGACCCTAATCCTGCTGCCACTGAAGTCAGTGGTAGTGCTTTTGTTTTGTGTGCTCCAAGGACCTGTTCCAAGATATTTCTGTCCCTCAGCTGAGTCTCTAGAGTGTTTTGCTCTGTTTCTTTTGCAGGAGGGCATTGAGGATGGAGCTGTGGTTTTTCTGCTTGGAAATAAAATGGATACAACAGGGAGAGAGACTCGGAGTGTACCCAAGGTGGAAGGGGAAAGGCTGGCGAAGGTGTGTCTCTGTGCTCTCCTGCTCCACTTGTTCTACAGCCTCCCTCCAGCTGTGAGCTGGACTGGTGGAGAGCCCTTCTTGAAGCCATTTCCCAGTATGGTACCTTCTTTCAGCCCTTACTCTGATACAAACATGTACCAATGTTCCTGTGGTACCTGCTCTGCCTCCTCCCTTGCCACCTCTATTTGTGTGCCTGCTGCTACCTTTATCCTCTCATCCCTGGGGGCCCTGTGGGGAAGGGACAAACAGGGTTTCAAAAGTTTTTCCCATCTTTTGGACTTTGCAGTACAAAGGTAAGGCAGTCCACTTATCCCAAAGGGATGGTGTTTCTTCCTAAACACCTTCCACTTGTTACCTTCTGGACACTCTGGGCCTTCAGTAGCTGAAAATGCATCTCATGTTCTGGCAAGGTGGGTACAGCAGTAGCAGCTGCATTGCTGGCCCCATGTGCTGCCAGCAGAGTTTCTGGTGGCAAGGTGGGTCAGTGCCCAGAGGTATGGATGAATGCTGGGGGAAAGTTGGCAGCTGACGTTGGTGCTTGCTGTGTTCTTTGGCAGGAATACAAGGCTGTCTTCTATGAGTGCAGCGCTATGACTGGCTATAACATCATGGAGCCCATGCTGCACATGGCCAGGTTAGTGATGGGAACAGTCATTATTCTGGGGTATTTCCCCAGCTGTAGATCACTGGTGGGCTCTCCTAGGGAATGGGCAAGAAGAAATGTTGTCAGAGGCTGACTTTCTGGTGTGTCAGTAAAAAGTTGTGAAGCAATAGGTTCTTCTCCACTGACTCCAGGGCTCTTCTGTCTTCTGTGGCTAGAGTACCAAGCATAGACTGGATGTCATAACATGCAGATCTTCCTCTGGCAGAGCTGGCTGCTGAAAGATCAAGAGTTTAACTTAAATATTTCATCACAAAACTTTGTGTGATATCCCAAATTTAACTCGGTGTGCAATCCCAAATTTTAAGTTGGCATTTTCAATATGAAATCTACATGCATCTCTAGGGAGTGGTTCATCCATACAGAATTTGATGTTTTGGAAGTAGTATTTTTATTGCTAAGGACGAGGAAGGATAAAACACATTATAAAGCTGAAGGAAGTTTGCACTGAGATTTTTAGTTTTTTCAAAAGAACTAGTGTTTGGGTTTTTTTAAAAGTCTTTGAAGTCTTGTAAGAAAAATATCCTTTCGTTTTCTTTTATCCCTTCCCCTCCTGCTGTATCACCTCTGTTAAGCTCACAGCAGGACTTAGGTGTTTATTAACTGTGATGATTTAAGTAGATAAATCTTGTCTCCTATAGCACATGCTTTCAGCATGTTTTATTACCATACTGCTGCCAGGTGCTGCCCAGAGAAGTGAAGTGAGCAGCCTGAGATTCTACCATCAATGCAGGAGCTTGGAAACAAGTTGCAGGCCACTTGTGTCCAATCTGGTGTTCTGACTACACCATGCTGCCCCCTCTTGTCCATGTTCAGTTCCTTTCTGTTTCCTTTGAAATTCATGCTCATTTTCTGTGCGTGGTTTATCTTGTCCAGCTCCCAGACACAGCCCAATTACTTTTTACAATCCTAAACAGCCCTGGCTGATAGGAGAGCAAAGGCACAGTCAGATGCCACTGCAGGAAGAGCTGAGTAGTTCAGTTTCGTTCTTGATCTGTGCTGCTTGTTCCAGGTTGCTGACAGCACAAGAAGACAGACAGAGGGAGAATGCCCTGCAACTGGAAGATGTCAGGAAGAAAGGGTGCTGCACATAAGAAACATCAGTATGTCAGCAAGAGCCAAGTGTCAGCACCGTTTCATGAAGCTGAAATTCCTTCTGAGCAAGTTGAATCTGATGGTATCATGTCTGCAGAGATTTAGGGAATCTGCATCTTTTCCCCATCTGGGAATTTCAAGATGCTAAATCAGGGCAGAATGTGCATATGATCTGTACTGTTCCCTTTCCCACCTGCATGTCTGGCCCTGGTCATAGGAGGCCTCTGATCTCTCGGGGGAATTTGGCAGGCCTTAGCAAAATGGGTCTTCTATCCAGAGGCATCATTTCCAGGTAAAATGATGAAGTCTTGTTCCTTTAGTTTCTGGCAAAACGGTGGTCTAGCAGCAGAGGGGAGGACATGGTGGGTGATGTGTTAAATTGGTTATTTTAGTGTAAGAAATAAAGAGATGATTTTAAATTTCGGCTAACTCTAGGTAGTGAATCTTTCTCTGTCTAAGAGCAGGATTTTCTTGGTTCTATAACAGCGAAGCCCAGCTGACAGCATGCTGTGGTAGATAGGGAAGCCTTTGCCTGTTCTTCTAAGATCCGGATCAGGCTCTGCACTTGGTGGGAAATCTGGTTTGACTGGCCAACATTGTAGATAACTGATTCCATATGTGGATATAGCATGAACTGCTAAAACCATTCATCCCACTGGCTTTCTTCACTGTTACCCTAATGAACTTTGCCACTCTCCTTGTGCTGTTCACAGAACACAAAGCAGTTACCCTGGGACTCACAGGCGACTGCTGTGCTGGTACGTGCTGCTGTTCCATAACCTGTTGTGGGAGCTGTGCTTATCTATTGGGAGCCATGTAAAACCTGTTCCAAGGCTGAATGCTGCCTGTTTCCTCCCATTCTTTTATTTTTTTCCTGAAAGGTCTTCAGCAGTTAGGAGTGGACATATCCGCAGTACTGAAATGTGTCCAGATCCAACCCCGCTGGTCTGACAGCAGTGCTTGGAAATGTACTTGGGCTGGAAGCACGAGGCGCCTGCCTCAGCTGCAACGGTTACATAGTGGAATTTTTGCTTTCGCAGAGACCTTGTGCAATAACCTCAATTTCCTTATGAAGGGCCTCATCAAGAGAAGGGCTGCACCTATTCCTGTTAGGAAGGAGCTTGTTTTCCACCATGGAGTGGTGCAAAGCAGAATGAGAAGAAATGATGGCTGAGGTAGGAACTGGACCCACAAGCTTATCTCTCAGCTGCCTTGGCTCTGCGTAGCTGCTACTGTGCCTGGGTGTGAAGAGCCTTTCTTCCTCTGTTTTGTAATTCAGTTGTTTTTAAAGCTTTGTGAGTTTCTCTTTGAGCCATTTCTTTACATGTCTTTGAAATCTTGGGCACAACATGTGATACTGCAGCTAGGAAACAGTTCTCCAACCCTCAGCATAGGCAAGGCCTGTATTTATCACCTCCTTCCTCTCATGGGATAAGGCAATTACTCTGGCTCCAATTATCTGTTTGCTGCACAAATTTCTCTGGGAATATTCCATGCAGGAAAAGTGATCTGAGTCACCTACTGCATTACACAGTCTTTCCATGGTTCCTCCCAGTGCCATTTACTTCTAGTAGGAAAGAGGAAGCTTCTCTCCGGAAGAGCCAGGTTCCTGACTTAAAGGAATAGCCAAAAGTACTAAATGTTTGCTCAGTCCTTACTGCTGTGGTTCTTGCTATTATATAGCTGGTGAATTTAACTGCACAAACTGACCAGGAAGCAGTACATTAGAAGAGGTCCTGAAGAAAGTAGGGCTGCTGGTTTTGAGCTTAGGGTAACACCAGCAGCGCTTCCAGTGGAACAGCTAATGTTTGCAAGAAAGGATGTTTGGGAAGTGAAATCTCTGTTCTTGGAAAACACAAACCGTTAGACTGCGCTGTACCAGATGACTGCCCAAATGCAGATGTGGATTTTGTGCATTCTAACCAATGTGACCATGGAACACAGACATTGGCACCTGCTGAGTCAGCAAAACTGGCAGACTTGGAGGAGCTGCTGTCAACGATTCATTTGCATCATGCTCCAGTGGTAGGTTAATAAGAACTGGCAATAAGAACTGACATCCTTAGTATGGGCACATCAATGAAGCCAACATTTACTTACCTGCAACAGCATGCTGGGCAGGATTTTGGAAGCTGCAGCAGAAGAAGAGTATGGTATCTAATCTGCTAACATGGTTTGAATGTGCAGCTCCCACACTGTGCAAAAAGCACGTGAAAGATAAAGGAGTAAAGTATACCTGGCACACAAGTACCGTACAGCATGTGGTAATTACCTTCCTCAGCACTGTCATACTGCAACAGGAAACACTACCACGTGTTTGGTTTTTGTTTGTTTTTGTTTGGTTGATTGTTCTTAATGTACAGTCTTAAGGATATTTTCTTAGTGGGCAAGCAGGATGCAGGCAATAAAGAAATAATGTCTTGCAAATGTTTGTGTTGAGTTTTTTTTTGGTTTTTTTTTGCAAGAGATTCAGCCTCACCTGATTTAGTTGCCTGCTGCAGCGTGTAGTGTTCAGGAAGGGTTGAGAAGTGTGTTCCTGGTGGTGATACGTATAGGAGACTTGTAAGTAATAAGCAAGGAGAGAGTGGATGAGAAACCTTGTTTCCAGAGAAGCACAGGAGCAATTCATTTGCTGTCTTATTTTTTCTCTTTAAAACAGCCAGAGTCTGGATGATCAGGGAAGGCAGAGCAGGGGGAATTAAAGAGATGCTTCCCCAGAGTCTGGGGCCAGTGTACAGCTTTCAAACACGGTACATTGTCTCCTTGTATCTATGCTTGTAGAACCAGACATATTTAATAACGCTCATGCATCCAGTTCACCAGAGTTAGGAATTTCATAGCTCTTAGACCTTGTACCCTATGTTTATTTTGATATGTCAGTGTCTTACAGAACTATCTATACATAGCTCTGGCCACAGAAATTATTACTCATTTCCCTTGCTATAAACAAACAACACGGGAAGTAGTGCGCTATAACTTTTTTTAGCAGGAACAGGGTGAACTTTTGTTTTGCCTATGATAAAGTGGCACAGAGGTTGCACTCTTGGACAAGCAGTAAGCACTAGGATGTGTTTTATACTGGATGGTGCAATGGTGTTTTGTTGGTTTTCTGGACAGTATTTACATTTCCTATTGGAAGAATATATTTCCTATATTCTGACAACCGTCAGAAGCAGAAGAGCCCTTGACTCTGTGAATGCACTTCTTTGTAATAACTAAAACATCGGTGTGGTATCACTGCTATTTTCATGAAAAAAGTCCAAAACACAGCACCATACTATGAAGACAATTAATGAGATTCCAGCCAAAACCAAGACAGTGTGAGAATTTCTCCTTTTGCTGAATGGAGATCCTGGGAGAAGCCACACTCTTCAAGTGACTGTTGGAAACTCCAGCATAAGGAAAAAGCAAATAACAGGGATATCCTGAGGTGGTATGAGATAATGGATGAAAAACTGACTGCCTGAGAGCTTATTGCTGCACTGCATTGGCTGCAGTCTCTTAGTGGACAGGTGACTTTTTGCACATAATCTATAAAGCATTTTGGAAATGTATCACAAGAAAGTACACTTCTTATAGCCTCGAAGCCTATCCTGGCACATACAGCAGTGCAGCTGTGTATACAATCGGGCTAAGAGCAAAGAAGAAAAAAAACAGCTGCTCTGACAAGCCCCCACAGTCCCGTAAAGCTCTTGCACACAGGCAAGGGGACCCTGCTTTGCCCTGTGTTTCACTCATCTCTTTCATGTTAATATGCTAAGGATAAACATAACAGGATTAGCCTGACAGCATCTCTTTGGCAGGCCAAAATAGGGATGAAGAAAGAGCATTAAGCTGTGGTGCTAAGTTTAAAGCTTTCCCACGGGACAAATGAAGAAATCTCAAAAGGCCTTGGATGTTTGTTTGTTTTTACCTATGACTGTGATAGGTGAGACATGGGGGTAAAGCTCAGGGAATGATAAATAGCATTGCTAGAAAACCCGTATAAGAGGACAGATGAGGATCCTGATTCTCTGCTGTTTTAACACTGTCACTTCTACTTGAACATGTTGGAGACATGACAGCATCTTCCACCTATCTCAAGTGCTGTATTCTTGGGGCTGGAGGCTCAGTGGTGTTGACCCAGAGTGCCTGGAAAGAAACTGGGCAATGCAGGACCCCACTTGCAAAGGCTCATCATCAATCAGTGATAAAGCACGTGCACGCAGCTTTTGGCTGTGGCTTTATGGAGT
Source organism: Chrysolophus pictus (assembly GCA_037305975.1). Taxonomy (NCBI): domain Eukaryota; kingdom Metazoa; phylum Chordata; class Aves; order Galliformes; family Phasianidae; genus Chrysolophus; species Chrysolophus pictus. Next base: position 15,809,794 of record CM074580.1, on the reverse strand, counting down.
GCCTTTGCTTTTTCCAGGCAAGCTTGTTCCTGAGGTGCTGCTCATAGGAATTTCACAACTGCATAGTGGCTCACCAGTTGCCCTAGAGCCACTTTATTCCAGCAGCTTAAACTCCAAGAGATCCATCCACAGACATTTAATCAGTCCCTTTGGGTCTCTCCTGGATTATTTTCTCTTCTATTACCCTCTACAGTTCATATATTTTCTCTCTTTTTACTGATTAATTACTTAGTCCATATATAAAACAAATACTTCATGTCTGGGTATAGATGTATCTTGGAACTCATGCTATGTACCTTTAAATACTTTATTTGAAAATCTCTTGGCTCCAGTAGATCCACTGTACTGCAGCTCAGCGCTTTAGTAGCTCGTTGAGCTGCTGTCAGTCTGCTCATTACTTATCTGCCTGTTAATGAGCCATGCTGAAATTTCAGTTGGTGCAGCTACAATAATCTGGCTCCAGATTCCTCGAGCCCCTGAGGCACACTTTAAACATCTCAAGCCAAGCAGTTTAATATGGCCTGATTCTGCAAACAGAAGATTAGCTGCATGCTTCTTTTGAAGTGAATAGGCCACAGTAGAACTGGCCAGATAAAATTAGTTGTTTTTCGAGGTAAAGATATATCTAATTAATTGTTTACAGAGGTTGCATTTGTGCAGTTCTGTGCAGAGGTGGTGGTGGTGGCTCCTATAGGTGAGCACTGAAACAGCAAAGTGTGGCAGTACAAATCCCTGCATGATGTGACCCTGCTACTGGACTCCTGCATATTCCTGAGGGACTGGAGGAAAAGGGGACACTGGTATAGCTCACATTTATCAGCAGGCTTTCCTTTTTCTTGCCCTGCCCACCTCTGTGTGAAATGGGCTGTTGTCTGCTGGTTTTGGTCTAACACAGCCCCTGTTCTTTGAACGTGTCCCTTCCCTCTGACTCACTGCAAAGCGGATGATGGTGAACATCATCAGAACAAAAGTGCTGTGAAGTGAGTCTCTCCTAGCAGTCCATATAGAACTTCTTAGGCTGTCCGTCTTGGTCTGTTGCCTTAAAAAGTGTGGTATCAGTTGAATAATTGGTTTACTCACTGGAAAGGATGAAGAAGTGGAGGCTCAGGGGAGAACTTATATCTTGCTACAGTGACCTGAAAGGAGGTTGTGGTGTGGTGGGGGTCAGCCTCTTCTCCCAGGTAACAGTGATAGGATGACACGGGCACCAGGGGAGGTTGAGGTTGGATATTAGGAAAAAATTCTTAGAAAAAGTGGTGAGGCAGTGGCACAGACTGCCCAGGGAGGTGCTGCAATCACCATCCCTGGAGATGTACAAGGAAAGGATAGATGTGGGTATGGTGGGATGGGTTGAGGGTTGGACTTGGTCATCTTAGAGGTCTTTTCCAACAGGAATGATTCTATGAAGTGTCTGGGTACATGGGTCCCTCGTTAAGTCATAGTAGAGGCCAACACCCAGTGGGCCCTCAGCTGGCCTTTTCCCTCACTCTCCGATCAGCTCTCATCCCTTCCCAGCCAGCCCTAAAAAATTGAGACCGCTAAGTCTCTGAGGGGAGCAGGTAGGCTCTCCCTACAGATCCCAGCGGGGCTGCTAACTGCGGGATTTGGACTGAAGTTGAAATGAGGTAATGGAAGGATGAGGCAATGCGCCAGTCAGGGCTTGATCTCAATGCGCAGGATGTCTCCTGGAAAGATCTTTAACCAGCAGCTCTGACGCCTCTAAAAAGGGAAAGGCTTGCAAAAAGAAGAGCTCGTGTTCTTCACAACGTGGTGCCTGCGGCGCTGGGAACGGCGCGTGAGGTAAAGGCGGCGGGAGCCAGAGGTCGCTGCTGCAGGGCGCGCTTTCGCGCTCGCACAGCGCGCCGAGACCGCGCCGCAGGCACTGCAGGTGGACGCAATTCGGGGTGCTTTGTTTTACAGAAAAAATATTTTATTTTATTCTAGTTTTCAAAGCCGAAGGGGAGCCGACGACCCATGCCAGCCGCCGGGCGGGCCGTACGCGAGGGCTCGCTGCCGAGGCACCGCCCGCTGGGCGTCCCGGGGCTGGGCCGGGCCGGGCGAGCCGTGCCGCCTCCTCCCCTCCCTCCCTGCTTCCTGCCGTGCTCCCTTCCCTCCCTCCCTCTCTCTCCGCTCGGCAGGTCGGGGCGCGAGGCGGCGCGGAGCACGGCGGTCCGGCGCGCTGCCGCTGAGGGGTGAGGCGGGGCGCCCCGAAATGGCGGACGCGCGGGGTGCGAGGGGGGAGCGGCGCGCGGGGCTCCCCGCGGCCGTTAGCGCTGTGTGGCGCGGGGCGGGAAGCGGCGAGGGGGCAGCGTGTGGGGGCTGCCGGCCGGGAGGCGGCGTGTGCGTGTGTGTGCGCCTGTAGTGCCCGAGGGCCGGCTCTGCTCACGGGGTTACCTCCGACGGGGAGAGTGGGGCCGGCTAGGAGTCCGGGCGATGTCCCGTTGCTTTCACGTGGGGAGTTGGATCAGTGCTGCGCTGTGTCCCTCGCCATGAGGGCTCTCCCGGTAGTCTCTGCTGTGTTGTCTTACAAAGAATGCAAACTGCTGTACGTTTAACAACAAAGTAAAATCTGATTCTTCTCAAGGACATCGATGATCAACCTGTTGCTGTATCTTGACAAGCCCTAGAAGTTTAGGCAAGCCCAGAGCATCCCTTGAGGTGCCCTTCCCTCATGTCCCTCACTCGCTGCCTTTCTTTCTGTGAGAGCTCGAGCGGTGCCTGCTAGAACAGGGGGTCACTAAATGTCGGGTGGTGTCCAGGGGCTGCCATTTTCTTGAACCAGTTTTGAAGCACGTCCCTTTTTCAAAACATGTTTCCGTTGCCCTGGGTGAGGCTGTTGCCTAGACTTTTAAGGGATCTTTGTTGCTACAGATGCTGTCTGGGCGTTGCTGGAGCTGCAGAGTCTCTCTCAGACAGATGTCCTTCCCCATCCTGCTTGACTGTTACTGCTATCAAACGACGATTGCTTGAGATGAGGAGAGCATAGCGTGGCTCTTTTGAGCTGTTACAGGCTGAGGTGAAGAGAAAAGGAACTGTTTCAAATATGTCTCAGCGCTGAGCAAGCTTGGACTCAGTAAGTTTGGCAGTGGACAAAATGAGTGACAGGCTGAGCAGGACTGCTTGCATGTGGGAGGTGACTGAGTTCGCATAAAGTGAGTGCCTAGTAGTCTTTAGCATAAACTGGGGTCTAATTTTCTATCATAACCTCAGGCTTTCATGAGTGAAAGCTACCATTTTAAGGAAATCTCTTTGACACCTTTGTTTGATGTAGTGTGTCATTCGTCTGTGTGACTCTTCACTAAGCTCTATTTCATGGAGAAGAAAAAGGAGCTGTCCTTCATGCTCGTCATAGTTAAGAGCTGCGGTGCTTTGCTAGAGGATGCTGTAGGTAACAAAAACTTGCATGAGCTCAAGGTAAACTAGAAAAGCAAGTGCAAAAAGTTTTCTGAAGGAGTTTGTATATAGGACAAGACCCCAGTCCAAAAACTGTTGGAATCTTGGGAATACTTGGAGCAACATCACTTAGATTTTACCTGATGCATCTGATGGCAGCCTGTCAAAGAGTGGTGTCCTGCATGTGTGGGTGTTTGCTCTGGCTTGCTACAGCTGCTCAAAGATGCTGATATTTCAAGTCAGATGTCCTTGCTGAGAGCTTGAGTTGTGGGCGGGAGCAGCCGGCAGCCTTTGAGCTCCTTTGTGTAAGTACCCTAAGATTACATCCTTGCTCTGTAGTGTCCTGATGTCCTTGTTTTCCTGTTATGGACATCTTTTTGTCCACATGCCATATTTCTGCAAAAAACATCTTGTTCTGAAACTTCCATCAGCTACCCAATGCATGTGACTTCTGTTAAATAATAGCCTAGTTTCTTGGTAGAGTCCTTGTGTAATGGGGAAGAATCATTGGTCTCAGCTGCCTGGTGAAAGTCCTGGCAATCCTTGCTCCACGTTGGCCTCAGTAAACAATGAGAACATATCTTGTCTGTTTGTTTGGAATAATGTCCCATGTGTGACAGCTGTTCATGTTTCACTCTGGAATCCAAAGTGGTTAGTCCTTCCTGCTATATGTTTTTTTTGTGTGCTTAACAGCCACATTTTCTTCCTATCTCAAGGCAGGTGTACTATGGGAGGACTTGCTGTTAAGGACAGTGCCAAGAGCAGAGCACTTGAGTAAGAGGAGCTTTGATAGCAAGGCTGAAACTGTGGCTCTCCTTCTCTTGAACCCATTATAGAAGCCATCTTCTGAGTTACCAAAGAGCACCACTCTAAAAAGATTTTCCATAAATGCTTTGGCTTCCTAGCCTTGTGCAGAAGGAAAGCACCGTGCCAGTTTGGAAGCAAGCAGGAAACAGGCACAGCAATTTGGCCTAAGTCTGTATTTGAGATAAACACGACCACATTTCCTGCCCTTCAGGGTTTAACTCAGTGATTTGTGCTGTCATTAGTGCTGTGTAGGATGAACAGCAGCAGCCCTTTGCAGCATTGCTTTTCCTTTTGCTGCCAGGTAGTTCTACTAAAAGCAAAACACATTGTGTTCTGTCAGACTGCAGCATGGCACAGGAGAAATGAACTGCCTCACTTCACTCCCATTGACTGCCAACCCCTTGCAGCCTGTGCAGCATCAGCAGCTTTGCTGATCAGTGTGAGATTTTGTGGCTGTGACCCCTGCTAGCGCAGTTTGGCATGCTGTCTTGCCATGTACTGCCTGTGTTGTTCCTGCTTGTCTGCAGAATTGTTGTGTTCCTTTCTCTTCCCACGGCCCCTTTTCTTCCTCCAAACAGCAGATGATGAATCCAGCCTTAAGTGAGTGCTGCCATACTTCTGTTGTGCTGGCTTACGCTTTATGTTGCTTCTTTGTGAGTAGAGTAAGGCATACATTGTCAAAATCCTGGCTCTGCAAAGGACATTTCTGGTGTGGCCTCCTCAAATTTTTGCTATTGGGTGTGAGAGATTGTTCAGCAAGGGGGTGGAAGAAAGCCGCTTGTATCCCTTTGTGAAGCAAAAATGCTAGGTGGGGGTGGCTGATGGTGTGGTATCTGTCTGTTAAGAAGTTTCCAAGGAACATTCCGTTTTATTCACAGCTAGTCAAAATTATAGTGCATATCTGTGACTGTTTCCTTAGCACATACGCAGACCAAGGAACAATTCTCTTGCTTTTGAGGAAGCCCTGAAGGAGTTGTGAGCTATGTGTCCCGTAGTTGGTTGACCACTGGTAAATTTCACTTCTATGAAGTCTGGCTTCTGTTTCAAACAGTCTTGTTTGGCGTCTCCAGGTCTCTTATAATGCAATCACGTCGTTCCTGTGATTTTTCTTGTGCCATCTGCCAAAGAATAAAGCTTTGAAAGATAAAATGTGGAAGTACCAAATGTGAAAAACAAAAATAGGAGAGCTTTGCTGTTTCATGTTCAAGTCTACTGCTACTGTCCTCAGTGGCTTTGTCAGTCTGGCTCAGACTGACAAAAAGCTCATGAAAAGACCCTCCTGCACTCCCCAACTGTATCTCTGCTCCTGGACATGACACTAGGTATCTCCAGCTGCTCCCTGACCACTTGTACCAACTGCTGAGATCAGGGATAGCTGGAGGGAGGGTGACTCCTGGAAATTACAGCACATCCCTACTTCCTTGGCTGTGAGGAATGGAAACCAAGTCTTCCAGATTGTTTAAAATTCTCTAGATCCTTCTGGTGAAGATCAGGTCTCCTTCCTTCTCTCTTCTTCATCCTTCCTTTCAAACTCTGAACATGATTTTCCTCTTGCTGCAGCAACGTGCACTTTGGCAGAGCTTTCCCCCAGAGTGGTGACCATCTCTCCAATTGTGGAAAAACACCCCTTTCCCTGTGCCTGAAGCTCAAGTGTGGAGGGAGAGACTGGAAGAGAAGGGCTGCAGGATGCAGATGAGGTGAGCTGTCAGGTCTGCAGAGAGCACCTCGCACCATCCCTCCCAAGGGCACAGAAGCCATTTGCTGCCAGCTCTTGGTAGATATCAGCACCGTAATAGCAGCACTGATGAGCATCTCGGAAGTGCTCTGCTCCTTCCCGCCTGTCAGGCTCCTCTGCCTGTGATCTCAACAGCCTGGCATCTGGGGGAATGGTTTCAATCAGTCCTATTAATCCCAAGGCCTGGCTGCTATACTGTAATAAAATTCTAGGCAGAATGAGCAGGAGGATAATTGCTGTTTTGCACTCTTGATATTTCGTGTCAAAATAAGAGAGGTCGGATCTGCGTTTGTGTATGAGTGGCTCAGTCCGTGTTTCTCACACAAAATTGCTCTTGCTGGTCAGGTGCTTATGCTTCTTCTCTGCTAGCTGGACATGTGCCAGAGGTAGAAAGGGTGTAAACTTAAGTAGCTGGTGGCACATGTATGTGTGCATTTTTTGATGCCAGCAGTGCTGGATACTAGTGATGTTTATCTAGACAGATGGGAAAGAACATCAGGAGTTAATGTTCTTCAGAGATTAATGGAATACTTAACAGCTATATAACTTTAGTTGGATGTTGACCCACAGCCACAGTCAGCAGAGTACAGACCACCAAATACAGTTTTAATCATGCAGTGAGCTCCGTGGTACAAATTGTAGGCTGCATCCATGCAGGCTGCCACTGAGTTGCTTATCATACCTACTGCTGAGCACGAGTGTAAAAGGCGAGAGCGCGTCCAAGTGAGGATGTGGGAAGCAGCATGGTGAGAGAAAACAAAACAATCTTGGGAAAGGGTGGAAATCAGAAGTGTGGGAGGTGTGAGGAGGGATGTCGCTCAGAACCACAGGTTGTTCCTGCTGGTTTCTCCTGACAAAGGCCCATTATTGCTGAGCCAGAAATAGGTGACATCAAACGCCTGGCACTGGCTGTTGTTTCTTATCTATTGCTGGTACTGGGTCTGAATGCAGAAGGAGCAAAGTTCACTTTTGCAGCCCCAGGGAAACAGAACAAAGGAGGGGGAGCTGGGGCAGCAGAAAGAGTTGCCAGGCTCTACCTGGATGTCTGTACTCAGATGGAGTTTATTCCTGTAGCTGTGGAGTGCAAGGTGCACGCTCGTTAGAAGCTGCGTGGTTGTGCTGAAATATGCAATGTTTCCCATGTATCTTTGCTGTCAAAACAGTGGGACAGGTTGGAGATGCAGTAGGAAAAAGATCTGGATGAGTTGAAATTATATCTGATGCCTCACCCTAGAACACTTCCCCCTTATGTGGGAGAAGTAGACAAGGGAAACACCAAGAGGCTAATTACTATTTTGCACTCCATATACTGTGTGCCAGATGGAGTTGGGTTTTGGGGTCTGGACTGTGTTTGGGTATGACCAGCTTGGTCCATGTTTCTAACCACAATTCCTTTGGCTGGTCAGGTGGTTGTGGTTCTCCCCTGTCAGCTGGAAGAGTGCAGTACAGGTCTGCACTGAAACACAGGTAGATGTGATTCAGGTAGTAGTGCAATCAGCTATTGGATGGAGGTGGCTCCTTAGAAAGATGTAAGCATAAAAAGCCACTAGTGGAAGCAGATTGCTGGTCTTGTGGGATGAGGAGGGGTGGTCAGGAAGGTTAACAGCTTGGCAGCTGGTTAGATACAAACTGTGGCTTACTAGCCTCACATACACAGAGGGTTTTAGGCTTGTACTGGCTTTGTATATTTAGACTTTCAGCTCTGTACATCACCCAGCACACTAGTCACTTGTGAATGTAACTGGACTGCAAACAATGGATTATTTGACTTTTCCATTGGTTAAATTCACTTCAACCAAGAGATGTTTGGGGTAGGAATTTCTGGAGGGGAGGTTTTTGTTGTGTTTGAGCCTTAATGACCTGTTGTCTGCTAATCTGCTGGAGCAAGAGCAGCAAATGTCTGCGTGGTTGTTTTCAGAGTGCACTGATCCTCAGTGACCCCAACAGTCCAACATTAGATTAAATAAGTCCATTTTACACACTGTGGGAGTCAGCATGTGGATGCCATTCATGCTGGCATGTCTGGCATGGCAGCCCATGAGCGTGGAGGAGGCAGGCGTGAGTCACAGCTTGTGAATGTCAGTATCTCTTCTTAGCCTTGGTGGAATCCAGAAGGGAGGAGTTCATGCCCCCGTATCAACCCCCATGTTGCCCTGGAGACAGAGGTGATGTTTCATTTTGCTTCGTGGTGGCCGTAAGCTGCAGGCAGAGCTCCAAGGGTGACTGCAGGGAGCCACCTAAACTGTCCATCTGTTCCTTAAATATACACTCTGCACATGTTTGGGGAAGTGTTGGGCTTTGTGCTTGTCAATACAGTTCGTTCAGCACAGAAGGGGTGGGTCTGGTGCAATGTGAAGCACTGCTTACTGAGGAGTGGTGCCACCAGCTAGCAGAAAAATGTGTTTAGTTGCCTTAGGTCTCCCCTCACTATCTGGAGAGCAGAGCAGCCCTCTCTCACCCCTGTGAGAGATGTGGCTTAGATGAGAGGTCTGCAAGAGGTGAGATGGGTGATTTGTGATTTGCCACTGCCTGCTGTAGCCTGCAGTTTACCTTGTCATCTTGAGGAGGATTTTTTTTCTTTCCACTTTTATGCATAGGACCTCTTCGTACATTTGAGGAGGAGGAAATGTTGGTCTGCTAACTGCTGTGCCTCTGAGTCGTGGATTGCTGTCTCATTCCTGCTCCTGAGAGGGGAACATACAAGCATATTGCTCAGCTCCTGTGATGTGCTAGGGAATGAGCCTAACAAAGCCTGCTCTGTTCATTGCCTGGGCTTTCCTCCTGTGTGTTCTCAGGCAGGAAAAAGGGAGTTTAAACCACTGTACTTACAAGGAAAAATCCTGGCTGTTGATCTCGCCTTAGAGTTGGTCAGGGTATTGGGGAAATGTGGTCCTTGACTCACAGCTGTGCCATAAGGAACCTGCAGGGAAGGAAAAGCAGGCAGCTGCAGGGGAACACTGCTTACTCTGGTGTCAAGATGTTTGCCATCTTCCTATCACAGAGGAAAATGCTCTGCTGCTTTTTACCGAGTGCAAAGTAGTAGTACAAAGCCTGAGCATATGCCAGTGACATTTGGAGAGGCTCCCAGAGGAACGAAGTATGTGTTTACTCCCATTTCTTGAAGTGTTTTTTGAGTCATCCTGCTATTTGAGAGTTAATCCAAGTTGTCCCAGACAGGTAGGATGGACTACTTTGAGCCTTTAAAATTATAACCTTTGAAATAGTGGGAAGTCAAATGAGATTATATGGTCCCTCTAGACGTGAAAATTGGCTCTGCAGGGAGGGGGGAAAAAAGAATTAGGTATCAAACTCCTTTTAAGCGTTCCTGTAACAAGGCTTGTTCATACAGCGCTGGAATCACCTGAAGGCTTGATGAAGTAATCCATGGCAGGATTTTTAGCTGCATCTGAAGTGCAGCCGCTGTGTGCTGACACCTGTTAGAGGAACCCCCTTTTATTTTCTTATCCCTCCCTGCTCCAAATGAAGCAGACCATACTGACAGACCTGCCAAAGCCCAGTGCACCTCTGAGCTGATTATAGCTCTGTTCCCTTTATGAAGCTGCCACCTGCCCTTTGCCTGTAATTTAAGTGAAGCAGCACAGAGTACCTATGTGAGCCCAGTTCCCAGTGCTGCTGCTAGCAGCTCTGGCTGATGTCTAGGGGGTTTCTTTAGAGCCTGCTGGAGTGTGCTCTGGGCTTGGGGACTGCTTTTTGCCTCTGCCTTCAGCCTTGGCAAAAGGCCAGCAAATAATTGCCTTGAGGACAGCTCTCTCTTTTTCCAGTTATTTATTCACATGCTGATGCTCCCCTGTCAAGTTTGGAGGCTAATCTAAAAACAGTAACATAAATGGTTCTGGTGGAGTCCTGAAAGCCTGCTGCATGGAGGGACAGTGGAAGGGGGAGAAACATTGCATTTTTGGTGGGGGGTTGTTTGATTTTTGCTGGAAAAATGATCCTTCCTCAATGCTGCCTCATGCAGTGTGGATTGGGTGTTTTCAGTATTGCTTCTATAGCAACAGGAAAGAGACAGCTCCTATGGACCAGGCTCTCAGCTCCAGAAAATGAAAAGTCACTTAATTTGCCCTTGGTTGTGCTTGATATTTGATCTGGCTCTAGTGAAGTATTTGTAGCTCTAAAAAGGAATAGAACTCCTGAAAGCATTTGATTGCTCCAAAATGTACCATTTGGAGATCTGGACCTTGTGGGTAGTAATAAGGACTGATGGTCAGAAGAAATTTCTTGGCTGTTCCTGTGGTACTGCTTTTAGAGAAGTGGATATTTCCAAGTGTGACACAGGAGGGGAAGCTCCTGCAGGTAGTGCCAGCAGCTCTCTAGCTGCCATACTGAGGTGAGAGTTGCTGTAGGCGACGTTCCCTTTGCCATCAGCACACAGGGATACTGCTGAGTGCATCGCCCCATTCCTAGTTCTGCAGGTACCTGATCTATTGCTAATGCACTGAGAAGTTGTCACTTGTTTCTGGCACCAGTGCTCAGCTAATCAGCAACATGTCTGAAGTGATAAGACTTACCTTCATTTCCACTGTCAAATCCTTTCTCAACAGTTGTTAAAAAGCCTTTGTGCAGCTTAGTCTGAGGCTGGCTGCCTGGGTCAGGGCTGTGTTCTGGCTTGGAGGACTTTGGCTTTGTCATTTCCAGCACAGAAAGCGCAAACAAGATCAGCCTGGTTAAAGCAAAACAGGCGTTGCACAGCCGTTAAATGTAGCCAGCTTTTCTTATGTTCTGCTCTGCTGTCTGCAGCCAGGTGTCTCGGGTGCAGGCATGGAAGTGCTAAGAGGTAGTGATACCTTTTTTCTTTGTTGAGTTACTTTGAAGGAGGTTAAGACTCCTTCAGGCTGTGAGACTGTTGGACTTTGTGCCAACGAGAAGCAAGGAACAGTGACATCAACAGCCCATCTTCTCTTCTGAAAAATGCTGGTCATGTTTTTGCACTTCAAGTCCCAAGCATTCATTTGTGAACTAATTGAGGTGGTGACCTGCTGTGAGCATGCACCTGGGATTGGAGGTAGCTGGAAAATCTTCTGGCTTTTAGTTAGTTGCATTGCTGAGATTAGTAGGGAATAGCAATGAAAGCACCTCTGCAAAGAGACTGCAGTCAAACTCTGGACGCTAGCCACAGAACGTCCTTAGGTTAGTCTTTGCACCAAGCCTGAACCCCTGTGTAAGAAGCCACCTGTTTATAGAGTGAACGCATCATTGTGATCACTGCATTATTTGGAAATGGCTTTGAATTCATGTACAGAATTGCCTGAGTAGCTCTGTGGGGGCTGGGAGGATTGTAATGAGTGCATTTATTGGCTTGGTCCTAGTACTGGCATGGTGACAGGGAGGGAGGCTTTGTGCGTAATGCATGAAAACACCAAGGACCCAATGGCTTTGCTTCTGAGAGCTGAGCTGAAAATGACAGTGTCATTAATAGGAGGGGATCAGGAGGAAAGCTGATTCTGCACAAACTCTTCTGTTTAGAAATGTGGCTTAATGCTACTGGTAAATTCTCCAGTGCAGACAAAGCCCTGCTTTTGAAAGCAAAACAAAACATGGTGCCCATGAACAGAGATGGGAAAACAGAATTTATAATATCAATAGTAGGCTGTAATGAGCATGGTTTGTCATGTCTGTTGGCTAACCCTGACCTGTCTGAATTGCTGTTCCTTATCCCAGCAAACTCTCCTTGCTGTGAGCTTTCTGCAAACACACCCCAGCTGCTGATTTCTGGCACTTCAAGTGCAAAAGAAAAAAGGCGGTTATTGTTTTGTGCCTCAGTTCAATGACTAGTGAAGTGGTTCCTGTGTATAAATAGTGTTGAGTGCTAGGGCATCCTTCTGAATAAAGGAGGCCTTATTAGATACAAGATGATGTTGCTGGACACAGAAGGAGTTCCCATTAATCATGTGCTGGGTGCCACTCTGTGGGCTGCCTTCCAGCTCCTGCCATGGTCAGTGTGTTTGGAGGGGTTGATTTTTTCCCCAGGTTATTGAGTGCTGGGAGCAGTGGCTGGGGCTTTCCAAGCTGGGGATGTTTTGCAAGGACTGGAAAGCATTAGCAAGCATTCTTGTTTGTGTTGTAGCAGAACAATTCTGGAGTACGATCACAGTCCTGAGCGTGCTTGATTGTTCTTTCTCTCTCAATTTCTTCTCCTTCTTCTCTTTTTATTTATTTATTTATTTATTTATTTTAATGGTTGTGAAATCAGTTCAGCTGTAAAGTCCCTTTTATCTTTAACAGTCATGCAGCAAGCCATCGTCTCTCCCAGATTTGACTAACCCTCTTGTAAAACACGTTAATACACAAGTATGCATGTGGTGCTGAACATAAATATCTTTGCTAAGTTTGAAGTTGATCTCACTGCTATTTTTGTTTTGGCAACTCCCTTCCTTGTGGAATACAGTTATGGAAAAAAATCAGAGGGACAGCTAAGTGATCTGAGAGACAGCTCGTATTGAAGAGCAGGTGTTTCCCCAGATGCTTTAGGCACATACTTCTTCACTGGATACCAGGCTTCTATCCGTATTAACGAGAGTTAAGGGTCTACGTCTCTTGAGGGTTTTATGCAAAATTAACCTGCTAGAGAAGAAGAAAGGAGAGAATTTGCAAGTGTCTGAAAGAGTGACAAACTTGTGCCAGAACCTAGCTTTGTAACATCTGTGGAGATGGTGTCTAGACCCAGAGGGTTTGTTCTTGTCCAGGACAAGATTTTGCTAATCTAAGGCCTTCAGAAAGGTGTTGCAGCAAGAGGTAGGGTCTGCCAAAGGTGACCAAGAGACCTTATTCTTCCTTGAAGGTCAGTGGCTTTCTAGGTTGTCTCCACCTCTGCCAGAGCCACTGTGCAGAGGCGTGTTAGAAAGAGATGAGGATGTTGCTTTGTGCTCCTCATTTCAGCAGCTCCAAGGGGCTAGGAGTGAGCAGCTCCTGTACTGGACTCTCTGCAGTGAAGGAAAATGATGCCCTGCTCTGAGGAGCATATCATTGTTCAGACAGCGTGCAGAGAGTAAAGGCTGTTTCCAGGCTATTCTCTAGGGAATCTTGTTTGATTTCCTCCTCAGGGAGGAGGGTCTTGGACTCAGATTTGCTTTGCGTGTCTCCCCTTTGCCAAGTATAAATGAAAATTCCTGAGAAGAAGCTGCTTTGCCTCACTGGATGCCTGGCTCCTGTTCTGCCTTCTCCACTGCCCCTGAGGCATAAGTACGTTGACTTTCCAGCATGTTCCAGCATGCTGTAATGGAAAACAAAACATTCAGCTTTGCATCCTGGGTCAACTTTTTCTTTGGAAAGGAGTGTGGGAGCAGCAAGAAGCAGATGTAAAAATGGTACTGCAGCAAGGCTGCTTCAGGAGTGTCAGAGCTTGGTCTAGCCTCAGGACCAAGGATGTTTTCCCTCCTCCCCCCAGTTCCTCAAAAAGTTCTCTTCTCCAATTTTCATTTATGATTCTGGGATTTTGGTGTACAGCTGTATGGCTCAAGCGTTGGGATTTCCACTCTTTCTCTCAAGAGATTTTTCTGTGGTTTAGAGGCTACAGAGTTATGTGAATTAACAAGTTTCCAGTTCTTAGCAGAGCATTCCTGTTCAAAGGGAATGGAAGCAGGGGTAAACCAAGCTGATGAAAAGTGGATGTGTGCTGTCTGTACTATGCCAGAAAAAGGCCTGCAGGAACCTCCCTTGAAGATAATAGAAAGTTAAAATGGTTATGAATTGTGTTGAATTTGATCTGATAATAAGAAGTAACCTTTTTCTCTTCCCAGATAGTTTGCAAATACTTCATTATCCCACCTTGGCAAGTCAGGGAATTTTAGTGCTTCCATTTCCCAGAGGGGCGATCGATAAAAGACTTTAAGCCTTAAGCTGTGAAGTCAGTTAGCATCAGGAGCTCCTAAACCCTGGAAGATGAGGATGAATGTGTGCAATGAGTTCTGGCACTGTATGCTCCCCACTTTCCTCTTTCCTGGCAGTGTAGAAGTGCCTACTCATGCCTGGGTTCAGAGCAATGATCCAGTGATCATTTTGAAGCACTTAACAGTACAGCATCTCACTGTACAGATGTGTCTTCTTTAAGAGCTTTCTTATGAAGCTGTTCCTGGACTGTTCAGACCGGAATGTCACTGTGGTTTGTTCACAGTCTTGACAGAAGCAGTAGCAGCATTTATAAGATGCTCCAGACATAAATATAAATGCATTCTGGCAGGTTCGTACCATCAGGAGATCTTTACAGTGCAGTCTAACTCTTCCCCATTAACCAGTGCACACTTTCCAATTTAATCAAATGCATTCATATTGTCTTGTGAAACCAGGCACTCTCTACTAAGAAGATGGCTTAATGACAAAGCGTATTACCACATACTGATTCCCATAATCATCTGTGACATAATTAATGATTCTCTCTTCCTTTCTTTTTCAGCTTTCTGCTTTCCCAAATCCAGCAGAGGACCAGAGCCAGCAAGAAGACTGGGTGGAAGAGAAGTTTTTGAAGAGGGCTGAAGATCTGCGGTGGTTCTGTGGAGTGCTTTGGTAGGGAAAGGTCAGTGTTGAGTCTGTTGACCCATGTTGGCTAGCAGTTTGGGTAGATAATGAAACTTCGTAGTTTTGTAAATCAGTGCAATTCATTAAAAGCTATAGAGCTCCTCTGCTGGGAAGGTTTCATCTAACGGCTTCTTGCTGCTTTCTGGGCTGTGCAAGATATGCTGGTGAGCTGATAAGCAGCCAGAGGCCATTTCTTCAAATAATCCACTGAGGTACGTGAAGCAGTGGTGGTAATATTATTGTTTTTACAGAGGGGGAACTTGAACACAGAGGTCATGTTTTCAACAGCTGGAGCTTAGTCTTGCTGGAGAATGAGGTTCTTCAGCCAGTTCACTGATGCTAAAAAGTTTCTGTCCCATAGCTGCATTGCACATACCAAGGAAAGCGTGTTTGTTCAGTTCCCAGGGGCTGCCTCAAGGTTGCAGTTATCTGGTCCAGCTTTCCAGGCAGCTGTATCTTGCCCCCCCATCCAGCAGCATGCCTGCAGGGTGTTTGAGGTAGCTGTATTAGCAGGAGGCTGATAATATTGGACTTAGAGCCCTGTGGGAGCTGCACTTTCCTAGCAACATAGGTGCAGCTGGATTTCCTGCAGCACATCTGTCTTGTGTGCATTGGCAAAGATTGGCTGCAGGGCTGCATTTTGCCTTTGCTTCCTGCTGGGCATTTAGTTATGGGAATGAGTGTGGTATAAGGTGTGGGATATTCTGTTTTGTCCCAGTTCATAAAAAATATCTATAAAAGTGACACATTTAGAATACCAATTTTCTTACCATCATTCATTATTTTAAAGTATTTTTTAAAAACTCTTTTAATGGCCTGGGAGCTATTTCATTTGCTTTGGCATTGTTTCTTTACCATCCATCAGGTGCTGCTTTAGGGCAGGTTCTGCAGAAAAAGCCTGCAGACCTGGATTTCTTTGCTGTTTAATTAAGTACTGTTACTGTGCAAGTTGAGGCAAATGGACCTAGAGGAGTCTGCTATGACTAAATGAATGTCTAGCCAGCATGAGAGTGTGTGTGTGTGTGCCTGCCACGTGCTTTCTGAGCTGTGGTGTAGGTGCGTGCCTGTGTATGCCTTTGGCTCTGCCAGTAAAAATATAGTGGTCTGTCTGATGTGATATACCACTGAGATTTCAGGTGCCTCAGTGTCAGTGCAACAAAATGCTGCTTGTGCAGTGCTTCTGCTGCCCTGTGCTCAGCATGCAGAACTGGGGCCAAAGTACTCAACTACTGGTGCATTCCTCTTGTCCAGTTTGTCCTAAGGGTTCAGGCTCAGTAAGGATGAGAGCCCAAAACTGGTTGCCTGGGGCTTGTCATGCTCACAGCTGGCATTCTTTGGGCTGCAAGGCTTCTCACATTCTTACAGCACTGCTAGGTTTAGGGTATTTTGAGCCTCCTGCACTGGGAAGAAAGAGCAACAGCAAGCGATGGGCTAAGGTCCTTGCCCAAGGTCATGCAGAAAGCCAGATCAGGTGGACAGTTAGATTCAAGCTGTTCAGTGTCTAATTTATTGAATTAATCTTCAGACTGTTTCTTCTTTCAGCTTCTGTCACACTGAGATTTTTTCCTTGTTTTCTTGTTTCCACCCATCTTTGTGTATTTTATTTCAGAGCGTTATTTGTGAGCATGGTAGGAACCTGCTCTTGATTTCTGGTAAATAAATGTAAAAGTATCTCCTTTCATTGCATGACTAAGTTTCATTGCCTACATTCCGTGATTACTTTTTAAATTTAGTTTACTGATGAAGCCACTCTCTATTGGGTTGGACCAAATGAACTTCGTTATGAAAATGTTTTTGGTCTTTCAGCCACTTTTTCAATTAGCAAAACATTTCCTGTTATTGAGCTCATGTCTTATTAATATGGTTTTATGCATCTGTAAATACACCCTTGTGGCATGGCTTGCCATTTTCTGTTCACCGAGGAGCTCATTTATAATTATCTCTGTGATTCAGAACAGACCTCTGCTTCTATGTTTGGAAATAAAACTCAGCCATGCATGTTAACTAACGTTGCTTGTTCTTGTCCAGTTTCAAGAGTGTTTCACATTGCTTCTTGTGGGTCTGTTATCAGTACTGAAGCCAAGAGACCCTGCCCACATCACAGAACTCTGCACAAGACCCCAAATCCCCCATCATTCACTACAGTGCTGTAGTACAGATCAGCACCTCTGTGCTTTTTGGGGCCACAAGGCTCAGAGCCCAATGCCATCCTTAGCCTGAGCAGCAGAGCATGGCTTGCCCTAGCCGTAAGAAGAGCATGGTGTTTGAACAGCTCGCTGTGAAGTCAGTGATCGTGCTCCTGCTTAGAAAGGATAGATCATACAGGAGACAGCCCTGATTGCTCTCTGATTCATGGCTTGCCATCCCTGCGTGAATCACTGTGCTCTGTAAGCCTGCAGCTGTTCCCTGCCAGCTTACTGGAAGCAGATAGATCCCCTCCTCCCAGCAGTGAAGCTGAGCTCTGTGAAAGGCCCTGCTTGCTGTGCTCAATGGAGCAGGACCTGCTTGTGGAGCCAAATTTCAGGTTCCCTGTCATCTGCCTGCAAGTGCAGTTTGAGCTGTGAGCAGCTGGCCTTGTGTTTCTGAGGTCTCAGATAAGAAGGAGGTGCAAGTTGGTGACACATGGAAATAACTGTGCTGGCTGTTTTTTTGGAGGGGGAGTTTCTAGAGTCCTCTGGAGCTGAGGGTCTGGCCCAAGGACAGTGAACACTGTTAGCATTCACAGCATCCTCTGAGCAAACTTGTGGTGCAATTTCCTCTGTATGTGTTCCTGATATAAGCAGGCCTACTTACAAAGTAAGTACAGCCTTAAGAGCCTATTTCTGGGGAGCATCTGCCTTGGTCTGAGGTACCTGTTTTGGGCTGTACAGGTGTGCATAGCAGTGGGAGCTTGCCTGGTTGCTGCCATTTCTGTTCTGTGGCTAAATGAAGCCTCTGGGAGCTGTAAATCTGTCACCTTCCCTGAATGTTGCCTTCGTGAGGCAGCTTCTCATTGAGAATTACAAGTCTGTTCAGAGCAGAAGATGCCACCAGCATCTATTCCTTCCCCCTGCCCCAGGCTGCAGTATTGCAATGTGGTAATTAATCTGAGCATTGCTGGAGTTTCTCATCTTTCCTAAGGATTATGAGTCAAGTCTCCTTGATATATATGCCACCAGCTCAGAGCTGCTCTCTTCTCTAATGAAATACTATTCTGCTGCCAGCTGTTTTGTCAGATGTTATTCTAGAGGAAAATGTTTTCTTGTGAAAGAAGAGAGGGAACAGGCATGGTGGGACTGCTGGGCATGTTCTCGCCCTTATGCTCCCTGCTAGCTTTATTAGTTCCTAAAGTACAGACCTGCCTGAGGTTTTTGAGTGGATCCTAGTGAAGCAAAAGGAAACAATTTCCTGCAAATAAAATACAGTTATGCTGCAGAATTGGCAGCTGCTCCAAGCCTTGGTTCAGGAATAAACTAAAACCAGATGAAATGTAACAGGGAAGAATACACGACCAACCCAGCTTCCTAGCCAGCTGAGGTACAGCCTGGCTGTGAGTACCCATTGCTTGCAGGTAAGAGATCTTACCAGAGCGTTTATCTACTGAAAGGTGTCTTGCAGTGGGCTTGCCAAGTTAGATGTTGTCTGTACTGCATAGTTGGGTTGCAGGTCCTGTTTATCCCTGGAGGAAACTTGTGAGAGATGAACCCCTGGAAAGAGAGTGTTAGGTGCTGTTTGCCTGCTTCTATGGAAGTCTACAAGATTTTCAAACAGAGAAAGCAATGTGTTTGCATCATTCCATATTGGCTGGTGTGGAAGGAAGAGGAGGACTTTTTTGATTGACTGCAGCTCTTGGAAGGGGAGAGATAGTGAGGGGTCAGTTATACCTCTTCAAACTGCCCCACAGAGCTTCTGCTGACAGTGATGCCCTGGGCAGTGTCTTTGTCCTGTCTGCCCAGTCAGGCAGGAGTGAAATTTAATTATTATTTTTTCCAACAGGAGGCAGTGAGGAGACATGGAGCTGCACTTTCTGCTTTGTAATACTTTGGAATATAGCACATCTTTAACACTTTGCATGGGGTCTGACCCACAGCAAACTCTGGCTGTTTATGTATCTGCAGTGTTTCATGCTGTCAGACCATTCAAAGCCAGTGTTTATGTTGCTTCCTCCTTAATAGCTGGGAGGCAGCTGAATGATGAGAAGGGCTGTGAGAAATAAACAGAGTGAGGAAGAGAATTAATTATCCCAACATATTGCTGGGATTCAAAAAGAAGAGGGTGTTTGGGTGGATGACAAGTATGCTCCTAGTTACATTTGTAAAGATTAAAAAGACATAGAACTTAGAGATCTATTTAAAGCAGTTTTAACAAGCATTGGTGAGCAAAAAAAAAGTTTCTGGAGACATATTCTGTAAATGCCAAAGACAGTTTCTATCATCCCCTTCAGAAGTAACAGCTAGGTGCTGCAGTTAGCCAGATTGTGGGATGTGCTGGGTAACAGGTCTGAGACTTCATTTATTTCAGTTTAAGTAGGAGGAAGTGAACATGGAACTATACTGAAGTTTCCTTACAGTAATGTTGATTACAGTAAGACCCAGCCACTGTTTTGGCTTGGTCATAGTAAGTGCTGTGCTCATGCAGCGGTAGCTCTGATCCCTCTACCACAAGTATTAATCTTAAGGAAAATGAGCCTCCAGAAATGACAGCAGAATGAGGAGACAGAAGGAGGATGATGGCTGTGCAGGAAGGCCACATGCTGGTACCATCTGCCTCTCTTTCACACCCTGTGAGGTCTTGTGCTGTGTAGGTCACTCAGATGGGTATGAGAGCTCTTAATGTAAGTAAGCACTGTCTGGCATCCCTGAAGCCACTTGAATGGCTTGCTTACTGTATTACCACAGCAAAAGGCTGGAAGTGTGAGTTCTTCAGTTCTTTGCAGGAGGCGAGGAGCAGTGCTGCCCTTTGGGAAAAGAGGCACCGGTGACTGGCTTTTCAAACTTTTCTTTTTTTTTTTTCTTTCTTTCTCCAGGAATTTGCTAAGCCTGAAAGATGCGTGAATATACTGAGAAAAAAGAAACATGCGGGACTATCTGTCTCAAGTACCTGCTTTTCATCTTCAACTTTTTTTTCTGGGTAAGAAGTTTCAGCCTGCTTCAGAGTCTCCTAGATGGCACTGCAGATTTGGTGGCAAAGGCACAGAAGCCTTGACCTTAGTGAAGTCTTTAGCAAAAAGCTCTGACATCTGTGGAACCCAGACTTTGTTCCATGGGGGTGAAATCCCACCCGTTGGACTTGCCAGCCCAAGCTGCAGAAGTTGTAGTTTGACACTGGAGCTTCTGGCTGTTAATAGGTCTTATTTCAAAGTATGAAAAATAACTGGATGCCTGAAAACATGCTCTGCTTTCACTTCACCTAGCTAACTTATAACATGTAACTGAGTCCTGGCAATGGAGGGGGACAACTATAGCAAGGATAACAGATCACTCCTTTCAGCTTGGTCCACAATAGCACTTCTCCAAGTAGTGCTTTCCACTGAAAACTTACAGATCCCAAAGGGTCAGTAATCCCACATAGATTGCACCTCCCCCTGCCTGGCATGCACAGTTTGCCTCCTTAAAGCCCTACCAGGGCGCTGCTCTTCGTCCCAATGAAGTCTCTGGGAGTCCTTCCTTCGGTGTGAATTTCTTTAGTTTAGGTTGCAGTGCTGGGGCACCCTCTGATATCTCAGTCCAGTTGCTCTGGAGGTGAGAAGTTCACATCTTGGATATCCCTTATTTGCTTGCCTCTGTTTTTACCCAGCTGGCTGGCGGGGCTGTGATGGCGGTGGGCGCCTGGACCCTGGCTAAGAAGAGTGACTACATCAGCCTGCTCTCTTCTAGCACATATTCAGCAACTGCTTATATTCTGGTGGTGGCAGGGGTGGTTGTGATGGTTACTGGCATCCTTGGCTGCTGTGCCACTTTCAAGGAGCGTCGGAATTTGCTAAGAGTGGTAAGTTTTGCTTTTTTTTGAGGGGGATGCTCCTTTTTTATCCCTTGAAGAATGCTGAGAGGGAGGGAAACATCTTGTCTATTGTACACCAGCTCTATTAATTTGTCCTAGGGCAAATACCATCAAGTTTTCCAGCTTTTAACAGCACTTTTATCTTTGTCACAAGTGACAGGGTCTACTGCATTTCATTTCATCAATCCAAATTTACTACTGCATACCTCAAAAGGACAAAATATAGTTGTAATATATCTGCACCGTGTGAGAGAATGTCTATTTGAAATTGCTCAAACCAAATCTTGTGGCTTTTTTTCTTCCTTCTTTACTGCCTGTCCATCTTCTTTTTCTGGAAAATGGGAAGAGAAAATAAAATAGGAGAGACATGTAAGAAAATTGGCTTTTAACAACACTAAGTTTGTATCAAATTAACATGTTTTTTCACAGAATTATCAAAGATAAGAAAATATTAAATGGAAATTTTCTATAGTGGCAAAAAAAAATAGTTCTGAAATTAAAGCCATAGAATTTTGATAATCTGCTTTTTTTTCCCCCTTAACTATGTTACTTGCTCAGTTCCCTGCTTACCCACCTACAGCAAAGTGTGTACTGGCCCTGGGGTTTCTCTTCTGCTTCCTCCCTTGCAGATCTCCTTTTCAGTTTGGAGTGTGGCAACATTCTTCAGTACTGAACTGAAGTAGTGAGCACAGTGACTGAAATAACAATCAGTGGCTCTTTGCTTTCACAGTAACAAGAAATGATGCTGCCGTCACCCTTCACTAGCTCCTTCAACTTTGCAAGTCCTTATTCGTGCGACCATCACTTTTCCCTTCTACAGAGGAGCAGAAAGAGAAGCCATGAGCAATGCTCACACTTGTATCACTGCTCTGAAGACCTAGTAATTCCTGTGAGAGGCAGAGTAGGGCAAGGAATGGAGAATGAACCCTGGAGGAGAACACTCAGGGTTTGCTGATACTTGTTGACTGGGCTCCCGGTCTGTAACAGTCCATTTTGGCCTCTCTTCACTTACTTTCCATGCCAAAGAGATCTCCCTTTGTCTTTTTGCCTCAGCCAGAAGCTACTGATGAAAATCCGGTGGGGTTTTCTTTGCTATTCTGCCACAGAAAACTAATAATTGTGTCTTGGGAACAAAAGGTCACGCTGTCCTTACACCATGCATCCTTTCAGAATGGCTGGTCGCGACAGACCTATTGTCTCTTCTTGCTTGTGCTCTGCTTTAGTTGCCAGTGAGTAATGTACACAAGAACCATGGCTGTGCTTGCCAGGGCCCAGTGAGCCTGCCTGGGGGCCTCTGCCAGCTCTGAGCTCAGACAGTGACTCTGACAGCTTCACACTCAGTGCCCCAGGGGCTGTGCCAGCCTGTTCCAGTTTCCCTTGGTACCAGAGGCCCGTGGCAATATGAGAGGGAATGTTGTTAGTGGCACTCCTCTCCTTGGTGCCTCCTTGGTGCTTTTAAAAATCAGTGGGCAACTCCGGCTGCTATTTGTTTGTAAAGCAGTTTCTGGTGGTTAGTTTGTTATTCTGTTGAAGTCTCAGGAACCTGTGATTTTGCTTGCTGCTTTTCTACTTAATTATGAGTTCTAAGGGCTCGTTTCTGGTCCCTCACAGCCATGCTACTTCTCTGTCATTGCCCATTTACCTTCCTTGTGAACCTCCTTAGCCAGGTGATTCATTGAGGCTCGGGCAGGAGACATGGCATTTCATCTGCTCTATGTCTCTGCAGTGCGTCTGCAGCCTGGTCAGTGTGAGGCTGCAGAGCAGCCCTGCTGGTGGAGCTCAACCATCAGAGGCAGCAGTGCTCTTAAGACCTGCTCAAACTTCAGCTCAGAGGCTGAAGCTGCTGCTGTGTTCACCAGGGAACCATTTCAGCAGTATTAGGCAAAACCAATGATAAATGGATTTGGCTTGCTCTCTCTTTTCTGTGTGCTGTGCTGTGTCCCTGCCAGAGCAGTCAGTGTGTGATACAAAGCTGCCACTGGGGTGTTCTCTCTGTGTCAGGAAGAATCTCGTTAGGATTTATAGACTAGAACAGAACTTCTGTCTCACTTTCAGCTGAATTGCTGAGATAATTGCCGAGTGTAGCAGAGCACTGTGGAGCAAAAACCTGCATGGCCATCCTTACCCAGCTCCTATATTATACTTCAGTTGAGGTGCAGTCTTTCATATACAGAAGTGTGTAAAAAGAGACTCGGGCTTACCCAAGTTTTTATTAAAGGACTTCGCTTCTTTAGATGGTAGAAAGATCTCTCCAGATAATGATTTGTGTTGTAGGTGGATTGACTTGTTCTTTTGGAATGTTCATATAAAATATGCTCAGATTTAATGCTCCACTTGGATACTTGAAACTGAATGAAAGAAATCTGGACTCTCTGTGTAGGAAGGACACACCATGCAATCCTGACTCTTGCTTGAGCCACAGTAGGAATAAATCTTGCTCAGAGCCCACCCAGATACCACACATCT
Source organism: Chrysolophus pictus (assembly GCA_037305975.1). Taxonomy (NCBI): domain Eukaryota; kingdom Metazoa; phylum Chordata; class Aves; order Galliformes; family Phasianidae; genus Chrysolophus; species Chrysolophus pictus. The sequence continues at coordinate 15,786,882 of CM074580.1, read as the reverse complement.
CTTGCAGGCCTCTTGGGGATTCTACATTTCTTACTGGTTTCCCAGCTTCTTGGAAAGTGAGTAGAGCACGTCCCTGCTGCTCCATGCCAGAGCTGGCATGCTTCTCACTTTCTTACGAAGGTCTGTTCTGAAAGACCGGCAGCTCCTGGTGAAGAGCAAGGAAAGCAGTCCTGTGCTCTATGTTTGTCTCCAGAGCAAAAGCTGCCACTCCCCTATGACAGCATGATGTGGTGTAATAGATACTCAAAAAGGGGCCCTGAGGGGCAGATGAAGCCAAGATAAGGATAATGATGCAGGCTATCAGCAGAGACAGGTTGGGTACTTGGGTGGCAGATGCACTGACCTCACTTACAGGGGTTAACAGGGACCTCATGACTCACATTCTCTGAGCTGGATATGTGTTTGTTCGTATCCATGGTAAGCCAGCTTGAGCTGAGCTCTGGTGACACAACTCAGCTCCACCTGAATGCCACTGACATGACGACACTGAGCAGGGAAGAATAAATAAAAGAAGCTTTGCAGTTCCTTGGTTGTTCCCAGCATCCTGCCACCCTCCTTCCCCTTCTTCAGCAGAGAAATGATGTCAGGGCAGTAGGTCCCAACAAAAGAAAGCCAGCCTTTGTATCAGAGTACTCCAATCCTTTCTTGCCCCCTTTCAACCTTCCATGAGAGCTGGGACCAGCATTTATCTATCCCCTTCTCTGCTGAGTGACTCACTGCCGTGGTATGAATGGGTACCTTGTACAAGAGTATGCAGAGACTTTTGGTGTGGGGCTGGGGAGAGAAAGCCTGAGATTGTGTGCTCAGATTAAAGCCTGGCCTACAGATAAAAACTGGCTGGTCATCCTTCGCAGCTGCTGTATCCCAGCAGGAGTGAAAGAGGAAACCTGAGCTGCATTTGTGTCTGTGCTGTTTAATTCCTGTGAAGTAGCTCAGAAATACCTGTGTCGACCAGCCAAGGAGGGTTGTGCAGTGCAGAGAGTAACCTTTGTGTAACAGAAAGCAATCTTGCTTGTGTCCGGGGCTCCACTGTCCTTCTATGCGCTGGGGGGAGAGATGGTTTCATGGCTAGGTATGTTTTTAGGGAGCTGTTTGCCTAATCCCTTGGGAATAGCCATGTTCTGAGCTTGAGTAAAACAGAAAGTGGGAGATGATGTGTTAGTTTTGTCCCAAGCAGGACAAGTCTTACAGGAACTTCACACAAGGTCATTGTTATAGCTGAAACTAGTGCCACTTTGGCTTCATCTACAAAAAAGATGAAGTTAGTAGCAGTTGTAGAACAGCCTGGATCTGTAAAGGAACTGGCTTTTTCTTTTCATCTAAAATTTGTCACTTCAGTAGTGCACTACAGATGGTGGTTGAGTCCCACAGAAGTCCTTAAGAATGTAAATTCATGTCTTAAACTTATGTTTAATTGGTCTTCTATGTCCCTGGTGAAATGGGCCCTTTGTTGCCTTCTTGAATCATTTTTATAACATACGTTTCTCCTTAGTAACTTTGTGGAATGCCCTAAACAATATGAAAGCAAGCAAAAGTTTCAAAATTATTTTGTAATTATGTCAGAAGCAGATATTTTCTATGATACTGAACGTATTCATCAGGTTATCTGGCAACCACTCTCTTCTGTCTAGTGATCTTATCTTAGCTGCCTGCACTTTCCATTCTCTATATCCCTCTGGCTGTTTCAGTTAAACTCACACTTGCTTCTGCTTGTCTTCAGTTATCAAACATGTTTGTTATTTTTTTTTTTGTTTTGTTTTTTGTTTTTGTTTTTTGACCTGTGAGATTGTTCCCTTTCTATCCTGTTGAGGTCCTAATCTCAGCTGTTGCCTTTGAGATCTCCTGCAGAAAACCATCAGCAAAGACAGTGTCATGCATTTTACTAGCTAGTGATAAGCCAGCTCCAAGCTTCTGTTCTAACATCCTATTTTTCGCATTATTTTACAGTATTTCATATTGTTGCTGTGCATCTTTCTCCTGGAGATCATTGCTGGAATCCTGGCCTATATCTACTACCAGCAGGTGAGTGGACAGCAGTCCTACAGGCTCAAACCAGGGAGAGAAAACAGCTGATCATCATCCCATTTCTCTGGTTGGAATTGGGTTTGAAGGCTTGGAACCGAATGTCTGATTGGGATTCATCTTTCTACATGTCTACTCACTTTCTACCCCATACAAAAGACCTTAGGTTATTCACTACTTTTGACAAAGCATTTATGGTTACACCTGGGAGGCTGTTCAGCCTTGCTGCTCAGCTCCTTCTTGTGGTTCACCTTTGCAGGCTGTAGAGCCTTCTAGAAGACAACTGTTAAGGCTGTGTAGTACTCCTAATACTCTTTAAGTCACACTGCAAGCAACTGAAATGACATTAGTACTACCTAGTATATTCAGGACATAGGAGTGATCCTGTTCCATCTAGCAAGGTAGCTACCACACTCCTGAACTTGCAAAGATGGTCCAGCTTGATAGGTCCTTTCAGGTCATGAAGTTTTTGAGGTCTTTACTTAACCAGCGTAGCTGAGGGTAACAGCATGGACTCCCAGCAGCTGCAGTTCTAATGGCACTTCTTGCAGTTGCAGAGAACAGAGGCTTAAATCATTGCTTTGTTTTCAAAGAATATTTAGCCACCAGAAAACAAACAGCTGGGAAATTGCTCTCAAGTCTGGAAATTGATTGGAAAGGGCAAATTGGAATTGTTGTCAAGTGCCTGTTTGAAGAGCAGCTGGATATCCCATTCCGTCTTGTTGGCTTCGCTGTTAGGATTCCTTACCACTCTTTTCTATGTTGAGACTTCTGTGCTTTGCATTTCCAGGATGGGCACTGGCAGTTTGTGAGGAGTCAGAGTGTTGTGAGTTCATTTGCTTGGTAGGAACCAAGAGAGGATCAGTGGAATGCGTGCATATATTAAACTGGGAAAGATCCATCCCAGGAGCATGGCAGAAAGCTGGGGTCCGTCTGTGCAAAGTCACTAGGCTCATGTATGACAAAGGATGAAAAGGAGCTGATCCTTAGGTAGAGTAAGGGATGACACATTTGGAGCTGTACCCTTGAGCGCTTTAAATCATTCAAGGGCACTCTGATGGGTAGCTGCACTTTCCCTTTGCTCTGTGGCTGACAAATACCCCTTATTTGCTGGTTGCAGGCTGCTTGCTGTGTTTGCCACTCTTTTTATTTCAGCCCTTGCTTTTGGTATCTAAGGCTTGTGTGTCTAAACTCCCTTTCTTTTGTTGTCTTTGTTCCATGCTGCAGTTCTTCCCTGTGAGCCTGCAGGTAACCGCTTTTCTCCCAAGTACTAATTCTGCTAATGGATTCTCCTCTTTATTTGCCTCTGATGCCTTCCAGCTGCTGAACCTTTTGCTTTCTCTTTATTACATTAAGTCCTTTGCACTTCTGTAGAGCTTCCCAGCTCAGGATCTCAAACCACTTTTCAAATATTTATGAATGAAGCCTCTTATCAACTCTGTGAGGTAGGTATTGTCCCCACTTAACAGATGGGGTTGGGAATAACACTATATCAAAAGGAAAATAAACTGCAGATTGTATTTTGCCCAGTGCAACATTTGACCTCTCATTTACTGCTGTACAGAATAAAAGGTGTATAGAGAAGCTATCTCTACAGCTATCTCTACTGATGTGTAAGAGGAATTTAGCTAGATTAAGAACTTCCACGGAAAGAAATATTTGAATCCAATCACCTGAACCTACCAGTGGTTTATGATAGGAGCATTTTTAGAAATGATGAACTTACAGAATCGGACTTTATCTCTGTGGTTTTATAAATTTGTAACTGTTACCAAGAAATGCCATGAAGTAATCTTGCAATCACGCTCTTCATCCCCTGTTCTGGCATCCTTTTTGCTGTCATTTCAAGAGGTATTCAGACTATGTGATCTCAGTCCAGTGTGCTCAGGACTTACTGCCTCCTGCTCCTGGACAGGCTGATGGTGTTTGAGTATTTTGCCATAGTTTTCAGGGACAGAAGACAGCATGTGGTCTCATGGCATATTCATATTCAAGCAGACACGATTTTGTATTGCGTCTAGGCAATCTCTTACATATTTGAGGTGAGGACCCTTATAGTGATGTGTTGCACAGACTGAAATTTGGCCCAGAATCACCTCATTCTGGTTACAAAAGTGGAAACATGGTCTTTAAACAGCTGGAAGTAAGCTTGCCTGCTTCCTGGAAGCCAGTACAGCCTTGGAAGATGACTTGAAGGAAGCTGTAGCTTCCCCTTTCTGGCTTTCTTTTCTCTTGGAACAATAGCAGTGAAACTTATGCAGGACCCTAGGTCGCCCTAGAGGAGGTAAGTTTGCCTTGTGATTTTATCCCACTTGTCTTTTCTGTTCAGCTGAGCACGGAGCTGAAGGAAAATCTGAAGAACACCATGACTCAGAAGTACCGCAAAGAGGGAGAAGAGAGAGTGACCAGTGCAGTGGACAAACTGCAACAGGAGGTGGGTGTTGCTGATAAAGCGATTGCACAATACAAGAAGTGATGTGAGCTCTCGTCATCTGACATGACTTCTTTTGAGTCAAAGCAGGTTGGGTGGTGTGCAGGGTCTTGGCCATGCTACCAGCGGAATGGCATGGGGTAATCTCTGAATTGGATCCCCAGTAGGATTGAGTAAACAACATCTAAATTGTTCCTGGAGTGAACTGAAGTGCCGAGTCACTCTGACAGCTGTTTCTACTTACCACATGAAAGCTTTGGAGAAATTGCTGACATTTTTCATTAAGCTTCTCAGTACCCTAGAGAGCAAGATGTAATGAAAGATCCTGCTGCTACTGCGAGCTGTGTCAGGCTCTGGGGTGGTTCAAGTATGGATTGTTGCAGTTCTGACAGGCTTTTCCACAGAATGGACCTTTGTGCACAGGCATGGGTCCAGCAGTTTCAAAGCATGCAGCCTGCTATGCACATAATGCCCTGTTGCCAGGTGCACATGCAATAGTAACTGGTAATTATACCTACCCTGTTAGTGCTCTCTGGTCAGGTGATTAAGAGCCGAGGCAGCTGCAGGTGCACTCTAGCTACGGTCATCTCAGCAGTAACAAAAGTCACAACTGGTGGAAGATGAATGAAGCTGATAATTAATCACCAGAATTAAAACAGAGCTCACTAATAATTACAGCAGTCAAAAAACATAGGCTAGTGAGATTGCTGGAGTCTCTCGATAAAGGAGAGTGAAGCCCAGAGCGTGATATGGGGAGGCTGGAGGGAGAAGGAAGCTGCAGTGTTTGCAGGCTCGACTTCGTGCTCTGTGTTTGCAGTTCAAGTGCTGTGGGAGCAACAACTACACAGACTGGGCTGACAGCATATGGATCAAATCTCCAGAGGCCAGTGGACGGAAAGTTCCTGACAGCTGCTGTAAGACAATAACTGACCTGTGTGGCCGAAGGGACCATCCTTCCAACATCTACAAGGAGGTAAAGAACAAAAGGGCTTCAGAGCCTCTTGCCACAAAGTTTATCAAGGAGGTGGGCAGGAAGTGAGGATTTTGGGTTGGTGCTGCAAACTGTTGGCACTTTGTGTCTCTGAGTGTTGAGCCTTCCAGGCTACATTTAAAAAGATTCAGGGAAGAAGGGGGAAAAAAAATAATATGGAGGAGTCAGAGTGTCTGAGCTCCTGCATATAGGCTGCTATTACAGAAGCACGTATTCGTGGCTACCAGAGTGATACTATAGCCAACACCCAGTGAGTAGGGTATGGGATTAATTATCTGCACAGGAGGGGTCATGGATTAGGCAAGGGTAGTACTTCGTATCTGGCTCAGGGCTGTTCTTGGCATTTGCAGGGAACCTGGTATGTAGAAAGGGACTGTAAAGGCAGTAAAGAAGAGATTCAGGAACTGAGGAAAAAAACAGGAATATGTTCTGCACCATTTTATTTGCTATAGAGAAAAATAATAAGTTATATTTGTTATTGCAGAATGTACTGGTGATGAGGGAGTGGGAGATGTTGCTTCAGGCAGGAGACTTGGGTTTGAGCCCTGCATTCCAAGCTTCCTGTTATTGCACTTAGTGAGGAGCAAATGGAGATACAGTCAAGGATCAGAACTGACGGACTTGACCTCCAGCATGAGGAAACAGGATATGGGGCTCCCTAGCAGACAAATTAGACCAGTTCCAGAGAACTGCAGTTAGGGTGAAAAGAGTTTGGAGCTGAGCTGGTAGGAAGGCTTGTTTCACTTCCAGAAGAAGCAAACTGAATCCCAAAGTAGCTGAGTAAATAGGCAGATAGCTGTAGGACCATTTATTCATCCTGTTGAATAAAACTGGTAGAATTTCTTGTGTTTTTGTTTTCATACCCTTCAATCCTATGACTTGGCTTTAACTTGCTCACCATGAATCTCTCTGTGAGTTAGCATAGACTGTTTTCTCACCAGTGCAACTTATGCCTTGGCTGGCTGTACTGATGCACGGGAGCAGCAGCTGGAGCCTTTTCCTTGTTTCTGCCCCCTGCCAGGTGCAGAGGTGAAGTCCAGTCTTTCTGTTCTACTAAAGCTGCACTTTATTATGTCCAGCTGCTTGGCTGGGTTTTGCTCTCCTGAAAGAAGACTTTCCCATAAGATCTGTTATTTTCCAAGGGCTATTGACGTGTCTCTGAGTGTGGAAACCTGCAAGTGTGTGAGGGCTTGCCCCAGCTTCGCTCTGTGCTGTGTGAAACTGGATTTACTGCCCAGCTGGGTTAATGAGGAAGACCCTATGGGCTGCCAAGCACAAGCACAGCGTTAGCTCTAGAATATAAAAAGCTGCCAAAGGCCATGTGGATTTACATTTAGACGCTGTTTCTCATGATACAACTTCTAAGTCAGGATTCAGAACAGATTTTAGTGGCTTTGGGGAAGAAGAACCTAGAAGAGGGTCAGATCAGGACATGGGAGCAATTGTTTCACACTGGAGCAGCTGGAGCTTACTCTCAAAAACTAATTCAGGCGTGGGAAAAGTGAGGCCTTTGCCATCCCTCCCTGGAGAAGTGCATGCTCACTCATTCCCTCTGCCTGGGTACATGTAGGTGTCTGTGTTCACTGTAGACTCCTGGGGCTGTAGGGTCCCAGCACCCTTGGGGCACTGTTGCAACCTACACAGCAAATCCCCCTGATGTTACCATGGAAAACCTGCCTCACTAGTAGAAACAGTTTAATTATCTAAAGAGAACTCTTCCAAAATAATCAGAGAATTCTCTTACTGTTTTATTTTTGTATTATGGCAACAAAAACACGGGCCTGAAACTAGGATGTTATGCTGCCAGCCAGTGATGCAAGTGAAAGGCAGAGGTAGTCAGTGCCTGACTTTCCAGGTCTACGTTAAAACCCATAAATAACAGTGGAGGAATTTGCTTTCAAAGGGCTCCTCTCGTGTGAGAGGTCTTGATGCTGCATTTCCTTGGCATTTTGGCTGGAGAGGAGCAAACCTCCTTTCCAGGCATGTGCTAAGCAATGTCTAGCCCTCCTCCACATACCTCAGAGGAAAATCTGAGAGAAATCCTTCTCTGTAATGTGCTGTGTTTTTCTGTACTTCTTCGGCCACCTTCAGCAATTCCTGAGACAGAAACAATGTGGACTTTACATAATTTACATAGCTTTTCCAGCGATGTTGCAAGGAGAGGATGCTCACAGACACTGCTTTTTATAGGGATGCTTTCAAGGGTTACAACTGCTGTCATAAAGTGAGACACAAGAATTTAAAATGAAGATGACTTTCCCTGTCTCGTCTCTCTCTTCCTGCAGAATGGTTGCATTACCAAGCTGGAAAACTTCATTCAAGAACATCTGAAAATTATTGGCATAGTTGGGATCAGCATTGCTTGTGTGCAGGTATTGTGTGGAATTGTGTGGAATCTTGGGCTTGCTGGGCAGAAGCTCAAGAAACCCAAGAGCTAAGGGATGGAAAAATTAGTATTTCAGGCTTTTTCTTGCCTGGCAAAGAGAAGTTGTCAGGAAAGGGAAAGGTACTTCAGTGACCTTGGGATCCACTAACTCCAGAGCTAGTGCCTTTTCTGTCAGTTTGTAAGATTTCATTTCTGGTGAAAGAAAAACACTTTTCTGCTCAGACAGGTTTCTGCAGCAGGGATGTGAGAAATGAGGTGCGGCTATGGCTGCTGGTTTGGCAGCCTGAGAGAGACCTCTGGTGGGGATGTGCCAGGATTACCTGTGCTGCCAAAGAGCTGGTTTGGAGGAGTTTCCCATCCTGGTTCATTAGCTCATTCTTTTTATATTCAGAGTTTCTGCCCTGGCTCTGTCATACTGAGGAACAGCACTGTGGGTCAGCAAATGTTTAAGGAGAGTCTGAAGAATAAAGGGATAGGATGTGGATGCTCCTACACCATTACAGGGGGAAAGACAGCCAGGATAATCTTTACTTCCAGATGCAGATATCTCTGGGAGTTGTTCATTTTCCCTTCTGCCCTGGCATACAGCCAAATTACATTCTAGAGAAGCTGATAGTGATTAATTATGAGGATTAGCACATTATGTTCTCTCACACTCATTGCAAGCTGGTGTGCTGTATCTCCAGGCCAGATCTGGTTGCCCCTCTGATCTGGGTCCAAACGGTTAGTTTTCAGGTTGCTACCTTCACTGCATCCGTTCTGGTTTTTTCATTCGTTTCTCTCTTCTTTTTCTACCCTGTAGATCTTCGGGATGATTTTCACTTGTTGCCTGTACAGGAGTTTGAAGCAGGAGCCATATTAATAGCTGTGGGAACTCTGTCAGCTCCCCCTCTGCCACTTCCCTTAGTACCTGCCAACCTCACCACCCTCCACTACCACTACAGAAGTGTCTGCAACCTGAGGATTTCTCTCTAATTAAATGCCTTACCTGCCCCTTTTGGGGAAAGTCACCCTCCTCATTGTGCACAAGGCAGCCAGGAATTCAGCAGGTCCTCTTCGTTGTCAAGAAACAGAAGAGTTGTGGATCTTCTGCTAGAAGCTATAGCAAAACAGTCCCTTGATGTAACCAGAAAGCAAGATCTATCTAGGGCCATTTCTCTTGGGGCTCTTCCTGAGCTAACATGAAAGTATTGGGATGCTACACAAGAACCACAGTTTGCTTTCTGAGAAGTGGCTCAGCAGAGCTGGGCATTGACTGTGAGGACAGATGATGTTTCTGCGCTGAGCTGGAACCAGATCTGAGTCTCTCAGACACAGAAGATTTGTCGTTCTCCCCCCAGCCTGTGCACTGATGTCCTAACACAGCTGTTCTCCGCCTTAGAAGATGCCTGTCTGGTTGTGTGGGGCAGGAATTGCTCTCTGTGCTGATCAGGAGCACATCTTGGTGCAGTTGAAATCTTGTTGCGGCTCTAATGTTGTCAAGATCTGGGTGCCTTAGTATTTCTCAGCAATCCTTCCTCCTCTTCCCTGAAGCTTCTCTGCAACGCAGTGCCATTAGGAGCCACAAGAAGCCTTTTGCCACCTAGCAATTCTAGAGCCAAAGACATTGGACTGCTTTCTAATTCTTTTGGGTCTAGTCTGTTTTACTTAGTGGCTTCCAGTGTGAATGAGAAAGCTCAAAGAGTTGTTTCCTGCCTGTCCCCTGCTGTGGTTTGGTGAAGAGCTGGTTGGTGAAGCTGACATATCAAGCTACCCTTTGGCCTGTTTGGTTAGTGGAAATGCCTCATCACATCTCTTACGTATTGAGAGACAACCTGGGTTGGGCTAGATGCTCTAATTAAAACCTCCAGGCTTGTCTCTCTTGGGTGGGAAATGAATATATACAAAAGTTGTATCAGCCTCCAAAGAGCTCATTAATCAGCTGAGGGTTTTCTGGCTTTAATGAGATCTGGAAGCCCACTTTCCAGACTATCCCAGCAGTAAACAGTAGAGTCAGCTTCCCCCAGTTGCTCCAGTGTATTTGGTAAATTAGTAGTGCTGGATTTAACTGTCTGTTTAATTAAATAGATTTAATTAAATGTTATCTCTGCATTGGGATCCTGGTTACCTACAGGGCATAAATGCGACTGCTGCCATGGAATTGGTGCCACTGTTATGCCAACAAGGTCTTAGCCTGGATTCATAGGAACTTGGGAGCCTCTCCTGTCCTGAGGGATTTGATTGTTTTCTTCCTAATCATCCTGGAAAGGGTTCTCATCAAGAAGTCTGGTTGGTAGAGCAGAATTATCTTGTTTTCACTTTCCTGACATGCTTTGTGCACCCATGAAGCAGAAAGGGCTGTAGGGATTTGGGGTTTCTAAGCAGTGAAGATAATGCCCTTCTATAAGCCAAGTAATTTACTCACACTCTTGTCCTTTTGGTGGTGCCCGGTCCCTTGGCAGCACGCATCAGCAAAATCACTCAGAACCCTGAAGCATTGTGGAGGGTTTGATTCACAAAGCAATCCCGGACTGGTCCCTCAGAGGGGACTGAAGGGTGACAAGTTAAAATTCAGAACAGGTAAATCTGAAACTCCCCCATCAACAGGAGCACTGTAAAATAATCCCTAACACTAATGCAAAAAGAGGTGGAGGAACTGAGGTGTATCCGTTGTCCTACAGCAATGGGAAAGAGGGAAGAGAAATCTAAATTATTGTGGAATGATCTAAAGGAGAAATCTAAATTATTTCTTGTTTTATATTCAAGTTTCTGACAAGTGCTGACTACTAACTGAGGAAAATATTGAGCATGTTGCTTGAAGCAATATTTCTAGTTTCTTACATGTATCTTCTTAGGTGCCTTTGCCTGTTTCCTTGAAATGCATTGTGCAGGGCTAGGAGAGGCCAGGAAGAATGAGATATGAACAGAGCTGGCTTGTGTCCATTAAGTTGTTTTATACTTTTACTTTGTATAATAATATTCATTGCTTTTTTTTTTTTTTTTTTAACTCAATTTAAGTTGCTGGCCAATAGAAAAATAAAGCTCTGTACTTACTCTGTGTAGCAAAACCAAAGGGTAATGTGAACCATGTGTGTTATGTGGGTTCCTCAGCAGTGGAAGCAGCATCCTGCCCTGCAGGAAGAGTGGGGCTGTGCTGTGTGTTTCCCCCACACAATGTGCTGTAGTCATATCCTCCTTGCATGACAGATGTGAAGAAGGCAGCAGGCCTGCCCTTTGTTATCCTTTCTGATGTAAGACTGAAAATTACTCATTACAACTGTGAAATATGCCTGTATTCAGCCGGCATTCAGATGGATGTGCCTGCAGCTGATGGGCACGGCCACTCGGTGGCTCTCAGGATTCATTGCGCTGTTAATTCAGCTCCTGCAATTAGGTGGCTCTAATTCCAGCCGCTTCAGAGAGCAGCAAAGCTGTGGTGTCACTAAGCCTCGTGCCATTGATCGTCTTGCCTTTGTACTCCAGGCTTCAGCCTTTTCACTGCTATCCCTGGCAGCCAAGCAAAGAACCACAGAATGTGCTCAGCCAGAAGCAGGAGCCACTGAAGGCAACACAGAAAGGTGAACATTGTGGGCATGTGAAGAGCCTCAGGAAGAGCTACTGCAGCATTCTGCAAAGAGCAGTGCTCTCTCAGCAGAAGGCTGTGGGTCACAGAATCACAGAATGGCCAGGGTTGGAAGGGACCTCAAGGATCATGAATCTCCAACCCCCCCTGCCAACCCCCCTGGTGGCAGGGCCACCAACCTCCCCATTTAATGCTAGACCAGGCTGCCCAGGGCCTCATCCAACCTGGCCTTGAACACCTCCAGGGATGGGACATCCACAACCTCTCTGGGCAGCCTGTTCCAGCACTTCACCACTCTCACTGTAAAGAATTTCCCCCTGATGTCCAACCTAAATCTCCCCTCCCTCAACTTAAAACCATTTCCCCTTGTGCTGCAGTTATCTACCCTTTCAAAGAGTTGATTCCCCTCCTGATTGTAGGCTCCCTTTACGTATTGAAAGGCTGCAATGAGGTCACCCTGCAGCCTTCTTTTCTCTAGGCTGAACAAGCCCAGCTCCCTCAGCCTGTCTTCGTAGGGGAGGTGCTCACAGGTCACAGACCTTGACCCCTGTTCCCATGTCTCATCCTGTGCTCCTCTGTGTCACTAGGAGTGCGGCGTGGACTGTGCAGCCCTGTCTCACTCCCAAAGGGAAATGATACCCCTTCTGCACAGCTTCTGTTGTGGGATGATAACTGAAAAGGCTGTGGCATGGTGTCTTTCATCATTGCATAAAAGCCATTTCTTTCATTTTTTCTGAATTGGCTTCTGCAGTGTCTGTGAGAGGCTGTGCAGTGTCCCCACGGGCTGAGCAGCCACAGGAGGGTGCTACTTCCTCCTGGGGCATCAGTACTGATTTCTTTCCCCCTGGACCTGGAGATTTGGACTGTGCAGCTGTGCTGTGTTCCCCTGGGGTGCTGTGGGGGCCAGTATGCTTTGCTGGGAATAAACTAGAAAACAGGTTGAACAACAAGCAGCTTCTGTAAGAGCCAAGCCTATGGCAGTCACCCTATTTCTGCTCCGTTTCAAACAAGACACTGACCCCAAGCCAGGTCATAGATGTGCCCTTTCTTCTCTTTCTGATTAACTGGGAGTATTTTTTTTTTCTCAAAGTGCTCTTGGTGCCCTTTTCTTTGCTGTTTCTCAAGCCTGCCTTCGGCAGTGGTTGTAATTTCCTCATTTCCCTGTGGGGTTGAGCAAAGCTGCAGTGGGGGAGAGAGAGGAGCATAGGAAGATGGTAATGTCCTCCATAGCTAGATGCGACAAATGTGCTGCACTTGGGAAATGACACAGGGGCATAGCCTCTCCTTTCCTGCTGTGAAGTCTTCCCAAAAGGACAGACACTAAACCATGCTCCTTGCCAGGAGACTGCCCATTTGCTGCCCTTATTCCATGCTTTTTCTCTACTTAGTAGCTCTCACAGCAGAATAAAATGATCCTAATGGGCATAGCCTTGCTTCAATTGCCCTTGATGCAAGATGGCCCTCTTAGTCCTGAGTGCTCTTATGCCAGTGCATCTGAGCTTGCTGCTGTGCTAAGAGCCCTGGTGCCTGCTCACAAGCAGCCTCCTTCCCCCAGTTACGGGGCAACCAAAGACTGTAGTGGGGGCAGCTGTGAGCTCGCTGCTGGTGTTTCTGCATAGCATCTGGCCCTGCAGCCTCTTTAAATCCTCACAGTGCATCTGTCCCCTTGTCTCAGGTGTACTCATGTGTGCACACCCCTGGGAGAAGCTGATGGCTGCTCTACTCCTGTGGGATCTCTGCTGCTCTCTGTCACAACACTGAGCAGAGACAAGCTGCCTCAAGCAGGGCTGAATGCTGGTACCCACATACCACATCAACAATGCCTCCTCCTCCCTTGCAGTGAAGGAGAGGAGGCCCCAGATGTCCCTATCCCACCCAAGCAGCCCTTTCTGCAGGACAAGGTAAAAGGATGTCAGGATGAGGGCTTGAGCCTCTTGCTTTTTTCTTTGAGGGAAACTGAGGCAGTGCTTGAGCTCACAGCAGGAAACACTTGGCAGCACACCACATTCCCAGCACATACTTCAGCTGTGATAAAGCACCCTCTTTCCTCTGAGAGCTGCCTGGTTAATCCTCTTTTAACCTTCCCAAGCAGACTTTATTGCCTCGTTGTTTTTCTCACATCACTTTATGTGCTTTGATTACTCACTGCCCATCTGGGGCTGCAGTGCTCTACATTAAGAAACGATGACCAGCCACTGGGCTAGGGGGTTTGGGGCTGCCTCTGCTGGGAGGGGTGAATGACACCTGAGGGGTGGGCAGAAGGATGGGTGCTCCATGGCCCTGCAGTGATTCTCCAAGGGCTCGTGCAAGGCTGCAGCAAACCCAAGGTAAGCCCCAGGTGTCTGTGTCTGCTGTGCCCGCTGCTGGCTCTTCTCCTCACGTCATCCTTCTGCTTGCTGAGTGCTGCCAGGCATTATTTGATGTTTAGCTAAATCAAATCTGGTCCCACTTAAACACCCAACTTTCTGAGATATCTCAGCCTAATTCTCAATTTATCCTTCTTTGTGTTTTCCGTCCTTATAGGTCTGTCCCAATCCACAAATGTGATCAATATTTATAATTTATTTCCTTTTCCCTCTCTTACCTTCTCCCACTGCTCCTTTCAGGACTTTAACAAAAGTTTTTAATAGCATTCAATTCAGGGCTGACCTGCTGTTTCCTTTGCTGATGGGCTCATGAATGATTCAGCTGTTTGGGCTCTATCTGGCAGCTGTGACAGAATTGTTGATAAAACTCCATTTCTGAGGTTTGGCCCGCTCTCCATGTTAAATAATGCAGAGCAGGGAGCGAGCCTTAAAGAACAGAATCACAAAGAAAGCTGCTTATGTATGAAATACAGTTTTCAACCAAAAAAAAAAAAACCTAACCCACCACACAAATTCAACTGTATTTTACTGTTCACTTGCTGTAGTTAATGGTACCAAATGGGGCTGTTGAAATGATAGCTCTCTGTGCCTCTTGTTTTTCCCCTTTGCACATGCAGAATTGATCATATTTTCTCTTCCTTGTCCCCTTATTTTGCAAACCTCTTTTTGCTGCCTATACAAGCTGTGCCACACTGCACAGCCCTGGTTCAGCAATAGACATCTTGCTCCAAAGCAGATATTACCCCACAAAACTGCTACACTCCTAAAGCCATCAATGGGGAACTCAAATCCGTGCCTAACTGCTGCCTCTGCTTTAGCATCAGCAATTTCTTCTAGTTTTGCTCCATTGCGTAAGCTGTAGCTTCACATAAAGTCAATCTTGCTACTTCAGCTAAGGTTTCTGGAACACGGGCACAAATAAATTCTGCTCTCCACGCACTGCTGGAGAAGCTGCTGTTGTTTCACTGCTTTAGGGTTCAGAGCCCTCCCTGGGTCCAAGAGCACCAGCGAGCTCCTGGGAAATCACAGGAACAAGGAAAGGGAGCTCAGGAGCTCATCTGGAGGAAAAGGAGAGTTTAGGGTTTAGCTGGTCATCTTCCCAGAGAGGGGGATGGCTCAGAACAGGGTCACTCTGCCAGCAGGACTCAGCGCTGCTTTTCTCAGGAAAGGAGCCTGGAGGCAGCCAAGTGTGCAACCCAAGAGCTCTGGGCTCTTCAGCTCACTCCAACTGACTGCAATTAAGGCAATTCTGCCTTTATTAGGGATAACTGAGCTAGTGGCTTTTTCCAGCCTACATCTCTGCTCCTGGATAACCTTATGAGCTAAGTTCTGATGTCCCTTGCGGGATTCACAGGAGGCAAATGTTCACCTCTTGTTTCCTGCAGCTAATTGCTCCCATCCCCTGCCCTGGTGCAAGTGACAGAGATATCCCTAATTGCTCTTAATGAAACCAGTTGGTGGGTGAGAGTTATTTGAAGGCCAGAGCAGGCTCTCAGGAGGGCTTGGCGTTCTGGGGATCCATGCTTGAGCTGAGGGGGACACAGGGTGTGTATGAAACAGGACAGGTTGAAGTGCTTCAGGGACTATTTGGTGGTGACCTATAAGGATGAGTGAAGAGAAATGGGCCACTGCCTGCGCTTAGAGGAGTCAGAGCTGCCTGGGTTTGCTGTGTCTCATCGCACAGCTAGGAAAGAGCAAACCTTTCTTTTCAGATGGCATTTAGGCAAAAATATAGATAGGAAAATGGATTTAGAAAGGGTAAGTGGAAAAAGCAAGATATGTCCATTAATCAAACCCAAATGAATGTGTTGTGCACCCCAAGCTCCTTACCAGGCAGCTGAGAGTCCTTAATTTTAAGCATTGCTCAACAAAACATCAGACTGTCATCAAATCATTCTCATCCTAAATCCAAAACATGGTTCATACCAGCCACTATGAAGAAAATTAACCCTATTCTAGCCCGAGACTAGGATAACCTGACTGAGCCTGGGAGCAGCAGGAGAGGCATCTGCCAAAACCACCTCAGAGAGATGACTGAGCTATAGGTATCTTTAGGCACCCCAGGTGCTGTTCTTGCTCTGATGAGAGCTCATTTTGTTTCTCTTTCTGCTTCTTTCATCTCTAATGTGCAGGTGGCAAAGAGAGCAGCCATGGAGGGGCAACACAGAGGCCTCCTCCCCACGTCCTCTCCTGTCAGGGCTGGGATGTGTTGGGAACCACCTCAAGCAACAACTCCACAGCTCCCGTACCCTGCGCTGCAGTGGCCCAAAATGATGGGTGGGAGCTATCAAGCAGGTGGTGTTCAGGTGGCAGGAGAGCCAGCAGGGCCTGGAGGTGCCCGTGGGGCTGGCAGTGCCCAATCAGCAGGGCTGACTGTGGAGCTGGGGACCTTGAGCTCAGCTGCTTTCTGAAGCATCATTTCATGTTGCGTCTACCTCAACCACTGACATGACTTTAATACAACTTTTTAAAGTATGCATTTGTATCTAGTAAGCCCTTGAGTACAGCAGAGTCCCTTTTATATTGAAATTCAGGCTCCTCAATAACATTTTATTATGAAGCTTGCTATTTTTGGAATTGCTGTTACTCTGTTATGAGCAAGACACCTAACATCCTTCGATATGAAATCATTAAGGGCACAGCAGAGTTCATTACAGGGGCATTTCTCCGGATTAAGAACAAATCAATACCACACACTAATATCACAGCCTGGTACCTGGCTTTGGTTGCAAACAGCACACCCTGAGAGGAAGATGCTCTTCTTTTGGCCTCTTGTGCTCTTCTTCCAATATCTTATTTACTGTTTTCCCCCAGGCTGTTGTGATGGATTTATGAGCAGACAAAATCCAAAGGTTGTTTTTCTTTAAGCTACCTGAATATTGTAGCTTTTAAAGTAGGGAAGTGAGAAATAACCAGCTTAAGTTTGCAATCTTGCTGTACCCTTGCATGCGATATGACTTCCCCTTGGAAGTGAAGGCCTGCAGCTCCGTCTGGGCACGCTCAGCTTATTACGGTCAGGGTTTAGAATAAATTTCAGATGTTTCAAGTTGAGAAAACGTGGGGGTGGTGTGCTGGGAGGGAGGGACGGAGGGAGGGTGAGGATTGTTTATAAGAACCTCCAACAGAAGGAAGAGCTCTGCTTCTGAAAATCTGCCTCAGCTGAGACCTGGATGGAGGTACAGACTTCCAGATGGAGGCTCCAGCTCTGCTCCTGACACCCCAAATTTGCCTCCTGGACCTGGCTGGCCATTGCTCAGCCATTGGGAGCTGCATCTTGGGATAATTCCAGCTGCATTCAAAATGGGAACTTACTCCATTTGTCACTGCTTCCAGCTCCTGCAGCACATGGCATTCGCTTTGTTCAGTAGCAGTGATGGAAGCTGTTGAGGCCAATGGCATTTGTTTCTCTTTATTTATTACAAGCAATTATTCATCAGTAGAATTTAATTATTACTTTTTTTTTTTTTTTTGGCCTTTTAAAAATGCTGTTCAATGGAGAAAGGCAGCCACTTGTCTAGGCTGCATTTAACACTGAGTGGATCCAAAGCAGGGAGGTCCTTCAAGCTGCTTTTGTCAGTGAAATTAACAACAAAAAAATCAAGCTAGTGAAGTGTGGAGCTGGAGGCCATCTCTGTAATGATCTGAAGCACTCAACCCGTTAGAAGCTTAATGCTTTCATTTACGAGATCATTCCTGGAGGAAGACCTCCTGGTCAAACTGCTATTGCTCCTTTAAAAAAATAAAGTTTGTAATTGCTTTGGCTGCACAGCTCGTTACTAGGAAAGGCCTACAGCCGAGTGCAGCACTCATCTTCTTGCTTTTGTTTTTAAACTTTCAGCCCATGGATTAGGTATTCCATTGCTGTGTATAAGTTTATAAATTCAATTACAGAAGCTCTGAACTTCCACTTTCTTTATAAACGGGAAGCTTGAGGGCTGTGCTGTATCACAAACCATGATTGTATCGATAAACAGTTGGGCAGAGCCCTTTAGCTGGTTTGTAGCGGCTGATCAATACTTTCACGTGGTTGACACTGCTCTGATTACCATTCATCCTGTTTCTCCATTAACTGGACTTTTTCTCCTTTTGCTCTCCCAGTGCTGTCTAGGAAGGAGTGCGCCTTCACACGCAGCAGCATAGAGAGGAAGACTGAGTTAAACAAGCCAAAAAAAGGTGTGGAGGACGAAGAATTTGGAGGTAGCTTTGACTAAATAGCTGGAAATAGTTAGACTTTTAGGGTTTAGCTGTGTTCTTCTACTTGCTGAATCACTGGGGACATTGATACTGCTAGTCTCTGACCTGCCCACAGACAAGCAGAGCTTTGAAACAAACAAACAAACAAACAAAAATATATATATTCTATTAGAATTTAAAGGCAAAACATAATAGGAGTCCTTGTTAAGATGGAGGCAAGAAGAAGCCAGGCAATGGGTGAGATTCAAGATCTTCCTGCCCATTTCTGCTGATTTCTGAGGGGCAGAATGGGCGTCATCTCAGGCAGGGAAACTGAGGTGTATACTAGTGGCAGACTTGAGTCACAGATGTATATATTCTTTCTAAGGCCTGTCTCTAAATATACACTGTAAGGACATGAGCAATTACGTTACACAGGGATGGGCAAAGGGGAGTCTGCTGATGTGATGAGCCCAGGAAGGCAAGACAGTGGACGGGATGGATCCGATGCACGCCATGGAGAAGGGATTCCCATTGCTCTCAGAGAGATGTCGGTAGGGACAGTGACATTTCACGTAATCTCCAAAGTAATTTGAAGGTTGTAGATAGCACTGTGATCAACCAAGGGAAGCAGCAGTTTGAGAAAGGTCAGCTACTGACAGTGGGTGCTGAGCGCAGCTGTACTGCTGCTTGACTTCAGTCCACAAAGGCACCGATTCGTTCCATGTTTTAAAGCAGTTCATTGCTTTGAATGCACTGATTACATGTGCTTTTAAAAGGAGAAGGTCTGATTTCTAGAGTGGGTATTGAGCATTCGTTCTTCCTATCTCTAAGATCAAACCTGTGCGGTGGGACATGGGTTAATTCAAAATCATTAGTACCTATGGAAAGTCTTCACCACAGCCTCTGGGGCTTGTTTTGAAGTCTGTTGCTAACTGCTAGTTTCTTGCATTCCCCAAAGTATATGTGTTTTTAGCTTTTAGTCAGCTGTTCCATGCCTTTCTTTGATCGCTATTTGTTCAGCTCCTGAAAGCAGAAAATTATGAACCCTTTTTAATAAAACACTTGCTTCGTATTTGGGAGGGATAAATGAAAGACTTTTCTGCATGAATTTTCTAACTTGGCTGTTACGAGACATGATGTTTGATACAGCCTGTGGAGAGCAGTTATACTGGAAAGGAAATTGTGGGGAAACTTGGGGGCTCTATGTCCTCAGCTATATGTGACCTGCGGGCCAAACCAAGGTGTAGGTCACCAAAACTTGTGATCAATAAAGTCTGAAAGACATGGAGTAGAAATAAGAGTGAGGCTAGAATACTCAGCACTCTCTGCATGTCTTGGCTTTACATCTCCTATATATTTCTACAGGAGAGTGTTAGGGAGAAATAAATGAGGGTTTGCTACTCCCATGGAAATATCATACTGTTTCCCAGCACTAGCCTGAAGCACAATCAATTGCCCTGCAGCTCTCCCCAGGTGGCCAGAGTTGCTGAAGCCAAGGATAACTTGTTAACTTTTTTATTTTTCCTATGGTCTTACATGCTTGAGGCACACAAGGCTGAGGTCTGCAGCACAGTCTGGAAGCTCTTTGAGTGTCCAAGTCTTGGGCACCTCCAACAGCTTTTCTTAGCAGAATATAATAAAACAAATTAGTCCTGGACTCTAGGTGGTCTAAGGCACCACATGCTATCAGACCATTTGAAGTCCCATTGAAATTAATGAAAAGACTCCCACAGGCTTCAGTGGGCAACACATCAAACCACGTAGCGTGGCAAAGCCAACATGCCCCTAGTCCTTGGTTTCCAAATCTCTCCATTGTGCTGTTCCTGTTGAAGAATTAAAAATGCCTTCTCGCTGGCGAGCGAAGCTGAATAAGAACTGGATCTGAAAACAAAACCACTATGTAAGCAATGATGCGAATATGTTGAAGTGGAAATTAAAACTGTGCTCATCATCTGGGCAGTCGGAGCCAGGTGGGAGCAGTGTTATTTTGAAGATGTCTCATCAGAGCAGTGGCAGGAGTAAGAAAATCTTACCATCTAACTAAAGCTCAAATTCTGCTCAGAGAAGGGGCTGAGTACAAGTGCCAGTTGCTTGCTAGGTTCAATGTTGAAGTCAGAAAATGCTTAGAATTGGGCTGCTCTTTTGGAAGCAAATAGACCGTGGTGGTTTCCTTCTCCCTTTCTGTGGAGATTGTTTTCTCTTGTAGAACTATTTGCTGGAAGAGGCAGCTTATAGTTTAGATCCTCATAGTTTGTTACCAATAAAACATAGACTTGCAGCTACATGGCAAGTTAGGCATCTCTATGGAAACTTACAGTTTCAGGGTTGTACATTGACTGTAATGATGATTTTCAGATCTTTTATTTTTATTCACATAGAAGAAGCATATATGAGAATTCAGGCTTCTCAGCATCCAATTCGGGACTGCAATTGGGAAAAGGACATGAAAAGGACAAAACCTGGCATACCTCTCTCAGTATATTGCCTGGGGTCAGGCCCTCCGCAGTGGCCTCCACTGTTTTTGGAATAGAAAGCTTGAGACTTGTTGTGGAGCACTGACCTTGGGTTCACTGGGATGAACCCAAAATTATGATTTTTTTTTTTAATTTACTTTTTATTTTTAATTGCCATTTCTAGAAATGCAAAGCTTTCCAAGCACACAGATAATGTAGTGCTGAGACTTTGGCTAGAAACAGGGAGTTGGACTCTACAAACAGATTGGCCTGTGCTTTGACCTTATCCCATATCATGTACTAATCAGGCACAACTTTGATTTTTATAGGACGATGACGTAGAAGTACCTGAGCCTCTCCTGTGCCCCAGAGAGGCAGATATCCAAGTGGCTGTGGTTCCTCTTTTCCGACTGCGCTTGTTTCTTCGCCAAAACAAAGTTAATGCGATCCCTACAACAGTCTTTCAAAACCAGGTTGGGAAATTTCTGAAATGCTTCATATATATATATTCATTCTGGGCTCCATCAAAAGAGGGGTGGCCAGCAGGGACAGGGAGGTGATTGTTCCCCTGTACTCTGCTCTTGTGAGGCCCCATCTGAAGTACTGCATCCAAGTGTGGAGCCCCCAGTACAAGAAAGACAGGGAGCTGTTGGAGAGGGTCCAGAGGAGGGCCACAAAGATAATCAGGGGGCTGGAGCACCTCCCCTATGAAGACAGGCTGAAGGAGCTGGGCTTGTTCAGCCTGGAGAAAAGAAGGCTGTGGGGTGACCTCATTGCAGCCTTTCAGTACCTAAAGGGAGCCTACAATCAGGAGGGGAATCAACTCTTTGAAAGGGTAGACAACTGCAGCACAAGGGGAAATGGTTTTAAGTTGAGGGAGGGGAGATTTAGGTTGGACATCAGGGGGAAATTCTTTACTGTGAGAGTGGTGAGGTGCTGGAACAGGCTGCCCAGAGAGGTTGTGGATGCCCCGTCCCTGGAGGTGTTCAAGGCCAGGTTGGATGGGGCCCTGGGCAGCCTGGTCTAGCATTAAATGGGGTGGTTGGTGGCCCTGCATGTGGCAGGGGATTGGAGATTCATGATCCTTGAGGTCCCTTCCAACCCTGGCCATTCTGTGATTCTGTGATATAAAACAAACAAGCAACTGCAGAGTAGGTGCTACACTTTTGGTAAGCTTTCTCTCTCCCTCTCTTTTCCTTCTGCTTTTTATTCTTCTAAGGTCTCCTTTTTGGACCGATTCAGAAGAAGCCAAGATGATTTTTTTTTTTTTTCTCTTGTGTCTGTGCATGTGTCTTTTTCATTAGCTTGAAGAAGTGTCATTGTGAGCATTTCTAATGGCTCTTCTCACAGAGCTGTGGCAGGTTAGGAAGCAGAAGCAATACACTTATGTTATTAACAGCTGCAGAAACAAGTGACAGTGAAAAGGGAGTTACTTTCCTAGTTACTAAACAGCAAAGGTGAAAGCTGAGACTTCTAGAAATTCGATGAAAAATTCACAGATTATTATTTAAAAAAATCTACTTCTGCTCCTGACCATCTCAATGACAAAACTCCTGAGAAAACCTTTAATACAGACATGATGAAGCAGTTGCTCAGCCACATTGCAGAAATGGCTTTTTGGCCAATGCCGCACTTAGAAAAGGGGCAGTGCAGACAGGTTGGTGTTTGCTGCTCCGAGTGATACTAATGCTGGCTCTGACTTAGTCCTGCTACTTGCTCTCATTTGCTGCTCCTTGTGTAACAGCTGGTTGGTGCAGTGGTACCAGAGTGGGTGTTGTTGGCACCCACAGCACCACGTTCTGTCTGAGAAACAGTAGTAAGAGCAACCAGGCTGGCTTTTTCCTTAGAAACTCTGAATGAAGCCTGCTTTGTTTTTGCAAACTGCTTCTTCATTATAATGTTTAAGAGCCGCAGCTATTCTTATCAAGTAACTTAACCTTGTGCTGGTATCTGCTTTGGGAAGAAAGCAGATTATTCTAAAGCAGAAAACTAGATGAGAAAATTGTTTTTAGAGCAAGAAACAAAGTACTGTTGGCTCCCTAATCCCATCCTTTGGCACTGATGCATGGCTGCCTCATTTGAAGGCAGCAGTCTGAGCTGCTATGCTGTCTCAGTACTGCTCTGCGGACAAACGCAGGTAAGCTGCTCCTGGCATTTGGAGCTTTCTGTGAGCAAGTTAACACGTATCTTCACGTAATGCTCCACTGTAACATCAAAAGGTCCTACAGGAGTTCAGCTGGTAAAGGTCATCTTATATTTCATAGTGCCCCTTTTAAAAAACAGCCTGAAAGAGAAGTGGGTTGGTTTTTTTTAGTGCATTTTGCTAGATAATATAGCAGTCACGCAGAACAAAAGCTATCCAACAAAGTGAAACAAATACTAGAATTGTTTAATTCTTTTTACATTAGGCTAAGGCTTGTGCTTTTAGTGTCTTCACAGAAGAACTGCTGAATATGAGAAAACTTACCCATTATCCCATTGTAATAAATTGAAAAGTAAGTTCAAGTGTAAAGATTGGTGGGGCAATAGCTATAGCCAAAGGCAAGCTGTCCTGTAAATGTTCTTTTTGAGACAATCTGTTTTTAAGGTTTGCACATAGAAGTCTGACCCAGTAAACACACTAAATAGCATCAGTGAAAACGCGGGTTTTTAGAACCAGCTTCTTTATAGTTCTTAAACTAAAGAAAATAATCCATACACCTTTTACCCAGCACCTAAATTTGACCGCTGAGATTTTAACTGAAGCAAGATAACAGCAGGCTGCAAATTAAAGGATTATCATCTCTCTCAGCCTGTTTTCTACAAGGCTGCATAATCCAGGCTGATATTGTATTTAAATGGAATCCTGAATGTGCACAGACGTAAAAGTGGCCTCCTGCACTCCGGGGCAAGATAAGCTCACATGTGTGTACACACTACTGAGAATAATGCTTTTTCTGGATGTCAGGCAGTTATGTGAGACGTGGTCCAGCCTTTGGCTGATAGTGCAATAAGGTGAGAAAAAGGCAGGGTCAGTGGCTGTCATGCAGCAGGACCCCTCCACGAGCTCTCAATGTACAGCTAACTTCTCAGAGTTATGTTCCATCAAAAGAGCACAGGGCCATCTTAGTTTGGCCAGGCAGTTCCACACTGCATGTACAGTCCTACGTGAAGCCAATGAAATGACTGACAAGTGGGAAGCTTGCATGCATACCAGCTACAGAGCAGTGCAGGTGTTTGGCAAGACTTTGATCCTGTTCACAGTAACATGCGTAAATTCTCACTTCCATTGCCTTCAGTGGGAGTGCTCAGCCATATTTTACCTAAGTGAAGAGCACTGCTCCACCAGATTTACAGTTTTCTATGATAGAACTGTCAGTGTTTTATTAAAAATTAGGGTACAAACTATAGGCTGACTTTAGCTGCAGTGAAAAAATGAGCTCTGCAAGCTACTAAGAGTAATGCCTCATTCTTACCAAACAAACATCCCCTGTGCTGTTGCCAGAACCCAGAACTTTGGTCTGTTTCTAACTCCCCTTGACTGCCTAGCATCAAACACTGCATTTTCAACTTAATGGTATTTCTAACCTCAAAACGACCAGTGCAATGAAATGGCAAGATGAAAGCATATGCTTAAC
Organism: Chrysolophus pictus; assembly: GCA_037305975.1. Taxonomy (NCBI): domain Eukaryota; kingdom Metazoa; phylum Chordata; class Aves; order Galliformes; family Phasianidae; genus Chrysolophus; species Chrysolophus pictus. The sequence continues at coordinate 15,762,878 of CM074580.1, read as the reverse complement.
TCGATCCAGCAACTACAGAAAGGCTACAGGCAGAGGCTTCCTCTAGTTCAAGATTTTATGTAGACAAATGATTATATTTCATAAAACACACATTTATTTTTGCTGGCAGAAGCATCTAAAAGTTCACAAAAAGAAACCAAAAACAACCTCTGTGCATTGAATTAAAGAGAAAAATCTACATTTTTAATCTCTAATTCTGAAGTGGTCTTCATCCTTCATTTATTTCCTTGAAAGAAGTTGGTGGCTGGGCAGTAGACTCTCATTTCTCCAGAGGTGCATAATTCAAAAGCTTCTCAATCAGATCCACGTGGGCTAGGAGCATCCTGCGGCAGCAGTATCTCTTCAAACCAAGGGCATCCAGGGCATCTCTATTAATGAATAAGAACAACATTAAAAAAAAAAAAAAGAAATGAGTCAGAACCACTTGTAAGTGTTCCTAAGCAACACACTGATTACTCTGAGCTTAGTCATAAAGAAAAACTCGCAGTTTAAACCAAGACATTTAGCATGTGCTGTTAATGTTCTCTTCCACATGCAGCAGGCATGGTGTTTGCCTGTTCTCTGGCCAGCAGATGTACATGATCTTCTGCTAAAGATGGAATCTAGCCAACCAAACTACCAAACTTTCAGAAGTAAGTCTGGAGAATTCCCACAGGGACAGAACCATAACAGACCAGATCTGAAGCACTTTGTCTTCTGAACCAGCCCACTCACAGAATCACAGAATGGCCAGGGTTGGAAGGGACCTCAAGGATCATGAATCTCCAACCCCCTGCCACATGCAGGGCCACCAACCTCCCCATTTAATACTAGACCAGGCTGCCCAGGGCCCCATCCAACCTGGCCTTGAACACCTCCAGGGACGGGGCATCCACAGCCTCTCTGGGCAGCCTGTTCCAGCACCTCACCACTCTCTCTGTAAAGAATTTCCCCTTGACATCCAACCTAAATCTTCCCTCCCTCAGCTTAAAACCATTTCCCCTTGTGATGCTATTATCTACCCTTCACAAAGTCACAAGGTCACGGCACTGCAGGGTTAAGTGAGATCCAAAACTATTTTGGCTTTGGAAATAAATTTCTCCTCTTCACAGATAGAAAGAAACTTGGAAATATGGCACAGCTGTAACCCCAGTTATTTAATTACAGTAACTTAGTTTTGCTCCCACAAGCACCTCTTGCAATAGCAGTCTGGAGCAAAGAGCTGATCCGGTTACAACTCTGAGCAGCCAGGTGCTGCAAGAGGATCACAGCGTGTGAACACAGAAGTAATTTCCCCTGCTCTTCAAATCCCGGCCGGCCCTTCCTGGCCTGAGCTGGCTAACAGCCTGCAGGCGTGTGCCAAAGCGAGCCCTCTGTGAGCCACCCGAGATCACCCCACGAGTCCCCAGTGGCTACCAATCCACAAACTCCAGAAACCCGTCGTCCTCCTGGCAGACGCTCCTCTGAAGTACGGGGAACGACAGGCAGCCTCTGGCCGTGCGGAACGGCACAACCTCACCCGAAGCGGCAGAAGGCGCAGAAATAACACCCACCCTTCCGTGTACTCCGCCTGCAGGAGGCCGAGATAAGCTTCCCACTTGTTTCCGACGATTTTGCCGCACGTGAAGCACCTGACCGGGATGATCATGTTTGCCGGGCCCGCGGCTCGCCGAGCGCAGCCCCACGCGCCGGTTCCTCCGCGCCCCGCGACGCCGCCCGGCCGCTCCCATTGCGGCCGCGCGCGCTGGGGGGGAGACGGGCGGCGCGCGCCGGGCGGGCTCCTCGAGGCGGGCGGGGAGGAGCGCTCGCGCTCCCCCTTTCCCGCGCAGGGCGGCGGATGGTAGCGGCCGCCCTACGGCGCCCCGCGCGGCTCAAGAGTGTGCGAGAGCGGGGCGGGCTCGTGATCGCGTTTCGCGTGCGCGGCGCGTGGCGGCAGCCGGGGCCGGCGGAGCGCAGAGCGGCTGCACCGGCAGCGCCGGCGGGGCGGGCTGAGGCGAGGAGGCGCCGTGCCCTTCCCTCCTTCCTTTCCATCCCTCCCTCCCTTCCTTCCTTCCGCGCGCTCACTTGTTGCTCTGCGACCGGACTCGTGCAGCGGTGACGGCACTTCTTCTCGCGTCCTGCCCGAGGTACCGCAGCTGCGCGGGGTGGAAGCGCAACTGGTGGCCGCAGCCCGGCGCCAGCCAGCGGGGGACGGCAGCGCTGCGGGACGGGACGAGACGGGACGGGACGAGACGGGACGGCCCGCTCCCCTTCCCTTCTCTTGGCGGAGCGAGGAGAGGTAGCGAGGCGCGGTCCGTCTCGCGGCTGCGGCTCGGCGGCGCCGCTTTGGGGCGGTTCGCTCGCTCCCCTCAGGCGGGGGAAGGCGCCGGGCAGCGGCGGCGCGCTGCGCTCCTTCGTGGGGAGCGGGGCTGCGGAGCGCCGCTGGGGTTAGCGTTCCTGCGGCGGCGGCGGGTTCGTCGGGAGTTGCTGAACTCCGGGGCTGGGGGACTCGGCGCTGCCCTCCGCGGCGTCCCTCGGTCTCCGCGAGCCGCGCGCAGCGAAAGCAGACAGCAGAGGGGCCGCGGGGCGCGCGCCGTCCTTGAGGCGCTCTCCCGCTCGGGGCGCGGCGCAGCCCGCGGGGCCGGAGCCTTTCCCCGCTCCGAGAGCGCGGCCGTGGCCGAGGCGGCTTTACTGGCGAGGGAAGTTGGGCAGCAGCGGGCGATGCGTCTTGAAACCGTGCGTTCCTCCCGTCTGAGCGCTACGCGAGCGGGCAGAGGGCTGCGCGCTGCGATGCTTGTAAGTTCAGGGAGGCGCGCTGCTGGTCCGGAGAGCCTGGGTTGAAGCATCGCCCAGAGCGCCGCCGGTCCTTGTTGCTCACGGCGTGCCGGTTGTCCCCGGGCAGAGCGGGACTGCACCCAAAGTGCTGTATTTTCCTGCCGGAGCATCTGCGGGTTGACACGGCGCGCAGCACAGAGCCGTTACTGTCAGGCGTATAAATGATGGTGTCTTAATGCACGGCTTATGTTAATGCGCCTTTCGTGCCTCTTTTTCGAACCGCTGGGTTACTGACCCTCCGCGCAGACCTAACTGGAACTGCAAAAGAGCAAATAGTTTCGTTTTAACCAGCAAGGTTGTTTGAAGGCGGTTTTGCAAATGTTTGCTAATGAAAAGAGAGCGATTTTTGCAGCCCCGGGTGCAATTACACTCAGCTGTGCACAGAGCAACATGGCTTGGCTTGGAGGGTGGAGAAACCTCCTGCAGATTGTTATCTTTATTGTTGTTTCAGGCCAGTGGGAGCCAAGCTGTCTTTTCTTTTTCTTTCTTTTTTTGGGGGGGGAGGAGAGGGGAAGTTGAGAATTTGGAGACCGTGCTTTGATGCATTTTCAGCACCAGGGCTCCAAAGCAATTTTCTTGTTGAACTGTGCCGTGAAAGGCATTTGTATTTGGAGACAGAAGTTTGCTGATGGGAAGGAGAAAGAGGGGTTATCGTTGTTGTGGGCTGGATTCTTACAGCCTGGAGGAAGTGCGCTTGTTTAGCTCTTAAAAACGAAAGTGGATTTTAACTTTCCCCCCAGTTCTCACATGCAACTTTGCATCTCTCTTGAAGGAAACTTTCCTCTGCTGTTTTCACAGTGTTTGAGTTTGCCTTCTTCTGGACATCCTGCTTTGATTGGTGATGATCTTAATAATCTAATAGCTCTTTTATGGCTGCAGCTTGTTTCATCGTAAAAAGAAAATGTTTTTGATCTGTGACCTGGCGAGATCGTTGCACGCTGAGAAATTCTTTGCTCAACTTCGTGTATGCTCTGCTCAACCTGACCACTTGCCAAACCACAGAAGTCTGTTGGGGGCAGGGGAGATGTGTACACGTGACTGTTGATACTCCCAGGCAGTGTTTTAGGGGCTGTAGCTCACCCCGGTTAGGTTGCTTGTTTCAGCTCCTTTGTCAGGAGTGAGCTTCAATCATTGCTGTGCTGCCTTCCAAGTCTTTTTTTCAGGTGAGCTGGGTACTGCTGCCAGCTGTTGCAGTTCGGTACTCAGTCAAGTTAAGACTCTGACCATCCTTCTGAAGTGGAATATAAACTGGAAGAATTGCAGGCTTAGGTCTCCTTAGGCATCCTTCTGAAGAAGGAAAGGAATTGCAGCAGTTGGTAAATCCTGCACAGGTCTCTCTTACAGTGTTTGTAAGTTCTCATTCCATTCTTGATCTCCCGCTGTTCAGAGCAAGCAGCAATCCTCAGAGCTCTGCCTGTTGAGCTTTTGGTGGTCAGGGAGCCCACCAAACTGTAGCAGAAGAGGCTTGCCTACAACTGATTGAGTTGAAATACTTGGAGAACTGTAGGCTGGCTTTCTGATGTGCTTCTGGAACAGCTGCTGCCATGCGAGGCTTTGTTGTGGGGCGCTGCAAATATATCCTGCTTCTTGGTTAATGCAGTACAGACCTTCTTCCTGTGATGTGAAAACCTTTGAAAGCCACTAGCATTCAGTCCCACCATCGCTGCTGGGTTGAGGCCCAGTATTAGCTTTCTTTTGTTTCTTTGGTGAGCTTCAAGCTGTAAAATGCATCTGAGCACAACTGTTCTGCAGCTCCTAGCAATGAGTACTGAAACTCTAAGCTTGTGACTAAGCGGGGCATCCTTCTTCCTTTTCTCCCATCTGCAAAATGTATGAGGAAAATATTACTGCTTATTTAAAAAAAGCAAACAACAGAAAAAATCCCCATCAAAATAGCCAAGTGCCCTGAGTGACTGAACTCATCTTAAAATACTCCTATGGTTTGAGTGGCCGCATGACTTCCTGCTGCTCATGTTGGCAGGTCGTGTCTTTCCTGACCTTGTCGCTGTGGTTGGGGCTGGAGGTGGAAGTCGTGGGATCTCCACATTTGTGTTGGTATCGTGAGAAACTGTTGGCTGATAGCTGAGATTGTTGTTGTGTTTTGTGGGTTGCTTTTGGTCAGGTTTAGGTGTGTGTTCTCTCTGGTCTGGAGCCATCACTGCTTTTCACCTGTGATCTGCATACGTGTAAATCTCAGAACTGAAGCCTTGAGTCTTTAAAGGTCTGATTTGCCAGTTGTAATTGTGTTCCAGGACAACGAATTGCTTAAATCATAGACTTCTTAGAAGAAACTTTCACTGACAGTGTTTTTATACTGTCGATCTTAACTTGCGGCTTTCTGGATATCTGTGGCTGACGTTTGCTTTGTAAGAGTTAAAAGCTGTGTTTCCTGTCTCTTCCTGAGGTCGCTTAGAGAACGTTCAGCTTTCCCTCCATCTCTGCCTCGCACCAGCATTGCGTGTGTGACTGCAGAAGTTGTTGGTATCACATCCAGCGCTGTGCAGCTCAGATCTCAGTGAACTAAAGAGGAAGAACTTGCCTGAATGATTAAGTCAGATATTCTTTAGTCAGGAGCTGAAATGTGATGTGGAAAAACTTAACAGCTAAATACTGAACAGCAGAGAGCCCAAGGGAGAGGGGATATTTAAAAGGCAGGGTGAAACTTGGCTTAGCTGGTGTTTTCTCAAGCACGTTATCTGCTCCAAATCTATCACATCCAGATTCACTGTTGAGCTTTCTCTGGTCCTGGTTCACTACCTGGAATTGTCATTCATCCTGTTGCGCAAAAAAAAAAGTGGCTCCCACTGCAGTGAGCCATTGTCACTTTGAAAGGGCTTCCCTTCTCTCCTGCTAAAGCTTCCAGCTCCAAGGAGCAAAGACAAATCAAGGCTCCAGCTCAGTTTTTCCTCTGGATTTTTGAGTGGGACACGGTTCTGTGTCCCACTGCACCCGTTGTCCTTCTGCCACTGCCTTGACTGGATGTCTCTCTATAAGTGGTGGAGGGGAGGTAGAGGAGCCAAGCGGGAGAGGCAGGGCTGATGGAAGGAGAAAAGCCTTGCAGGCTCTGGTGAGCTTTGTGTTGTTTAGTTGCCCCGTATGGTGTTTAAAAGCTGCTCAGGGCCCTGGATTTACTGAAACAAATACAGAAGCTGCTAAGAGGGAATGAAGAGAAACATCTCTAAGCTGGGGATGTGACTTGGGCTTCGCAGTAATACCAGACAAGCCTGATGCTGCTGATTTCATTAAAAGCTACATTCGGGGACTCAAAGAACAGTTTAATACTTACTATATATATATTTTTAAACATGCTGACCTTATCTGGTAAGCCTGTAATATTTGTTGCAATGAAGAGCAGCTGGTGCATAAATACATATATAATATCAGTTGCCAACTCGGAAAGCTGTGCTGAGCCTGTGACTTGTTTGAAGTAGGGTTGCTATTAAAAGGCAGGTGGCGGGATGTTTATTTTACACCTTGTTAATTGCCTGTTTTTCCTGCTGTAATTGGCTTCCTAATGGGGGCAGAATGCACTCGGTTTTGCACACAAAGCTTCATTAGTGACAACCGATGGAAAGGATTTGGAAGGTGGGATTTGTATGAAATGTATATATTGAGTAACAGATGTCTCTGCTAAATAAAGTGTATGAGGAAGTCCCAGAGATGCATCCAAAAATGCAAATGCTTTTCCATAAACGATTTAAGGTGTCCTTGTGTTAGATATGAAGCTTGCTGCCTGTTACTTGAGAAGGGGGTGGAGACTTCAGCTCGTTTGTTTTGTAGGACAGAGATTGTTGTGCTTCACTGAACAGGAATTAGGATGCTGGGATGGTGCCTCGTGCCTGGGACTCTGACAGCACACGTGGATTTGTGAAGATATCTGTAGTGATCTTCATAGCTCCCACTAACCAAATGGGAGGACGTGGTGAGCTGTGGTGGTGCTTAGTAGCTCTCCGAGATTTTTGGAGCCTCCTTTTCTGCTTGTGTGTGTTAGTGCTATATCGGGTGTGTTGTTTGCACTGGGACCTTGGAGGCAGTGAATAGCCATAGAGGAGATGCGTGGCTGGAGCATCTGCGTTTACAGAGTAATCCTGCTTGTGTCTGAAAGTGAGGGCTAAGGTGTTCTGGCTGAGGATGTGAGCTCCACAACGATGGTTCTTGTTTTAATGATGACTTGAAAACAAACAAACAAAACTAGTTTAGGGCTGCTTTTATCTGTCACATTCTCAGCAAGGTCACATCATGGCAAAAGTGTAATGCTTTCCAGGCTTGGATTGATATATTTTATAAGAAAATGCCTTTATTACATGAATTTATCACAGCCTAATTGACTGCATCTTGTTGTGGGGAGTAATATCCTGAGGCAGCATTCTAATCAGAAAGATCACAGGAGCTGCCCATCAGCTCTGCTCTTCCATGCAAGTGTCCTCAGATGACAAAATAATCCCCTTTCTTGGGATAATATTTTTCATTTCTGCAAAGTCTTTTCTTCCAGAGTAAAGGATGGGTTGTGAAGCTGATGTGAGGCCAGAGCATGTCGAGCATTAATGTTTGGAGGGGGGATCTCTGGGGTATTGTTCTTGCATGGGGAAGGCAATACGTACATTCCTGATGAACTCATGGGTGTCCTTTCCTTTGATGTACTTCCTTCCTGTCTTTGGCTGGGATGTCCTTTCTCCTGGTGTATAATCACGTTCTCTCCCATCAACACTTTATTTAAAGAGACTGCAGCAAAAAGTCCTTTTTCAGTATGTTACCTGGCATCTGTGACTCCCTGAACTCTAATGAAAAGGATTGGAGTCCTTTTCTAATCTAGAAATTAGAATTTCTAGATCACTAAGGCTCTCGGAAGTGATGATGTCTGTATTGGAACAAACAATAGAAGAGCGGGTTCTGCTGAGGGCAGTCTTTTGGGTATGCTTATGTTAGTATATAATCTTGCTGCTTAGGTTGTCCCCTCCATTGATCTTCAAGCCAGTCTCTTATCTTGCAAGCCTGGTGGGAGTGGGAATAAATGATGGCTATGAGTCAGAGCAAGGATCCATCTTTTCAAGTACCTTGTCTTGCTGTGCTACTGCTACACCCTTGCCTTAAGCTTATGTTTTATGGAAGTTTGTAACTGTAGTCTCGTTTCAGAACTGAGTATGGAAGGCAAGGCAGTTCTCATTAAAACCACTGAGCTGAGGCTTGGCACCTCAGCCTGCTGTGGCTGGGTTCAGGTGCTGTAGGTGAGCTGGTTGCCCTGAAGCAGCTCCAAAGTTGCCCCTACTATGAACTGCATTGCGGTGAAAGAACCATCTCCAAAAGTTCCCATTGGCGGAGCCCAAGTCCTTCCAGCCTGCAGGACTTTCAGTGGGGATGTGGGGAGGGATGGTAGGGTCAATGCAGGAGAACACAAGGCTAGCACTCAGGTGAGTGGGCTGCTGTACACCTATCGTGGTGCTATCCGCAGGGAATATTCTGTTGCTTTGTTTATTAAACTGCTGTTTTTAAAATTAAAAACAGCCAACTGTTTCATAAAATATTAAAAAGCACCGCTTTCGTCTCTCTCATCAGATTAACTATGTCAGTTTGTGTGTCCTCAGGGTGATGAAGCTGATCAGATTGGTGGTTCTGGCAACTTAAGGATGCGTTAAAGTGACACGCTTCATCTCACAAGGGATGCTGAAGCTATCACGCTGCAGAACTGGGAACCGTAGGGGTCCTGCACTTTAACTGCGGATTCTCAAATGAAATCTTGCAGAAGCAATACAGTTTGCAGTTGTATGAGTGCATTTCTTTTTGTTAGGGTAATATATATATATATATATATATTTTTTTTTTTTGGTGAGACAAGATAAGGTAATGTGGTGGTAGAAGCATACACTGTGACTGCACTGCAGGAAGGAAAGAAATTACTGTGTATTCACTATGAAAGGCCAAAGACTGTTATGTTCTAGTTGGTAAAGGGGGAAAAGCCTTTGCATTGCAGTAGAATTCTTTATGAATATAGACTTTGAAACTGTTTTGCTTGCAGGTGGGTTTTTTCATTGAAGAGCTAGTTGCAGCACTTGAATCATGATGCTGCATCATTGGAGTAGCAGAGTTGGGTAATGGAGGGTGTAGGTACTTTAGGACTAGAGGGATTAGGGAAGCCTTCAGCTTGCTGCAGAGATGCCCTGAGGCCTGTGTGCTGCCCAAGCAGCTTGTTGGAGCTGGGACTGAGCTGTACAGAGGTGGCTTTTCATAGAGCTTTGCATTCTGTTTTGTCTCCATCTCGCAGCTCTAGTTCTTCTCAGCGTGTGCACAGTACTTGTGTATACTGCAGCACACCGGGGTAAATAGTCACAAAACTTCAGTTTATGCTAGATGCAAGACCAACCTGATTTCTGAATGTCTTGGTTGTCTTAAAGGTGTGTTGCCTCTTTAAAACTAGTATGTAATAGCACATGGGACATGTGACTGTTGCATTCCCTCTGTGTGCAGCTCAGTTGCATACGTGGACATCCAGGAGTCTGTTCTGAAGGGCAGCAGTGCCTTTGTCTGAGCTGACATGCCGCTGTGCTTTGTGGTGGTGTGAGGGAACAATGAAGTAAAGCCTTCAATCATATGACCTGATCAGAAAGGGTTGTCTGTAGTGATTGATAAATCTCAGAACAATAGGCTGTCTGAGCCCTGTTCAGGGACTGACGGTTTTGGTGGGGCTTTGCGTTCATCTTTGGCCTAAGTAAGGGAACGCTGAGATCAAGGTTGCGGTTTGTTTGCAGCTTGCCTTCAAATCCCTGCCTAATCTAAAATTGTACTTGTGTGCATCCCTCTGTTCTCTCCAGATTGAAAAGAAGCGAATCTGTAAAGCTATCTGGAGAGCAGTTTGCCCAGCTCCTTTAGGATGTTCTGGGTATTTTGAGGACAGATGCTCCTTTGCCCTCTGCCCTCCCAAATTATTTTGATTCCTTAAATTTACTCTCTCCAAAGTAGATGTAAAAACGTGAATACAAAGACATCTTTCATTCTTATGTGTCCCTGACCTGATGAGCGTTAGGCTGAGTGAATGAATGTGTGTTCTCTTCCCCGAGAGCATCTCCCTGCCCAGCCTTGTCCTGCAGGCTGCTAATATGACTTTGTTGAGCTGCTGCTCTTCTTCATTTATGACATTTGCTACTCTCAGTAAGAAGATGAGAAGCTTAATATTAAGAAAAGACGGTGAAAAAGAGCTTATTTTCTTGTTTGTTTGTATTGAAAGAAACCTCTGTTGATGAACTTGTGTGATTCCACGTGGCTCTGTAATAACTGAATTGTGCAGTGGTTTGGTGTGGCTGAACGCTGGCTGTATGCCGTGTTACACAAAGGATTGCACTTGTCTGCAGCTGAATCAGAGGTGTATCTGAATGTATTTGCATCTGTGCAGAGGAGGTGGATTTTTCTGCTTCTCTGTTAAGCTACTTCCCCGATGTGTGGGGTCAGTTTAAGAAGATTGAGCATCCCTGCTTTCAAATGCACATTGAACAAACGTGCTTTCTCTTCTATCCTGTTCTGCTTTTGAATCTGTGGAACAAAATAGCGTGTGGGTGAAATTATGCCTCCCTCGAGCACATTTACAGCCACTTTGTGGAGGGAGGAAAGGCATGTGGAGCATGGAATAACTGTGGCTGCTCTGTGAAGGTATTTGCCTGCTTATATAAAGCAGTGCCAGTTAAATGCTCTCTTTCAAGCATTGCTAGCTTCAGTCACAGTGGTAGAAGGCTCGGGCTGAGCTGCAGTAGCTCTTCCTGTGCTGCTGCTGCTGTTTTAGGCATTCTGCCTTTGTCAGAGTGAATCAGGGCACCTGGAGGAAAGGCAATGCGAGATGACTGGGACTTCCTGCTTCCCCTCCCTTGGAGAAGGGGTGATAGGTTGCCTTTATCCTAAAAGGCAGGAACTGCCAGGAAGATCCTGCTCTGCTGCTAGAGGTCAAAAACACAGAGATGCAGATGGTGCCAGCTTGAAAGTAGAGATGGAGATTTCTTCATCTGGATGCAGTGGTAGGCTTGTGAAACGTTTGTTTTCTGAAAGTCTTTTGTGATCTCTGACTGTTCTGCTGGGGTTTTGTTTGTTTGCTCTCTCTGTCAGTAAATGACCATTCAATTTGGCAGTGCCCTGATGTTTAGGTTACAGTTAGAGCCAGTTTAGCATGGACCTATTTAGCATTGTTTTTATTGCTTGCCTGCATTCCTACTCTGCTGTGGGATTGTCATTACAGTGCCTTTTGGGTGTCTGCTTTGCTGTCAGCTCGCCTGGCTCCTAGGGCTTGAAAAGCTGTTTGGGGATTCCTCTGGGAGCCTAAGGGAGTTACTGGAAAGAGTTCAAATTCTCGTAAGTTCCTGAGAAAGCTGTCATAAGCCTCGTGGCTGTTGGCTTATAGCCACGTGCTTTATTTGTGGGACACATGATGAGCCATTGCTGGACAATAAAGGTTTCAGGATCCTTTGTACTGTATTGTGAAAGGAGATCAGTTTTGGACCAAGATAGCATTGTTTTGGTCAGTGCAAGAACACACAAGATTCTCTGTGTCAGAGATTTACAGTTTAATAAGGCTTGTTATTCTGGCTTCATTGTTTTGGTTTGTTGTTTTTTTTTTTTTTTTTCCTTTCCCTGGGGCTTGTTCTCTGTGCAGCCAGCTTACCTGCTGGAGACTCAATCCCAGCAGTGTTTTATCCAAAGTTACAGTGCTTTTGCACCCTGTGGCTTTTGGCAACCAGTAAGCTCCATTTACCATGCAAAGTGCTGGTTCTGATGGCAAGTGCTGTCATGGAAGAGCCAGTTGTGCTTTGCTGCCATCTTAGCTGCTTGTCACAGTGGGGAAAATGGTTTCCATGACCTCTTCTTAAGGTACTTCCTTAGAGTGTGTGTCTGTATAGCTACATATGCCCGGTGTATGTGTTAACACTGCCTTTGCCTGTTGGTGACTGGTTCTATTGAGAAGGCTTTTACTTAATCTATAACTGGTTCTGACCTGCATATTTGCCCTCAAGGCAGTTGCCAGTTTGTGTCCCCTTGTCTGTCTCTGGTGAACGGGAAGAAGTCAGAACTAGTTTATTTGCCTCATGGAGCACTCTCAAATTTCCTTTATGCTGCAGGCTTGGGACTTCGTCTTATGTAGTGATGGAGAACACTTGGTAAAACCAAATTTTGAATAACTAGTGATGAAGTCTTCATTTTCCATGGGAAGGAGGTTCTTTGCCCTAACAACTTTCATTCTGTGGCTGTCTGTCTTGCTGCAATTGTTTTGTTTTTCATTTAGTACAATTGCCCTGAATTCTAGCTACTTAGTACAATGAGTAGATTAAAAAGTTGTCCAGAACGGTGCTGAAACGTCAAGAATGTGCGTTCAAAGTCATTTCAAATACTTGAATTAAAAATGAAGGGTGTTGCTGCACTGAAGTTGTTTGATATGTTTCTCTGTTTGGGACTTAAGCTGGGATGCAATCCAAACCAAAGCATACAAGATCCCTGGAGGGAAAAGTGCAATGCAAATTGGAGGTAGAAAAGTCAGTCTGAGCTTCGGTTTGGCTTTGTCTTAGCAGTCTTTGAATGTGTGCCAGCAGTGAATGTACAGCAGTAAGACAAATATTTAGGTGCTGCTGTTCAGCCTATGGAATCTTCTATTCAGTGACGTGCATTACAGATTTCATACTGGGTCTAAAAAATTGTGCTTTCATCAGAACCCACATTACTTAATTTCAGCCCAGTGTTCTGACAATCTTGAAACACGTCTGTGTTTGCTTGCACAGAGCTCACTTGGATGCAGGTCTTGCTTCTGTCAATTTCTTTTTCCTTGGCTTGCCTCCTGCAGATATAATAGTAATAATAAAAAGTCCCAGAAAAATCCTCTCCAGTACGATACGATTGCAACTGATATATTGGTGACTTTAGCAGTTACTGAAAGAGTGTTTGTTTCTGTTTTATTCTGCATGTATTTGCTCTAGAGTAGGGCTAAGCATTTGGACAGCTGTATGGGCATCGCCAAACAAGTCAGGTTGTCTGTTTCTGAGCTCGGGCTGGGAGAGCTGGAGATGGAAGTGGAGGAAAAGAAACTCTTATGAAATGTGATATCTTAAACTGTTGGAGTGTGATGTGTGATATCTTTTTGTCTGCAGGGTCAGAGGAGGCTTACTTGTATCTGAGAGCTGGGGAGGGAATAAGTCAGAATATAGAAGGAGCCAGGGTGGTACTCAGCAGCTGTGCAGGTGAAAGCAGAGCGTGACTTTTAGTCCTTTCTAGATTTGCATCACCACAGGCACAAATAGTTGTTGCTTACCGTTATGGCCTTGACTTGTGATAGCTGACTGTGAGTTGTAATGTCAGCAAGGATCACTGGTGCTCAGTGGATCTGGTACTACTTGTCCAGCACACAGCTTGCAGCTTGTGCTGAGTGGCAGGGACTAGACTGAGTGTAACAAGGAGATGATAGCAACAGGGTGGGAGAATGCTCTTGTGCCTTGATAGGGTGGACTGCTGTGGAAATATGAGGGAATGGGGATTTGAAAATCACAAAGGATGTCAAAACAGGGTTTTTGATGTAGGGGCACACGGATGGTGGAGATTGAAGGCTGAACCACTTCAGAAGTGGAGAGTGTCTCAAAATATTTCCTTCTAAGAGAGAGTAGTGTGTGTAATGGGTACACTGCGTTATGACTCCATGATGCACACATGTAAAACTGCCTTCCACGGTGTCCTGCAGCTGCAGTGTGTCAGGCTGACTCTCCCTCCCAGCTTATGCCAACGGAGACAAGTCATCCCATCACAGCTTGTGAGGAAAGCGGCATTCTGTAACCCCGTGTATAAGGCCACCAGCAAAGTGTTGAAAACAGAGCCAGCCCTTCCTGCGGTGTTGGTTGCTGCCTCTAGGCAGGTCAGAGCCATTTGCATGGGGAGGTTATGGAGCTGTCACTTCTGCAACTTAAATGCAGTTGCTGAAAGAGGCTCTTCTCCGAACTGCAGACATGATGGGTGTTTTTTTGTTTGTTTTTCTCACCACCTCCCTTTTCCTGTCCCCTTCACTCTCAATTACTTGAGAGCCGTTTGCTGTTAGGCAGTCCTAACAGGCTTCTCTTAGGGAAGGTGCTGTTTTCTTTTGCAGTTCATGGCACAGGAGAAGAGGGATTGCAGATGTGGTATTTTTGCTCCAGACACTTTTTACATCCCTCCCATTTCAGATCTATTTTCTCTTTCTAAAAGCATTGTAGAGCAGAAGATGAGGCTCTAATGATGCAGAAGGAAGGAGGGAGAAGGAACCTTCTCTTAATTTTTTTTTGCTGCTTTTACATCATTGATGAAGAACACAATGTGAGTGTCAGTGTCTCTGCACAGTGGTTCATAGCAAGTGTCTCAACTTGAATCATGTGTAGATGTGACATGGAGAAGGCAAGGCTGAAGGAGAGAGGCAAATGAAGGAAGCTGAGCATTGAGGGGCATTAAGCAGCTGGGAGGAGGGGCTGACCTGACCTAGCTCTGATGCATACCGATTTCTTTTATGTTTTATTATTTCTAATTCCGATAGAAGAACACAGGACTGGATGTAGAGTAGGAATTAAGTTGGATAGGTAGGATCCTGGATGCCACCTTCTGCTTGAGAGATGTCCTCAGGCATTCCAAGCTCTCTCACTGCATAGTGGACTTCTGTCAGTGGTTAGCCTTGCCTTTTTACTGTTGTTTTTCTTTTTTTCCCCTGAGGTTTACACAGCTGCTTTGGTTGTAGGTTTACCCTCGCTTCCTGTATGAGTTCAGTGTGTGCGTTAGGGTAAGGAGGCAGGGATGTGAAATCACCTCATGCTGTTACACTGTTTTCTTTGTCATCGGTGTGCCACAATCTGCTTGTAATTTTGGACACCCACTGGTTATGAGAAAGCTCCACCTGTATTTTAGAGCAAACTTTGTCTTTAAAAGAGAGCTTATTTTACGAGATGTGAGAAGCAAAGCAGAAAGTGAGTTGCCTAGCAAGTCAGTGAAAAGAGCTGTGGCTTGAGTCCAGGCCCTTTGGTTCTTTTGCTGCATTGCCTTGGCTAACCTGTCTCCTGTTCAGTACCTTCATTGCTTCCTCTGACTAGATAGTTGGATGAACATGAGAAAGTTGGTGTAGTGTTTCTGGGTTATTGGTATTGCTGCATTTCTAAGCTTTTTGGCAGGGAGTGGACCTATTCTTAAGTTTTTCACAGGAGAATGATGACAATAAGGTTAACTCTTGGTGAATCAACTTATTGTTTTCATGTTGGTTTCCTGATCTTTGTCCCGACTACAGTATAGCTGCTATTTCAAAAGAGCAGTGTCTCCTTAAAATGGCAGCTCAATCTAAGATTAAGCAAAATTTTCTTTGCTGGAACTTGGCTGCGTTTATCTTTGTTTACAATCCATGCCACATGCACCAAGTTTGTCCTGCTGTTTTCCAGAAGGAGCCACAAAGAAGCTTAAAATACGCGTTACTTTGTCCCTCTGGAGATTATTGTGCTTTCACCATTTTACTTTCATCTGGATTGAGCATTGCTATTCAGGTTTAACAGCAGCGCAGGCCAAGT
The DNA here is from genome assembly GCA_037305975.1 of Chrysolophus pictus. NCBI lineage: Eukaryota > Metazoa > Chordata > Aves > Galliformes > Phasianidae > Chrysolophus > Chrysolophus pictus. Next base: position 15,747,558 of record CM074580.1, on the reverse strand, counting down.
AAGTGAGCATAATGTTGATCCTGCTTAGTTGGCCGTGTCTAATCCAGCTGTTCCTAATATACATTGGCTTGAATTCATGCCACTTAATTGAAAGACCCAAAATAAGAGCTAGAGAGATGTTTGTCTAGATGGTGACTTGTATGTTGGTGGGTAGAGGTGTCCCTCTCTCTCTCTACCGACCACGGAGTCGGTAGAGACTGTTCTGTAGAGAGTGTTACGGTCTACCTATATTAGGTATTTTACATGAGTGCCTAAAGCTGAGTCAGGTGGAGTTAAGCCAAGTGTTGGACAGTGCAAGCAAAGCATGGGAGACCCATTGTGCGTGTCATCTTTTGCTGCTTTGTTGCTACTTGAGTTAGAAGAAATTCTGCTTACAACTTTGTGGGACTGCTGAAGGCTTGTTTCCACTTGGATCTGCTTTCCTGCTCTGCATATTTTTCTAGTACAAAGTCTGTCCTGTACTGACAGTAACGTGAAGGGTGATGCCTTATTTTGATTTTGTAGATGCATCTTGGATAGCTTTTGTAGATTGTGATGTCTTCAAGCCAGGAAGCTTAGGTGCTGCTGCTGGCAATGGTTAATTCAACGAGGAGCACTGGGTTGCTGCTTGACCTTCAACGTAGCACAGTACTTGCTCTTGTCTCATGCTGCAGGTAATGGTTACCCGAAGTCAACCAGAGACATCAAATAAGGCAGAGCCTTGCCTTCAGGCACTTCATGAATGGACAGAGTGCAGGAAAAGCCAGAGGATGTTGGTGATGTCCTTGGGTACAAGATCAAGCTTGGTGTACTCCTTCACACTTCTCTGAACTTTCATGCCACTTGTCTGTGATTCAGAGCTGGGTCTCTCAGTAGACCTCCTTCTCCATTCCTACCCCTTGTTTGAGAGCAGGAGGTGAGTAGGCATTATGTCAGTCTAGGATTGTTGTAAATAAATGAAACAAGGATGCTCTCCCTAACCTTCCCATCAATTATATGGGCTTGTGATGTACAATTCAACCACTGGGTGTCTCTGGGCTATGCAAAGCTACAGGCAAGATCTAGTCCCTAGCAAGCTGTTGCTCTGGTTATGTTTGTTTGAAGCTGCAGTCTGTGGCTGCTGTGTAGTATTTGCTTTGAAGGACCTTTTGTTTCCTTCTTGGTTGACCACTTAAAATGTGACTTCCCCACTCCTGAAAATGGAGTGGAGTTGCCCTGTGTGTGGTAAGGCAGCAAAAGGTTTTGGATAGTTCTGCCTTGCCCTATTCGAAGGGAAGCAAACTCCTCAGCCTGCCTTCACTTCTCTCTGTTTCTGAGCACCATACATTTTTTCATAGCACTAAGCTGTGCAGAAGGTCTGGGGAGGAGAATGTTAGCACAGTAGTCTTGCTACCTTTCCGTAACTGATTGGCTTTTTTCTTTTTCCTTTAGCAGTGACAAGCTTACTCTTGAGTTTAAGTTCAAGTAGATAATTAATCTGTCTGTCAACACGGCTTTGCTAGCCACAGTATTTTCTTCAGTTCCAAGGGAAGAGTTACTTTTTCATTGTGATGCTGGAAGGGTAAAAGGCAGCCTATTCTCTGCTTTAAAAATGCCGTGATAGAAGGTAAAGCTTTCATTAAATATGCCTGTCTGAATTCATATGTTTAAGTAGCTGAACTGCTGCTAATATCTTTTGAAAGAGAAGGAAAGAAAACGGCTGTAATAGCCAGCACTCTGGATGGTTAATCAGTAGTGTTTTCTGTGTTGCATACAGGAGGGGGAAAAAAAAGTGAATTGATTCAATTATAGATTTATGCTGGGGAAAAAAAAAAAACAACCCTCACAACAAAACATGAGTGTTTGTCTATTGCTAAATGGTAGTTCTTCCCTTCTTTCCCACCTCTTCATCTTACAGTCAGTTAGGGTAGCCGACATCTCAGTGGTTTGCAGGTGATGCTATTCATGTTGTAGCTTTCCTAGTTATTGACTTGCCTGATGGAAGACTTGTGGAATAGGTGGCAAAACAGCTCTTTCATAGCAGGAGCTATTTCCTTCTGACTGTGTTTTGCCTGGGTACCTGGTTATTCTGACTGGTGTTTTGTTTTCTGGTGCTTAAATAGGTGAGATGGGATTTTGCTGATCTTGACTGTGGATCTAAGTCTGCCTTGTCTGTTGTAGAATTATTTTGTTTTTGTGGTGGTCAAGGTATTACTCAGTGCATTCCTGAAGGATGTCAGGACCTAAGATTAACTGGCTTCTGGCACTAATTGTAGTAAGAAGAGTGAAGATGAATGCATTATACTCAAGACTGAATAATGATAGTTTTTTTTTTTCCTGAGTTTGTTTGATGGTAGGCAGCACTCAACTACTGCAGTGGATGGGGAAAAATACCACAAATCAACTAAGAGTAATAACTTACTGTACCTTATGCATAGAATTCTGTGGGAGCTGAGAATTATTTCTGTGTAGAGGGAAAATAATTCCCCTCAGCTTCTTGATGATGGGTGTGTAGAACTGAATACAGGTCTATGCGTGCACTAATGCAGACTGGAGCTTGGCTGATAAATTCAGCGCTTTGCTGTGGTTGTGGACAGGTGTCACGTTCATTGCTACCAATGCCAAATGTTCATTGCAACCTCAGTTACAGGTTGATATGGAGCCATAGTGACTAGCTTGGATGAAATACCTGGCTCCGGGTATGTGGGAGGAATTCTTCTGTACTTAATCCAGATTATTCTGTTCTAAGACGGAGATTTTTGGGTTGTAGAGGGAGACTAGAAGCTGGGAATTGTGACAGTGCTGTCACCTCTGTGCTATAGAGTGAGAATGCCTGGCTTAATGAGGCAGAGAGCCCAGGAGTTCTGAAACAGTGAGGGTTGAAATTACTACTGTAACTACTCTACTGCATTTACAAAAGGACGTTTTAAAAATCTGTTCCCTGTCTCGCCTTGGAAACTTTCAATACTCAATCACATACAAGCACTAATTTGCGTTACAAGACCTGATTTTGGTTTCCATTTATTCCTCCTCCGTTTTCAGTCTGTAAAGGTTATTTCACTTCTTTGGAGACAGAAGCTTACATTTTACTGGCACCAACCTATGTGGCTGTCTGCAGCTGTAATCAGGAAGGAAGGGTTGTGCTGCTAGATGCTCTCATCACCAATGGGTTTCAAATAAAGAACTAGTTTAGCAGCTGGAAGATGCGATATAAACTTGTTTGTTTAGGTAGTTGAAAATACCACATCATGAAAAAGAATGTTTTTGAGAACAGTAATAACACTCCTTGCATCACATCACCTGCCAAATCCGTGGTACCAGAGGAGGAGCTGAGCGAGATGGATCTGCTTGGCTGTAATACAGTTTAGCAGCCTCTACTAAGGGGGCAAGAGAGAGGGGAATGGAGAAAGTTAATTTTCAAGATACTGAAAATAACAATTCATTACTTATTCTGCTATAATCTATGTTCTTATTCAGCAAAAGGCTGAATAGGCATTTTCAAGTCAGGTGTTCAGAGGTACATTTCCAAAGGTCTTCTAGTCTCCAGAGGTTCGGAAAGCAGCACTTTAAAAGGTTTTTATGATGTATATTATAGATATCCTGTACCTACAGAATCCATGGAGAGTTTCCTCCTTGGTCCTTTCTGTTCTCGTTCTTTGATCACCTTGACTCTGAGCCTTGCCTTGCATCTGTCTCACTTAGCAAGGCAGAGAAGCATGTGTCAAATGAAGTATTTTTCTGAGTTGAGGTATTTATGAAGGGAAAGAACAAAGGGGGAGAGAGAAGACAGTGGGAAGCAGTGACCAGAATATGGTTGTTATTAAGCCCGAGTGACTGTATAAGTACACAGATGAGTAAGGATGCCAGCTGTGCCAGCAGCCTAGCCCACTGGAGTCTGATGGCAAGATTACCCTTGTGTTTAGCAGCTCAGAAGTTTGCTCTGGGCTGGTGGAGGCAGACCCATGGGGCCGCTTCACTTTATGCGGATATTCAGCATGAAATACCCAGTAGAGATTTGAAGGTGTTAGTGATTAACTAAATGAGAACTTGAATGGCAAAATGATCCTGTTATGTTTCTTATGCTTGGCAGAAGGAGAGGTGTCAGGGTGATGCTGCAGTGTGTTTCAGAGCTGTGGGAGTTTGCGGCAGAGTGGAGCAGGTGTGAGCACTCCAGATCATGACTAAGTGATGTCTCGTCTGATGAAGAGTGCTGTTTTATTCCTTTTCCTTCAATGTTTTCTTCCAAATCTAATTTGCCTCAATTATGTATTTTCTCTCTTATTTACAATTACTGATAGCTTGCAGTTTCGTGTCAGCCTGTTTCTGCTGCAGGCTGGAAGGGGAAGGAATTAGTCTCTGCTGATTAGGGAGATCTTGTAGCATTAAGGCACTGCATAAAGAGACAATGCTGCTGACCTCAGGAACACGTACTCTGAATGGTGGAATATGGGCTGGCTATGTTGTCGGTGTCCCTGAAGCTGGAAGCAGCCTTTGTCTCCCAGGCACTTTGTCCAGCCTCCCAGCTACTGATGTATACCCAAGCTTGTTTGGCACTCAGTGCTGATTTGCTGATTTTTGATCTTTAGTACTCTATATATATGTGTGTGTGTGTGTGTGTGTGTGTGTGTATATATATTTAGCTAATGCTCTCTGGGTACATCTGTTGTGTCATGGTTATTCATCTGGATATTTTGTTTAACCTGGGTATGCAAATAAATGGAACAAAAAAAAGTGAGCAAGTTCCTTGCAGAAGCCAGAGTTCTGCTCTTAATACTTGTGGGTGCTTCCATGGATTGATGGCAAGTCTGGATGAGAAAGGTTTCCAAAACTACTGGGCTGCAAGCTTTTTTTTTTTTTAAATGAATTACTTCAGTATTGAATTCTCATACAGAAGGGCTGCTAATGTAGCTGAAGTCTATTTTTTTTTCTTATGCCACTTAATTAGTCAGGGGAAAAACAGAAAGAAGTACAGTGAGGATGACCTCATAATGGATTTTTCTTGCCCTTTTGACTTGTAGATGCTTTTGAAAGGTGACAACAATACATTTCTTCATCTACCTTGGTTTACTGAACGCTTTTTCAGTAGAAATGCCTCACTGCTTCTTGATTTCTGAACCTAATCGGCACATTTACAAACAGCTAGCCCAGGTCTTTAAGGCCAGATACTTCTCTATTTTTCTTACAGCTGAAGTTTTCTTCTGCCTCTCAAAGGTGTATGTGTGTGTAGGCATAGATGGGAGAGAGAATTAATTTCTGCAAGGAAAAAAGAAAAAAACCCCATGAACTCCAACTATACTAGATGAAGCTTTTAATTCTAGTACTGTACCCCACTGCTGTGTATGTGTGCATAAAATTATTTTTCCTACTAACTTTAATCTCTGGATAGTTAGGTTAGTATACGTATGTCCTTGTTTCTAGTCAGAGTGCGTACAGAGATTGCCAGCATTTGCCTTAAAGTTCCTCCTTGCAGAGTTTTTTTTTTTTGCAGAATCCAAGCAATGTGTCTGGTCAGCAGACAGGCTGTTGTGTATTAGGATCTGCGTCTTTGTGGTCATTAAAGCATTGCCTGATGCTGCAAGTAGAACACTGGACTGAGGACCAAAGGTTTATCTTTATTAAGCCTGACTTGAAATTAGTACACCTGCTTGCTTCTGATCTGATTTTGTCCTGTTAATGTTCTTCACAAACAAGTGCTTGTATGTCCTAACAATCTACATTGCTCAGATGCTGCTGAGCTAGAGAACAATGAAAATATACAACTTGATGTAACTTCCTTTGGGATGCTTTCAAGCAAGCATTTAAGAAGAGATACCCAGCCTTTTGTGTTTGGGAGGTGATACTAAAGGGAATTAGGACAAAATTTACTTGGTTTCGGATCCCATCATATTGCTTTCTGCAGAGCACCTTCTATCTTCCAACCGTGTAGTTGTGGAGCCCTGGCCTTTTGCAACAAATGCTGTGTGAATTAGATGATGGGTTTGTGTGTGTGCATTGATGCTGAAGAGTTCATTAGGAGTGCATTTTGGAGACTAATTCTATTGATTGTCTAAGTGGTGCTCATCTGGTCTGTATGTGTGAAGGACTCAGCAAGGGGAAAGAAAGTGCTGTGAACAAGCAGCGTGCAGAGCGAGAGGGAATGCTTTCCACTCTTGCAGACTTAGAAAGAAGGCCTTGACCACAGTGAGATCAAGATCCTGAGAGGAGGGAGGGAACGAGGCAAAAAAGAAAATATCCCAGACTTGAAATGAAGTAAGGCTCCCTGAAGCTAAGCAGGGTTTTGGTTTTATATTGATAAGAAGCACCCAGCAAACACTGCACTAAAAGCTAAATTGGCAAAACCTTTAACCTACTGGAATGTCTTCCTCTCTTTAACATCGAACAATGGGTAGTTCATCTTCTTGGGAACAGTTTGTGCTCTACTTTGTCAGAAAAACCTGTTTGGGATTTGGGATGAAAGTAGTGCTTTCTTGGGTGTGCACGAAAGTGGCTACAGCCTATGGCTGTTGCTTGGTGACTTACGTAGCATAGAAAAGAAATCCTGCCTTATGTTGAGTGTGTTGAATGATAGGTCAAAATATTTTTCTTGCAGTGTGATGTCAGTCACTTGATGTGGCTGTTTAACAAGAGGATCACACAGTTATTTTATTTTTTTTTATATGGTAGGAGTAGATCTCACCTGTGAGTCAGTCTGCTAACGTATGCGAGCCTTTCCTGATTCATACACTGGAAGTGAATGATGTATTTTTTTTTTCCTACTGGGAATTTGCATTTCTTATAAACCACAATAGGAATAGCAGCATTTCTGAAGAAAGACAATCTATTTTTATTAAAAGAAATGTGAATTGGATTTCTTGTACAAAACTTTTGAAATGTGCTGTATAGAACGTGTGTCATTCTGTCCTCACTTCAGTATGAATCAGCATAGGAATCCTGCTTCTAAATATGCCTGTATTACTGCTATCTGTCTCTCTATTCACGAATTCAGACTGCAGTAAGAGGCCAGCTCGCTTCCTTTACCCTTGAGAGAAGATGCGTAGTGCAGAGATGGCAAAAAACATTCACTCTTGTGTCTAAATATTCTTTCAGCACATGCCGTTATTCTTAAAAGTCTGCTCTTTGTAATCACTGAAAGTCTTGCTAGAGTTCAGTCTTCACCGTTCGGAATACTGAGAAATAACTGTGCAGGCTTGCTCCCCAAGTTGCAAAGAGCTGCTGTTCTCTCAGTGCAGATCAGTGCTTACAGGTGAGGAAAATTTGAATGTCTTCCCAACACAGCTTTCACTGTCCATGTATCCATCATATGTGGTGTCTTGGATGAAACCTGTGTTTCCTTCATGCAGTCTTGCAGCTCTTTTCTTTCTGGTTTCAGGCTTGCACTGGTGATACTATGATTACATCTTTAAGCTGAAAGTTGCTTTAGGGAAATACCTGTAAATTAGTCCACTGATAAGCAGTAGGTTTTACAGCCTGCCAGGGCTTCAGGGCATTTTGTTTTGTTTATGGGCTTAAATGTCTATTTGCAGTTTTTGGGATTTTTGGGATAGCAGTAATAATCATCTCAGTTCACTGTGCCTCTTTGGATCTCAATGCATCTAGCAGAATAAGAAATAAAACTCTGCCTGGGCAACTGCATGTGGTGAGGTTCTTGAGCATCAAACTTGTGCTTGTTGCACTCAGTTGGGCCTTGAGATGACATCAAGAAGATGCTTCATAAAGCTGAAAAATACAGTACAGCTGAGTTGGGCCATGAAGGAACTTGTGGAGGTAATGAAAGACTGTTGGATGATTTAACTGCCCTTTGGCAAAAGAGCAGTGCTCTGTGCTCAAGCACTATGAGGAGATTAAGCTTTCACTGCCATTGGATTTTAAGGAGACAGGCAAGGTATCACTTTAAAAAAAAGTTCAGCAACGTGAAGGAAAAAACAACCAGTCCTTTCCTAATCTGCTTAGAGGGTGATTGTTTCAAATTTTGTGTTTAAAAAGTTACCAAGAATTATTTAAGGACGTGATCTCTAGATGTTCTTATTAAGTAGAGTTTTCATGTCGTTTGTTTTCTTTCTAGTTGTCTCCTTTTAGTATGGAGAGAGGGAGAATAAACTGGCAGCTGTAGGAACTTGGACAGAAGTGGTGTTTCAAGTAAATTTTGCCCATGAGAATGGCTAACAGCTCTGTTCTGCATTGCTAGGAGATAATGGGACTGTCACAATGTTAGCATCTACTGCCATTTGTTTTCATTGTTTAATGTGCATGGTCACTGAAGCTCATAATTAGAAAATAAGTTCCTTTTAGGAATATGCCTTATAAAGCAGAGCTCGGAATTAGTATTCATTATGAATGCCACTGTGTATGTGACTTAAACAAGTATGAGCACCTAACCATTGTTTGCTTTCTTTTCTTTGCAATTATTGTATTATTCCCCTCGTGGCCCTTTAAAACGTTGGCCTGGTTTTGACTTCTGTAGATAATTGTCTAATATAATACATTGGGAAGGGAAGCTAACCACAGAGTTAATTTTGTTCTCTGAAGTGTTCAGCTTCTTAGGCTGATCTATCTTTAAAGGCTTGGTTTCTTGCTGTAATGACTAAACCATCGGGGATTATTGCATACACAGAAATGAAAACATTAACTTGTTTATTCTTTCTGATTAATCTCCTGTGTAAAGATGGATTTCAGAATACAGGGTTTTAGTGGCTTTCTTCCATCCACTTCTGTATAGCATGTAGTAGCACTAATTTGTGCTTTGGTCAATTCTGTAGGCTAGACCATTTGGTAGTCTGGTCTGTGTGTGTGTCTGTCGTCTTGCTCGTTTTGCATGTGTGGACTTTGACTCTGCTGGGAATTCTCTTGGCACTAACATTCAGATGTGCTGTCTTTCTTGCAGCTTGGCACTTCTGATGAGACCCAAAGGTGTCCCGTGGGGAAAGCACTGACAGAGAAGAACTTTAGGATGCCTTTAGCAGGGCTGTTAGTAGCCCAATTCCTCTCATTTCCACTTAATGGCACGGTACCAGGCTTGTTCTAAGCCTTTGCTTGTTGATTAATTTGTTCTTTTCTGTTCTTGAATTGGAAACTAATTGAGTACTTGTGAAGGATGCCAGATTAAGCTCTGTTTTTGCCTGGAGTGCCAGTGAAAATGCTTTTCTCTCCCATTCTTCCTTAGGAAACCACGCTTGAAAAAAAAAAAAAACAAAAAAACAAAAAAACAATACAAGAACAACAACAACAAGAACAAAAAACAAACAACCAAAAACCAGCCTTATGTGCCGATGTGTGAGGCTGACAGGCATGTGCAGAGAGTTGCCCTGTGCTGATAATGGTTGGCTCTGCTAGCTGAATTTAATCCCACCTTTCCAGCCAGAAACCATTTTTGTGTTCTTTAGCTTTGAAAATCAGTGACCTCCCAGCACAGAGTGGGCTGGCTGTATTGCTCTGCTGTGAGTGTCCCTGTCTGCTCTGGAGAGATTCAATGTAGTGACTGCTTCAGACAGCTCAGCAGCACGTTCTGTGAATGGGTGGTGTATGTGGTATGACACCCCTGCTCCATCCCTTTCTCCACTTCTCAGAATACAGTCCAAGCTACAGAGGAGAGACCTGAGACTGCAGTTACGTGGAGCTCTCAAGCAATGTATTTGTCAGCTTTTTTCCCCCCTTCTGTGGTATAAATGATTAGTTCAAAATGGGTGGTCTGGCATATGAGGGGGGAACCAGCATTTTCTTATTCCAAACTCGCATCTTGATCAATCTGCCTGCCTTAGACAATGAAGGAAGATATTTTGACAAGTGACAATGGCTACTTTTTACTGTCATGAGTGAATAAACTCTTTTCCCTTGAGATAAGAGAATGTTCCTCATTGTCACAGACATCACCTGCCACTTTACTTTCTTCAAGGCTGCAGGTTGTTTTGGTCATGGAACAGCACTGAGGCCAGGTAAGAAGTCAAACCATTCAGGAATTGCAGAACCCACACACTTTCTACTGCAGTGTCAGGTTTGCTCTCTTGCAAGCTTCATAGAACACGTAGAGACTCTAAGGTGAGTCTGTTTTTTGCTTTGGCAAAGTGTGTATATTTAGATTGTTTATTTTTGCTGTTTTCTAGTGTTTTGGGCTGAGAATAATCTAACACACTGCAGGGCATGTTACTGTACAATTGGGATACAGACTCTTGAAAAAGGAAATGCAGCCTTTCTTGGGGGGGCAGTGGGATGTTCCTCCCCTCCTCTCTCAATTGCATCACTGGCAGTTGTTCTCTGTGCCTCCTTAGGTGGACAGGAAGATGGTTAACCTTTCAGAATCTGGCTGAATTAGGGAAATATTTTACTTCATTAAATATAAAGTAGATTTTCTTTGCAGAATGTGACATCCCATGTATTTTCCCTTCCCCCATTATTTGTTTTCTTTAATCTTTCTGGGAGGAAGTCAGGGCTGTTGATTTTTTTTTTTTCGTTGTTGTTTAATGTAAAACAACTTTTTTTGTTTTTTAACTCAGATATGCCTTACAAATGCTTGGAAAATGTCTGAAGTTCTTGTTTGCCTAAGGATTAAACTGGAATAAAAAGGGCAAGCGCTGTCGTCTTGCTTTCTGAATAGCACTGGTATAACTCAGTACTTTGTCAGCATACATGAATTCTGCATTGTTCAACCAAAGAAACCCAGTTTCTTTTTGTGCAATTTTGTAACAGGGCAGTGTAGGGGTACCCAAGAGATATAAGCAGAGGCAGATGTTTCTTAGCATTGAGGATGTCTGTCTGTTGCTGCTCAGTTGTGGAGCTGCAGTTCAGCTATAGAAGATTTTATCTGGAGGAGGTGGATGACCAGGTTGTCAGATTGTCCCCCATGCTAATAATCACTGTTTCTTCAGAAAGGCTCTTTTTAATAGCGTTCCCAGCAAACGTGCTTTATTTATAACAAAACAGGAATGTGTAAGCAGCTGTGCCAGTGCGTAGTGGATGGGAGAAGTAGTGAGCTGCAGCAAAGGACGAAAGGATTTCAGCTTCACAATGCAGTGTTGGTACCTGGGACCTGTGATGGCCATGTCTGAGTGAGATGTACATCTCTCATGAGCTGGTTAAAAAAAAAAAAGGCTCTGGGCTCCAGCACCTAGCAGCAGCTATCAACTTCTATTCCCTTTTCTGTAGAGTTGATTACAGGGAACTCTGAGGGAGGGTGAGATAGGTGCCAGTGAAGCATATAGTATTTTTTTCTTTCCCCTCCTCCTTTTCTCTCTTCTCGTATCTCAAAGGGGCTGCTACTTCAGAGACTGTTTCCCAGCCCTGCTGGGTAAGTGGAATGAAATGGAGCAGTAGAAGTGAGCAGCAGGTTCTGTGGGAGGTACTGGCAGCCAGAGTCAAACCCAGCAAGTAGCAGTTGATGCAGGAACAAACCTTTTGTCTTACCAGGCATTTATCTTGAATTCTTTTAAGTTGCAGTGCTTACAGTTTGTTCCTAATTAATCTGATCTTCAATCAGAAAATACAAAATGTTTTTTTTTTCTCTATCAGAAGAAAGAATGAAGCTGGAGAAATTTATTTGAGCAGTGTTTCTTTCAGTGGCTAAACATGGGCTTACAAATGTATTTATTAACATTTGCTTGTAGATCTTGCTGTCACTGTGTGGAGTAAGTCTGTGGTTAATAAAAAGAAAATTATGTATCCTTCTGCTTTGGGAGAGCAAGTCCCAGTGAAGTGAGTATGGCTGCTATGGTGTAGCTGGAGAGAGCGTGGTTTGATGTTCTGTCTGCTTTGGGCAAATGTGACTGTATTGAGGACAAAACAGCAGCAGAATTGCTGGTTCTGTCACATGTGTGGCACTGTTAATTTCTTGGTTATACCACAAGTCAAACAGGGTGTTTTCTGTGTCCTCTGACTGCTCGTCTTCAGAGGCAACTGGGCTGATGTCAGTTCTTCCTGGCTGTAAAAGCTTGGAGGAAGAAGAATCTGGTGGTAGTTCTATTAAAAGTTGATCCTAGGGAAGTAGAAATGACCTCAGAGGTCAAGCATATGTTGTCCATGGTTATCATTAACATAACAGACATAACAGTGGAATGGTAAGGGTATTTCAGTTGAGTAGTAAGGATGTGAAGCATGAGCTGATGAGCTCAAAGTGTTTTGATCCAGCAGAGCCCTTGCCTTCACTGGAAATATAAATATTCTTAAATTTTGTTGTGTCAAGATAATATCCTCCAAATAACCTAGTTGATAGAATAAAGAAACTTTAGGGAAAGCATAAACAATTAGCAGAAATCAGATTCAGATTTTTTTTCTTAAATAATCTTTGCTTCTGAGGTTAAAATAACAAGAACCAGATGTAAAATTACAAATATGTTCAGGACCTTGAATTCACTTTGTGAGTTATGATGTTGTGGCTTGGAGAGAGAGGCAATCAGAGCCCTACGTTCTGCCAAATGGGCAGGAATGTTAAGTTCTCTTGTTTCTCACTTCTGAGAAACGGAGTAAAAAAACCTGTTGCTTGCATAAGTAGCTCTGGCTCATCTGTCTGTATTTGCTTTCCCAAAGGAAAAGTAGTATTCAGACTAAACTTTGTTAGATACTGTACGCTTTTTTCTGCAAGTAATTGAAGTTTTATGAACATTAAGTAGAACTTATGCAAATAATGAGTGAGAAACTTATTTCCAGCAGAAGCGTTAAATAAAAGCTGCATAATCTTCTAGGCTACCATTGTTCTAGTGATACAATAACTCACTTGCTATTTTCTGCCTTTTTTCTGGAACTTGGCATCTTATCCAGGGTACGTTTGGAAGATGAACAAAAAGGTTTGATTTGTTGATAAACATAACCCTCCCTCTTTGGTGCAAAGAGCAAATGACTGCTCTCCGGCCTTCTCCCTGAAAAATGCTTCTTCCTCATTGCTGTAAGTATCTGCCCAACTACCTTCTGCATCCTTGTGTATTGCTAAAGTCTGAGTTTGCAGCTGATGACACTGTAATAAATTAGTGGGTTGGAAAGGAGGGACACTAATGAAGCTTGTCTTATGGGAGGCTGTGAAAGTGCCTATGCCAGGGCTGGTTTTCTGAATTTTTAAAGGCTCCTCCATGAGAGGGATGGTAAATATTTCTTGCACAAAGAGACCTTTTTGCATTAGGAGTCTGATGCCCGTGTATTCCTCAGCAAAGTAGAGGTCAGAAAGGTACTGAAACAGAAGTGCTGTTTTCTCAAATTGACTCCTTTTCATGGAGATCTTAGTTCTGACCACAGCAAGTCTTGTGTGAAATGCAGTTGCTAGCATGTAGAAATGAGAAACACGGAAAATAAATCTTTTGTCTGTGTGTGGCTGTAAGCACCACAGCGATGCGCTACAACAGAAGGCACTGACTCGTTGCTCACAGCCTCATGATTACTGCTCTGTTTTCAAGTTGAAGTAGGAGAGATGTATTTCATTTCCGTACTTCTGGGTTGGGCAGTGTTGTTGGAAGCATGATGATGTGTCATCCTGTGGCAGCCTTGACTGGCCAATTAAGAAAAATCATTAGTGGGAGAGCCAACACTGTGAGAAAAGCTTTGCCCTTGGAAGAGGAATTTGATGGCATGTCAGTGAGCACGGGATGCGTTTGCTTTTGGGAGTGCTAGAGTCACAAGTTTGGCTTGGGAAGGAGGGCGTGTGACTCTTTCTGGCTGTGTCTCTGATTTCACTGCAGTTCTGCTTTATGTCCCTAGTTGAGTGAAACTGGGTACCTGTAGTAGAATTTTAACTGGAAACATGGATTTCCTCAGGGGATTTTTGTTCTAATTGTAACGGTTTTGAGTTACTGTGATGCCACTCATACTGTCAGCTAGTCAAAATCCAAGAAGAATCTTTTCCCATGCATAATTATATGCCTGTCCTTTTCAATGTCCTGCTTCTATTGTCTGACTCTGCAATGCTTGAGGAAAGTCCTCAACCAAGTCTTGGAGATGCTTGAAAGCTAGAAAGGACTGCTGTGGTAAGATCAATTACAATGTGTTGTACACCATGGACTTGTTTGCTCATTCATGAAGTTGGATGGTTATTCATACTGGACCCTGGACCCCTCAGTGTAACAGATCCACTTCCCACCAGAACTTGTTCAGTAAATTCAAACTTTGCAGCTTGAGAGCAGAGTTCTGGATGTCCAGGATTTCTACCTTTCTTTGGTGATGGTGCTTGTAGCATTCACAGTTTCTCAATCCACCAGTACGATGGAGATCACAGAATCACAGAATTTTAGGGGTTGAAAGGGATCCCTGGAGATCGTCTGGTCCAGTGTCCCACTAAAATATGTTCACTACAGCAGGTTGCACAGGAAGACGGTCTAGATGGGCCTTGAACATTTTCAGAGGAGACCCCACAATTTCTCTGGCAGCCTGTTTCAGTGTTCTGTCACTCTCGCAGTTAAGATGTTCTTCCTTACGTATGCATGGAACTTCCTGTGGTGCAGTTTTTGCCCATTGCTCCTCATCCTGTTGTTGTATGCTACTGAAGAGAGCCCAGCTCCATCCATTTATCTGTTACGCTTCAGATTTTTATAAATGGTGATGAACAGAGATGGCAGAAGTGTTTCTGTGGACACTTTTTTTATATGAAATTAAATCAAATCTCTAAATTTTAATTGCTAATTTCTTTTGGAAAGAACAGTTAGTCTCTGACCTACATATGGGACTCAAGTGTGACTTTCTGGTTCTAAGACTTTGTTATTGTTTAAAAAGAAAAAAAAAAATCTAAGATAGTACTAAGACCACAGGGATGCTGTGTCTCTGCTCTACTTTTTTTTTCTTCCCCTTCACTGTTCTCTTCTCTGTTAGTAGCGTGAACTTCTTCACGAAGAAGGAGGCTACATCTGCAACTGAAGAGTTAAGGGTGGTTTTTATCATTTGTTGTTTGTATGCTCATGGAGGAATTATTGGAAAGATCTCTTTGAGCAAAACTGATCAGTTTTTTCTCATGGCCTCTCTGGAGAAATCTCTTTTTTTTCATCTTGTTCTCAGTACAGAAAATCTGGTCTGTGAATAAAGAAAGGATTCCAGTATTGAGGCCTGTAGATTTTGACTTGCCTAAAATACAATAACAAAAACCCCACACAAAGAAACTTCACCCTTAAACATTTCTGGAAACTATTATTTTTCTATGCACAAGTTCTGTGTTGAAAAATTCCCTGTTCCTGGAACTGTGTAATCTGCTTCTGCTCATTTCTAAGGAGGAAGTCTTTTCAGCTTTTCATGTATACAGAATTTTAAGCTACCTTAACTGAGTCACTCAGTAGAGATATTGCCTCAATGGCAATGTTATTATGAAAATGCTATTTAATTCAGAGTTCATTCTAGGCTGGCGTGCTTCAGGATCTGGATGTAAGGATAAAGATCTACAATGTTGAGAAAGCCACACTGAAGTGAAGAATATTGCCAAGGGGGTGCAGAAGAGTTGTTCTAGATAGAAGAAACAGATGTGAAAAATTAGTCTACAAAGTGGAGAAGGCAGCTAGTTTCCTATATCAAAAGTGGCTCCCCTTATTCAAGGACCCCAAATGCTTTACAAGCATCAATGAATAATTAATTTTTACAGTCATGGTGTACTTCAGAACTAGTAGGTGCCACAAAAAAACCTCAGCTGAGTTACTCATTTGGCTTTTGGCCCTAAAGAATGCTGTATCAAAAGGATAAATCAATGATTTGCAGAAGACACCATTTTTAATGGAAGGGAGAAGAAGATATTGGCCCTAGTCTCTGAAATGAGCTTTTACTACGTGTGATGTTCTTGAGCACCCTTTGCATTCAAGGCACTCGCTTTCAGCTTTTAAAAGAAGCTGTCTGCACCTGTTTAAAACTCCTACCCTCTCAAAACAATTCGTACTGCAGTGCATATGATTCTCCCTGAGGGAAGAAAGAGAATAAACCGAACGTCAGATATTAGCTGCAGTGCTTAGTGCACTGCTGGGAGGCACTTGGATACGACAGCTATACAGGCAGCGTTGGGAGCGGTGCCGCACAGAAGAGAAAGTGTCCGTGCCAGCAGATTACGTGTTTGATGTTCTGTACAGTATTCCTCTAGAGCACAGCTATGTTTAAGCACCTAAGTCAGAAGTATTTTTGCTTCACAGCCCCCAGCTATTAAGTGCAGCTGCAGCACCTCACAGCTCTAGCAAATGGAGGTAGCTCTTCAGGCTGAGGCAAGTCATCTCTGCCAGCAAAGCTTATCTCGATGTAGGGTAGGTGGGCTGGCAAGGTCCCCCAATCTCTGTAATACGTGCTGATCAAAGAAAGCATAAATCCATGAACTAAAAATCATTTTGTGATTTATTTTCGTGGACAGGATTTTTTTCAAGAATTTATTTAGGTTTAGAAAGCTACTTGCCACTGGTTTTCCTTGGGGCATCAGCGCTGATTCTTTGCAGCTATCTGGGAAGTGTCAGGCCTGAAGCAAGCAGAAGATGCTGGCAATGCTGTATATACAATTCACGAGGTCCTTGTGGGCAGAGGACATAAATGGCATGCTTATGTACCAACCATGGATCTTTGGAAAAGAGGCTATCTCCACAGTGCCCATGGACACTGATGGACAACATCAATGGCTGGAGCTTTTGCTGGAAATTGCTGCCAGTTGAAGGAAGTACAATGATACTGCAAAGCATGCTGATGACTTGTGCACCAGGTTTTTGATCACTCTTTTTACATAATGTTCTTCTGGACGGCAACAAAGGTGTTAGGACAGTGGTTTTCAATTTATTTTTTTCTTTGTTAATGGAGCCATGCTTTTCAGTCTGACCTATGGATTTTTTTTTTTTTAAGATCTTTTTCTGAACTGTTTCCTAATAGAGAACCTTTATATTCTCAGCAGTGGAATTTCTGAGCTTTAGAAGCACTGTTTTAATGTAAGAAAACTGATGTTAATGCTGTGTCTGCATGGATGCAGTATGGTGCACTTTGGATGTGTTTCTGTACTGATTTCCTCTCAAAGATAGGCTTCTTAGTATATTTCATACAAAGAGACTTCTAGTTCTTTTTTGAGACTTTTGAAGTCATTTCTGTGGTAAACCATAACAATGTCTTCAAACCAACAAATAGTGGAGGTATTTTTTTCTTAGATTAATTTCACCCTCTGCCTTTATTTTGTCGTTCTCTGAGCAGAAACAAGGCAACAGTATAATTCTTACCCAATTTCTGCTTTGTTTGACCCCTCTCTATGGAAACTCTTCTTCAAGGGTCATAGTCATGCATTTGAATTGAGGCACCGTGTGATCCCTTCTGCTGTGCCGGAGGGGCAACATAAAAATGACAGAAACGATGAGACAAAATGCAGTGTGAATAAGATCCAGTAGCCTATTTTTGAAAAGCTTTGTTGAAGGCATCGCATAAAAGTGACAGAATATAGTTTTATGGTTTAAAAAATGAAGAGAGAATTATGTAGGCAATCCTTTCAGCCTAGTAAAAATACCACAGCGTACAGAAAGTGAAGTGATACGGCTTTCCGTGATCTAAATTTGCATCTAACCTTAGTTTGTAGGTGAAACAATGCTTGAAAACGTTGCTAATAGTAATTGTTTTTTTTTATCGCTTAACAACAAAGTTGTGTTTTAAAAACATTTGTTAAGTCAATTAGACAAATAAGGCAGTTCAAATGATAAATGAAATCTCTATGGGTAGAGGAAATTCCATGTCCTGCATTGCATTTATAGTTGTAAAGACCTTTATTTTATTGTTTTGTCTTCCTAGAAACTGCAATTCTGAGGGGGGAAGTCTGGTTAAGAAAAAAATACCTCTCTTTAGGAAGAAGAGGAACTTCTGAGTGGGAGATTCATCCCACTTATTTGAGATAAGATCAATCTTTGACTTCCCTCAAGATGGAAAAAATGTGAGTTGCTCTTTCCTTCCTTCTGCTGCACAGGGAGTCCAGATGTCTCTCTGAGGTTCTGCCCTTGACAATAAAATAGGTTTTGTTCTGTTTTTTAAAACTATTTTCTTTCCTCTCCCCCCAACTTTTCTTTTTCCTCAGATGTGTTTAAAATTATAAAACTGGTAAATTAATAAAAGCAAAATTCAATTTTGTGAAGTTCCATGCTGTTCAGCAGACTTACTGTTTGAGTGAGCCAGCTTGTCTGTCCAAGGTAAATGCCATCAAGATTTTGAGTGCTGACAGGAGGATGGAGAAAGGAAATTCTTGCATAACTAGATTGTCCCGTGAGAAATCACAGCCGGTTCTGCTTTCTTGTCTGCTCTCCCATTTCAGCCTCTTACCTGGAAAATTCTGAAAACATTTCACTGACAAATTATAACTTAGAGTAGAGGTGAGTTTGTTGGTTTTACCTTTTGTTTTGAATTTTCAAAGAGCATCACAGCATTGTAGGCTGCTGAGCTGACAGAAGAAAGATCAGTAGGAGGACGACTTTCTCAGGGCAAATTTCCTTACCCAGGAACAAGACAGCAAGGAACTGTCAGGATATGTTTTTGTTCACAGGAACAGAGGAAAAGAACTGGTCACCTATCAGTCAGTCTTTGTAGATGAGTTGTTATGAAGAATCATGGCTAACTCCAGCTGGTGTCTGGGATCTTGTGCTAGGCCTGGAGACATAACTAGGAAAGGGTTGCTTTGATATATTTGTCGTGTATCATCCTTGCTGTGCTACTTGCTGGCACTGCAAACCATCTTGATGATAGACAAAGAAACCTGAGCTTAGCATGTAAATGACCAAAAAAGTGATTTCTTCTCTAAGCAGTATACTTTTCCCTTGTTGTTGTTGTTACTTTTTTTTTTTTAATGGATGAGTGGAATTTCTACAGTGCCTTCCCACCCTGGTCCATGGCTGTCCAGAATAGTCAGTTGCTCATTCACATTGCTGCAGGGGTGATTTTGCTTCAGTGATGGACATGGAGTTGTGCTGAACTTGTGCTTGGTTATGAACTCTGTTTATTGCAAGGGAGCAATTATTAATGTGCTTTCATTTTTAAGCCTATTATAGCTCCTTCACTTTGATTAATTTCATTGTGGAGCTCTTTACTCTTTAGCTTGTGCAAGGTGCAAGTCTGATCATAACAAGTGTTTCTGTTATTTCCCTCACAGCTGATGGAGGAAGCAAAAGGACTATTGATTTTATATAAAAATGAGTTTAATGAGACTTAAAGGTAAGACTTGATTCAGGGCTTATTGGAATCAGTGCTGATCAGTCATTACATTGGAGTGGATTTCAGGCTTTGGTATTTGACATACTGCCATACTGCTGTGGGGCTCAATTGTCCACGTACTGGGAGTTCTGGACATCTTCATCAGTTGTTCAAAAGCAGCAAACTGTTGTGTTGTGAGAGCAGGGAATGGGAAGCAAGCTAACCAGATAGTTAACACTGCTACTTTTATTTCTGCTGCCTTCTCTTATCTTTTTGTGCATTTTGGACTTGAACATGTGTCCGTGTCTAACAAAGCATGCAAGTACAGGTAATGCAATAGATCTTTAAAGACATTATAGAAGTTTTCAGAGATAATATCACTAACTGTGATGAGTTGCACTTTGATAAGTGCTAAGAACTTCCTTTTTAATTATAGTATGAAGAGTAGAGAACTGTGAAGAAGGAAAATATGAAAAAAACATAAGCACAAGCTAGTGATTCAGATGTTCAACTGTATCAACAATTGGGCTGCATCTGGCCTATGGGCAAGACCTGTTCTGTTTTCCTTGTCATGTGTATATATTGATGCCCTGTCTGTGTGCTGCAGCCTTATCTTCAGGAAAGAAATATTTCTGTGATGTGGAGCAGAAAGACAGTGCTGCTGCAAACCAGCTCACAGCACACATCCCTGAAAGATCAGACCATCTTCTTGCTGTAATTCTCTCCACAAATTACTGCTGTGGTCAAGTTTTGTTCCTGTCCCCCCCCTTCTTTTCCTCTCTAAATGCCTAGTTCCACCTGATAGAGAAGTGTGTGAACAGTGCATTGCTCTCACCTCTTCAACCCTCAGGAGTTTATGTACAGAAGCAGGCTTTTTATTTACCTGAAAATGCCATCTCTTAAGTTTCTTTGCCATACAAGGTTAGGTGATGCATTTTCAGCTGAGGTAAATTGCTGTGACAGTCCACTGAAATTAAGAATAAATGTATTATATCGATAAAAGATGCAGTTAATAGAAACGGGGATAAGATTGTTATCCATGCATGTGCTTTTGAAGAAATGCAGCTACTTCTAAGGTCTCTGCAAAGACCCACTTAACCTATACATCTAAAATCTAGGAATTCTAAAGAAAACAGCAAAAGGGAATATCTTTCTTGGAGTTTACTCTTGTCTGTCAAGCCTATAGGATGAAGACATTTTTTAATAATAATAATGAATAATGATAACAAAATATTGCTTTTCTGTTATGTTTGCTATGTTAGCAATGAAACTACAAATGAAAGGAGCAGAGCTCATATACCTTGCAAGCTAAATGGAAGTAGAAAATATATATATTAGCTATTATAAAATTTACCTATCACCTTTCCTTAGGAATCAGGTGTTTGCTCTCATACACATCATTCAGTTTAGCAGTAATGAACATCTATTTAAGTTGATAGCTTTAAACCTCAGTACAGAATTAGCACTTTATCCTTGATTCCACCTTATTTATTGCTGCTGCTCTACAAGTCCCCCCGGGGCTCATTTTCCTGTTGGCACTGCACGTACCACTTGACATCAGTGGACAACATACTTAATTCTGTGCCTGTGCTGCTGCTCTGTAGTGATGGAATATACACATATAGGCTGTCTTTCCTGCTACTTGCCTAGACAAAAAAATAAATACATTAAAAAATCACATTTGTATGGGAACTGTTAGGTGATGGCCTGAACCAGTGATTGAGCACCTGGTGAAGGGGTGTGCCAGCCCTGGGAGCACAGGTGTGAGCAATTCACCAGTGCAATCAGAAGAGGTGGACCCTGGGTCCCCTTCTCCCTCACATCATTTAAGGGCTGGCAACTGAAGGGGAAGCATCTCTCCTTGGAGACTGCCTCTTTTTGGAATTTCTAGTGAGCACTGATCCTCAGAAAGGGTTAGCTATTTCTTCTTTATTTTTGGTTGCTATCTTTCTTGCGTGATTTGAAACTGGTTGAAGGCAATTATATCAACTGCCTCCTATCTGTTTGTTGTTGCTGATACACGTTCATCTTTGCATGGTGGTGCTTCGTTCTATTTGTGCACAGCGATATTCCTTGTATCCTCTGGAGGCCTTTACCTGCAGTGACTCCAGCAGGCAGGAGACACAAAACAACTTGCTGTTGTCTGGCCTGTGGGAGGGAAGGAGGGCAAGCGGAGCTTGCCAAGCAGCCGCTGTGTTGCCACCTCTTGGTAGTTTTTTGCAGGCAGCCTCATTTGGGCTGTTTTCTGCTCCCTTGAGTGGAGGCAGCTGAGCTTAATCTCCCATTGACCTATGTGACGTTCTAGAATCTTCTTGTGCAGGTGGTGAGATTGTGCACAGCAACATGGCTCACAGAGCAGTGCCTATGAACTGGGATCTGGAAGTGTAAAATATTACACCTAAGAGGTCTCCCCACAGTTTAAGATGCGCACTGAAAGGATTACAAAGTATTTACAGTGCCTGTGCTGTCTAGTAGATGTGTTTTTCTTTCTTGAGGGTATGTTCTGAACATGAGAGAGTCCATCCATATCTTCTCAAGTGCCACTGTGAAGCGCTTGCACTGCCTGTTGTGTACGCTCACATCTGTGTATGCTTTGCTGTGTATTGTCTCCAGTAGTGCTGTGTGGGTGGCAAGTAAGTCTTTGAAGAAAAAGACTTTTTGAAATGGTACAGATGCAGCTGTGTTTTTCCAGGACTTGCACTTTTAGCATCTGTGGTGTTAATAGTAACCTCCAAATCCTCGTTTCTTTTATGAATTTATGTAGTAAAATCTGTGCTTAGGTGGCGAGATGTCTCTTAGTCTTTATGCTTTTGACGTCTTTTTACCTAGTCAATGAGAGTAGAGAGAAACTGACATCTGGAGACATTTGGGAGGTGACAGCACAGAAGAACTGAAAGCCTTCCTAATGAGCTAGTGCTCTCTGTGCAGTCGGAGTTGGTGCACAAGACAGTGTTGTTGCTGTTCTTTTTGCCTAGTTTACTAAGTGCCTTTGCCTATATGAATTTCTGAATATTCATATTTTTCTCCCAGTCTCCTGCAAGCTGTGGTGATGTTTTGTGCACTTGTTCCCTGTCCAAGGTCAAGGAAAATCAGTGACAAAACCAGGAGTAGAAGTGAGAATATCAGATTCCTGCTTGCTTGAGCGTAAAGTAGAAGCTGCTTTAATGGGTACTTTTTTACTTAGTAGATGTATTTTTACTGTAGATGTATTAGTACTTTTGGATACATCAAGAGAACCTCCACCAGCAACAGAGTAGTAGTGAATGAACTTATTAATAATGAAAGACGCGAGCAGAGAAATACATATGATTGCTTTGGGTAGGACTCTTTTTTTGCTTATTCTCAAATAGCATTAAAGGTATGACTCATACTTCTTTATAAGAACAGTATTATACTTTCAAAGACTTAGTGTTCCCCCAAGCTGGGGGATGGGAAGGTGGAGCACAGCCCAGCAGAACAGGACTTGGGAGTGCTGGATGGCAAGGTGGACATGAGTTAGCAGCATGCCCTCGCAGCCAGAAAGTCAACCATATCCTGGGCCACGTCAAAAGAAGCATGCCCAGCAAGGCGAGGGAAGTGATCCTGTCCCTCTACTCTGTGCTGATGAGACCTCACATGGAGTACAGCATCCAGATATGGAGTCCTCAGTACAGGAGATACATGGCCTGTTGGAGCACATCCAGAGAAAGGCTGTGAAAATAATCCAAGGGGTGGAACGCCTTTCCTGCAAGGACAGGCTGAGAGAGCTGGGGCTGTTCAACCTGGAGAAGAGAAGGCTCTGGGAACACCTGACAGCGGCCTTCCAGTTTCTAATGAGGGTGCTGTAAGAATGAGGGGTCGGGCTCTTTAACAGGATCTGTTGTGAAGGGACAAGGGGAAACAGAGGAGAGATTTAGATTTGATCAAACAGGAAGTTTTTACAGTGAGAAGCAGGTTGCCCTGTGAGGTGGTGAGTCCCCATCCCTGGAGACATTCAAGGTCAGGCAGGATGGGGCTCTGAGCACCTGATCTGGTGTAGGTGTCCCTGTTCATTGCAGGGGAGTTGGATCAGAAGGCCTTTAAGGGTCCCTTCCAACTCAAATGATTCTGTGATTAAAAAAAAAAACTGAGTTATTTGGTATTGGTGTTCAAGGAATGGTTAGATTTAGTGGGATCTATTGGTGGATGGTTGGATGATCTAGAAGGTCCTTTCCAGCCTTAGTGATTCTGTGATTCTATCTCTTTGTGTCAATATATTATCTGAGCATCTCCCAGCATACTAAGTAACATGACTTAACTTGTGGTTTGGTGCAGTTTACTTCCTTTTTCCTCTTTGTGTGTTTTAGTTAACAACAAACAAGAAAATTGGTCTTACACCAAATACCAGTAGTTGGCAGTTTATAGAAAATCAAACTGTTGTCTTGCAGCTCATTGGGAAGCATGTGCTACTAGTGAAGCAAAGCTCTCAGGAGAGTAATAAAGGATTCCTAGTAAAATGCAAAAGTATGGGAGTGTACCTTATAAACATCCTAGGTCACATAGATAAATAGTAAACATCAGAGATGATACTGTGTTCTCTTGCATGTGGAAGGTTAATGTAGCTGTGTTCCAACTGACATTTGAGAGAGTTCTTAAATTTCTGGTAAATGAGGAGTCAGCTCCCTGAAGAGAATGCCCACAGCTCCAGAGAAGCCAAGCAACTTACTACAAATTATGTGGTGTGTATATTGTCCTGTTAGCTTCAATGAGTGTACTCCAATTTTTTTTATCTGGTGCCACAAATTCAATTCAGATTCTAATGAGGACATGACGAGAGTTGCATAAATGATGTCTGTATCAGCGTTAGAGTGGTCATCTATGGCAAAGATTGCAATGTGTTTGTCTTACTTTGAAATTGAACATTTCAGTGATGAGGCTGAGCATGCACTCTTCTCCTTCTCTTTCCTCTGGCATACAAATGTAGAATTGTTTATGTCAAACAGCAGAATTTCTCTAGGAGCAACTGTGAGGCTTTCTCCAAACTGCCCAGTTGCTAATGTGTCTCCTGAATTGCAGGTGACTGGTCCATATCTTTGCTCCAAATTGACACAACAGAGGTTTGACTTAGATGTTCCTTATTCTGATAGCCCAGTGATGGGACACAAGTGTCTTAATGTACGTGGTTAGTATAAGTGACTAAGCAAAAGTAGTCATCACTAAATATTCTGTAATGCCAGTTTCCTTCTGTTTCCTGAGTGACAGCTCATGCATTCTTGGTCTGACCTTCTCCTAATTCCCTCACCCCAGCTGCTTACTGACCAATTTCAACTAAATGTGGTACAGGGAGGCAGAAATTGCAAAGATAGGAGATTCTTAAGCAGTATGTGAAACAGGTGCACTCAAACTGGAGAGAGATTTATTTTTTTCTACTGTGGGAAAAGCTACAACATGAACTCAGCACTTACTTAACTGCAGCAAATCCATGCTGGAGAGAAGTATTATGAGTGTCCTGGCTGTGGGGAAACATCAACTAAAGCTCCTGATTTGAGAAGCCTGAGAATTGAACTGGGAGGCACAGTGGGGATAGGAGTAATCTATTGCCCAGGGCCTGTTTTTTTTTTTTTTAAACCAACAGAGCCTGGCAAACTTAACACAAATCAGTAGATTTTGGATTACTCAGTGACCTTCTTCAAGGTGATTGACAACACCTTATTTTGGTGAAAATGTTTGCCGGAAGTTTAAGAAATTTATTGTCCTTGTCTGGAGATAGCCATCAAGAAGGCAAGCATGAGAGGAATTAGTTGGCGTAACGAGGATTATTATTTTTAGTTTCTGATGAGGATCCTCTGAGAGCGCACTCTTCCTTCAGGAGAGAAGTCTAAAGCTTTTTTTTTTCTATGCAAGAGACTGACAGATGTGCTGTGGGATGTGAAAGGTAACGCAAATGTAAACTTATGAATGTGTGTGTTGTATTTTGTTAATGATTTGTATATGTTAGAAAATACTAGGGGAAATTTTCTTCTAGAGAAGCACAACTACATTTTATTACTTTAAAACAAAGCAAACAATCAAATCTCTACAAACTTATGAAATACAACTTCCTGTAACGAATAAATCCAGCATCTAATTAAAGGAGACCATATTTTCACATTTTGTAAACTGGGGGAAATACTACTGTTTTCAGCAGTCGGTGCCTGAGAATGGAGTAATGTGGTTTGGCAAGCCATTCTGACTTGTAGCCGAAGACTTGGAGATGGGCAGGTGGCTTCTGAGCCTTGTTACTTTTTTCCCTTTTCCCCTATCTGATCACCTAGTGTGATGAATGATCTTCCACTCCTTACAAATTACAAGGTATTTGCAAACACTTGCATGTTTACATGTGGGAGGTATGCAGATAATTATTTTCTAATTTTCTTTTTCAATTTCAGGAAATTGTCATAGATTAAAAAAAAAAAAACCCAGAACAAAAAAACCTGATGGATCACATCAGGTTGAAAAGAACATTGCTGCATTTGAATGAAGGCAGGTCCTAGTGAGCAAATCACGGAAGTGATTGTTGTCTCCTGTTGGGAGCAGGAGCAAATGTTGGTGCCTTGGCTACATATAGCTGAATGAATTGCAGTGAGTTCCTTCGCCATGCTGAGGGATGTAATTAACAGTATAGAGCTGGTGGGAGGATAGAAATGTTTGCAGCAACATGGAACTGAAAGACTTTCCGTGCCATTGTTTTGGTTTAGATTGGCAGCTTTCCAATAAAGTCAACCCACCAATAATTCATGTAATAGAATGTGGCCTACACAGGATCTATGAATAGAGGGTAATATGCTTCTTGGAGACTTTCTTTTCAGAAATAAAGGTTTTCTTAATTGCTTTAATTGATCTGGACAGTAGATATCTGATTCTATTAGTACATCTGTTGCTAATGAAATCTGTGGTAGGGAATCTTTAAGTAGTCTATTTTTAACAGTGCTGCTGTAACAATAATTTAAATGCTCTGAACCCTATGAACAGAGCATATACCCTGATGGGCTTTTTGTGTCTGCTTATTTGATGGAAACAGCTGGGTAGCAGAGAACACGATTGGTAAATAGGGTTTCCCTATGTGGTAAAAGGCTGTGGCTGTTCACCCTCGCTCTCTGAAGTTTGTTATGAAAGCAGACCAGCTTGTGTAGTATTTATAGGACATTCCCATCTTCAGAATACTTTTGTTCTCCTGATCAACTGGCCATTTTTGCCATTCTCTATAGGCTGACCTGGAATTTTGGTTTGGAAAAGATACCCTGAAGCAAGTGACTTTCTCGTCCCTTATTTGTAGATTCTGGTCAAAGTTTGTTCAGAGGAGGAAACTTTAAAATACTGTCTCTTGAAGAATGATGATTTTTCTGCTATGTGAGCTGTCCTTTGCACCAGGGCTGTTAAGCTTCCTTTTATTTTGCATCTGCGAGTAATGTGCTTAAATCGTGAAGTTGAATAGCCACGCTTGTGGGGTCTCCTGTCTTGACGTCTCCCTGCGTCATTCTGCAGATGTAGTAGAGCTAATGCTTCAGAATTAGTGCTGTGTAGCAAAGCTTGACTGAAACTAGGGCTTTCTAGTGTTAACTTGTAGCAGGTGATTTACAGGATGTGGAGGATGTAGCAGCACCTCCTACCATCTTCAGGTGGAAGCTGTGTAACAGTTCGTCCTCCCTACCTTGATTGCTGATGCCTTGTTCCAGTTGCCTTGTGTGCTCTGTTGCTCCTCCTTGTGTTGTTTTTTCTTCTCTTGGTATGATTTCACACAAGGATGGGAGTGCCCTGCCCAGTGGGTAAGCCTACTCTGAGGCTTTAGAAGGTGTGCAGAGGATAGAACATCCTGATGTGGTTGAGGTGCATGTATTATATGTTGTCTTGAACTTAAGAGAATGTAAGGTTTCTCACGTGCTTGGTATTTTATTGCATGCTTGCAGCAAGCATCCAAACATGTAATAATTGAAATTACTTTGGCCTTTGACAGGGTTGCAGTTGTTTTATTATTAAAGGATTTCTTTTGCCAGTTTTGTGTTAACACACATCATCGTAAAGGTCTTGACGAGAAGGCTGTTATTGCCATCTGAAGGCCTGCGTATGCTGTACAGTTGTTATACACAGGCTTTGGAATGTTCACAGCAGAACCTTAGAGTTAGCAAGCTCCTAAAAAATCCTCTGAAAATTGAGAAATAGAGCATGTACAATGCAGCTCAATTTCTGTCTTGCAGTAAGATTTATCTGATAATCATGTTCTCCAAGTTCTTTTAAAGAAAAAAAAAGCTGGCTGTTATTTAAGGATTTTTATTAAAAGTCCTTCCTTTGGAGAGTTTAAATAAAGGCAGAATTTAATTTTAATTAAGAATTAACCTTCAACAGTCTTTCTTTCTGCTTGAAGAGGTGACCTTTATAAAATGCCAATTACTTACCCAGGAGCCTGCTATTTGCATTCTTATGTCTATATATATAGATATATATGTAGATCTACATATATTTCTATTATAGATAGATGTATATTGTATTTGCATTTATATATGTCAGTAAAGAAAGGCACTTTAAGGCATGTTACTGGTATTTAAAATTCCTTTAGTTTGAGCTGTGCTGTTATATAGACATGCATGGAAAACCTGTAGCTGAGGTAGGCCAAGAACATTCCACATGTTATATAATTAACTGGAGCCCCACTAGAAAATGGGGCTTAAGCAGGAGCAATATGAGGGCTGTAATCTAGAAATTGGATTGTATGTGTCTGAGTTATAGCTGTGCTTAGAGGCATTGATAGAAATGGTGATAGCATGCACCAGACCCCTTATAAGAATATAGTAAGAGAGACTCTCTGACTCCAAAAGCATTTAAAGTCACTAGGCTGAAAAATGTTGAAAAGACTGAACTGAGAGGGGAAATTGACTGTCCAGATCACATTGTATGATTACATTTCTTCTAAACCCCTGCTAAGCATGCTCTCCCATAGACTGACCTGTCTTTTCTTGTTCTTAGATCAATCGCTCATTCATGTGCACAATTTTCTCTACTCATACTAGGAAGTCTAGATGGGGAGACATCTGAAAAACTTTCCTTAACTAAGAAGAGTGTGAGTAAACAATTTTTTGAGAATGTCTAGTATTCCAGTTAAGGTCCACAAATTAAATTTGCTTTTAATATGCTCTTACGGTTGAATTTCAAATATATCTAATATGTGAACGGATGCTTAGTAAGATTCTGAAAGGCCTTGAACTTGCTTCGGTGCCTTTGAAAATCCCTGTGGGTGTCAATAATCTCAGTAAATTTGCAACTCTGTAGAACTTGTTCAGCATTCCAGACTTGAACAAGGCCTGGAGTTTCTGACTTCTGTTCACATTCCTGCAGATGTATTTATCGCAGCTGGGAATATTCGGAATGCTGACTGCAACTGTGTAAATTTTGAAATGGGTCAGTTTTAAATCTGACCCTCAATAATGCAGGCATACAATGTCATAGAATCATAGAATGGCCTGGGTTGAAAAGGACCACAATAATCATCTGTTCCAACCCCCCTGCTATGTGCAGGGTCACCAACCACCAGACCAGGCTGCCCAGAGCCACATCCAGCCTGGCCTTGAATGCCTCCAGGGATGGGGCATCCACAGCCTCCTTGGGCAACCTGTTCCAGTGTGTCACCACCCTCTGTATGAAAAGCTTCCTCCTAATATCTAACCTAAACCTTCCCTGTCTCAGTTTAAAACCGTTCCCCCTTGTCCTTTCACTATCCACCCTTGTAAACAATCGTACCCCTTCCTGTTAATATGCTCCCTTCAAGTACTGGAAGGCCACAATGAGGTCTCCCCAGAACCTTATGCGAGTATGAGGATGATGGCAGGTAGTATCACAGGAAATTTTAGTGAATGTACTAATTTAATAAGATGAAATATCTCCACTTGTAATCTCAGGGTGTTTCTTTAGTTTTATTTTTTAAGTGGAAGGGCTAAAGACTGTGGTGTGAAGTGAAAGCAGTGTGATGTATCTCCTTGAGAATGCTAATCTGCCAATTAAGTTTCACTCTGAGAACCAGTTAGTCTGTTACTTTATTCCTTTTTTTTTTTTTTTTTGCATTCTGCAGGGCTGTCTTTATGTAACAAAGAAAAATAGCTATTAACCCAATGCAATAGAATGTTGCAAATGATGAAATGATTGGGAAGTAATTGTCACTGAAATCTGTACTATGCATTACTAATTTTGTTCCTGACATTTGCTCCATCATGTCTTTTGGGTGCTCCTTATAGAAAGCAAAATTACCCTGAGTCAGCTAACATTAAGTAGTAATGCATTTTTTGTCTACAGTATGCCCTAGATAATTGAAGAGAGGGACCTTTGGAGGCTGAATTTAGTGATGCTTTAGCTTATTGTATTTTTTAAGTTCTCTCTTTTTCTGTGATAATGCAGTATGTTTCTTTCTTTGCTTTCCTTATTGTCTAATAGTTCTTTAGTATCCAATGCCGGCTCTTCTCTGTTAGTCTGTGACAGGTTATTTTGACAGCTTTGGGAAAAGATGATGAAACTTTGCATTTTTTCATTGACTAGTCCCTCTAATGAGCTTTATGTTAGGCTATGGAAGGGGCCTTTGGTGAGACTGCTTGTTCTTAAATTGTTGTGCAATTTGGGACTGCAACTTGGTGCTATAAAGACTATAGGTTGCCTTGTGCTGTCTCACATAGATCTGGGGAGCTGTGCTACCCTGCACTGTGAGGGCAAGAGGCAGCAGTACAGCATGGTGAAGGCACCAGGTTGCAAAAATCTGTCTGATTGCAAGGGGCAGTAAATGTAGCTTGGTGGTGAAAGGGAAAAACACTGTATGAAATAGACATATGGAGACAGCTTATTCAGATCTGTTTTGTTTTTTTTTTTGGCTGTTTTTTCTTCTTGAGCGTGGTGTGGTATTTCAATCAATTCTCAGCTGATTTTCTCTGATCAGCTCTTCTCTGATAACTGCTTGCCACACAGCCCTCAAACCTCATTAGCTCCAACAAATCCAAATGCAAGATCTTGCACTTGAGTTGAAGCAACCCTCATTACCAATACAAGTTGGGGATGAAAGGATTGAGAGCAGCCCTGCCAAAAAAGACCTGGGGATACTGGCGGATGGGAAGCTGGATGTGAGCTAGCAATGTGCCCTCAGCCCAGAAAGCCAACCATATCCTGGGCCAGCTTCAAAAGAAGCGTGGCCAGCAGGGTGAGGGAGGTGATCCTCTGCTCTGTGCTGGTTAGGCCTCACCTGAAGTACTGCTTCCAGATGTGGAGTCCTCAGTACAGGAGAGACATGGACCTGTGGGAGCGTTTCCACAGGCTACAAAAATGTTCCATGGAATGGAACACCTCTCCTATGAGGACAGGCTGAGAGAGCTGGAGCATCCTGGAGAAGAGACTTCAAACCTTGGTGCTGGGAATATGATTCTGGAATATGGCAGCCTGTCTGTACTGCCTCATCTCTACCATGCTGACACCTTGCTGTAGAGATTAGCATTCAATCAGGAAAAGTAATGTTCTAGTTCTGTTAGTGCACATCAACCATGTTATCTGTGGTCTCTATGTCCATCCCTTTGTAGCAGTAACTTGACATCCAGAAGTCAAATGGACGTCTCAGAGTACAGCCTAGCATTAACTTTTCTTAATGCTGGGTTTTGAATTTGGCAATGATGTAAATACAAATAGCAGTGTGTATCTTTTGTGTAGTGGCAGTTGTAGCAGTGAGAATAGTGACTTGCAGGGTTGAGATTTAAAGCTCTGCTTTTGACTTGCTCTGTAAACATGAAGGATGCTTGCTTTCTTTGAATGTAAAAAGAGAGAAAGATCTTATTTTAAAAACTACTAAATCAGTTTTCTTTCTGCCCCCTCCCCGAAAACTTTTAATGCATTTTGGAAATGAGATCCTCTGTTGCTCTTATGCTACCTATCTTCTTGTTTATGGCAAGTCTTTAAATGTTGCCCTATAATATATTTGTAGTACACACAAATTTACATATGACCTGCAAGAGCGCAGACTTGTGTATTTGAATCTAGTTGGAAGTCAGGGCTCCTGACTCTACAGAAATTAGGAGGTAGATCTGCTGTTGGTGATTTTCTTCAGTTACATTAGTTAGTGATAGAGGCTCCCCATAGCTAGCAAGGAGCATGGGTTGCTGCATATCTTACTACAACATAAGTCAAAATGCTTATGTTGGCATCTA
The DNA here is from genome assembly GCA_037305975.1 of Chrysolophus pictus. Lineage (NCBI taxonomy): Eukaryota > Metazoa > Chordata > Aves > Galliformes > Phasianidae > Chrysolophus > Chrysolophus pictus. The sequence goes on along the minus strand of CM074580.1, from coordinate 15,716,374 downwards.
TTTACCTGTCTGTATAGCTCTCTTGTTTTTCTTTTTTTTGCTCGATTGTATTGCAGAACACTGTGGAGCATGTGGTGCTCGTTATGTATTTCTCAATAGGTCAGTAGCAGTCCCAACCTAGTGGAGATCTGTGGTAACAAAAGAAATTGCCAAATCTCTAGCATCCATCAAACTGAACTGTTTGCAGGATGGGAGGCTGTTCACTATTATTGCCCATTATTATCAAGACTAGGGACTGGGAGATTTAGCTTGTTTTCAATGATTTTGAGATGTTGAATTTGTTTCTTCATCTTTCGGTGTCCAGGCTGGGAATGCTGTGGGATTTTAGTGGCAGCAGGGAAATCAGGGGGAAGCAGACTTGATTTGTGCCTAGTTATGCAACAATGGGATGACTGCATGATTGTGTTTAAAAAAGAAAAAAAGTATACAAGCATTCAGGAACCCTTGGATGTACTTTGTTATAACACAGGACGTGTGGCTGCATTGTGAGGAGGGGTAATGATTGAATCCAGAGCAGCAGATCCACAATGGTGACTGTCATCTGTGCTGGAAAGTAGAAAATTTCAACAATCCTTTAAATTTAGCTAACTGGGAGAGAAAAGCATACAATTCTATTGTTGGCTGCTGTAGCTGGAGATTTGAATAGAGCCTGAAATGACACCCATACAGTAACATACGTTAAAATGAAACTAAAAGCAGTGCTGCTTCACCCTCCCTATCATTAGCACACAAAAACTTTTATATTTTAAATGCAGATCACAAAAGGGTGATTTTTAAGTGATTAGAAGGAAGGCTGATTTTTATCAGTGTCTGTCCTGCATATGAAGTAATGGTATTTTTAAATAGAGCCCTTGATTATTTCTGGTCACTGGGAGCTTGACTTACAGAACAAATATTTTGACAGTAAAAGATGCAGCTAGGCACAGATCTAAAGGACAGACAGATCCTATGGCATTTTAGGCTTTTAGAACAAGTAGATTTCTGACTTTTCCACCTTGTTTGTAATTATAGTGCTGGAAAGAGAAATCAACTGTCCTATTTCAACTCTCAGTTTGTATTTCAAGTGAAATATTGACATTTGGGGAAAAATGTGAATAAAAGATTCACTCTTTGGTACTTTCTGAAAGCAGTACTTGACACTGTGCTATATTTGTAAAGCTTGAATTGACCTCAGACAGCCCTGTTAAATGTGGACAACTTGAAAAAAGAACCTTCTAATACTGAAGTTTTGGGAGGGCATTGTTCTCAGGAATATTTAAGAAGTTCTTTGAATGTCCAAGGTATAATATGGAAAAATTAGGCTGTAACTTAATTCTTATTCTTAAAACAAACTCAATTTTAAAGAGGATATTTTTACAGGGGATTAAGAATTTAAAGCAGTGTGAAGCTTTGCTTTAAGAAAATAAACTACTCTGTATCCCATGGTGTAATGAGGACCTTTTTTGTGTTTTGGTACAAGTTTGGTGGAGAAGGAATAACAGATGCCTCTGTCACAACTTCAGTCGTACAAGATCTATGAAGTCAACATTAAAATCCAGTGCATCAGTGCCTGTCAATAGTGCACTGTTATGCTCTTGCATGGCCATGTTGGGAAGATGAATTAGCTGAGTGAGGAAATAGCTTTCTAGTACATTCTCCTTCAGTCAGCGGAGTTAAGTGAGATGAGAGCACTTAACTCTTCTTGATGATTAAGATTTTGAGGTACCTAGATCTTGAAATACTCTACACCCAAATAGGCTTGGGAGAAGCTGATTTGTGTTTTCAGGCTTTAAGATGTATAGGGAAAAGTGAAAACCATGCTGAAGCCACACCAGAGAGAAATTTTTTCTTGTACACAGAGCTTTTCATGCAATGGCTTTAATAGGATGTAATACACAAACATCTTGTACTGCTCCAGTTCTGTAGGTCTCTATTGCGTCTTTTATTTGCACAGCATTCCTAGCCTGAGGTAAAACAGCTCTTTCATGTTGTTCCCATTTTATCCATTCAGTAATCTTATTTTCTTACATCCAAAGTGTAAGATTTAGGGTAGGAAAAATTCAGTAATGTTTCAAGATTATAATTATCGATTTCCATGTTTAACGTTGAGTTATAAAGGGAAATTCTTTAGCTGAATTAATGATCAATGACACTGTTAATGCTAAATGAGTCCATCAAGATCATGTTGTTACCATAAATGCCAGAGGAATTAATCATGATTAGGCTATTGTTTTACAGTTGCTACATTGTCTAATAGTTAATGGTATTGATAAAAGGAGTTCTGGTAGGACTGCTGGTTAAAAAGCTTGACTCATTTAAATTTTCATTAAACTGTTCAAAAATTCTTGACAAATTCCTTAAAACAGAATTTGAAAAAATGTGGGTTTTCTTTTTTTTGAAGCCTCGACTAGTGGCAAAAACACAGCCTAACACCAGCTTTGAAACTGAATTAATGCTTTGTGTAGATCATAGTATCTCTGCTGTCCTTGCTAAATACTTGTATAATTTGATGTTTGCATGCTTGGATTGTGACCTCTGAACAGGAGAGGTTATGATCATTTTTCATGTATAAGTTGTAGGTGTGTGTGATCCTAGGCATAACAGCCTTATTTGAAATTTTGCTTGTGCTCTCTAGGACTTGCTATGTGGTACTTGATAATATACTTGGATTGTAGTTCCAGGGTTGTTTATGAAGGATCTACAATACTTTTGCGATGTATGTCTAGAATACTGCAGTAGAAATGGTCCCAACATCCTCTTGCCTGTGACTGTGTTTTTTTTTTCTTACTGTTTTCCTTGCACCAGATTTTTTTTTCCCCAGGGTGTTATCCACCTTACTGCTAGTTCTCAATGCTGGCTTCAAAATGACAGAGGAAACAGAGCAGGTAGATGGAAGACGGTAGGAACCAGATTGCCTTTTTCAGCAGCATCTTACATATCTGAGATGAAAATACTTGTTGAACTGCGTTGTCTTGATCTCTCCTGACTGTGTTGATATGCTCTCCTTAGCTGTATCTAAGCACAACTGAACCTGTTGCACTGTGTGGTTCAGACTGGCTGTTTTAATGATTCAGTCTGTTCACACAATTTAGCATTACCAAGAAGCTGTGTAAATTGATGAACCATGAGACAATATGAATATATTCATATATTGTTTAAAGTATTGTGGATTGAGGACTGGTCTTTGTTAGAAGCCGGACTCCTTGGAGCGTGTTGCACCCCAAATAAAGAATATAGAGGTCTTGTTATCCAGAGAATGACTTCAATTACTGGAATTCCAGAGTTTTGCCTCTCTTGAGGTAAGTGTTTTGTTGAGGTCCTCTTTGGTGCTCCAAGGAGACCTAGTCATGCTCAGAAGAATGGTGCTGGAGCTTGCAAAAGGCTTGAAAGATGTGCTGTGATACACAGAGTGACCAAAGATGACAGCTTTATGGATATTGTCACAGAAGCAGACCAGCTCATAAGAAGGCCAGGGTTCTTTGCTGGCCTGTGTTTTGCTTGTCGTTAAAGGATGGATGTTACTCTTCATGTATGTTCTTGTAACCTGTGTACTCAACAACAGGAAGATGTTACTTGGTTGTATAACATGTGCCTGATGCTGTCTGCAGGGTTGGCAGATATATTTGTAATGCAAGGGGTGTCTGAGGAGCCACCTATACAACTGAAGTGTTTTCAGGAGGATTGTAGCTATTAAACAGCTTGAGAAGATCAGTAGAGTCTCCAGAGGGTTAAATGGCAATTTTGACCTTATGGAAACTTTAGTTGCTGATCCCACAAAGGAAGTGTTAGCTGAACTGAGAGAGAAATCTATAATGGAATTACTTCCAGCCTCACAAAACGTACATTGCAGCAAGATCTCCAAAAGTTGTGTGCTCCTTAAAAAGAAAGCAGGAGCCAGAGGGTAAACTATGCCTTCTCTTCCCTGATGGCTTCTTCATTTTGTGGAATCAATCTCTACTCATCCACACTAACGTTCACTTGCCTGGCCATGGGAATATCTCACAACACGCGACAGTGATTACATCTGTGATCAGGGGATAGGAGGACTCCTTTTGTTGAATATATAACATATACTCCTCTAGCAGGGACAGTAAAAATGTACTGCTTTAGCTTTATCCTGTAGTAGAAGGAGCACAATAGATACCAATATCAGCTATTCATATTTTGCAATTATAACCCTGGTGATTTTTTTCAGTGAACTTTTTTCAGTAAAATTTTCTTTTTGGTAATTTTCTTTTTGGTAAGTGGACTGGCTCAGTCAGTGCAGAATGACTACTTTGATTAAGCAATACTGATTTCTTAGCTAAAGGGAAGTACAGCTGTTTGTTGTTAAGTCAGTATCTTTATTTAAACATATTGATGCTTTCATGAAAGGACTGTTCTTCCAACTCATTGTAACCCTTTTTAATTCATTCTTGTGACTCTTCCTATGAGGAGGGGGGACTCTGTATATGCTGGTCACCGCTGCTGAGAGGTGGTTAGTTGTGTGCAGCTAACAGGCTGCACAGGGAAAGGGTGTGTTTGTTCTGAAAATATTCTTGTTACTCAACAAAGAGGCCAAAAACACCCTTGTTTCTGTATTAATCCCTTGACAAATGCTGCTGACCAGTGTAACTACAGCTCCATTCAGCAAGTGAGGGGTGGGAGGAGGTTTGAGTTTGCATTTAAGGCTGCTGCTACTCTGGCTTTTAAGCTGGAGTTGTTAACATGAGGGTAGACTCACAGGATGGAAGCTGCCTGCAGTTAGTGACTTGCGGTATGTGCACTGCTACTCCAACAAAAGCTCTTAAAAAAAAATATATATATACATATGAAAAAACAACAACAACAAAAAACACTCTGAAGGAGTTAAAGCAGAGTGAGGGTGAAACACTGCACTGGTTCACTGGTTCTTATAAAGCTGCTGTTGTGCTTTGGGACTATGCAACAAGAAGAGCTGTCCTGAGCTGGTGAGACCAGCCTCTTGTTGCATGCTGTGACCTTCCTTACTAATCATAGAATTGCAAGTTTGGGGATGACCTTCAAGATCATCTAGTCCAATCGTCCTCCCACCACCATTGCTATACAACACTCTAAACCATATCTCATAGCTCCTCGTCCAGGCGCCTCTTGAACGCTGCCAGGGATGGTGACTCCACCACCTCCCTGGGCAGCCATTCCAGTGCCTGGCCACTCTCTGAGAGAAACAGTTTTTCCTCATGTCCAACCTAAACCTCCTCTGGTACAACTTGCAGTCATTTCCCCGGGACCTCTTTGTTTCCTGGGAGAAGAGGCCAAATCCCTCCTCATCACAACCTCCCTTCAGGAAGTTGTACAGTGCAATAAGATCTTCTCTGAGCCTCCTCTTCTCCAGACTGAACAATCCCAGCTCCCTCAGCTGCTCCTCATAAGACTTGTGCTCCAGACCCCTCAGCAGCTTTGTCACCCTTCTCTGGACATGTTCCACGTTCTAAGTGGTGGTGTGCAGCCCTACGTGTTTAGGTCTCTATCATTACTCCTTAAAAAGGTATCAACCTCGTATTGCCTTCAGGTAGCTTCAGTGGGTGAATAAATGCAGGATGATCTCAGCTTATTTTGCTGTATTCCTCCTGCTTTGCTTACATGTGTATTGTTTCATTTGTTACCTGTTTTTTTTCCTCCTTCTTCACTGGACCTTTAGATTGTTAGTTTACTTTATCTTACAGGCACAACTGAAGGAATTTAGGAGAAATGGATCTGCAGGAATTATCCTCACAAATCCTCTTTATTACAGGTGCCTAAGGTGTCATGTATTGATGTGCAGTTCAAATCCATTAATTCACAAGGCTGAAGGTTGAGCAAGTGAAGCCTGGAGCTCTTCTGGGATGTCTTTGAGTGGGAATTTCTTATGGTACTCCAGAGAACTGTTACTAGCAGTATGCACTGGGCACACCTCATCTGTTGCAGATTGAGCTATAACCATTTACGTGGGTGACATTTGCCTGTGCATTCAAGTTGTGAAGTCCAGGCAAACATGATTGTTTGCTTTCAGGTAGAGGGAGAATTAGTGAGAGAGAAAATCTAGGTCTACAGCCAAAATCCTTCCTGACCTTTTTTGCATAGTAAGGAAGACTGGAACTCTGCTCTTAAAAGGGGAAAAGAGTCTTGGAGCGATAGTAACAAAAGATGCATGAGCTCAATTCTTTCTTTAGCTTTAAAGATCTTCTTTGATTATGTGCAAGACTTTTAGCTGACAAATCATTTTCTATGTTCTCCTAATCTTTCCTGTATAAGCTGTGATGTTTTTGAGGCAGGGATGGTGTGCTTTGCACTAGTGGTAGCAAGCATACAGGAGGGGAAGGGGCCCATGCTGTGCTGCCCTTTCTGCTCCCTTGTGCCACTGGCTGTGTTGCAGTAGGTACAGCGAGGGCATGAAAGAGACTGGAAGGTGTGGAGATCTGAAGTGGCACTTTAGGGGTATTAATTTTGGAGGAATATAAGGGTATTTTTAAGTATTTAGAATTTCAGATGTTTTCAAAGGATGTACATAACTTCTTTTTTAGGTTACCTCATGAATTCAGGCTGTGCCTTTATTCGCATATTTTCAGAGACAGCATTGTAAAGGTAAAAAGGAGATCTCGTTGGTTCATGGAGAATGTCAGACTTTGGGAATGATGAGAGAAGGAAAATGTTTCTGAATTTACTTTGACTAAAAGCTGTACATGTGAATTGGTGTTAGCAAAGCCTTTACACTGTGTGCTCCTGCTTCGTAAGTGCTGGCAAGTAACACCATTATGGGCACGTAGGGTGGCTGGAGTGTGAGTACAGGATACTGATCTATGGATTATTTTTTTCTTAGAAAAAGATACCCCCTGTGCCAGCTGTATTTAAAGCAATAAAGAAAAGTTTTGAAAAGCTTGACACAGTAGCTGTCATAATTTACTGTAATATCCTGCTGTTTAGGATAGTTAATGAATGTGTTACTTTCCTTGGATATCTTGAGCCAGATCATTTGTCATTATAAATGGGCCTGACTTCATGGAACTGGAGGAAAGTCTATGCATTTCGACCCTACTTGAGAACCTGTATCCTAGTGGGCATAGCAGGGCTGAGCAGGGCTGAGGGGATGCTCAAAGTCCCTGGTTGCTTTGTTGGTAGTTTGAATTAGGGAGGTGAATCTCCAGAGCAAAGTGCTTTCTTTGATGGAAGGAGAGCGACTTCCACTTTGAGACTCTCTTCCCTCACTTCTGCTCCTTAATTTCATCAATATTTGCATTTTCCTCCTTCCCTGCAGTGCAGGGAGGGCACAGCTATGTGTATATTCAGGTCTTGGAAAATATATTACCAGTTCCTTGTATCAGAAACTGAAGTGCAATTGCAGGTTTCTTAATCATATTTGCAGGGAAGTAGAGGAAACTGGGAATAGGTAGTGGTTGATAAAAGTAACTTACTATGACAGACTAAGAAAAGAACTAGTGTGGAATTTCTGACTGGATTCATGTTGACTAGAGATGAAATTGCACACCTGGCTTGGTGCTGGGAATATTATGACATGGCATAGAACAGAGATGAGAAACAACTTGTATTTCCAAGCTTGGATTTGTTTCTTAAGCAACTTTTAGCAACTTATACTTCACAGCCTGTTCATAATGAGGAACTACTTTCTTTCAGCCAGACTTTCCTCAGCTTCCCGTGGCTGACTTTCGGCTCTTGTTCTCAGCCTGCTGTGAGGTATTGTCCCCCTGCCTCATCTCCTGCAGGCTGTATAATGTTAAAGCAGACCAGAAGCAACAGGATGTTATCTTCATAGCAGGAGTTTGCTTATATCTTAAGTGATAGAAAGTTTTGACACAGCCACAGCATATTTCTGAGTTATAATCTCACCACAGGTAGCAACAGCAGCGTTTCTCATAGCTGAAGATTAAATGCATGCTTTGGCTGACCATCTGCTCAGGGCAGGGACCAGCTCGTTCAGGGGCTTCGGACAGCCCCGATGCTTTGGTGGTGCTCACAGTGTTCTGTGAACAGGCCTTTTCATAACGAACCTGCTTGGATTCTGGGTGAGGGAGAAGAATATAGTGTTTTATTGAGCTTCAACTGCTGGCAGCAATGAAGCTTATCTTTTCCTTTATGCTTTTGTCAAGAAAACAATGTGTATTATATGACGCATGAAATGTCTTACTTGAGGTATCAGTTTCATCCTCTGCAGTCTGTGTGTTTGGCACTTGTTTTTGATTCAGTGTGCTGAGTGACTTGATTTCATGTAGCTTCCATACAGCACCTCATAAAATTCTTAAAAAAGTTTGAGGCCTTTTGTTTTCACTAGAGCAATACATGTTAGTTGTAATGGATTGGCATCAGCAAGAGTATGGCACCAACTGGACAAAATGATTATGAATGTTTATGAATCTCAAACTAGACAGCTGTCTTAGACTGTGTTGGAATAACATGAAGTTAGAAGAGTGAAAGCAATTGACAGAAACTGCTGGAGAGAATTAAGGAAGGACTTTGTGATTTTTATTATTTTGTGGGCTTGATATGATTCTAACAAGAGCGTGTTGGTTAGCTGTAGGGCTGTTAAAATACCAATAGTCAGTGAGCAATTGTTATCCCTGCAGCTTAATCTCCACTTGTAGCATGTAGTCTACTTGACCAAGTCATGTGTAATTGTTGCAAACCCCAAGGCAGAAGGAAAAAATGAAATGAAATGCTTAAAGTGTAGATTTTCTTTTCTTTTTTTTTTTTTGCACTCAATTCTTGAATCTTTGAGATGGACACTATCTTGTCACTGTCTTGTTTCTATCTTGCTCTTTACATATAAGTATTTCCGTTTTCCCCTGTTTTCAAGTATAAGCAATAATTATTTGTATGATGTACTGACTGGTGTGGCACAAGCAAAACCAGAATTTTCCAGAGTTGGATATAATAACCAATAGAAATAATCTCTGCCAATATCTATCAAAAGGCAGATTTTGGTCCCAAGATGGGACAATTACATGAAGTACTTTCTTCATTGTATGTGAGTACAGTGAAGTGAGGTGCAGTGAAGTGAGGACCGGGTCTTGTTGATACTGACTTGCTAACAGAAATCAGGAGGGGAAAGTAAAGAATTGCATCTGTTTCCAGGTTGATTTAACTAATACTAGTGCAGTGAGATGTTACTGTAACTGACCTGGCAGAAAACTTTCAAAAATCATTAAGATGCTGCTGATTTCTAAGCCGTTTATGGTCTCTTAACTGAGTATAAAATACAAATTGACTTGTGGTGTTTTAAGTTCAATCTTTGTTTCTGCAGTAGTACTTAAAACAAACATAGAAAACAATCTTGATTCTTCAAGATATGCATTTGGTTTTTCTAGGACTCAGTGGAAATATCACATTAAAGCAGTTCATCCTCCAGATGGTAGATTGTTGAGGCAGAAGTGACACTGCAGCACAGCGTTTAACTTTAGCATCTTTATTATAGCTACCTAGCATCTAGCTACTGGCTTAGATGCTTTCTAAGCTTTGCAGACAAATATGCTTTGGAAACTGATCATGCCTGAAAGGTGAGTGACTTCTGTATGAAGTCAAATAAACTTTCATTGTATTGAGTCTCTTGTCTTGTCAGTGGGATTGTGTGTTTGAGTGTTGCCTAAGGTGACTAAATTTTTGCAGGTCTTCAGAAGGATAGGGAGGAGAAGGGTGGAGAAGTTGTGTAGTCTTGAGAGTGCACCATGACAAGAGGAGGTAAAGTGTACGTTTAAGAGGATTTTGCTGGAACCAAACTGGACACGAATGCTCATCCTCCAGAAAGAGACTCAGGCCTGAGGTCATCTAGGGAATTCCAGCAGTAAGGCTTTCAGAAAACAGCTTCATGAAGCACTTGCTGAGATGAAGAGCTGTGGATGGTGTGAGTGCTGCTGTCCTATCCAGATGGATTTAAGTTCTGCTCTGCTTTAGCTACTGACACATTCGTGTTCGGTGCTGACTCCATTTGCCAAATATCAGTGCTTTTAAGTTACTGCACAGCAGCTCTTCATTTGTTAAGTGCCTGCCATGGCTGCACTGAGTTTTGATCCTGGTCCAGCAAGGGCATGTTAGTTTGTAATAGCTGGCTGATGTGTTCATAGCTGTTGCTACGTTGTCCTGCCAGCACAGGGGTGTGTGGCCAAATCTGCTTTTTCTGTGTCCAGGTGGAAGATTAGAGCAAAGGGAATTGCTACAGCATGACATGGAAAACTTTTATTTGGTTTGTGTGGTTTGGATGATTGGTTTAGGAGAGCAAAAGATACCTAGACTTACCTCAAAACCGGGGATGTTTTGTTGCAGCTCTGTGAAGTTACCACAAAGGGCAAAGATAGGATGGGTGTTTTTTCCTCCCTGGAAAAACCGTGGTAAAAATTGTGTTGTAGTTCATTGCTGTGGAGATTTTTCTGGGAGCAAAATATGTCTTAGTTTTGTTGCTGTGGATACGTGAAGATACCAGTCATTCTCAGTCACTAGCTTTTTTATTCTTAAGTACAAAAAGAGGAGGAAGGGAAAGAAAAAGAAATACTTTGCAGAAATCTGAGCAGTAAGCAACTTACAGTGCTGTGTCCTTAAATGCTTCACTTGATTGATTGGGTTAGGGAATTAAATGACATATAAAGTGCTGTTGTTGCCATTAAAATTTCCTATACCTACGTTGGCTGCTTTTTCTGTCTTTCTTACTCCTTCCTTAGTCCTGGGTGCTGTTGAAGGCTTGCTCAGGGTGTGATTGTGGGATGGCATTTACCTGACTGCTGCTCCCCATTGAGCTGGGCATGTGTGGGAGCATTGTGAGAGGGCTTGGTTCAGCTCTGCAGCAGACTGCTTGGAAAGGTCACTTCTGCCTTCCTATATGATGTGTTGTGGTTTATCTCAGGGCAGTTTGATGTGTTAGTGAGACTCAGTGTTATGCTGCAATACTAACTGGGCTGCTGAGAGAGCATGGTGTAACCCAGGACCGTTAGCTAACAGGCTGTCAGGTTGCTCTGGCAGTGCTGTGTTTAGTCTTGCTCAGAGCATTCCTGTACCTTGTTCTTTCCCTGGGCAGTGGGAAGCATCCTGCTGTTGCTGGTGTTCCTTCCTCCTAGTGTCTTGAGTCCATACTCTCTACAGTATGGGATGGGTAGCCCTCCTCCTGCTCATAAGGATGGCAGGGACAAGTGTGGAATACTGCGATACTAGAAGAGAGGTATCAGCTCTCTAGGAACTGGAATACCTCCTTTGGAAGTACTTATGATATCTAGTTATAGACAAGCGACAGACAGTTGGCCCTGTCTAGTGTATTTTAGAAGCTAAACACCTGTCATGTTTTTAATAAACATCCTGTGTTTCTGAAGCCCTGGAACAGTTTTAAGATGACAGAGCATGCATTGAAAGGGATGCATTTAAACAGTGCTGCATCTCTATTTTTGTGTGACTATATATGAAATTAAATACATTATCTGAAAAGAGACCTACTTAATGGTGAATTTGAAATAATAGCAAGTCAAATTAAGACTTAAATTTTCTCTATTTAATAGCACTTGAAATAAAAATTATGAACCAGTGCAGATTTGGCTAGGGCTTTAAAGGGAAAATAAGTGCTTGAACCACAGGAAATCAATAGCTTAATAGTCTGGAAAAAGAGTTTACCACAATATCAGGACAACTGGTGAAAGCAACAGCCTATTCTGCAGGTATAGGGACAATACTTGTCATTCAGGTTTTTCAGCAGTTTCAGTTGTGCCATGAGCAACTTACATTATGAGATGGATTGGGAGCTGAAAGTGCTGTACAGCTTGGGCCATATGGGGACTGAAGAAAAATGTGGGCAAGGAATGTGAGAGCTGTACTGGAGTGAGAGAGTCAGCCACATTTCCTTGCTTTCTTTCACTGTAGTGGGAACTATTTTTAAATACAATTGCACGTGTAAAAGCTGTTTGGGTGAGCTTTCTTCACCCACTGAGCTATCAGGGCTGGGGTAGTTCAGGTAATAAAGTTGGTTAAGGTGATGCTTTTTTGCACATTTCAGTTGGGTTTCAATTTTCTTCCCAGAGCAGCTTGACATAAAGTGAAAATTTTAAAAACAACCGAATCACCAATATTCCAATTCTAGTAAAACCAAAAAACCAAGTTTTAAATTGCTGATCTTAGCCAAGGTTTTATATTTTGGGCTTTTAATCACTTGGGTATATTTAGTATCGCTGAAGCTAATTTATTATTAGTGTATGTTATAATAGTGCCTGAATTATGAATGAACAGTCAGCACAGAAGGAAAGCTGCTGCTCATGTGGGTCATAATGTGCCCTGTGGTGGCTGAGGCTGGATGGCTCTGTGTCACAAGCAGCCCTTTTAGTTTGGTGCTGTTCCCTCTGGGTGCTCACAGCTCCATAGCCACACTTGTGCAAGCCTAGGGAGGAGAGAATAATAGCCATGTCTGCGAACCTCAATAAATGATCTAGCACAACACGCTGGATTTCACATATTACTTTAAGCTCATTAACAATTTCTGGTCCCACAGCAACTTATTTAATTATAACAGCACAGATAGCTTTTGGTTTCTTGAAGTTACACTCTATTGAGGAATTTGCTACCCTTTTGCCTCCCATGTAGGCTTGCCTACTTAAAGATAAGCTGGCCTTCTTAAGTCACATCCTAGCCATGGGATGGATTGTTCAATGCTGACTCCATCTAGAGTGCCCAATGCATGTAAGAACTTAAAGCCTCATCTTTCTGCTCCATACTTGGGAAGAAGGGAACTTTCTCATGGATCAGACTGAGGCAGGGGAACAGAAAACAAGGATCATTGATCTTTCAGCTTTGAGTGCTAAGCACTGAGCACAGATGCCTTTGCTAACACAAACAGAATGAAAATACTTAAAACCTTTTCAAATGAATATTCCAGGCCATGTAATTCTATCTGGGAATGCTGCTAAAAGATTAAACGTGTGACACATGGTTATATTGCTTAATACAGTGCTGGAAAGTGTCCATCTAGTGTTACAATAAGGCATACAATAGAGTAGAAAGAGGTAAAATATCTTGCAGTTGACTGGCCATGTAGCTGTACTCTGAGTCAGCTGCTTCTGAATAAACAGGATCTCTTGTCTGTTTACTAGGTTCTGTAACTGTCATTGAGTAAAGCAAAGGTGAAAGAAGAATATCCCCTGGGGCTTTAATCTTGGACGGAGAAGAAATTTCTTTAGTTGTACATAGATCTCAAAAGAGTACAGGATCTCAGTTCATCAGTAATGTTTGCAGCTCTGTGCTGCATTGGGGATGTAGCTATGAGCTGGAGCTTCATCGAATTTAGTGTTTACTCCAGGAAACTGAGATGCAGGTATGCTATGGGCAGATATTATGGACCTTTTAAAGAGCAACTCTGAAGAACAAAATCAATCCAGGACCTTTTGTAATGAGAGAAGCAGATGTAGGAATACAATTGTCAAGGTTAATGCTGATGTAAGGAGCTTCCTTAGAAGCTTCCAGACTTTCCTTAGCTTCCTGTGGCTGACTTTTGGCTCACTGCTGTGAGGCTGAAGTGAATATCAGTATTTAAATTTTTAATATGTAGTTATATATTTTATATATGTACATGTAAAATATAATCTCTCTGTAGATTAAAGCAAACAAATACCCAGCAGATAGTGGTTTTTTAGGAGAGTTAATTTACACATTGAAACTTCAGCAGATACCAGTGCTTATCTGTTAGCTTTGCTGGTTTTTGTGTAAAGGGTGGTGGGCATGAGTATAGGGAAAGATGCAAACTGTGGTCTTTTGTGAGGCTGAGGAGATGCCTTGCTTCAAGCAAAAGGAATTGAAGGAGGAGATTCCAAACAGAATGATACCAGGGACCAAGTGAAGTTTTTGTTTGAGGAAGAGGTGGGCAAAAAATTTTGTGGGCAAAAAATGCAAATATTTGCAGTAGGTAGTGGTGAAGGGGTGAAACTTTCCAACACTTATTTCTGTTAATTTTCTCTTAAAAACAAAAAACAATCAGTGTTCATATCTGCTTTAAAAGATATTTCCCATAGTCTCTTTTGTGTAATAGGACTTCACAAAATGGATGGTTTTTTTTTTTGCTTGTTTCTTTGTGTTATGAGCAAGAGTACAGGCTGTAAGTGTCCCAGTATAGCTGCAGTAGTTGCCTCTTACCACTGATTGAAGTTGCTACTCCCATCTGTGTGGCACGCGATGTTTGTGCATGTTCCCTTCAGGACACGGAAGCTGGATTGCTTTGCCTGTGTATGTCCTGTGTGCCTTTGTGACAGAAATCAGAAATTTCCCTTCCCTGCTCTTCCTGGCATTATCTAGCTCTAGACATGGGGAAAAAAAAGTCAGAGTGTAATACCCCCCCCTGGGAAGAGCCAAGTAGCAAAGTTTTTACTATTTTCTAAGGCCATCTATGCTGTCTGCATTGGTAATGGTTCTGTTTCTCACAACTGCTGCCCCAGTGGGAGCAGCTGGACAGTTGCCAGATTATGGGTCTTCCTTTGAGATGTAGAGGGAGAGTGAAAGCAGTGACGTGGTAGAATGTGCTCATTAGGCTCAGAAAAATGCAAACTGAAATAATGTTAGCATGTTTTGTTACTTAATTTCTCCCAACTGCCAGGTTGACTCTTTGCCTTTGAGCAGTCCAGTAAGTAGCAGTAAACTCAGGACAGCATTAGGGAATCGACCAAAAGATGTTCTATATCTCTGCACATCAGCCAGGAAACATAGTTTCTAGAAACACAAGCATCAGGAAACAGTTCTCCTTGAGCCATAACAGAGTCATCTGGACCTCTGTGTGTCTGACAGTAACTCAAAGCAATGCCCAGGGAAGAGCACAACAATGTAAGGGTGTTTCAAAGTAAGAAAACCGGAGAGCAGCAGGGCTCTTGCCTAGCTGAGCGTGTCCCAGATCCTACAAAGCTGAGCTGCCTGTGGCAGGTCTTTAATCAGACAGTTCGAATTTGAGCATTAGGACTCGATTCAGCCTCTCCTGCAAAGCTGTAATTTCCTCACTTAAGAACCTGTGAATTGAGCCTGAAGAAATCTCCTAAACACTTGGGAGTTGTCAAACTTTTCCCTTTAGATGGACTGCAGGTTGCGTGGTGCACATCAGAGAGCCAGGAAGCATTTAACAAAGGCCTGGACAGGGAGATTAAACACGTGCCTCTGGTTTCTGGAGAGGATGTCTGGTGTAGCTGGCTTAGGAGGGGAACAGTGTTGTACTAATCAGAGTTATACTGCAGCTGACACTCCTGTTATTGTTTATGTAATGCTTTGAGGCCCTGTTGTGCTCAGCAACGCATAATAAATAAACATCTTGTAAAAGATGATCCCTGGATTATCCCTGGAGACAAAAAAAAAAAAAAAAAGAAATTGACCTGAGAATGAAAGTGGAGATAGGGCAGACAAAATGTCTTGCCTGGAATCCCACATACAGTAGGTTGCTGACTGAGAGGGAAATGGAGCCCTGGTCTCTCTACTTGTGGTGCTGAGGCCTTTGCTGAAACTACAGCCACCTGGGCTCATGCCTTGGGTAGGTCAAGGGCTGTGTGTGCAGTGATGGGTCCATTCAGAGGAAGATTTTGGATGTTTTCTAGATTGGAGAGGTAGATTTACATGGAATATACTGAAACCAACCTCTCTGATTAGTGTTACTGTACTTCTGATGGCATCAGCAACCTCTTTGAGGGGGCAGGGTTAGAGGCTGGGTACTCTTACATGACCTGGTTTTCATTGACGTTGTTTAACAGGAGTGATGAAGGTGTGGTGGTACTGAGTTTTGTGTGACCACCTGGGCTTATTGGAGACAGTGTTGTGTCTGAGCTTCTGCACCTTCTCTGCCTTAACTCCAGAGCTGGTCGTAGACTGTGTTAAAAGCACGTGTGACTGTAACAGAGATACAGCTTCTGTACTTACTCCTGCATTCCTATAGAATGAAAAGATGGGGGCAAGATGTGATCTTCTACACCTGTGCTTGTGATTTTAGTGTATAGTACACACTAGGTATTCTAATGAATGGTCAAACGGGACCAGGTCAGTAGTCTGTCTAGCTTGTTTTGTCATTCATAGTAGCTAGGCATGCCTGTTGAATCAGTCTACACCAGCCCACTGTAGTAACGGGGAAAGAGGGATTCGTTGGTATCCTTATTACTTCAGCTTCTAACTTGCTCTCACTTTATGATTAGATTTGTTTTTCTAGGAAGAATCTTTGCTCTTATGAGTCAGTCTGGCTTATAAGGATTTAGCTTTCAGCTGTCTTTTGCCTTATAAGGTGATGTTGCTTCTGGTATTTGTCAAGTTTAAAAAAATATTTGTAATCTAAAAATTGTCAGGCAGCTTTCCTCAAAAAACACTTGATATCCACTTCCTTCATTCTTTATGGGTTGTTTTTCTTTTTTTCTTTGGAGGGAGAAGGAAGGGAGATTGGAGAGGGAAAACAAAACAACAAAAACTCAAACCAAAATAAGGCAACATCCAGGGAATGCATTAATGATGCTCCTCTGGGGACTGCTTGATTTATGTGGCAGTGAAATGTCAGACAGCAGTGTTCCTGCACATACCAAAGATATAGCTTGCTTTCTGTTATGCTGGATTTTTAGACCATCAGGAATACAGTGGCATTCAGAACCTGCGGTAGTGAGATCTAGGATTCTCTGTTTTATTTAGTTTCACGTGTCACACTAGCAAACCAGCCACAGTTGGTCTACAGACCAAATGTCTTTGAAATATGGGGGAAAAAAATCGCAGTCTTTGTCAGGAGAGATGTCAGTGTGTTTATAGGAGCTGGGTTTTAACCTTAAATAGGTTACAGGGGTGCTGTACTGTGCTTAGCAAAAAAATCTCTGCAGTTTCAAACTTAACGCTTAATATTCATCAAAATTGCTGTGGCACAAAACAGGAGTGTAATTCATCATCTGCTGTGATAAAGCTGCACTGGATGAGGAAAGACTTTTGTTTTTAAGAAATCTGTCTATTCTACAGACCTTACTACCTACTTTCAGAGGTGGCACTGAACCACTGATGTTGCATTTGAGCATTACTAATTATTTGAGTATAGCTATAACCCTTTGTAGTGTTGGTGTTCTTCCCTGGGCAGCATAATTTTGTGGAATTTTAGTATTCCCATTTGGAAGATGCCTTTTATTTACGGTCATTGCAGCATAAGCCACCCCCATCAATTAGGGCAAATGCTTTGTCAAAGTTTCAGACTTTGAAGAAATGTCCAATAAGGCAATCGTTATTTGGTGACTTGAGGTTTCATTTTATTGTTAAACTTGATTGAGGCTGAAGAGTGTGAGGAAGTACATAGGGGGAGGGGAACAGCATTGTGAAGTAGGCAGCTGTAATTCTGGATTGAAAAGTGCTCCTGACGTGACTCCTTATCACTGCCTGCTTGTTTTACTCATAAATGTGTTGTTTTGTCTCTTGCAGAGGCATCGTTGAAGGGCTGGCCATTATTGGTGTGGAAGATCAAACGCTACTTCCAATTGCACCGTCTGTATCATCTGTAAAACCACCAGTCACAGTGAGTTTCTCCCATATACTATATTTTCCTCAGTGAAGATTTATGAACTGTAATCTGTGAAAATAATCTTACTCTCTAAAATTTGTTCATTCACTTTACTACCACAAAAAATAAACTGATTTACCAATTCCAAGCCAAATGGATATATAACACTTCTCCTCCTCAGACTGGATTTGCAGTACTTCTGTGGCTACCTGCACACCTTGTAGTGTGGCTTGGGGTATGCTGTTGACAGATGACCGTATACTTTGTTCTGGTTATTCATCCACTGACCAAGATGAGAATTGGATACAATATTCTGTTTCTGCAAACAGCTTCTGAAGAAAAGACTTTTTTAAATGAAAGGAGAGAAATTGTTGCTTAGCCAATGGAAGTTGAATACTCTGCTAGTTCCAAGTGCCAGAAGCAAACACATCATAGCGTTGATAGCTGGTAGTCATAGGCAGAGACAGGAGAAAGGAGAGGGTGTCTGAGTGCTGCGGTGTTTCTGAATTTGTTGTTAGGTGTACTCTTGAAATGAGAGGCTGGGTTTTTTTCAGGGCTGTAAGAGAGCTGGCTGATTCAGTGCTATTTGGATACCAAATATAAAAAATAGCGGAGTAAAAATTTTTTACTTCTACCTAAACAAAACACTGTGAAGAAAATGCTTCTCTAGTCCTACCACTGATCTCTGAATGTCCTCATAACTTTGTCTGCAATTCTTTTGTCAATAATTCCCTTCTGTCAGTAACTCAATAGAGCAGACTCAGGTGATTTCTTTTGATATTTTGCGCTGCTTAAAATGACAGAACAATTGTTTGCAAAGCTGTCTCTGGTTTTGTACCTTATATGGGGAATCTATCTGCACACATAGAAGGGCAAGAGTAAACCTGGGCCTGTGCAAATGTTTGTTCATGAAGACTCGATGAACAACAACAACAAAAAAAGGTAAGTGCTTGAGGGAGCTGAAGACACTTGTGCAGTTAAATGCTGCTGAGTATTGAGGTGGCATAGATTGGGGGAAAAGGGAAGCACTTGTGCTCAGAAAACTGGTTTTCCTGAGAAATAATGATAACAGCAGGAGGAAACAACATTTTAAAAGGAAAAGCCCCATGATCTCAAAAAGGATGTAGGAAAGAGAATTGAATACAGTGTCTATTACTAGCCTCTGTAAACACTGCTGGTGCATAAATTACATAAGATATAGAAACTGAAAAAATGCATTGTCTAGTCAGCTTTTGTTCCTTGGGAAGGATGGAGCCAGTTTGTAGTGTATATAGTGAAGAATAATTATCAGAAATTGAATATTGAGTGAAAGTAATTGTTTTAATCAAAAGTAGTGGAAATTAAGCAGAGTCAAAGGAAATGCAGCTGCTCAACTGGAAGACTGCTTCTAGCGCTGCAAATGTCCTCTAAGATGCATATTTAATGTATTAGGAGTATTGATCAGGGCCGTGGTGTACCTTGATCAGTGCTGTTTTTCCTGATTGTTGTGATCAAAAATCAGCTCTTCAAGTTCCTCTACTTATTCTATGAGGAAGAGCAGTGGAGTTACTGCTGGTGTGATATGGAACTCTGAGATTGTATCAGGTGGTTAGCTTGGCTCCTTTTTATTTCTGATTTAACACAATGCAGAAATAAGTGCTTTAATTGCAAGAAATTGATAGGCTGTGGGAAGCTCAATTTCTGTATTCTCCTTTGAGGTTGTCTAGGAAATCTGCAAATGAACTTTGCCTTTGCTAAAAGAAGCATGATCTTGTCACTGAGGCTGCACATGATTGTTTCTTTTTTTTTTTTCCTTTTCATAATGAAGGATGAGGACTGTGTATGGATGGGAAGGGAAGGTTGCATACCATGCCGGTGGTGCTGAGGTGTCAGTGTGGCATCCTGACATCCACTGTCCTCCTGAGTGCCAGATGTATCTCGCCTCTACCTCTGAGAATATTCACTTCAACCTGGGACACCAAAGGATGCAAACAGCTCTCAGGGTCATGTTCATGTGGCTGTATTGGAATACTTAGCCTTGTGTCATCATGTCTGCTTAACTCAGCTGGTTTGGCTGTCATGCGTTGGCTTCACATTGGGTTTGTGGGAAAGACTTTCACCTTCACTTTCCAAATGTCGCCACTCTTTTCCGAGATTATTTCATAGCTGCACAGTCTACCTCAAAATAGATGCTATCCCTGGTGTGTCAATGAGTAGGATCTTGTTAGGATTGACAGCTATAAAACATTCCCTCTGAACTCTGAGATGAAAGCAAGCCATTTCCTTTCTCCTTCCAGAGATGTTTGGCTTCTTGGTGTTTTTTTTTCTTTTTTTAATTTTAGTTTTTTTTAATGCAGTTTATATCGAATGCCATAGCAGTATCTATGGCAGCATGCTGTGATGCTTCACGCTATAGGAAACTGGGAATAGGGAAATGAAAGGCAACTCTGCCAGGCGGCTTCAGTCTGCATTGCTGGGACGGTACAAAGGGCTCTTATGGCATTACCTGAATCTCAATGGTGTGAGAAGGAGTAGGGTGTAAAATCAAGTTAGAGCTCACATGTTGAGGTTGCAAGGATGCTCCTTGGGGCTTGATCTGCTTACTTGCTAATGATGTGATGTACGGAACAGAATAAAGAAATCTTTTTGGCTCTGTGCTGCAGAGATATACACCAGCCATGCTTTGGCTCCCAGCCCAGGGTGAAAAGGATGGCTGATCACATGCTCTCTTCCAGTGTTCACATTTATTACTGTAGGGGAGAGATGTGACTTGGGTCTGAGGCAGGGATAACAGTGTGAGTGCTTTTTAATGGGAAGGTGGGTTTTAGGAGATAATGTAATTTTTGTTCCACAATAAAAGGAAACACCAGGAGTTTTTTCGTCATTCACTTTTTCTTAATGTTTTTATTCAATTCTGACTCCTAGCAGTGTCCTTGCATCCTAAAATATGCTGGGAGTTAAAAATCTTTTATTATGTCTGTGATTTGTCCAGTCTCGTAAGCTGTTCCTCTTCATTCCAGAGCCAGCTACCTTAGAAAATGCAGGGAAGTGGGCTGTTCTGCAGAAATAACTCTGTATTTATCCTTATGAAGGTGTCTGGAAGAACTGAACAAGAAAGCAGCGTAGGAACTTGGAGGGTAGATTAGTTGCGTTCCTGTTTCAGCCTGTTTATTCATAGCTTTAACTTTAAAGCAAAAAGAACTATTTTTAGCTTGCCTTTTTTTCTCCTCCTTATTAACACAAACAAATGTCTTACTCAGAGGAGAAGGTGGAGTTGGGAGGAAGGAAGGGTGGAATTGCTTCATTAAATCAGTTTCGAGTTCATCAGCACACAATTTCATTTTCGCATTACAGTTCTGAGTACACAAGAGTCACTTTACATTTTCCAGAGAGGGAAGCTTTGTGTGCAGAAGGGAAGAGTGAGGGCCTCTGAGACAGCGAGGCAGTTATGGAATGCTTATGATTTCTGCTGAGTTTTCTTCCTCCATGCATGTTTTTTTTTTTCTGGTTACCTCTGATAAGGCTTAGTTTGTTGTGTCCAAGGAAAGGTGTGGCTTGGTGATAGTTCACTCTCATAGCTCCTAGTGTTGCAAGATATAGGCCATTTAGATGTTGCTAAAGCAGTAATGGTAGGTCTTCTCCATGAGATCCCAGGACCTCATTGACCATCTAGTTTCAACCCCCTGCTATGTGCAGGGTCGCCAACCACCAGACCAGGCTGCCAAGAGCGACATCCAGCCTGGCCTTGAATGCCTCCAAGGATGGGGCATCCGCAGCCTCCTTGGGCAACCTGCTCCAGTGTGTCACTGCCCTTTGAGTACCCCCCAGCTCTGCTGGAGTACTGGTGAAGAGCAGAGGTTGTGTCTACTAAAAAATGCAAACTCCAAATCTTCTGTAGAAATAAAATAAATCCTTTCATGTCTACCCCCTCTCCCCCACATCAGAGGGTTCCTAGTTTTCCTCTTGCTGCTGTTACTGGACCCTGTGTATGAGCAGAGACTTTCCAACCCTCAGTCCCAAGGAAGGCTCCCTGCTGCTGGAGATGAACACGAGGCAGGAGTCCTTTCATCAGACTTTCAGATTCTCTTACCTGCTTTCTTCTTGTGTTCCACTTCTCCCACTGGGAGGCTGCTGCAGAGAACAACTGCTCCATACTTGGATTTTTTCTGATCTCTAGCACAGAACTGTTCATGGTTATCTTATCTCACAGCTGCACCAGGATCACCCTATGGGTTAAACAGCTCTTTGTTTCTTGCTTCTCCCCCCCCCAGTTTATTTACACCAATCCTGTCCCTTATCAGGCTGTGTTCTACTAATTTAAACAAGCCAAGCTCTCACGAGATAGGCCTCTTATTCTTAGCAGCACTTCTGTACACATTCTCATTTCAGTTAATCATCTCTGAATTATAGTGTGACAAGTACTGTTCACAGTGAGTGTGTGGGAAAGGTCTGCTTTCAATACCGCTAATTTCAGCATCTAAATGTCAACTGTGGTTTAAGCTAGATCACATGTTTGAGAGGGATCTTCTGGTCTTGCTTTGAAGACATCCGTAATGGGACTCCTTCCACTTTAGGGGAGTTCTGTCAATGGTTACTTTGATGTTTAAGTAGGTATCTTAATTTGAATAGGCTACATCTTGCCAGTGCATCTTGAAATGCCTTTCTCTGTTAGTTTACTCGAATCTTTTATTGTTCAGAAATCCAATTTTCTTGAAAGTGCCCTTTTACTTGTAGGCTATGTAAAGCAATCAGTAAATTAAATGGATTTAAATTTCAGAATCTGAGCATTCCTATTTCAAGAACAGGTCCCTTTTAAGGTATCTTTCAGCATCCAAAAATGGCTCACTGTTATCTTCCATCTCTGGATGACACTGGGCTCTGCAACAGCAAGAGTGTATGCAAAGAATGAAAATAAAGTCCATTATTTATGACCTCTCTGAGCTTCCTTGGCTTGTGTGAGGAAAGTGAAACTACTTGGAAATACTTCGCCTCCCCCTGGATTTCTGACTTCTTTGAAGGTTGTCTTGATCTTTGTGAATAATCTTTGGCTTATGCGTTTGATTTCATGCCAGCAAACTAAATCTTTCTATAATGCGCATTCCTTCAGGGTTTGTATATCATGAAGATTTGAGGGATTTCTCCCACTGTTCCGTGTAGTGCCGTTCCCCTTCATCTGGCATGGAAGAGCAGCAGGATATGGTTGTGAGCAAGGTACAATCTGCCATGTACAAAGTCAGGGTTTGTTACCTGGCTGTGCTGCAGGCTCTCTCACTGTCTGAGAGTGAACTGCACAGTTGCTTCCTGTATCTGCCTTTAAACTAGGGGCAATGACACTATTCCTGGACCAGCTTGAGAGACTGTGCTTTCCTAAATGGTGATGTGTTCTCTGACTGCTTATCTGTTGGAGTTACAGTGGTGGTAGTCAAAGCTACCAGTGCACATCAGCTGTTTGCCCCTGAAACTTACCCGAAACTGGTTGTGCGATTGTACCCAGAGAATGGTGGCAAATGGCTTGATGTCTGAATGGAGATGCTTGACAAGTGGTGTCCCTCAGGGGTCAGGAGTCAGGACTGGGACCAGAGCTCTTTAACATCTTCATCAGCGACATCAACGGTGGGACCGAGTGCACCCTCAGCAATTGCAAGTGACACCAGGCTGGGGGACAGGATGCCATTCAGAGACATCTAGATAGAATTGAGCAGCGGGTCCAGGTGAACCTGCAACCCCTGCTATTAATACAAGCTGGGGATGAACAGATGGAGCACAGCCCTGCTGAAAAGGACCTGGGGATACTGGTGGTTGGCAAGCTGGATGTGAGCCAGCAATGTGCCCTTGAGACCAGAAAGCCAACTGTATTCTGGGCTGCATGAAAAGAAGCATGTCCAGCATTGTGAGGGAGGTGGTCCTGCCCTTCTACACTGTGCTGGTGAGACCTCATGTGGAGTATTGCTTCCAGATGTGGAGTCTTCTGTACAGGAGAGATGTAGACCTGTTGAAGCATGTCCAGAGAAGGACCACAAAAGTGAACCAAGGGATGAAACACCTCTGTGAGGACAGGCTGAGAGAGCTGGGGCTGTTCAACCTGGAGAAGGTTCTCGGGAGTCCTGATAGTGGCCTTTCAGTATCTAAAGATGATGAAGAAGGAAGTGAGCAGACTATTTAGTGGGGTCAAGGTGAAATGGTCTCAAAGTATAAGAAAAGATATTTAGGTTGGATCTAAGGAAGAACTTTTTTTCTTGCAATAAGAGTGGTGAGGCATTGGAACAGGTTGTCTAGACAGGTGGTGGAAGCCCTGTCCTTGGAGATGTTCAAGATCAGGCTGGATGGGGTTCTGAGCACCTGATCTAGTGTAGGTTTCCTTGTTCATTGCAGGTGAGTTGAGCTAGATGGCCTTTAAAGATTCCTTGCAACTCAAACAATTCTATGATGCTATATAGCTGAGCTTAAAGTTCTTACAGTTGAGAGGTTTGCTAGTCATTAATTTGTCCTAAAATTAAGTAGATATCCTATGTCTTTTTATTATATTTTTTTAATGGGTATAAGCTACCTTCAGGGTTTTAATGAAAATCCCAGCATGAGAAAATGAACTGCTTATTCCTCCTTATTCTTTCAGAGTTTTGGTTCACATCTAAATGACTGGCAAAATACTTTCAAGCATTTAACCTCCGTGATCATAATTTTATTTATAATAATTAAATTCTTAGACTATTACAAGCTTTTGCCTCTAGAAAATGCCTCTGTGCTTGTCCTGCTAGATTGCTTTACTAGCCTACACATCCGATTTATCTGATATGTATGCTAAGAAAGCACCCCATCTTTAAATGTATTCATCTTCTCTGAGATGGCAGCCATCCTTGTGCTCTGGGCATCCTTTGTCACAAACTCAGCCTTTAAAATAACTTGCTGTACATCCTATTGTCCTTGAATAATTTTTCACATGTACAATTATAGTCCCTTCTAGCTCCTTTCTTCATGCTTTTAGGGACAGAAAAAAATGCGCTGCTGCTTTTAAATGTATTCTTCTGCTATATCAAATGTAATGTTAAAGTTCGTTGTGCAGTTCTCTTCTAGTCATAGCTATAGTCCTTTAGAAGTGCAATTACATAATTTATATGAATTCAGAGGGAGAAAGTTGATGTCTGTACAGCTTATTTTTTTTTTAATACTCTGTGGAAGCTTGGAAAAATTCAGGGAAAGTAATAGGCATTTGAAATTGAAGTTTAGATTGGACCATTTCTCACGTACTCCACATGTTTCTGGAATCTTGACTTTCACTGGTAGGAGTAATGTCTCAGTTTTAATAATTAACTGCTTCTGGGTTATGATGCAGTGTCCCCATAGCTATTTGTCCTTGACAAAGATTGGTGGTCAGTGTCTGGATTAGTTTGAGTTGAGAGATTTGCATAACCCCCTCTATATTTAATTTTGAATATGTGCAAGGAAACAGCCTTCTGTTTACAATTTAGACTGAATAAGACTGATTTGTTTGCACCACAGAATCGTTCATGAGCTTTAAATAGCAAGCAACTCATGATATGTAAGCGCTATACAACTCCAGAACACGAAGATGGTTCCTAATTTCAGCCCAAAGAGGAATAAATGACTGCTGCATTAACAAACACTCCTGCCTCTGTAGAGATGTCATGCTAGCTGTGCCCAGCCTTTCCAGAGGCAGGGAACACAAAGTTTATGCTATAGGCTGGTGAGTGCTCTGTTATCTTATACAGACTACTGTTAGTATGTTACTTTACATAAAGGAGGTATTTAATGCTTCTAAGATGCTAGCATGCACACAGGAGGCTTCTTGTCCTGAGTAGCATGAAGAGGAGGTGATAACCAGTAATGGGCTGCTGGTATCCTGGTGAAGGTGGTCCAGTCCTGGCTGTGCTTCTTCCAGAGAACCCCTTGCAAGTGAGCAGAGGGGCTGTGGGCTGTGCAGATTGCTTTTGCTACCTGCTTCTAACCAAAAGTACTGTGTAGCCTGAGAAGAGAGTGGTAAAGGGACATCCAAGGCCCTTCAGCTGGGGCCCTGGTCAGTGAGAGCTGTATGAGCTCTTCTGCTGGGGCGCAGATTTGGACACTTTCAGTCTACATCATTAAGTTATATTTTAGGACTCCCTTGCCTTGTTCATCTATTAAAAAAAAAAAAAAAAAAAGTTATTTTAACAGAAGCTGGGTCTTATCTTCCCCTTTGCACCTGGAAGCAGCATTTGAACCAAGGATTAAGAGCTGAGGGACAGTCCTGCTGACATGAACTTAAGGGAGAATTTTGAAGAAGCAAAACTCTTGTCTTGAGAATTTTCCTCTGATGGCTCTTTTCATGCTTTTGAGCATCACTGAAGTGCTGCTTGTATTAATCTGCAGACTCAGGAATATAGCGTAGCTCTCATTTGCATTTTGTGTGTATTTGAAAGGCTATCTCTGCAACTGTAAAGACTACATCTTGATTCATTTTAATTGGTAACATAGATCGTACAGAAACTCAGGACTTTGCATTCTCTGGAGTAAAATTTCCAGTCAGCACAGAAAGTGGATTCATTTTTGCAAACCCATGTCTGTACTTGAACCTCAAGTTAGGTGCTGCAATCAGTTTGACGCTCGGTGCAATGAATCCACTATTAGCTTTAAATACCTAGAGACTTGCTGTTCACATTTGACTGAGTTATATGGGCTCATCTTCCAGTCAGTAAAGAGAAATAGATGTTTTGGGATGCAGTACATCTGACCCCTTTTTAGACAACTGCTTTAGAATGAGATGTGTTCTACCCTGGAAGTGCTTATTTCTCTGTCAGCTCTAGTGGTGGTCTAGGCAACTAGCACAGAAGTTCATGTCAACACCGGCTCAAATGGATCCCTTATGAAATGCATACAATTTTAACTTTAACTTATTAGGTGTATTCAGTAAAGCAGTGTCCCTAACCAGCAGACACGTCCTTGTACCCAGGAAGCAGGGTGTGTGCTGTACTTTCTTCTGTTTTAATTCTCCATCTCTCTATTTAAGTGACTGAAATTTTTTCCATTGTGACAGGAGCATTGCCTTTAGAAAGCTCATTTATCTACACAAATACTTTCTGTGGTATTTTTCCACTAACGTTGGCCTTTTGCTTATCTATCTTAGAGCTGGATTAACTTCAGAAAGGCAAAAGTGCCTCGTATAGAACTCCAAGGCACATTTATTTCTTTGACCAGTAAATCAGTATCATAGCTCCCTGGGGACTGGGAAAGAGGTATATTATGCTGGAGTTGTACTTCTGAGTCTACTTTCCTAAACGCTGAATTTCCAAGGAAAGGTATAAATCTCCTTTTGTGATGGAGAAGAATCTATATGAAACACTTTTCAGTAGCCTTATTCTCTTTGTGTTCATGCTTTGTCTCTCTTTTCTGCCTTCCTCCCTTTCCTCAGGTGCTACAGTATATTATTGTCCTTTGAGGTAAGCGTAACTTCTTTGTCACTGTATGGAACACATTTGTATTCAGGGGGATTTTTTCCTGTGTCAAAGCCAGTATTTCGTTGCTTTGTAACACTAACCTTCTTGGAACCCTTCAGCTAATATTTCTCTTGTCCTCTGTCTTTTATTGACTGTGGTACATTGAGTATTGCTTCCCTCCCTAGTAATTTTTTCGATTTTATTCATGACTAATACATCCATTTTGGGAAGCAACAAAACCCATTTACTAAGAAGAGAGCAAGGCTGGTTGTAGAGGCTTGTTGGAAGCGGCAATAGGAGGCACGTACTCTTGAGTCACGTTTGTTTTATAGATGAGGTTTGTGTGCAGCACAGAGGCGCGTGTTCTGGCTCTGCAGGATCCTTCTGTCTGTGTTCAGGTGGTTTTTTCTACAGTTTGCGAGGCTGTGCTGAGGCTAGCTGGAGATGGTTTAGTTGAACAGAAAAGGCAATGAACTGTGGTCCAGTTCTCCCCCCTGGTGCTAGTTCAGTGGTAATCCTAGATGCTTTGTTGCTTCTGTGCCTCTTTTTTTCCCCCACCATTCCTGTATACTTGCTTTGCAAGCTCTGTCAAGAAGAAACTTCATGCTTTCAGTGCCAGTACAAAGGATGATTTCTATTTTTGTTTTCCTCTCCTTCTGCTCCGTTTTGGAGTTATTTTGAGGATGCTGGAGTTCCAATAGCTTAATATAATTTTCCTGATACTTTTTTCGCTTTCCTTCCCCTGGTCACCTTGGGCATATAATCTTGGCACGGTCTTGTTGTGTGTTTGTTTTAGAAGACTGGAAATGTACATGGCATGTAAGGAAGGAAGAAGGACTCACCTGCATTGCAAATATCAACCACTGTGTTTAAATAACGTTTACTTTACAGCAGTCCCTATTTTGATGATCTTCTCTTTGATTTATAGATAATCCAAGCCTTTGTTCTGCATCTCTCCATTGGCATTCTCCCAGCCTCACAAGGACGCAGTCCAACCAAAACTGGAAACATCTGCCCTTCATGACTGTTGAGCACTCAGAGTTTTGATACCCTGCTTTGAAAATGCTGGAAACATAAATGACAAATCCGTCCACAGAGCAAATGAAGAAAAACATTCAACACTGAAATTTTTCAGGATGAAGTATTGGTAGAGAGCAGTAGGATAGGTAAAGAGCAGTAGGAGAGAGTTGGTGGTGGGAAAATTTAGCAAGTTTAGTGTTTTTGGGGATGTTTTAATTGGATACGTTGGGAGAGAGAGAACATGTTGCTGGAAACAAGTCATGGAGTCCTGGGAAGAGGGAGGGAAAGTAATTGTAAACATGACCAGCAAAATAATGTACTTCATGAGCAAATTCTATTTAAATGTAAATTACCCAAAGTGATTTTTTTAGTGGAATTTTTAGTAGCATGGTGTGGAAAGACAGAAGTATTTTTTCTATGTTTAAATATGTGATTCAGACAGCTGTAGAGAGCCGCCATCCCCCTTCTTTCTACCTCCTCTCACTTAACTTCCTTCCTTTAAACTCCTTAGAGCCATTCCCTGCAGCGATGCTTCCAGGTAGTGACAGCTAGGATGTTCATTTGAGTCACCAGAGCGCTGTCAGGGCCAATTAGCATCCTAATGACTGGCATGTACCTTCTTGATAACATTCAGTCTGTGTTTTATACCAGGGGACCCAGCCTCTCAAGAACCCATCTTGTCTCATCTGGTCCATACCAGTTGTATAAACTTGTTTTTTTTCTTAAAAAAAAAAAAAAAAGGGAAAGAGGAAAAAGAAAATTTCCATTTTATCTTGTCTTCTGAGTCCCAGGGACTTTGACACAGAACAAATACACTGTCCTTCCCTTTAGCTGGAAATGACAAATTTTGGCTGTGGGAGAGTTGAATCAAGCAGCTCTTTTTACAGCTACTGAAGAATTGAGGATGAAGCCTCAGTTCAGGTTAAGCAAGGCAGTATTTGTTCTTTAGAGCTGTGTTGAATAAGATCAAAGAAAGATGCGGGCACATAGTCTTTAAACTTTAAATGTCTGGTCAGTACTGATACTGGGTAGGCTGGTACTCTCCTGAAATTACTGCTACCTGTTGTTTGGCTGTCTGCTGTTAAATCTGCTTCATAGTGGACCAGCACCTGCAGTCGAAGCTGTGCTTCAGTCAAAATAGAGCTGGATGCTGTGCTGAGACCTTTTCTGCAGCATAGATTGAGGCACGTGGGTGAGAAGGTTTTGGGGAGGTTTCACAGCTGCAAGGTTGGAGTGGACAAGGTATAAGCCTGTCACTCAGGCAACCTTAAGAAGCATGGAGTTTCTTTGCTGGGCTGGAGGGGGAGCACCGCTTTGGCAATAGCAGAGTTAAATGCTAACATACAAAAACACTCAATTTCTGTGCTGTTTTTTCATTTAGTGACAACTCATTTTTTCCAGAGTAACTCGTGACTTCTAGTCTTCGAAGTCAGTTTTTTGTTATTGTTGTCTAACCCTGCCCC
Source organism: Chrysolophus pictus (assembly GCA_037305975.1). Classification (NCBI taxonomy): domain Eukaryota; kingdom Metazoa; phylum Chordata; class Aves; order Galliformes; family Phasianidae; genus Chrysolophus; species Chrysolophus pictus. The sequence goes on along the minus strand of CM074580.1, from coordinate 15,687,056 downwards.
ATGTCTGCTGCTCTCCAGGGGTTTAATGAAGTGCTGTGATGCCATGGCCAGCTGGCTGGCACATTGTTAGAGCTGGCACAGCAACACTAGGTCAGCTGGAGGGAGAGGTCAACAGTTTAATGGTCCTTAGGAGAAGCCAAATAGCTTGTGATGCTGTCAGGAGAAGAAAAAAAAAAAAAGGTGCACAGAACAGTGTGTGCAGTGGCTGGACTGTGCAGCAGGTAGAATTTGTTTGCCTTTCACTAGTAGTGTAACTTTTAACATTACAGATTTGAAAGATACTGGTAAGATATTAAGCACAAAAAGTTCTGTTCCCCATTAGAGATAGCAAATCCCAAATGTGCGCTCTGGAGACTGAATGAGCAATAATTGTTGTCATTAGTAAGGTCATTAGAATTTCTGGAGAAACACACAAATACCTCTTCCACCTCCTATTTAAATTATGGTCGTAGATGTGATCTGCAACATCAGAAGAACTTGATACTAAAAAGGATGCAGATAAAGGACGGGTGGAACACTGATGTTCCTTCAAGTATTGGTGTGTGCATCTTTATCTCTTTTGGATGTGTCACTTGGAGACCTAAACTGTGTCCTGAAGCTCACTTTGAGAAGTGCTACTTACAGGGGAGCTGTTACGCCCTAGTTTGTGTGTACTGAGACTTTTTTTCCTACAGTAGTCCGCTTGCATACCTAATTCTGGCTTAGAACTGTTCTGTATCACTCATCAAAGCAAGGAAGGTAGCTAATTCTGTGGCTGGCTTAACAAGTATACAGTGCCCTGCAGCTTTCCAGCGTATGCGCCAGAAGTATAAGCTGTCAGGCTGGGCTTCAGGAGCTCTGCTGAGGATATTGGCTACTCTGCATGCATGTGTCACTTAGGAGCCAGGGATTGGTTCGTTTGTCGATGCCACAGAGCCTGAACCAGTCCTCCTGTGCTGGTGGTTTCCCAACCTTCAGAGCAATCTGGTCTGTGCAATATTGAAGCCAAAGTCTGAGTGTGGGGGCTGAGGTTTGAGGCTGATTTCCGGATGCTCTGGAAAACATAAATGTAGTTCATGTGACTGAATGTTATCCATTGTAGCTGAGTCTGCAGAAATCACTTAGGTCTGTAACTACCGCTGATCTCAAGAGGATTAAGTGCCTACATGGCTCTGTATATCAAAACTTTCTACTTCAGTTCTCCGTTTGCAAAATCAATGAAGTACTACTTCTTCTTTTCACCTCCCAGACTGCCTGTGTAAAGATGTCTAGAATTTATCTTGAGGATTTGTTTTTAAAACAATGGGGACGTGCTCTCAATTGGCTTTGTTGTCATCACAGGGTAGTTATTGCTCTGTGTCAGAAGACGGGTCTGCTATTCAAAGGTTTCTGAACAAACGCATAGCAAAAATCAAAGTCTGTAGCTCAGAGTAAAGTGTGGTCAAATCAATACTCTGAACTCTGTGGTTTTTTGTAGTATATGATACTTCTTGCAGATTAATGTAAATGCAAAAGCCTATCTAGAGAAAGCTAACCTCAGGATTTCATGATTGCATTAGACACTTCAAATGGCTGTGTAAAGATTTGTATTTTTGGAACACGTTTGTTCTTGGTGCAGCTCAGATCTTAGTTCAGTGGTGAATTACTTTAAATTTGAAAATGAGCTCTCTGTCCTGGTGTCAGAATGCATTATAATCTTAATAGTAACTTATAAGAGAAAACAAATATTTTGACTTGTACTTTTTTCATCATCATATAATTTGGAAAGATAAGGGAGAACAGATCATTCTTGAAAGAGTCAAGACTGGCTATAGAACTAATATGACATCTCTTTTTAGTGTTTCCAAGCATCAGATTTGTGCAATTCTGGGAAATTTGTTCAAGCTTGTTTCTAAATTCAAGTTTTTTCATGTCCACCTCAATTAAACATTCTGGAAGAAATCTGTTTCAATGGCTTGGTTTCCTTATCCTTTCCAACTAAGTTGTAGTAGCTCAAAGTGTCTATTTCCCAGATACTTGTGGAGGAGACTGGGAGTTGTAAAAACGATCGCTGCTAAGGAGGCAAATGGAGTCTAGAGTTGAACTTATTTTTTTCTGAATACTTGAAAGATGGTATTACCTTGCCCTTCATAAACATTATTTTAATCAGTTTTTCAGACTAATTTTTGTCTTGGTTGTGGTTCATATTCTTAGCTTTTTACCTAGTGACTAATATAATCTTGTCCCAGTATCATTACTGTAAATTAAACTTATGAGCCATGTGATCCAGTGTGATAGACGACTTCTGTCTTGAAGCAAAACATCAATTCTAGCATTTATACTTTTTGTGGTACAGAATAGGATGATTCCAGTCGACCTGCTTGCTCCCAAACCCCATCTGCATTGCTCTTTTCACTCGTTCTTCCTGTGTATTTGGAATATTTGAGAGGTTTCTGTGAATTTGTGTGGAGTTTGTCGTTATTGGAATAAATGTCATGCCATCAATCACTTAAATAATGAGTAAGCAATTAATAACTTACGCTTAACTCTTTCAGTGAGGCTTTTGGGAAGCTTGGGTCTTTTGAGCTGGCAAGGTTTGTGTGAGTTCCAGTGGCCCACATCATTCCTGATGTGGCATCAATGCCGGGTTTGTAGGCAAAGCCTCTTGGTGGAGTAAAACACGTTTTGTATGACTCATACATGATGTAAGCAGAGCTGTGGTAATGAACATCTTAGCTTTAAGGTAGGTAGTTACGTAAATCTGCTGCTGTAGCAAGGTGAGGGGATATGTGAAAAGATCCTGTCAGATGCTTTGACTCAACTAGTATGCTATAAGCAGCTGATTTGCTGTCATTTGGTGACGTATCTGAGACCATAAAACTATTGGTGTTTCATATCTGCATTGTGTTGCAAGCTCTGGCACTACTCTGGAAGCTAGTGGTTCTGCAGTGGTTTTGCATGAACTATGAAATGGAGCACTGCATTCAGTGTTTATTCATGGAATAAGGAACAAGCACCAATGACTAAAACTTGTTTTGTATTAACATTATGTTCTGTTCTGAGTATTTTAGTTGGCTGCTGATTTATCTGAATCAACGTAACAAGCCTATGGCCTGTAAGGAGGCTTCTGAGCTTGGTGCTGGGAGTGGTGTGTAGGCTGGAGGTCTCTGTGCCATAGTTCTGGAATAGACTTGGCAGCAGGACTGCTGTGTAACCTGTTATCTGCTGGCCTCTGAATGAATATTTGCTGAGATAATGCAGTCATTATAGTTGCTAATAGATAGCAGGAAAGTTGTTTTTTCTTTTTCTACTCTCATTTTGCTTCTTGAACTGCCCTGGACTGGTTAGTTCTTAAGCCTCACTATGCAGCCCAAAGGCATGTTTTTGGAAACAACTGGAGAGGAAGTAGCAACCAGAACATGAGCTTTGAGATCCAGACCCTAAACTAGATGAAGGTAGGTTGGTTTCTTTTCTGCATCCAGGAGGAACAGCAAAGAATATGCATGCTGTCACTGTCTGCCTGAAAGGCAGCTGTGCTATTCTGGTCAGTTGTGGTTGGCTGGCTGCAAGCTCAGGCATAACTTAAAATGCAGTCCTCCTAGGTTTTCTAAAGTTAAGACTCCAAGGCTTGGTTCTGCAACAGTGATCTGCAAAATTTCTAGCTGTGCAGTTGATTCTACTTTGTGTGGCCCCTGAGACAGTTCATTGTCTGTCAGAGCTGCTTGCTTTTTCCCTGTTTCAAGAATGTGGTTACAAATACTGTATTTCTTGCTTATTGCTTTGAACATCTTTTCTTCTACCTACCAGGGCTTCCTTTTTCACCACCCAAGTGCAAAGCACTAACCGTAATTCTCAGAGCTTTTATATCGTATCACAGCCCTGCAGTGCTTAGACATCACTCCTGTCACTTGCTCTGTCAATCTTGAGTGCTAATTTGTCATGCTTTTTCACAAAGCCTCCTTCATGTTTTCTCCCATGCCACCTCTGCACCCAAGAGGTATTCCAATTAAAGGTCAACAAAGCTGATAACTTCGTTCTCTTATTACCCTGTCCATTGGGAGAGGGTTAGCAGCAAGCAGGGAGATGATGAGGCAACTGCAGCATAGGGAATGCCTAAAAATTAAGCTTTATATATTGCCTTGGAAGCAGTTACCCTCAGCAGCTTTTCCCTTCAGTGACAGTAGGCATTTATGTTCCCCATTCTTTAGCCATGGGAGAAGAGGAAGGCAAGGCTGGCTCTACTCAGCTCACCTCAAAAACCCAGCCCTCAGCAGTCAGTAGAGGCTAGTCTGTGGAAGAAACTTTGAGCTGATAGGTAATGGCATCATGGCTGTTCCCTCCATGTGCTTTCCTCATAGTTGTCTGAATCTGTTCCTTTCCTGAGGACTTAAGGGACAATATGCCTACAGGGAAGGGATGATGTCTCCATAACCATGCTCACTAAATCTCAAAACATGCAGGAACTTTGAGGTGGTGCTGTGGTTTAATGTTCAGTAACTCCTTTGGTACTTCCACTACCGGTCAGCACATGCTTGATTCAGTTATCTCTTCATCTCTTGCCCCGTAGGAGGAACACTTCTTGTTCCTTGAGCAAGAAGTGAAATAGTGCTAGCTGTAGTTTTGGTGCTAGTAGCTATGAAGGTCTCCGTAAATGCAAATCCCTTTTCTCTCCTCTCTGTCTGTGGCAGACAACTTTAGACTCATTTTTATCTCATTGTTTTATATGTCTCAGTTGTTTGTATACTTTAAAGCCTCTAAAGTGGAATTATTGAATAAACACCCTAATGTTGGACTCATGTGTTTCTCATGGCTGGTTTCACACAATTTTGCTTCTAATCTTTGTTTACAGAACATGGTATATTGCATTCCCCCAGAAGAGCCAGAATCTGCTTCTAATGCTTTTTGTTTAGCTGACCATAGTCCTGTTCTAACATGGGGATTACTTGCTTTTAGTGTGGCAAGATGATATATCCAGCTCTGTTATTGATAGATGAGCACCAAAAGTAAGGGACTGACCGAGAATCTGTGTGGAACTGTGAATCTTTCCATTGATTTTTTTCAATACATTTTGACTCTACCTCTAATTGCCTATCGTTCTCAGTGAATCTATTGTATTCTGTTTACTTTACTTGATGAGATAAGGATTGTTCTGTTCCTTGGTGAGATGTATTCCCAAGCATCTTTTTTTCACCCGTACAATGATTTATTTTATTTTAGCAACCTGATGCTAATAAGTGCTGCAGCATTAACTTTGTCTTTGAGACAAGACCAGCACCACTGAGAAAAATAAAATATGCTGTTCTACAGACCCTTTGTACAGGAGACTCCTGTGTTCATCTTGGCTGAGGTTTAAAAATGGATGATAGTGGCTGCCAGCAATCTAGGAGGACTGCTCCAAAAGTAATGTCCCCTATTATGTTGGTCCATTGTGTCAGAGGCAGATGTTGATGGTATGGCAGTAGAGATTGAGAGACCAAACAGTGGATGTTTGCCCAGTGAGGTGGTGGATGGTGTGATTTGGCAGTGGCAAAAGCAATGTGAAAGATAAGCCATATTCCAGATAGTTATGTGGATTTTGACAAGCATGGCACACAGCTCTTGTTCGTCACTGACAAAAATGCTGGTGACTGTATTGAACAATAGCATTTTGTAGCTGAGAGCTTGCTCTGCTGAGTAGTGTATTGTACTCTTTGTGCCTGTTGTAGTTTCCGTGGAAATAAATAGGAGGCATTACTTTCAGAGCAACCTATCTGCGTCCTAATTTCATCACTGTAATGAAGGCACAACCGTGACACGTCAGTTCATCTTTTACTTACTTTGCCTCTTAGGCTTCATTCTTGTCAACTCCTACCTACTCTCATGGTTTTCTTCTTTGTTCCTCTCTTTACCTTATGTCCTGTTAATATTTCTGTAATGTCTTGACATATTTTTTTTTCCATTCTCCTGGTTTTTACTCCGAGCTATTTGAATGTTACTTTCTGAATTACTCCTTGATGTTTAATGACTTATTTTCCTTCTGTGTGGTATTGGATAGGCAGCTGTCCCTGCGCTGCTGGACTGAGTAGGTGCTTTGGCTGTGCATCCGGACAAAGATCATCAGCTCAGTTTTCCCTGAAAGCCCAAATGAGAGTTACAGGAGCCATATTTGTGGCAGGGCAGTTCACGGCTTTACTCCCAATTCAGACACTTTAAGGATGGGTGTCAGCAGGAAGAGATTACAGCCTAATAAGGATGCAGACCTAAGATCCAGTGACATGTTTTGTGGCCTTGTTGCAAAGTCTTTGCTCTTATTTTGAACACTCATGTAACCCTTTACTTCAGGTTAGCAGTCCAGGTTGCCAACTGAAAGCTGTTAACTGATGCACTAATTTGGGTTCCCTGGCTGCTTGCTGGATCTCTGTAGGACCACAGCAAACAAAACCAACTTCATAAGTCCTGATGCGCTCCCTGATGTTGGAAGGGAAGTACACGTGGATAGTCATTTGGCCTTCCAAAAATCCACCTTCGATTCCTCTGTATCCGCACATCTTCACATTGATATCTGACTACTCCACATCATAGGCAGAGCTGTAGTAATGCCTGATCCTGGCTATCCCCACCGAGACTCTGTTCCTGGAGGAATTAGGTCCAGGAATGGCTGCACATGTATGCTTGTATACCCATTTTCTGTGTTTATCAGAGGACAATGCTGCATTGTTTACTGCTTGGATTCAAGTCTGGAAAATATTTCTGGGCATCTTACGGAACAGCACATAAGTCTTTATTATTTCTAAGAGAAGTTCTACCTTCTGCAGAATCTGCATCTCATCTGTAGCCCACATTAATTTGTTGCTTTTATGTATTAAGCAGGCTGCTTTCAGTGTGTCGATTGAAAGCAGAGGAGATTTGAAAACATGAAGCATTCTGGAGAGAGATTAAACTGTTCTCTTGTTCAGCATTTCATATCTTATTGCCATGAAAATTGAAACTGTAAGTATTAATAAATTAATAGACATATTTGCTAATCTCATTGTAACATTGCAGCCAATCCACAAATGGTGAGTCATAACTGCAAAAGCAAGAGATTCCTTAAAATTATGGGGTTATTTCACAATGCTGAGTTTTATTTCTGTCTTCTCCTGTAAGAATACTTAAGGTTAGAATTCCTATGCTTTCTTCTGCAATCAGGAGTAGCAGAAACTGTTTTCTTTTTTAAAGGACAAGATAGTTATTCTCAAGATAGTTATCCTCAAGAAAAAGAGATTTATAGGAATAGTAAAAGTTGACAGATCTACAACTTTCTCTGTATCCTTTCAGCTGTAATTTAAATTCCTTAAAGAAACAGCTCCCTGTGACTAGCAAATGGGTAATGTTAATTCAAGATTGTGAAAGCAGATCTAAGTCTGGCACGTTCTTCCATCTTTTCTTCCCCCTGCCCCATTACCCTTTAATCAAACCTGGAAATGATTACAACAGCATTAGTCCCATGTGTCTCAGTGACCAGACAGCAGGACCACACCACTTCTGACAGGAAGCTTGAGCAAGATAAATTCTAACAACTACCTCATCTTGCAGTTTCTTGTGTGAGTGGTATTATTGTACTACAACCTGTTGCTACTGAAATGTAATGGTGTTAAAAAATTTGGAAATATTACCTCAGTGTTCAGAGGTGATTGAAGGTGAAATGAGAAAAAAATTGTTCTGTGCATGAATTCATGAATTACTAGGCTCATCAGCCTGGAAAAGAAGTAAGTGAGAGGTCATCAGAGAAAGCTAATGAAATCATAAAGAGGGGAGAGAAGACAAAATAGGGAATGATTGTTCACCGTCTCATAAATCGGGTATTAGAGCCATCTGATGAAGTAATATTAGGTTGTGGGTTTTTTTGTAAATTAAAGCCTATTTTTCTGTAATGCAGAATGGAAGAACTCATTACTACAATATGTTATTGGGGCTGAAAGTATGCATAGGCTTAAAAAAAAATTAAATAATATTAATGAATAAGCGTTTTGTGGATTATTAAACATGATAGTTCAATCCCAGCCTCTGACTGAGGAACTGTAAGCCTCTGATAGGACACAAGGGGGAATGATTTTAAACTAAGACAGTAGGTTTAGGTTAGATACTAGGGAGGAAGTTTTTCACACAGAAGGTGGTGACACACTGGAACAGGTTGCCCAAGGAGGCTGTGGGTGCCCCATCCCTGGAGGCATTCAAGGCCAGGCTGGATGTGGCTCTGGGCAGCCTGGTCTGGTGGTTGGCGACCCTGCACATAGCAGGGGGTTGAAACTAGATGGTCATTGATGTCCTTTTCAACCCAGGCCATTCTGTGTGTGGATGGTAGACTAACTGGACCTGTGTGTTCCTGTTCCCTTGCTCAGTGGGTTGTGGTGTTGGCTTGTGACTTGGCTTGTGTGAGTCTATATATTTGAACAACTTCAACAGGTTGATAAGAAGGCTCAGAGTCGAATGAACTCATTCCCAATATTATCATGTGTGTACTCATATTTTCTGGAAGGCCTTTCTGTGCAATTAGTTTTCATCTGTCTTATTTCAATGGAATAAGATCTTTGTGCCTGCAAAGATGCACTTATAAAAATCTCCACTAGTTGTCACTCGATCCTTATTTTAAATCTGACTTCAAGCCCATTTGAAGCTCTTCTTAGCTTGTGTAAAATGATTCCTAGGCCCCAAACACCAAGCATCTGTGACAGATGTTACCATTGGGTCTTTCTGAAACACTCTGATAGGAAGCATTTTATATCCATGAGATGGTGGCCTCTGAGAGCGTTGTTCTGTGGGTTTTGTGCCATTATTTTAGCAGCATCTTGTCCAAGAGCTGAACCTGTTTTGGGGCCTGTTGTGTCAGCTGTTGCATGCACAATGAGCAACCACTGCCCTCCCTGGAGAGGTGAGAATCTCGATGAGCACATTCCCTCCTAGGGAAGGAGAAGCTATAGAAACACGAAAAGGCTTGTGGCAGTGCCTCAGTCATCTTGATTTTGGATGTTGATAAAGGTTTCCTTGAGTACAAGGTAGCAAGACTGACAGAGAGTGTGCTGTCAGTGATGATGAGGAGGAACTACTGTAGAGATGCGATGTGCTTCGATCTCAGGATTATTTCCTTCTTTTGATTTCTTCCAGTTAAAATTACAGATGCTTTTTCACTGTGCATGTGTTTTGCAGGTACATCTTTTGCCCAGTTTTACTTTTTCGGTGCTTACAGTCAAAGTCACACTGATACTAATAGATTTACTAATAGATTTCATAAACTGGATAAGCATCTTATTTTTCCATCTTTAACTCTGCCTGTTACAAGTTCAAACTGAGAGCACACACCCTTTGTTATTTGTGTTGGATGTGGCATTTTGTTGAACAAATCATGTTCTGTACAATTTGGTGCTTGATGTTGTGAGATGATGTTTCCTTAGAATAGTTTGCAGCCTGAGTGAATCACAGGAAAATGCAAATGTCACAGTTTAGGCTCTTAATTTCTCATTATTTTAACAAGGTTCTCTTGTCCTTTGTTTTCATGGCTGGCAAACCTGTGTTGCCATTTCTACTTATCAGACTTGCTTGCCTTGCCCCACTCCACAAAGTGATGCAGTCATTAATCCAACGGATAATAGTTGGGGTTGATGCATATCATTCCTTTTGGGAAAGCTGTGTGTTCAGACAGGAGGAGCTCTCTGTTCTCTGTGGAAGGAGATGAACAAGAGTTGCCTGATTGGCAAGCTCATAAGGAAAACACATTCGTGTTTCTGTGTGCTTTGGCTTCATTAAACTTATGTTATTTGAGGTAATAATGATGTAGTTCAGTGAACAAGAGCAACTAGGACCTAATCTACCCTCCTCCCACAGGCTCAGTTTGCCTGTAAATACCATTACATGTTCTACCAGGTGCACTCTGGAGCGAGGATGGCATACAGTGTTAAAGCAGCCTACCCTGTGTGGGAGGTTGTTCTTAAAAATCAATTACTGTTTCTAATCTCACAGTGCTTAAGTAGTATGAGCATCTGTAGAAAAAAAAATACCAAAAACAACAACTGAACTGTTTTTCAGGATTTAATGAAAATTTATTTTCATAAAAAATCCGTCTTTTTAAATGAAATGAAGATTAAATGATTTGTTTCTCAATGACTTGTTCATTGTAAGACTGTTGTTCTGACTCAATTCTTGCTATGAAACTTTCATAGAACGTATTGTTCAATCTCTTCCTCCTGTAAAAGAGGGAAGAAAATTAGCTCAAACTGAATTGCTCTCAAGATGTTTCTCCTCTAATGTTAGAGAATGTTTATTTCCTCCTCCATCCATGATTTCTTTTGAAATAATTCTGTGCAGTTTTGAAAATGCTTTGAGTCCAGAGCATCAGGATGAGTGTCAAGGGAACAAGGTATTATTTCTAAACCAATAGGCAGAATGCTTATGTTTGAGTCTTAGTAATTGTTTCATTTATATACTGAGATCAAGTGAGATAGGGATTTTTATTTGCCTGAGAAACATGTGCCTTTTTTATCTCTGCTGTATCAGTCCATATTTTGTTTGCTTTGTAGAAACCTTTAACTGATTGTCGGTTTTTTAATTCTTCCGTTTTCTGAAAGCCAAAGAAATCATGAAGATTTGGAGTTACCTTCCCCCATATAATTTTTTAAATGTGTGAGAATATGATCGGAAACTTATCATTGCTCTTAATTGCCTTTTAATTATTTTACACTAATTAAATCTCACAATTGCTCAGTAAGGTATTGTGCAGGAAGTATTAATAATCCTGCACAAACAGCATCTGCAAAAGCTCTTGGTAGCTGTTGCCTTGGCAAGGAGGATTTTCACTAATGTAAGCAAATAGCAAATGATGAGGTTTGCTGCTCTGTTGTCACTTGGGCCAGCCTCAGAGGAATTGAGGGGTGAAAGATTTAAAAAGAAATAGAAAAAAAAAATTGTACAACACCAAGGAAACAAGCTCCTAAGACTGGAGCAGCCCATTCTGGAGATGATTGTTTCACTCACAAAGTCACCATTTTTGTTTATTCTGCACAGTTCAGAATCCTGATTAGCCAAGATGATGGCTTCCTTGATCCAAGCCATTTTGTAATGAAATCTGAGAGTTCCCAGACAGTAGTGAGTCTTTAGGTGCTTACATCATGTCTCCTATGGTGGCAAAAAGTCTGAGGCAGGGATCAGTGAGTTATAATGCATGAAACAACTTACACAAGCCTGCCTGTGTGCTCATGAGAGAAGGATGCTGCTGCCAAGACCAGTACTTGGTCTTGAGGAGCTGAGCTGATGCTTGGTGTGACATAGTTGTAGTTTGACCTTGAGGGGATCCTTTAAGCTCAGTCACTGACTCTTCATTTTAACAGGTGCACAAAATTTTGTTCTACTGCAACCAGACCATGAGTTTGAATTAAAAACTTCTGTGTCCCTGTAATGCAAAGAAGATGCAGTAAAACAGCTTCAGCTGTGAGGTGAATTTAAAGCTTACGAGGTTATTTGAGGAGCAGTTAAGTTTACCAGATGGCCCCCATACAGAGACGATGTTGGAATAGCTTGATAGCAAAATGAAAGAAGTTGTAATAGCAAAGAGGGAGGCTTTATCTGTTTGTCCAGTACACTTGACAATTAATTAGTTTGATATGGCATCACTGCAGAGTTAGTCAAATGAAAGTGCATCTTCACATGCTGCAGTTACACTCTCAGTAGAATGAGCCTATATCTTCTTGATTGATTGATAGATGTTTTGCAAAGATTAATGTTAATTATAACACCACGTCGAGTAGCTTTGCTCAAGGTGTTGCTATGAGCATGAAAGAGTTTGGTCAAGTACCTCATGGTGTTCAATTTCATATAGGGTCAGTCTCTTCTTCCTTAAACAGAGGAACAGAAATGATATGCTGTCTTTGCGTGCACGTCTCCAAGAAAACAAGTAGCATAGCACACTCCGGGGTTGGAGTTGTATACAACACTGTCACAACCTTAGTTGACATTTTAGGTATTCAACTGTGAATAAATGAGAGTCTGCCTATCAGTTCATGAGGGAATCTAGAAATGAGGAACTGCAGTAATTAAAATCTTTCTAGTGTGAAATTCTTCTGAAAATACTTAACATCTGCCATCCAGCAATTTAAAAATACTTAACAAGCTTTCAGCTTTCTTACAGGGAGGTAAACACCAACGTTTCTCACTTTACAGAAACTGGGATTATGTATGTGCTGAGTGACTTTGTCCAGTCACATGCAATGAGCTACAGGGGAATTTTCTGAGGATTTTAACATCAATGTTAGAGTTCTTTCCATACATGCAAGGGCGGTTACCATGAATGGCAAAGCAGTCTCACCTACTGTCGGCTGAACATGAGTTTTAGGAACTTGTCAGTCAGGGAGAGATCAACTGGCTTGTTCTGGAAGGAATAGTGAGCCTTCTACTGTTGTGAAAGACACATTTATAACTATAAATTCACTTCTTCCTTGCACAGATTTCTTTCATAAAGAGCAGAACTGATACAAGTTGAATCTGAAGGAAAAGCATTTCCTCAATCAAAAATAAGGACACTTTTAAAAATACAGCCTAGAGTCTCGCTTAGCTTGTAAACCCTATCAGTGCGCTGTATGAAATGGCTTATTACAAAAGCACGGTACTTGAAAGCTGTCAAATCAGTATTAAAGTGTAGCTTGACCAAAATCTGGTTAAAAAGAAAAAAAATTGAATAGTTGCTGCACGTGGTGAAGTGTTTCAAGTGAATACTCTCACCTTCATGGAAGTGTAATTTCACATAAAACCCTCAAAGTGTAACCAGCACCTACCTTTAAGCTTAGTTGGGTGCCAGGGGGAGACATTAGAAAGGGATTTGGGGGTGGTATTGCACAAGCCTTTGTATTGATGGAGATTCTGAAAGACTATAGGTAAACCTTGATGAGATTGAAAACAGAAATAAGTGACGAAAAGTGCAATAAACTTAGTGTTTATTGAGATCTCTGCTTCCATGCATTCTGGCCTGATGATTATTATTATTTTTATTATTACGTTTGGACTTATATGTGGAGATTTCAATGTGGCTGAGTTTTGAGGTTTGTGTTGTCTTTAAAGTGCTCAGTGTGGCAGTCAGTGTAGCAGTAATTCGTCAGGTGTAGTGAGCACAAATACATTTTTGACAGATGCAATTAAGCTGTGTGTCTTAGCAACATTTTTCTTAGCCACAGGTCAATGTTCTCTCCATTTATTCAGGCCTTTCTCTTAAGTGATAAATGATGCAAGACAGCTGTTTTAAAAACAGGACTCACTTTGGAGTCAGAGGTGAGAAAATGCTTTGTATGTAATGGAAAGGCCAATAACAGTGTTTCCACAGAGAGAGCTGTAGAAAGCTTTGTAGCTTTTTACTGAGTGGGAGAACTTTTTGTCTCTAAAACAAGAGGTGGATAGCACTACTGTTTCTAGTGTGAACACAAAATATTGTTGCTACTTAGCATCCTGCTAGTGTTCATACAGGTGCTGGAATCTGAGTGCTCCACATCACCTGTGGGCACAGAGTCAATGCCATATAGTTTCTAGCCTCACTACTTGTAGGAGTAGAAGCATTATCTGCTTTTTATTCTGGTATATGACAAGATTATGCACTGTTGTGCTCCCAGCCCTGACTGTCTTGGGTTTGTGCCTGCTTTCTGATTGTTTGGTGAGCCATTGCTCTTATGATAGACTATCTTGTGGCTGAGCTTCCCAGTCAGCTGCCCTGACAGCCCCAGCCCAATTTGTCTTTTTGTAGCTTTTTGCATACAGAACCGTTCCTCAAGTCAACTCTTCTTTCCTCCCTTGAGGACCTCAAACTTGAAAAAAATGGTAGATTGTCTTGGGCTGAAGTCTTCTCTTGAAACATTGGAGTCAAACTATATTAAGAGATATGCACTAGATTTTCTTGTGAACCATGGTATAATTTCCTAGATTATAGAGAATTGCTTCTTGTGGGAGAAAAAAGAAAAAGTTCATTCTTCTTCCCTCATTGTCTCAAAAGAGGATGAAATACAGCATGGGAAATACAACTGTTTTAAGAACCCTTATCAGGAGATTTTATTTCCTGTTGAGAAGGAAGAGAAAACTCTTCTTGCTTTGTATGTACTCTGCTTGCTGAGAGCTGTATAAAATAGATGACTTGATATCTCATGAGGACTTTCAAGCAGTCTTTTGCACTCTTTAGTAACAGGCCTGCAGAGCAGTGTAAGGTAGGCAGAAGATAGCAAGGAGCAGAAGAACGCCTGTCCTCTCTAAGCCTTTGGGTCTCAGTAGATGAGTTCAGTGGCTAGCAATTGATGGATTGTCTCTAGTAATTATATTTGCATCCACTTAAAGGCAGAAAATGTGATTTGGTGTTGATGACTGGAGTTATTTAAAGTAACTGTTTAAAACATGAAGCCTGTGGGAACTGTGTTGATTAAGAGAGAAAAATGCCAGATGTTTCAGGTACAGTAGTGTCGAGAAGGGATTAATTAATAGTTTGTATAAATATGTATTTTCTATGGCTAAAGCTCATGTACTGAGGAGGAAGCGATTCTTTTGCTAAGGGTTAGTAAGGAAAAGTCGCTGCAAAGTGATTAATGAGGTTACACTGTACTGAGTTTATGAATCCCATGCACAGTGAATTCCAACTTTGAGTGTCTTATGTTAGATATTCCCACCGTTCCTTTCCTATTCTGTTAGTGATCTAAGAATATACACGTGTGTTGTGCAGCCTCATAGGTGTGAATTTGTAGAACAAGATACTACTAAAGCATCCACCACTCAGACTTCTATACATTTCAAGGGTATTTACTTTGGACTGGCTCTAGCCTGTCCTATGGACGCCTGGCCCGTTGTCAGATGATCGCATCCTTCTGTACTTTAAAATAAAAACCATTCACATGCTCTCAGTCCAGTTCCACAGTGTGAACCAAAGCATGCTAAGAGGGGTATTGACACTAAGTGTACTCCTGATCCAAACTAAAATACTGATATGGTGTTTGAGAATGTAAGTCTTCAGCATTTTCTCTAAGACTTCTGTAGCTAAGCATTCCCTTCCTTCCTCCACTTAGCAAGTGAGGAACTGGTTCAGGACGAGGCTAAGTGCCTTGAACACAGTTGCAGGAGTGCTTGATTAGGATGCTGAAGGCACTCTGCTCACTGCCAATGTGGTACACTGTCGTGCATGTTCTCCTGAGATTGCTTGTCAATTGGTGTAGCTGTAATCCACATCTGAATGGGGACAGTGACTGCATAGGTGTGGCGTTTTCACATGGGCAACTTGAGATGATACTGACATTTTTCTCTGCAAGCAGTTTATAATGTGTGTCTGGTCAAAGCACAGCTCCTGAGATGCTCGTTGCTAGTTACAGTTCTAATTACTCAAGAACTGATGCAAATGTTACAGTCTGACTGAAACATCAATCAAAATAATTGATTGGTTTTTCTAATTTTTTCTTCTTGAATGCAGACATTCTCATTTCACAGTTGCCAGCTTTGTATATTCTGTTATTCTGTTAAACATGGCATCTTCCTTTGGGGCTTTCATGGGCTGTTCAACTCTGAGAAGTGATATGCTCTGCCTTCTGAGCCTGGGTGCCACACTTAGGCATGAAGTATCTTTGTAGTGTGATCTGTGAGTTTGGTCTAGACTAGATTTTCATAATCTAGTCTGTAATGCTTAACAAGATTAACCCAATCAAGTTGATGCATTTCAAAATGTTGACTCCAATGCTGGCCCTGTTGATATTGACAGAACTCCAATAAATTTTGCCCATATGAAGATTTTATTTGAACAGTTCAAGATTTTATATTCTCAGCTGAGCCAAAGCCTTTTGTTTTTGGGGCATCTGATGAAACAGTTTTATCTTGGTTTGTTTAGGCTTTGTTTTAAATGCCAGCTTCTTGCTTCTGTTGGGTATCATTATTATATTCATTTTTTAGGATTTTTTTCCTTTCCTTTAGAGTCCAAATGCAGCTTGTCTGTTTTAGAAAGAGAGAGAAATGAAATCTGTTTTACAGTTAATTGACATGTGCCATCCCCTAGCAGAGCCCACTAATTCACTTCCTCAGCGTTGTGGCAGCATAAAGGCTTTGAAGCCTCCTCTGAGAAGCCCTCTTACACAATGGCAGTCTTCAGTCCTATTAGTCTGTTTCACATATATACATAATGTGTATATACATTTATATATTTTTTATAAGAGCATGTACACAAACTTTCTTTTTTTTCCCTGGGTGTTATTTTTGTATAGAGCTTTCTGGGAGCTCTATACAAAAAGCTCCCTTTCACAAGTTAACTGTTTCAATGCCTGTAGAGCCTAAATGCTAGAACAAGTTTACTGTTTCTTATAGTTCCTGTTGTTTCTGGACTTTAAGTCCTTTTAGCCTTGTGCCAGCTGAGGCTCTCTGAAAGAAAGAATGCATTTTTTTTTTTATCCTGCAGTTTGTTTTTCCCATGGATTCCCATGGATTTTACTGACAAAAAGGAGCCTTATTCCTTTTCCTCTCCTGGGATTTTCATTGCTATCAAGAGAAGCACAAAAGTAATTCCCAATGTCATGAAGTTCAAATCACAAGTTCTGTGCACAAAAATCAGCTGGCACTTGTTGAAGTACTGATGGATTTGGGATATTGGTGTGGCTGTGTTTATACTGATGGGGATGAATATGGCCTGCAAAAAGTTGGTTGTTTCTTAGGACTCTCTAGGAGCTGTATGCATCACAGATCTGTGGACATGGGGGTCTCTTAGGTAAGCATGCCTGCTCCCCCACTCTTGCGTGGCATAGCTTGTCTTAGGTGACTGTGGAAGTTTAGCTGACTGCATTCTTAACACAGAAGAGAGGATTCATGACCCCATCGTTCTTATGTATTTTCAAAGAAAAATGCTATGTATGTATATATTTATGTGTTCTGTGCTGAAAGTAGTGTTGCATAGTGTCATTAGCATATACTAAAAAGTTGTTACCCATGAGTCATGTCAAATTACACATGTTGAATAAATATTCATGCTTGCTGTCCTTTAACTCTGTAAAGAACCTGCTTATAGTGAATGACTTCATTGTGTTGCAGAGACTTGTTCAGAAAAGTTCTGTTAGAAGTGCACTGCGAAATAACATTCAGTGAGTTCAATACAGTTGCTTGATCTTACTATCAGGGGTGCACTGATTACAGCAGTGAAACAGTTACAAGATGCTGATTAAAATAATGTCATTCTTATCTCCCATCCCTCCTTTCTGCAGAAGCCAGTTTCTTCTTGAAAAGTGTTGCAGCATTTCATAAGCACACACAGTCCTAATGGGAATGGAAGTGAAGCTGTCTTAATGCAGTGCTTATGATTAAGCATAAGATGTTTGGGCAGACACCTGGACTGTACAGATATGCTGTAAGCTGTAATTCTGTGGCTACAAAGCACTGAAAGCTGGTGATTTTACTGTCACTTTGAATTTGAAAGTGTTTTTCTATCATGTTTGCCATGACACAGCTTGATGGCCTCATTGCTGGTCGTCAGGATCACGTTGCAATGTGTTTCTTACTGAAAGTGATGTTGAAGAGTGTATAGATGTTGAAGATAGGTATGCAGAGAGGGAATATACTCACTTCAGAAACAGGGCTCTCATAGGAGGCTCAGGTCAGGTCAAAGTGGTAACCAGACTCAGCAAAGGACTTAGACCAAACGCTGAGCTCAAGGTTGCCTGTCCTTTGCACGGTGTTCCTGTTTGCTCTGAAACAGGCATTTCCTTGATGTGTTGTTTCAGTGGTTATTTGCTCTCTCTTCAGAAAGTACTCATCCAGATGGGCTGTTTGATTTTCTGGGTCTTCCGCTCTTTTATGTTTAGCGAAGTCAATATATGTCAATTTTTCATCCGTAAAGCGGAGTTAAAACTTTTCTATTTAATATTGTGCTGTGAAGATAAATTAAGAGGTTCATTTCTTTTTTGCTGTGTCAGAAAGAGAGTTAATATAGTTTGAAGATGAAAATACATATTTCAAATCTGGTCTTTCCTTCTTCCCTATCTCCCAGTGATACATATATACTTTGTCTGTGGGGTTTCGGATTACTTGTCCATGTATGATTTAAGTAATGGTGCATTTTAAATATATTTTATTCCTTTTGGATTGCACAGGATAATGCCCTGTACATAGGTATGTTTATTCCACCTTTCTTTGACTTTGCTTTATAGCTGTAAAGGAGGGAGGTTGTTCTTCAAGGACAGCTTGTTCATGCTACTACTTAATTATCAGGAGAGAGCATTAACTATGTAGTTGGATGACCTGAGATCAGGAGTCAGGCTACAGTTGCCAGAAGGAGAAAATATCTTGTGGTTAAAATCGAAGGCTGCAGTTCTTGCATTCAGTCACTCTCTTTGCACATTCTTCAGTATCCCAAAGTCATTAAACGAAGGAGCTTAAATTTCCCTGTCTAAGCTAAGTGTTGTAAGAATGAATTAATTGGTATAGATGAGTCACTCGGATGCTCTGGGACTATGGGTTATTTAAAAACCTAAATTTATCACTGAGGCCAGACTTTTCTGAAGGGCTCAGCTTGGGTTTTTAGCTCATGTCAATAGATTTTTTACCACTATCATTTAGGATTTGTGTCTCAGGCATACCTAGAAGCCCTCATAAGCATCAATAATGTGTTACACAAAGGCTTGTTATCCAGGAGTCCTTGCCCTGAATAACTTGCAGACAAGTCAGGGGCAGTACGTGGAGGGAACACAGCATTAGAGTATGCAATGCATAGAGCTACCCAGCTGTCTCATGGTTACTTCTTGGCCTTTCTAGCTGATAACATCTCTGAAGAGAGGACTGAAAGAGACTTTTTTTTTTTTAAGGGAGGTATTCATATATGCAGGCACTGCCAGGGGAGAGGAGAGGTCCAAACTGAAAAAGCTGAAAAACTTTCCAAATGACTGTGGACTGATTTTTAGTGTAGTCGAGCTGGCAGGTCAAAGGAAAAGTGTGCTGGTGAGGATCCTTGATGTTAAAACAAGTAACTGGAAGTTGGTGGAGAGAAGCATAGGAGTTGTTGTGACTGTGGCTTTAAGCCAGGAAGAATCTTTGTAGCAGCATTTTAAACAAAGGTAAGTAGCACAAGGTGGGTATTTATCAAGAGAAGAGAGGAAGAGGTTTCAGTGGCAAATTTCCTAGTGAGATCATTGCTGTATTAGTGTGCAGAGACCAGTCTGTCTGTGTGCTGCAAGGTGTATTTCCACCCTAAATTGGATTATTTCAGCTGTCAGCAAGTAGTTGATAATATAGTGATCTGTGCTTGGGAGATTCACTCTTCATATTAGTGTTGTATTGCAGCCAGTGCTGAGGCTAGACAGAGCTACTCATCTTCACCTCAAGGTCCCGTGTGGACTCACTTAACTTACCCATGAGTGGGCAATTAAGTAAGAAGAGAGACCTTGTCAGTTCCAGGCATTAATATAAATCTTGGTGCTTGTAATACATTTACATGGCTCCCCCAGGTCTATCCAGGCTTATAATCGGCTCTCTCATTCACAGGTCTTCTGGGATATTGACTGTTCACTTCTGCTTTGTAGTCCTCCAAATCAGAACTGAGCTCAGGAGGTAACCAGCAATTTGTTTCTCTGATAGGCATTTAGTAATGTTTTTTCACTTTGGGGAACGTAAGCATTGCCTCATGTAGTGTTAAACACACTCTGGGGAAGCTGAGACTCAGGCTTAGCAGGTAGCGGATTTTCACCCTCAAATCACTCTTGTTCAAATGTCTTTTTGCTTAAAAATGGCTTAGAGTTGTTGTTTCCCAATGGCTGGTATGAGGTTTTTGTGAATGGATTTGATCTTCTCTTCATTCAGTAAGAGCAAGTGTCCGCATCTTTAGGCTCCAAATGAATTAACAGTCAGTACATTTCTCACAAGCATTCCAAAAAGAGTCTCTTCTCAATTTCTTTACCTTAATCACATGGAGATGTGTTAAAGATATTACTATTATTGTGGTCCTGAAATTGACATGATCCACTTGCTTGGGTGGCTTGTGCTACGCTTAAGCCTTTGCTGATGAGCTCCTGAAAGTTTTGTGAGCTGAATGGAGTGCAGATTTTGACTTAGTTTGGAAGAACCTCTTAAGGAGCAAAAGGCAAGATGCGGATGGAGATATGCTGAAGCAGAATAGTGAAGAGGTGTCAGACTTGGATCTGTTTGTGCTACTTTTCCTGGACAACCAGCAGTTCTTTATTCAGGCTAGTAAGCTACTGCCTCTGAACACTCGCAAATTGTTTATATAAAATCACATAGTATCTGGGATGGATACATGACTGGAAACTGGCATTTTTGGGTTTTCCCCCTGAACCCCAGAAAATACTCTTTGCTCTCAAAATGAGGCTTTCGACTCTCTTCAATTTCTACAAATAAGTAAATAATATAGATTAATTTTATAATCTGTCTGCACTGGGAGGTTGAGGACTGAGCCTTCACTTCTGGTTTTTCCAAGTAGAGGAATTTTACTGACTGCACTCGTACTGTTGTGGAGCCCTAAAGCAAAGTCATTTCTGGAGCTTCCCTCCACAGAAAGCTCCAAGGTGGTGTCCACCTGATGTGTTACTGGGCGCTTGTACTTCTAGCACAATGTGTCGTGAAATACAAAGGAAGCTTAAGAGGTAAGGTCAGCAGAATCAAGTGCTGTCAAAGGCTGGTACCTCTGTAGCTATACAAAGGGCATTCAGACTGTCAGTGTTTGTTTTGAGAACAAGAGACATGGATGCTGTGACAGAGCTGTGTTAAGGTGAGTCTATGATACAAAATGGCTGGCATGCGTTTTCTCACCTGGACTGATGAATGCTGGTGCAGAGATACAGAGCGGGCAGCTTCTATCCTCACTGATCTTCTGTTTTCAGATGTGTTCTGAGAACCCACTTGTGGCAGGCTGCCGCCAGTTACAAACCAGCCAATAATGATAGGAGATGAATGGTGTCAGCTAGGTTTGGGTGGCTGTATTTTTTCAACACTACAGTGGCTGGACATCTTCTTTGGGCAGCTGGCGTAGCTCTTCCTTATCAATTTGAGCTCAATTCTGTTCTTGTACAAACGTAAGCTGTTCAAAGATGAGTTGTATGTACAACTGCAAGGCAGAATTTCATTCAGGCTTGTGCTAAATCTGAGTGGCAACAGTTGGTGACATATTCAAATAGCCCCAGATGCTTTGTTTTATTACACAAACCACTGTGAGCTTGCTACACTCTTCACCATCTTTTCCTTGCCTCCTTTTCCTTATGTTCATTCCAGGTGGATGCTTACACATGTACTGCACAATCTGCTAGAGCTTTGGGGGTAACAAAGAGAAACTGCGGTGTTAATTCAAGGCACAACATTGAATATTGGAAATGGTCCCAGTTGATGAAAGATTTGTGTGTGTGCGTGTTTTTGTGTTTATGAATATAGCCTGTCTGGTTGATATTTATTTTTTTTTAATTCAATTTGGATGATGAACACAAAACATCTTCTGTTTCTGCTACTGCAGAGACAATATTTAGAACTGAAACTCTTACAGTGACAATGCCTCAGTAGTTTATGTTCCCAAGCATTGCTGAACTGCTGATTACGACCTTTCAAGTCTTTGTGGTCACAGCCACAGTAATGCTTTGCCTTCCTTTACTTAGGCTGTTTATGCTGGAGGTCAAGTATAATTGTGTCAGCAGTCAGAAATACTCTGCAAAAAATAATTAAGCCTTTGCGCTTTCCTTGCTCACATTGTATTTTGTCATTTCCTAAAAGCAGTTTTAT
This sequence comes from Chrysolophus pictus, assembly GCA_037305975.1. Lineage (NCBI taxonomy): Eukaryota > Metazoa > Chordata > Aves > Galliformes > Phasianidae > Chrysolophus > Chrysolophus pictus. Next base: position 15,665,387 of record CM074580.1, on the reverse strand, counting down.
TGCCTATATGCTGGATAGTTAGGCTCACAGCTCCTTTTCAATCACTTTTTTTTCCTGAATAAGCCTGAGCCCCAGACAAGCAATTTTGCAAAGCAGAGCAGACACTACAGCATGAGTCCAGAGGGAAGGCTCCTGCCTGCTGGTCCACGGCTCCTCACTCCCTTTGTGGATGATCTCTCTGAACAGAGGTTTCAGTAATAAGCCTGCAGATGTGGTTCTGTAAGTGATTGTTCTTCAAGGACAAGATGTCTGTATCTTGTCTACTGCAGAACTGCTTGTTCTAAGCCCCCCAGGGTTCATCTCTTTCCGTTCCTTCCTCCCACAGCTAAACTTCAATATGGTCTGTACTGATGGGTCTATCATGAGCAGTCCCATTCACAGCCATAAGGAGTCTTGGCATTAAGCAACCACATGCATGTGTGGCTTTGCTGTAAGCTGAAGCACCAGTGTTAATGTGCTGCTCCTCTTGATAACAGATGATTTCAAGTGAAGGTACTATTGTGCAGGTGCTGAGTAAATGAGATTTTTGTCAGGCCCACAAGTGGGTTGTCCTTTAATTCAGTGGAAGTTAAAGTAGGAGTGATATAAGTTATAGCTCAAATGTGCAGACAGTATATAATGTTACTAACGTGTAGTGTAATTTGAAAAGGATAGTCTGCTTTCAATTTCCTTCAAAAGGCTTACAGCAAAAGGGGCTTGTTTGGCTGTTGTCCTCTGTGTGTTGGACTTCGAGCATCTAGCCTACCTATCTGATTGACTTGAAATTCCAGGTGGCTTCATCTGTGTTAACTGCTCTACTAGAAGCTGATGCTGGTTGCTATTATCTTCAGCTGAGTATCTGCTTCTTCTCAGCTGCAACTCAGGTTCAAATGAGTAACTTTGTTTAAGATATTGTGTCTCCAGCATGTGGAACTCAAGCTGGTGTTTCTGTGAGCATTGAACATCCCTGCAGATCAGACTGTGCATCTCAGATAATACTCTCAGAGTAGTGCTTGGCTGCCTTCAGCCCCAGAATTGCCTGTTGTGGTCTTGCCGTGCTTTGTCCCATTCATGTCAGAACCTCCTTGTTCTACCACAAGTAAAGCTGGCTCGTACAAGTCTCAGTCTCCATCACTAAATTGCCAGTGGCCAGCCTTAGTCCAGCTTTTGGCAGCCTGAGTGAGGCTGCCCCAAGAGAAGGACAGTCCAATCCTGTGTTATAAACAGAGTCAAATTACAGGCAAAGTGTGAAAGTGTAAATTCTGACATTTCTCTGCTATTATGTAAATTTGTAAATCAGTGCTCTTTTTGAGGTTCTTTGTCAGCAGGTTGCATGCTAATTTGTTGATAGCTAAGGAGCAATAAGACTTGGAAAACATTCACCTTAATTAGGAGATGAATATTCTCTGGAGTTCATGATTTGTCCACGTACTTGTTTTTGCAAGAGTGACCTCTTGTTGAAAGCCTGTCTTTTCCTAGTGTGATCCCATAGCTAGTGTCAGGCCTCTTCCTCATAACCCTGCTTTCACTGTTCCCTTGATCACTTAGCAGCTTTTGCATGCCTTCAAACTACAATTTCTCTCCTGACTTCACTAAATACAGTATTTATTTATTCAAGTGCCTTCCCTTTTCCCAGCTAGTTGCATTTTCCCATTTCTCCATTGTTCTTATATCGTAGTTTGCTTTTCCTTCAATTTTCTCTGTCCTGCACAAGCTCTGAAAAATGCTCACATTGTCCTTCACCTGCCTCCCCCTCACAATGGCTGGTACTCAACTCCTTCCCTTGATTCTTGTGCTGCTTTCTCTGCCTTAGTGCAGGTGAGAATTGCTCAGTGCTCCCACGTGCTTCCCTCACCCCTGCAGTGTTGAGGCTTAGCTCTGGCACATCTTGGAAATGCCATTACAGAGCATCCAGTCCAGTTCCCCAGCCTGGAATGAGCTCGCTGCACTGGGAGATTTGTAGGAGTGAGGTATCCTAAAACCTTTGCTGAGCCTGTGCGGACTGCAGCATGTCAATTGCAGGTGTAAAGCTGCATCATAGCTGCTGTTCTGTTCCAGAATGTGTAAATTAGTCGTGTTTGAGTGAGTTCTGGCTGCGTTGTGATTAAAAAATAGATGAATAAAATAAAGTATAATAAACAAACCGAATGTTACAGGTAAGTGAGATATCCTTACCCCTTCTGGGGTCATGCAGCACTCTGGGTTTATTAGCACATTGTCTTAACAATGTTAACACACTGAAGTTCTTTCTCTCCCTTTGCTGTTCGGGAACAGAGGGCCTGAGAGAGTAAAGTGATGTTCAGAATAATTTCTTCATCCTTTAGTTAAATAAGATGATGGCATGATAGCCATAAGGATGATGCAAGACAGAGTGAGTAGTGAAACTATGCTAAAAGAAGCAAAAACATCAAAAACCAACAACTATGCTATTCCCAAGAAAAAAAAAAAAAAGGGGATTTTTCTTATCTGATGGCAAGGGTCCAGTGCCCCCTCACTAACCTGATGCAGATACAAAGAAAAAAACAACTCTGGAGATACCAAGCTGGGATTTGCTAGTGGCTAATTTAGATCAGGTATACAAGTTGCTGTTGATCCTCTCAGTTTGTAAGTGAAGGATATTGCTCATACACTTTGTTCTAGAGTGAAGCATGAATCATTCAGGAGAAATCTGCAATTGAAGGGCAGCTACAAACAACCAGCATCCTATGCTAGTGGTTGCATGCTGCAGTCAGGGCTGCTGCCTGGGAAGCTCTCATGGAAGAGTATTGGGCCTTGACAGATGTGGTAGGAATTAGAAGACTCTCTCAGATGAAGCCTATTTCATGTTATAATCAAAAATACTCTTCCCACTGTTTTCTCAGCTGAATGAATCAACACTGACCCTTGGTGGTTAGAGTGACTCAGTGCCTGCTGGTCTGCCATGCATGGCCTTTCCTTGTTTCAACCTGTATATCTGACTGCTGGGAACTCAAGTAACGCAGGTGTTGGCTAAAGCATTGGGTATCTTATTTTATAGCTGATCAGGCTGATTTTTTAAGATGAAAATGTCCTCTAGCCAGTCCAGCTTGCATGGAACCTTGATTTTCAAATGGCAGTTTAAGTGGGTCTCTTAAATCTCACCCTTGGATGTACCAGGCACTGTTGTGTCAAGGTACAAAACAAAGATTCCCAGTGAACCATTATTCTGTGATGTTACTGTGTTTTTAGAGTTTACTTCTATTTGTTATTGAACCTAGGTTGTGCTTAAAAATAGAATGTAAATAGTTACCACCTGTTCGCTCTTCAGCCAGACAATTTTTATTTATTTTTTTCAAATATTTTAATAAAGTACTCCTCAACAGAAGTCAGTTTGTTTCTCTGGCTGGCATCTGATTTCTGGCTCATTTTCTGGCCAAGTGGTATCTATTTCTCCTGCTCCTCTTTGCATCTTTGCTTCCAGTTGCTCAGTGTAACATCTAACATATGATCTGGCAGCACTAGAAGCTGTGTTTAAACTATGTCAGTACTGCCATAAAATAGAGTGCAGATGAAGGGTATGGTCTTGCAAGAAAATTATATGAACAGGGAAAAAATATTTCAATTTTCAACTTGTTCCTGTTATTCAATAAAATGTTTCACTGATATACATTAGACATCTGTGTACTGCTGGTGATTATACTTAATGTATACATGAAAAGCACAGATGCATTGAATGCATGTAATGGTGACTTCTGGGGCCCAAATTCAGACACCAAAGGGAGCTACAAAGGGGATTTGAAGTTTCTTGAAGGTGTTGCTTTGTTTGAAAGTACAGTTTTAGTATATGATCTCACATGTATACATTGTCCAGGAGCTGGACAGAAAAACTCTTAAGACCTTTTCAAACTCCTCACCTTTAGTTAGTAATGCTTAAAGCTTGCATACATGCATGCATCCTCAGTATTGATACAAAAACTGTGGAGACTCTTGCAGAGTTGTGTTTTCCCATGCTTTTCTCAAATGCTACTGCTAACTGGTTTTGGATATAATAAAATTTAGGAGGTCATGGAGTTGGCCTACGTATGTCTGGTCTTATTTAACAGCATTTAAGAGAGAGCTATGAGACAAGAGAGTGGTTAACAAACTGCTGTCTTTCAGACTAGTGGCCACATGATGTGCTGCAGAGCTTTCCTGAGAGACTTAAAGCACAGAGGTCTTACTACTTTACACTTTACTGCTGGATTTAATTTCCATTGCTAAAGTTTTTTTTTCTGGTTTCATTCTAAGCTCTCCGCTGGAGATGGCTGCAGCAGTTTGATTGTAAAAGAAAACTAGGAGTCTGAGGGGCTGAGATTTATATTGCAAGCTGCTGGTTTTGTTGCTCTATAAAATACATGTGTGTTTGCTGTGGCTCCGGTACAGGGTCTCTACAGCTCTGTAGAGACATGTTAGAATTCCTGTATTCTGTTTTGAACTGTGACTTCCACTTGGATCATTTGGAATTTGGTTTTAGTTTTGTTTGCATGAATTATGCTGCTGTATGGCAGGGAGCTACTTTCAAATCTATCCCATCTTACAAATAATAACATTTAAAACCATAACTGAAATTAGAAAATGAGCCTGGGAGGAATGCTTTCATTAATATAACATTTTTAATCCTAAAAACCCTATAACGGTGTAAAAATAATTGTACAAGTGCACTATTTAGGATTTGAGAGGAGTGAAAAGTGAATAGGACAGTGCGTACGCAGACTGTAGAGTGAATCCTTCATGTTTACATAATGTCTACTGTGCAAGGCAAAAGGTGATTGAGTCTTTTCCTATTTAATCAAGAGATCACAAAACATGTCATCCAGGGGTGACTTTTCCCTTGGAGACATGTGGTCCATCCCTACCACAATTTATAACCCTAAGTAAAATCTCTCTGTGCCTTACATCCCTGCTGTGCAGAGGACAAATGTGCCAGCACTGCTCCAAGCACCCCAGAACATGTGAACAGAAATCGTGCACCTGACTGGTAGCTCTCAATGGCAGTTCCTACCACCTAAACTGGCTCTGGACTGTTCTGACATTGATTAAAAAACAAATGTTTTTGGTGATGGAATAATCTGGAACTTCTGAACCACAAACCTTATCAGCTCAGGAGCTCAGGTCAAATATGAGCCAGCGATGTGACAGCTACTAAATGGGATGTTTCAGCTGTGTCGCATGCTGGAAATCACCCTTTGAATCTTAGTTTTCAAAGAAATAGAGAAATGATGAGATACTGCAGCCTTGAGAGCCATGTCACTTTGAGGAAAACTCACCATTTGGCCTCATGCAGACAAATTGAAATGCGGGCTTTCATGAAATTGATGGCGTGCCCTTGTATGCCTGTTCTTCTTGAGAAAGTTCCTACAGTGTCTCACCATCTTCAAAAAGGACGTGTCTGGAAGAAATGTCGATTTAACAGAAGCCCCCCTCCAGGACGCAGCTTTTGTTTATTAGGAAGCACTGATGTATGAAATAACAGTGCTATAATCATCTGTAAATGAACCACAAACCAGGAGTACATCCGCGAGCGTTCTATAATGAGATGTGTTCTCTAAAGTTGCAGTTGGCTGGAATAAATCAATAGCCCACGGAGTGCAGTTTTATTTTAGCCCTAAATGTGCGAAAGGCAGTTTTAAGTGGCTCAGTGTTTGAGAGCACGGTATGAAGGACTTTAAAACTTCCTGACTTTAGCCATTTTCTATGCCTTGAGTTGTGTGCTAACTAAGTAGTAATAAATTTCCTGAAAATATAGTAGGTCTTTCATCTTTATCTTCTGTGACTTATTCAAAGGAGAAAAATAATTATGGCTTCTTGTTCCAAGGAGCATTGTTCAGTGTACCAGTGTTTAATGACTCCTCAGTTAAATACCATTCCCAGCTCATCACTTTTGAGCCATTTGTTGTTTGTCCAAGGTGCTTAAACAGAAAAAGGGAAGAACAAGAGGAAGCAGAGGAAGCTCTAAAGTGTATGTTGATGTTTCAGCAAAAAGATTGAACAGGAGAGGAAGTACTAGTTTTGTTGTTCAGGCATCTGCAAAGCAGTGGTCATATCATCAAGATTATAGAAGCAAAGAATGTCCCGAACACTCTCTTGGACAGTGTTCTCTTCCAGAATAAAGGTGCACAATGTCTACCGCAGAGGTGCTGGCGGGCTGCTTGTCATTTGTACAAGTGAATTCTCTGTATGGCATAGATTTGTTACTGCTGGATTCTGGCTGGGAGAATGCAAGTCAGAGCAAGGCTGGTATGGAAAAATAAATCAGTTGATGACAGAGGAATTTATGGTCCATCACAGAAAACAGAATGGGGGCTGTGATTTATATGTTTATTTGCTTTAATAAATATGAAAAAATAAGGCATGGTATTATTCATAGGAGCCCTGATGGTGAATGATGATAGTTCAGTCTGTGCCTGTCTGCCCAGTAGATGAGTCTTTCCTGGGAAGAAGTTCTTGGGCAGTAGGCAACATTTTAAACAGGAAGCATACGTATGTATGAGCAGGAGATACATCACCTATTTCTCCCTAAGACTTACCATCCTATTTTTTTTTAATTTTTTTTTTTGCTTGGTTGTTGATTTAAGCCAGTGCACTGTTCCATTCTGTGCAGGTTCTTTTATTCCGAGGACAGAGTCTCACTCACTTCAACATTTAAGCATTGATGAGAAAGCCTTTTTTTCTTTTTTACCTTTTTTCTTTCTTTCAAAGGGCAGATTCTCAGAGGTTGTCTTTGGATTTTTTGGGGTTGCTTTCAGTAACATTTCAGGATAATGAACCTTTGAAATTCCCTATGAGCTTCTGTAGTTTTTTGAGAGCTGCCACTCATATTTCTTCTTGGAGTGTCTTTAGCAGATACATTAAGCAGGGTAACACATGTTGAGACTTCACAATCCTCCAGATGCTACTGTGGCACTGAGGTGGCCTATCAGCAGGACTGATGTTTTACTTTGCCTTGTTTCTCACTGGAGGAATGTGTAACTGGTGAAATGACTCCATTAAATAACAAAGCAAGGGAGGGAGGCTGGTAATTAGCAAACCAAGGGACAAACCTTCTACTTGTGACAGGCTCTCAGCACTTGCGTACTGCATCAGACACAGCTTTATCAAACAGGTTGGACCAGCACATCTGGACCTTCCCCAGGTGTTTTTCCTGTGTTACCTTCTGGCATTCATTGCCTTTATGCCTGGCACCAGTGACTACCCTACTGTCTCCTGGGCTTAGAAGAAATGTGTTTACCATCCCTCTGGCATAAAACAAGACGTAGCAGAGTTGGTTTTATGCTGATATATCATTCTATCATTAACTATGCAATTGAATATGGAAAGAGTAAATACTGTTTTCAGTTCTTGATTTGCAACCATTCTGAATGCTTACATCTTATATGATACATTTCACGTGCATCTGTTATAAAAATAGTGAAGACATATCCAGCTGTTTCTTCTGTGCCCAATCTCAGGCTGACTACGTTTTCTTGCAGCACTTATTTTCCAGGGAATGATTTCTGTTATTTCACACAGAATCACAGAATTGTAGAGGCTGGAAGGGACCTCTAGAGGTCATCAATAATTGTGCATACTGCACGTGGAAAATACAGATATGAGTTTGGAGTTCTGAAAGGCCAAAAGAAGCTAACAATTTCTTATGGTACAGAGCAAATGTCTAAAATGCCTACAAGGGCCTCTCAAGTTGGGCACTAAGAGTCACCATGAATCTTACTTCATACATCTTATTTTATGAAATCTCATCTTAAACACATTAGAGCACACATTAGAGCACACTTTAAACTTGACCTGCTGTTCAAGATGTCCCTGAAAACCTCCAGGAAGGAGAGCAATCAGTGAACTTGAGGATAGGCAAGTCAGGGACCGTGCTTCACATATGGTGTTTTATGGAGAAATGCTTTCCCGCTTGCTATATCAAGCTTTATAACGGTGTAGTGAGCTCAGCTGCCTTCTACCTTCTGTATTAATTGAAGAGGCAGCTTCTGAATTGCATTACCTTTTGCAATAACATTTGTAAAGTACTTAAATGACACATTTACAATTGCTCTCTTCTTTAAATTTAAATCTTTCTCATTCAGATAGTCACAGCTCAAAAGTCTTGCTTAAGGCAATAGCATGCCATAAAAACCTAATGCAAGATAAATGGGCCCTTCCAGCTGCTGAGCGATGAGAACTGGATCTATTTGAATAGTTAATACAGACTGAGTTTTTTTATTGCCTTTAGCCACCTCTTATAGATCTTACATCCTCTTTTTTATGTTGGTCCTAATTGTTATTATTGTAGCCCAAAAAATTTGACTGATGCTTGTGTAAGATGAAGGTAGATAAGGCAGTTAAGGATTTCTTTGTTTCACCTACGTAGGCAGTTTTGTAGCTTAGATTTGGCAATTGATGCCAGTTAGTCTAACCAAGCTCCTCAGGATAAGACATATCAGTAGCATAAAGATGAGTGTTGCAAGTGTACCTCTCTTTATAGCAAGTGTAACCTTGGAGATGAATAGCATTAGGTTGACTGCCTGATTTCACATAGCTCCTCAAATCCTCTAGGATGGGAAGGTGAGGAAAGTCAGTGCTGGGAGGAGCCACCTAATCAGTGCTTCCCAAGCAATGGAAGGCTCTGTGAACATTTAATCTCTTTCTCTCCATTAAATCTCATTTTATGCCAATATTATGGGGGAAAGATTTTTGGAACTTAATGTGAGCGACTCCTTTCTGGTTTTGTAAAAACTCTAAAGGCTTTAAATACTTATCACTGGGGAAAAATTTGACCTGTAATTTATAACCCTAGCAATCGTGTTTTCCCAGACTGTGTTCATAAAATAATTTGTTACAAAACCAATGTGATACCCCTAGCACTTTTGTTTTATAAATAAGTGGCTTTTCACATTCTTAGTGCACACATGGGCGCTTCTCATGCAGCAGACAGAGGAAATGAAGTAGCAGATGCGTGGCACTGCTACTCATTGGCTCAGTGGAAGGCATCTCTCCTGTGCAGCATAAATCAGGAGATTTTAGGAGCAAAAGTACAGTGCTACACTTCTCATTTCCTCATTCATCTTCGCTGTGTTGTACCCCCTTGGGGGGACTAATATTTTGATGGGTGAATGAAATACCATTAAATTTACCATTATCATCAATCATCATGACAAAGGAGGACAAGGGTAGGCTTTGAACTAGGTCTTGCTACTTGTTTAGTCACTGAAGCCTTTGCAAAATCTGTATAAAACTGTTTTATTAAGGCTGTGATTCTGTGATACAGGCCTTTTTACAATTATACCTGTAGTGGATACTCCTACCACTCACCTGTACCCTTAAGGCATAGCAGCATCTCCATCCATCGCTCTGGTGCAATTGCAGCCTCTCTGTTCAGGGAACCAGTCTGGCTCACCTTTTTAGAGGAAAAAAACCAACAGAAAACACGTTTTTGGGGAGTGGTGGTTGTTGGAGTAGGGGGAGGGAGGAGGGGGCTTTTTGGAAGCTGCCCCCATTCCCTGGTCTGCTCACCACCTGGCTTTGTGGAGAACTGAGCTGGCACTGAGAGGAGTGATTTGTGTTGAGGGACAGTCATGGCTGCTGTGGGGTGAGGGAAGAGGTAGAAAAATCTCTTGCCTTTCTTAAGAGACATAAAAATGTGAAAATTAAAAGGCGTAAGAAAAAGTAGTGAATTGCATTGGGAAGCTAAAGCTTAATTTGCTGACCTGTGCAGGTGTTGGTAATGCCTCAGAGTCAAAGACATTGAATAGGCAGGATCCTTTGGAAGCTTTTTTAATAACTTTTTTTTTTCCCCTTTGTTGAGACTTCTTTGAGATAAATTCTTCAGGAGAAGCAAGGTGTGTTGCACAGCAGCAGGGCCTGGTGTAAGGATGTGGACCAGGGCTGTTAGGGGATTGTGAGGCTTGGGGCTTCCTCTGGGTCAGCTGCACCAACTAACTTCTATCAAGTATCTGTTTCAGCAGCAGCCACTTGTGATGGCATACAGCAAAGCATTCTTCAAACATCTTTTCTCTACATTTTGTTCTCGGAAAGTCACTGAGGACATGTCAGATCTTGGCTATCTTTTTGAAAGGAACTGCTGTACCTTGAAAGAGGGATGGTTATGCCCTGTCTCTCAGCCTGTTTTTTTTTGTATTTTTTCCTGTGAAACATCATCCTGCCTCTACTTTGGTGTAGCTTTCATCTCTGAATCTGAGGCAAATGGTATTCAGTGATCTACTCATTAGAGGCAGTTCACTTGATTGCTCCTCTGGTGAATGTGGCATCATGGTGGTCTGCAGAGTGGCAGAAGATCAAAATGTGCATCCTCAGATTTCCTCCTGGGTGGCAATTCTTGTGCTTGTTTATGCTGTCAGTGTGTGCGAACACTTAAGAGTCTGTGAAGCAGAAAGACCTTTAAAAAAAAATCATCCCCTTTTTAATATGTAAAGAGTTTAGGTCAGGATTTGGCAACTAATTTCATAGAATCATACTCATTTATGATGGAAGATCAAGTCCAGCCAGGTCCAGGAGGTCCTAGACTTTGCTTGGTAAAGCAACACTTTTGCTTAGTTTATGTTGCTTATGAAGCTCATGCTAGCACTAGAAAAGGAATCAAGGAAAGAAATAATTCTGTGGTAAACTCAGGGCCTTCTGTGGGAGCAAGTAATCCCTGTCCAAAGGGATTTTTGGTCAATTATTTCATGTGCTAAGGAGGTCCACGCTGACTACTTTCTACGGGAGGAAGAAGGTCTTTTAAATTGAGTTTTTGTCTCCTTTCAGTTCAAATGTTTTCACACTGATCAGTCCAGCTCTTCTACTGACCTTTTGTTACTGAACATGTGTTACAGTAATATTTGGAGATACCCAAACCCTGTCTTTGTGCTGCAGAGTAATAAGCGTGTAGGAGTTTCCACTCTTTGCTTTTCATATGCAGCTAGTAAGTGTTCTTTGTAACTGGGGAGAAGTCAAGCAGGAAAGTCGAGGAGGAAGAGACTTGGTGGAAAAACACAAAAACAATGAGGTGATGTGATCCAGCTGGATCTGCTTTGAGGAAGGAATTGAACTAGTTAAGGCCCAGAAGTCCCTTCAAACCTAAGTTATTTCACACATCTGAGCCTGAAAGAAACCACAGTACCTTGGAAACATCGTAGTTCTACTGTTTACTTGTTGAGAGGGTGTGGTTGCGGGTTTTAGTTCATTTTTCCTTTTGTTTCTTTGTTGCTCTTTTGGGAGTTATCTATACTTTGATGACTGAGGTTAGTCAGCCAAATTAGCCAGAAGTTCTCCTTGTCTCCCTTTATTATCAAGGGAGGAGGGCTCCTTCATTCAAAGCTGGAGGCACTGAATGTCCCGCATCTCTGTTCTCTGTGCTGGTGCCCCGTGGAGGGCATCTGGGGAAGGAGAAGCGCTAGCAAGGGGACCTCAATCAACTTCTCCTCCTTTGCAGCTTCTAGGGAAGGACCCCACAGCAAAGTCATGTAGCAAGTTGATCCCATGCTCTCAGCATATGGCACAACATCATTTTGCTGTTGTGAGTCATTACAGTGAGAACTGCCATGTCCTGCTTCCTTCCTGTACAGTACAGTTTAGTACACAGCAGAAAAGAGTTAGCTTCTCAGTGAAGATCTGGAAGAAAAACATTGACCTTGCTATGTGGGCAATGATCACACGTGCCCCTTAGCCTGAGTATTTCCTTGATCCTTTCTACTCATGCACAAGGGGAAAGCTTGACAGTGGTTAGCCTTGCATTGAGATTCTGAACCAGACTCACAGTGCAAATGATGAGATAATCGCATCTCAGGTTGTGCTGGCAGTGATGAATTAAAGCCCTTGAGAGACAAGAGTGAACAGGTACAAGTGACCTTAGCTGACACAGAAGAGGTATAAAGAGGTATAGGGGGTTTAGCTCATCGTGCGGATGAAACTAGACACTAGCCTAGGTAAAGTTTACCAAAAGAAGCCTGGCAAGCTTTTGTCTGGTAACCAAAATACTAACAAATATTTAAGATGTTTTGCTCTAAACTCTTTTTATTTATTAGTTGTTCTCTCTTCAAACACCAGAAATAGCCTTTGCTTGGTGCCTCATTGGGTTTTTGTGCTTTTTCTATCTTCTTTCCATCCTCTTTCTACTTTTCGGTGTCTGTATAGGCAGATTGTGATAGGACAAGGGGGAATTGCTTTAAATTAAAAGGGGAGATTTAGGTTAGATGCTAGAAAGTTTTTACTCAGAGTGTGATGAGGCACTGAAACACTATGCTTGGAGAAGCTGTGGATGCCCCATCCCTGGAGGTCATCAAGGCTAGGTTGGAGGATGGGGCCCTGATCAAATGAGTGCCAACCCTGCCCATGGAAGAGGGGTTGGAACTTGGATGATCTTTAAGGTCTCTTCTAATCCAAGCCATTCTATGATTCTTTTTGTCCTGAAACCTTTAGAGCCTGCTTCTGATGGACCAGATTAACAGACTTGTCAGTCAGCAATGGACACTGCTTGTTCACAGAACTATACTCCTTGTAGCTATTGGAGACTGGTGCTTCTTTCCTTTGGTACCAGTGGCACAAGCAGTGATTTCCTATTTTTCCTTGATTGATTGGCTTGCTGGGATAGCAGGTGACTGTAAAATGGAGGTTTCTTCTCTACTGTTGTCAAAAAGGCTGTACCTAGGTAGAGAGAGGAAAAGTGATTCCTCTTCAGCACATGGTCCTGTGCAAGAGCATATCTATTAAAAAAAAAAAAAAAAAAAAAAAAGGCACTGTTTTCCAGCACTCTACATCTGAAGACCTCAAAGAGTGCTGGGAGTTAAATCTGACATTTCTGTGACAGACATGAGATCACCTCTGTTTTGCAAATGAAACTGAGTAGTTCAGGTGCTACTTAGAATTATTAAGTCATTAACAGAGATAGAAACGTAATGGGAGCCCTGACTCTTAGTCAAGCTTGTAGAAAGAAATTAGCTGCAATGAAGCTATTAAGCTAGGTTCAGACTTTATGTAGTTGAACTAATAACTGATGTCTTTTTCCTGAAGCATTGAGCAGCCACCATCTCCCATAGGAATTTGCTGAAGCGTTGGGAGCTCAGAGGTTCTGCAGATCAGATTCATGAAAAGCAAAGAATGTTGTACAATTGTTTACATTAGACCTATTGATCCTTCTTAAATGAAAAGTTGTGTTATGCACGTTAAGACACAAGAAAAGAATAGCCTCAAGATTATTGGCAAGCTTTCTGAGGTCATTTGGAGTACATTGAGCAACACAGAATCAAAATTGGACTGGAAAAGAAATAATGAAATATGAGGGCACACAATGAGAAAGAGGAATGAGAAATACTGGAGGGTAGTGGCAAAAAGGACAAGGTTGGTCTCAGTGCAGAGGATAGCGGGAAAAGTATGTGCATGATAGCAGGAACTGCATGGATTACTTAGCAGAATGGAGTATTTTGGGCAAGTAGCACAGCCCTAAGGATGTGCTCAGGACCTTGCATTCTTTTGTCTTCTCTCCCAATGAAGTGCCAGCCTTATGTCCTGCCTGTATGCTGTGTGATGGTGCTCTGATTTTGGCTGAGTCTTCCAGGTGCTGCTCTTCTACTAAGCAGAACAGTGACTTCCCAAAACCTGCAGACAGCAGACTGGGAAAAGAAGGATGAAGAGTTACAAGTGTGTGAGAACTCTAGAAATGAATCCATGTCAGCAGACTTATAACTCAAAAACATCTCTCCCTTCACTGCACCCTGCATCACTATTGTGTTACAGATGTAAAAAGAAGTCAGAATTATAGTGTTTCTTGTTATATAGGGGAAATAAATAAGTGCTAGGTGATGTATGGGAACTGTTAGGTGATGGCCTGAACCAGTGATTGAGTATCTGGTGAAGGGGTGTACCAGCTCTGGGAGCTCAGGCGTAAGCAATTCACCAATGCATCCAGAAGGGGTGGATGTGAGTCTCTTCCTGCTTAACATCATTAAAGAGCTGTCAACTGAAGGGGAAGCATCTCTACTTGGAGACTGCCTCCTTTGGAATGTTTGGCAAGCCCTCATCTTTGAAAAGGAGTGTTTCCTTCTGTGTTACTGGGTTGTGACTGCTACCTTTCTTGGGTGATGTGAAGCTGATTTAAAGCAGCTATTTCTGCTGCCTCCTATGCTTACAAGTGGTTACAGACTCTGCTTTGCTGTGACTTAGGATAAGTAGCATAACTGTCCTTGGGGAATATAGTGGGCTAGATCTCTTCCTATTCACTAAAAGAAAAGCTAATGAGTGTGTGAGAGAGAGACAATGGGTGAATGTGTATGTGGGGCATGGGAGAACAGAAATTCTGGCAGGGACTGGACTGTGGTCGGAATCCTGGATAAACCTCCTTTGAGGGCTCCTAGTGCAAAACATACATCATCATCCTCTCATTGGAAATCTATTGCTTGTATGGAAGTTCTGTATTTCTGCTTCACTTGTAAATAGGAAAGATGATCTGTTTCAGTAGAGCTTTATTACCAGGGACTTCCTTTGTGGGAGTTACTTAATGGAGAAAACAGCCTCTGGAGAACAATTTCAGTGCTCTTGAAGTGAGAACTCTGGTCTAACATTGTTGTCTCAGGTTTTCCTGTATGTCCTTGTGTAAGTAAGGCCTCTATGCCTTAAGTTCCTTGGAATAACATGAGGAAAGTGGTACTACCTGGCTTGATGGGCATAGGATGATAAAGATATTAAAATTGGCGAAGTAAACAAAGATAGAATCTGAGTTAATAGATATGTCTGCCCACTCTGAGGCTGCTATATTTCTCTTTTAAAATGGGTAGGGAGTTTTCTGTAAACTAGGCCCCTTTGACCTATGAAAAACCCCTGCAAGAAAATAGAAGGCTACTGAGTTGCCCTTCAGCATTCATTTCTAGCACTGAAAAGCCCTGATGGGTTACTGGTGTCAGGATTTCTTTTCTTGGCTCTTCAAGTATGGACATACAAGTAAGCGTCTAGTATAGTCCTGGCTTCTCGGCCACATCTCAGAAAGCAGTTGGCAGCATCAGTCATGACTTATAAGAGGGCAGTAGAGTCAGCTTTCTTCTCTTTTTTACTTGTTGTTTGCTAGCAGTGGTTCACTGAGGCTGAAGATCAGAGGATTTGCATGGCAGTGCACAGTTCCATGTTTACCCATGGTCGGTACTGAGAGGGAATCCCCAAGCATTGGTGATTCTGGCAATGTGAAATACATGTGTAGCACTGCATGACTAACCCACGAGTGAGGGAGCAGGCACTTGTGTAGATACATCACTGTGTTGGGAATTCTCTAGCTCTTTACTTGCATTGAGTCTGAGTTCTGTGATCTGCTCAGATGTTACAGATCTGACAAGAATTGTAAGTTAACATTTTAAGGTAATGAAAGGAAGATCTGCCCTCCTGAAATTTGTTCAGGAGGTAAATTAGTTTCCAGTTGACTACTTTGCACAGCTCTGGTAAGTAGTTGATTTTTCATAAAATATGGACAGATGTAATCTTTGTAAGTTTTGCTTCTTCCTGAACAGAATATAAGCCTAAACAGGGATGTCCCTGGGGAATGAACCTAGGAAGTCTGGATCAAAAAGAACAAATCTGCATTTCTTGTGCTAAATGATTATGCATGTATTAGCGGGAAGCTTTCAAGTCTCTATGTTCAGCCTACTCTCTGTAGAAGAAAAAGGAGCCATGAGATGGCAGTTCATCTGTGCTCAGCTGTATCACAGTCTTTCAAATCCTCACCAACCAGTAGACCACCCCCTTGTACTGGAGCTGATGCTGATTGGAATTCTTGGAGCTGAAAGTCAAGATTTACTTCTGTTCATGTCAAAGCATTGCTGGTATGGTGTTGTCTTGTTCCTTAGCCTTGATGTGTGCTTTGACTGCATGCAGTAAGTGTGGGACGGCACTGTTGGACCTAAGGGGGACAGCAGGATTTTTATTACCCCTGAAACAGTGGAAGATGCACTTGAGAACTGCAGTTCTCTCTGTGGGGATTAGAAATGCT
Organism: Chrysolophus pictus; assembly: GCA_037305975.1. Lineage (NCBI taxonomy): Eukaryota > Metazoa > Chordata > Aves > Galliformes > Phasianidae > Chrysolophus > Chrysolophus pictus. Next base: position 15,649,459 of record CM074580.1, on the reverse strand, counting down.
CAGTGCCTTTTAACATTGCTTGTGGAAGTATGCTCTCCTCGGAACGCTTGGTGGTCAGTTAAATGACTGGTGAAAGCTTTCAGTAAGCACTGAGAAGGGGGGTGAATTCCTTTCGCAAATGAAAGCTGAGTCTGCCATGTTTTTTTCTATGGAAGGCAAAATGCATCCCTGTTCCTTGCTGCTGCCTGGTCTTTGGTGTTCTTGGTTCCTGCAGTGTTCTCAGGAGCTTGGCAGCCTTTGTGGGGAGGAGATCAGACAGCTAATGGAGATATGGCACAAGCAGAGTGTCTCACAGCTACAACATCAAGGCATGTGAAATTGGGATTTCCCATGGTTGTGGCTAGAAGTTCTGGCTCTGCTGCAGATCAGTCATGCCACCTCAGGCATTTCATCCCCCTGGATGTTTCTTTTCTCTTTTGTTCCTATCTTACTGCCAGGAAGGGACTGTGTGGTGCCCTTTGTTTGTATAGCATCTGACTATACAAGAGCTTGAGTCTCCTGACATATCTATCATACTAATAATGGTAGGAAGGAAGAAGGGTACCTGTCAGAAACTTCTCCATACCTTTTAGTTATTGGTACATTTTCCTTTCTCTTTTCTTTTTCTTGCTTGAAGGGGAATGATAAGTCCGTTATCTTTTATTCCTTCTAAAAGTGATGAGTCTTGACAGGTCTGGAAATGCATTTCCTACAGTTACACTAAGCACACAAGGGCTATGGTGGCTCATTTATACACCCACATAGCACAACTCAGACATTTCATTAGCTTGGCATATATCTTTTGTTTGCAGTGACAGACATGTGAAAATACAACAGTAACAGGCCTTGAGGAGAGAGGAGGGGAGGGAAGAGGATGCATCGCTGCCTGAAAATTGCTGTCTCAATGTGTTATTCTGTGCATATGCTGGGCAATAAAAAAAAAGTCTTTTTACACTTATTGTTTATTAGTAGTGCTTTCTATGTATGAGAGCTGATGTGGGCTCAGATAAACAGACTGTGGCCCAGATGGCTGCTTGTGCCACTCAAACAAGATTGTTCTGTGATCTCTGCTGGCAGAGGAAAGGAGAAGGGCATGTAAGGTTTTCCAGTTGGTTGGGATTGATGGAGTACCTTGGAGATAGGAGCATAAGGCAGATATGTGGCCAACCCTCTCCCCTTTTCCAGCCTTGTATCAGATGGCTCTGCTCCTGGATGTCTCCTCTAGCAAGAGCCAATGTATGCTGGACCATTCAAGGAGAGTGACAGCAGCAGAGTGACAGTCAGGGGTGGAGGTTGCGGGAACAGTGCTGCTGTCTGGCTCATGTGCCCATAGCAAGGGCTGTCTTCAGCTGAGCACATTCAGGCTGTGAGAACTGAAATGCACTTGAGGCTCTGAGATGAGCACAAGGCTAATTTTAAATCCCAGATATGCTGCCACTCTTGCACTGCATAGCTCCAGCCGTCTTGCTCTCTGTCATCTCGTTGCTGATTCATCTTTCCCATTCAGTGCCGTCCCCACTATTTCTCTGTGCAATTCCTGGGTGAGTGGTTTTTGTCTGTAAGCCTGCTTGTGTGCTTGCAGCCAGTGTCCTGGTAGTGTTTGTCCTTGTCAGATCTGTCCCTCTCATTCAGCCAGCTACAGAGCCTGGCAGATCTAGGCCTACTGCCAATGCATTTTCACTGCTTTGGTCTCCCAAGCAAAAAGCCACTCTTTGCTGTAGGTAGCAGAGGCTGACAGATGTTTTGACTTCTGGTTTTGTCCCTACCCGGCTGTCCTGGAGATAGAAAAGGCACATTGAATCCAGTGCAGATGGGGGAGATGTCTGGTGGGATCTACCAAAGGTCAAATGAAAACTGTGGAAGGAATATATTGGTGCCATCCTTTTACCATCCCCTTCTTTATCCTGAATTTGAGCTGCTAGGGGGAAGAGCGCTCTTGGTCACCCAGATCTTTGTAATATAATCTAGCTTTGTTCCAGCCTAGTTTTCCTCTCTGGAAGGCTACATCAGTGCTCACGTTCTCCATGCCTGTCTTTAAAAAGTAATCTATCAAGCTGCTCTGAGGAGCTGCAGTGTTCACACTTCTCATTGCTCAGGGAATGACTGTCTACGTGGCTGCCACCAGAGCTTGAATTCCAGTGCTGAGTGAAGAGCCTCTGTAGTTTAAGCTATAAGGAATGTTTTGAACATATTTCTTGATGGGGAGGGGGGAAAAAAAACCTCCCCAAAAAACAACTAACACCTAAATATCCACAAACTACAAGAGCTGTAATGACTTTTGTGTCTTCTGAGAACCTGAGGGACCCAAAATATGTTCTGAAGTGCAGGACTTCAGGGGTTGCTGTGGTCTAATTGCCCCAGCTTGTGCTGCTCCTCAGTTTGAGGGCAGCTTGGAGCCTAAGCCCTTTGCTTTGCTGAATAGAGGTGAGATGTTGGGATTTTTTTTCTGGGGTCATCAATAGGATCTGCTACAAAAAGCCACTTCCATGCTGCTGTCTAAAACATAAAATACTAACTGTAATATAAACTTGATGCTTGTTACTCTTTTTTTTCCCTAGGCTTGCGCCAAGACAAGAAAATTAATAGTAGTACTTTGTGTGCAGCGCTACAGATTATTTATGATGCTAATGCCTATTTAAAGCCATTAGTTAATTGAACTTCAAAGACTTATATGCCTGATCTGCCAAATTCATGCGGTGTTATAGTTTTTATTTCATGTTTAAATTCTGATCTCTGGTCGTGTTTATTGACTGAGCTGCGGCTCAGGGCTTTTTTATTTTAATTTTTTTTTTATTTGACAATAAATTCCCAGCGTTATGCTGAGTAAAAGAAGAATGAGTAGGATTTTTAAAATGGCTGTGTCCTCATCATCTCACGCGCTGAAGGCATTGGCTCATTCACTGAATTGTTATTGCTGCTGCTTGGAAAGTGTGCTTTCAGCAGGTGTCTAAGCAGTGCTAAATTGTAGCAGGTCCATTGCTCTTTGGTGCTGTTTCTTCTTTAAAGTGCTAGACAAATGGTGCTTAAACCTTTTGAATCGAGTGGTGGTTTTCAGAGGGGCTTAAATGATTTAAGAGCCAGGTTCCCCTCTGCTTAGAGTCAGACTTGGCGATCTTTAATCTTTTTAGGTATTTAAAAAGACATGCTTTCTTCAACAAGAGTTTGCTGAATCTGTCTCTGAATACTTACAGAGCCCCTTCATCTACAGTGTCAGTATGTGTCACAGCAGCATAGTGGTGGAGAGGAGATCCATGTCTCCATTTTATGGCTGGGGGAAGGAGGGACAGGACTAAGGCAGGAGGGTACTGAGTGACTTCCCCTAGCCAGACAGGGTTTTGGAAGCACAGGAACCCAAGCCCTGCACTAATCGCTGTGCAGGAGGCTGCTCTGCTCTCTCATGGGCTTGTGCATAGTGTGCTCTGACACACTTTGCTCAATCAGGGCCTTGGGCTTTTCCTGCCAGGGTCTGTTTGGTCACGTGTACAGGTAGTATAGAACTGCTCAGGTTTTGTGATAAATGAAAATACTGGCAACAAAACCCTTCAGGGTTGTGTTCTGATAAATTTCATAGAATCATACAATCACAAGTTTGGAAACGACCTATAAGATCATCTAGTCCAACCGCCTTCTCATTACCACTGCTACCACAAACTAAACCAGATCTTGCAGCTCCTCGTCCAGGTGCCTCTTGAACGCTGCCAGGGATGGTGACTCCACCACCTCCCTGGGCAGCCATTCCAGTGCCTGACCACTCTCTGAGAGAAAAAGTTTTTCTTCACGTCCAACCTAAACCTCCTCTGGTACAACCTGTAGCCATTTCCCCAGGTCCTGTTCGTTGCCTGGGAGAAGAGGCCAAACCTCTCATCAGCACAACCTCCCTTCAGGAAGCTGTAGAGTGCAATGAGGTCTCCCCTGAGCCTCCTCTTCTCCAGATTAAACAATCCCAGCTCCCTCAGCTACTCCTCATAGGATTTGTGCTTCAGACCCCTCACCAGTTTCGTTGCCCTGTGCCTTGTGTGTCTCTGTGCTAAGGAAAGATGAAGATCGTGTAGAGGAAAATGCATTTAAATGTGCTACTGTGCTTATATTGTTCGTAGTTCCACTCATGGTGTCCCACGGCATAAGAGTGTACCTAATAAAAGCTGGCTGGTGTCAGCCACTTTCTCTAGGTAGTTAGGTGTACACTGAAGCTCCTCTGTAGGGCTGACCCATACAATGTCCAGCTCAGGAACTGCATGGGGATCTGAAGGAACTTAAGTAGGTAAAGTTGGAGTGAGTTTGAAAAGATTCTTCCTTTGAACTTTAATAAGGTGCTGCTGCTTTGGGATCCTGCAGTGGCTTAGAATTGCTGGGAGCGGCTGGAGCCTTGCTTTTTGGAGAGAAGTGGGGGTTTCTGTGGAGAATGTCCTTTCTGGGCAGCCTGTGTTCTATGCTCATTGTTCTCTTTCTATGAAGAGTGCCTATCTACAGCTGTTCCAGGCTGTGCTGGGAGCAGTCATCCCTTGGGAAGAGGGACTAGGGGGAGCACAGGAATATGTTTTCAAATGAGTACTTAATTAAAAGTGCTTAGAATAAAATAGTAATTCTGTGAGTTAATTATTTCTGGGCAGTTTTTAACAATGCATCTTGGCTTTCGTATGCCCCTTAATATTTGTTTTGAGGTTTTGTTGCTGCTGCTGCAGTTTCTTTGTGTTGACTGCTCCTTGGTTAACTGCAGTGTTTTGTGTTGGCTTGACAATGTTGTGTGTCCCAGGGCCTGTGTGTTGCAGTTATCTGGTCTAAGCCAATTGAACAGCTGTAGTCCTCTGGCAGGCTGTTCTCCTGAATTTAAAAATGTGGTTTTGATTTATTTTTGTTTGTTTTAAATCCTGTTTGGCAGTCGAGGCTTTATACTTACTATGTTCTGATTATTAGCAATGGCAAGCTAGTTTGTTTGAAGTTTAAAAACTTGAAAAGGGGCTAATGAAGAGATCGCGAAACTGCTGAATTGTTTTAAAATGCCTTTTGATTATCTTTTTAATGTAAATTTTATCTGAGATTATCAATTTTTCTTCCCAGAGATAACTGGGGGAGCACTTGGCACACAAAGCTGAGTCAGTCAGCCATTTAGTGACGTACACATGGAAATTAATATATTTAAGAAAGGGCAAAAAACACCTATAGGCAGAAGATGAGGACCAAAAAAAAAAAAAAGTGAGAAACAGCAGAGGAGGGAGCATCAAGGTTGGAGGAAGTTTTCTGATGGTGATGCACTTATGGAGGGTATGCGCTGAAGCAGATGGATATTCCCTAAGTAAGTGATGGCCATGGAGATTCCATGCTATGCAATCTCTTCTGTAGCCAGATGAAAGATTTAAGAAGGAAAGAGTGGCAGAGAAGAGCTCTTATGTACTGATGATAAACCCATCCTCCTGTGCTGCACTCTGGAATGATGAGGAAAGGATAAAACCATTAAAAACAATGTCTTTTGTTTCTCACAAAGTGAGTCTATTTTAACTAGCAATAGGTTATTTTACTTGAGTCATTTCTGTTTTGCCTCTGATGGGAATTGGTAAGCAAAATCTCCCGGTCTTTATCTCAACCCGTGATCTTTCTTATTCCTATTTTCTTCTTGTCCTTGGTACCCAAATTGATGAATGAGTGAATGGCTGGGTGGACATCGATGCTTAGCCAAAGCTAACCTGGCACAGAGTACAAGAGGTTTCATACCAAACTAAGCAACTCTCACCTTTGTATGCCATTCTGCACTGCAGCTGGAAACTGCAGCAGCAGCTATGTTGCCTTGCTGAGACGCACAAATAAATGCAGCAACATGGGGCTAAGACTGACGTTGTGTCTTCATTCCATCATTTATTCAGCTTTGTAACAGAGCTATGGCTGTGCTGAGTTCTGTGCTGCTCTGAATGTGGTCCTGTGAATTGAGCTAGCTTAAACCCTTTGCAACCACATAAGAGCAGGAGTCTTGTAGTACAGATGAGGCAATCAGGCTGTGTGCTGAGAGTATTTGGTGATGTAACCTGTGTGAGATCAAGGTGGTATAAGAGAGGAACAGAAAATGGGAATCAGGAGCCTAAGCCTTGCATTTGTTGCCTGAGATCCAGCTAGTCAAAGTAGAGCCACCTGTGATTGTAAACTGTGTATGTATGCTCAGAGAATCCTTTTTCTCACTGACACATCCAGTCTGTGAATTTCCATCTAACACATTGCAAGTATGAGCTATTGCAGCAACTGCGACTGCTGATAAAATCACTAAGGACAAGATGGAAAGCAGTAAGTGGATGTAACAGGTGAGAATGGGAAAAGAGAAACAATATGAAAATTAAACAGACTGGAAGTGCGGAGTTATGGCTGAAACTGTTGATGCTGACTTTACTAGAAATGGCATTTCTTCTCTGTGAAGTCTGGGCTTGAACTGTGCCATCTGAACAGCACCCCTTGCTATTAGCTGCGATCCCAGTGGAGCATCTCTTTGAATTTTAAGGTCTTAAATCATTACTTTGCCTACAGATTCATCAGTTGTATGTGTGATGTGGAAATGCCCACCTCTGCTCTTGTCTTCAACTTTTCTGTTAGTGCTGAAAAGTGAAAGCAAAAATGACATCAAATTGTTTTTATTATTTTTAAACATAGAAAACTGAAAATGTGAAGAGTATTTTCAGAATATTTGGGTTTAATTTTTGTCACTGCTACTGGAAGTTTTCAGTCACTGGAATATATATAGAAGTATTTCTAGTGTTTTCCAAGATGTCAGGTAAAACAATATAAGAGACAGAAAATAATCCCTGTTGAGTACATGTGTTCAGATCTGGAGATTTGTGCTTCCTGGTATGGAAGTAATGATGAGGTGGAAGGCTGAGTGCAGCAAATTCAGATGCACACATCTCTCTTTTCACATCTGCATCAATGTTGGCCAAAATCACAGCCTGCCCAGAGGCTGTCAGCTGGTGTTAGGAATTTAGTCCTTCTGTAGAAGAAGTGAGACAAATTTACTGTTTAAATCTGTGCTGAGCTTTATGGGGTTTCCAAAGTCTCAGCGATTGTGATCGGAGGAAACGTACTAACTGTGCAAGAAAGGAGTTTCACTTTGGGTAAGATGTGTTGTGTCCAAAGCAGCCTAGCTAAGTGAACCTCTAAACTCATCACTGTACAACACTGCGGCTTTTTCTTTATGGTATTCTCCCACGAACTTGCAAGTGATGTATTACTTGCGAAGGTCTTATGCTGGATGCAAGCAGAAGACTCGGTATTTTGCACTTGTGATTTGGAGGTGGGGAACCAGCTTCAGTGCAGTCTTCCTGATAACAACTTTCTCACGGCTAGATATTCCAGTTAGATGCCATCCATGGTTATGAAGGGAGGGTAGAGGCTGTCGTAAGCTACCTGGTGATGGGTGTTGAGCTCCATCATCAGTTTCTTCACAGAAGTAATTAAATTCTTGAAAGATCAAACAAGTTTATCTTGAATTTAATTTCTCGGTTGACTTTTATCTTGTATTTGCAGAAGGGGGAAGGTCAGAAAGGTATTTGTGAGTGTACATAAAAATGCATTCACCTTCATAGATGTCCCTATGTGCTGAGATACTGACTTTGTTATTCTTTCATCATCTCTAAAATAAGCAAACCACCTGCCTTGCTTACGATATTGAATTTTTCCTTTCCTGCATTTGCATTCGTTTTCACTACATACATACATGTGTACATTTTGTGTGTGTGTGTGTGTGTGTGTATTCCTCTTGATGTACATCAAGGACTCTTGCAATGTTTTGTAAGCACAGATTCCGTGATTTGTGAGAGTTAGCAATGCAGTTACTTGATTATATCAATCATGGTCTCTGTACTTCCTATCAAGCCTCCCATCTGTGACCCTGCTGTTGGGAGAAAGTAACCATGTATGTAGTCCACATCCAAATAAAGCATTGATTTCTTTCATTTTCCTGGTGATTGATATTGCTTTCACAAATATACACTCAACTAGCACAGTTTACTAGTTCCAAAAAAATGCTTATTTAGCTGACTGAATCATTAATAATGGCTACAGTGCGACACTATGCTAGGAGTTGGGTGACCTTTGATATTATTTGCAGAATGTAAATCAGAGCTGTTGTAGGCTGTTCCTCGTTTTCTGTCTGCCTTCGTAATACTAAACTGATTTACACTGGTAGGATTTACTTCTCTTAAAAGAAGTACACTGTATTTATCATTTAATAAATAAAAGCAAGCTTAATAGGTGTTCAAGAGGAACTGTTATGATCACCTAAGCTTCTGCTTAGCTTGAGCGGAAGGCCGTCGTTCAGCAGTTCATTGTGTTCAGTGTGTTCAGTGTGTTCAGCCCTTAATTTTGGTTGAGGCGTTGAAGTGACAGAGGAAGTACCATGCACTTCATTAGTCTGTGGCAGTGGTTAATTACTCTTTGTATTAAATTATTCATCTTCAGGTTGTATTTTGCCCTGCTTTAGCTTAAATGGATTTCAGTGTATCCTTTCTGCTATCTTAATAGTTTCTATTGCCAGGAACCATCTGCCTATTCAGGTGGTCATTCCTGATAAGTTAGACAATTTAAAACTTATGATAGTAAGGTTTGTATGCAGGAAAGCATGTTACATAAGGTTCCAGCAGGACCGATGCACCTCGGCTTTTTTTCTTTGGATGTTGTGTACATGCTGTCTTTCACATGCAGTGACATACCATTAAAGTTTTCTTTCAGCAGACTTCTGTGCTCCTCATCCTCTTGGGATGGTTGACTGACTACAAGAGCTAGGAAGGCCTGATTGTCTTGGAACCTTCTTTGTATCCAGACATTACAAATCTGCTTTTTCTTGTGAAACAAAATAAAAATGGAATGAAATTACATGTCTGGAAGTAGATAGTTGATCTGAGAAGGGAAGTAAATTTTCTTCGATTCTGCATACTCATTTTCTATGCTGTAGATACCTTTGTTCTTTAAGGATATATATAATGAGCTGTCAGACACTGAATGTAGCCTTGCTATATATAGAGAGAAATAAATATTTTGCCTTTTGACATTTAAGAATTACCTTTCCTGGAGACCAAGCAAATGCTGTTAGTTTCCTTGATTTGTTCTCTGTTAGCAGCTAATGCTGTGTGATCTCACAGAGTTGTCTATCCCAGAAGGAATATAAAGGCCTCTTGTTTAAATATATTTTCTAACAAAAATAGGTGGTGATTTTCATGTTTTATTGAAAAACTATTCCAAAAGAGGTCAAGACTGGAGAGGTCTTCAATACTGTATGCTTGGGGAACAGAAATGGCTGTGGTGAGCCTGCTGGCTGTGCTGCAAGATGAGCAGAGCTGAGGGCACATTTGGAACATTGCATAGGGAGTGGAATAGAAGGTCCCTCTGTTGCAGCTGGACATGGGAGCTTACAAGTGAATTTGGATGTAACATCAGGTCTTGGCTAGCTCTTGTGCAAGATGGAGCAGCTATAGCGCAGATACTTCTGCATCTTGTGCAAGCTGTCCTGTAGGCCCAGTTGTGATCTCCCTAACAGTAACCCCCTCAGACCTCTGGATAGATGCTGAATTTGAATACCTCAGGCTTGGATGCTCAGGATCAGTGGTGCGTTATATCAGGTTGTTCTTTAATTGTTAGGGATTTAATGGATTGCTGAACTCCGACCACTTCAAGCCAGTGTACCATTGGAAGTGTGTCCCACGTGTGTGAAAATTTGCTTGCCAAATGTTCAGAGCTCACAAAAGCACCTGCAGTGTGTTGTATTCGTATTCTTTCTGTGAATACAGAGAATAAGAAGAAAGTGGTCAAAGGTTGGAGCTGATTAAACGACTGTGTTTTTTCTCTCTTTTAAACTGCTATGGGTACTTAGCAACTCATTTACTGGGGTTAGTCTTGTCCAAACTGAAGTTCTTGCTGTCAGCAGAGTGAAAGGATCCTACCAAAGGATGCAGTGTCTATTTGACTATACCTAGTGTGGGAGAAGGAAGGGCAGGAAACCACATTTAATATTGTTGGCTGTACCCAGCTCTTCTGCAGTGGCCGTTGTCTTTTGTAATGCTGCAGAAATGATTATAAAAAAAATGTTGTGGTCATTTGGGTGTCTGTGGCTCTTAAACACTTTTAAAATATAGGCAGAAACAGCTATATATGTTGTTGAAGTTCGCTGAAATTGAAATGTCATAATACATTTCTAAACAAATTTGAAAAGGAAACTTAAATTTGTTGAAGTGGAATTCATTCTGTCTGTCTCTAGCTGTTAAGAATCTAGTCCAGGAGGTGCTTCAGCCCAGCTATTTTGGATGCATGCTTCTGGGTGGGTAGGTTGTGCCCAGGTGATGCCTGTCTCCATTGGCTGCACGGAGAACTGGTTTTGATGCTGTGCCTGAGTTCAGCCCTGAGGCAGCCCTACTGTTCAGGAGAGCTTGCAGCCTCGTGGTGTCATATAAGACAGAATTTGTGTGCTTGGTTGATACAATTTGCTCAGAGCTGCTCTTGGGCACCTCCTTCTCTTCCCCCTGAGCAGGCATGTTTTCTTGGAATGAAGCCTCTGGCCCTTTCCAGATGTCTCCCTCCGGCTCCAGCTGTGGCCACTAGGATTTCGCTACCCTTCATTATTTCTCAGGGCTGCTGCTGATCCCACGTGGATCTGACAGTGGAGCAGGCTGTGGGAAGCCAAGTCCATCAGTTAAGTGTAAACAATTTGCAGCTTTTGCTCTGATCTGTTCTGATGGATTTTACCCAAAGATGACCCAGCAGCACTTTGCACAAATGCTTCTACCAGCAGAGAGACAGCAGCAACCACAGGGCAGTAACTTCAGTGGCACTACAGCCTATAAGAGGAGCATCTTTCTGTGTTATTAACAGAAGAGACAGGGTGTCTCAGCCAGGTTTTCCATCCACTGGACCATGCTGTTCTCTAGCTCACATCTCATTCAAGCCTGAGTAAGCTGAACCGTTGGAGATGCAGTGTGCTTGGGGACAGATGTGATAAGTACCAAGGGGGAATTCCAGCAGCACAATGCTGAGGAGGACGGGCTCTCTGAGATGTAGTGAGCACACACAGATAACTAAAGCTGGTTGTAGCAGAGGGTTTGTGAGAACAAACTACCAAGTTTAATATGGATGTTAGCAGATGATTTCTATGCCTGCATGTATTCTTACAGAGTCGTTTTGTTTTCTCATTCTTTACTGTCACAGATATGATCAGACTATAAATGCTCTAATCTCGCTCCTTCTTAATTCGAAGTTTGGAATCTTCCTTACTCCATTAAATACCACGTTTAACTTTATTTTGAAGTGTTTTAGTCATAGTGTGTTGGGGACAGAAATGGTACACTTAGTTCTGCTGAGTAGATGTAGTATAAGATTGACAGTCCCTGTCAGTGTGTAATTGCAGAGTAATAGGATGTAGTATGTCATTATGGCAGCTCAATAGCACGAGTTTTGCAACTGTGCACTAGTGCAGTCTTCCATTTCTTGTTAATCTACCTTGCACTAGTTTCCTTCCTGATCTTCTGTGGCAGAGAATCAGTAGCATGTAAAAAAAAAAAAAAAAATTATATATGTGTGTGTGTGTGTGTGTGTGACATACTCAGTTTCTGGCAAAAAAAAAAAAAAAAAAAAAAAAAAAAACCAAAACAGATGTATAATTTAAACACTATGGGAGTATGGGAAAGAACTGATACAAAATTGGAATCCAGCAGTAGGCCATAAGGACTGAGATGTGTGTGAAAAGCTTTATGTTGTGAAATGAGCAGCCTTCTCCTGCATATCTACCAGTAGATGCAATAGTATTATGTCTATCCAGAGTTAGATTTTTTTAGTTAGATAGTTAATTAGAGTTGCTGAGCTTTACTAACCACATCACGAAGCCAAGACAGGGATCATATTCATGGGTTGGAAAATGAGGGCATTCTGTGAATGGATTATTGCTGAGTAGAGAGTCTGTCAGCCAGTAGTTTAATACTTCATATCCTGCATCAGATGCTTTATGCTGAGCTGGCTGACTTGAAGGTGTTCTCACTGAGGACCACCTCGAGACATTTATCCACCTAAAAAGTACTTTACACCATAAGCAGTTCTCCTTATATCAGCAAAATTAAATAATACTGTTTGGGAATAGAAAAGATTGTAATTTGGCTCTAAGTCAGAAACAGAGTAAGGAACCATACAGATGCTAGAAACAGCTCCATCACTTAGAGATGTAACAGAGCCCGTTAATGCTTCTTTCCTTGTAAGAGAGCCTGACAGTGTTGCTGTGCTGAATGCTGATCCAGACACCTTACTAGAGCCACGTGTTCTTGGACCCCACAGCTGACACAGTTCTGCTTGTGCAGGCATAAAGTAGTTGCTGATTGTGTCCGTGTGCCTGGAGAAGAAAAAAGATCAGTTAGGTCTGCAGCTACAGCATCCTTGTTGTTGTTGGGTACCAGTGGGAACACCAGCCTATGTGCATTGTGGGTTTGGGTCCACAACCATCACTTACAGCAACTGTTAAGTTTCATCTCCCAGTTGTCTTGATTTTATTACATTTATGTGGTAAAAAATTGCAGTTATGTGCTGCTTTCTGCTTGCTCGCAATTCTCAATGCAGAAAAACAAGAAGGAGAATTGAGGGATTGGAGCAGTGTTTTTCAAGACCCATTTTACTATTTGCTTTTGCATTATGTTTCCTAATGGATACATTCCTTTTCTCTAGGATTCTTTGACTGTATCTTAGCTTTCAAATATACTGCTGCTCCTTTAGATTGTCTTAGCAGAAGAAAAATCTGGGTTAAAATCCATGCAAAAAACTAGCTATAATCCTTCCTTGGAACCTGTTTTGTTGCAACACGTCGTTTTAAGATGTTTTTTCATTTCATTTGTGGATTTGATGTGCCAATAGAAACATGCAGGGCAAGGCGTGTTCCCTTAAGTGGGTGAAAGCCCACAGGGAAGATTCCCCTCATGTCTGGGGTTCAGCTGTTCCTGTGCTCTGCTGCACAGGAAATCTGCATCTCTAATCAGTGAAGTGTTTCAATATAGACCTAATCATGCTTGAAGTATTAAAAATGTTGTCATGTAGACTAACATAAAATAGAATGTGTTTTTTTCTCTGATGGGGTAGGGAGAAAGCTTTATTCCTGTGTGGAACTGGGCAGAGGACGTACAAATATCCCCATCTGGCTAGAGTCACGTGAAGGTGACACCAGCCTTCCCAATGTGAAAGAAAATGACAAGCACAGAACTGCTTTCTCGATGGCAGACTCGTGAACAACAGCTGTAGCACCAACGAAAGGACCCTGAGGAGATGAGAGCCCACAGCTGGGAGTTTCAGACACGTGGGACAGATCCTCTGGGGCATTTGTCCTCTTGCTGTAAAAGTGTGGCTTTCACCACATTTGCTTGTGATGTTCCATTTGCTTCTGCTTCCTTCTTCCTGTTTTGTTCTCTACTGTTGTAAAAGTGGATGCTGGTAGAGCTAAGCAAGTCCTTTACTTAGAGCAGACCCAGTCTGTTGTTGATGCTGCTGCCTCACAGCTGCCAGGGATGCTTTTAGGCAGAAGCAACATGTCTCTCAAGTCCAGTGTAGTATGACTGTGAGTGTGCTTCTATGTGAGAGCATTAGGGACTTGTAAAGAGGTCTCTCTCAGTGTAAGAAACCATAGAGTAGTCAGAGTAGTTGCACAGGGAGAGCATTGGAGCTGCTATTGCTTTGTATTCCCTAAAAGTAGTGGGAATGCAACAGAGGCAGCAGAAAACAGTACAGAAACCAGGCTCTTCTCTCCTTGTCTCTCCTGCCTACATATCTGAATCTCATCTGGGGAAGGGATTGCGAGCAAGCTGTCAGGGCTAGATGGCATGCCACCCGACTGGGAGGAGCGGAAGTGTGCAGACTGTGACTCCTCCAGGACCTGGATGTGCTCGTCTGGCCCAGCTGTGCTAGAAAGTAGGGAACTAACACAGGCCAACAATTGAACTGGTTTATACCAACACTGATGATTTTTTTTTCCTTAAGACAAGCAAGCAATTTTTACAAAAATAGCTTTTCAAGCACCAGCGCAAGTGATAGCATCCTGAGAGGGTTTGCAGTGAGAAGCTGGGAGGTGTGAAACTTCTAAAGAGACATGGAAACACGAGAAGAATGTCAGCAATGGCCTCAGATTCATAATTGTCTGCCCTTTGCTCAGGGCTTGTCAAACAGCAGTGGGTGAATTAAATATTTGTGTGTTTACAGTCCACAGAAGAAAAGTGAATTCTTACAAATAACAAACACGTGGATAGTACTGCAAACTCATCAGCCTACTTCAAAAGAGTGGCAAGATCCTAATAATGCTTTTGTTTAAAAGGGCTCAGACACTAATTCACCCCTAGAATTGAGCTAAGTATTTATCATTAGCACCATACTGCCAGATTTAGTATTGTGAAAATAATGCAAACAGTCATCTGTAATGCAAATGTTGACGTCTGATTAATAGAGAAAATAACAGGAGCAATTAATCCACAGGGGAATAGATGATTATAAATGTAAATTAGATCATCAAAGGATAAGCCACACAGAAATAAAACTACCCTAAAACATGATTAATTATTGAAATGCCAGTTAAAAAAAAAAAGGCTTCTTTAACAATACAGTCCTTGGAATTTGTGTCATGTGATTCATCAAAATTCTGGACAAGGTTATTTTATAATCCTAAAATTGATTAGCTTCATTATAAATACAATAGGACATTTATTTCACCCATGATGGTGTTCTCTCTTATGGACAGAGCACAGTCATAGCACTGAGCTGACTCAGTTCTGATTTATGCACATGCATTTTTTTCTATGGTATATAGTTGCTTGGGTAAGTCATGAGATAGATCTGCATACATTTTTCAGGAAGGAAGACAGATTTCACATTAATACATATGACCTTAATCAATCCAAAACTGAATGTTGGAGGTCTTGCTGGTCAGGGCATAAAGTTGTGTCAGAAATGAGTTTCTGTTCTTGCTCTCAGGAAAAAATAAAAAATAAAAAATCAGGTGACCTTGAGTAGATCATTTCATCTCTCTGTGCTTTATTCTTCATCTTGGTTTTAGGATGCTTCAATTTAATGATGTGTAACGTGGCATTATTTAAAAGATACTTTTTGCAAGAAGTGCTGGGAACCTACCCCTGTAAATTCCTGGCCACTTTTTAAGAGCTTAAATAGAAAAGTTTTTTTTTTTTTTTCCTAACAAAATAGGGCTTATTGGCCACCATTTACTGTTAAATACTTGAGTGAGTTCATATTTTAAAGGTAAATGAGTAACGCATTAAAGGCTTAATTCATAATTTGCATCTTTCTGAGGTTTAGTTTTGCATCTCAAAAATATTAGAGACCTGCTTAGAACTTTTGACATTTATTTTCTCCTTTCTATCAAAATCTGTTTTGGAAATTACTTCAGTAATTCCAACGCATTTCATCTGGTATCACAGTATTATGCATAACCCCATATAGAACTGGCCTTTTACAAAACCGTATGTAATTGATATAGAATTGCTCAGGTTGGAAAAGACCTTAAAGATCATCAAGTCCAACCGCAACCTAACCATGCTAAATATAATATATATTTAGGGTATATTATATTATGATAGCATGCAACACTTCACTCCTGTTATAATTAGTAGTTGGGTTGTAATCTCACTTGAACTTTTTCACGTTGCTTGGCACCTTATGTTTTATTTCTGATCTGTTAGAGACTTTTCCCTGTTTTGAATGGGGTTCAGCCTTGACAGCAAAGTTGAAATAAGTGTAAAAGATGGGCTTCCTGAAATCCACGCAGGTGTTAGCAAGCTCTGAGTGATGTCTGGTTCCATACAGGGATGAGCCTCTCAGCCATGGCTTGAAGTTGTTCTGCAACATGTTTGCCTTCACTATGAGCCACGTTGTGGTAGTTTTTCTTCTTCCAGAGTGGTATTTCTACGTTGGCAGGCTTCTCAGCACTCAGTAGCACTAGAGTGCTGGTGCTTGTGGTGCAAAATTCTGTAACTGAGAACTCAGGCCACCTGGTGGGAGATGTTTCTGTTTCTTCATGACATCAAATGGCCTTCAGGCTTTTCTTATAGGAATTGTAGTAGGGCACCTCTGTGCATCTGAAGCTTCAACAGATGGATTTAAACACTGTAAAGCATACAAAGAAAACTCAGGAAATTAGAAACAAATGCCTGCCAGCAAATGAACACTTTTGCATCCTTATACTGTCGTTATCTCTTAATAACCAGTCTTTCTGGCCCTCTTCCTATGTACAGCAATACTGTATGGGGGAAAGAAAAATTGGTTTTAACTAACCTTTTGTCTTGTGAACTCTTGGTGGTACAAGCAACTCACTTATGTTACTATAAACTTCCAACTTTAAATAGCAGCTTTTTCAGTCTTTAATGGAGAGTGTTCCACTTGGTTGTCTTCAGCCTGAGGGAAGGATAAGTGCAGTGCCTATCCTAAGGACCTGGTACCATAAACAGAAAAGCTAGAATGTGCATTTTTTTTTTTCCTGAGTTCTCTTTGGGCTGTAAACAGAGCCCTGAAGTGAGAAAGGCAGCAGAGAAGAAATGAATCTTGGTAAATGGTATTAAAAACTAGCAGGGAGGGAGATATATGAATGCAGGAAACATAGGGCTGTTAAGTGAGGGAGCAGGCTGTGAACCCAATTTATGCCAGTGGCATGAGGAATGAAATGAGAAAGGTGGCACTCAGTAGATTCCCTTGGCTCCTCATAAATTTGAAAGTGGCTGCCTTTCCTTTTTTAGTAGCTTGTAAAATGCAACCCTGGGACTGTTAGAAGATGCACTGGTGAAGGTGATAGAAATGAGAGAAAGAATTTCCTCATCCTGGCCTTCATTTCCCAGATCTGTAATAATTTGTCAGTCAATTAACCGGAGGTCACGTATATCTGTAGTCTGTTAAAGAATTACACTTCCACAGAGTGTGTTGTTCAACTTGTCTGCACTTTCAGAAACACACTTGGTGTGACGATATTCTAGATGCACAAAGTCAAAGAAAGGGATTTTAATTTTTCAGCACCCTCGCTGCTCTGTGTATGTTGACATAAGTCAACACTTATTCATCGTATATTCCTGTATTTTAAATAGGAACGTAAAGTAGTTGGTGTATAAAGCAAACATTCGAAGAGCAATTCCCAGAAATCATTTCAGTTAAAAGGAGAAAAGGCAGCTGTTTGATGTTCTGGTTGTGGATTAGTTGGCTTAAGTCTGGTGGGCCAGTGAGTGGTGGTTCTGATGTACCTCATCAGGATCCTATTCCTTTCCCCCTACTATCTAGTGCTTCCTCTGTCTGGGGACTCCACTGATGTTGTGGTTGAATCGGACCATGGACCCTTGGGGCCTGAAACACCTTCAGCTTTGGAACCAGTACATGTGCAATGAGAGCTGGCCCTGTGCTCCCAGAGGGTGAGCGCAAAGTGCTAATGAGGTGCTACCAGTGAGATGTGAGGAGCTGCTTTGCAAAGGGAACTGTATGAATTGTGTTTTAAGCTTTGGCAGTCCTTCCCTGCTGCATCCCTCTGCTGACATGCAGCCCTCTAAAAGCTGAGGCCTGGGCTCATTTGTCATTGATTTCTCAGGTCACCCAGGAGGGCTGTAGCAGCTCTGTGCTGTTGTGTGCTGTAATCCATCCCTGTTAGGGGGGTGATAGGAGGACCGACATCGCATGTGGATTTGTTCCGCTTGTATATAAGTGAAGTTTGTGTCTTTTTTGATCTACTTACAAATTCTTTAGAGTGCCCAGGGTATGAGAAGACAAACTTCTTGGCTTTTTTGTCGTGATTTCCACATGGCCAATGCCTCATTTGAAATAGGCTGTTTTATTTATTTATTTATTTTTACAAATTCTTCGTGGTTCTTAAGAGTGGCTATTCTGTTTCCTGGCAATCTGAGCACCAGAAAGACCAGGTCTCAACTTTTCCTAGTCGCCTGTTCCTCAAGCAAGGTAGCTTTTTTTCAAAAGGATGCTTTTAAAAGGTGTCTGACTACACAAACCTCTCAGACACAGGAAGGGTAGGAGAAATCTGGTTGAGTCCCAGAGTCGGACTGCATTTCAAATTTGGATGAGAAACTTGGATTAAAAGTGGTGCTATAGAGTTTTTGGCATGAACCTGAGGTGTCCTGTGGTCGTAGCTTGGCTTAAGATAGGTGCTTCCACTGCCTTTCTTCCTCCTGCCTTGTGTGTAAGTCATTGATTTGTGTATGTGAAGAATAAGTGTGTGCATGGGTGAAAGTAATCAACCCCCATGGGGGTGGGCTCAGTACTTTGGCCATAAGTGTGATAATCCTAGTAATAATGCTGGTGGGGGAGATGGGAATTATCTTATGATTTACAAAATAAACTATTTTAATGTTGGCAAAGCTATTTCAAAACTCAAGGCAGACTGATCAGCCTCAGTCCACTGACACTACAGCTTTCTGAAAACAAAAGCTTTTCACTGTCTAGGGAGTTATCTGCTGAACTTTTAATGGTTTGTGACGAGGTGCTGTACTACTCAGCAGATAATTGGCCTGTGTATAACCCGGAATGTTCCTATTAGAGTATGTAGGTGAATGACAGATAGAACTGATTAGGTAATGGCTTCAATTTACCTAGATAATAGGGGAAAGGTAAATTAGTAATATAACCTGTGGGGTAGAATTTTTGGAGATTTATTTTATGACAAAGAAGGTGTTGGGAAATACTGCTACAGAACAGTATCCAATGAAGGAATGAAAGGAATCTCCAATGAAAGGAATTATCTTGCAATCTGCGTGGCTTCATCTTAATTTGTAATGGAAGCTCTTTAGCGTTGTGTAGGGATGAAACAGATTAGAGTTGAAACAGGGTGAGAGTAGTTTGCAGTTTCACAGCAATCCAGTCTCAAGTTTTGGTTGCATTGTTTAACAGCTGGACTTGAGCATGGGCAGCCAGGCCCCCGGGAGATGGAGAAATGTTGCAGAACCCAGGTTAAACACATCAAAGACTTTTGTGCACACATAGAGCTGTTCACCTGGTATTGCCAATTGCAGGATGCCCAGGACACTTTCTGGTATTGGGGTAATCAAATTTGAAACTTGGCGTGTTTTCCTCACAAGCTACTGCTTGAACTTGTTGTTATCTACTCTAATCTCAGTTATCACGGTATCTTGGTTCTTCTTGGCAGGGATTGCTTTGCTTTTCTTCTATTTTCTGTCCCTCTTTTTTTCTCTTTCCCTTCTCTCTTGAAATTCAAGCTTGTTGCTACAAAACTTAATGTGAATGACCTTTTTGTTTTTATTTACCCACAAATCGTCACAAGAAATGGAGGCTCCGATAAAATAATGTAGGTTTTTAGCCATGTAGATTTATGCTATAATGACATAAGTTGTGCTTTCCACATTTTTTCCTCCTTTATTCTCACCTGTTATCTGTTCCTGCTCACTGAGGTCTGATGCCAGGCACTGGAGTGGGATTCACCTGCCTTGTCTTGTTATTTTAATGTCTCCTAAGCATCAGCTAAGATTATAAAACCTCAAGTGTTCCTTAGATAAATCACTTGCTCCGTGTAAGCAAAAGATTGATTTGACTTGACATTTTATAATCTTTCTGTTTTCACTCATTGAAGCTTAAAATGTATTGCAAAAAACCCCTGTCATTTTTCTGATGACTGCTGGGTCACTGCAGACAGGAGTAATATCCTCACCTCCTTGCAGTCTTGTTTCTGTGACCTTCAGGAGCCTGATGTAAGGTTTTGTTTTCCTCAGGGCTGTTCTGGCTTCTGGACAGTTTAAACATATCTGTTACTAAATTATATCTGATAAGGAAATAAGAAAAGATGAAATGTGGTTTTATTCTCTGGAATTCCTGGATGAATTCTTATCAATCAAGACTGTTCTGTTCCACATGCTGCTACACCTCTGGCTGATCTGCTGGGATTTATTATTTGTGTAATGAATCTACTAGCCTCAGCTTTAATCTTACTTAGTTGTGAACAACCTCTATGCAGTTTTGATATAAGTTGTTCCTATGCAAAGCTAATAGGCAGTACAAGGGGAAAGATGTAGGTGGCCATGTTAGATCTGGGAGCCTATGAAGCTTGTTCCTGCCTATTTTTATGAAATAGTAGACTGCAGCACCCTGCTACCATCGGGAGTTGATGTATTTCTGCCGAGGGAAAGAAAACTCAGTCCCTTTCTCTTTCTGCTCTGGTGTTCCAGGAGATGCAGAGGAATGTGATCCCTGAGGATCCCTGCAGATAGTCAGGAAAGGATATATGGTGAAAATGAAAGTCAGCTACAGGATTCTGTGTCTGAAGGAATTCCAGGTTCAATTGCTTTGTCATACCACAGGCTTTAAGCTATCTTATGGTAGTAGGTGCTGCTTTCAGGCAGAAGACAGCACCATGCCCAAAGAATACTTAGCAGCAGTAATGTCAGTAGACAGTCAGGTTCTTGAATCAAAATGTGTTTTTTGGTGGTCTTTTTTTCCACAGAAATGTCAGAATTGATTATTCTTTATTGATGGTAGAAGTATTTTGTCAGTAGATCTCCCCTTGAAATGAAAACAGTCCGATTAATAACACTGAACAGAAATCTTTCACAGACTGGAAAATGTACCCAGTTTAAATCCTCTTGAAAAATAGAGCTTTCACTGTGCCAGTACCTTTTTTATATGTAAGTACATGGTTTTATAACAAGCTCTTCTCTTGGAAGGGAGTCTCACATGTTGGGGAAGGCTGGAGGGTAATGGCTGTCTGGCTGCAGTGTTAGATGTGTGTGTGTTAATGCTCTAATCCCTCTGCTTGAAACCACTCTCCTGGGTGGGAGCTGCCTGCAGGATGAAGCTGCTTGTTCATGCTTCTCTCCAGGAGCTGCTCCAGCTGCAAAGGCAAGGACTGTGGTTTGCATTGCTCCTGGTCAGGTACTCCCTAATCCAGGTTTGAAGCATACACCACTTCTTTTTTGGTTGGTTTTATTTTTGACTAGTTGTCCCAATCAGCTAGGGCAGACTTGCTCTTACTTCTAGATTCAGCCGAGGCTCAGCCTTTGGGAGCAGGGCACAGAGGCTTTGTGCCAGGGACATCTTCCCTCCCAGGAGGCACTCAGTTCCCTATGAGTTACATTTAGGGTGTGGTGGAATTCTCATTCATATCATTTGTGTTTAAACTTAAACTTGTGTTAAAAACTTTCAAATCATTTAGCCAAACATTTTCAGCATTTTCTGCCTTTTAGGAGGACAAGAAGAATTTAAACACAGAATTTAAACATTGTTTTGCTTTTGCTGCTTATAAGGCCTTTTGTAGAAGGGAAGGCTCTTTTTATAGAAGGGAACTTCTATAGCAGAAGAGAAATCACTGTGTAATTGATGTTAAGTAAGCCTGAAGTTGTGTGGGCTTTTAGCTTATTATCTATGATAATGTGAGCTACTCTGAGTGAATGGTCAACAGCCATAGCAATGGGCTAGCAGAACAAGCAGTTGTAACAAAATGTAGTTGATGATAGTAAAGAGATCCTTCACTTAACGTTCAAGGGCTAAAAATCCCAAAAGTTTAAAGAACTTCATGGTTAATATTTAGATGCTGAAAGTATGGTTTAAAAAATGTTCAGCAAAATAGACGCTGACGTTCCCTATTAAGTCTGGTGTTCTGGCAGACATGAAAAAAATAAGTTCATAAAATAAATGATTAAAACGATGTAAAGGGGAAGAAGCCTTTTTAGTGATGTGGACTTACAGTTATGATTCATTAGGTGGGCAGCAGAGCTGCATAGATTTGGCTTCAGACAGAAGTCCAGAATTTATTCTAAGCTATCAGCCCGGTCAGTTGTATCTTTGTATGTGGATTGCTGTTCTAAAACACAAACGGGATTTACAACAGAGGAATTACAGTTATGTTGGTCTCTAAGAATGAGCCAAGGAAATTCTGTAGAGAGATATATATTCTGCCAGGTCAAGTGATAAACAGGGCACAAAATCACTTTTCTTGGAACAGAAACAAAGCAAAAACTAGAAACTTTGGATAAGCATGTTGTGGAAGAAGTTATTCCAAGTTTAATGTTACTCAGTGTTTTTTTCCCAGTGATGCTCTTTTTTTGGCTGTAGAATTCTCCCAGTGTGCTCTCCTGTTTGTGCCTCACTTCTGCAAAATCTTCTGTTGAGAGCTGCTGGAAAATCAGACTTCAGACACATTTTCCAGTTGTGAATGTTCTACTCCTTTACAATGGATGCATCTTAGATTGAAGAGGCTGTTGAAGGAACACAGAGTTTGAATCTTGCACGGCACCTTAAGCTCTGAGCTGGATGCAGTAATACTATTTTTTAAATAACAGAAGTGTCCAAAAGTGGGTAAAGACCCATCAGCGCAATCAATGGTTCATAATCTCCTTTCCTCTTATAGGACTGCTTCTTATCTGAAAACTATTATAATACTGTACTTGAATTGTGTAATCTATCGCAGTAGATATTCTTTCTTTCTCAGTACTCATCCATAACTAACAGTGTGCTTAAGTAGGAAGAAATGGCCCTATTTCTTCTGTCTGTCTAACCTAATTAATCCATCTCATTTTTTCAGTAATTAAAACATACAGATCTTTTTTTTCTTACCCCTGAAGTAGAAGATAGGAGTGCTGAGCATCTGTGTTTGTTCTTGTAGAATCTGTTTGGTTGAATAAAACACCCTCTGGTGCCATCCTCTTCAGCTGAAACAGGTGTTTGAAGTTCACCCTTTTCAGTGACTTTGAAATGGAGGCAAGGGAAGCCTGCAGGGAAAATGAGTGTCAAAGGCCTTGTAGGCCTTCTGGTGAAGTTAAATCACTCTCTGATCTTACTCTTTTTAGTCAGCTATTAGGTCCTTTAGCATCCTGTCTTTGAGGATTAGTCTGAACTCTTAATCATCCAATCCTGATGTTTCCTGTCACCCACAGTGGATTAATCCCAGCTTAAATAATAACTGGCATAATTGCATTGATATCAAACCTCCTGTTATTCTGTTTGTAACATTCTCCACTTAAGTTTTCCCTTCAAAGCATTCCAGCCAGTCTGCAACTGGGGTGACAGGAGCTGAGGAGCCTGGGTGACAGCTCTTGATAGATCTCTTGTTCTCAGATTTTCTGGGTTCTTGGAGTAAGGGAAGCATCACCAAGCTGCCTCCTTACTAAAGCCTGCTGATATTCAGAGACTTTTCACATCAGAATGGATCTAACATCTGCACCTGCTGAGTGTCCAGAGGGTTTTGAGAAAACTTCGTGGTGTTTGGAATTGTTGTGTGTTTGCACATGAGAAGCGAGTGAGAATGTGGTTTTACAATGATGAAGTGAAGAAGCTAAATCTCATTATAGAGTATTGTGTGGGCAGTGGCTTGACCTGGGATGGAGGTTTTGTTTTTCTACGCCACTGGGACTGAAACACTTGATAAATCATTCATCATATGTATGTTTGAGTATTGTATTTATGAGCCACACCTGCACTGATGGCTCATTTTGCATTGGCTGCTTAAAGAAGTATTTCTAGCCTCCAGCTTTCCTGCAGTTAGTTTGGCATGGAGTCTTGATGTCAGGTGTCTTCTCACCGCACAGTGCTACATGCATTCACCTCTCTCTTCTGCACAGCGTGCTCCCACTAATGAAAACATTTTGATTTTAGGAAGCTGATCTGTTTTTTTTTCATTAGATTAACTTGACTATGTTACTTTCTTGTACTTTCACTTCTTCAGAGTTTTTTTCCCCTAAAATAGTGGATTACATATTCTGGATGTGTAGAATTCATGTACTTGTCTTTTTCAGTCTCAAACCCATAACATGCTCATATCTCATCCGATGTTTAACGTGATTCAGACTATGCAGAGAAGTAATAATGTCTGCTTTAATTAAGTGCTTGAACGTGTTTCTGAGTGGAGATGTTCTGTGTGGGATGTTCAGAAGAGCCTGTGGTTGAAAGGAGCTCAAGTCCCATTGAACGTGAAGAACTTTCTCCCGTTGGCATGAGAATGTGATGCTCTGCTGCCATTGCTGTCAGCAGTTGTAGACACTTTGCCTAAATGAAACTAAGGGTTTCATCCACCATCACATTAGTCATGCTAATGAAATTTTAGCCCTTGCTGGGATTTTTTTTTTCTATTAGGTTTAAATGCAGGGACGTAGGCCAGCTAGTGAGGGTCTGTTTCGAGCTGGGCCTCTTTCATCCTTCCCAAGAGACATGGTTAGAGGAAGCTGTTTTCCTTGCATTTTGCAAAAGACACTTGTGGCTTCTGACACACAGACTCCTGTTTTGCAGATCCCGTTTTTGCCTGCTGCACAGAGGCCACCAAGTCAACAGGGATCCTGCTGGGCACTCTGAACTCCTATTCTTGCATCAGGTATGTAGATGGCTGCTATTGATTTATTGATCTATAATAAAGTTCTGAGCAGTTAATTGCATTTCGACTTCAGGCTTTCAGCACATAACTTTTTAAAGAATGGAAAAGACCAATTTCTGGCAGCCTATATGTGATGTAATGGATTGGGCTGATGGCAGGGCTTTTACTTACTGCTGTACAAGATGGACTGGTGTGTGTACTTTTTTCTTTTTTCTTTTGAAGTGGGATGGACTGCAAAGGTATTGTACTGAGTCTTTTGGGTGAGGGGAACAGTGAACACTAAATTATTATCCCAGGTTCCTCTCCTCATAGTACTATTGGTGAACTAACCAAAGTTCTAGTGATGCAGGTGCTGTTTACTGAGAACAACTCTGTTCTTTCCAAGCCATATCTATTTTTTACTTTTGTGGTGAAGGCTGATATATTATGAGACTTCACTGTTTTTTTGTTGTTGTTGTTGTTGTTGTTGTTGTTGTTGATGATGTTGCTTTTTTTTTTTTTTTTAAAGTAATCCTGTCTACTGAAGTCATGCATGAAATCTGTCCATCTTCATTCTTCCCCATTCCCTATTTCCAAGGTGCATCTTTTTAAAAATAATCTCTGTATTTATAGAAGGAAAAAAAAAAATAACAGTCCAGTCCATCCAATCCAGTTATAAAAGTGGCGTTGGTGTTGATAAACATGCTGTAGTATTAGAAGCACAGACAAACAGATGGGGAAAAGAAGTGCTGCAGCCTTATAGCACTGTCCTTGTAAACGTAAGGTTGATCACCCAGCAACAAATGACTAAAACAACTACATCCATTTAGGATAATCTCACAGATTATCAGACCCTGAAACGGGGGAATACACTGGATTTCAGTGTTGACACTCAGAAAAGCAATCACTACAGCACTGTGAGTGCTTTAACTGGGAATTGTAGGCACATGTTTAAATCAGCGTGGGTCTGTGGACTTCTGCAGCTCGTGCTCACTGAGGAGCTGGCCAAGGCCTGTGGTGTGACATGGAAATGGAGCCCTGCACCTGATGTTAACAAGGATATCTTTTGACTCAGGTATTCTCATACTGGTGTCTATTGGGAGTGTTTGTGTTACTTGATTTTCATTGGCAGACCTCTTCGAATTCTCACTATCTGGCTCTTTGAGAGAAAAGGTATTTTCTTTGCTTCTATTTATCTATGACTTCTGTATTAGTTTGAACTGGAATTAAGGCCTTTAAGGCCCGTGTTATATAGTTACTCTGTGATAATTGTATCAACTATTTCTTCGTGCTTTGTGTTGTCTGTGAAGGACAACGTTGCTGCAGTTGTCACAGTAGCTCAGGAGGGCTGTTTTGTTTCTATAGGCTGCACAGTTAGGCAAGGCAGGTTACTTCTGTAGAGTGGCCACGGGATTCATTTGCTTTTTGAATTACTGTGTCAGTTCCTGAGAAACTTTTCTTTTGCTTCCCAAAATGAATTATAGATCAGAGTCAAAGGGGTGCAGCAAACAGAAAGCAGGCTTTCAGTGGCTGAACTGACCCAAGCCTCTGCATTGCCACTAACAATTCTATTGTTTTTAAATGATTGCTTGTTTAAGTCAAGTGGAGCTTTTGGCAGGCAAGGATTGGAGAAGAGTAGGAGAGTAAGAGTAGCAAAGAGTTTGCTTTGTTACTAAAATAATTTAGGGTCAGTGTTTAATTCAGAGGATACAGCTTTTAGGATCTTAAGGCTATGTTCACTGCTTTGTCCTTAGCACTGCACACAGCACTGCTCTGTAATACAGGAAATGAAAATTTGTTTCTCTGCAAAGAGTTTTTGTATAGAGTCTTCAGGCTATGGACAAACTCTTCTACTGTCTTCTAGAGAATCCGAAGGTGCTGTGGGCACCTGTTTGGCATGATGGTGAATGTCATTGATTGTGGATATATTATTTGTAGTTTGAATCATATGAAATAAGTGTGAACTTCCAAAGTAACATGCAGCTGTTGAAATCACACAGCCTGCATTTAGCCAAGATGCCATTCTGACCAGAAGAGCCCACATGGAAGTAGAGGAAATTGGCATGCCAACATATTTCCATTCCTCTCTGCCAGTGAGGCAAGCGTCTGCCCATGTCTGTGCGATACTTGCACACAGGCAATGAGCACAGATGACAAGCTGTCAGGTTGTAGACTATCTGATGGATCTAAAATGATCCTATGACCATCAGCAAGCATTTTGCCCACGTGTCTGATGTTAGGAATGAAGTCATTGTGGAGGGGAGTAATGCTTTGTTCTCCCCACTGGCTTTTGGTTTTTGTCAGCTTTTCTTTCTTCATGGCTCACTGCTGACAAGGAGACTGGTTTGCCATGCTAAATACCTTGGGACTGACAGGATGGAGAAAGTTTGCAGGCTCTTTTGACAGCTGTAATCAATAAGAAGTGAAAATCTCACTTGAGAAGCCCTTTTCCAGCTATAAATGGCAACAAAAGTCGTGAAGGTGAAATCTTGATTTTAGACTATAATGTAAAAACAGCATCAGAAATCTGAGCCCAAGGAAAAGATTTGCAAACCAAGAGCTCCTCTGCGCTCATCTGCGTGCACCTCAGTCAAGGAGTGAACCACACTTGATGGAACGGACTGCCAGACAGTCCTCAAAAATCCTGTGGATGGTTCATAAAGGGGAGTTTTGCTTAGCACATCCATATGTTCTCAAGGCAGAAACAGGGCTTGCCACAAGAGCTTTCATGATCATATTGCAGTCTTCCCTGGAAGTCTTGATTACCTTCTAAGAGATGCAGAATTTCTCCAACTCTTGTGGGCGTCACTGGGAAATGAGGAACCATCTAGGCAAAGGACAGGATCAGAATTAACTTTTGAACTGAACAGGTCTACTTGAATAGCAAATCATTTCTTTGGAGGAAAAAAGTTATTATTTTCCAAGTAGATTAATTGCCAGCAAGCATGTGTTGGAAATGGGAATAACAACTTTAATTAAGATTAAGGATAGACAGAAATTCCCAGAGCACTGGTTAATCAAAAATAGGGGCTGAGCAATGCAGTATTTCCACCCTGTATTATGGGTGACAATGCCAAGTCATTCAGAAAACATAATAGGAAAAATTTAGTCTGAGATATGCTCTTGTTTTGTGATGTTGAGTAACTATTTATGGGCTTTTACTGTCATCTTTGCTTTGTAGAACGCAGTGCAGGGGAACAAATACGCCTGTAGTCTGTTTTGCTGCACTCATACCCTAGCTGCTAATTTGGTCAGTGTGGAGATTTATTCCCTTTATGTTATAGGTGTTGCTTGGGACTTTGTTACTAATAAAAATACTGAGCTTTTTCAAAGGGCTTTGCGCTAGTACACCTCAATGATTTGTGGAGTGTGATTAACCTTGCACTGCAGAAAGGAAGATCTGTGTACCAGAAGCAAGTTTGCCCCCATGATGACTTGGCAGACTGGAGAAAAGAGGATCCCAGCCCTGGAACCTTGGTGCAGGGCTCCCTCTGTCTGACCGCGCAGCCTCTGCTACTGCTGGTTAATAGAACTGTCAGTGGTAGCATTTCTCCTGAGGATGTGTGGAAGGTTTTCATTTCCCCAGATATTAATCAGGTATCTTTTTGTCAGCACTAAATTCACTTTAAAGAAGAGATACGAAAATAGAGCATCTTTTTGTATTAGTTATCATACATCCTCTGGCAGCATCTTTGCCAAATGCATAAAGGAATGCAATTAATGGCTACCCAAGAGATTTATTCTATTATCCTGACTAGCTTATTTCTAAAGTAGCTTGACATTTTATTTGTCTGACTTATCTGTTGTTGTAGGGAGATTTTGTTTTATTACCCTTGAGAAGACTGAAATGTTAAACAGGAAACACAGGAGCTCCTTTCATTACTCTGTTTTTCCCCTATAAAATGTGAACTCAGACTGGAGTGTCAAATCTGCAGTAAAGGAGAAATCTGGGATCATGGCTGGGACAAAATGGTGCTCAGGAGGTTTAGGTTTGATTACAGACAATATCCCAGCCTCTCCATGGTAAGCTGCTTATACCTCAATCCTACAAAGCAGTTTTAAGCTCTGCACACCTCTCGGACCTGAAATTCAAGCTGAGCTTTGTTTTTCTCTGGCCCTGCCAACATCTCAGCTTCTGCAGCCTCTGAATGGGCGGCACCGCTGAGAAGGAGTGCAGTAGAGATGAAGTTTGGTCCTGCTCCCAGAGCAGATTTAGCTGTAACACTGTAGGACAGATGTAATTTAAAGTACCTTCTGGTGTTGCTGCTGAATATGTGCTGTTGGTAAAGGGAAATGCAGTGGTATCCAATGTGCTAATTAACCTGAAGGAGTAAGAGCCATTGCTGTGTGTGGTCGTCTTCTAAACTGAAATGAAGACTTGATGACCTTTCAGAATAAACACATCTTGCTGACTATCAAAAACTTATTTCATCTTTACCTTTATGAGGGAGCTTTCATTCATACTAGAGAAGACTGTAAGGTAAATGAAATGAGCAGGCTTTTCATTTTCCTGTATTTCCTGTAAATGAATATCCACAGGCCTAAAAGCCTAAAACTGAGCTCTGCAAATATAAACTCTTTATCTTAATAGCATGCAGCACCCAAAAAAAAAAGCTCAGCTTTTTGAGAAAAATGATAGAAAGCTTTAAATCTTTCTGTAACAAAGGATAATTGAACTTTTGCTTATTTTAATTACATTATCTTAAGTAGGTCACTCGCGTGCTTAGAACTGTGGAAGGCTGAGGAAAGTTTAGGAGCCTGGAATAAGTGCAGAATGGGGGATCTCTGTTTTCAGATCAGTCCCTGTTCCGCTGCAGCTCTTTGGTTGTCTGCTTAAAGTCTGAGAGACTTTGTATTTGTGTCTGTTTTTCAGTCCAACCTGATGTTAGTGTTTCTTTTCTGGGTCAACTGATTTCATGTTTGTTGCAGTCAAGCCATCTTGTAACAGCAGTGCTAAAAAGATAGAGTCAGGCTGCTGAAAAGCAGTGGTAACAGGATTGGCTTGCAGTGGATAAAAGGACCGACAACAGAGAACTTCTGTTTCATTTGTTCAGCATGATATTAGCATGCTGATACTGAATATTGGCTTTCTGATTTAGAATGTGGGTTTTTATTATGTTGAAAAACAGGGCAAAATTGATCAACTCAGTTCATAAAGTGAATTTTAGGGTTTTCATTACTCCCTAATTAGTTTCTTAAATGAGTGGCCACATCCTCCGCATTCATAGGATGCTGCACGTCCCTGGGGTGCTGAAAAAGTCTGATGTTTGGTGTCATCTCAGGAACAACAGAACTCCAGGTGTATTCATGAGCCACTTTCAGCTGCCCAAATGGGCAGATCTCTGAAAACTTGATACAAGAGTCAAGAGGAGAGCACTGAAAGGAGGACTTCTGTCTGAGCTGGCTTTGCCTTACTTCACTGATGGAAGATAAAAGTTGGCCTTTAAGCTCCTTGGAGACTCTCATGAGCTATGTTTATGGAGGTGATGCTAATGGGTGTAATACATCTGGAAAATGCTACTGTTTCTGGGATGATAGGTTTTCAGGCCTGGCCTGTGTCACAAAAAGCAGTTAAGTGAGATTGCAGTAAAAAAAATCTCTTGCCTGTGCTTTTTATACATTTTCTGTTGTTGCTGTACTTGCTGGATAGCTTTTGGACAGCACAACTCTACGTTTAATGGACAGTTTATCATGAGAACTTCTTCCTTTAAGCAAAGGGGCTGTGAGAGGCTGCTCTGAATGATCAGCTGCTTGCTAACCAGAGCTCTGCCTACATAAGCTGAGGTGTTTGCAGTGGTGGAAAAGATGGGGAAAGAAGAAGTCTGTGCAGAGAAGTTTGCATGAAGAATCCCAGAACAAGTCATGCAATATGTTTAGTGGGTCAACTAATCTCATTCTCTCTGCTATCTTGCCCAGTGCATCCCTCTTTAAAAGCAAATGTGTTTTATTGGCTGTTACTTTGGTTTTAACTTCTTGGCGGTATTCAGAGTAGTAGAGTTTTGAACTCTTCTGTTTAGACTCACAGTGAGAGATGGGAGCCTGGCCTAAGTTCTTACCTGCTGTCTTTTTACCCATGTATTCTGACAGTTGACGTGATGTCTGAGCCTGTTTCTTTTAACCCAGTTTATATTATTGGCTTGCCAAACCAGACTAAAAGATCTATTAATAATATTGTGGGGCTACTCCTTCAGAGATGCATATTTATCTTCTGCTTGACTCGGGTGAGCAACACCAAGCAGCTTGTTTGTCAGCTCCTTGCCTAGAGAAAAGATTTCCGTGTGATAAGTTAATCCTAAGATCAATCTACCTCTGGATTTTTCCCTGGTTCAGCTACTCTAGGTTAATTATACTCTAGGTTAATTAATTATACTTTAGGTTAATTATACGCCCATGAGGACGTATGTTCTGGAATAAAAGTAAAAACTGAACTCAAGTAACCACTTGGAAGAAGCCACTGATTCATTTCTAAGCATACCTGGGCCTACAGTGATTACATCTGGCATTGCTTCTGTAACTCACAGCTTGCTTACAGTAGCTCAGAGAGTATTGCTGACAACGAGTCAGGTTCAAAATTGCATCCTTTCATTTAATTTAAATTAACAATTTTCTCACCTCTTCATCTAAAACTGTACACCTCAGATTGAAATGCTGTACTGCGTATCTGTGTGCTGACTCCATGAAACTCCCACCCTCTGTTCCATCTCTTTGAAACAGGAGAGTTTAAATGTGGAAACATCTCTTGTCTGACAAAGATGCTTGGTTCAGAATATTAGAGAAGGCGGTCATTGCGTCACATGAGGAAAGATTTGAGGGGCTGAGATGTGCCTAATGGAAATGACTCAAGAAAGACAATGGAAGAATACTGAGGGAAAGAGAAACGTTAGTAAAGGGAGAGTAAACAGGAGAAAGTGTAGAGGGAAGCTGCAAGGCCCTGGTGAAATGAGATGCTGATGCACAGAGATTACTCAGTGGCTTGGGATGGGCCAGGCTCCCTGCTCTCCAGAGCTGGAGCTCTGCTGACTTTAGCTGTCACGTTGTCCCCATTCGCTTCAGTGGAGAACTTAGCCTTCATTGCTCAGGCATTGCTGTCTGCTGTGGCCACCCACTGGCCCGTGAATTATTTGTGCTGTCCAGAAGCACTAACTGTTGAGCACGTTGGCTCTGCTGTCTCTCTAGGATTGATGCTGTAGCTCAGCCGGGGTGAAACAGTAGAGGCTCAGCCCCAAAGCAGCTCCCACAGCTCTCTCCAAGGTCAGTGAAGGAACAGGGCAGCCCTCAGCTAAGACTGTGGACAGAATAGCAATATCTGAAACTGAGAAAAATAAATTCTTTGCCTTTCTGATATCATTCATCTAAATGCCTTACATTTTCATGGCTGTCTGAATGAAACGTCATAGAAATCTGGTGAGATAACGTGTCTATTTCCAATTAATGGGCTGAGGGGGGAAGAAACCAAAGGGAAATGTCCACTAAATAAACGAGAGCTGGGAATAACTTTCAGATTGCCTGAGCACACGGTTTCTGCCTCTGGAAAGTGCATTTCTGCATCCAGAAGATCTTTCATCTGCACGGGGCTAAAAAACAACCTTGTGTTCACTGTGTGTTTGATCTCCACTTCTTATGTTCTCAATATTCTGCTTTCTTTTTCTCCATTACCTGTAGTTCTGATGAGTCTGCACTTGGCCAAGAACTGACTTTGTGTGGGGGTCTTTTTTTGCTTGTGTGCAAATGCATATAGTTAAATTGCAGGGGATCTGATTTGACAATGGCTGGAATATGAAGGTGGTCCTGATTGCTTTGAAAGGTTGTCCTACTCCAAGGTCATTTGCTTGGATTGGATATAGATAAAACTAATAGCCTGCACACACACGAGAGTTCACCATCACCTTTCATTTATGCTAAGGGGGAAACACGATACACATACTGGAGTATAACATTGACCAAAATAACTGCACTGCTTTGCACTGAGTGAGCAACTAACGGACACGGTGATCTATTCAGATGTCACTGTCTCTCTGCACTCATCTCTTGGACCCAAATGACAAACAAATTCCTCAAATCAGAAAGCTGTTATAAGCCATGGTTAACACAGAGCCAGATTCAAAAACCAGTGAAAATTTTCATTGCTTCTTTAAAACTTCCTTTATTTATGTTTGCATTACTTTTGCTGCATGATTTCACAGCTCTAATTTAGAGTGTTGCGGTGCAAATAACTGAATCAGCTGAAGTAAGGCAGCAGTGGACTCTGCTGTGAGGAGAGCAGACGTGCACAAGGGGAGGGAGAGGTAGCCCTCTTAAATCAGATGTGCTGTTGCTAAAAAATAATTATGTGGAACTACAGCCTTAATTGTGATGCAGTTTTATACCAGCTCCCGATGTGAAGCTAAACTTGAATTTATTTGTTCCCCTGTTCTTCATGCTGAGTATCATAATCACTAACGCTTCTCTCATCTTAAAATGGTCTTAAGAGTTATCAGTATGAGAGTAGTGAAGGTAGACCAAGAGCAAGTGTTGTGCTCCATTCCGTGAATTCCCAAGCTAGTTATCTGCTGCTAAGAAAGTTAACATTGTGGAAGTCCTTTTCTGTAGTGCAAATGCACGTTGCATTTCTATTTAATTTCCCAGCAGGGTCTAACTTTTCTGAAAAAGCAGAGGTAATATTTGTGAAGGTTTTGAAAGATTCAAGGTCTGTTTATAATCTCAATCTCAATATCCCTTCTCGTTTTTTGTTGATTCAGATTTAATTTGGGATGAAATCAATGGACTTTGTATCACCTGAATAGTGTGTCTGAGCCATAGGTTTTCTGGTTTTGTTTTTTAATTTTGCTGAATTTGATCATAGAAACCTCCTGAAAAACTGAAGGGAGCTTTGGGTAACAGCAGTGTTATGTAATTTTTACATTTGATAACGTGCAAATGAAAGATACTTCATTTGAGATGAAGAGTAGTCCTGGTTTTCTCTGTTGAGTCAGCCCTTAGTGAGGATTTCTGGACGTGTTTGTGACAAAGATTTAGATCTCCTTTGCCATTCTGAATTTCTTTAGGTTTCTTTTTGACTTCAGCAGGTACTAAATCTAATGAGGGCAGGCATGTCGCTATAAAATTGAAGCAGAGACAGGAAATAAGCATTTGTCATGAATGAATTTCAACAAGCTTGATTTCATATCGCTTTTTGAAATGCAGCCTAGTATGATAAATGACAGCAGATGAAATTCTGTTTAACAGTTGCTGACCTCTTTTTTTTTTTTTTTTTGTAGTATTCCAGTAGAAGACATGATATTTAAACTTAAATACAGAAAATAAGCTGTGAGCATGTTATGAAGCTATCTGTGTGTATAGTGTTCTCCAAAGCACTTTGAGTAACAAGGTCCAGATAAGCACAAATGTTTTTGCTAATATAAAGTTCTGTAACAAATGTGGAGGGATAGCAAGAAAGATTCCCACCTGACAGATGTTTGCCATGGCACTTGGTGCAGATCTGGGACAACTGTGGGCACTGTGTTATCTTAAAGTCCTAAAAGACTTTAACATGTTAGTTGGCCATCAATTCTCTGACCCCTCTCTTCCCAAACGTGCAATAATGTTTCTCTCCTTACCGTAGAGGGTAATATTCATAGTTTTAGCAGTGTTCAGTTCCAGGGTTGATCTGAAGTGACCTGCCAGCAAAGCTGATGGAGAGAAATAGCTCTTCTCTCAGACGAGAGAAAAGGACAGCTAGGTCATTTGTCAAGGAGTGTTTATTGTAGGCTGTCTTCATACCAAGCCTGACCACGGTGTTGAGTTCATGAAAGTGAAGACTTTCACTGCTAGGAAAATCTTCCCAGTCATGAGAGAGCTCTCTTGACCTTTGTGGGTAAAACTCAGAGGATATAACATTTATGGGAGAGTATAGATTCTCATCTCATCTAGTGCACGCGGACAATGGAATCTAAAATGGTAATGTGTATGGAGCTGCTGCTCCTAGCTGAACCACCTCCACTGATTTCTCCTTGAGGCACATTTTCACATGCATGCTAGCAGAAGTCATAGAAGATTTCTTTTAGTCCAAAGATTAAATGTATTTATCAAGATTGTTCATTCTGCACGGGGGAAAATCCAGGTGTTCCCTCTGTCTCCTTATTCTGTAAGAAGTCTGTGATAAAGCAAATCTTGAAGATATTTGATATTCGTTTGATATTGCATCTGGAAAAAAGACAGCATGCTTTACTGGTAGTCAAACAAGTATTGTGCAAAAGTTTTCCTTCTTTATTACCTGCCACTTCTCCGTACTGCCTGTATCCCAGTTGAAAGCAGTGTCATCACTTTTGCCATACAGTATGTTATTTCTCTTTTTCCCCTTACTGTTGTGTCTCCAAGGAGGAAGAGCAAAGGCCAACTTTGGCAGGAACTGCTTTCCTTTAAAGACCCTCTGTTCCTTGCTGCATGTGAGGCAGTGTTATGGGATACTATCTAAACCAGAATTTTTGAGATAAAAGTAGGTACGAAAATGTTGTAGAAGTTGTACATTTGCATAATAAGGCTAATGTTTTAAAAGTTTTTTTTTTGAGGGAGGGGTTCTTTTTTGACAAAATCTTGAGTCAAAAAGAGTTCAAACTCCAATCTGGAGATGTATAGAATGGTTTGTGTTTTCTCTCCCTTCTGTAAGAACTGCTTTCTAATTGGGAAGACCTTCTGTACATCACAGTGCGATGAAGAGCACAACATGTACAAAGATGCTTTGAAGTAATTGCTTACAAGAGGCCTGGTGAAGTCTGAATTTCAAGATGGCTGAGCAAGTTGAAGCCTCCCTCTTAAGAAATGCCTCTCAAGATGGGGCTACGAAGAGGAACTATTCTGCTGTTAATCTAATTTATTAACAAGAGAAGAACATTAGCTAGTGTGGCATGTGATTTCTTTGCAAATGTTGGTCTCCTGTCCAGAAATGGATTCCTTTGGCAAAAGCCCTGAGTATGAAGAAAAATAAAATTCTGGATAGCACTTACCAGCTGGTTTATTCTTTCCCTTGGAAAAAGCAAGCTGCAGAGTCATTTGGTTTGTGTATAGTATTAATTCCTTCCTCTTGTTTGGAGTGGGATTTAGATCCTTCCAAGTGTGCATCTTCTCTTCATCCCTGTCCACCTACAGTTGTTGGTGTGACGAGGCATTTGGGTATAGCTGGCCTTGCTGGAGGAGGAAATAATAAAGCTTCCCACACATGTTGTCAGTCTCTCATGTTCTCCACAGAAGATAACTGCTCACTTGACTTACTGTTCCTTGCTCTCCAGACAATTTTAAATCCTTGTGGCTTCATTTCTGGGTTTCAGTAAAGCTGTATATGCTGTTTTTGTATCTTGAGCTGGTGTTTCAGAGTGTACTTCCTGAATGGTGCAAAAAAAGAAGCACTTTATGAACACGCTTGTAGGTTTGAGTGCCGTAGCAAACCAGATTGAGTTCTCTGTCAATTTTTTGGGAGACTTAAAGGGCAGGTTCTTATTTACTTCCTTTTTAACAAAAAATCAATATCTTGAAAGTGCAAGACTTCTTACTGCTAGTAAGGGAAAGTCATACTTTTCTGAGAGCTTGCTATCCTGAAGGAATTGTGGTGGGATGGAAGGAGATTTGGGGTGGTATGTGGTAGCTTTTATTTTTGCTTTTTTAATTGCACCTTCCACTGTAGGCTGATTGAAAAGTCCTTCAGTCATAACAATTATTGGCAGGCTCCAGCTCTTGCATTGCCTCGTATTGTTGTGCTTGGTACTTCAGGTAATGCAAGAGCTGCTGTGTAAATCCTTGGCTTGGCAACAGAAATGCCATCCAGTTGTCTCACTGACTGGCCTTTGTTATGCTTTATTTACTTTTCTGATTCCATTTCAGATTTGCTAACATGTCCTCTGCAGGTGGAGACACAAGGAATGACAGCCAGTGGCATTCATAGACATACGGTTACATATGTGTTTGAACATACGTATGTATATGTACTAAATGATTTCACAAATACGTTACATTATGAGTTACTAACATCTGTAGGCGTGGGCTACCAGTGTAGTCTTTCGATTGTATAAATTCTCAAGGCGCCTTAGATAATGGAATGAATGAGTGGAAATGGATTGACTCAGAAGGCATACCTTCTAGAGAGCATCCATAAGTGAACTGGTTGACTTGACAAGATCAATTTTGAAAGCAGTCTTTTTCAGGGCACTGAAAGATTAAGAGTGAGAAATCCTACCCAGGAAAAAAAGGGACTCAATGTGCCTACTGACAGGCATGTGGTATTAACTCCAAACAAAATGAACACCAGATTTTCTGATGCTTGCTTGATGCTTCAGTGTATCCCAAGAATCAGATGCATGTGTTTGAATGGTGCAGAGGAGTGGCTTTTTGTGGTAAGGTTGTTTTTGTCACTTAAAGTGAAAGTAATATCATCTATAAAGTTGACTTTCCAAAAGGGAGGCCTTGCAGCCTGGGTGTTGAAATAAGTATCTTAAAAGGTATGGAGGATAATGAACTTAACTGACAGCATTCCTCTTTTCTCTGTCAATGTCCTCCTAGATTTCTTAGCATGTATCAGTTAAAATGCTGATCCTATTTAAGAGTTTGCAATTTCACTTGAAAAAAAAAAGTGGGTGTTGAGAAAGATGCGATGTATGGAGATGTAGTACTCTCTCTTGCAGTCTTTGTAACGCGTTTAGAATTAGAATAAAAAATCCATACGTTTGGAATGGTTGAACCAGAACAAACATTTCAAGAGCTTCTTGGATGCGCTGATGTGTTATACATCCCAACTTGAAAGTTGGCTCTGTACATTTTTCACTATTTAGTGGATTCTGAAGAAAGTTTCAGGCAGTTACTTTGCAAAGAAGCCAGACCTTCACAGCTGCAGGGAATGATGTGCTGCAGTCTAGAAGGACTGCAGAGTGGCCCTCTGGATCTCTTCCTGCCTGTTGTGCCCAGCAGACATCTGGCACAGTGGCATTACTTGCAGACTCCATGTGAGCTGAGTGTGAGACTAAAATTTGGACAGGAGCTGGGTGAATGATCACAATCTGCCTTAAAAAATGAATAAGTAAATCATTCAAACGTGCTAACTTTGCCAGTCACATTCCCTGACGTGTTCTGCATCACATTACTTGAAGTGACTTCTGCGAAGAAATGAAAGACTTCCCTTCAAAAAGCCAGACTAGCCACTACACAGCTGCACTGAGAACAGCGACTCTGAACTAATGTGTTTATTCGAGGTTTTGTTCTAGGTGATATCTGTTGTGTGTAAGTGGGAAGTAATTAAATGCAATGTAGGCAGTTCCATTCTGAATTCTATTAATGCTTTGAAAATGACATTTTACAAGATTAGATTTTAATTAAAGAATAAAACCAAAGCAGTCAAATACAAAGGGAGAGAAATGGAAAGAAAACAGTGTTCAGTGGAAGTTTAGATTTTGTTTTGATTTTGATACAGTCCTCTGTTTTCAGCAGGAAAATCCTCCTAGTGAATAGACTATGGGACAAGCTGTTTTTCGTGTCCTGTCTAGCAAATTGAAAGTATGAATGCAGCATTGTTGTGGGTGCAGGTGACACTAAAAGAGTGAAGCAGGACTTAAACCATGCGTACAAAAAACTCTTAGTAGAGTAGGTTTGGTGAAAGTTAGGCTCCAGTCCTGTATGCTGCTACATTGATCTTCCTTCTGAGAAGATCACACTGGAGGAAATGCAATGTCAGGATCAGATTATAACCTACGGGGCTTGGTTTACTGTTTAGCAGGTTGTGCATCCTCTTGAGCATGGTAGCTTTTTCCCTTCTTAATGTGTGTATAGGAGGTGCAAAGTGAGTTTCTTGTTTGTTTACTAACAGTACAGAAGGAGGGAGGCAGGTGAAGAGCTATTAATTTGTGACACACAGAAGTATTATTGAAAGAGGATTATGGGGATTTAGAAAGTGATGATTCTTTTTTTATCTGCTGTTTTCCTAAGGGAGCTGGTGTATGTTTAGAAGGTGTAGTATAACCACAGATCAGTAGAAAATTCACTTTAACAAGAAAATATTGGGTTAAAATATTTGGTGTTTCCATTTCTCTGAGGATGGGTTTGTGCAGAAGAAGTTTTGTGATCAATAGCTGTACTGAAGCCTGGTGTTACGGATTCCACTAGTAGCTTTTCATGTGCATGTTGAAGAATTGTTCCCGTTGCACAGGGACTGAAATTTGGGAATGCTGCTGGGAGAATGGCCTATGCTGATAGGCAGAGCGGAGCTGAAGGAAGTGGCTAAGTAAAATGGATGTTTCTTCTGCAAACCTTGTCTTTTCTCTTAACATAAACACTAAAATCTAGGCATTGGAATGCTAATGAGATAAAAAACACTTTATTTTCTTCAATTAAACATGTGCTTCATATTGAATCATACATTTCACTGTGCTCTGGAGTCTCTATACATATCTATCAATTTTTCACCCTTTGATCCTGTAGGCTACAAAGACAACTGTAGCTCCCAACTGTGCTAGGCTGTATTATGCCAAGGGACTATATAGGCATGCAGTTATGGAAGAGCCTTGATTCAGAGATCTCACTCTGAGCACATTAAGGCATTCGCAAAATGAGTAAATGCAATTGATATCTAATGCTTTGATCTCCTGGATGCCTCTGTCATTTTGAACAAGGATCTTGTGTTCATGGATCAATGGGATGGAATTCATCTGAGCTGTGTCTCTAGCCTCTGCCAAAGGAAGTAAGCATCTCTAGGATGTTATCTCTCTCTTCTTAGACAGTATCAAGAAACAGATTGGATTGATTGTCTGAGAAGTGTTTATTTTTCAGGGCTCACTAAAGGGAAGGATATGGCAGGGAAAAGGCTTAGACTGGACATTGGATGTTGAATGACAGAAGCTTCATCCTGTCTATTTTTTAAAATGCTTTTAAGATGGTTGAAAATGTAAAAAGAAAACAAAAGCACTGACAAGTGAGGTAACTTGCACGGTCAGTAGATGAGCAGTGGATTGAGAGAATCCTGTTTAGCACTTTAATCCTCGAAACATACTTTTAGTCTGGAGTCACCCAAATCCCTTACAGCAGCTGGGCAATTCGAGCAACCAAGCACATGTGAAGGCAAAGCCAGAGAAAGCAGTAAATGAATTGCTCATACCTGTGTCCTGCTGGAGCATGTAATACAGTGACAGGAGAGGTCAAGGTTTTTTGGAGGAAAGTATCTTGTGAGCTGTTTTACTCCCATATTGTTCAGGAAACGTTTGAGAGAGCTCTGCACTCTCTCTGCCTCTTGCAACATTTGTTTTCATATCCTGTTTCTAGGCTTATAGTTCATGTTTTTGCTCTTCTGCATGTCTTAGCGTTGGCTAAAAATCCAGTGATTTAGTGCAGTGACAAAGGTAAAGGAAGATCTGTACAAAGATCTCCCAGAACTGGACTGAATTTTAAAAAATCCTCTGTACCTTGCAAATTCCATCTTACAGATGCTTGGAGGAGTCTGACATAGATGGTGCCAGCTGGGGACTTGGAGAATCACTGCGCCTTCATCTTTCTTGTGCTTCTGTTCTCCAACAAAAGCAGTCCTTAACTTGTGATTAGCTTTGTTTACCAGTTTATTTCAAAGAAAAAAGACAAACTGAAAGAGGTCCAAAAGTGAGGGAAAAATTTGGGGTTTTCAGGATTATTCAGACTTTTTTTTCTGGTTAGTATTGTAAAAATAAATCTGAGAAAAAATAATTAGCACAATGGCATTGAGGGGAGAGATGCATTTGTATGATATGGCTCAGGATCAGCTTTTTGCTTATGGACTAAATAATCTCTTTTATTAAATGAG
The DNA here is from genome assembly GCA_037305975.1 of Chrysolophus pictus. Lineage (NCBI taxonomy): Eukaryota > Metazoa > Chordata > Aves > Galliformes > Phasianidae > Chrysolophus > Chrysolophus pictus. The sequence goes on along the minus strand of CM074580.1, from coordinate 15,609,428 downwards.
TATGGATAGTGTATGACAACTATGACATTGTTTTTTGAAATATAGCCCTTAGAAAACTTTGGGAAGGGAGAAAAAAAAATCCTGCTTGATTTATGGGGAAAAAGCCTTAAGCTGTAGGTGACATTAACAATGAAAATGTCAGGCTCTGTAGTGTGTAATACATGACTGTGCTGTGATTTCACTGTATTTAATGCTGTGGGACAATAACCAGGACTTCTGCACTTCTGATTACTCATTTTGAATGCAGCTTTTTCTAAAGAGAGTGACAGTTTGATATTCCTATGGAACAAAGTGCAGATATCTTAACTGCAGTGAACTTCAGCCTTCCTCTACACAAGTCAGTAGGATTTACTCATCTCCCGCGGAAGAAAGATAAAACATTAATAATATGTGCAAAGGGTGAACTTACGGGATAGAACTTATTTTATTGGCATCAGCTTAGCTACCAAGTATCCGTTCCTGTTTGCAAGGGATATATTTCATTTTAATTCCAAATTCATTTATGTCCTTCACAAATATTTTGTCCTTTCATTTCTACTTCTAACCTCTATGTATTTTATATTTATATATATAAAGCATGTATGTAGGTTCAGGCACAGTGGTAACAGCAAGACTATTTTACACTGAAGAAGAAAGGCTTTATCACTTGTCACTGAGTTTTTTGCATTGCATGTTTTGACTTTTCAGCCCCTCTTACCTGATGGCTGAAAGAAATGCTGCCGAATATCACTGTAGTTGTTCTCCAACTACTGATGAATAAACCAAGAATTGTTTGCCCTGGAAAGAGATCTCCTTGGTCTTCAGCAAGGGTTGAGATGATTGATTCAGATTGAGTCATTACAGGGCCTCGCATTCGGTTAATGGAAGAGATTGGAAGTGGCTTAAGATGTCAACTGTTTTATTACTAGAATTAGAGCTGAATGTTCAACAGCAGGACAAGATCATCTCAGTTGTGCATTCTGCTTCTGCATCCGCTGCATGTGACAGAGCACAGGAACAGGAAAGGCTAAAATGGTTGTACCACAATTTCTGAGAGGCAATACAGGCTCAGGCAGGTGATAAAAACGAGACCAAAAAGTAATGGCTAGAATGATGTTTTGGAGTCACTTCTGACTCTCAGCAGTTGACTTCACTGAGGCTAAACCCATATAATGGATGCCAAGTTACATCCTGCTGACTGCTTTACTAACTGGCCTTGCTGTTTTAATTTTTAGCTTTCCCCAGTGTCCTACATGGCTACATAACTGTAGCATGAAGTCTAGTTCAGTTGCTTTAATACTTTTGGATAAGGTAGTGCACAGAGTTGCCATTAAATCTGTTTTTATTCCTGCTTTTTATTTTGGTATTAAAACACTGCTTCAATTCTGCTTGTTTGTTAAACCCTGTTGTGATAGAGGAGCTGAGTTCTAATGAGTAACTTGGCTGATGCACTCATGGGCACCTTTTATGGGGGAAATTTCTCAGTTGGAAATAAAAATTCAGTCTCAGGCTGCCAAGAGCCTGTCATTATTCAGATAGTTAAAAAATAATAAACATTGAGATAGTTAAAAAAAAAAAAAAAAAAAGCCATTATTACCAGTTAAAAGTTTTGAATGAGTTATGTGAACTAGAAGTCTTAATTCTGAGCTTCCAAGGTCACTTCGTGACACTTCATGGCAGCACTGCTGTATAGAGAGTTTCAAGTAGGCATATTATGGAACTAACAAATTGTAATGGAATTGAGGGCTTCAAAAGTAAGATTTGAAATAAATAAATAGAAATCAATCTTTTTCAGTGTTTCACCTGTGTCTTTTTAAAAAGGCACGATTTTCCTAGCAAAAGGAAATACCATTTTAGTAAGTTGAGCCCTTTAAACTGTTTGCAACTGTACATGAAAAACTGAGTGATGTATTACTACTGCAGTTGTTTATGAGAACTAAATTTTTACTTCTGAAAAGGGGAAGAGGAAGTTGTTCCCGGAATAAAATAATAGCAGCATGTTTGAGACCAAGGGGAAAACTGCCTTTGTCATAATGAGAATTAGTGGTAGGATCTGTGAAGCTGTGTGTAGTTGAGATCTTTGTATTTCTTTGCCTAAAACAAATGTTTGGATTTCTTCCTTTTTGGCTGATCTGAGAAAGTGAAGACGCTTCACTTTTTGCATTTCAACTCAAACCGTGTAGCACAATTTCCAAATAGAGACCAGAATAATATAAATGAAAGAGGACTAAAAATAAAGTGAAAAAGTCATTTCCAGCTAGCTCCGTATAGGCACTGATACAGAAATGAGAGATTTCATAGTTTCACTGTAGCATCCGGCAGTGAACATCAGTTTGAACCAGGATCATAGTATAAAAACAAACCATGGAGTCATAGTGGGAAGTAAAGCAAGAGCTGTAACATTCAGAGTAAGGAGAAGAGGAAAGAGCAAGCAGATTTATGGGGACATCTTAAATACGTTTGTGTGCGTTTCCTTGCTCTTTTACTACAAGAAAAAATGCAGTCCTTTAAATTTAAGTTTATATTGTCCAGCATAGTCCAGTCACAAAGTACATGGTTGGAATGTGTGGCAGGCTGACTTTAGCCAGCAGCTAAGCACCCACCAGGTGGTTGCTGCCCCTGCTGTGGTATGGGGATTGGAAGAAGCAACTCTTGTGGGTTCAGAGGAAGATAGTTTACAAAGTGAAGCAAAGCTGCACTGAGGCAAAATAAGGAATTTATTCACTACTTGTCATCAATAAGCAGATTTCTTAGCTGCCATCTAAGGCGTGAGGACCTTAGAGTATGAAGCAGTTATTTGGGAAAATAAATGCCATAACCATTAATTCTGCTTTCTTCCTCTTTTTTTCTGAAGTTTTATTGCTGAGCAAAATATCATAGTAGGAATTGTTAGGAAGAGAGGATAGGAAGGTGGCATCTTTGAATCCTGCATACGCAATATTCCTTACCTGCAGTAGACATATGGCAGACGAACTGTTTCAGCTGTATTTCACAGTATCAGGGGCATTGTGAGATATCTGGAAGTGTAATGTCTGGACTAGTATCTAAAATCCTCAGCTAGATACCTTAACTAGGATCTAGTCATACATACTTAAAAATGACCGGTGGTAATTTTATGCATTTCTGCTTTAAGCTTCCATATAAATGGTGATGACGCTACTCAGTGATGCTCTGAACTCTGGAATAGTCCATAGAGTTCGGTGGCTTGAGACACAAATCTTCTTACAAGATTGTTAATGATTTAATTTTTCTGAAGAACTCCAAGAGCTTCAAATGAAAAAGATTAGATACAGAATTGCTTATTAGTTTCTTATTTATTATACAGATGTTCCAAACTCCTTGCTTGGGCTACTATGAAGCCCAGATTCAGCTGTTACTGAATCCATGCCAAGTCTATGATCTCCTGACAGAGTCCAACGTGGCAAAACAAGCAGCCTGAACCAGAACTCTTGACGAAAAGTAAATCCATCAAAGCAACTTATTCTCTGCTTGCAATTGAAGATGCTTTGCTTTTATTCGTGGAGAGGTTCGATTCTGGTTGCTCCAAAAAGCTTTGAGGTTTCGTGAGAAATTGGTTTCTAATATTTATATTGGTGGTGTGAGATTGCATATTCATCCCTTTAGCTATCAGCAGAGGTCATCTGACTGGACTTGAAGTCAGTTTAGCCTGTTTCATTTGCAGCAGAGAACTTATAAAATGCTTAGCATCATTGTTGACTTCATTTGAACATGCTGAATTTCACATACCTGTCAATCTCATGTTTTAAAGTAGCTTAATTTTTAAAAGAGATTCTGACTTCCAGAAGATCGTTGCTTGTTAGGATAGAACTGGACAGTGTTGCTGGGTGCTTTTAGCTCTAATGCATTAGGCTGTAGTTGTGTTCAAAGCACAGAAGTTAGGGCTTTTGATCCACACTGCTAATATCCATGAAGCACCTCTATGAGTTGCACACTGATGTTGCATTTCAATGAGGCATTTGCTGATTTTCCCAGTACTGCTAAAAAGCTTAACCATAACCATGACTGTTTTTTTTTAATATTTGGATTTTTTTTCCCAGTAATTACACAGTTCTGTTTGTATAAATAAATACATATTTTTAACTTGAGATGACATCTATGCCTGCATTTAGCTTATTTCTTCCTGAAAATACTTGCTTTGGAATGTGATGGAAATATATAATAAATAACTATTATTCTTAACTGGTACAGAATCTCTTCTAAAATCCCTACGTTATGAATCTCTTGAGAGTTGTATCTTTGCACCATACACTTCCAATGTTTTCCCCCTGCCCACAGTCTTAATGGAGAAGATCTGTTTAAAGTTGCTATTTCAGTATATGATTTTATATTTTCCTTTGCCTGAGGGAACTGATGTTCCTGTGAATCCTGAACAGGATATTTGTCTATGATTTTGAAGAAGCATGCTAGCTCTGCCTATGTAAACACAATTCCAGTTGCTTCTGAATGGCCTCGCAATGTGTCAGAGTTAGGTAAATAAACTAACTACATTAATTGCTCTTATGTCCCTTGAGTGCTTCCGCTTTGGGTTTTACTGTAACATTAATGTATTGTAATCCACTATTATCTACAAAATTAAAATTTTCTTTCTTTGCATGCATCTGCCACTGTTAATTCAGAAACTCTAATAAATGCATTAAAAGAGGGAAGTAATAAGCAAAAGAGGGATCCTTCTGGGAATGTGTGATTTCACTTTTACTCATGGCTCTTCGTACTGGGTTGGATAAAAATAGTGTAAATATGCATGCAGCTAAAGTGAGACTACAAAGAAAAGTTGTAAAACCTTTTTGTAGCTGTTACACTTCTATTTATTATGGTTATGGAAAGAATGAGACTAGATAAGTGCTGCGATGAGCTGCAAGCAGGTTTCTTTACATATAGGACTGGGGGCTCTAAGCAGCGTCGCATTCTGGAAGTGGAAACTATGCAGTGGGGCACACTAGGTTTTTGCCAGGGAGAATAATAAACTGAAAGAAGGCTGAGACTTGTTGAGGAAAGAAGGGAAGGCTCAGTGGCAATTGTGTGTCTTACACAACAGGAGAAAAAAGTAACTGCATGAGCAGATGAAGCTTTACTTTTTTTAATGAAGGCAGTAAGTTTGTTGTGAACAGTTGCTTTATCACTGTCTGGGCCATACAAGGTGAGCATTTCTCTTGCTGTTTTAAGTACCAAAAGGCATTAAGTAGTGACAGATGCATGGATGTGGTTCAACTGCTGTCTAACTTTGAAGGAGTAGAGTGGCATGTGACAAGGGGAGTGACTGGGATAAGTTGGAGAAAGATTCACAGGCATCCAAGCAGAGTCAAGGAAAAAAAAATTAGAATGGGAACAAGACAGTGGAAAAAAAAGGAAAAGGAACAGGTATATTGGGAAGCATTGCATTCCAAAGCTTTCTGCAAGGCTGAGTTCAAGCAGAAACAGAGGCTAAACTGCCTGAGGTAGAGGAAAGGTCTGCCAAGGAAGCAGCTGCAGGAATCCTGGCAGGCAGAAGTGCCAATGTGCAAAGGATGTAGGGCAGGTAGGAAGTGGGCCTTTCCCCTTGTGTGGGATGACAAATGTCCTGTTTTTTTCAATGTGATAATCTTCTGCTATTAGTCTGATCACTTTCATTAGTCATGCTGTGCTTTCTGGTGTTGACCCCTGAGACATGTTTAAAAAATTTCCTCCTGTTAGATGCCTGGAGAGCACTGGGTTTGGGAGCTAAGATCAAAAATGCTGTTTTTGTTATCTGCAGTGATAGGAGATCTCAGCAAGAGAGGCAGTTGTGGAGCATGACTTTCAGGAGTCCCAGTAAAAAGAAATACATGCAGAAATGTAAATAAAGGTTATGAAAGAAATAAACTTCATTGTACAGGACCAGATGGATGTATTTATATCGAAGTAAGTTATTCCCTGTTGGGCTGTTTTTATAAGGATTTCTGCTTTCAGTCTATAGCTGCTAGGATGCTTAAAATCCAGGAATAGGCATGTCAGATGCAGTGATGTAGTTTTTATGCAGACATAAAGCAATTGCAATGAAATAAAGAAGGTTTTCTGTAACATCACAGGGCTTAAAAATGTGTATGGCCCATACGGCCTTACAAATCCCTCTCAATTTTCTAAAAGGCAGCAGTATTGGACTCTGTAGAATAAATGGAGCTAATAACTTCTGGAATATGGTCTGATCCATTGCTTGAGAAGCTGAAAGATAGGGCTTGTTCCCTTGAGTCAATTGTAACTCCTTTCTTCTGTCTTAAAATGTTAATAAATAGAGCTGTGGAATTTCATGGGTGTCTGTAAAGCTTTGTGAATTGCTGCAATGAAAGATTGTCCTCTATAAAGTACACGGTGTTATTCCTAGAATCCTGTGGGGTAGAGTGCACTCCTTTTGTGTGTATTGAACTTGAGGGCTGAATAGTAACTATTGAAGTCCTGAATATTTACAATGGGTTGTAGGAGAAGAATAGTAGGATAGATAAGTTTTCCATTAGTGTAGGTTAAGAAACAGATGTGCATTTGGTGAATGTAAATGTGTATTTTTCAGTCATTGATAATGAAGAAAAATGCTATTAAAGTAGAACAAAGCAACTTTACTGATGTTAAATAGAGCTTTACTGTAGGAGTAAGATAAATATCAGAAAATAACTGTGGAGCCCTTCTGAAAAAGCCATGCTGTAGAAACACACGTACGCATTGCCTCACATGTCCTACATTCATTAAAAATACCAAATGCTGCTAATATGCTATCGGCAACCTCTGCTTCCTAAACTCCTATTAATAAATACTGATCTAGATTTAGTTGCAATATGGTTTCATTTCCAGAAACCTCATTTTTCTGCTTCTCTGAAGAGTATAATAGCTATGTTTTTGGTTTTAGACCAGTACCTCCTTAATTTGTAGATTCTGTGCCCCTCTCTCATCATTGTAAGTACCATACAAAATGATTCCTGTATGTTGCAATGACTAGACAGGTTTACGTACAGACAGAATATTTGAGCGAGCAGATAAAGTACTTTTAAAAAGGAGCTCTAATTTTTTTATAACAACTGCAAAGATTACAGTGGTCCATTTTCATTGTCTCCCAATGAGTTCTTGTTTTAACCAGGAAAAAATAAATATATTCTCTTTTATTACATTAGTTTAAGCTTGGTACTAATATAATTCCAGTGAAATCGGTAGCAATACGGTGCTGTAAAATAGGTAAAACAGTGGAAACAAATGTAGTGGTCTTGCTTACCAATTCAAAGAGCTAAACTTTTAGTGTGAGCAGTAAGTTTGGTCTTTTTGGTCCATCACTAACAGTATTTTGTACTTAAAAATTTAGTGTGTGATTTCGTTTCATACCCTTGACGTTGCAGAGATCTAATGCTGGTGTCTAATTGGGAATGTAGTCACCTCTTTATCTTTATTACGTATATACTATCACTAGTGCCATCTTGTAAGAGTAATTTTGAGAATAAGTATTAAATCATGTAGATCATGTAGTCACTTTTCCAAATAGTCTCAAGAGAAGCCAAAAGATGATGTCATGTCTAAGTAGACATCCTCTAATCCTCAATGCATATTTAATGTCATGATTTACCTATGTTTCTGTAATAGTGTGAAGAATCATCGTCTATCATGAAGCTTTTTATTTCTCTTGGGCTATCATTTTTTCAATTTCAGCAGTAAAAATAAGGCTTTTTTTTTTTTTTTTTTTTTAAGGAAAAAATATGCATTCTTTGGTTTGATCTATATATCTGTATCCATACATAAATCCAGCCTGATGTTAAATATCTATGCATGCTTGGTTTAGTTTTTATCAGGTGGGTGTTTTATATAAGTCTCCTAGGGAAAAAAAAAAAAAAAAAGGCTATATTATGTCAAAGGTTGAGGTCTGCCCATAGCTGACTCTCCTTTGTAGATGTGTGTATCCTGCCTCTTGTGTTTTAACTGCCATTTCTGAGAAATAGTTAGGAAAGAAGATAATGGGCAGGAGAGGTTTGAGAAAAAGATAAAGGTATCTGCTTTAGCCATGATGAGTTTGTGGTAGTTGCAGAACTCACACGTGAGTGGTTTCAGCTAATTAGCACGTGTATTTGTTTCATTTTGTTTTCTCAAAGTGAGTGCAGTAATAGACTGCCCTGAAGTTGTCAAAAGTGAAGTAGATGCAAGTGCTTGCTGCCTATATGCACTGCTTTGAACATGCAGCAGCTGTGTTCTCCTCTGGCTGAGCATACTCAGCACCTGTTGGCATTAATGGGACTTGTGCCTGTACTCGAAGTGCGGTGTGTCCTATAGTCTCTGGGTAGTAATAGACACGCTTATCTTGTGTTTCCATATGGCTGTGTGGAACAAAAGCCATTGTACAAACAAACCCACTTCATTTCTCCATGGATGTCTTCTCTTGCTTCTCTCTTTGTGAGATGTAATTTGCAATGAGACAACCCAAGTCTGACAAAGGAGATCTATTACTTTTTGTTGGCTTAAAGGATGACAAGCAGAGACTTCTTGATATGCTGTTTTTGTATGGGCCTTGTCATCTCAAGCTGCAGTCTGTGAGGTAAAAGTCACATTTCCATACAGAAAATGCCATCTGGTTTCCATAGAGTGGAATCTCTGCTGGTGGGTTAGACTGTGGCTCCTGATTTGTGAAAACGTCACTGTGTCCAAGTGTCTTCAGACAGCTCTGAAGAGTTGTGATAAGTACTGATATCAACGAAGAAACCAGCTTGAACACCTCCACTGCTTGGATGGGGTGACTGTCAGTGGGGCGCCAAGAAACTTGAGCATGAAAATGATGGAGATTCAAAAGCACAGCAGAAAATATTCCCCCTCCTGAGAGAAGGGAGTAGTTTTGATCTCTAAGAAACCTAATCTATAACATCAACCCATGGACCTTTATGTGGGCTTAATTAAGGTGCTAAGATGCAGCACAGCAAAGATAATAAAGGGGCAGGGTTTTGGGACCATGGTGCTGTACCCTTAGATAAAGGAAGAAGATTCAGTTAAATTTACGATAATGCAGCTGAATTCCTTCATGGGGGTCTTGCCAGCATCCTAAGCTTTCTGACCCACTATATTCAGGAGTCTGCTTATAGCAAGTCCTGCTGCATGCATTTAAAACCGTAATCCCTTTACCTGTCTTATACTGTGATACTCAGGCTCTGCTTTTGTAAAACAGTGTAAGATGTGAGCATCTGTAAATGTCTTACGTTCAGAAAACATAGAGGTCCCTGTGACAAAAGCTTTATACTTCATGCGTGAGGCCACAGAAGCAGCCAATGTCTAAAAGCTCTTGGAGGGAATTATTCAGTAGGAAGTCTCTTTTCCTTCTGTGGGTAATTCAGCCACTAAGCAATTAAGTTCTTGGTGTGAATGGGATTTCTTGCCTTCCTTTGGTATTTTGACATATTTCAGTCTGAAAGTTTTCCCTTTGGAATCAAGCTGTGCATCACACTGACCACTGGTTTTCAAAATGGTTTTGGAGGGGGCAAGGAAGTGTGTCTTCTTAGACGTTGCTATGGGTAAGAGCCATTATGAATGCCATAAGAAAAGATAAATTGGCAAAGTGTGGCAGTGGCTATCCACTTCTCATTTTCTGTGTGGTGGTTGTTTTCTTTTTTTGCTGTTTTCCTTTTACTGCATCCGTGCCCGAAGACTTTCATCTCTTCTGCTGCTGCTGCTTTCTTTTTTACCTTGCGGGGCAACCCTTGTGTTTGAACTAACCTCATAATCTGGTGTTTTTCAATGCCATTTTGTTTGTACAATACTTCTTGAAACCATGTAATGTGAAATTCACCTTTAAGTAAGAGTTGTCTTTTGGTCCTCACCCTCATACGTCTGTTTTCAGTAAACAATGTAAATGCTATAAAAGACATTAGGAAGGGATATGAGGAAAGAGCAAAAGGAGGGAGTAGATATTTTTCTGTCTCTTCCATGCTGAGAAAGGATAGAAGAAAAAAAATGGAAAGCTAGAACTGTAGTTGCATTCCCATCCTTTTACTCTGTTTACAGCATGTAACCTTTGGGACTGTTGGCACTTCCCCCACTAGCTAAGCTGCTCCAGGAGAGGATGACTGCTGACAGCTTTGGCTGCAACTAGCACTGTTTCCTTCCTCCCTGACATAGGGGGAGGAATTGTTTTAGCTTGTGATGCTGTTGCTAGCAGATGCTGTTTGTTGGGTGAGTGGTAACTACCCTTACCAGTCATGATCTTTCAACTCTAAAATCAAGGTATTATCACTGTGCTTTTCAAATGTTCAACTTAACCATTCTCTCATCAGATGTGTGTCATCTTTTTAAGAACTGTGCTTGTAACATATATTCTCATACTGCAGAAATGTGTTCCTCCTCCATCTTTAATTCCTGTAGAATATACCTTGGAAGAAGGGTTTACAACTTCTTTCTATGGAAGATTTAATACAGTTTTGGTGAGGACATGAACATGAACAGTGATAACACTAAAGCTTGTAGCTATCCAACCCCATTTGTAAAGCACAACATAATGTAAATAGAGTAATATTGAGTCTACAAATTAGTTTCAAAGCAGCGAAGAGTACCGGTTAAATGATTCACCCAAAATTAGAGGAGTGGCTGTGTCAGAGCCAAGATTTGAATCATAATCATCCGAATTTCAGCCTGATGCTTTAGTCACTATAGAAGAGTGTAGCTCTGGGGAAGAGAAGCTGCAGTCAGAATGAAGTGGCATCAGTCACAGTTGCTGCTTTGGGGAAGTGACTGGCTGGAAAAAAGAGTGCTAGCCAAACGTTTTTCATTGTTGTGTTGTGTGAGAAAAGCTATGCATGCTCTAATTTGGTAAAAATTAAATTTCTTTCCTTAATTAGAAATTGCTGTTATCTAAAAACTTTGCTGCACTCCCCCATGTCTCCTGACAGCTTGGGTTTTGTGGCACAGCTAAGTGGGATGGCTTTAAATGTCAAAATATGCTTTTCATTACTGTGTGTATATATATATATCAACACATTATCACGTAAAATAAAACCCTGTCGAGTGACAGATTACGTTTCTTTAATTGCTGTCACTTTTCAGATGAATTTATGGCTGTCAAGAGAAATTTGCACTTCTAGAAATGTTGGGAACCTGAATCATCTTGACTGAAAAGAAGGTCAGGCTTTGCTCTGCATACCTCTTGCTGGAGGTGGCTGAGCTGATTTGAATACATTTGGTTTTGAATGCTTTCTCTTGCTTTGTTAATTATATACCAAACTGTATGTCATACAGATGTCTGACCGTCTTCCTCAGCTTTATCAGTGACTTCAATTGTGGAATTTAGGAGTGGAGAGTTTTTCAAGGATACTGGTTTTAGTCCAGTTCTGGGCTCCTAATTTCAAGAAAGACAGGGAACTTCTGAAGAGAGTCCAGCAGATGGCTATAAAGATGATTAGGGCCTACCTGGAGCATCTCCTGTATGAGGAAATACTGAGAGGCTTTGAACTGTTGGGGCTGGAGAAGACAAAACTCTGGGGGGGGAATCTTATCAATGCTCCTAAATATCTCATGGGCAGGAGTTAAGTGGATGAGGCCAGGTTCTTTTTAGCAGTGCCCTGGGACAGAACAAGGGGTAGTGGGTAGAAACTGGAACACAGGAAGTTCCATCTGAACATGGGAGAGAAATTCTTTACTGTGAAGGTGACAGAGCACTGAAGCAGGCTGCCCAGAGAGATTGTGCAGTCTCCTACTCTGGAGATATTCAAGAACTGTCTGGGTGCTTTCTTGTGCAACCTACTGTAGGGAACATATTATAGCAAGGGGTTGATCTTCACAGGTCTCTTCCAATTCCTACAATTCTGTGGTTAGTGTTTTTCCTGCTGAGTGGCCCCTTCTCACATGAATTACAGAGCAAGAAGCCTGTTCACCCTGACAAGCAAAGGAAGGCTTGATTTCCTTATTCAGAAGTGGAGATGAGAGCAACAGTATGGAACTGGGAATCTGTTAACTAATCTGTGCTTAACTTGGAGAAGTTCAGCAGAACCTGGAAGCACAGTGACTTCTCCAGGATGCCACTCCTGTGCGTTCTTTGGCATCTTCCAGACTTCAAATACAAAACAGGACAGAGTCTGGACAGCAATCAGAGAGGAGGAGCTCTGTATTACATACCAGAATCTATGCATGTTAGATTTATGTAATCTGTGGTAGGTAAAACAGGATGCTTGTATTTAGTCTCTCGTTGTTCAGTACAAAGAAAGTTGCTGTTTTTTAGCTCTGAAGTTTGTGCTAGCTGTACAATAGATCTAAGATGTATTCAAAAGTAATTTGTATGTAAAATCTTTTTGCTGATGGTGATTTTTAAACAAATGTTATATTTAAGAAGTTCAGAATAAAAAGAATATTCTCTGCTTAAGTCAAACCTTTATAGTGCCAATATAATTACTAGAAAATGTAATTCATGTGGTCAAATAAGCATTTTCAGGTATAAAAGCTTGCAACCAGTATGGTAGTATGTCTGTCTTGTTTATGAATGAGAATGTATAAACAATTTGAAAAATCAGTGTCTCTTCAAAATGCAATATGCTTACATTTGCTCTAGCCAAAATTGACAGGTGGATTCCACTTCAGTCTTTACTGAGTATGTTCATGCATGTGTTGGCGTTAGTTCCATCGTTGTGTTTATCTTCTTAAAATAAGAATGCTCAAATATAAAAGAGTACTTAGAGGTTGATAGGGGTAGAGGACTGAGTACAGACAGCAATAGGGTAGTTTGTCATCGAGAAGGTAGATGATTTGGTTTGACAGCACTTGCCTTGGGTACACTGGGCCAACTTCTGAGGGGAAATAGATATTATTTATATCCAAGCAGGAATATATCTTAGTGATATTGGCATGCAAAATAGTTACAGTGAGTAATTAAGAAAAAAGGTTTTTGCTAGATGTGGTCAGTCAACTGTATGTTTGACCTGTCTACTTGGATGAAGCAGATATAAAGAAGAATGCATACTCCGCTAATTAGAACAGATTGAAAATAGCAGCAAAAGCTCTTTGCTCTACTTTACTGTGCACTGGACAGCAGTATGACAGCCATGTCTGACTGACTGAGAGGTTATGCTTCCCAAGGTTAAAATATCCTTTACCAAAGGCAGACAAGCAGAGAAGGTTTGTGTTGATGCTGCCACCTGTGGTGCTTCTAACCTCTCTCGCTTCTCATGCCTGGCCACTCGGGCACCAGCCTACCCCTGAGCAGCCTCTGGTCTGCTTTTGTGTCCAGGTGGGTCCAGTGATAGCTGTGGGTTAGCAGAGCTGAGGGTGGAGGTTGGTAAGGCGGGATGGGCAGTGTGCTTGAAGGCTTGCTTTGATAGGACAACTGAAAGCAGCTGCTGCAGGGGAGCAGCCTGACTCCAGCAGGTGCTGCTGAGGCTGGAGGCCTCTGAAGGGACCAGCAGCCTGGGAACAGGCAGCCCCCAAATGCTAAGTGTCCAGATTGAGGCAGGGCCCTGAGCTGGGCACGTGGGTGGTACTTTGAGCTTTGCAATACACAGGAGAGTTCAAGCTTCCGAGTTGCTGAGGCAGAGGTGGGTCCCCAGCACCTCAGGGAGAATGGGATATAGCTTTATCCTGTCAGAGCTTGCTGTTGGCCCTCCTGTGTGGGCCCCGGCCTGTCATGGGATGCTCCAGTTTTCTGACCTCAGTAGCTGTGTTTTCTTAAAAAGGAGGAAGCTTTCCTAACTGTATGCCTCCAATACGTGTAAGTGTGCCGTGCAAAATGGCAGTGGGGCCTGAAAACCTTTGAGTGGGAAAAGCGACACTTAAATGCAGTTTCCTTTCGCTGAGGTATTCTTAGCACGGATGGGACTTAGGCTTTTGTTTAGAGAAGTTATTTATTATGTGGCAAAAATGTGTCATCTTTTCTTACTTATCTTCTTGAGCTGAGATTTCCATGGTTCAGTGCGTGAAAGGTGAAGGATTTTTGCCAAAGAGACTTTAAAGTCAGAGACGTGGCCTATTTAAATAAATCTTTAAAATAAGAGCAATTTGTAGAAGGCAATGGCTTTTGGGTGTCTTATACCCTCTGCCACAGGCATGTAAGTATTGGGTTTCCACCTCATCCTGAGATTTGTGTTTTGTGTGTGGCTGTAGGACACAGCAGATGATGTACAAAGCTGGAAATGCAGTATTCAGTATACAAATTCAGACTAGGGTTTGCTTCCAAATGGTCGTGTTTTTTCCAAGTATTTTTCACATCAGTGCTGTCATTCAGGTGGACAAATCTTAAACAGATATTCAGATGTGTCTGACATTCTTTTATCTAGCTTTTTATTTTTTGTGGTCTTTTTTGTCTTTAAGTTGCTTACTTTTCCATCTTTTTCTCTTTTATAGAGGCTTCAATAGAATATATTGGAAGGCAGCAGGCAGGCAGGCAGGCAGCAGAAGCAGAGGTGAGTATCCTCCATTCCCCTCGGTAATATATTCTTTCCTACTTGTGTCTTGGTTTGGACATTTTGTTTTCCTCATTATTGCCTGTTTGAGATAACACAGTTATCAGAACTATCTCTGTTGTGGCGTGCCAGGGTGATGGAAGGGTATCTCCTTGAAAACATTTACAAAGGCAGTCCAGCATCTGAAAATAGATGCTTCCATTTAGAAACAGCTGCAAGTTACACTAAATCTTCAATTTTACCAAAGTATGTCTGCCTTAACTAGGAGTCTGTAAGTATTTCAAATTAATTTATAGGGAAGGCTTGAGCATTCATGAACTGTAGTTTTCAGAAGGAAAAGAAACAAACAAGCATGGATCAGACATCGTGGGATAACCATTGTCATCTGGCTGATGATGTTTCTATACAATGAAGTTTGTGTATCCTGGCTTAATACTAAGTTGTGAAGGATCTTTGAGTCATCACCTGAAATTGATGTTATTAATATGATTTGTGGTACTGCAATATATATATGCGAGACAGGTAAATATATTCACACACATCACCTATAGGTATATTATTACAAAGTTGCTACTGGGAGGCACTGAAGGATGTCAGAAGGGAAGCTAGCGAATAAATAGGGGCAAACCAAAACCAAGATGACTTGTCTCATGCCTTAGCCATAAGTGTCAGCAGTGGCTTCTAGCCAGGTGGAAATCTATAAATGCTGTTCCAGACAACTTTCCTCTCATCTTTTTAAGGTATTCAGTTGTGAATTTTATTTATTATTGAGCACCCTTTTGTGTGTTGTATAGATCTAAGGCCTCACTGGGAGGTCCACAGGGAAGTTATTGGAGACACCAACCTAGACACTTAATTTTTTTAACTGTGACTCAGTTAACAGAGCTCAGACTCTGCTTTGAGAGATGCTATTCAGATAGCAGTGTCGGTAGGAAATTACAGGTAGAAAGCAATGGGGCACCAATGTCATCTCAGATCTGCTTTAAAAAGAAGCTCAGTCAAACCCACCCAGTTTATGTCAGCAAAGTTGCTTGGATTGTGAATGGGCTTTGTTGGGATTTGTTTGTTTATTTATTAGAACCTTTATATATGGGTAGCACCCTTAACACATTGCATTTCTACTGCCATAAATGCTTTTCCTGAGAGTGTTCTTCATTATTATTATTACTATTTTTAGTTCTATGAACTGGTATAAATCATACTAAGAAAAGAGAATGTGATTGTTATAGGCTGCTTCAGTAATATGAATATTATCTGCTTGAGTTGTGCCAGGGTGGTTGTGCTTACATAGTGATACCACCAAGCCGTTTCTGAAGTTGAGCATTGTGCTCAACTTCATACACTTGAGTAGTTTGAATGATTTCAGAAATTACTCATAAAACAAAATCTTGGCTTCCACATTCCTCAGACTTCAGTGAGGTAGGAGCCACACAAGGGTTAGAAAATATTTTCAAACTATGAACTAGAGCTGGTAGAATCCCTGGGGCTATGATGGAAAAAAAAAATTGAACTTCTGATAATGAAGAAAAGTTGAGAGACAGTTGTGGCTACACTGTGGATAACATAGCAATGATACATAACTTGTTATTGATGGGAAAGAGAGAATAGAATGAACAGGGGCTAACATAGAAAGAAATAATGTTACTAAAGATCTGGTGTAGGGAAATGGTCTTTAAAGTGGCATTTTGGATAAATAGCTGGGAAACAAGATTGCATTTGTCAAGAGAGTTTTATCTCTGCAGATGACACAGTGGTACAACTGGCCCATTAGCAATGCTGTGTGGAAAGTGTCTGCAAAGCTGAAGTACAACTTAGGTACAAGATGGAAGAGTGAAGAGTGAGCTCCAAGATGAAAATGACATTCAAGATAGGGGCTGATACAGCAGGAGGATGCTGTTGTTATTTACAAACAGTTAGGAAAGAAGATAATGGGCAGGAGAGACTTGAGAAGATATCTGCTTTAGCCATAATGAGTTTGCGGTACTTGCGAAGCACATGCATAAAAGTATAAGAAAAGCTGAGATTCCAATTCAAACAGGAGGTGTGGGATTTTGTGTCATGAGAAGAGCTGAAATTTATCTGCAACTTAGAAGAAATGAGGAAGGGAAAGAGAAGGAACAAAAAGGAGAGCCCAGCAGGACTACAGAAGAAAGTTGAAAGGCATGGAGCTTGAGGAGAGTTCAGCAGAGGGCACGCTGAAGGATCACTTGGGGAACTGGAAGGATTCAGGAAATTTCAGGAAAGGGTATCTTAGAAGGCATGAAGAGAAGGAGCTCAGGAGCAGGAGCGTGGCCGGAGCTACTGAAAGGCCTAACTAAGGAGTCATAAAGTCATCAGTGAATGATCCCTTGACTTGTAAAATTAATGTCTCAACAGTGAACTAGATTCTCACATGGGTTACTGATTTAGCTTTGTGGTCTACAGTCTGTCTCTGAGGAGAATGTGTCCCTGTGAGTTTAACATTTTTTGTGACCTATTTGAGGCAACATAATTAAGGTGCTAATGTACAGCACAGCAAAGAAGGGGCAGGGATTTGGGATCATGATGCTGTACCCTTAGATAAAGAGTGGAATAAGAGGCAGTTGAATTTACCATAATGCAGTTGAATTCCTTTATGGGAGGTCCTGCCAGCATCCTAAGTTTTATGACCCACTTTATTCAGGAATCAGCTTTAGCAAGTCCTGCTGCATGCATTTAAAACCATAATCCCTTTGGCTGTCTTATACTGTGATAATCAGACTCTCCTTTTGTAAAGCAGTGTAAAGCGTGAGCATCCGTAAATGTCTTACGTTCAGAAAATGTGTAAGTCCTTGTGACAAAAAGTTCATACTTCATGGATGAGGCCACAGAGATAGCCAATGTCTAAAAGTTTTTGGAGGGAATTGTTCAGGAGGGAGTCTCTTTTCCTTCTGTGGGTAATTCAACCACTGAGTGACTTCGTTCTTGGTGTGAATGGGATTTCTTGCCTTTTTTCTATGCCTTCACGTATCTTGGTGTATGAAAGGTAATCCTGGTTTCCTTTTTGGAATCAAGTTGTGCCACACACTGATCACTGATTTTCAGAATGAAAGAGGGGGGAGGGAAGGAAATATATCTCATGGAGATGTTGCTAGGGTAAGAGCCATTATGATTGCCATAAGAAAATATGGCAGTGGTCATCTTGTTTGCATTTGCTTAGTTTTATTTTGTTCGTTTTATGGCAGTTTTCTCTTAACTGCATGGTTGTAATGTGAAATACCACTTTAAGTAACAGCTCCGTATTAGTTGGCACTCTCAGATGCCCATAGTTGGACATTAAGGTGCAATAAAAGACATTAGGAAGGAACAAGAGGAAAGAGCAAAAGGAGGGAGCATATATTTTTCTGTCTGTTCCACCACTGAGAAAGGATAGAAGAAAAGAATGGAAGGGTAGAGCTGTAGTTGCATTCCCATCCTTTTACTCTGTTTACAGCATGTAACCTTTGGGACTGTTGGCACTTCCCCCACTTGCTAAGCTGCTCCAGGAGAGGATGACTGCTGACAGCTTTGGCTGCAACTAGCACTGTTTCCTTCCTTCCTGGCATAGGGGTAGAAGTGATCCACAGTTTGTAATGTTCTGCAAATGCTGAGTGTTGGGCAAGTGGTAACTACCCTTTGCTATTCATGATCTTCTTGCAACTCTAGAGTCAAGGTATTATCAGTGTGCTTTTCAAATGTTAATCTTACCATTCTCTCATCAGTTGCATGTCAAGCTTGTGATTTAAGAATTGTGGTTGTAATGTATATTTTCATACTGCAGAAATGTGTTCCTCCTCCATCTTTAATTCCTGTAGAATATATCTTGGAAGAAAAGTCCACAGCTTCCTCCTAAGGAAGATTTAATATAGATTTGGTGAGGATATGAACATGAACAGTGATAATGCTAAAGCTTGCAGCTATCCATTTCTGATGATCACCTTAGCAGGTGACAGGAATGAGCATCAGTAGAAGACTACAAAAGCAGAGGCAGCTTCAAAAATGTTGATTACTCTTTGTGCTCAGTGAAATTAGGTTCCACAGAACTATATGCTGTGCAAGATTATTTATGGTATCCCAGCTATCCAACCCTATTTGTAAAGTACGACAGAAAGTAGATAGAGTAATATTGAATCTACAGAGTAGTTTGGAAACAGAGAAGAGTACCAGTTAAATGATTGACCCAAAGTTAGAGAAATGGCTGATGTCAGAGCCAAGATTTGAATCATAATCATCCAAATCTCGGCCTTTAGTCACTATAGTAGAGTGTAGCTCTGGAGAAGAGAAGCCTGCAGTCAGAGTGAAGTGGCATCAGTACAGTTGCTGCTTTGGGGAAGTGACTGGTTGGAAAAAGGAGTGCTAGCCAAACGTTTCTCATTGTTGTGTTTGTGTGAGAAAAGCTATGCATGCTCTAATTTGGTAAAAAATTTCTTTCCTTAATTAGAAGTTAGTCAGTGATTGGAGAGTTTTCTCTCTTTTGGCTCTCCTGGATTTCTTTACCTGCTTGGATTATCTGTAGCCTTGGGAGAAGATGTGTCCTGTGAAGGCCATGTGGAATTGCATTTTTCCAGATACAGATGGATGCCCTGTATACATTCACAACAGCAGACAGGCAAACCAGGTCTCAACTCTGTTCTCCAGCTTAAAATGAAGAAGGAGCAACTGGTTCTGATTAAAATGCAGCCAGAGCTTCTAGTACTCTGGTATAGCAGTGCTGGCCTTGACAAAAATAGCTGTTAAATGGGGAGTAAAAAGCTTTCCATTTTTGCCAAAGTTGTAATGAACATGGTGAAGCTGTCATAAATATGATGTTCTTAGCTAAAATGATTATGGCTTAACAATTTTCCAATGCATTGCATTGGGTTATTTCCAGCACATTGAGATCTTAGTGCTATAAAGGTTTAATAGAAAATCTTGACAGTGCATCGTTACCTGTGTTGGAGGAAAAGGTAGGCAGTGTTTATGAAATCCTCTTGCATTCTTTATCCACTTGATGTTGCTCGTATGCTCATTTGTTGCCATTTTTACACATATCTAACTCTCAAGAAAGGCTTCATCCAGTGTTTGGCTGTGAATTTCCAAGTTCAGTTGCTAGCATGATGCAAACTAATGGTACCCATAGTTTTCAAATACAGATGCTGAATCCTTAGCAGGGATATGCCTGTGGCACTCTGCAGAACAGGCTGGTGCTGTGCCAGTCCATGGTGTTTAAGCAGCACAATGATGCATCGTTGATGCAAATGTCTGCTTTCAAGAAAAAACAGTGTTTACACGGAGTTGAACGTGCATGAGTTAATGCTGAACTGTGAAGCAGGACTAGAAGTTACATTTGATGGATCTTCGTGAGGTGCCAGGGAACTCAGGGAAAATTTAAATACCAGCCTCTGTAAGAATGGTAGAATAGCAGTATTTGAGAGAATACATGGAAGTATTTTATTCCAAATGACAAAATGACTGGTGCTTTTCATTTATGATCCACATACTGGATAAGTGCATTCACCTCCACATAGCTCTGATTTTCTGCATTCCTTTGAAAATTGTGGTTTTTATCTTTTTTTCAGAGTAGATATGACTGCACAAGCAGAAGAAAATGCTCATATATTTGTTATTGTCTTTTAGTTGCTGGCTTTTTTCCGAGCATATAGGTAAGCTAGATGCATAATGCCTTTAGAATTCTTATGTTAGTGATAGTGCTTATTACTAACACCTTAGTGATTGGGTTTTGGTAGATTTGGTGGTGTAAAGAAGTATGTGAGGAAAGATTTTATGGGTGGAGTATTGTGTTTTAGTAGATCAGTTGATTGTTCCTAGAGGAAACAGACAAGCTTCAGGAAAATCATGATGACGGAGAACAACTGTGGTAGTCAGAGTTTGTATCCAAAGAACACTTGGAAGAAAGGGGTATGTACATATGTATATGTCAGAAGAAATTGCATTTAATCCTCTTTTCTTTTGCTGATTGCTGTAATGTATGTTTAAGGCATGCTGTTATGCCTTGTAGCCTTGTGGTGTGTGCAGTAGTGCACAGCGTGTGCTTTGTTCTATGCCTGCTTCCCACTGGCTGCCCCTTCCCAGGGACCCGCTGCCAGCAGGTAGCAGCCACTCATTTGATCACCTGAACTGGCTGCTGCTGAGTATGTTTTGAATCTCACCTCCAGGTGATCAGACCTGCAACGTCCAGCTCAATGCTGAATGTGTCACTCAGATTTCTTTCTCAGTAGTAACTGTTCCGCTACGTACGGATGAGAAACTGCTGGCATCCAGCTTTTGCCCCTTGCAGAGACTCCTGTTCTGGATTTGATCAGTCAGGTAGAAGATGACCCACTATGATTAGCCAAAGCTCAGTTGCCACCTCTGATCACAGCTTTGTTTATTGATTACTGTGTCTAAGCTGTACATATCACATACAGCTTTCCCAGATAAGAGCACCCCTCACCAGTTACTGTTCTTGTACCATTCCGTTAGAGCTGAGGAGGTTAGCTGTCCTCTTTTAGGAGCATAGCTGGAAAGCTACAAGAAGTGCCAG
The DNA here is from genome assembly GCA_037305975.1 of Chrysolophus pictus. Classification (NCBI taxonomy): domain Eukaryota; kingdom Metazoa; phylum Chordata; class Aves; order Galliformes; family Phasianidae; genus Chrysolophus; species Chrysolophus pictus. The sequence continues at coordinate 15,588,560 of CM074580.1, read as the reverse complement.
CTAACATAGTTATGGCTGTCCTCTGTCTTTTAGCCTGTTCTGATAAATCCTGGGTTAATTGCATGCTACTGTACTTAGCTGTGCACAGTGGATGTGGTTAGGACTCTCAGATGTATGACAGCCCTGGGTAAATTGGGTAAATGCAAAATATTCAACTGGATTTACCTGGAGAACAGCTGGTATATGGGAAAGCTGTGCTTTGTGGCTGATTCTCACAAATACCAAAATGTATCTTTTTTTTTTTTTTTCCTCCACTGGAAAATGTTTTAACATAGCTAAATAGGCACTGCTACCCGCAAAAAGCTTTAGGATAAGGAAGGCTTTATAGGCAAGCCATATAAGATAAGTAGCAATTTTTCTCTGATTTGTTCCTTATCTACTTGGAAAGAAGTCTATTTGTTGTTGAATTCTACAGGTGTGATTCCATTAAAAAAAAAAAAAGTAAAAATGATGTGCATTTATGTTACTGTCCTACTGTGATTGCTCGATGCTCCATTTCTTCCCAGTTTGTATTCTAAAGAACTGGACAAGGAGCAGTCACATGAATGTAGTAATGCAGGAGATACATATGTATATTTTTTCTTCACAAGGTACTGTGACAGTCATTGTCTGTGTGTGTATATTTACAGAGGCTGCTGACATTCTAGCTATTGATGTAGGAGAGTGAAATAAAGTGAGGAGGTAAGTGAAGAAATGAGGAGGGAAAAATAGGCTGTGAACCAAAAAAGAATTTAGGGAAGGTGCCTGCGGGAATTTCTGAAAGAAACTCCTGATTTTATATGTTTCGCAATGTCTAACAAGAGATATTTTTCTATAAAAGAAGCCAAAAGTTAAAGGTAGCCACATGAGGAGTGCGCTTCAGCTCTGAATTTCACCTGTCCCCATATCCTTTTCCAACAGTGAGCAAATGCTTTAAGAGATGGGAAAAGAAACACGACACATAGCATTAATTCTTGTCTTGCTTGCATTTCCAAGCATCAGCAATAGGCTTGCAGCAGTGCAAGTCTCAAGCTGCCACTGTTAACAGTTTTCCTCCTCTTTGCAACAGTGCTTAAGTGCAAGTTGTGCAGCCTGAGCTTTCCCTTCTTGTCAGACTGGTTTTGTATCATTGCAGTGAATTCAGTTCTTGACCTCTGTCACCTCTCACCCCTGTGAAGCAGGTAAGACTCCTCAAGGTGTTGGGTGTGACATTGCAGTGACATGAAGTTCACATAAAGCCTGCAGTTAGCAACTTGCCTGTGTTGTGATTGGAAACTTGGCTATTGGTAGCTGTACAGCTGTTTCTCTCTCTCATGGATGTGCATTTTGGATGGACAGTGATGACAACTATTTATGACGGCTAGCACTTGAGGCTGCTGAAGAAGAAATAAGCGCGTGTTTGTGAGTGTCTTTTTATGCTTGGTCACTCTGCATGCAAGTACAAAAGGATTACCAGGAAGTTAGCTGGGGATTGAAGCTGGAAATTTTCCTTTTTAGGAATCTCCTTACGGGTGAGACGTGACATCTCTGCATAGTCTCCCTTGAGTGGTGCAAGAAAGTGGCAGCAATTACATCAGCACTCAGGTTATTCCCCTCGCTTTGTATTTAAGCAGGATTGACAGCCTGGCTGTACTTCTTGAAGAGCTAAAGAAAGAACTCTGACTTTCTGCTTTGTAACTGTTAGTTTTGATGATTTGATGTTCTCCCTGAATGCTGATACTAAAACTAATAAACAGTATTCAGGTTCCTTTTTCTGTTGGTCTTTGGGAGCGTGGACAATTTATCATCAGTGATCATTAGTTCCATTATAGCTTTTTTCCTATATGCACATAGGCTCTTCAACAAAAAGTGATTTGTGATTATGCCTGAAAATGTCTGCAAAGATACCTTACATAGTTGTAACTCTCAAGTGAGGGAAGTAGTTCGCTTTTTTCTAAATGGGGGGAAAAAAAAAAAGTAGGTTGGTACAAGTTGAAATTCTGCTATTTTTCCATTTCATTCTTTTCCTCCCTCCTTATATATTAAAGCCTCTCTGGTAATTGGCCTGCTGACTACTGTGCTATGCTTTTTAATTTAGTCTTTTGATACCTAAAAGTCTTGGGTTCATGCTGGGCTTTGGTTTTCTTTTTTTTCCTTTTTGACTACTGATCCCAGGCCACTTTCATAAGGGATAAAATCAAGGACAGAGGGGAAAAGATTGGCTTTTGTAAGAAAAGGTGTAAATAACTTTGAAATTCTTAATTTAGAAACAAATCAGTAAATTATGAGGCCCTCAAAGATGGCCTCTTATTGCTAATCCCAGTTTGACCAGTTCTTCAGCATCTCTAAACGAATCACTGAGTGCACCTGTGGGAGAATTGTGAATAATTTCCTTTCTAGTGTTGGCAGTCTTTGAGAGGACATGGTTAAAAATCCAGGGAGGTGATCTTGGCTCTTCAGTTTCTGGTTTTCACAAAGTTTGAAGCTTGCTAAATGTGGTATTGAAGGCAGAAATTAACAGGCAGCCTTAGGTTTGAATTAAAGGGAAGAACCCACCCATGCTGAATTGTATTGGTTGTCTGCAGTGAGAACAGTAAATATTCTGTTGGGAAGGGCTTTGTCATCAGTCTCTTATGCTTTCTCTTACTTGTGCCTCAAATCACTGAGTCTCACTGTCCATCCCTGAACAAGTAAGTATTTAGCTTGTAGGCAACATGAACATCCTAAACCTCAAGTGGAAAGTGATAGAAGATGTGAAGGTACTTTTGTTAACTAGACTTATTCTCTCTCTACTTCTTGTTGCTGCTGGGGTTTCCAGAGACTCACTGAAAATGCAACAAAGTTTGGGAGAGTCATCTCATTGCAGAAATAGCAGAAGGCCATTTTTCCAGATGCAGATGGATGCCCTCTATATGTTCACAGCAGCAGACAGGCAAACTAATACATCTCCAACACTCTTCTCTAAGCTACTGTAGGTTACTTTGCAGCTGTTATTTGAAGGAGTTATCTAGGGATTTTCTGCACTAAAATACTCTAGGAGACAGGAGGTTATGGTGTTTGCTGCTGAATGGTCTCTTTCTGAAGTTGCCAGTCTCACCTTTTGCACGCTGTTTCTTCTGCCACCATGAAAGCTGAATGTGAGTGGGACTCCTTTTTAATGTAAGATGTGTTGCTGTGGAGTTGCTAATTCTTACCGAAGCTTCCAGACACTTCCACTGGTTAAGGACTACCAATAATTGACTGAATTGTTCTCTGTAGGTGTGTATCTTGCCTCTCGTGTTTTAACTGCATATTTCTGTGTAACATCTGCCATTATGTGTTAGCAGCTGGACATGAAAAAGCTAAATCAGTGAATCTGCTGGGTTTGGGTTTTTTTTTTTTTTGGCGATTGGACCCATTAAGTATGAGCACTTGTTTCTAGATTGTTCTCTGCCAAAGTGCTTGTGTATTGTGTTGATTATTGTTGACTTTGCAAAAATCTGATTAGTTCTTTTATGGGAAAATCGGATCACGTTTTTCTGTTGTCTTACAGTAGAGGCATAAATAACAGAGTGACTTTTTTCTTCCTGAGGTACACTTGGTATGGTCTTTTAGGTTCAAGACTTCCAATTATAAAGGTTTCTAGTGGTCAAGATATCTATATAGTCTTGAAAAGCAATTTCGGTGTCTAGCTCTTGTTTGATGCTAATTGTTGAAGTCAATTTCATATTTTTGGATGTGTTCTATATAAAGAGCTGTTGTTTGACTTGTGGATTTGGGAGAATTGCTTTGGCTTTGTGATTTTTCTTAAAACTGAAGATTAAACCTGGAGTGGTTTCACTTGCGTCTGCAGTCTGTCAGCTCACTGAAGGAGTTATTGCATTTTTATTAAATGCAGGCTGAGTTTGACGTACAAGATGAGCTGTAGAGATATAGTCATTGCTCTGAGCTAATCTTATCTTGTGAAGCGGAGCATTTCCGAGGAATTTCTAATTTTGACAACTGGGATCAAATGTCTGACTTCTGAGGGCTGACAATAATGCCAGGGGCTGAGCTGCTTTGTCTTGTTGGTAGCAACTGCGCAGTTTAAAAACCACACCGAATGCCAGGGAACCATGCATCTTAGCTGGGTAGGTTCAGGGTGTGTGTGCTTAGGGTAAGGCATTAGCTTTGGAAGTCTTTATGGGATAGAAATGCTGCGGCTGCTCAGGGGTAAAAATAGTTCTGGGTTTTCAATGGCTGCATTCCACGGCCGGAGCTTGAAATCATGAATCAGGGTTCAGCGCTGGCTCTGTGTGAGAGCGCCCACGAGAGCTGTGCGGCCGGACGCCGGAGGGGAGCAGTTTGCTGCCATGAGCCCCAGCCCTGCTCCGCTCATACTCTGGGAGGGACCCGTGCTGCTGGTGCACTCTCATCAAGGTATCGTACGTTGTTTTGTTTTCTGGTAGTTGCTTAAATGTGAGTAATTAAAAATCTGCTGAGCTGTGCTCACTCTCACTAAACCAATGACAACTTGAAAACGGAGCATCTCTTCTCTGTGAAGCTCTACTTCCACAGACTTGTAGCTTTGCACATCACAAGCTTCTGGAGACCTGGGATGGTGCGTTTTGCTTGGCAGAGTTTGCTGTTCATTCCCACCTGAATGCTGTTTTGTGTGACTGTGTTTGTCCTTGATTTTTGGATGGAGGGTTGTTTTTTTTCTTTTTTTTTGCTTCATTCCAAAACTTTTCTAGCCTAGAAGTTCCCCTGGGAATTTAAATATGTAAATATTACTCTGTCACAGCCTTCCTACAGTTGTACATTCAAAAAACAGTATTTAAAACATGGATACTTAAAGCTCTCTCTAAAGCTTCAAACTGTGTCAGTGCTGTGGTATGTATGGGATCTGTGTGGGTTTAATCTCTTTCTGACAGAATTCAGGTGATTTTTCTCAGTAGTATTAAAAACCTACTCAACTTCACAAAAGAGAGAATGTTGTACTTACAGTCAGAACTTGTTGTTCAAAGTGGTGTGAGGATGCTGCTAAAGCTTTTGTGACCGACTTTACTTTTAAATGTGTTTTTCTTTGTTGGTCTCCGGACGTTTCAAACACATAACCTTCAGGCCATTGCTAGCAGGACTTTGCGAAACTGATGTTGATGCAGTTTTTGATGCCCTGTGAGTAGAATAACTGTATGATCCTTATTCCAGAGTGAGTTGCTAAATCTTTTGTTGCTAGAAGATACCAGTGTCAGCCACAGGTGCAGATTCTGTTGTTAATGCCTGGGGTACAAGGACGTGACTCCACACCCAGTAACCTCTCAGCCAGCCACAGCATTGAAGTGAAGCTGCAAGCTTGTCTGACCCTCTCAGTGCATGAACTTGTGCCAGCCTGCTCTATGCTGTTCCTGTGTGCCTGGCACTGCTGTGGGAACCTGAGTTTTGCTCTGCTGGCACTTGGCACATAACACAGGCACCTAGAGATGTGCGCTCCGCAATACTGCTGGCTGGGCTTGCGTTGGAAGAGCCTACTAACGGAGCATGGCACCACGTACCACTGCTGTTGCTTTAGCAAACTAAGTGCCAGAGCTATCTCTGCCTGATTTTATCTTCTATCATGCTGGCACAGCTTACTTTCCTGAATATTGCTGATACTGAGTAGAGGATACTGTTTTGTCGTGCAGCTCCCACGTTATGAGGCTGATCTGTAACATAAAGTGAATTTGGGAAATCTCATGTGGAAAAACAACTTCATAAAAGTGAGTGTCTTGCTCTAAGATGTGCAGTAAGGCTGCAGAAATCAATGTAGTTCCATACTATAAGCTGTGTTAGTGAGGTGTTAGATCCAGGATGAATAGCAAATATCAGGAACTGGTAAATCTATGTAGTTTTATTTTTATTTGAGATGTCTTAGTGGGTGAGGTGCACCCACTAAGATTGGGCACAGGACCTGGCTTGTATTTCAGCCTTGCAGACAGAATTTGCTCATCTAATCTTTTTACTTTTCAGCTTCCAATCTGTATAATGAAGATGATTTTAGATCAGAGATGTTGTGTGAATAAAATCTTATTGTCATTGATGTACATGCTAATTCCACTTTTTTTTTTTTTTTTTTTACCCTTTCAGAGTTGCCAAATTAACTGCTGGTGCATTGCTCCTGGGAGGTGTGTTCTGCCTCTAAAGTGGGAGTTTTGGGTTCTTCTCACCAAAACAATTTTACAGGGTGTGAATATGGACTGCAGACAGTTTAAAGGAGGTTCCCAGAATTGTATGAAGTCCAAAGACAGGAATAGACGCAGTAATCCTGCCTCCTCATGTCCTATGTGCTGCCCTCACTGTATGTTCCCTTTTGGGACCTTCAGTAAGAGTTAGAAATATGTTGCAGGACATTAGGTTAGTCATCTGCGTGGCACAAAAATAGTTGAATGGGTATTTTAAAGAAGTGACATGGCAAAACCCGTGGTGTAATTTTACTAGTAGCTGCGCTGCCTAAAATAACAAGAACATGAGAAAGTCCTTTCCAAATGCAGCACTTCAGATAACGCCATTTTTACCTACAGCAGAAAAGCAATGAGAGATGTCTAAAATATTCAGTCAGTGCTTCCAGATATTATGTGCTCTTTGTGTTAGGAATTAAAACACCGTGAGCTATCTGCCAGGGCTGTCAGCAAAGGTGAGTGACTGAAGATTGGGATGTTTGCCCAAGCTGTCCAGATTTAATTATCCCGTGAAACCTCATTAGAGATGAGCTGCACCTGTGATACCAAGAGGGAGAGATTATGAAGGTAGTTTAGACTCTGATTCATAACTTAATTTTAAGAATACTCTCTTGGAATCTGAAAGTTTTTCCTTCCTCATGTAGCTTGGTACATGTATTGTGCAGGCCCGATCTGATTTTATGAGGAGATGGGAAATAGAAAAGATGCATTTGACAGCTAAAAGGTTCTTGATAGATTGGGGATAAAATATGAAAAATAAATGCAATATTTATCACTAAAGAAATAATCAACTGCGTAAGTAGACCTGCAGGAGATCTGGGGGTTACAATGGATTGCAGTGTGAATTTAAGTCAGAGCTAAGTGCTGTTTCAAAGGGCAGGACCATCCTGCAGTGCCCTAGCATTTTGCCCATCAGTCCTGGGTAGTGATCCTTGTCTGGTGTTCAGTACAACCTCTGCATGGATATCGTTTTTAGGAGCTGTAGCTGACAGCTGTGGGTCAACCGGACAAAGTAACAAGTAACCGGACAAGTGCGATGCAAATGATCAGGGTCTAAATAATATCTAAAAGGGAAATCTGCATGAACTGGAGTTCTTTGGAAAGGCGTTTGATGATCCCTCACAAACCTGTCAGTATCTGCTGGAAAGAGGAAAAAAAGAGCCCTTTGTGAGCATAGGGTAAGAAATAAGACTTCTGTCACAGAACAGAATATTTAAGTTTGTTAATAATAAAACTTTCCAGGGCTAGTGAAGCACTAAAATAGAGTAAATGGCAACCTCCAGCCTGAGCAGGCATTGAGAGTAGATGAAGTCAATGGCTGTGCGACCTGGCTTAGTTACAACCTGTTCGACCCTCGTCTGCGTGATCTTTTCAAGTCTCTCTGGGTTCTGCAATTCTGTAATTCTTTAATTCTGCATGATTATAGGCTTTGAGTTGGAAACTAATGTCCCTAATCCTCTGCAAAAGGCACAGTGCTCAGTGCCCTCGGGATGACCTGTTCTTGCAGCTAGGGCTGATGCTATTATCTGTAATAGTAGCCTAGTAGAGGGAAGATGTTGGGTGAATAAGTGGTCTTTTAGCAGTAGTAAACAACCTAGAGACATGAGTCAGGAATGATTGCTTTTTCTCAGATGCTTATGGTACATGAGCTGTAGGACAACTTGATTTTTCAGGTGGTAATTGCAAAATGGAAAGTAGCTTTTCACACCATGTTTTGTTAACCCAAGGAACTTACTGCGGTGGGACACATTGCCTGCTGAAAGCAATTAGATGATATTAGGCCAGCAGATCTGTTAGAAGTACTTAAGCATAAGTATATACTACTTCCAGCTCAGCAATTTCCTGGGCCACATGTTGCTAGAGCCTAGGGCTGTGGTCCGTGGAAGCTACTGCTATGTTTGTGCCCTGTGCTTTACTGTTGGCACTTGAATGATGGCTGCCACAGTCCAAAGGGAAAGCTATGTCCAAAATTAGGAGAGTGTTCTCTTTCTCCAATCTCCAAGGCATAGCCTTGTGGAGTCTTCCGCGTGCCTGACAATCAGCACATTTAAAATAGCCTTTTGCTTCTCCGGATCTGAGAAGAACCCTGACCGGGACTTCTTGTTCCCATCTGGGAAGCATTCTGTCAGCATTCCCACTTTAATCCGAGAGGTGCAGTGGAACAGCTGGGCAGAGTGGGAAGAGGCAGCAAATATTCAGCTCCAGGCCTCAGGCATTCTCATGTCTTTGCTGGGAATTTCAGTGCATGTGCTGCCCACATTATTTCCAGCCAGAACTGTGGTGTGAAGTATCAAGTCTTTGCTGTTGAGGATAACTTAGGAATCCCCATCGTGGGAAATATACCATCCATATACATCTCATTTCTGAGTATGGAGCTTGACATAGTTTATAGGAAGAATTGCAAATGGCCAGGTAGTATGTGAGCAAGGTCCGGTAAAAGCTGCATTAATGTTATGTGTCATTTTTTTTTCTCTCACAAAATTGCCTCGTCTTTACCAGGATGATATTATGAAAGTCCTAAAATAATTTCTGTAGCTGACATGCTGCCATCCTATTAGGATTATGTGTTAGAAGCACATAACTCTGTGGGATTGATATGCAAGGAGGTGGTATGCGAGCAGTGGACTCTTGATGCTTTTATGCCCATAAGCTTTTCTCTGCCAAAACTAAACCCTCTGTGTTGACAAGAGCAAGCTACAAATTTTACCTGTGAGGCAAAGAACTCCAAGTGTTGACAGAAAAGGATTGAATTCAATGGCAGGTGCTATCTGGCAAGAGACTGTGGGGCTGGGAGAGGCCATAACATGAGCTAAGCACTGCCGGTTGTGTTCAGCTTGTTACAGAACAGAGTCTGATAGAGCAATCTGCTGGAACACATTGTTAGAGGGAATATTCCTGGCAGGCAGTGTGCAGACAGATATAAAATAGAAGCTGGACAGAATTATGTGCACATGAGAAGTCCTTCAACCAACAAAATGCAAGCTGAGAGGGAACAGAGTCTTGTAGCTCCATATCACAATGCTTCTATGAGTGAGCATAAAAAACTGTTTAGATTGGGAAAGGTATTGTGGTACCTATTTTTTTTATTAGACAGCTAAAAATACATTTACAAGTGTGGAGCAAAGCTATACAAGGCAAGAGTCCTTTGTGGGTTGGCTGCATTGTAGTGTAGATGTGCAGCAATGGTTAGAAATGGTTATTTTGGAAACTGCCATTAAATACAAGATGAAGAACCGTTTATTTGTGAAACACTCCTCAGAACTCTGTTAATGTCTTTCTAGGTATTCCCTCAAGGTTCTTGCCCTGTTTCTCTAACATCAAACTTTTTAAGACAAAGCAAAAGCAACTCATAATCTAAAGGCCCAGAGCAAAGATTCCCCAAGTTAAAAGTTGAAAAAAAAAACCAAAACATCAGTTTAACATTCCTTTAACAGATTTCACTGCAGATGATTCAAGTTCATTTATAAGTACTCTGGGTTAAAAGGTGGTTGAAAGCATTAAAAACAGTTTCAAAAGGGGATGTACTTCATAGGCATGACAGAAGGATGTGAGACTAGGCCAGAGCATTGACCCAACAAATCCCTTGCTCCCTGCTGGCCATTAGCCAACACTGCATAGCTCAGAAGCCTCTCATTTAATTTATCTCGTATTTTAGAAATACATTTTAAATCCTGTTTAATGTAGATAGATGTCCCTTATGTAAGCCAAATCGTACTGCGCATCCTACAGAGATGTTGGAGAGCGAGGTCCCTGTTTGAGTTCAGGTGGTACGACTGCAGCCACAAAAGTTGCACAAGAGGAATTTCATCCCTTGAACTTAGGGCAGCCTGCAGATTAGTTTAAGTTTTACTGTACCTGTAATGGGATTTTACCATGGACTTGGCTCAGCTCACCTGGCCCTCACGTCCTCTCCTACAGCCAACCTGCCTCCCCCACCTCTGTCTGCCCTTAGCAGCCAGTAGAGCCTTTTTGCTCTATCTAAGCCGGAATGATGTAGTCTTACTGGATGTGCCTGATGCCAGAAAATCCCCAGCTTTGTTTTGACAGCAGCTTTGTGCAGTTGCTTTGTGCATTCTGAACAGCCAAAGCAATCAGATGAGGAGCTGAAGAGCCGTTGCTCTCATGTGCCCACCTTAAAGAAAATTCACCCTGAAAGTCACTATAAATAAACAAAACATCTTTAGTTGGTGCTTTTAATTCCCTTGATAGTTCTTGAGGAAATGACAAATGTGCCTTCAGGGTTTGCTATATACAATAGTTAAAGCATATAGCTTATAATGAATATTCTAGAGGCGATTCTGTTGTAGTTATTTCTGAAGTCTCAGCCGGAATGGAAGATATTTCTGCAGGTTGATGTGCATGAATTCCTTCTGAACTTCTGATCTGTTTTGCTGAAATAGAATTTCCCTTAAGAATAGTTTGCCTTCCTGAGACTCAACTAATCTATGAATGTTTATGTGTTTCCATTTTAAGGGGTTGGTAGCCACAGAGCGCAGATCAGTTGTAATAGTATTCAGTTATTACTGTGAAATACATATCAGTGGCTTTTTGTTTGCTTGGTTTTTTTTTTGTTGTTGTTGTTTGTTTGTTTGTTTGTTTTTCTTGAGCTTTATTTAATGATGTTTTGAATGTAGCGAATTTCTTCTCGGAATGAAAAACTACTTCTCTATGTGATCATAGGGATACTTTTGCTTATATCATCTGTCCCAATAATAGTATTTCTGCAAAGTTAATTTGGGGTTATTTGTGTCCCCAAGCCTTTTTATTGATTCTTTCTCCGAAGCAAAATTCATTGATCAGATGAAAGGAAAAAATACATATTGATACAGTGGCATATCTGCACTTGCTTTATGAAGAAATGCCTTTTAATTCCTCTTGTACATCTGTATCCTTAGCAGCAGGTGCCACTGCCAGACAATTCATCAAAGTTACCAATTGCTGAGATCTGCTAAAGCCTTTCTTTTCTCTTGCTGTGGGAAGTGGTGTGAAAAGCTGTGCCCTCTGTGCAAGGAGGAGGAGGCTTTGCTGGCAAACAAGCTGCCCACGTGGACTTCTCAGCTCAGCTGTGTTGAAGACTAAATGCAAAAGCCAGGAACCTGTTCTCTCCCTGGCTTGTGAGGAGGGAGTGAGTGTGGGACACCTTGTCTCAGCAGGAGATGGGAGCACAAGTTCAACACGAAGGGGACCATCTGGTTACCTGTGTTAGCATGCATTTACAGAAAGGATGGGGATGAGAAGTGAGCAGGGAATTTTCCAGTTGAAATGCTGCCTGCTTAGTCATGCTGTCATTCATCCCATGGCAGGCAACTTACAAAGCAGTGCATGCTGGTTCACAGACTGTACTGAGCAACTGTACTGGTCTGCCCCACTAAGGGTGGGGGCAGGCTTTGCTATCCATAGCTGCTGATGGCTACCAAATGGTAAACAGCAGAACTTTTCTGTGTCTGTCTGACATTTTGCCCCTTGCTGATGAGACTGGCTTTTTGACCAGTAGAAATCATGGCTTGATGTGTGTGTGGTAGCATCAGAAGTAGCCAGGTTTGGGAGGAGGGAGCCTGGAGATACAGCAATCAAACCTCAGGAGCATATAGGCTATATGGTGCTGAGAACCTGAAGAGCTAAGAAAGGCTGTTCTGTGGCTGAAAGTGCTAACATTAGTAAGGCTACAGGAAGGAAATTGCAAAAGCAGACAGAGTTAGAATTATCATCAAGAAATTACTAGTGATTGATAATTTCACGATCAGAACAGGAACAGAAATGAATGTGTGAGTATTAATGGAGGTGTGCCTACAGATGGGCAGCCCTTTTGGTTAGCAGTATGCAGTGCTCCAAACCAGGAGAGATCATAAGGCAGGGTGAAGCAAGATTAGGAGCTGGAGGGCTGATTCCTCCCTCTCACAGGCAGCCACATATGTAGGAAGAATCTGTGACGCAGGGAGGACAGTCAAGCTTCCGATTCCTTACATCAATACTTACACGTTCAGATAACAGCAGTGATGAAACAACTGGAGATGCTGAATGTGAGCGAAAGGTACTTAATGGCAGAACAACAATGCTGGGCAGTTTGGAGAATGCCAAGCAGGGTCCAACTTCAGCAGGACCGTAGGACAAAAGTGCCCAAGAAATGGGTGAGCTCGCATTTTGTGGTAAAGATAAATAAATAATAGATCTCAGGATTCAGAGCATAGGCAGGCATTTGGCAATACAAATAAAAGCTTAGGGCCAGCAGCGATCGTATTAGTAATGATCATATTAGTAAACTACGCTTCAGTTAAATGAACTTTCATAGAATATAGGTGAACATCTTCACCTTGCGATTCTACCACGCTCTCTGTGATAGACTGTAGCTGAATTAAGAATCGGTTTAGTCTCAGGGCACTAAGATTTAAATCCTATAAGACATCTTAATTGCTGTTCTTAAGCAAACCTTTTGAAAAAAAATTCTACTGTGATGCCAGCTCACTATTCTTTTCATTGTCCCTTGTGTAGCCTTTCCTGGTCCCATTTGAAACTGGAAAGTTTGGGTAATATCTACAGAAATTGTTTTATTGATTTTTACATGCCCTAAAGTGAAAGGACCATCAGTACAAAACTTTGATTCAGTATTTAAGAAAAGTGGGATTTTCACTTTCAAAGCCAACTTCTGTCTTTGCTTGAAGCATAGCATCCCCTGTGAAATAAACTCTCATTTCTTCCTTTGTTTGTGCTTTTAAGCAGTTTGAGGTGGTTCGATGCTTACATAAGTGATAATAGCTTCTGTTGGTTTATTTTTTTTTTTTTTTAAGAAGTAAGTTCTGTTTCCTGAAGTGGATGGTAGATGGAATTTTGGACCCAGGAGTCACTCCCTGATTGGTGTTTTCAATAAAGGACACAAGTGACAGAAGCTCCTTTGTTTGACAGAGGAGCAATAAATCACTAACAAATGTTTTCTGAAAGAGGAGCATTATTTATAAGAGCTGCTCAGAGCTTCAAACATGTTGAGTAGCGTTTGTCTGTGTTTGTCTTCCCCTAACCCTATTGATAACTAGACTGAACTCAGAAAGAATCAATGTCTTATGGTCTTTCTGGAGTATCAAATGTTAGAGGTTTCCGATCAAGGCAGGCTTACAGCGTTCTTGGTGATAAGCTCATCCGCAAGGTAGGATGGATTTTATTCATCCACTGGTAGCATGTGACCTTTAGAGAAGTTCATCTTTTCATGTCTTACTTTGTTCCCAGCAATGTTTTAGTCCTTGCTTAATGTTGCCAGCTATAATGAGTATTTTAGATTATTTATGTGTTACAAATTCTTCTGAAGATTTTAAATGTTTCATTTTTTTCCTACATTACATGTGAATAGTGACAGAGCTTTAAGGAGCTTTCATTTCCTTCCAAATGGAGTTATATTGCCAAACCAAATAGCATAAACAATTTGAAATGCGGAAAGCAGAGTACAGTTTTGAGATTGAAATGCAGTTTTCTGGTAGAATTTAAATAAACAACTCAACCAACAGCAAAGTCCTGTAATCTACTTCACAGATGTTTGGCAGGATACAGAATGGTGGGTTTGCAGCCTCTGCTTATCACAGAGCCAGGACTGTATGCATCGCTGCCACATGCTTCTCTTTTCCCTTCTTCCCAGAGAAACTAATCTTGTCAAGAAAAGGAAAGTGGGAGGAGGGAATGTATCATTCCATCACAAACTGGGTACAGTTCCACTGCTTGATGTTTGTTAGTGATGCTGGGCTGCAGAGATGCCTTGTATCTTGCAGACAGACTATTGCAGATAGGAATTTTAATGTCTGGTTTTCCTCGTAATGTTGATTTTTTTTTTTTAATGTGTACAAATTATACAGCTATCTACTTCAGCAGACTCAGACTGGAATGTTTGGGGCTGCAGTGTTTCTTTGTATGTGGCAATATACAAATGGCTCATCAACCATCCAACTGTAACTTCTGTTCGATCTTGGATGAAGATGAGAAGGCATGTCAGCTCCAGAATCTTCTAATAAAATGGAAAATGTCCCTGAGATGCTTATAACTACCAGAGGGTTTGGAAGCATTTTCCTTTTCACCTGTGCGAAGAAAAGCTATGTTTACTAAAGTTTCAACCATGGGAATAATACAGTGAGCATTAATACAGTTTGTTAGTTATGCCATAATATATCCTGATAACCTCCTTGGAATAATTGTTCTGTCCTTATTACCGAATGTAAGAGGCGGGAATTGACAGGATATGTCAAGATTCTCATGAAGTTTCCCACTTAGGCTTAGGATAAACTGCAGGGAGTCTGTGGCTGAAGCAATACAGACCTTTCTTTCAGCCCCTTGCTCTTCTGGTTCCTCAGGTCTTGCACCTCTGGCTTTCAAATGCATACCACCTCATCTAAAAGTGGTGGGGAGATCCTACGCTGAGGTTTGGTATAGACAGAATAATTTTTTATCCTTAGTGTTGTTATAGAAGTGACAGTTCTTTGTGAGCGCAGATAAACATGTGGGGTTTTGCATGAAAGTGAAAATATGGTTTTGTGACTGTTTCCACATGGCACCTGTTTTCAGGTCTTTATCAAGTGAGAACAGCTTTGTTTCTTCATTCTCAGCAGAAAAAATTAGAGCTCTAAAAAGTGAATTTTACTGTGGTGAGTAAAAGATCTGGATAACAGCGATGGCAGAAGAGAGCAGTTTGAGTGCAGGGCAGCAATGCCAAGAAGAGCTGCTTATGGAGCTCAAGAGGATGATTGTGATTCCAGGAATCAATTGAGTGAGATTTGCTTATGCGTATGGAAAAGAAGCACTGATCTTGGGCACCTGGGAATTTTTCTGTACTACCCCACTCCTCCTCCCATAGTTTAGCATATATGGCAGTGTATTAGAGTTATTAACATGAAGTTTATCTGTGCTGTGTGGTTAGTAGTCTGCTGTGGAAAGTCCCTGATGATTGTGTTGCATTGGTACTTCAGCTTCTGCACAGCATATGTGAGTTTCATGCGTCGGTGGTTTTTGTCACAGGAGTGCTTGGTTATTGAGGCTGTCAAATGGATCTACCTGCGGTGATTTGAATGCTTGATTAAAGCTTGATTTGATTCCTCTTTCTAAGCTGGATGTTCAGTGAAGAGTCCAAAAGACCCCCAGTGAACTGAGACAAGGGGAAATGGGAAGGCAGAAGTGGGAACAAGGGTAAGGGAGAAAGCAGCTGTTAAAACGTTCTGCAACCACTTAAAACTATGATTTAAATTCAGTATCATCAGCATGCTAAAAAAAACTAATCTTTTTCACAGTTCTCAACTTACAGTACGTGTTTTGGGTGGCTATGAAGAAGACTTTTTAAGAGTTGACAAAAAGGAGGACGTAGCAATTTGTTTCACAGAATCACTGAATGGCCCAGGTTGGAAGGGACCTCAAGGATCATGAATCTCCAACCCCCCCTGCCACAGGCAGGGCCACCAATTCATTACTAGACCAGGTTGCTCAAGGCCCCATCCAACCTGGCCTTGAACACCTCCAGGGACGGGGCATCCACAACCCCTCTGGGCAGCCTGTTCCAGCACCTCACCGCTTGTAGTAAAGAACTTCCCCCTGACATCCAACCTAAATCTCCCCTCCCTCAACTTAAAACCATTTCCCCTTGTCCTGCAGTAATCTACCCTTTCAAAGAGTTGATTCCCCTCCTGTCTGTAGGCTCCCTTTAGGTACTGAAAGGCTGCAATGAGGTCACCCCACAGCCTTCTTTTCTCCAGGCTGAACAAGCCCAGCTCCTTCAGCCTGTCTTTGTAGGGGAGGTGCTCCAGTCCCCTGATCATCTTTGTGGCCCTCCTCTGGACCCTCTCCAACAGCTCCCTGTCTTTCTTGTACTGGGGGCTCCAGACCTGGACACAGTACTCCAGATGGGGCCTCACAAGAGCAGATTACAGGGGAACAATCACCTCCCTGTCCCTGCTGGCCAGCCCTCTTCTTATGGAGCCCAGGATACCATTTGCTTTCCAAGCTGAAGTGTTTGTGTATGGGGAAAACCAGTGGTGACAAGGCTTTTGTAACACAGCTAGCTGGAGAGGGTTAAATATTTGAGAAACCAGAACAGAATGCTCTGCTTGGCTGCTGGATTTGGAGTAACACCTGTATGATTCCCTTTTCTCCACAATCTGGAGAAGCTAGAGATTCTGGAAGAAAGGAGTGAGAAAGAAACGAAAAATACTGT
Source organism: Chrysolophus pictus (assembly GCA_037305975.1). NCBI lineage: Eukaryota > Metazoa > Chordata > Aves > Galliformes > Phasianidae > Chrysolophus > Chrysolophus pictus. Next base: position 15,572,252 of record CM074580.1, on the reverse strand, counting down.
AAATACTGGGAGAAGTCCTGCTCTTTAGCCCAATGTCCTTGAAGAGAGAACTCAGGCTGGAATGAAATGCAGCTGGTACTCAGTGGGCAGCTATCTGGGAAACAGCAAGTTTCTGAAGTATTGAGGAATGGTTTGGGCCCTAACTTATGGTGGGACAGATGTGAGGGACTCTAAGCCTTATAAGTCATTCTAACGTCAGCATGGAAAATCCCAAAGCCCACTGGGCAGATATCAGTGCGTTTGTAAGATCTTCCTCACAGTTTCTTGTATGCTTGCAACTTTCTGGCTTTTTCCCCCATTGCACTTTCTTCCAGATGTTTTACTGGGACTGAAGCTGCAAAACCAAAGGAAAACGCTGCTGAAAGACCACAGCTGTATTTATGCAAACCACTTCTGTGAGGTGGTGGAGAGCGACAGGATCTTGTGGCACTGTTGGAAGTAATCCTGAAGCTTAACAGCCAAGGCATGGCATTGCCAGTTCTTCAGGGGTCCTGGGTGGCAGTCCTGTAACTGGTTGTGCTTTGACGTGCCCTCTTTCCATGAAATGGGAAATCTCAGCGGAATCAGGCAGCTCTGTTTTCCTCAGGGCCTCAGCACCAAGCTGTATTGACAAATCCAGGAGGATGTTTGGAGTGGTGGGGTGGGGAGAGCATCTCGTGAGACCAGCTGGCATCCTGTGTCCTGGAGCTGCCAGCGCTGGGAGTGCATTGCTGAGCACTGATGGCAGGGGTGAGCCAAAAGGCTCCTTTCTTAACTCCTGCTGTTCCCCTCCTGCATCTCATTCCGTGTCCATCGTGTAGTGAAGTCAGCAGATGGGCTGTCCCCAAGATGACACATGCTTACCTGCAGGGAAGAGAAGCTCTTGTACTGAGATTGTGGTGAAATGCTTGCTGCTGGCAGGCAGGCAGCTCTGTCGCTTGGCAGCAGACCTTGGAGGAAAGATTACTTTGTCCTTGTTCTTACCCTGTTTGCCAGGTTCCCTTCTGATTACCAGGCTGGTAATGCATGGAGGAGATAACCTTGGTTCAGCGAGCAGCAATTCAGAGTGTCATCAAATGGAAAATACTTGGACAGAATTAAGAGCCATGTGCTAAGCTGGTTTGATACCAGGTTTGTAGGTGTGTGTTGTGGTTTAATCCAGCAGGTGGCTGAGCACCACACAGTTGTTCCCCCCTGTCTGCCTCCCCCCCCCCCAAGCCCTTCCCAGGGGAATGGGGGAAAGAACGGAGGGGAGTGGGAGGGAGAGAAACAACAAAGTAGTACCTGTGGATTGATAGAACTATTTACTAAGAGAAAGGAAAAAGGACACTAGCTGTGGTTGTATGTTTATATATGAATGCATATAGCAAGTGATGCACAAGCAATTGCTCACCAACCCCTGACCGATGTTGGGAGGTGGGGTCAATCTGCCTGATGGTAGGAAGGCCCTTCAGAGGGATTTGGATAAGCTGGATTGCTGGGCTGAGGTGAATGGGATGAGGTTCAACAAGGCCAAGTGTCGTGTCCTGCATTTTGACCACAACAACCCCATGCAGCACTGTAGGCTTGGTGATGAGTGGCTGGATGATTGTGAGGAGGAAAGGGACCTGGGGGTGTTGAACGTGAGCCGACAGTGTGCCCAGGTGGCCAAGAGGGCCAACAGCATCCTGGCCTGCATTAGAAATAGTGTGGCCATCAGGAGCAGGGAGGTGATCATCCCCCTGTACTCAGTACTGATGAGGCCGCACCTCGAGTACTGTGTTCAGTTTTGGACCCCTCACTACAAGAAAGACATTGAGGCCCTGGAGCATGTTCAGAGAAGGGCAACGAAACTGGTGAGGGGTCTGGAGCACAAATCTTATGAGGAATGGCTGAGGGAGCTGGGATTGTTTAGTCTGGAGAAGAGGAGGCTCAGGGGAGACCTCATTGCACTCTACAGCTTCCTGAAGGGAGGTTGTGGTGATGAGAGATTTGGCCTCTTCTCCCAGGCAATGAACAGGACCTGGAGAAATGGCTGCAAGTTGTACCAGAGGAGGTTTAGGTTGGACATGAGGAAAAACTTTTTCTCTCAGAGAGTGATCAGGCACTGGAATGGCCCAGGGAGGTGGTGGAGTCGCCGTCCCTGGCAGTGCTCTGGATAAGGAGCTACGAGATATGGTTTAGTTTGTGGTAGCAATGGTAACGAGAAGACGGTTGGACTAGATGATCTTAAAGGTCATTTCCGACCTTGTGATTGTATGATGCCCAGCTAGCTTCCCAGCGAGCAGAAGAGAGCGAGGTGAACTCCCACCCCCTTCAAAACTCCTGCCACGTTATTCCGTACAGTACAGAATGTCCTTTTGGCCTGTTTAAGTCAGCTATTTTGGTTCTGTTCCCTCCCATCTGCCTGGGCCCTTCACCGAGAATGGTTTCAGCTCTGTACAACACTGCTTAGCAGCAAGTATAAGCATCAGTGTGTTATCAATTGTTTTTCTCCTGAAACCAAAACATGCCATCATACCAGAGATCCTGAAGAAAACAATTCCATCCCAGCTGAAACTAAGACAGTGTAGTTCTTCGGTCTAGTGGTTGTTCTGTTCCTTTTTGTTCCTCTTTCAGAGGAAACTAATCTTCCAGCAGAACCTCTCTCTATGTCCCTTTCAGATCTGTACATACTCTTGTGTTCTTTCTCTCCAAATTAAGCTGCTGCCTACTGTCTCTCCCCAGCAGGTTTCTCTGCAGCAGTGCTTTTATCCTCTTTCCCCCAACAGCAGCCACTGGCTTTGCAAACAGACCAGGAGACTGTTCATGTGCTCCCATTCCCTGGGCTTTGTGGAGTTTTGTGGATGCTTCAGGTCTCCCTGCAGTCCAACCCTGGAGCTTGCCAAAATGGAATGCATCTATCACTTCTTCAAAGCGGTATCGCTTTCTGAATTTGGGCAGTTTCTCTGCTGGAAGACAGGATATACCATTCCTATTTTGATCTGTCTTCTCATTCTTCCCACCTTCCTAGCTATTGCTAATGGCTTTGGCTGCGTATGACTCCCGCTCCCAGAGGGGGTAATGGGATGGGATGTGATCCACGTTGTGAATAACACCTTGTGTTCACAGGGTCTTGGCTAAATAGCCTTCAGCGTAGGTTCCTGTCATGTCAGCGTGCAAGGAAGGGTATTAGAGTGACTCACACATGTATTAAGGTTTCATTATAGCAGAAAACCATGATGCCTGTGGACTTCACTGCGCAGTTAAGTGCAGAAGAAAACAAGTGCTTTTGTTCATTGTCTGCCTTAAATGAGTTTCTGGAAACAATTTTCTTCAGCGTTTGGACTAAAGATACCAGTGAGCTGGTTTAGTGTTGGGAAGGTCACTGGACGAGGAGGAATGCAAAGCGGTTCTTGTGGCTCCTGGGGTGTGACAGACAGCAGCAGGCTCCCCAAGGACAGAGCTTTAGAGCATCCCAGCTGCTGGCTGCATCTTTCCAACGCCTGAACCTGGGTGGAGATCTGTGTGCTCCAAAGTCCTGCTGACACTGAGCTCCAGGAAGGCATCATGTTCACAGATGCTTATTTATATGCACATACCAGGCATATAGAGGGGATGAAATTGCTAATTGAGTGTGGTTGTATCAAAGCAGATCTTGCTTCTGTGCTTCTTACTGCTTTGGCAGCCTGGTGGTGGATTTTTGTTGTCACTGCTGTGTTTTTCTGTAACCATTTGTTGCTGAATAATTGTGGTTTCCATGTGTCTGTTGCAGCAGAACTCTCACATGCACAAGTCTGAGATTTTTTACTCAAAAATGTCACATAGAAGGCAGTAACCCCAGGACAAAGCAGAGTCCTATGCAGCTGAAATTGTCCTTGTGATCATAATCTGATTTGGCCAATAATTTTCTATTTTGGTGCAAAAACAAATACAGAAAACCACCTGGATTCCTTCCTCAAAGTACTGGCTCTATTTGGGATGCTTTTGTATGCGAGCAACTGCTAATAGCTGTGCTGGCATCTGTAGCATGCTGTTCTGCCCCACTGCAGCAGGCACCGAGGCAATTTAAATGCTGTCCTTTGGTCAATGCCTGCTAAAAACATCCCAGACCATTGGAGTTTGCTTAGAAAAATTGGGCATTTTCACCTTTGTCAAAAAAAGAAGTCAGCTTTCTCTGAAGTCCCTTGTTGTCTGCTCTCCCATGCAGATACTGCTTAGTTGCTGTCTCTATTCAGCTGATCCCGGATGACAACATCCTATTGTTTTGACAATGACCTTAATGTATTTGTGCAGCTCCAGTGAAAGGCGGTGTGGCTGCAGATGGGAATGCATGGGCTTAAGCAGCTTATAATGAAATACAGAGTCTGTTACTTCAGCTGCTTTGAGGCCGTTGCAAATCAGTTGTTGGATTTGATGTTTCTTTGGGGATATGAAATGAATTGAGTGGCTTCTGGATGGTGATTGTAGTGAGTCAGGCATTCACTTCATGAAATGTCCCGATATTCCTCCTGCTTCTGGGAGGCAGATTTAGCAGGTATGCCAGTGGCTGTATCACACCAGATGCAGCTCAGTTCGCCAACAGGGATTATGATAGACCGAGCTGGGGGTGATTTATCACATGCATCGCTGAGTAGGAGCTGCTGGTTCTAATGGGGGTCATAAATGCAGATGATGGTAGGACCTTGCATGAATTGTCCTGCAGAGATGAGGGAGGTGGCAGGCTTAGTTGTCTCCTGGTAGCTGTGGTCCCTCGTAGTGCTGGTGGAGTGGGGAACTGCCTTGGTATGCAGTTGGCATTGTGTGCTGCAAGATATCCAAGTCTGGGCTAGTGGTTGGGTGCCTTCAGTAGCAATAGATTCAAAAGTGGCCACTTTAAGGAGCAGATGCAAGCTACTTAAGAGAAAGCAAACTGTTTTTGATGCATTGAAAACACCTGATTTGTCCCTCTCAAGGGATAGGAGAATATAAACTTGGCCCAGAAAAGTATAGCCCTCTTGGGTGCACCAGTGTGGGGGAGATGCTGGCAAACCCTGCCTCGTGCCACCCCTGTCAGGAAAGTCTGCCATGTGGTTGAGCCTGGAGCTAGGCATACCTCTTGTGTTACATGGGTGCTTAGGTCAGTTGTGGCTCTAACATGTCGCCGGTGGCATTATACTTTGGAATGTGCTTTTGTGAGATCTTGGGCTTCCTCTTGGCTTCTTAGATGGAAGCAGCTGTGCATGAAGTATTAACACCAGCAAACTCTTGTCACAGGCAGCAGGTGCACAGTGTATTTCCCTTGCCTAGCAAATTTGTGTCTTAATGGTGAAAGTTGGAAATAGCACTGTGTTCATTCCCTTTGAACTTGTTGGGCTTGACTTCCCCGGACTCTCAATTAATATGGACCTCGACATCTATTTCTAGAAGTCATAATTTCCCTTAATTTACATTGTTTAATCAGTGATCATGCAGTGGATGCATATTCTGTAGTGAAACGATCTTTATTGCAATCACTTCTGTGAGGGCAAGCATTAGCTTTCAAGGCAATTAAAAAATGAGCTCACCAGTATGTAGAATTGCCTCTTGCTTATTACAGTGACAGTGTTTGCACAGGCTATTTTCTGTTATTCCCTGCTGCCATCAAAGCATTTCCTGCTAGTAATTCCTGCTAGTCCCCAGCAACCTAGCCCCATAAATTCCCTTTCTCCTTCTGTTGATGGGAGTCTAAGCCAAATCAATAAGGATATTCAAGTCTGGCCTACAGATAAATGAGAGTTGAGCGTGCTGTGCAAGGAAGCAGTTATTGCATTAGAGGAAAAATACTAAAAGATAATCTGTTAGTTATCTAGTATGGAGATTTTCAGTGTCACTCCAGCAGTAGAGGAAAGAGCCCGGTCACAGTATACATTGGATGAAATGTAAGTGCAGCTGCAGCAAGAGGAAAAGGTATGCTGTTGTTGATGTCTTCATTCTGTGTTCCTGCTTGATCCAGACTAGCAGCAAAGTGATGAGCAGTAAAATGTATGTTGATCAAACAAAGAAGAAACTGCTGAGATACAGGGCTCTGTCTCTGTTCCTGACTTTTTTTGCTGCTCATCTGAGTGGTCTTTCCTTATTTGTGCTTCAGTGTTTTTATATGTCAGATGTCCATAGCAATAATGACCTTTCTTAAAAGCTCCCAGTGAGGGGCATTCATAGGATCCTGACACACAGGTTTTTTTACATTCTTCACTGCAGGTTAGGAGTGAGAGAAAAAGATGCATAATTGCTACCAGAAAGGTGAGCGTCAGGGATTTTAAATGCCTTCTGAAGTATTTTAGAGCTGCCTCTCTGTGGTGCTTTTACAAGGGCTTGAGGTCAGACTAGATACCAATTTGTACTGTTCTGTTGTGCTCTTTCCCCAAAAGATCTCAGTGCTCTGTAAACAGCTGTCATCATGATTTTAGGGCCTGGCTACTTACATCTGTTAGCCTTTTGAATCTCTCATTCTCACCAAATGGAAGAGCTGAGTTTGTGATGAAGCATTTTCTCTCTTTCAGCTCTTATGGTCACTGTGTATGGTGTTCTACAGGTGTTTTGTGAGTAGGAATGGCTAAAAAATCCTGTGATATTTTTATGTTTTTAAACTCTACAACTCTGTCTGATCTATGGTGGTGTTACTTTTCTGCAATTTATAGGTCGTACTTTTGCAGAGCTATCAGCACACAATACTTCTAACTTTGTCAGTTTGTACTTTATATACATCTCAGGTCAACTAAAGTGCATCCATTTATAGTGATTGATACTCCTTTGGGCCTGGTCCCTCATTCTACAATCTGGGTGTGAAGGTTTTCCACCATATATCTTCGTTCTTAAACATGACTGTGTAAATAGTCTGTGCCTGTGTGGCCGTATTTAAAGTCTCTAAGTCCCTTCTGTGACAAGCGATGTACAATTTGTAACCATGTTTTTGTGAGTTTTTGTGAAGTGTCTGTATACGTTTTCCCCCAGAGTTTATTTCTTATGAAGTTTCTCATGCTGCCTGTTAAATGACTTAACTCTCAGTAATAATAAATTCCTCATTTAATACTTGAAATGCAGTCCAAGATACAGTAGGTCCATCTTTCATCTCTCAGAGAGCCTGTTGTTTTTTCACACTCTTGTTCCAAAACACTGGTGCTTGTAGTGCTTCACCACCTGCTTTGCTCCCAATATACAGCCTGATTCAGTTCATATTGCTGCTTTACACAGCCCTAACTTTTCCATAGATCATGGGTTCAGAAAAGAATTTGGGTCAGAAGTGGCTGATAGGTCAAAAACATTGCTTCATGCAGGGCCAACTTTGAAGTTATGTTGGATTGCTCACTTAGGGACTCTTTAAAGTCATAAATACTTCTTTCATCCCCACAGAAGGAGCTTCCCCTTATCTCTGGTCCCTGTCCTAATGTTTGACTGTAGTGATTTTCCCCTTCCTAACACCTAGTGAAAATTTCCCTTATTGCAAAGTTGTGGTCCTTGCCTCTGCTGCTACCATGCAGCTGTGTGATGGGTCTGGCTCCATCTTCTCTGTGCTTTGCCCTTATGTGGCTAAAGGCAGTACTACTATCCCTTACCACTGGGCAAGCTTAATTCTCAGCCTCTCAATTATCAAGTGTCAGCTTCTTGTTCTAACTGGTCCCCCCCATGATCTTACACCAGTGTGATAAACATCTTGTTTGTACTTCCCCCCCCCCCCCCCCCCCCCCCCCCCCCAAAATTTGCTTTGTATCTTCATTTTTAACCCCAAGCTTGGTAAATATTTGTAAATATTTGTTATCCATTTATTTTAGTCTATCTTCCAGGCACTATTAATCATTCTGCAAAGCTCAGTATCAGGAAATACCTTAGTGATGCTTCTCATTTGGAGCCCAATGTGAGGCAACCTTAGGGGGCTTGTTTTTCAGAACATGTTAAAATGCCCTGCAGATACAGTACTGAATTTTACTGTCCAGTCTTATTGTTTATTTTCCCTTTTTATCTCTGCAGAACGAAAGGAACTAGGGGAATGTAGTATATTTTGGTATAATGTGTGGTTTATTTCTTTCTGTGTTTGTTTCCAAAATTCTAATCTGTTATTTCTATGCAAGTTTCTTGAAATTTCTTTGTTCAAAAGAAGGAAAGAACCCAGCTGGAGTTTTGGGACTCCCACAGTGAATTTATGGGATTTGGGGAGTAAAGTACTCTTTCTTGCAAATTGAGACTATTTCCTTTGAAATTCCTAGAAAAACCTCAACGAGAGAATGCTCTAGTACTGCTTTTGAACCAGCTTTTGGATGACAAGGCTTAAAGGAAGCATTTTCTGAATGATTTGGACTGAACTTATCTTTTAAAATGACTTCTTGCTGCTCCAGTTCTTAGGTCAGCCTTTTCTAGGCATTCTTCTGTGCTGCCGTTGACATAAAGTTTGGAAACCCCGAGGTGCTACTGTGCTATAGTGAAGGCTTGACAACACAGTGGTTTTCTCCCAGGGTGGTACAGAGTATTTTTCAGCCTTATAGGTATTGTTATCCTGCTTCTTATTCACTGAATGGAATGTGGTTTGTAAATATAAAAATGAAGGCATACCGTTGTTCTTATTCTTCCTTTCCTTCTATATCCTCCTCTCCATGTTTTTCTTTCTAGCGTTCTAATGCTAGAGATGCTCAAAGTATGTCCTATTTGACCAAAATGGAAAGGTCAAGTTGTTTTCCCCTCTGAAAGGGAAGGTATCCTGCAGGAGTCCAGACCAAACAGAATTATTGTCCTACCCCATCCGAAAAGCACTTAAATGAAAATATGATAGGGGATAACAAAATTCAGATCTGCCGCCTGTACAGATGTCAGAGTATAGCAACATCAGAAAGGTAAGCTGAAACAACTTTTTGTGATTGACCCAAGCTTTTCTTTTTGAAAACAAAATAAAAACAGCATTCCCTACCTCAACGATCAGCTACAAGAAGAGAAATCTTATTCTGCAAGATTACAGTCAGTTCCCAGTCCTGAAGCAAAGGCAGGCTGAGGTGATCTGTCATCTGGGGAGCCACTGTTGGAAGCCTCTCTCCAGGACTAACCCAAGCTGATTCCTGTGTGCACGATGAATGAAATTTGTGTGCACCCCAATGAAATTTATCAGAGCTGCAGCTGTGGAAAGCTGTGGAAATTAGATTTGCCAGCCTAGAGATGACTATAAAGAAATGAAGGCATTTTAGTGCTATCCCACTAAGGGTTGTGTCTGTAATGGACAGCCCTGAGTTGCTTTATTCAATCACTTACCTCTGTAAGTAAGGTTATTATGAGCCTTGTTTGGTTCTGCAGTTAGAGTACCACAAGAAAGCTGTTCTACTGAATATGTATTTTGGCTAATCATTTCAAACTTAACAACTTTGGACTTCTGATTGTTAAGGTCTTTTTATAGGTTCATCAAAGATTTCATATGCGTCACAAGTTATATTAAATTTAAAGGGTAGAGTGCTAAGAGAGGGGCCTCTTTCCCTGAGCAGGAGCTGGTGGAGTTGTGTTTAGCAGAGATTGCTACTGGGTAGACTGCTGCAGCTCAGTGTTAGTTTGCCTGGAAGTAGCACAGGGAGTAAGGTGAACGTGAGCCAGCAGTGTGCCCAGGTGGCCAAGAAGGCCATCAGCATCCTGGCTTGTATCAGCAATAGCACAGCCAGCAGGAGCAGGGTGGTGATCCTCCCCTGTACTCAGCTCTGGTGGGGCTGCACCTCTAATGCTATGTTCAGTGTTGAGCCCCTCACTACAGGAGGGACATTGAAGGCACAGAGCATGTCCAGAGAAGGACAGTGAAGCTGTGAGGGGTCTGAAGCACAACTCTGGTGGAGAGTGGCTAAGAGAGCTGGGATTGTTCAGTCTGGAGAAAAGGAGGCTCGGGGGGACCTTATTGCTCTCTACAACAACCTGAAAGGAGGTTGTGGTGAAGTGGGGGTCGGCCTCTTCTTGGGAACAACTTGTGGGAAGGGCCACAAGTTGTGCCAGTGGAGATTTGGGTTGTATTATCAGGAAAAATTTCTTATCAGAAAGAGTGGTGAGGTATTGGAACAGGCTGCCCAGGGAAGTGGTTGAATCATTGTCCCTGGAGGTGTTCAAGAAGCATTTAGCTGTGGTAATAAAGGACATGGGTTAGTGGGAAAATATTGGTAGGTGGACAGTTGGACTGGATGATCATAGAGGTCTTTTCCAACCTTGGTGATTCTGTGAAGTAAGTGTACAAAGCCTGATTAACATTTATTCTAGTCTCAAAGAGGTGTATTTCAAGCAAGGCATTGTCCTGAAGTCCTGTGGTGTTTCAGTGAAGGGAGAACCAAGGGTCAGCATGAGGGCTCTGTACTGCAAAGTGCAGCTACATATTCCTTGCCCTAGACCAGACTACTACCACGTCTGCGTTCTTCATGTCACAGGATTCAGTGTTCAGGTCGGGCTGTTTAACTATGTGGGTCCCTCCCTGTGGCCAACATGAGAGGGAGGAAGGTGTGTTCTTTTTCCCTTGTTAACAAACATGTTTGAAGTACTTTTGTCCCCTATAGTGCTTCAGAGAAAATATGCAGACATAATCATCTCTTTCAAACAGTTGAGGTATCACTCTGATACATATTCCCAATCTGTATTATTAATTGTTGGTCTTCTCTGATACAGCAGCTTAGTTGTTAAAGGGGGGGGGGGGGGTGTGAAACTTAACTTGAAAATACCATCAGACACAATGTCTTCATGTAACTGAAAAGCAAGGAGGAGTAATTCACAGCCAGAATATCAAGGACCTGTAATCTGGCTTTTTTACCTTATAATTTGCTGATGACTTTTTCCAATTCCACATGGATGGGTAAGGAGGAATGTTGGAAATAAGTTCATAGTTCCACTGTGATTGGAAATCCACCAAACAACCCATGAAAAGCTACATCCCACAGTGGGATGACAGATGGCTTCCTGTGGCTCTGCTATTAAATGGGAGGATGAGCAGAACCTCCTAGCAGCTTCTAGAGCAGCAGCTAATCAAAACAATGCAGGTGAGGATCCCTGGAAGCTAGTGGATTTGAAAACTTTTTCCAGGTGTGCTCTCCAGTTAAAGGACAACTTACTGATGATGTTTACGGGGAGACTGCAGCACTTGGGTTTCTGTTGTGTTTGGTTAAAACAAATATGGACGTTAGAGCAAAGCTGGAAGAAGGGATGTTATTAACACTGTAAAACCAGGCTGTCTTCTAATGACAAACCTTCAGTCAGTTTTCTAAAAAATTATTTTGTAACAGGGTGAAATGCTTAGTAATGCTAATGGATGCCAGCAGAGGGCATTTGGAAACTTGGCTTTTCCACTCATTGATTCTGCTCATTTATTTATCTTCCCATCGATGGGAGCCCCTGTTCAGCTCCTGTGTGAGGCTGCTGTCCTGCAGGGCTTGGTGGCCTCTACGTTTTTTATTTTGATTTTTTTACTTCTGTTTTTTTTTTTTTTTTTTTTTAATAATTAATCTCCAGAATAGGAGATTAGGATACATAGGATCAATAGGATGCATATTTCAGAGTACTCTACAGGTTAGCAGCAGAATCGAGCCAGAGAGTTTTGACTTTTATCGGAGGGGAGTATTTGGGTGTGAGGTAGATAAAGGCCAGGAGGAAGAAAGTGACAAAATGATTTATTTTCTGTTTTTACAGTGCATGCAATCTGAAGCAGAAACAGCCTGATTTGTGGTACGAATGGTCATATTTAGAAGTTAATTACACCTGTTGTTTGCCCCAGCGTACATCGTGTGGTGCAGTACAGAACAGGTCTCTCCTGTTTAAAGCACACAGACCATGGAGCAACTCTGCAAAGGCACTGGAGAATGAGCACATTTAATAATCTTGCTTTTCTGTTCTGGGGCTTTGAATCAAGTGATTGCAATCCATCAACATCTTTCTTCAGGAGGGTTTCAACAGATGTTAAAAAGTTAGTCTCAAGAATGGTTTGGCTTGTTTCTGCCCCAGTTTTATAGAGTGGGGCCTAAGGAGTTGGAAACAGATCCATTTAGATATAAAATTTAAACAAGCACAGGGAAGTTTTGCTGTGTTTTGCATAAAGTCAATAGTAAAACATATCAGAAGCGGCAATATGATTCAGATCTCTGAACTGAGCATGCTCTGTTTTACTCCACAGTCAGAAATTGACCTTCATTAGTGCTCCTGGCAAGCTAGACTTGCTGCCAAAATGCAGGGTGTCCTTGTAAAACCAGCTGCCTTGCATCTCTCACTTAGCAGTAAGATGCGTGGCTCCAAACTGTCAGGCTGTTCAGGCTTTGAGCTTTTCTATCTCCTCTGAAAGACATTGATGAGATTTAGGGAAATATTTTCTTTAAGCTGTGTGAAGATGCATAAAATGGGCTTGTTCGTGGTTCTTTTGTTAGCTACCATGCATGCTGACGTATTACAGGTTTGAATTTTAACATGAATGGTGACTTCCTTACTGAGCTTATCAACTCCATTTAGGGAATGGTTCCTTTAAATCTCATTTGTAGTAAGATACGATTTATGCTGTCAAATATGATTTATTAAGTATGTGTTGACAAAGTAGATGGAACAAGATCTTTCTGGGAGCAAAAAAATATATTGATGTATAACACAAGTGTCGGTAGCAAAGGTGGATGGAAAAAAAAAAGAAGTTGATATATATTTCATATGTATTTTACTTGCTGTAACATCTGTTAACTAAATCCACCTGACACGTCCTTGTATTTTGTTGTATCCCTGTGGCAGAGCTTCCCTTTGGCCTTTTGCAAATGTTAGCTTGTTAGTGAATGTTAGTTTGTACTGCAGTGCCTGCACACGTAAAAGCATTCATTGACTTGCCTGAAGTAACTTGCAGAGCCACTAAACTTCATTATTAACATTTGGGTGGTTGGTTTCAGAGGTGTTTGCCTGCACCATTTCAGCCTAGATACCTGTCAGCTATAACAAGCGAGCTCTTCCATTGTGGGGTCTTGTCATTGTGCTGGAAAACAACTTATTCCCTTCTCATACATGCTTGAATAAGTTGAGAGAGGCTGTTGGGAAAGGGAAGAGAGAGTAGGGCTTGGGATGGGTTCTGCTGTGAAAGGAGCACAGAAGAAGAAAGAATTTACTCTGACCTTTGACCGGTGGGTCCAATGCTGTAGTTGTGCATCAGCATTAAGGGAATGCAGTGGTTACCACTATGGAAAAGCTGTGTGTTTAGAAAATGTACAAATGTACAAAAACGGAATTATTTGCTTCTACTTGAATGGCTAGTGACTGCTTTTGGGATGTGAGGTGCAGTGCCTTTGAGCAGAGCTAAAATATTCCCTATATCTTGACACTGTACCTCTCCTTCTCACTATCATCATCTCTCACTTATACTGCATCAGTGAACTATTTTAGCGTGGTGCTGGGAGTACTAGAAATATGGCAGCCTTCCATTTCCATTTGCGGGCCTGTCTCAGAGGAATCAAATCAATACACAGGTTGTAATACACATTGTTCTGGCTGAGGTGAGTTTTCATCCAGCCAGTGCAATGATTGAGCACAGTGCAAATAACATTGGAATGACTAGCCACGTGAAATTGCTCCTGTAGTAAAAGCAAAAGACACATTAGTGAAGACTAGTTGTTGTTATAATGGTAATTAGCATGAAGGTTGACCTCTTGTTCAGAAAAGCTCTTTCCTGGTGCCCACTGATATTAAAAAGCATCTTAGAATGCTTTATGTATCCATGAGTCCGTGTTATTTCTCTGTGCTTGTGCTCAGATGTCAGGTTTGAGTTCTCATTATCATTATGTTCTTATTACTGCAGCACATCCATCTCCAGTAGTGTTGCACTGATCTCTGGAAATCTCAAGGAGCTGTGAGCTCTGTATTAATATGCAGTGGGAGATGGTCTCAGATGAATGGTCTGGAGAAACCACATAGGAGCACAGGTACTAAATGGACTTCCTTTGCTGAAGGTCTTGAGAAGGGTGAAATTAGGAGTGTGATTTTTGGCTTCAGTCTACTAGCTTAGCTAATTTTGGGGAGACGGAGTTGTAGTCCTTCCTGTTGTTTCATCTGCAGGATAGACCGATTCCCATCTTTCCCTTCCTTTATTAGCAAAAGGCCAGACCTAATGGTCTCATTTGGCACATCAAGAGTCACATCAGTTTTCACTAACTATGCAGGTGGAGCATAGAAGGGCAGCTGTCAGTAAAGTAGCTGCAGATGTCTGCTATTTAGCTATTTCACACCTATGGGGAGATGGCTTTAAATTGCACTGCAAATTATGAGATTTCTCAGAAATTTGCCTCTTTGGGCTCATCAGAATTTGAGTTCACTGACTTCCACTGAATTCAGTGGGTACAAGATTGGCCCAACAGGGAAAACAAAAAAGAACATTGGAAGTTGAGACTAAACACTCACTGAGCTGGCAAAACCCAGTGAGAGCTGCAATTTTCTCAGGGCTGTGGCTGCATGGGTCCCCAACTCAGAGAGTTGTGGTGCCTCCTCTTCTCCTCTCCTGTGCTTTGAGGGAGCAGAAGTTTCCATGCAGAATTACACTGTGCCTCTGTCCTGGGCAGTCTTCATTCAGAGCATACACCTTGCCAAAACACTTCAAACGCTATGTGACAGGGCTTACAGGGTGATGATGAACAACCTGATATGGTAATCTTAGAAGCAATGGGAGGCTGCACAAAATGTGCAGTCAGCGGCAGGGTCCTGCCACCCCTTTGCCTGGAAGGGAAAAATAGATCTAAAATTCTGGCTTCTGGAATGCTGGCTTGAGTACAGACTGGCAGGTAGCAAATAACATTGTGAAGTGACCTCTGGCACTGACAGGCTGCTTGGCTGAAGAGAGAAGGGAGCCAGCGGTGTTCAGAAGTGGAGGAGCAAGGGGCAGGCTGTGTTGTGCCACTCGCAGTTCCTCTGTGCATGCTGAGCCCCGGTGGCAGCTGGCTGTCCAGTGAGTCTGGTGACAGCTTGGAAGAAGGGGACCTCACCCGTGCCAAAGCCGTATGCATTGCACAAGTTGAGCCGTGGCATGGCACGCTACCAATTCAGAAAAGCACAGCCTCGACTCGAAGGAAGGGAGAAATGTCATCAAATCTTGGTGCAGCTCAGAAATGCTGCTGCAGATCTTTTCCATGGCACCAGGACAGAGAAAGGCAGCATGCTGCTAGGGGAAAATACCTCAACAGTTGGTTTGGCTGAGATGTAGCCCCTGCCATTTTAAGATGATCAGCTGGGTTCTCACTTGATGTAAACCCATGCAGTGCTTTCAGTTGTCTTGCAGAGGTCAAGAGTCTTGCGTAGGCACCTGAATCGTGGCCACGGTGCATGAACCTCTGACGGGTTCATTTAAAACTTGACAACTCATTAGCACAGGGCACTAAAGCAGTTCTGGTGCTGGGGAACACAGCTTCAGTTCACCCCTCTAGGAAGGGGTTTGGTCCCTGGTTCTAAAGAAGGTCCCAGATCAGCTCTGGTGAACTCCAACCCAAGAATGACACACGTTCATTAATGTATGCATTGATTCTACGTGTATGTACTGGAAATATTTGCAGAAGCTTCTTGAAACCTTCTAAGAATCGTCCAGTCAAGGAAAAGAAAATGCCAACTAATACAGATAATGACATCTGATGAAAATAACAAATTGCAAAGCAAAAGCAATGATTTTGTGACTGAAATATGTTTGTCAAGTCAGAAGATTTTCCCACACGTAGCAGGGAAGCGGGCACCTGACTTCCACTGAAACCAGTCTTCCCTATTTAATACCTTCCCTGATCCTCTTTCATAAAAAATGCTACACTGATAAAACCCGGTGATCTCAGAGATCTGTGAACAGAAGTGCAAGACTTTTCATCATCATTACATGTGAACTAATTAGCTACATTTAAAGTCTGCTTTGTAAATACAAGGTTATCATTTATTTGTTGTCTAATGAATTCTATTTCTTCTGTGATGCCAGAAGCTGTTGCCATGAATGCTACAAAATGCTGATTTACTTGCTGTCAAGTCACTCACTGGGTATTTACTATCCTGAAATCTGTGCGTTTTCATCTCTTCTGTTTGCCTAGAAGGGAGATAAGCAGAAAGCGGAGGAAGCGGGAGTGTTGTTTTGTTTCCAAAAGCAGGTGAGGGCTGAGAGAGTGAAACAACGCTTTCCATCAGCTGCCGAGAGGGAAATCTGCACAAACACTTCTGTGCAGGAAAAAAACATTTGGCAAAGCTTGGTGGCAAGGGGAAAGAGCAGCAACCATTAGTGTTCCTTGTAGTAAGCACATGGGGGATTTTGGAGGCTGTGCAGTTTGGGGTCCACACAGTGTCAAGGGTGCTGGACCTTGTCAACCATGCATGGCTGGGCTGGATTTGCAGGCTGGCCCATGATCTCTGCTGAACACAGTGTGATAGAAATGGCCTACTCCAGCCCTAGCAAGAGCCAATGCTGACACTGGCTTCTTTTACTGCTTCACCAGGGCCCAATAGATTCAAAAGAAGGCCCAGATCCTCTTCTTTTCCAGCTTTCCTGGGAGGATGGTTGTGGAATGCAGATATAATTAGGTTCTTTATCCTTTGGGATCTTTTCCTTGCAGCTGTGATCCTGAAGCCTGCAGTGCTGTCCTGGTGGTACACATTCGCTAATTGTCAGAGCTTGTCATGCCAAGTAATTAATTTCTGGACAGCATTCAGATACCTTTTCAAAGACTATGGAAGTTAATGCGTGGAACTGCATCTCGTCAACCCTGTTGCCTGAAAAATAAACTTACCTGTTCAAACGTGGCAGCAGCCATCAGCACTGTGGGTTTGGTGGAGAATTTGAGATTAGGACCTCTGTAACAGAAAAATCTTGGCTAGCCCTGCTGATAGCACAGGGATTTACTCACAGCTGGCTGGGGTCAACCATGGGCATCCTTCTAGTCTCTTCAACCTGGTTTTATAAGCTTGCTTATTGTATACTAACACCTCTGTCCTCAAGGCATAGAGATGTCACAAGCAGCTGTTTTAAAACTGTGTGATACCTTTGTGCTGTTCTGATTCACAGAGTCACAGATTTGCAGGAGTTGGAAGGGACCTCAAGAGATCGAGTCTAACTGCCCTGCTAAAGCAGGTTGCATTGGTAGGTGTCCAGGTGGGTCTTGAATATCTCCATAGGAGACTCCACAACCTCTCTGGGCAACCTGTTCCAGTTCTCCATCACTCTTACAGAAGTTCATCTGTGTGTTTGTATGAAACTTCAGATGTTCAAGTTATTCCTTATTCTATTGCTACATACCACTGAGAAGAGCCTGGCCTCATCCATTTGCCTCCTCCCTCCCTTTAGATATTTATAAACATTTAATCATATTTCCCCCTCAGCTTTCTTTTCGTCAGGCTGGACAGACCCAGGTTACTCAGCCTTTCTTCATATGGGAGGTGCTCCAGGCCCTAGAATTTCCTGTAACAACTCATTGAAGGCAGAATAAAGCATGGCTCTCGTTGGAGTTGAAAATGAGCTTAAATCATGGCAAAGTTGTTGAAGTCCATTCCTTTGATCTGCTTTCAAACTGAGAGGAAGTAGTCCTAGGGATACAACAAAATCTGCATCCACTTTTATGGTGCTTGAAGAGTAGAGAAGCAGGAATCCAGAACTGAAAAGTTTGTCAGAGAAATTAAACACGCTATTATCAGAGTCCGTATGTGGATGAATAAAGAATTAAACTAGTAAAGCCTTGTAGTGGCTTCTGAACCCAGCTTTCTTTGTTTGTTATGTACACCTCTTAACTAAATACTTTCTCCTGTGTCTGCAGTTGTGTGTCTTTCCGTACAGTGCTTTCTAGAATTTGGGAGCCCTAGGTGAGATGACTGCTGTTACATTCTGCTCATCAATTCTGATGATGAGAGGTGCTGGTCTTCAAACTTGTTACCTTCCACTAAAGGAGACAGCCTCCCTTCTCTTGATTACTCTCCAGCAACTTCTGATTGACCGCAGTTCAGATGTGCCACATTTCAGATTTAAGAGAGCACCTAGAAGTGCAGTACATTTTCATAGATGATGAGTTTAAAAAAATAAAAAAGAGAAACAGACTTGGTCCTGAAAAGTACAAAGTGTGATGATGGGAGGAAGAAAAAAAAAAGTGGTTTTTTTTTGGTCTGTGTGAAGAACTAGGGACACATAGATTTCAAACTATACAGTATAATCACAGGTAGAGTCTAGCAGCAGCTAGACTTAAGTTCTGCAGCAGCTCCTGGTTTACTGGCAGCATCTTGTTCTAATTCCCAGTGTGAGATGTGTATCCCCTTCCCTCACCACTCAGTAGCTCCAGCCCTGTGTGGCTCCCTTCCCAGCCAGCTTTCCGCGCTATTTGCACATCACCACTTCTCAGGGGGTTAGGATTATGGCATTGCGTATTATTTTATCTGGCTTCTTACTAAAGAGTCTCAACATTTTGCTAACTTGGATGTAAAATAGCGCACGGGTTCCATGCACTGATTTAACAGGCAGTTTTGACATAATCTCTTTGACGAGGCTGGTAAATCCCACCTGGTGTTTGGCAGAAGCAGGTGAAAGCTTGCAAGTTGTTATTTACCTGATGGGAAACAGCCATAAGGGAGTGTGGCCAGGTTGAGTTCCAAGCAGTTATCTTGAGAACCATTGGGACTCCGGGAGGGAGAGAGGATGCTTTTGAAGTGAGGTGTGTTTATGAGATTCAGTGAGCTGCAGAGACTGGACTGTCCCAAGGGCTGGGGAAATGGGAACCTCTGGTGTAATTCCCCTGATCTGCACATTTTGTTATGTGGACTTTGTGATTTTAAGCTTAGGATTAAAAAGACCAAAGACCTTTTAAGAATGGATTTCATTCTGCTGATTGTTGTTGTCCACAGATGTGGAGCCAGGCAGTGTGTGGCAGACCCTTCATCAAGTAATTAACTCAAGTTGTCAAGCTGCAATCAGCGAACTGCTCTCGCACTAAAATAATAATGATAAATTCCTCTCGTCTGAAGCTGTCAGCTTCCAGCTGCACGAGACATGAGTTTTCAGTGGGGGAAAATCAGGTTTGCACCACATCTCATCAAAGCCAACTTTGACTTGGTTCCCTTCTTTGCAGAGTTTGTGATTGCAGGAGCAGTGGAGGCCAGGCACAGACCTGCCGTTGCTCAGCACAGGGCTAACAGCTGCTGTCACACTGGTTCCCGACAGGGAGCAGACATCATTCTTTGTGGAAATGCTCCCAATCACTTCTCAGCTGGCTTCATAGTGATCTGATGCAGAAATCATTTTCTTTAAATGTGAATCTACCTTCATAAAAATCCTTGAAAATATAATATAGCAAGCAGACTGCTTAAAGGTCAGACCACAGAAGAGATTGACCTTGCATTTTTAGCAGGTTAACGTATGCTAGGGCTTAGATTGAGCAGGATTAAATTTTGCACAGGTCCTGTGCCAGATGTTTCCTACAGGGCAGGAATATCTGAGATCCTGATGAAAACCGATACATTGGCTTTAAATCTGGAATCTCAGTCTGAGGAGAACAGGTGAGGACTTTGAAGCCTAACCAGATACTTTGCAGGGATCTTTTCAGTGAGAGCACTTGAATTCAAACATTTATTATCTTTCATTCCTTATCTTTAAAGGACTTGCATGTATCCTTAGTTCTGTTCAAGCAAAGCACTGTCATTAAATTTAAATACCACCATATGTATTTAAATAACAATAAGGGATGAGTTATGTGCTGTAACAAATAGGGATGAGTTTAGTGTTGTTTTGGACAGCTCAACTTTACTGAATTAGAGCCTCTGTGTTATCTTTAGTGAATGAATTTAGGTACGTTTACAAAAAAGGTATCACAACTCTGTTGCCATAAAGTACAGGTGCCTTTTCTCTCTCTGTTAGCTGTGCCATTCCATAGGGAAGTGGGTTACTTACAGATTTTGACAGTGAAATATAAAGAGCCAGATTGTGGTGATGTGAACAAGTAAATACAGATATATGGTTTCCAACGTGGATGATTCTCTTTCTTTTAAGAGAGCATTTTTATTCAATGTGTTATCGCTATTATGCTCACTAATATATCTTCTAGGAGTAAATCCTTGGCTGTGGTTTTAAATTGTTTACCTGTGTGTGTTATCTGTTTAAAAAAAAATACTTGAGGGTATGTCTGAAGTTATGTCTGACTTGAGGAGTGTCATGAATGCTGAGAATGGCAAAGCAGAAAGGCAAACTTGTGCTCCTGCCCATAATTTTTTTTTCTGATCACAGAAGCTCCTCTCTTTTTGCTTGAATGGGTGCGGAGATGTCAACGATAAGAGATCCACTGCTGTTTGCCATTAGTATGTGGGATGATAAAAGCCCTGTGATTCTTTACAACATCAAGGAGAAGGGATAATGGTTGATAATATATAGATATGCATTTTCTGGTTGCATTTTCTTTGCACAGTTTCATTCCATTTTAATATTAAACATTTCATCATCATTTCATTAAGTCATAGAATCATAGAATGGCCTGGGTTGAAAAGGGCTGTAATGATTATCTAGTTTCTAGATCCCTGCTTTGTGCAGGCTTGCCAACCACCAGACCAGGCTGCCCAGAGCCACATCCAGCCTGGCCTTGAATGCCTCCAGGGATGGGGCATCCACAGCCTCCTTGGGCAACCTGTTCCAGTGCATCACCACCTTCTGTGTGAAAAACTTCCTCCTAATATCTAACCTAAACCTCCCCTGTCTCAGTTTAAAACCATTCCCCCTTGTCCTATCACTATTCACCCTCATAAACAGTTGTACCCTTCTTGTTTATACACTTCTTTCAAATATTGGAAGGCCATCTATTGTTTTTGTTTATTATTCTGCTTCAAATACTCTTAATTTGCTGCAGTCTCTTTAATATTTCAGTTTTAATTTTAAGCTCTCTGGCACAGCTTACATTATAAGAAATGCCTTGTGAGTTGGTGTGACAGTAGTTGTATGTTGTAAAATATAATATCCTTTTGCTAATTCTTAGAAGTTATTGGTTTTTTTTTTTTTTTTTTTTTTTTTTTTCAAGATGAAAAGGAAAGCTGTTCCTCCCTTGGGGATCTTATTTTCAGCCCTTTTCAGAATCAAAAGTCTGTTTATCTTCAAGGTTGGATTTTGGAAGGAGCCTAAGGGACTTAGAAGGAAGCAGAGGACTTTTGAATCTGAGGAGCAAGGTGGCAGCAAGACCCAGCAATGCCAGCAGTAGATATGACGTTTCTAGCTGCCCTTAGGTCTCAGTGTACTTAGTCAAATCTTCTGACTGCTGCTGGCAGGGGAGCTCCCTGCTCCATTTCCAGCCAGCTGAACAAACTTCTCTTGTTTTGGTGAAGGCCCCTCCCTGCCAGCTTTGCTGGTAGATCTGAGAAGCATCAGCCTCAAAGACATGCTCAAGGAGCAGTTCTTTCTATTATAGCAGCTATATGCAGAGTCCAGCTCCATCTGCAGCCTTTTAGACATTTCTCAGGCTTATGTGCAGTCCTGCTCACAAAAGTGAGTTAAGTGCATGCTTACTATTTAGGTACGTGTATATCTCAATACAGTGAAAATTGTGGTTGAGCACCTTGTGGAATTGGGCTCTTCGTGACATGATTCTCAAACATGCTGAGCTCTTGGAGCCTTTTGAGATTAGTGAACGTTGCTGGGCCTTCATTGCCTTGGGAAGGCAGCTGAAATTACTTAAAGCAACTTATCTTTGTGTTTGCATCCCTAGCCCTGCTTTAAGGGTGCAAGGCAAGAGCACAATCCATTTTGAATACTCGGGGAAAAATCCATGAAGATGTTAAAAAGCAAACACTTGGTAAGGAACATTGATGAATCTTTGATTTTTTTTTTTTTTTAAGTCAGTGTTTTGTTTGCTTCTGCTTTAAAATACCTTCTTTTCGAAGCTATCAGAGCTCTGTATAGTTGAAAGATTTTTGTGCCTGATTGATTGCTTTATACTTGACAGAAAGATCCTGAGTGCCACGCATGTGTTTGAAGCGGTGTTTCTTTGAACGTCAGCTGATCTCTCAGGTTAGAGAATGTAACCTGATTTTAAGAAAACTAGCACATAAATTGCATTTGTGCTGCCAAGACCTGCTGACACCGCAAAGATAGGTCCTGACAAAGGTTTTCTTTGGGCCACAACTCATCTGGTACAGGGTGTCAGGCATATTCTTTATTTCTTTTCCTTCGTTCTTTATTACTGAGGGCATTGGCAGAAGCTCCTGCTTCTTGAGTTCAGCGGCTGGCACTGCTTGTCTTTTATCTGGGGCAGTGATCCTCCCTATCCAGGACTTAGAAGTAAGCAGAATTTGCTGGGGCAACAGAATCTCCTTACTTAAAAGCTCTATGATTGAAAAAAGGAAATCATTAGCAAAGAATAGGGTTTTAAAAGCACAGAAAACACAAATGGGAAAGGAGTTCTGTGGTACACAGAATATAGGGGCCCAATCCAAGTAAGTTCTTTACAGACAGTTTTTGTTATTGTTGTTAATTTGGACTTGACAATGGCTTATCTGCATGCATGGACACTCTCATTACTGTTTGGATGTGTGGATGCTCAAATATGAGTGAAGAATGCCTTTAGTGTGAGTCGTGCATGTAGCAATACCAATACGTCTGAATGCACAGCAGAGGTGATGAAAGTTATTATGCAGATGAGAGCATGTAAAAGGCAGCGAGGTTTCTGCACAAGTGACTTGTGCACAGGTTTAAATAAAGAACATTGCAAATCATACCCCAAATATTTTCTCTGTATCTGATTATGTTATTTCCATAGCAACTAATTGTGCCATAAACCAAAGATCATGATTTCAGGTGGCATGTGAGCAGAAGGAGATGAGCTATTAAGTATGGAAGATCCTTTTTAATTCATGCAAATTTCCTTATTTCTAAAGAAAAACAGAAAATGGGGGAGGGGGGAGAGGAAACAAAACCCAAACTACCCTAAGTCTGCTACATAAGTGAAATTGCTTCTGAAGGAAGTCTTTGTCAAAGTTTTGTTGGAGGCATTTGTAAATCTTTAAAGAAGTTACAAGCGCAGCTGTGAATACCTAAAGTTCTTTAGGTTGTGTTAGCTGAGGAAGTCTGGCTCTCTCCTTCACAAAATCCCAGTGTTGCTGAGGTGGGCAGGCCCTCTGGGTTGCTGTGGCCCAGAGCCAGCTGCCCAGGCCTACATCTAGGGGACTTTTGGAGATCTCCAAGGAAGAGATCCCACAGTCTCTCTGGGAAATCTATGCCAGCACTCTGCATCCACATAGCACAGAAGTGTTGCCTGATGGTCAGAGGGAACCTCCTGCATGTCAGTTTGTATCAAATGCCTCTTGTCTTAGCACTGGGTACCACTGAGCAGAACCTCCTCTGTTCTCTTTGCACTCTCCCTTCAGATATCAAGGGATGTAGGTGAGATTCCCTCTCAGCTCTGCATTCATGCAAAAAGGATCTAGGAAAGCAAACAAATGAAGGGCTCCATCAGGAGTGTGTTATTCTCTTCGCCAACACCGCCAGCCTGGCCCTGAACTTTGGTTCACCCTCAGGTCAGAAGTGGAGCTGTTTCCATTAGTCTTTGGAAGATGCACGTTTTTTATAAAGCCTCTGCTGCTGAATTGAACCTAACCAAGCAGTAGCTGCTGGAGTGTTAAGAGCGTGTTGGGCAGGAGCCAGAAAAGAGAAGGGATTGTTCGCTGGGCATGTTGCTGAAGGGGACAGGCAGCTGCAAATGGTTTCGATTAGTGCTTTTCCATGGTGATCTCTGTACATACAAGAAAGCAAGAATTAACCATTTGGAGTGAATTACTAAAGTGGTCGCCCTTCTGATTGTGATGCTGTAACCCCAGTGCTTTCCCCCTTTCACAGAAACGTTTAATCTTAGCTGTTTTGTTGACTGAAACTATTGGGAGTGAATATAACCTTTCGTGCATGCTTTTGCAGCCCCCCCCCCTTGTTGCAGAACAGCGCTGGCTGCCAGGCACATACCCTGCATTAACACGGTATATTTTAGTAGTCATTTCTAGCAGAATTTATTTTATTTTATGGCTCTCTTCTTTACAGCTTTTATGGGATGCTCAGGAGCAGGCTGCTGAGTGGGCTGTCTCATTGCAGGACTGGAGCGGGTACAGAGTTTTGAAGACAGTGACAGGAAGCATTAGGGAAAGCAAGTGCAACCATTAAGGACTAATGAGGACTACATTAATGAGGAGGTGACCCAGTAGCTGCATTAGTGAGACCCGAAGGGGACAGAGTTTGCATGTGTGACAGTGAGATGGTGGAGCAGAAAGGGAAAGCAGCATTGAGTGGGTAAAATAAAAGCCTGATCCAAAGTGGTGTGAAAATAGGCGGTGGTTTGGGTCCAGAAACACTGTGTGTCACTGGGAAGGAGGCGGGGAAGCTTTTGAGGTGTAACAGGGAAAGAAGTAGAGCTGTTACAGCACACATGGTAGTGTGCCACCAAAATCAATGCACATTAAGCTGTGCTGGTGAGGCTGCGCAGTGCTTTGCTTCTTGTGTTGAGGAATCGATATGGATTGGCCCCAGGATGGGAATACACAGATGCAACCAGTGAAAGGGTAAGTGGATGGAAAACAGAGGTTAACAGAAGTCACAAGGCCCAGGCTGGGATTTTAGGCTCAAGCTACCAAAAGGTTATGTGCCTGCAAGAGCTTAACCTTTGGTGCCAGCACGTCCCTGCCCCTTTTAACGTGCTGATATTAGAGTGAGCAAGAAGAACAGCAACAACTCGAGGGCTGAATTCTGTACTGAAGTGTCCTTAAAAAGTTGTCAATTCAGTGCAGTGTGCTCAGTGTTGCTGGTTGCAGGAGACAGAGGGAAATGTGCCATTATGGCCATGCAGGAGCCCTGCTTACTGCGGGCATTTTTCTGCATCCATCTGAAGAACCCCACTTCATTTAGAAGTAGCATTTGGAAACTTCTTGTCTCACCCCACATCCTGGCTTTACAGGGTATTCCACTTACGTTAAGGATTGGATTTACTTGGGAATTGTTGTTTTCCTACCATAATGTCAAGCTGAGTGATTTCTACCTTTTCTCTTACCCAGATAGCTTTAAAAGCGAGCTCTCATGAACTCTTAGATACAAAGTTGACAGTAAATATGCCAAATGGGAGTTTGTTACATGCTTGCAATACAGTGGGCACCCTTGTTAAATAGTGATTATGTGACGTGACTTTGTTTCAACACAATCTGCATAGAGTTGTGTCCAATTTTCACCATCTAATAGACAAATTTGTGCGTATACTGATAGGGGACAGAGAAAAACGTTGAATTACTTTTATATTGCATTGCCAGACCAGTCCAGGACTGCGCAGAGAGGAAGGCTGGTGGCAGACTGCCATTGGAAGCACAAAGAGTGCAGGGGAAGTTGGGCTGAGAACAGCTGCTTGCTCAGGGCCGGCTTTGTGCCCCAGGGCGGGAGGCTCCTAGCTGGGGACACCTTCTTGCTTGTGGGACAGGGAGGCAGGAAATCTCTCCATCGTGGCACCGAAATCGCTGTGCTTAGGGGTAGGGAAATGAAAGGCAGACACGTTAGGAGTCAGCCAGAGTTGCTGGAACAGATGGCCCGGGAGGCATCAGCCCGAGCTCTGCGCTCAGTCCCGAAGCTCGCACGAGGTTCGCGCCGCGTCTTTAGAGCTTGTGGAGGAAATGAAAGGAAATAATTAGGCTCCGGCTTTGCCTTTTGTAAATTAACAGAATTAGAGGGTGGCTTGCAAGGGCGAAGAGCTCGGGCTACGTGCAAACCCAGCTCATTTCACTTTTGCTAATTTGTTCTTAATTAATCGCTCGTTTGTGCGTATCTGTGCTGAGGCTGGCACGATGCTTCGATGCAAGAGCTCCGTTCCCACCGCGATTACTTCTCTGCCCTTTAAAGCCGCGGCAGCGCCGGACCCCCAGCCCGGCCGGGTCCGCACGGAGCCTCGGGTGGGACCGGAGCCGCCCGGGCAGGGCGAGGCGGGGCCGCGGCCGGAGCTCCGCGCCCAGCAGCGGGAGGAGCAGCGTTGCGGGGCGGAGCTCCGGGCTCCGCGCTCCGCACTGCCTCGCTCCGCGCCCAGGGGCTCCGGGGGCCGCGGAGGCAGCGCGGGGCCGCGGGAGCTGCCGGCCGGTCTCTGGGATAACCGCCGGCCCCGTGCGCTGTCTGCTCCGCGTGCGGCATGTGGAGTTGGGGGTTGTGTGGCATTTGCGATCCGAGCGAGATCACGCTTCCTTTTTTTAAAATCCCTTGCTTTGGGTACAGTATATCTCTCTGTCTTTTCTTCTTCTCTGGTAACGGGGGGGGTCGGGGGGACCCGCTGTGACGCCGGAGGGAATGGTTACTTGCGCCGAAGTCTTTCTCACGCGGAAGCACGCCGCTCCCTAACTCCTGGCTAAGCAGCCTCCAGTTCTCCAACTTTGCTGCCATAAAGCCCGTGCAACTCCTTGACAGGATGGCAGACAAAAGAACAGCTGGTGCAAAGCAGTAGGGGATTGCTGGCAAGGAGGAGGAAAGGAAACCGCAAAGCTTTTACCCGCGCCCCCGACACCTGACGGTTGTCAGAGCAGCAGCTGCGACTGGACGAGCCGGAGCCACCATGCGCAGGTCCAGCACTGATGAGTCCACCTACCACCGGAGCCCATCCCTGGACAGCAAGGATTACAGTTTCCCAAATGGCGCTTTCCGTCGTTACAGCAGCATGTATGGCGGCCAGTTTGGGGCAGCCAGCAACTCTTTTTTTGGATTCCACACCAACCCGGGCCCTAAGGCCACCAAGGCTAAGTACACGTCCCCCAAGGGAAACAAGTACGTTGTCTTTTACCTGGATCTCTCATTTATTTTTCTCCTAGAACTGAAGAGGTGCAGCATGGCTCACAACTGCCTGCAGTGTATCAAGTACCTAATGTTTGTCTTCAACCTTCTCTTCTGGGTGAGTACATGTTTGAAACTGCGAGACGGTTGTATTTCTGTCTACTTACGAAGATAGAAAGTAAACTTGTTGTTGCTTTTATGCTCAAAAGTTTGAACTTGGAAGTTGAGCAAGATGGTGCCTAGGGTAGCCTTTCTTTGGCCTCCTTAGTTGGTGTGGGTGACCTACTGAGGGTGTTTTCTTCACCCTTTCACTTTATGCTCTTCAGCTTTTTTGCCCCAGGCTTTTGTTCTTGGATGTACTTGCCTCAAAAGTCATGTATGGTCTCAGAGAAGTCACTGAGGCCATTCATGAGTGTAAAGTTGAGCACTTGCTGACGTCCACCACTGTAGCAGGGATGGCACGCTTGGTTCATCTCAGTGCTATTGCCTGTATCTGAAATCTCCAGGCATCTGCTCTCTGTCCTATCCAGCAATGGGCCCTGGCATTGCCACGTGGCTCTGAGAAGTGGAGAAAAACCTCACTTCTACTGGGGCTGCAGCTCAGTGACAGGAGCTCATCAACTCAGCGTGAGGTGTGCGTGTGTCAGCAGGGCACCGTGATGGAACATACAAGCGTGCAGCGCTACGTCACTGTTGTGATAAATGAAGTGGCTGTCAGTAGCAGGGTGGTCAGGTGCTTCACTGCCACAAACGGGAGCACAAGCTGCAGGAGACGACTGCAGGAGCTTGGCGAGGGGTGCAGCTTATAAATGCTGTTTGTCATGTAAGAATAGGGTATAGAGTCATTATTCAGAGAGGGAAGAGAGTTCTAGCCCAGAAAACTGCCCATCCAGATTTGGGAGTCTGCTGCGAGGTCCCTGGGAGGTGCCTTAGAACATCTCACCCCTCCACAGAGCACCGAGGTTCATTAACATACTAAGGGAGATGGGGGTGTTGCAAAGTGACAGCCCTCTGTCCGGGCACTTCAGAGGGGGGGAGGGAGGATGTTTGCAGATGGATGTCACCACGTTGGGCTATTGATGCTCTGTGCTCTCAGAAATTGTCAGAGGGTTGTGGAGGGCTGTGTGAGATTGAAGAAGCTGTTCTCTAGCGTGCGCTGCTGTACAGCTATTTAAAAGCAGGCATGCTGCAGTGCTGGTGCATCAGGAAACACAAGGCGTGGGCAACTTCTGCTGGCCCGAGTCATGCCAAGGAGCTCAGTGTGATGAAGTAACACAAGTCTGCTGAATTGGCATAGTAGTAACTAACCAGAGTTGTGCAGTACAAGGAGGTTGCTCTCTTTAATCCTCTGTATGCTGGTAAGGAGGCATGTTGATGAGGCTGTTGTCTGTCTTTCTGGTTGCTTCTGTTTCTAAAAATCATCTAATACTTATTCTACCTTGCTCCAGAGCCTTCTGAAAAAGGCAAAAAAACCCACCTAGTCCACCTAGTTTTCATGCTCTTTTAAGCCTTGTCCCCAGTCAGGATTATAACTGCCAGCTAGCTGAAGTGTGTGCTGCAGAAATGCACTCGGATGGTGGTGTGAATAGCTCTTTTCAGGACTGTGCGTGGCACAGCCACAAAGGATGTTCACTGCATTCTGATTTCTTTTACAATATTCATCTTCCACTGAAGCATGTGTGTGTGATGTGAAAAGGTGCTGCTGTGAGTAATGTGTGCGTATTTACAGAAGGAAGATCACACATGGTAGCATATCTCTGGCATGCTGTTCAGTAGGGGAGCCTTAATCTTTTAAGAGAGAAAGAAAGGTTTTTCCTTCTCCTGAAACTATCAAAGCTATTCTCAAATGCCTGAAGGGAGAGAAAAGACAGAAGTCCCAAAAAGAGAGGATGACCACGTGTGAACTGGCTTCTCCCTGAACCAAAGTGTACAAGCAGGGAAACGAGTGGGTGGTGTCAAATACTGCAGCACGATCAGTGGTTTGCTTCCCTCTCACATGCTACCTGCACAGCAGGAGTGATTGATGATGATCATGTCTAAATGAGGTTTGCACAGCGTGTAGTTATAATAGACACAGTTTTTTACCTTCTCACACTGGAGAAAGCAACTGGGAAGAGATTATTTTTAAAAGTATTAGTTTAAGCTGACTTGTCTTTTGTAAAAGAAGAGAAGAAGTCTATTTTTAATGATCAAAAGTCTTGGAACGATTACAGATTGATGATGCTGTTGTTGTTTTTCAAGTTGATGTCAGTTATCCGTCAGCTTTTACTTTCTGTGCAATTAAGGGAGAAGCAGCTCTGCCAGAACACCGGATTGCTCTTTGCTTACACGCTTACCAAAGAAGTTTTGCTGTTTTATCCTGCTTCTCCCTTTACCCTTCTCTAGGTAGCTGGGTAGTAACAATCAATGGAAAGTAAGAAGGGAAATTAATTCTTTCATGCTCCAAATAAAAGCTGTGGTGATTTCCATGTATAAAGCACAGCCATTACATTAAATGAATTAAATGCCTTTTACAGATTGCTCCTGATTTTTATTCTGTTCTGGCAAAATGCTTTGATTTTCTTCACAAAGCATACTTCTATTTTCTTTCTCCTGTTCCCATTCATTAACTCCAGCCCATTTAGTGCATCTTCATAGCCTGTTTCACACAGAGGGTGGTGACGCACTGGAACAGGTTGCCCAAGGAGGTTGTGGATGCCCCATCCCTGGAGGCATCCAAGGCCAGGCTGGATGTGGCTCTGGGCAGCCTGGTCTGGTGGTTGGCGACCCTGCACATAGCAGGGGGTTGGAACAGATGATCATTGTGGTCCTTTTCAACCCAGGCCATTCTGTGATTTCCCAGCACTACCAACTGTCTTTTCTGCAGTGGGACAGAAGAATAGACCTTAGTCCTGTGCAACTCCAACAGGACTGACTCTGTGTTTCTGAGATGATCCTTAGTTATAAATCTGGTGATTCTATATGAAACAAAATCCCAGAGCCCTTGATTTTTAAATGTTCCTGGCAAGCTTTATTGGATTAGGTGCTGCACTCACGTTGTAAAACTTTTACAGGCTGTCATATAACTGTGAAAGTAGAGCAAATTTCTCCTCCCCTTTTTGGCTGTTGAAGGCAACACAGAGCTCTTTCACGAATGTCAGAGGCTGAGGTGCCTTCTCAGTGTTGGTGCTGAATCTGTCCAAGAATAGCTCTCTTCTCTGCAAAGAGTCCTGCAGAAATTAGGGACAGTGCATTTGTAGCTACCATGGGCTATGAGAATGTGGACAAGATGTTATTAGCCAGCAGCACTGCCGCTACGATGGGAATTGCCATTCAGAGGCTGGAGTCCTGCCAGATGCAGAGCTGCCATCCTTGTATCACTGCTCTACTTTGCAAGCTCTGAGGATGATTTTTGTCACCTGATACAGGAGAGTTGCTCGATTCATTCATTGCTATAAACTTCCTTTTTTTTTTTTTTGTTGAATTGCTAAAACCACTGGGACTAAAGACAGCATCAGATGATCTCAAAGCAGAATGCTTTTATTTCATAATGAAATATTTGTATTTCACTGTGAAATACTTGAGGAAGAGCATCTTTTTTCCTCACATTCTTTCCTCCAAACATCCAGACATTCTTTATGACAGTCACTAAAGCGAATTGTACTTTTATTGTGCTTATAATCCAAGGTTCTGCTTGCCTCCTCTTTTTAGAAAAAAATATTTTTGGTAAAAAGAGGTAAGTTATATCCTAAGGGCTGTGAGAGTGCTATAGAAAGAAAAATGTCATCTCCTTAATCCCTCTTGGTTTATGCCAGCATACCTACTTTCTTTGACTTGTAACTCCCAAACTGCCAAGACTCAAAAAGGCAATGCGCTGAACTGCACTGATTGATGTTTCCAGTGGTGCTTGCTCTCCTTAGAAATTCTGTGCTGGAGAAGACCAGCTAAATTGGTAGCAATTTGTCCATCAAAGAACTGAATGCCTGTATCTGACTCTTCAGATAATACTCTAGACTAATAGAGAAATTCAGTAAAGCACAAGATTTTTCAAAGCTCTGTTGTAGAAAGATTGGCATATACAGAGGAGACAGCAATAAAATGACAGCAGGCAAAGGAGTTTGAAATGTATCATTCCTCATTTCTATGTCTCATGTCTCCTTTCCATTGTTAAAATGTAGTAGAGTTGTATGCACTATAAGGATGTCCAAGTCTTCAAAATGGTGAGCAAAGAGATCTTCCCATTCCAGCAGGTAAGGTCTCCAGGAGGCAAGGAAATGCGTTCCTCTGACTTGAAGACCTTTAGGATCTGCAGACCACTGAGCACAGAGCAGCTGAAGCTTTACTTTCCACCTAACTGCTATAAGAGATGAGGGAAGACGTTTATTGTTTTGAGGTGCTCATTGTTTGCTGCTTTGTTTTACCATTCAGTCCCTAGAAAATTCTCAACTGATCCAATCTTGAGATGCTGCAGATCCAAAGCGGTTGGAAACAGAGCGAAGGAAGTGGTAGAAGGCACGTGAGAATGTGCCTAGTATGGACTAGTATTTGTGTAGGAAACAAACCCCAAGAACCTATTTAATGTGGCTCCGGTGATGAGCTGCAGGGCTCTTGCTCTGGCTTTGCAGCTGTTTGATGGTTTGTGAAGGTTCTGTACAAATGTGTGCTGCTGGCCTGGTGCAGTAGCACTATTGCCAGCAGCCTAGCTTTATTACTTGTATGCCATAGGAAAGGAAGAGGAGAAATGAAAGCGAAAAGTCCCTCATTAATGGCATTGTTTTCCATCCTTGTACTTCAAGAAATCATGGATATTTCATGCAAGAACTGTGTGTATGCTGATGATATCTGGAAGGTTGTAACAGCAGAACAGCGTGCAGGGCAGCATGTACTCCCAGCAGCAGGAGGAAGGAACTTGGTCTGAAACTACCCCACGGAGCACTGGTTGGTCCTTGAGCACTCCTGGTCAGGTGTGGCTGGTGGTTTGAGGCAGAGGGGTGTTTTGTTATTTGTGTGTCTTGTTGTGATAGCCTGTGACAAATAAAAACGTAATCAAACAGCAGCACAGGCTTTACTCCTATGCATTGAGTATGTGGGAGGTTTACCCCAGAATGCCATTTTCTCTACCTACCTCCGAGCAGCTGATTCTCCTTTGTTATTTACCTCCTCCAGGAACTGCTCAGTCTCTGACTGACATCTTATCTCTGCCTCTGACTTCGTGAAGGCTCTCCAAGGATGTATTTTAAGGAGCATTGCTTTTAAAGATAGGAAACTCATTTGATATGGGAATTACAGACTTCAAAAAATGGCAGTGAGAAGCAGAACTGTTGAGAACTGATACAAGTGAGAGAGATGATTGTATTACCTGGTGTCTGATTTATATGAACAGCAATTAGAGCTTTTTCCATAGCAGTGCTATTCATACTGTCTCTTTTCTGTGTAGATTCTGATGTCTAATAGGGGTTGGGGATCATGCTGGAGCTTTATCTCCCAGTGAAGGCACTGCTAAGACATTCACTGCCTAAATGCATATCTTCTCATCAACTTTGGGAAGTCAGTGACTTTGAAAGGGTGTGTATCTGTCAAATCAGGCTGGCAATGACAAATGGACTTGCTAGTTATTTGTGAGATACACAGCCAGCAGTTCAATTTCATAATCTTCTTTCCCCTAGGAAACCAGGTTAGGAAGGCTCTTAACAGAGTAGGAAAAAAAAAGAGCCTTAAAGTTGTATATTAGATACCACCTTCAAACTGCCCATTGTGGGCCAGCTTCTGCTTCCGTTGCTCATGAGTAAGGGTAGCTTTGGCTTTGCTGACATACTGATGTGTTTTTTGGCCACAAGTATTGGTAAGGACTAAGCGCCTAGACTTGTAAGATTTGCAGTCCAGTCTATCCACTATCTAATTCAGACTTAGTACAAAGCCGTAGAAACCCAGCAATGGATAAAGCCCCAGGATATGACACATTATAGTTGTAGAGAAACTGGCCTTTTAAAGCAATGAGTGAAAGGGCTGCAAATGTTATTCCCTCTTCTGGACAGTGACTAATGTTAAATCTGTTCCAGCCAATACTCTGAGCTATAGAGTAAAGCAAAAGGCAGATGAGATCATTACCATCGTTCTCACTTTCCAGACACTGCTATTTCAAACACAATTAATCATGATTAAATGAATTAAATTAATTAATGTATTAACTATGTATTAATACTGCTATGCAATTTATTTATTTAGAATCTAACTTTTACTTAAGATAGCAAATCCACAAAAGTCATTGTATGAATAATATAAAATGTATGTTTAAGATATGTACAGACACTTCTCTGGACTATTAATAGTATGAAGAGAGCACTACTAGGTCAGAATGAAGTGGGGAGTTGCATGGAATGAAATCTGCATACTCATGAAGACTGGAGTCAGTAAATTGTGTTTCTTAGTACTGTCCTGTAATTGTTTCTCCAGGAAATGTTTAACTGTCACAGGATGCAACAGAAGCAAATGAAATTGAAATTGCAGTCTGTAATTAGACTGTCATACTCTAACGCATCTTAAATCTGTCTTCAATAGAAAAACTAACACCCTCCAGAAAACCCTCCCAACCTGCTTCAAGTGTGAATGCATGCAGAGGCTTATAATTTAGCACGATGCTACTGAGACTTGCTCTAAGGATGCCGTATACTTTAAGTGGTAATTTAGGCGAGGCAGAAGGTTGATGTCCAAGGACAAAGGACCAGAATAACCTGGTCTTGTAAGTTTTCATACAGAGGCTTTCAAGAAGTTCAGGATTTTTTTTCTGCTTGCTTTTCCAGACTGCTGCTATAGCCCTCTTTGTTCTTTCCTTAACCATGGTACCTTTGTTTCTTCTCAGAATAGTGCAGCAGCAGCCATTATTGTGTCACCTTATTCTTGGAGTCCCTCTGAGCCATACACATCAGGGTGGCTTGAGTCCAGACCAGCAAGTCCTGGTGACTAAAGCTCCCCACTTCCCTCCAGCTGTATACTGTAAATTTCTTTTTGAACTTTCAGCGCTGATTCTGGTAAATGCTATATGAGGACCATGAGAAAACAAATTCACTAGTGCTGATGTTGTTTATTACACACGTTCAGTGTGCGTGCTGCTAATTTCATGTTCTTCCTCCTCCAGCACCTCATGCTTTTATAGGATTTAGTCTGGAAAGAAGCAAAGCTCTGCTGTGGGGTCAGGAAAACCAAGCAGCCACCTGTCTTACATGCAGATGGCAGTTTGTGCTTTATTTTTTTTTATTTTTGTATGAAGTTTACTTTCTTTTCCCTCCATGGCTTTTCTTTGTTGCAATTGCCAACTTTAGTGATCAAACAGCTGGCGCGAGGTGCAATGCTCAGAATTAAAGAACTTAAGTCTCTTATTTAAAACAGGCTTAGCACTTAGGGGCAAAAATCTCATTGCCTTAATGAATAGCTGCATGGCAGGCCTACAGTGGGATTACAAAGCCGTCGCGTGAACTGCAGTTCCACCTGCAAAGCTGTGCTTGTGCCAAGAAAGCTCATTGTGTTCAGAGGGCTTCTGTAGGCTGCAATGGCAAAACATGCTTCTGCTAGTATTATTTCCTCCCCTACTGGAGGTGTAACTTGCTGGCAATTTCCTCCTAGCCTCCAAGGCTTAAGAAAAGCAACTCCACACTGAAGTCAGACAGCACCGGATCCAAAGAGGCAGAATGGAGTCAGGCAAAACAAAGGAGAGTGGTTTGTTTCCTCACTTTCACTTTGAAGGATGATAACTCCTCCTTCACTAGAGAGGAGGAAAAGGTAGAGATTCCTTGTCAAGCTCCTGAACTGCTGGAGAACATGAGGTGGATGTTTGATCATTCTGGAAAGTAAAACCATATTGGAAGGATTTCCAGGCAGAGTGCTACACAAAAACAACTTGCTTTTTTGGCTGATGTCAGCTGAAGTGCCAAACGTCCTACTTGGATTGCTTCACTACATTTAAAAAAACGAACACAATTCACTCTGATATATAAACACAGATATATTTTTTTCTTAGCATGTAAAATGTCACTAGTAAAAAGGGATTTTATTAGTTTAATTTATTTGTTTAATGTAGTTGTTTCCATTCCCTATGTTTTTAAGATGAGTAGGGATCACTTCTCTTATCTACAGGACTAAACGTGGGCCAGAGGATTGCATTCAGTCATTTCTGGAATGGATGGCATGGGCTTCTCCTAGTAAGCAACTCAATTGCACAGTGCCCAACAAGACCTGCAGGAGAGCTCCTTTTTTTAACTGCTGGTTGTTTTGGCCTTGCTGTCTGCACGATATTTCACCATTGGCCATTGTGAAGGCATGTACTGAGTGAGATAGATTTATAGCTTTTGTATAAAACAGAACTGCAAATTATCGTGGAACCATTTCAGCATCCAAAAGAAATGTTTGTTGTCTTCCAGTAGCATTTTTAAGAAAAAAATCATTGTGGAACCATGCTTTTGGATGTGCTGATTCATGGCCATTTTCATACACTACTTATTTCTGAAGTCCCTGGCTGACTAAAAATTGACCTTAAGTTACATTCCATGCACCACATTGTACCTGTCAGGTTTGTAAAAGTATGGGCTGCCTTCGTGTTGGCCTGTAGAAAATTTGTACTCTTGTTTTGCAAGCAGCATTTATCTTGGGTTGCAGCACAAATTGTTTACTTACGTGTCTGGATAAATCTTTTCACTAATCCATTTGTGGCAGCATGGAGGGGAGCAGAGATGACATGTTTGATACCATTTTCTTCAACGGAACAATTGGAACTCTGGACTTGAATTGAGTTCCACTGCCACTTGCAATCTGTTACGAGCTCCCATCCTTGAAGGCCAGAGTTTTTAACACATCCACCATCTGCTCGGTCCTTGCCGTATTCATGCAGCATGCTTGCCTGTTTTAGAATGACTTTGCAAACTAAAATATAAAACCCAGAAATTGTCTGCATACAAGTGATGCCGCTCCCAAAGGATGTGCCGAGGCATCTTTGGGCGTGAAAAATCAGTTGTCATTTTAGTGTTTATTTATCCATGACCCCCATCCACAAGACTTTTTCACTCTTGTACTGCACTAAGTGCTTTTCTGATGCAAACATCAGGCAGTAAGAGCCTGGTGAAAACAAGGGGTCAACCTCAAGAGTTTGTTGGCTGGTCTTTCAGTGCAAAGAAAAGCAGGAAAAATTTGTGTGAGTGTGAGTCCATTCATTGTGGCTGCATGTATTAGAATCAGTATGAGCTCATTTTAGGTTTGTTGTTGTTTCACATCTTGTTGTTGTTTCACGTCAGTGATGGGATGTAGTTTGTACTGTAGAGAACATGCTGATTATGTCTTGCAGTCTTCGGTGTCCTTGTCATCCTCTGCTGGTGACAGAAGTGATAAGGGATGCACATTTACATCTTGGTTGGTGTGCTGCAGCATGGAGCACTCAGCAGTACTCTAGTAAGGCTGCTGCCTTCCTGGTGCTCCTTCCTTCTGAAAGCCAAACCTGGAGGTATATATTACTGCTGTGGTTCAGGTAGTCAGCCGAAGTGACTGCTTTCCTCTAGGGGTCCACTTGCTCTACTAAAGCTTGCAGTGACCTGTTATTTAGAGTCTGGTGCCTGGAAATGCTTAATGCTTTGTCAATGTAGCTGAAATCTCACTCTCCAGCATTACGCGTATCCTATTCAATTCCCTGCTTAGTATTTTTAGCACGAGCTGCTTACAGTTGCATGTCACCTTCCTGGTAATAACAGGGTGGATTTCCCTGTCCGTGCGTTAGGAGTGCTGCTCCCTTTTGCAACTTCATTCCTTTAAGTAACTTGAGAATTCTCATGTGAAGTTATGAAACCAGCAGAAGACCCTTCATTTTAAATCTCACTGCCACTGGTTGGAAGAGTGCATGTGTATAGATGTTATCCTTTGTACTGGGCACTTGTACCCAATCTTTTAGGGACTCCGAAACAGGACTCAGTCACTTGGAAATCTGAAATTCTCTGGCACGTTCTCCTTGAAATTGCATGTACTTAGTCTTGTTGCTCTGCTTCTACAGTTGTGCTTTTTCTTCTCATGAGGATTTTACAGCTTCTGTAATCATCCTGCTGGTGAGATCTCAGCCAGCCCCTGGTGCTCCAGAGTCCCATCTGATCCCACACATACCTGCTTCTGCATTGCTTCCCTTTGCTTAGCAAGTTAATCCTTATTGCTGCACCTCGTTTCATCCTAGCTGGCAATGCTCTGTTAATTTTGTCACCCCGGTCACATGTTGAGGATTTTTCTTTTTTATCCCATCTGTAAAAGCAGAAGTACTCTGCGGCCACACGATGGCTGTGGGCTGGGGACTTGGCACACACTTTGCTGGCTGCTGTATAATAGGAGCTGTTAGGTTGCTCAGCAAGTTAGAGGCATCAACCCCCATTACGCTCTGTAAAACAGCCATTTTTTCTCATCACAGATATCATTAACTAGTATGTATCACTTCAGTCGCTCGATAGAGGTGTCAAATCTTCAACTGCATTACCAAACAGGTCCATTTTCTGTAAACAGCAGCCCAATTTAACCCTTTTTTTCTGACTCCACAGCAGGTTGCTCACTGCAGGCAAGAGTAGTTTGAGTTTGGTTTTCTCTGCAGTTACACCCTGTCTTGCTCTGTGCCCAAATGAAGCTCCCACTCCACTGCCAAATGCTTTAACCGTTACTTCTACACACTGCTCATAAAGTGGGGAAGCTGCAGGGGCACAGCTGGTCTCCAAATAGCTGTGGCATGTTAATTAGATGCAAACCTTTAAACCTCAGCTCTCCATGGGCTCTGCTGCACAGCTTTTGTGGCTGCTGCTGTGGGAGGCGATGGCAGAGGGCTCGGGTGGTGTTAAAGCTTGTCTCTGTGTGCTGCCTTGGGCTGTCTGGCCTGCAGGTCCCAAGCCACATGCCCAGGGGCCATAGTTTCTCTTGCAGAGGCTGCTGTGGGTCAGCAGGGATGTGGCTTGTTCTGCTCTCTTCATCGGGACAGGCAGTGGGAAAGAGCCCATGAGGTTTGTAGGAAATGATTAAAGCTGTTGGGGGACAGGGGAAGGGCAGGTGTTAAGAAGTTATGTGAGAACAGATTTGGAGCATTCCTCAGTTTAACTCCTTGATCAGCGGCATTTCAGTAAAGATGGCTATGAGTTCCAGTTCCAATCTGCTCTTCTGTCATGCCCTGCATCAACATCTTCTTTGCCTGGTTTTCCCCACAAACATCCTGCTGAGAGGTACTTGGTCATCACATGTTTTGTTGACTGCTGTGCCATTAAAAAGAAAAAGTAAGGCACAAATCTGCACATGTCCTCATGTCAGCCATTTGGTGATATTGGCAGATAAAGCATTCTCAGAGCTCTTCAATATAATGGGTTGCTGGGAACCCCACTCATTCTAGCACTGGTATTTGCATCAAGAGAGGTATGTGCAGGTAGTGTGGAATGAGGCATTTTTCAGCATACAAGAAAGCAGGATCCATAGGGTAAAGCTGGGCTGTATAAAAGGCACAACAAGAAGCTTCTGCAAAGTTATCAAAAGTTTGGATGCATGTTGTGGGATGTTCAGAGCCTTCTGAAAGGTTTCCAGAAACTTTTTTGTGACAATTAAATCCTGCTGCTCCTGGCTTCGTCCTGAGCAGGAAAAGTGGATGTTTTTGGGGTCTCAGAAAAGCACTTGAGCTCTTCATTTTTAAATGAAGAGCTATATAGGAAGCAATTTTTGTTGCCATTTCAGGAAAGAGAAGTTGTTCAACCCAGATGTACTTCTGTGCAGCATGCAGAATCATTCGTTGTATCCAAACAGTTTCAACGCTGCATGCGTGTTTGTACAAGTGAGATAACTGAGTTTTTGTGAGTGGGTGTTCAATTTTGGCTAACAAGAGCCTACTTCTCTTAAAATTTGCAATAACGAGTGACAGCTGTGGGACTTCCAGATACATCAAGTTGGAAGCTATGTTATAATGATTGTACCAGAACAGTAGGTGTATATGGGCTTATTTTGTTCCACGGGGAAAGATATGCATCAAATTACATGAATATTAAGGAATATTAAGAGAAAATCAGATCAATTTCCTCAAAATAAATTGTGTAAGATAAGAGATGGGAGTTCTGTGACACTGTTGTTGAGACACTGTGTATATAAAAACAGATATACAAGGAAAAAATTACTTTGCTGCAGTCGTGGCATAGAATGTCTCAGTAGATTTTTTTTGTAGCTGGTTACCTGTTGGGGAAGGAATCCTCAGACTGGGCTGTTTAGTTATAGTGGATTTATATTTCAAACTCTTTTTGATAAAAATAAATGATTCTCTCCAACATTCATTACTGGAGATAAAAAAAAAAATAAAATTGAAATCAACAATTTCTCTGTATCATTCAATTGAAAACAGTACCCCAGACAGAGAAATAAATATTTTCGTGCTCAGAAAACCACTTGAGCACTAAAGCAATATCATCAAAGGAAGTACTTTTTTTTCCCTATA
This sequence comes from Chrysolophus pictus, assembly GCA_037305975.1. Classification (NCBI taxonomy): domain Eukaryota; kingdom Metazoa; phylum Chordata; class Aves; order Galliformes; family Phasianidae; genus Chrysolophus; species Chrysolophus pictus. The sequence continues at coordinate 15,533,154 of CM074580.1, read as the reverse complement.
GATTTGCTTTAAAATGAACATGGAGAGCTCAGCCAAGGGCTCTGTGTTTGCTGGTGCTGCAGGACCTGATGCTCTGCTCCCTTGCTGGTAAAGCATTTTGTCTGCCTCTGAGCAGGTGTGAAGCTGTAAAATGGGGCAGATACACACATTACTTTAAAAGGAGGCTTGAGTAGAAATGTGGCAATATTTTTAAGGAATGGCTTTACTTGTAGAATTTTCTTAGTTTACCTTGCTTCTGAAAATTAGAAACCAGGACTTAAATAAAATGTTGTAGGTAAAATATGTAATTACTCAGCAGAGTGATAGTTTTAACCTTTTGGAAAACAACATCTCTTTACCAACTGAATTACCTAATAGCAGCAGCCATTCCAGGCTGTTAGGTGCTTAACAAGTGTGCCAGAAGTGCAAAAACGCTGTCAAATTCTTTAGGTCTCTGTCAATTGCTTTAGGTCTCTTTCACTGAAAGAGTATAGTTAGATACCTAACGTAGGGGGAAGGAAAAAGAGAAGGGATTAAGGGGCTATTTGAAGAGCCTGGGTGTTTTAGTGCGATATGGACCTTCGTATGTGTTGGCTGTATGTTACTATATAGTATATATGGTTGGGAGTGACTGAGTCACCTGTACTGGATGGTGTTGGAATAGTGGTAATTCTGAACCTGGTGGTGTTCAAAAAAACCCCTGCTGGTCCTTAATTGTCCGCTTTCCAATGAATTTCCATTGCAGCTGAACATCTTTTAGTTCTTTTGAAGTTTTATTCCAAATCTGTTTCTTCAGTTAAAACTTGTGCATCAAATGTGTATCTACAGAGGATAGGAAGAGCTTCGCCCTTGAAAAAGACATTTGTGAGATGGATCCAGGAAAGTGAGTGCACACCTCTCACCTTTCAGACTCGTGATTCTCTTAGTAAATGTCAGGACTGAGCCATGTCACGTGTGGTGTCATATAATCCAAGATTTATGTGCCAGGCAGATGGCTGAAGTACTTTTCAGTAGTCTGAGGTGCTCTTCTCCTAGGTGTCTGATCAAATTCCTTTTTCTAAGTGAGCTAAGTTTTGACAATAGCAAAGCAAAATAGAGGGCTTTCGTAACACAGTAATAACCTCTTGATTGCATTCATTGATGGGCTTCCACCTCTGTGACTACTGCTGCACCTCTTAATGGGAGTTTATTGGGAAGACTGCAAAATAGGCTCGGCTTACAAACCAGCTGCAGTACATTTTTGCTTCTTACCTTGAATAATTTAGGTGTTTTTCTTATTTATAATCTGAGGAAAAAAAAAACAAATCTACTATTGTGCAAAATGACCTGAAGAGGAGAAATATCTTCACTGCATCTCTGAGCATTGCTGGGCCTGAAGACATCCATGTATCCCCCCACCAAACCCCTGCATTGGGGTTTGGCCTTTCTTTTGCTCTTCCTGCCTCTGTTGTCAACTTGCTGAGTCTCTGAAGTCACCTGTGCAGTTACAGGCAGGTAGGTTCATTCTTCAGATGAACATTGCAGGTCTGTAGGTGGTACTGTCAGGGATTTTTCTCTTTTCTTATTTTTTATACTTTCCCTGTGTCTTCAGAAGTCAGGGCCATTGAACCTGGGGGCCTTTGTATCCCCAGCTGGGTTTTATCACCAAGGAAATTCTGCTAATGAATTGTCTCTTAGGTCTGCTACTGCCCACTTGTTTGTCTGTGTAATTGGTAGGCGTGCTCTTCTGGGAGGCCCTATTGAGACTTGCTGTCTGCTTCTTTTGAAAATGATATTAATTAAGCAGGAAGTTGTATTATTGGCTTGAACTTTATGGCTGCCCTTGACACTCCAGAGAGTTTGTGCAGTGATCTAGATATTGTTTATACGTGGCAGTCTTTTTATTTTTTTTAATTACCTTTGATGCTAAGTTTTAAACAGTTCCCTCTGATCTGCTATCTATAAACCTGACAGAAGGATCGTACAACTGGGAGAGTTTAATTTTGGTCTGAGGCAGTGCTGAATATGCTATTAAAAATGTTTAGTCATGAGGTATTCGACCAAATTCATAAAACGGAAAGCAGCTTTACAGAAACAGTGAATATCAGAATGGAACATTTATTTGGAAAACCAGCCCTGCTGCTCCCACTTGGAATTGAGAGTTTCAGAGGAGGAGTGTGCGACACAGGGACAGGGACAGTGCTGTTGTGCTTAGTATTAGTCTTTAACAACTACTTGATTCTGATCTTTTTGGCAGCATTTATCATCAAACCATAGAATCATAGGATGGCCTGGGTTGAAAAAGACCACAGTGATCATGTAGGTTCAACCCCCCTGCAATGTGCAGGGTCTCCAACCACCAGACCAGGCTGCCCAGAGCCACATCCAGCCTGGCCTTGAATGCCTCCAAGGATGGGGCATCCATTTAGCATTATCAGGCTGCAAGATGCTCAGTTTTTCTGCAAGCTGAAGAAGTTGGTGATGTGCCTGGGGCTGCTTCTGTGAGAATTTGTATAAATATTAGAAACTTAGGGTCACTTGGTTGTGAAAGCTATCTTCAAGGGTTAAACAAACATGCCAGTTCCACTGTAGCCCTCCTCCTGCTCCTTTTAGCAATGTATGATCTGCATTGTAAACCAAACTCTGTTCTATTAATTGCGTGGATTATGCAACTGTTGATCACTGAGAAATTGTCACCAGCTGGGGTTGCTAGAGTTGGGTCCCCTTTCCAGCACTCTTTGCAATAAGTTTTGAACAGCACAGAGATCTCATGTGTACATAGGTGTGTACTGAGGCGGTGAGGGGAGAGCAGGTGGGCTGGGGACCTGTGTGAGTGTTTGTACAGATCCTTCATGAATGGAGAGGGTTGTTTTCGTCTGTATGCCTTACATACCACCCTTCTTATTTATCATTTCCAAACATTTCATCATCAGTACTTATCACAGCACTTGGCTGCAGGTGATTCTCCTCACAGCAGATCTCTGAGCAGAACAAGTGCTGCTTCTGCAGTCTGCTCGGATGCCTGCTTGCTCCTCTGAATCACCTTGCTTCCTTCTTTTCCCAGCATTTTCCTGGTTGTTTCAACTTCTTTTCTTCTTCAGGAAAAAGGTCCTATAAAAGGTTTGCTACTGCCTTTGCAGAGGTGGTCACCCATCTGAATGTTGCTCTTTTCTTCATCCACACAAGTTGTTTCAAACATTTCCTTTAGATGGTTTTATTTTTATGATTTTCATTGTGTGATTGTTCAGAATGCACGATAATTGTATCTTCAGCCTTTTTCCTTTCATTTACTTGACATTTATTTTTCATTGCACAAGCATTGCTGTGCTTGATCAGGCAAGCAGCTTGGCAAAGCCATTGCCAGATGCTTCAGGAGAAGGTGCAGAGAACCTGAAATGGGCAATCATCCCAGATATGGTTGTCTTATCTGAGGATGCTCAAACTATGTACAGGTATGGCGTGTTGGTTGCACTGAAACCAGTGTAAGAAGCTCTGCAGACTCAAATAAAATCAGGCATTCATTAATGGTTTTCCTTTTTTTTTTCATGTGTAGCTCTGGACATTAAAATAATAACTTTTCTGAAGACAGACAGTCCTATGGTTGAAGACTGTATAACTCTGTAGTTTAGAAGATACAGTTCCCTCTGTTCAGTCAATAATGTTATCTTGTTAGGTTACAGGGATCTTTCAGTTAGAGCAACCTTCCCGGTGGTTATGACCTATTCTGTCCTTCCCGAATAGCATCGCATTGATTTTTGTCACTCTGCCATGCTAGGAAGTGCCTCTTTTGTCAAAGCCCTCTTACACTGCCAGGTATTCAGACTCATCTGTTTCAGCACTTGAGTTTCTCATATTGATATACAGGACCTTATTGCTTCTATTTCTGAACTTACGCCTTTTTGGCATTTCTTTTTCTCCCATATATATATATTTTTTTTTTCTAAGTTCAAGACCTCCAACATCCTGAAAGCATCAAAAATGTGTCTTTTTGCTCTAATTTATCTTGTACTTCAGCCGTGGGTAATCCTGTCTGTGGTTATCTCTTGATTATTGACTCTGAATTTTACAAATTGTGTTTTCTTTGACATTGTGCAGTAGGGAACGCTTTGGCAAACAGAACCCTCTACCCATAAACCATTCGAACTCATGGCCAACTTGGCCCTTAGAAGTGAGCCTTTGGCTGTGGGAGGAAGACTTTTATTGACCTCTTAATGACCGCCTGTTTTTCTGGCATACAAGGCAACTGGTTATCTGGCACAAACATCCTTCTGTTGGTATCATTAGTTACTCACCTTCAGTGTGTTCAGGCCTGATTTATTATAAAACCCACATGTCTGGGGAACCTGAGTCAGGTACTTGACCACAGCAGGTCTGAACAGCACGTGTTTGGTCGTCACTCCAGCTTTTGTAATAGGGGTCACCACTGAAATGTTGTAGTTCTTTATGTATGAGAGAGCTAGGCTGTGTGGGCATTTGCCCATGCTTTATTCTTTCAGACTTCAGCTGCCATCAGCTGTGGTTTCACTAAACGTGCTCAGTCAGAGTGAAAGATGCTGGGTATTAAAATGTGTTTGAGCAGCGGTTTTGTTTGACACTGCAAAAACCAAAGACATTTCTTTACATTTGCCGCCTCCTTTCCCAAATCTGTGCCTTCGTTAAATATCACTGATAGACATCTATTCAGAAAGCAGCAATTAGGGACATTCATTTGGTAAGGTAACGAGTTCATGATCGAGCAAAATGCTGCATGTCTGCAAAGCTCCAGGTCGTGCAAGGACTGCCAGCTTTTAAGAAACACTGGTGTTGTCTTCAGCTGTTCATATCTGTATTCCCATGTTGGTGAAGACTGTTGCTCAGCAAACTAAAATACTGCAGCCTTATAACAGAATATAGATGAAAGGAAAAAAAAAAAAAAGTATTTTTTAATGTGGGTCCCAAATGAGGGAATCACATTGCCAAAAACTACTTTTTTCCCAGCTTTATCAATCTCTCCAATAAATAGACACTTCTTCTTCCCATCATCCCTCAGTTACATACTTAGACTATCATGGTTCTGTACCCCTTTTATTATATTATAGTAATACTCCAATTCTCTACAGGCAGATAAATTAATGCAAAAGCATCCCTGCGACATATATGACGTAAAGTGAAGCCCCCAGGGGACTCATCCAGGTTTGCTACAAACATGCTTGGCAGTGGCCTGGAGAACATCCTCCTTCCTTCGTTTTCCCAAGATTGCTGCCTGAAGGATGACAGAAGAAAAAAACTTGCAGATGTTTTCTGCGTTAAGTAAAGAGCTTTCTCCATGAATTTATATCTTCCATAGCTTTTTATGATTCAATTATGAGTTATGTTCGGTTTATATTTTGTAATTAGAGGACAGAACAGATGGCACACCTCTCTTTAAAGTGATGTGTAGAGTAACCCACAGTGCATGGTGCTTGCTGTCTTGCTCACCAGATCTGGAAGAAAACTTGCACTTGTTTTTCTCAGCCTTGCTGTGCCGGAGCTTTACATGGAAATTGTTAGCAGAAACTTTCACCAAATCTCACTTAATGACAGGAGCACTTCTGCTGCTACTTGGGTTTACAAACTAAATCTAGTTTGAAGTAGCCAGGGCAGGGCATCGGGAAACATCAAATACCATGAACAACAACATCCTTCTAGAGACTGTCAAGTGACCAGTTTAGCAGCAGAGGGACCAGTGTGCCATTAGGAAATGGCAAATTAGCAAAGGAAAGCTTTGGCTAGAACATAAGACTAGTCTAGAGCATTCCAGAGATTCCCTAAGTGGGTCCCTTAGTAAAAGAGTGATCTTGATCCCTGATGAGTTTCAGCATGAGGTGTGTCTTCACTACCACTTCAGTGTCCTATAGTTTTGAGGTCATACAGAATTTTTCTTTCCTTTTGTTTTGCTGATTTTGATTTGTTCCCTGAAATAGATACAGGCAGGACTCCATTACAGCTTAAGGTAAGATGACATAAATGAAGCATTTGCTTCAGTAAATGTCTGCTAATGAAATATTTTTTTTTACTGTAAGAGTTGTTTTCAGTCTTTCTAAAGAGAAAATGTAACAGAACTGATGCGGTATCGGGTGCAGCAGTACCCCATCTTTGCTTTTTGCAAGTGGTGCCAAGTGGGCACTCATTGCAGACGTGCAGACACATTCCGTTTTGGTGTAAGCAAGAGCAAAAAAGTGTGAGGTATCAGTGGAAAATATGTCTGATGTGGAGTTCCTTGGAGTCCTTTCCCTTATCATCCATCCAAGAGAGTTTATGTGACTCTGGCTCTACGTCTAGATAAGTGTAGCACTTGGCAGGCAGGTAGGATTTATTACCAGAGGTGCATTCTGAGTTTACCTATGGGATAAAATTGAGGACAGTTTGAAGCCTTGTTTTTTCACTTCCTCTTCAAAGGCTACTTGTTGTTGCCCTAGCATTAATCTGGCTGTTTCACCATCCACTGTCTATTCCCCTGCCTGTATTCTGTATCTTTGTAGCAGCAGTTGTAGTCTGTAAAGTCTATGTTAGTATCACTGTGAGAATTCAGAATTGTGCTATTCTGTAGTCTTCTTGTCTCCTTTCTTCTGCTTCTGCTTCATTAATTTCCCTTTTGTTTTCTTTCCTTTGGTCAATCCTTCTCTTGTATTCAATCTTCTGCTTTTTAATAAGCATGCAAATACTGGCCTTACAGTGAGGAGGGAGTTGGACCAGATGATAATCTCTATCATTATATTCACTGGAAACCATCCCACGGAATCCACCATTAGAGTTCTGAATCATAATTCTTTTGTGTGTACATTCCCACATTTTCACTTTCATGTCACTGTACGATGGTCTCATTAAAAGACAAAAAGCCCCAAACCTAGAATTTCTCGTGTTTCCTTGATGGCATCTTGAATTAACAACCATAATGTTGGTTTGCTGCATCTGCCTATATTTATTAGCATTCTTTATATTGTTCTGGTTAAAATTTAGGCCCCTGATGCATGGTCAAATTATCGTGTCAGCTGACTGCTGATGATAATGTAGTCTTATGGTGTGTTTGAACTAACTCCGTTTAGCTTCACCCATAATGAAAAATTCATGTTTCTTGCAGTGACTGTTGCTGGAAGCACACAGCAGCATCACAGCGGATGAACTGACAAATGACAATGTTGTTGCTGTGGAGTGAGACCTTAGCTTAAAGGTAATGGGTTAGGGATTCTAAGTCGAGCAGGGTCAGGCTTTCTCTGACCAGATTTCTAGGGTTAGTTCAGCTTTTTCTTACCTGCATTGAATACTGCTGTGTTCAGTTGTCGGTCCTATTGATTTCTGTGATTTTATTTCTAGTAGGAATTACTAACTCACATGACAAAACCAAAATTTGGTCTGACAGATGACAGCAATAGAGACTTCCCCCCCAGCCCCTCCTTTGAGCTCAAGACTAATGGTGCTTTCCTCTGAAAGTAAAATGTTATTTGCTGTGTAAGATTGCAGTTTTGCCAGAGACTCCTCACTCAAACTGCTTGATCTTGTTACTTTCTAGCCCCGAAACACTTAATATACATTCTTAGTGAAAAATCTGCCTCAGATTATTCTTAGCCTTGGGCTGAAAGCTACAAGAAATTCATAAAGCTAAGCAGATATGGTTTGGAGGCCAGGTGACGTGCCCCATGATCCTGTCCCTTAGAGAGCTTTAGTAGTAGAAGTGTCCCAGCTGTATAATCGTGTTCACAAATTGCCCTGCTGCTTCCAGGCAAATAAACTTTTTTTTTCCCCCGCAGCAACATTGCACTTATTATCCTCTTCCATTGTTATTTTTTTCTAGGGCAGGAAGGGGAAAAGGTTGTAGCAGCGTTTCAGGCTGATGCTCCTAGGCTCTAAGAACTGTGTTTTGTCAACTGCTCTCTGAGATCCAGTCTTTTTAAATAACGAATTCTGGGGTTATGAGGCGCGGAGGGAAGAGAAGAGTGTTTCAATGATTAATATCACTGCTGGGCACCAGGATGTCAGATGGCTGCTGCAAATGAGATTACAAAAAATGGAGACGGAGGCCAGTTTTCTGCTGGGTGCCCAAGGGAAAAAAGCCAGGTTTTTAAAGGTATTGAGGAACCAAAATATAAAGCAGATATCTCCGTGTCTGCATGCAGCTTTAGGTGCTTAATGATTTCAGATACACAAACTGACTGCCTTTCTCTCTTCTCTTAATATCCAATAGTGATTACAGGGCTAAGTAATACCTTTGATTTTAATGAAACCTGTTCCCTTCTTATGGTGAGAAAACAGCAGGAAAAATATCCCTGTTATTGTAAAAGTAGGCAGAACTGCTCAGATGCAGATGAGGAGTGTGAGGAGCCAGATCTCTGGCCGTACTCTGGCATGGCTCTTGTGGTCATGAAGGCCATGATACTTCACTGAGTTACTCACAGAGGCTCTGGTGCACAGTGTGAGTGGGATGGTGAGGCTCACTTACGTTGATATCTCACAGGAGCACACCACCTGTGTCTTCGGGGTTTATCTGGGAGAGTGCAGATTGCAAGAGTTGGTAATGGAACAGCACCCTTTTTGCATTATGAAGTTGTTAAAGAGGTTGGAAGTGACTTTTATTGATGTCTTCTATTTTCAGCAAGTAATCAGAACTAATTTATTCTCACTGATAGGATATTGTACAAGAAGGTGGAGGAGAGGCAGCCTAAAGATATGCAAAGCATCCTACTGAGGATATTTCCCTGATATCCCAAACATGATTTGTTTGACCATTTGTGTAGTTTGCAGTTCTCTTCTTTCCCTTCTTATTCTTAAAGCTGAATTAATAAATACTGCTACTGGTCTGGGTGCTGGTAGTATTGTAGGCTACGAGGATGTGATTATAACCACAGCCTGTCCCCAGGAAGCTGACCTAGCTTCCACAGCAGGAAATCTTCTGTAAAGGTGACAGATTGTTAAATTAAATAGCAGGCATTTGTGTAGGAGTATGATGCCCTTCAATTAGTTAATTAACCACCGAACACCTATACTTAATTAACCACTGAATGCCTGGTGTCTTCCTGCCAGTTGAAAACTGCTTGTGGATTCGAGAAAGAAAAATTGCCTGCGCTGCAGTTTTACATGGACCTGGCAGATGTGGGGCTGCTCAGCTCCCTAGAGGAAAAGCACTGTTCTCTGCCTCATTACATTCATTGAACTCTATACAGACCTTAAGTGCCTGCAAGAGTGCTAGGTGCTCAGTCCTGCTCTGTGTTTCCTCTGCAGAAGTCATTTTCTGAGCTCTGGTGCTCTGCAGTACCAATGACCTAACCCAAAAGGCATAGGTAAAAGCATCAAGAGATGCTTGATCCAGCAGCTCCTTGGTCTTTATTGCTCCCTGCTGATTATGGAAACCAAGCTCACATGCACGTTAAAGATCAAGCTTAAAGAAGATTTCTCTGTGAATCCAGCCATTGCATGGAACTGATTGCACTTGTCTCACCTGGGCACTGACATCCTTCAGGCCTGGCAGAGTTCCTCCTCTTATACCACCTTGCCTCTTTTTTTGCAAAGCTCTTCATTGCTGTGATAAATACTGCTGCCCACGTGTTTTCAGTTTCCCCCTGTCCATCTAATAAGCAATTGCTTCGTGCTGACAACTGGAAAGCTGCCTACAAGCAGTCAGTGCTGCCGCGTGGCATCCCTCATCAGGAGAAGGCAGCAGGGAATGCTGATGAAGAGAGCAAGTTGCATGGTATGGAAAAGGTTTACAGTGGGCTGTGTCCAGGCAGATAGAAAAGACAGGGTTTGGAAAAGAATGTTAAAGTGAAAAGATGGGATTTTTGATTTTGGTATCAAATATGTATGATAGCTAAACAAATGAATTGAAGAGGCTCTTTCTTTACAATGTTGGTCCTGTTACATCCCGTGTGTGCTGGAGGTGAACCTTGGAGGGAGCAGGCCTACCAGTTCCTGGCGTGGCACACAAGTTCTGGTTCTAGGTGCTTGTCATGTCCCTTCTGACCTGTAAAATCAGACCTGGGTTTGCTCACTGACATGAATGCTCCAGGTGCCAACAGCTGCTGTAATGCTACTTTTTTAGCTCATGCAACAATATTGCCTTGTACCTCCAAACTGACCTTGTCATGTTCAGCAGGGTTGGATTTTCTTTTCCCAAGTCTTTTTCACTCTCCTTCCTAAGCCATTTCCTCTCCATTTATCGCGCTGTAAATCTTTTTATTGTTCCCTTAGGTTGTGATTGACTCTCTAGCAGCAGAGTGTTTTACAACACTTGCAATGAAGATGTTGGGTAAAAATTAGTTGTATTCTGTGCTACAGTCTAGCTTTTTGTTTCCGGCTTTCCTTTCTTCTTTCACTTCCTAACCTGTTCTGTTGTACAAAAGAAACACCAGTATGAGTGCGTATTAGCCACTCTAGATCTTGTGGTTTCCAGCAAACTATTTTTTTTGTTCTGTGCAGTGTGAATTGATTTTGTTCTCTGTTCTCATCTGCTAGACTTTTTCTTGACTCAAGGATCAGTCTAATCTCTAACTTTTTCTATACTCTGCACACTTTTATTCTAGTTCTCTGATTAGATCTGGCTGGGGCGTTGTTCCATAGTGACATGCTGTAATTTCATCAACCTTTTTTTTTGTTTCCCCCAAGATGTAACATGATTTCCTGTGAGGTCTCCACAAGAGGTTGCTGTGCTGTGAGGCAGTGACTCATCTGGAAATAAGAATACCCAAGGGCATCTTTAATTCATAGTAATGCATATTTTAACTTATGCAAGGTTTCATGGCATATCAAGAATTTCTCTAAAATCTCATCAGCTCTATCTTAGGTTTTGATTTGTTCTTGCCAGTTAGGGAGATTGACACATAAATATTTTTTAGTCTCTTGAAAGCCTTTTCCTCCATAGTATTACTGAAGAACCTGCTTTGTATCACCTTGCAGTGCAAGCTGTTGGGATTGTGATGCCAGGTTAAACAGGCTTTTTAAAGCCTGTATGGTCGAGTTAACTGCTGAGGGCCTTTTCCTTTACGTGGATCGCAGTTTGGGGAGTAGAGAGACTGTCACAACTGCATTTTATTTTGCGCCCTGCACAATTCCCTGGCAGCTCTACCCACAGCATAAGACCTCAAGCACAAGTTCGTTCCTCTGCCTTTGGTCAGCCTGGATTTCAGGTGGTGAAGCAACAGATATGGTGCGGAACATTATGAGACTATTTTCCCATTTTATAATTGTGTAAAAATCTTTGTTGGAAATATTTGTTTGCATAATGCATAACATGGTGAGGTTTTATTCTTGGTGAGTCCTGAAGAACTGCTGCAATGGTCATGATTGTTAGGAGGAGAGAGATCTGAAAGTTCAGCCTCATCAGAAGCCAGTAAAGCCATTGGAGGGAGGCTGACCTGATAAGCAGAGCTCTTCTCCAAGCCTTTGTATCCACTGAAGAAGGGGTAGGGGAAAGCATTTACAGATGATTTTATTTTTTTGTTTTTTTTCTGCTCTTTATCTCACTTCCCTTTTTTTCTTTTCTTCCTTTTCACTTTGGGTACCATTTCCAAGCCAGCTGTCCCAACTGTCTATTTTTTCATTGCCACCTCATTTATTATTAGTAGTATTTACAAACCACACACAGGCTTGCAGGAGCTTTTTTGCTTTTTCTTTTTTTTTCCCCTTGAAACTCTTCAAGTAAAAGTGGTGTCAACCACTGCATTCTCCTTCCTTTATGTGGCCCTTCCTAAGTGCAGTTAATACTTCAAAAACAATTTTTCACTTCATTTAATTGATGCTTCATATTTACTACCACTTCTTGAATATGGACATTAAAGTTTTGATCCCTCAAGTCATTAAGCCTTGCTGGCCTCTTCCATACTTCTATAGAACCCAGAGCAGTTTGACTGCTTCTCTGCCAGCAGGAGAGAAGGATTCAGATTTTTTGCAGTGCAAGCTCAAGGAAGTTATTTGGGACCTAGTGTTGCACCACTGATTTTAAGGATCTTCTTTCAAACGCTTCAGTGGATGCACAGTTGTACATAACCTTCAGATTCAGTTTTCCTTCAGTTAGGAAATCATTTACACTTTTTAGTGCCTCCCGTTATGACAGTACAATTCTCCAAAATAGTGAAAAAGAGTCTGAGTGTGCATCTGGGGATCTTTACCAACTCTTGAAGACCTTACATTCTCATTTTAAACAAGTTAGATTACATTTTAATACCAGGCATTGTGGTTCAGGAGTAGGCTTATGTGATGGAGATGCACATTTTGATGATTCCAGTGGGATGACGTCTTTATCCATTCTGACAATTTTACTTACAAAATGGTATTTGTAAGGACTTTGTCATCAGAATGAAGTGAATAGGTTGTTAGCAATTTGGAAGGCATAGAGAAGATCCAGTTGCTCTGAGAGAGCTATACCTGTCTGTACATTAAAGCACTCTGTGAACAAAGGGTTGCTTGGGATGGGTAGAGATACTTTGAAGATATGCATGGTGCAAGACAAGTGGATTTGCTTGTCAAGAGTTCAGTCCTGTTCTTTTCAATGAGACTCATGCAGTAAATTTTCTCCATGTAAAGTGAAGATTTTGGTGCTCCCATATTGTGCCAAGTGTTTCCCTAGGTCTGTGCATTTGGCTGCATGCAGCAGGAGCTGCAGACTGGGAAAGACAGTTTTCATGTGAGGGGTGTGGGTCTCATCTGGCTGCTCTGGGACAAGAAATTATGTTGCTTTCAGAGACTCGTTAGTGGAATCTAATTAAACCACTGCTTTAAAAGGACTAAAAATCTCTCCTTAAGTGGATTTGTTTGCTGGCAATTTGGTATGAAATCAGAGGAACAGATGATTAGCTTTTTTATTTTTCGGTTCAGTTTTAAAAGATTAGGAACTGCAAAATACATAATACAGACTTCTGGCATCATTAGTAATTCCTCTTGCTTTATTTTTCCTGTCACTCTGTAATGAGTAATGAACTAAGCTGGTATTAAAGGAAGCTTAACAAGCTATTGCTTTTTAAATTGCAAGTCTCACAATATGTCCCACTCACTATTAATTTTAAATAACTCCCATTTTTGTTGCTGTCTTTCTGTTCCTTGTGAATTTTGCATAATATTTGCATTCACACTTCTTCAATCCTCTCCACAAAGATGCAGTGATTGGGCTCTCTCTGTTAGAGTTTCCAGCACCCGAGAGCAAAGGGTATTTGTAGGCAATGAAAAGTCAGAAAAAATGCAATCAAAGCCAGAGTGTACGTGAGAGGCAAGAAAGTCTGTGAATTTCACTGCTGCATTGAAGTTGCTGGAGTTCCTGAAAGGCACTCAAAATTTCAAGTCTATTAACAGCATTTGTAATTGAGCTACTGAAGTCAGTAGCGATTGTGAGCCTGGGGTTTATCTTGCTTGAAGGCTGTCCCTGGCCGCTTGGCTGTAGGGAGGCTGCAGCTTGAATTGCTGGTCCCATTCAGCTTGTATTTCTGATCCATCTGGTTCAAAAAGAATTTTATTGATGGAAACATGCAGATTGTTGAGATCAAATGACATTTTGGTACAAGAGGATCAGAGAATGTATAGTAAATGTGGAAGAGAATGATGAATGCAATCTCAACTGCCTCTGTTTTCCATTTCACAAAAATTTAACAGCAGACAACATCTAGCAAAGAGAGATTATTTTGACACTGATAAAGGAAAATACCTTGGAATTAACCTACTTGAGCTTCTTATCATAAGGTATTGGTGAATATAGAAGAGTCATTTTTGAATGCTAAATACGGGACTCGGCGTTCATCCTCTTTCTCGAGAGACTTTGGCATTGAGGATATGTACCTTCTTTAGTCTCTAAATTCCTGAACTGCACACAGTAGAGATAGAAATCTTTGTGTGTTAAGAATTAAAGCAGTTCCGAGTTTAGAAGGAGTTTTCTAAGTGCAAAATATTGTTTCACTGTGCACTCTGGAATTGACTTCCCCTCTCTGAAGCATCTGCCGTTATCAGAGATAAGCTGTAAGAATAGGTGAAATGCTGGCCTAATTTAAAATTTCCCTATCTAAACAGATTGTAGTGGTGTATTTACTTAAAGAATATGTGGCAAAACCTGTAGCTTTTGTTGCCATGGGCCATACTGCAGGCAGTGTGTGTTTGAAATGGTGAAAATCAGGAAGAAAAATCTATTAAAGGCTGTGAAATATGAAGGCAACACTTAAGGATCAGGCAGTGCCTGTGCATTGGAGTCTGGAGCAAGTTCCTGGAATAGTATTGCTGAATGCTGCCTCTGCTCTCTGCTGTAGCTATGCCTATGGAGGGTTTTGCTGCTGTTCTGGGTGGAAGTTCTGAGCTGGTACAGCCATTTTGGAGTGAAATATTGGGCTCTCGCCTCCTGAGAAACAGGCTCTATAAAACCATCTCTGTTCAGGCCCTAAGAAATGGATGATTTCAAATCCCTCTTTGCACTTCAGATTGTAAAATGCCAAATTTCAGAGCATTAATTGTGAAGAATAGCACCTTGCTCCTTATCTGACCCCAGAAATACAGGCTAGCTTGTAGATTAAGGTATTATTTACTGTAGGCATGAGGATTGGAATTTAGCCATTACTTGAGTAAAAGAGAGTACTTTATGCCAAGTGACAGTATTAGATGAATGATGTCATCTCATTCTTGATAGGAGCATAAGAGTAATCCCACCTAAATATGGTTCTACATGATAGAGCTTAACAGTTTCAGAGAGGAGTCATTACAGACGATCAAGTAAATAGAATGTATTTAGAAAGAATAAAGCCCACAAGCTTGAGTATTTACTTACCGATGGCTTAGGAAGAGGAGTGGTTATCCTGTCAGGCATCCTGTGTACCTGTCAGAGTGTTTTCTGTTCCACACTACACATATTTATACAATCAGATTGAAGACTTCAATGCAAAGGAGCAACTGCTGGCTGTGATATGTAGGTGTTCTCCGACAATGGGAATATCTTTGGCAATAGAAAACCAATTTCTTTAAAATAGGTGAGGCACAAACTTGTTTTGTGTTCATGCTTTTATGTATGCACAAAGAAGGAGGGTTGGGAAGGGGAGAAGGAGAGTTACCTGAGCTCTTCTTGGGTGAGTTCCTAGCTCTGTTTATCCTGATCTGCCCTCAGGCTAACAGAGCTTTCTGAGCTCAGCACCCAGCAGCCAAAATGTCTGCGGAGGGTCTGCCTGCCCATAGCATCAGCTCAAGGACAGATTTTGTGGGGTTATGCACAATATGTGCTTGGGTTTGGAGCAAGCTCCATTCATGGAGTGGGTTAGGGTTGGGTTAGGGCTGGGATTTTGTGCACTGCTGCATCACTGAGGTGCCTCAGCCAGATCCAGGCACTGATGTGGAAGGTTCAGTGCAAGCAATTAGGAAGAGAATTTCTTCTCGAAAAAATGCAAAAAAGGCAAGAAAATTCAGAAAGAGGTTTTGCTTACTGAGAACTGAGCTCTCCAACGCCTGAGTATCAAACAGGGAGCAGTTTTAGTAAAGATTTGAGTTCAGTGAGAAGTCAAGTGCTTGTTTCATGTTTGCTGTTGGGTGTGGGCAAAATAACTGCAGCTGAACCTCTGATGCCAGAGATCTAAGCACCATCAGCGATTCCAGCGGCTCTTGGGAGTGCTTGGCCTGGCACTTCTTGCATCGTTTTTCTGCATTTCCTTAGGTCAGTTGGCAGGCTGAAATGACTCACAGTGCTCCGAAGAACCAGGAACAGCAGGAGAGCTGTGGGGCTGTGCTGAGGGCTGTCAGCATGGTGTATTTGCAGCTTTGCCAAATGCGTCTCCATCTCCTGCATGGGTACGGCCACTCCATTTGCCCTCCAGCTTAGCAGAGCACTTACATTTGCTCCTATAGAAAAAAATGCTTACACAAATGAGAAAATAGAGAAAGTATCTACTTATCCATAACAAAATCCAGGAGGAAAGTTTGTAAGTGATGACAACTTAGCTTTGAAGTTGCTGTGATGTTGCCAGAGGCATGGGTTCAGAGCAACCATAGAGGTGCTGGGTCCACACTGGCCTCTGCCCAGCTTTTGTCTCTACTCTACTTCTAATCACTGCCAAAGTTTTCAGTGTTTTTTTCATCTGCATGTTTTCCTGTTATTGCAGAGCTGTGTTGATATTTGTGTTTTATTGACTTTCTGTCCAGTCCAACGTTTAGATATTGGTGCAGTTTCTTTTCACTGCTTCTATCTCTGATGAGTTTCGTGGTGTATTTCAAAGGTAGTTAAAGCCAGAGAATGTATATTTTAAAGTGTGGTTTCGGTCAGGGAAGTGACTAAGTAAAAATAACTCCATCCTTATTGCAGAATGATTCCCCAGTGTATTTTCAAGACATTTGATTATTTTGACAAATACAAGTCTTTACGCTTCCTCTCCCTGCAGACCTTGTGAAACTACGGAAGAGTGGCCTGCAGTCTTTTCTGCCTTGAGCAACTGCTGTTTTAACTCATTGGCACAGTCCTGAATATGCATTTCTCTGTCTTTATTACCTGAGCCTGCTGTTAGAGACAGGAGAAATGTAGCATGATTTTTCCAATCTCAGAATGAGATTTCTGAACTGTCAAGAGAGAAAAAGCCCATGACTGAGTTGTAAACTGACTAAGTGAATTAATGCTGGCTTTCTGCTCTCCTTTCTGTATAAACTGATTGCTCCAGTGGTGGACTGTTGAGTGCCTAGAGGGTTTCATGTAAGAAGGTAAGGGCAAGAGATGTATCTCATTAGGGCAGAGTGGTGCATAAAATAATACAGCCATCTGTGTTCTCCTTATCCTCTCAAAGAGACTGGCATATCAGCACCTGTGCACTCTCATGAGCGTCCATGCCCAGCAGTTAAAGTAAACAGAGCAGGAGACTACACTGTGCTCTTTTTCACTCCTACCACACACTGATCAGGCATGCTGAAGCTTAGCTTCTGCCTTGCTCATTAGAGACGGAGCTGAAATGTAAAATCTCAATTTCAGCTCGGATTTCAAGCCCCGGGAATTTGAGACTCCCTCAATTTAAGGATTTTGTTTCAGGTCCTAGTGCAGCCACGGAACAGCTGTAACATCAGCTGGGTCTGCAGCTTGGTGTGACCCTTCTGCTCCATCAGTAAACAGGGAGGCAGCTCTGTCCTGTTGGCAGTGACCTGGGTTTCAAAACTGCTGGAAACAAATAATAAGCACTCATTTAGTGCATCTCTGGTAACAGAAGTTTCGTGCCTCTTTCTACTGATTTAGAAAGCTGTTACTGAAAATGTAGCATAGGCAGGGCTGTGAATCCTACCATGGATTGAGGCAACTCAACGCTGCAAGTGCAAATTAGGGCAAGATGCTGCAAAGTGGGTACGGAGCGGAGCTGTTGGTTTTATTTTTACTTTGAACTTTGAGGCTGGTTGACAGCTCGTTCATCAGCCTTTGGAGATCTGCAGGAAGGATCCATGCCTCTTGCACCATCTGAGCCCCGTCTCATGAAGTATTTCCTACAATTGGTTGGGATCGGGTTTTTGTTTCCATAAACAGTCTCAATATAGATTCAATGAGTTTTCATTTCCATTTTTTTTCCTGTAGTTTTCTTTTTCAAAAGGTATGAGGAAAGGGAGCTGTTTTATTTAAGAAAGAAACTTGAAAGATTTATTGAGGCTGTGGCTTAGTGCTCTGCTGTGCTAAGATACGAGCTGGTAGTGAAAGCTCCTATACGCTTTTGCTGTGTTCCTTGTATAGTTAGACGCTATTATCTTGACACTTATGTATTTATGTAGTTGTGAACATAAATCTCCTTCAGAGGATTAAAGAAACACATGTTCCATCAAGCTGAGATGCACACTCATCATTTAATAGATGGTTAGTCCCTTTGGGGCTCTGACTGTGCTGTGGTATGAGGATGTGGAAGTATGTTTCTGTAAAGAGTTTCCAGGTCTCAGCCTGGAAGGACACTTGTTCCTCTGTGGTTTTAAGTACTAACTCAAGGAAAGGTCCTGGCTGATTTAAGCTGGATTCAGAGAACAAACTTACGAGAGGGGAAAGACCAGAGTAGAAACCAGCCTCTGATTTGGGTGCTCCTTCTGCCATGATGGTTAATAGCCTGGTGTCTGCTGCTCACACCACTTCCTTTGGTTGTTAGGAAGTGTTGGATCTTCAGAGAAATTAAATCCTTGTTATTTTGTTGCCTAGGCTCCAAAGATGTTTAGTGATGGAAAGAAGCTTTCAGTTGTGATGATAGCATTGAAAATGAGTTAATTGGGAAATTAACCTGCATTTAATGACAGCTGTGTGCACTTCCCCTGCTATGGGCATTGTCAGACAAGTGACTCCTATATAAAGTGTTAAAGAAATAACAGACCTTCCTGGCACACTTAGGATCTTCATAAAACAGAGAAGATTTTGAGGTTTTGTGTTTTAATTTTTTAATATATTTTTTCTGAGGTTATTATTCTGTTTTAAAGGTATTTCCATTGCATCCATTGTATGGTGATTTTCGCAGTAAGTAGAGCCCCTCATGCAGAGTGCAGCAGAGAAAGGATTGTAGTTCTAAAGGAACCTTGTGGCTTGCATTAGGCTTTTCTAATGAAGACACAGTGGGAAGAGTTTCATTCTTATGATTCAATAGATATTTAAAAGCAAGAAAAGAGAGCTAATCAAAGAAAAGGGAAATGATGTTCAAGTTTTGATTCTGACACTGGTATGGCTGTTATATTTTTAGTGGTATATACATAGAGAGTCCTTTTTAATTGAATAATTTCTTTTATGAGGTGGAAGTTAATTTAACAGTAAAACAAAAAGAACCTGAGATAAGTTTGATGCTAATTAACCTGTGAGGGTTCTGAGAGGTTCTGCAAATCTCAGTCACAAATGAAAACCATCTCAGGCCAGGCTTTCGTCACCATTAACAGAGAAGCAATCTCTAACTCGAAAGAGACTGCAGTCAGACAACTGACAAAAATGACTAAGAGATGGGAGGGTGTGCAAAAAAGCAGCAAGATAATTAAGAATAGTATAATAAGCAATGCAGTGGTGTTATTGTAATGCTCAGTAAGTACACCCAAGTAAGAAAAGGATGGGTGGTGAATTGTATTTTCTGTTTGAAAGTGATTGAGTTGTTTCTTACTGTTTTCTGCTATCTGCGTGCAGGAGTGTGTGTGTTTGGTTTCAAAGCCCATTCCTCTTTTGTTGTGTGAACTCCAGTGTTTGGGTGTGATTCCTTCAGGCTGTCAGATACCCAGTTTGATGGAAGCTGTATCTTGCGCCATGGGTGCTCTCATCTCATGGAAAACAACTCCCAGGATGACTCCAGACTTTCTTTTGAGGCTCATATCTTCAATCACTGCATATTTTGCTGATTTACAAGCCAGTATTAGTGAACACACTGAGTCTATTACCACCGGGAGATAAGGAAAATACCTAAAGCGATCCAGAGATAAATTATATACATGCTCGGAATTCAGCCCTTCTTTCTTGGTCACCTTTTGGTGGTCTGGTCTACGAGGAGCAGTGTTCTACTCAAAAGGCAGCACATCCAAGGGTGGAAAGAAGTCCTGTAAATGAGGCCAGGCATGTGAGTGACTGCAATCAAAGTGTGCTCTTTACTCCACAAACAGCAGAACAGATGGCACTGGGGTTTATTAAATCAGGTAATAAGCTCTGATGGAAAGAAGTACCTTAAATGTGTTGATCAGTCCCAACTCGGATGACCCCTGTGTGACTACATGAATAATCAGGACTTCTTGCACTGACAAGCTGAAGGTCTGTCATAATTTCTTGCAGGGAGCATAAGGTACATACTTATAGCAAGTGAAGAGGACGCATTTTCTGGAAGAGGATGAAAGTGCACTAAGATTCCCTTCAATCATTATGGCTGTGACATGAGTTCTCTTGTGTCTATAGGTTCTGCTGCATCCCTGGCAGGGCATGATCTTGGAAATCCCAAGGTCCTGTGTCCAGGCATGGTGGACCTGCACTATAGTTTAGTGTCTCTGAAGGGCTGCTATGCAGTTTCTTTGGCTATGCAAAATGTGCAGCTTGTAGCTGTGCACTGGAAGAGCACTTTTTGAAAGAGGGAAGACTGTTATCCTCTCTATGGTTGTATTTTTGTACATCCTGCTAATGAGTCCCAACTCGTGCAGTTATTATAACAGAGACCTGCACAGTTGGAAGCTCTTGCCAGCCGCTAAGCTTCTGCTCTTCACAAAAGGAACATTTTCTAAAGTTCAGCAAAGTCTTAGGAACAACAGGGGTTCTCTAATGAGGCTCCATTGTCTCCAAGGTGTGAGTGATTTTCTCTCCTCTAGCAGGAGTCTGTCTTAGCTCCTTGTAGCTGACATCCTGCTTCCCAGCTCCCTGCAGACCAGAGAGGAGGGAGTGCTACAGGCGAGACGCAGCACAGAGGCTTCATAGCACTTCTGCAAAAACCACATCTGAAGCATACTAGGGATTTTCTTTCTCAGTGCCTCGTGAGCGTCTGTCTTATCTGGTTCTCTTTTGGTACCCAGCTTAGGCAAGATTGTGCATATAATAGATGAGACATCATCTGTGAGGTGAGTTCTAGGATGCAGGGAGGCCTGGCTGCTCCCTTAGAGGTTGGGGCCCATGGGCCATGTGCAGTGACACAGCCAGGGGGCAGAGGGGTGGTGGCAGCAACAACTGGGACTCCAGGTAGTTAGACACAGCTGATTGTTGGGCTGGAACTGGGGACAGGCTCATCCCTACAGCAGCTGAAACAGGGCCCCCAGGGAGGTTGGTAGGTGACATGGAAATGTGTGCTGCCTGGTCAGGGATCTCCAATAGTTTCTTGCTGCTTTAAATGCTGGTGGGTATTTTGGCTGCATCTGAAAGCTCATGGCTTTAGCTTTATTTTTTTCATAGCCTTTCAGTATCCTTGACCTGTTCAATCTCTAAGAAGGGGGAAACATGCTTTCCAGATAAGTGGCAGAGATAAATCAGCTATAAATTGCTTGATTTCCTTTCAGAGCAGCTGCTTTTACATAATTTTTTCTGGGCATCTTGGTGAGGCCTGACGAGGTATGAACTGCACTGTTTCTGCAGCATAGGAGCATACTGCTCTTTTTCAAGAGCAAAGTGCCAACCTGCATTTTGTTACGCATTGCTTAGGAGCTACCTGCAGAGGTTTTACAAGCCTGAGGTGGATGGAAGCAAACTACAGGCAGATGGATGACCTTGAAAAGAGTGAGTCAATAGCAGCTTCCTTTGCCTGTACTACCTACAAGCCTGTGGCTGGACTGCAGTCAATGCTTTTCATTGCGAAAAATGTTACTCTTTCAGACGTCCCCAAGGAATCTCATTTCCCTTCAATGTTTTTTGAGAATGATTCAAGGGACAGTGAGAAAATAGAGGGGTTTAGGAAAAGTGGTTTGGTAGCTTATGAGCCTCTGGTCTTTAGTGCTTTTGCTGAATATGTTCTCAGGTTCACAAAGGCAAATCACTTTCATTTTTTTGATGTAGAGACTTGTCAGCTAGAAATGTGACCTGAACCAATAGTTCATTTCACACTGTGGGTACTGCTCAGCAGTTGGTATGCTAACTGTGTGAGCCTGGTGACTGCAGCTGAAAATGGAGTAACCCTCCATCTGCCAGGAATTGAGAAAGGGGAAGGAACCCAAGGTGGGAACATCTACTGACATCTGATGTGGAGAAGACTAGGAGAGAAACATGGGTGGATCTGAAAAATGATTTCTTGTGATTTACAGACCTTTTTTATTAAGAAAGAAAGTGCACTATGAAGTTGACCTTGCATTAGCTCTAAGCTCACAAGAAATAATGTTAGGCAATGTTGTCATGTTGCATTCACAGACTGGGTTGCATTAGCCATGAGAATCTCTACTCTAAATCTAAGTAGCTATTCATTGGGAATAAAGAGCTAAAAACTCTTCCATTTCATAGCTACAGTATCAAATGAAATGTCTATTAAAGAGACAAAGATGATCTTAAGAACTGTACTTACACCATCTCTATTCCTTCAGGACCTTGAGATCATTCTGGTCTAAGTGATTCTGCTGAGGTCCACTGCTTTTATCATGAGTCAGTGCTTCTAAATGGTTAACTATTGCGTATCTGCAGGGCTTCAAGTGCCAGATTCAGGATCGTAGGCAAATTCTGCATCTTTGCCGACTGTTGAAGGGCTAACAGGGCTCTGAACCAAAGGAATTGGCATTTTCTTCTGCTGTTGTATTACCTGAGAAGAAAATCTCAAGGGAGTACTTTTCCATTTACGTAGTCACTAAGGCAGTAAAAGTTCTTGGGATATGCCTGGGTATCCAAAAATGGCAAGGGTTAGACAGTAACGTTATTTCAGTTTCAGAAGCATAAGGTTATGTTAGAATGGCACGGAACAGGTTTTGAGTGGTTTCAGAAGGAGGTGTTACTCGATTTTGCTAAGTGCAAGACATCCTGTACTTGTGGAAAGCTACAGCGATACAGAATCTAGTAGGCTAAGTCTCTGCTTTCTGGAAAAGGAAAAGTAGAAATACAGTGATATTTAGGAGAGGTTCTTTAATGCTTCAGAGGCATCCCAAACCACATTTTAGATACCAGCTGCTGTGTGTGGCTTTTCCTGCTTTATAGTGCATGTCATTTGAATTTGATGCTGAATCTTTGGCTAGATGTATGGGAATGTTTTTCTGCCTTTTACGCAGCGGCAATATCACTGTCCCTAGGGAAGATAACTCTCCCTTCAAACATTTGCTACTGAGAAGGATGCTTGAGGCACTTAACACCTCGTATTTGGGAAGGCAGTTATGTTGCTGGCGCTCTGCTATTTTCTTTGGTGTGTGGAACTATTTTTTTTTTTAGAAGGAAGAGAAAAAGCTATAGCTGTGACCAATTCTCATTGCAAAGCCTGAGATAAGAATGGTAGGCTTCTGTGGATGAGTGCCAAAGGATGAGTTTCTTTTCAGAGGCTTCATGTGAACCTGAAGATGGTCCAAGGGAGAGCCCTTAACAAGAAATACCAAATCCAGCTCTTGTAGAGTAGCTGTGCAGGCTGGGGACTAAGAAATTAGGTAATAATCCCACTGCAAGGGCACTGCATGTAACGGAGGATGTCAAGCTGAGTATCAAACAACGATGTGCTCTTATTGTGAACGAGAAGTTTATATATGAAGTGGAGTAGCATCACTGGAGCCCCTGCTCATCTCATTCCAATAGCAGGGAGCTGCTGAGGCTGGTCATTGATCTGTCTGCAACGGGGCCAAGACATGTGTTTCCCTCTTGGTGTTTTCCCCCAGTTTATTTGAGGTAAGCCAATGTTGTTGCTGTCTCTGGGTGTGAGACATTGTTAAAAAGCACTCAGCTAAAAATATGCAATAGTGAACCAGGATTTACTCCCTCCGTTCGTCTGACACCATCCCCTGCTTCTGCCTCATGCCATCAACTGCCTATTTTCTTTTAATTAAATCTTATAATTTTTTTTTCCCTGTGCATTTCGTTTCCATGCCACAGAGCTGAGTTTCTTCTGGGAATTCTAGCTGGTACACAGCAATTTCCAGTGGCCACGATCAACTGCAGTTGGTATGATTCACTATCTAAAGTTTTCTGGAATTTTTAGTGCTTCTTGATACTTCCATGAGACTGTCAAGGCCAAGGATAGAGTTAACAGAACCCTTTGCCTTGCGGTAGTGCGGTGGTGCTGAAGTATTTAATGGTGCTTGTGACCAGCAATTTCAGCTGAAGCAAAATGTGTAATTGTCAGTTGGTTAGACTACTAATGTACTGTAAGAAAAAGTGTATCTTCAACAAAAATAAATAGGGCCATATTCTCAGCTTGGTTAAACTACCATTGCTCAGCTTATTTCAGTGAGGTAATGATGTTAAAAATCCCATCTTCTTATTTGGTCTTTTAATTCCGTATTGCATTTTGGATGGCATTGGAAAAAACAACAAGAACGAGAAAAAAAAAAAAAAAAAGCAAAGAGTAAATGTTATAATATATCAGCATTATACTGGAACATTTGGCTGAGCACTTCAGGCAAGACAACTTCCTTCATTGTACTCAGTCACATTAGAAATTGTTGAAAGAAAGGTAGGCAAGTGCTAATATATGGACATTTGGTGTGACTTACATCTGTTGTCTTGCATACAGTTTTCCTATTTTCTTAATAAATTGTAAATGTATCTGGGAGACTGCAATTTGGTAGCTCCAGTACTTATCAAGCAGAAGAGATAAGGCAGACAGGAGCTGAATAGTGACAAAGCTGGAAAGCTGAAAAAGAATGAGAACAAAACTTGTTGTGGAAGTGACAAGTGAATGCGTCAGATAAAAAATAATTTCCGATTACCTTTGAAAGAAACAAGTAATTTGAAAAGTAGTAAATAGTATGTATCAGACTGAATATCTGGAGTGTGATATGGCCATAGAAACACAGGCAGGAGATCTGCCTGGTTTTGCTGAATTGTGTACTGTAACAGGAAAGGCAACTTCTCCTTTAACTGCCTTTCAGATATCTCACATTGATCTATCAAATCTGATCCTGAATCCTTTGATTGCAGTGGGGATTCAGATAGCGTATGTGAAATCATAGGAGCAGCATGGAGGGTAAGAAAGAAATCTTGGTAATAATTATGAGCCGCATGGTTGAAGAATCTGGCAGAATATAGTAGAGGAAAAGTATGACAAATGAAGGGTAAAACTAGAGAGGAAGGAGAGGAAATGTTCGCTGGTAGATGGATGAGCTTTAGAAAGGACAAATTATTAAGGGAAAAATCTCCATCTGTGGAAGCCAGCTTTGCTGTGCCATCACTGCAACACAAATCTGAATGCATAGAAGTTCAAGTGTACTGAACGATTCTGCCGTGGCTGAGAAGTCACTTGGGGTGAATTAAAAAGCTTGCACAGTCAGTTCAACAGGAAAGTTCAAAATGACAGCAGTAGTCAGAAGAATAAACAAATCCAAGATGTGTACCTCGCTGCCTACTTGTGAGAATTAGTTCTGAGTTGAGGCTTTGTTTCTGACTTTGACTTGAGGGCACTGGGTCTTGCTTTTCCACAAAGAAGCGAAAATAATTGCAGATCATTTTCTACTCAGGAATGCAGTGACCTACCTTCTATAGATCTTGCAACTTAAAATAACTCCCAGCTCATTACATGCGTTTTAGTGCTGTCTAGATCTGAGAATACTCCTTGGTCTTCAAAAACTCCCAAGAGGTGGTTGCTGCTACGTTAAAAATACCACACTAGCACTTACATTTATTCTAAGCTATGATGAATTTTCATGCACCAGGAAACATCTAGGAGATATAACTCTACCAAAAGCATAAATACTTTTTAATAAAAAAAGAAGATACGGTACTGCTTTGTTTCACATAAACATCCCCTTTCACATTTTGTAGTTAATTTGTTCAGGATGAACGTGGAAAGAGGTAGCAGAATTTGCCACTTATGTTTTATGGTCTCTGCATTCACATTTTCAGTATTCAGCCTGAGGGGTTTTTTGTACACATACAAGATTCAGATTCCTACAGTTTTTCTTTGTCAGATAAAGTGTATGTAAGAAAGTTGAAGCTTAGAGTCATAATTCGTGCACTGTGTGGAGAACTTATCAAATGTTGGACTTCATTCTGCTTATGAAATCTTTGAAATTTTGATGTTTGACTTTGTCCATCTAATTTTTAAGAATGTTTTTGTTATGTCCAGTACCAAAGGATTTTGTAGTCTTTCCAGTTCTGGGTCTAAGTGTATGTGGGTCATTGAATGCTTACAGCAGAATTCCATTTCAGGATTGGAGGCAACCTTAGGGCCTTCACCTATGCAGTGACAGCTGCATTCGCTACTGAGTTAATTGCATTGTTAGTCTGAAGATGATTGAGGAAGAAGAGCTCTCAGTTGCCTCAGACTGACAAAAAGTGATAGGCGATAGCTAGAGAATCATAGAATAATTTCTGTTGGGAATGATCTCTGGTGGTTATCTAGGCCAGCTGAAAGCAGGTTTTGCTACATCAGGTAATTCAACATCCAGTCATTCATTTACTTGTCTAGTCAGATTTTAAGTATCCCTGTTACAAACAAGTAGTAACAAGATGGCTATGAGGCAGTGGGGAAATGTCATAATATTCACAGAGTCTTCACTAACTCATTGCTACAAAATGTTCTTTTTTTATTCCATCATCATTTAATTAGATGAAAAAGTCAAGAAAAGGGCTTGAGTGATCTTTACAGTCAATATACTTTTTTCCCATCCTTCTACAAAATCACATATGTGGTTAAAACAGGGGGGAAAGCTCTCACAATTCATACGTGCAAGATAAAGTCAGCAGAATCAGAATGTTTTCTTCTTCACTCTAGAAGAACCTTCCCTATCGTGGTGGGCAAATCACTTAACCTTTGATGTCTTAGCTTTTTCTTATTTATGGATACCATGCTCCTTTAGTTCCTCTGAAGTAATGGCTTCATTGCTATTAAGGTAAGAAATGAACAGTGGATCATCTGGTCTATACTCCTGTGTATACCTTCTTGAAGAATTTCACAAAGGTATTCTGGCTTTGAGTTTATGTTTCTGTAAATTACCCATGAAGTGCCGTAGGCAAGATGGTGGGAGGCCTTCTAGGAGTCTCATGTCCTCAGTTCCTCAGCCGCCCAAAGGAACAGGGGATGCCTGATATTAACACATTTGTGTCTATCCACAGAAAGTGAACCTTATCAATAGCAAATAGCTTTTAGTGGCCAGGTTTCGTGCTGACTGATGAGAGGGGAGCAATGAATGATGTGCGCAGAAAAAATAAGCAATCTTTAATACCAATAACAAAGCAAACATGCAATTTTTTTGCACTGTTATTATTGATTTTTATTGGAAAGAAACTTTTTTGTGTTTCTAGAATTTCCCTACTTACCTTTCCCCAAGACAATTCTTTTTCTGAGATCTGCGTTGAGAACTAAATTTTGCTTTTTTCTCTCAGGTGCATGCAGGAAAGGAACTATTTTTATTGCTATAGCTGATGATGTCTGCTCATCAGTGAGTTGTGAAAGACCTTGCATATTTGGTTTGCTGTTTTTATTTCCCCTGGTGCCTTTTCTCTGCCAATGTCAGACTTTCACATACAGAGCGAGCTGATGGAAGAGGGGCTGCTTGGGAGACTTGATACATGGAGTGGGGCAGAATTCTGCAGGTTAAAAACCAACTGTCCAGCAACCCAGCAAACTGAAATTACATCATTTCCCATTCTGGAATCCCTTCCCAGCTGCCGAGAGTAATGCTGGAGGAGATGGCATAGCTGATAAGAGCAAATGTGCTCTCCAACTCACAAGTTTTTGAAGTTGTATTTCTGCTATAGCAAATAGCTAGGCAGAAGTTGTATTGCCATACTTTCGGGGCTGGATTGCTTCTGGCATTGGAATCTGACATGCTGAATATTTAGAAGTTTTGTTTTTACCTTTTTTATTTCTGCAAGACTAATGTAGCAAAATGACAGCGTTGTTCTCATGTAATATTCTTGTGGTGCTTAACCGTATTTACTAACTTTTTCTAAAAACCCAATTGTTCCATTCACATTAATACTTAAAGATATTACTTTTTATTTTTGTATGAACGCACTTTATTTTCTCCAGAGGAATAGGTGTCAGTCAAATGCCACATCTTCCAGAGTCATCCACGTGTTCCTGAAGAATCAGACTCCTATATTCATCCTGCATTTTAATCCAGCTACACAGTTTTAGGTGTGTTTGATTTTTGTATGGATAAGATCAAGAACAATAAAACAAATAGGGTTTTATTCCTTTTGTATTTAAAACAGACAGTTTTAAGAAATATGGACAACTTCACTCAACCTCAGTCAACTGTCAATCCCCTCTATGTCAAAGAGGAGAAGCCACAAGAAGTAGTGGAGCTGCCCAAGAATCATTTTGGGAAAGTTGTCGGGTCACTGTTCTTATTTCTTTCGATCAGCTGATTCTTTGGATAATGTGAAGTACAACTGGAATATGATGTTCCTTCTTAAACCTTAGGAGAAGAGATACCTGTCTTCTTGGAAAAATTGCAATCTGCTCTTTCAGATGAGAGAAGCTGAGATAAATGAAAGGAGGATGTGTCAGTTTTGCAATGTCGTATTTTGTGATGCAGTAGCAACTCAAGGCTAAAATAATCCCCAAAGTCTTTCTTCAACTGTAACCTGTCTCAGCCATAGTGGTGGTTAAAGGTGGAAGACAGTGAGTTAAGAGAAGCCTTTACCTGGCACAGAATTTGAAGCGTATATATTTTAAGTAGAGGACAGCATTGCAGCTGGGTCTGAAGTCAAGTGATGAGGCACTTTGCTGGATATATGCTTCTTACCTGGCTTTATCTTTCTCTAACCACCTTGGATAGAATAGTAAAGTTATTATTGGCCTGCTTCTTTCCTTCTACCATGTCATCTCTAGCATAGTCTAAACTGTTTCAGAGCTGTGTTTGATCTCCGCTACAACGGTTAGGATCCCAGAAAGTCATTACGACAAATTAATCTCTTGGATTACCCACATGCCTTGTTGCTTTTGTCCTGCCTTGACTAACACGTTTTGACAAGTAAATTATCAGGTCAATAGCCCATGTAAGATGAGGCTGATTGAGAAAGCTGGAAGCAGCTTCAAAGCACAAATGGTTTATTGTCACAAGAAGCATAGCAGATCTTCAGGGATGTTGAACCCAATTATCCATATCCTCCTTGGATAATGCCAAGCTGTTTCAAGCTAATTACCCAGAGTTTAGACCAATCTGGATATGAATTTCATCTAGTTCTAATGAACTTTTATTCTTTGGGTTTTCTCATCTCAACTGCAGCGAATTTCACTTTTGAGTAGTGTTGTTTTTGTTTTAATTACATTGCAGCAGACTAATTGGATGGCTCGGGACTAGATGCTTAATAACTTGGTATTGCGTATTATTAGTGCTGTCATTTAATATTAGAGTCTGAAAGAACTCTGCTACTTACATAGGTTTAAGACCTAATTCTTCCAGGAGAAGCAACTTGGATTTTTCCACCTCTCAGTTCATTCTTTCGTTTAGTGACTGATCGAGCTCCTAGTAAGGTCTATAAAAAGATTCTCATTGATTTGAACAAAGCTTTTAGAAGGCTGCTGATTTAGATCTCAATTTAGAAAAGTACTTTAGCACGTGATTAAATAAGTTGCCCTGTCAAAAGAGCTTAAGCACATATTCAAAAACGTACTGAAGTATGAATCAAGACTTAGAAAAAGGGAGTTTATTCAGAAATGTTTATCATTCAATTCACTAGAAAAAAAATACTAAATGATTTTAAGGAAAAACCAACCTAGTATTCAACTTACTCTTTTAATTTTGACCTCACCGTCATGACTGATTTATCATTCATGTTCTCTGACTAATTAGAAAGAAACTGTAGAAGCTTATTTCTAATTTGCTGTCTCATTCACCAAATCTTTGAATATTTGAAGTGTGCCTCGGTTTGCCTTTGCTTTTTTTTTTTTTTTTTTTCCTTCAGCTGAATGACATTCAATCTACCTAAGCTGAATGGGAGCTAATTTCTGCATCTCAGCTTGTTTCATGTTTTCTCATGACGCTCCCATGTTTACAGCCTCTGGTAAGGTATGTAAGTGCATATGTAGCTGTTTCATTTGCTACTTCAGCATCTCTGTAGAGAGTACAGATGGGCCCAGGGAAGGAAGCACTAAAAAAAAACTAATAGTTTCATGTCAGTACTCTCATCTTTGTTTCCTTATATCTTTGGTGAGACTTACATGGTTTATATGGAAGCTGTTACGTTAAAACTCATTTATTTCAGTTTTGGAATCACTGTCTGCATTGGTAGTAGTCACTAAGATGTTGCTGGAGGAAATACTTGTTTTTTTTTTTTTTTAAGTGTCCTGTTGCTTTGTTTTCCTCATTTTTCATAGTCGGAGGTGATAAAATTCTGAGGGTCAGTTGTAATTTTCATCCAACTAGATTGGCATGGCACAGTTTATTTCAAGTTCTGGAGGCAGGTGATTGTGTTTTCTTGTTTGTTTTCTTTTTAAACTCTCATTTCCTATGGAGGAAGAAATATTAATGATTCTATTCATATGGACTTGAATAATGTTTTTCTCAAGTTCCAGTCTACAGCTTACAACTTGTAATTCATGAGACCTGGAGATAAGGCAAGTGCAACCTTAAGTCCTTCTATACTTCTCTATTTTATGTAGTTTGCATATCAATAAGGCTGCTCAAAAGCTTACTGTATAGGTTCTTTAATTGATGAGGATTAGCAGAGGCAGGTCTTGTGTGGGAAGTCAAACATTCTTGTCTCTGCCTGGAAAACTATGATGTTTTAAACACAAATCTGAGCAGTATTTTTTTCCCCATCCTCATTCTTAAGTCTTCAAATTTGTGTTTTTCAGTCATTCTTTGAAACCATGATTGCAACTGATTTTTATTGTTAGCTGAGACTCTGCTGTTATCTCTGGCTCCAGGAATTGGAGCCATAAGAAAAACACTAAACAGAACAAAGCTTGAGATAAGCGTGGTGGATATTAATAATGTTGATGAGTTGCAAGTGCTTGTGTTAGAAGTTATTACAAACATGGTGGGAGTTTGTGTTGTTACGCAGATAGTGCTGTGCAGCTCTATGTCATTTGTGGATCCCTCTACATATCAGTGACTTTCTTATAATTAGCCAAGTTGCTGTTGCATTGCTTTCTGTTAGCAGTGTCATCTGTAACTTGGAGCAAATCTGATATGTATTTCCAAACCTACTTGAAATTGTTGTTGTGTGGAAGCAGTAACTTAATGGAGAATGTGAATAGAGCCTTGAATAACGTTAATCCATTGAAACCACTTCCTTTCCATGTTCAGATGCTGCTAAAATAAGAAATAAATGGCATGTGGTCATCCAGAGTTGTGACTGGATAGCAGAAATGTCTTCTTAAAAATAAAGAAAAAAAAGGAAATCCACACAGGCTTAAACGAACCAGTACAAATGAGATAAAGTGCTGTGCTGTGGTGTTATTTCAAATAGGAGGAAATGTGAAAGACTGAAGTGTAGTAATACATTAACAGAATGGTTTCTATTAGAGATTCTTGGCAAGTGATGAAATGAAGAGGACTCAGATAGGACAGAAGGGCAAGAGAGAATGGCCTTAAGTTGTGCCAGGGAAGATTCAGGCTGGACGTTAGGAAATACTGCTTCTCTGAGAGAGTGGTCAGGCACTGGAACGGGCTGCCCAGGGAGGTGGTGGAGTCACCAACCCTGGAGGTGTTCAAGAAACGTTTAGATGTTGTGCTGAGAGATGTGGTTTAGTGAGAAATGTTGATAGGTGGACTCTTGGACTGGATGAACTTAGAGGTCTTTTCTAACATTAGTGATTTTATGGTAAATCTGTTTTAAATAGTAATCAATACATTACTGTGCAGGGTGTAGCATGAATTTACTGTTTGGATCACACAAGGTGATTCTGCAGTATGTTCTGATTACTCTCTAAAAAGCCTTCTGCAGATGCCTCCTTCGATTTTAAAGCACAAGGGGATGTGTGTTATGGTCACAGCCAACATACAGCTAGAAGTATGGATGTTTTGTAAAAAGGTTTTTTTATAAACATCCCCTCAGCAGTAACTAACATTGAGCAGAGATGGCTTTTTGAGTTGACCCTAGTTGCTTAACATTTATCCCAGCCCCTTTAGAGTAGAAGCACTGAAGACAGAATTTTGAAGTAGCTGAGATCCGTGACTAGTGTAGAAATGCTCCTGTGCCAAGCAACTTGCCTGACTGCACCTGTACACCAAGTGGGGGTTTCCAGGAAGGCCAAGAGGCAATGCCTATGCTGTTCAGTCTGGGTTAGACCTCAGTGATCAGCAGAAATGTGAAGAAGGGAGCACCTTTCACTGTATTTTGTTTCTGTAGATGAGGTCTTTTTATGCAGGGAAGAGGGACTGTAATCCAGTAGAGCGTTTGCTTAGAATTCATATATATCAGCTATATGGCTGCTCTGTAAGGATGAAGGAGGAATTAGATAGACGATAACTAATTAGAGTGATGGATGAAATTCTATATCCAACAAAACACAGGAAATCCATAACAGTCAAATATTGAGTCCTAGTTTTAATTTTCTAAGTCCCCAGGCCAATTCTCTAACCAGAAAATATTGTTAATGTCATAGCAGCTAGTTTTATACCAGGTAAACGGTATTAGAAATAATTCTTGTGTACCGTGTGATGGCATGAGGGAGAGTGAAGCCCCTAACACTTCTTTTTAATGCGTCTTTCAAAACATAATGGCAGCAGTAGTTTTCCCAGCAAGTATGAATTCGCTGCTGTTACCTTACATTTCTTTCAACTGTTATTACTGCTGAATTGGAAGAGGGGATCAAACCGTTCCTCTGCCTTTTTTTCTTTTTACAGTACAAAGCAGTTGTAGCTATAAACACATCCCTTGTACAAACAACAGCAACAAAAAACGTTTTAAAAAGCCAGTAAGAAACTGGACTGGAAGTTTTGTATTTGTAAGAAAGTAGTTATCGTAAATTAAGTCAGGTTTATTTATGAGGCTTATTAATGTGAAACGGAGAATCCACGTTCTAAAGTTTTCACAGACGGCTACTCTCTTAAGGGACAAACTAATTATAATCATAAATATTGTGTGTAATCCTGGTGAGTGGAGGGGAATGTTGGAGAGAAAGGGCTCTGGAAGGATTCTGAAGTTTCCATGGGGGTTTTTCAGCTGACTGGCTGAAAAATGGATTAACCTGAACAGAAGCAGGAATGCAAAAAACCTGCATGACCAGCAGTTGACTATTACAGACTTCTTGTTATTAAGCATTTGGGAGAGCAAAAGAAATGAAAGTGACGTTCTTCCTTTTAAAAATGGCCCGATGTGGTGCTCTGTCCAAAGACCCTCTCCTGTGGCTCCCAGCTGGACTCCTTAAGCAAACCCAGGCCTCTCATCACCTCACCTCATCAGAGGCAACCAATGGCCCTTCTGGTGTCCCCAGCCTGCTGGGTGCAGTGGGATGGGCTGAGGGCCCTGCCTGGCTCTGGCCATGCAGTGGGAGCACTACAAGCTGCCTTTGTTGGGCTCAGCAAATGTCACGCTCAAGAAACAGGTGGAATAAAGCTTGGCAGGATTGTGTGTGCTTGGTTGCATGTTTGTATTTGTACCCAGAGCTCTGGCCTTCCAATGATCTTCAGATAAAGGAGATCTCTGGAGTCTTTTTGTGTTGCCTCAGGTGCTTGTTAGTAATTAGTATTGCTGCAACAGCATCAGAGGCAGTTATCACTCCCTTTGTGGTTGTGTGTTTAACTGTACTGCTTGTTAAGCCATAAGGACAGGGCTGTGCCACCTCCTTCAGAAGGAGGCTGAGATTTTTCTTGATCTCTGATACGCTTGGACCGTAATGATGTGATGGTGCCATGTGCTTTATTCTCATTTGGTGCTGCTTTAGGATGGGCACTGAACCAGTAACCTGAAGGCGAGCAGCTCCTGTTTCCATCAACATGATTCATCCCTTTTCTACAGGCTTTTCGGAAAGGTGAATAAAGAGCAAGAGCTGCTGTTTCTCTCACTGATTGGCGGTCTCCAGTTTCAGTTAGCAGCTCTTCAGTCCTCTCATGGCTGGTGTGGTACCATTTTGGGCAGGATGGCTTTTTGCAAAAGGTAAATGTGATCAGCACAGCACGGCTCCATTATAAATGTGAGTAAATGGAGAAGTAGGGAGACAGTACTCTATCTTGTGATGCTTTCTGAGCATGGCTTGTCAGCAGAAAGGTATGATGAGGAACCTGACACAGAGCCATTCAAATCCCAAAAGAGAAACTTCCTTTAGCCAGAAGAAATTTTTTCCTCGAGCTGCCGAGTGTGTGACAAGCTATTAGTGGCACTGTCCTCCTGGTGATGGAAACCTGTGTAAAAGTGCAAGCCTTAGCACAATAAATACTTCAGGGCATAAACTGATTAACAGTTAGGATAAAGCTGAACTTTCCCACACAGGTTCGTGCTGCACAGGACTGTTTGATGCAGACAGTAGTGGCTGACTCAGCGTGGTTGCGCTAGCGTGGGATGGGAGGAATAAGGATGGCTGAAGCTTGTGCAGCTAACAGATGGGGAAAGAGAGCTGGGATGGTGGCTATGATGATGAGATGTGATGATTGTATTGTTTTTTTGTGCTGTTAGTTTCTGTAATAAGGGAATTCTTGGAGAGAATGGGTAAAGGATACAAGGCATGATTCATTAGCATAATTTTTCCAGATGCACAAAACGATGCATATGGGAAATCCTGTCCAACTTACGAATATACCTCCTGAATTATCTGGGTAGCATAACCATGCAATGCTGATTGGGCCTAGAGTACCCTGCAGTGGTGATTGTGGAATGGGCTATGATGTCAATAGTCATCTTTCATCCTGTTCACATCCCCTTTGATACCTGTCACATGGCAGTTCATAATGTCACGTCACCTCCAAACCACACTGGATAACAGTTCAAAGTGAAGCACAACTTCCCAAGGATAGAAAGCTTTAAAAACACAGGGTTGAACACCACACCACTTAAAGTTGTTGGAGGTTTTCCCTGCAATAGGAAAGTCGTGATTTTTGTATTTATACAAGCAGTGTGTATCAAGCTTATCCCCTTTAAGTGATAAGTGCTAGAGGTGGCTAACCTGGTATCTAGGAGGATCATTATGAACAGTGGAGGCTAGCAGAAGCTCACTGCTTTCCATGTGAATGTTGGTACTTGTTAATATGGATCAGCGTTGATAAAACTTGTTAACGTGGCTTGCTCTTCTGTAGACAACCTGTTGAACTCTTTCCGTGCTCAGTGCCTGCCTATGCATCCGTACTCATTTGATTAGCATCTGAACAGTGGCTTTCCAAACTTCACTGGAGGCAACCATGTTTTTGAGAACTGAGACTTTTTTTTTAATGGAAAACAAAACAAAACTGAGAGAAAGGATAAGTGGCTGTGCTTACATGTGTCTTCAGAGTTGCCTTTGAAATTAAAGAAGAAAATTAACTGGGATTAGTATTGAGCAAAAATTCAGAGTTTCCATCACAGTGGGAATGCCTGTATTTAAACATTGGGTTTGTTAGAAATAAGAGACATTTTAACATAGTAGAAATGCCAGAAAGCCCCATTTGACTTTTCTTTAATCAGAATGAGATATCTAAACACTTTCCAGGTTGGAAGTGCTAAATTTCTATTATTGATTGAATCATATAATCACAGAATCACAGAATGGCCTGGGTTGAAAAGGACCACAATGATCATCTGTTCCAACCCCCTGCTATGTGCAGGGCTGCCAACCAGCAGACCAGGCTGCCCAGAGCCACATCCAGCCTGGCCTTGAATGTTGATGGGGCATCCACAGCCTCCTTGGGCAACCTGTTCCAGTGTGTCACCACCATCTGTGTGAAAAGCTTCCTCCTAATATCTAACCTAAACCTCCCCTGTCTCAGTTTAAGACCATTTCCTTTTGTCCTATCAACAACTTGGCTCTGAAGTATTTGATTCTGAGCCTGTTTAGTAGCCTGTTTAGTACTTAAGCTATATTCAAGATGGGGATTGCTGTTAAGACATGATTTGTTTTCCGTTCTCCCTTTTGGTTTGGCCTGCTTTTCTGAACTGCATCTCCAGGGATTATTTGGAATTATGCAGCTTCCATAATATATTGTACAGATCTCTCAGAGGAAGATCTGCATTGCATTATAGGAAATGTAATCTTTTGGGCCATCTAGTTTGTGTTAGAAAATGCGGCCCCATACTTCAATTTACATAAATCAACATGCTGGTAGGGAAATGCAGTTTGATTATTTCTTTAATCCAACTTCAAGGAAACATTTTAGGACAGTTCACACTAAAAAACCCAACAAACAACGACAGACTCCCCTGCAGCAAGAAACTCTGCAATGAGATACTTTAGTTACATTTTTCTTGAGTGGTGATAGTAATTCCTTTTAGTGTTTTTCAGCATAGTCAGTTTTTCAGTGGATAATGCTGCTTTTGTGGAATCGTGTGTTTGCTTAGCAAGCTCTAGTGTTCCTACAATTTACATTTCTACAGATTTTATTCAGTGACTGAGGTCTTCCCTCTGCTGATGGCTGTACAATATACCAGTCAGACCTTGCCAGGTTTTGCTGTAGAGCTGCTCTGAATGTTCTCCTGTTTCCCACTGCTGTCAGAGATTTATGGATCACTAAAATCCACTAAAGGTTTGTTTTACTATTGTCAAACAAAGAAAGAAGAAATCTAAAACCTGGCTGAGCAGAGAGCTAGGAAAGCAAGGGTCATGCTAAGCCTCCATCCCTGCACTGGGGCAGGGGCTTAAGGTATTAAGTACCCCGAGTCATTACTGGTTAGGGAGAAAACAGCTGCCATCTGGTTAGGTTTCAGTTACTATTAGTTCATATTAGCCCTGTTAAGCAGCTGAGTTTAGGTATTAGCGTAGTCAATGCTTTAAATGTTTCAGGTGAAGTATTTGGGTATTTCTTTAAATTTTTTCTAATTTTTCTTTCTGCCTTTGTTTGCTCTCTTTAAACAAGGCAATGGCCATCACGCACATGGGGCAGCAGACTAAAAAAAAAAAAACCCAAAAACATAGCAGCTTATTCAAAGTGCCACAAGTAATTGGGATGAGATTTCCCTTAACTAACTGCAGTCCAGCACTGCATGTTTAAAGTTGTCTTTGAGCATTGCGCTGATGCTGGTTTTCAGCTGAGATTAAAAGAGAACTTTAATTTGAAATGAGATGTGGTTGTCACTGCTTGTGTTGGCAGAGATTTCCTCCTTTTTGCCTTTTCTCTCTCTTCTGAAAGCACAAATCTGAGGAATTACAAAGATTTCTTTCTATCAGCATTATGTCAGAAGGGCGCTTATACTTCATACATAGTTATTTTCTTTTGAAGGTTATCCAAGGTCACTACTCTAGCCAGGCAGATAAAAACTTTCCTTCTCTATGTCTTGGGATGCATGAGAGATGTTTTCAAGCTTTCTTACGTCATAAATGCAAGTGGAAACAATGCTTTGTTAATGCAGACTTTGCCATATTGGATTAGCTCACTACCTCCTGGGGTGTACCGTCACACCGGTGTAACAGCCATGGAGCCGTATCAAGGTGACCCTCAGCTCTGTTCAGTAATTTATCTAATCAGTGGTGCAGTAATTTACTTAAGGTTGAAAAGGCAGAGGAGTTACTTCATGACCTTTGTATCTGTCAATTCGCACTCCAAAGTGTGATTTTTACTGCCCACTTTATGTGAGGTTGCATAATGATAACACTGCCTCCTTCTTAAAATTCATTACCTGCACCTGTCCTTAATGAATTCTAGCAATTATGTATTCCATGAACTCCCTCTCTGTTGCCTTAAGAAGTCTGCCTTTGTATTGATTTTTAATTCACTGCCCTTTAGCTTTATTGATGAACCTAAATATTTCGAAATATAGAAATGCAGATTGTACTGCCCAAGTATAGATGAACCTTAGAGCAGAGCCCGAGAGCACTCTTGTGCCAAATTTATTCAGACAGAATAAACAAGTGTAACTCTCACTGACTACAAAGGCTGAGCTTCTCAATTGCACTAAAATATCTTAATGCATAAAAATGCATTGTCTCGAAAAACCAATTCTGTTTCTCTAGTTCTTCACCATAGAATTCACAAAATAATTGTTTTCCAGACTTCATTAAGATTCAGCGTGCCACCAGTTGTACAAGTGTCATTAATCAGAAAGCTGGTGTATCTACCTGTGCAAATTTTCTATACTTTATTAAATGAAGTGCAGTTCAAGAAGGGAATAAAAGTTTGCTGTATATTAGGAATACAGAGATGAAAGCAGTATTTTGTGCTTCATGGCCTACTTCGCAGTTTACACGTGCCAAAATCTACAGTCTAGGCACATCTCAAATCCCATCTCACAGCTGTTCCTGAAATGCATCCATCAGAAGCCCAGCAGCACCACCACCAGCAGCTGCTGGCCATGCCACCACTCTTGTCCAAGGGCTCAGCTCAGATACCCAGGAAGTCTGATGTCCCCTGTGGACTGTCAAGTAATGGGATATGCCACGTGAACATCAGATATATCTGAGAAAAAGTATTCCTCACAGCATAAAGTGTTAATCCTGGATATTTATCTACCTCTATCCCACCAAGTACAAAAGCCTTGTATAAAATTTTTTTGCTTTGGTAGGGTGCAAGGGTGCACAGTTGCCCCAAAGTAGTTATGGGCACTATCCAAGTGCACTGTGCTGAGAAAGGAAAGATGGCTTTGGGCAAGAGCGTTTGGTCTTATAGTAAGTCATCTGCATTCACTGGGAGGGCAAAGCAAGACTGTGTAGATTCAGAGGTCTTGCAGCTAATGTCGAGACTCAAAGCTCTTCGGAAGCTCAGGGAGACTCAGTCTGTTAGGTTGGATTCAATGTTGCTTGGCAGACAGAACACAAATCAGGTTTCGTCCTCTTAATCAGTTCAGTGAAATAAAAATGTTAGACTCGTCTAAGCAGAAAGGAAAGTTTGAGAAGTAAAGAGAAGGAATCACTACCTAAGCTTTTACAAAACAGGAGTTTTACTTGGAATGTTTTAATTGTGTTACTGTGCCTCTCTAATCTAGCCTTACCCTGTGTGTAAATGCAGGTGATGGGGCATGGGAGAGGAGTCCTGATTCTGCCTTGTCAGTCAACTCCATTCAGCTTGGAGCTTGGGAAATGCCATTTAAACTACAGCTTCTAAATTTTTCTTAAGCTTCATTCCTTTCAATTTGGATATATTACGTGAAAATGGGGAACGTCTTTGGAAAGAGAGCGCCTGCTACAAAGTGCACTGCCACCTCCTGCCTGCACTCACACCATCACTCGGTAATATGAAGGGTTTTGCTTTTTAATTTTTGAGAGGGTGCAGATGGCTGCTGTAACCACAAAGAGGCTTACACAGGCTGTGGTGCCACAGTGCTATTTCTGAGTATCTCAGAGACCACAGTCTCTGGCATTGATGCAGTGCGGTTTGTCCTTTAAGACCTTCATTTTCCCTTCAGATATGCTCCCACTGTCCCATTGTGGCTGGCCCTAGTGGTTTTTGCTATGATCAGCATTAGCACTTCATTTCCTCCTGCCCTCTCAGCCTGCCCTCAAAGCCCCATAAAATCCATCTCATCTCTGGTGCCCAGCAAGCATTTCTGGACATCCTGAAGAACTGTCTTGTGAGAAAAGCAAAGCTCAGACACAGCTTCAAGCCAGCTAAAGGACAATATTAGCTCAATACAAACCCTGTGAAAGTGGATTCCATCTCTCCCTCCCTCCTCTTTCCCTTTTGTCTCCTTCATCCCATCCTTCCTTTCTCTTATTGCTCACACACTGAAGCTGAGCAGCTCCTCTCTCATCTGCGTTGATTTGACTTGTCTGTGACAGCAATGGGGACCGATGTCCTTAGCAGTGGGAAAGCTGTTAGTTGGCTGTGCCTATCACTGCTGTCGTGAGGAGGAACTGCTTGGGCTATTGCAAAGACTGAACATATGTTCCTATTAGATTTTATGTACTATCTCTCACAAATGACTGTGAATTAAAGGATTCCTGCCTGTGTATGTAGGTAATGGTTAGGATAATAATGAAAGCAATATTTACAGCACTGTAGAAGGCAGGAAATTCTCTGTTTGAGCTGAACTTGCACTGACTGGCTTTCTGACTGTATTTGCCTCTTAAGAGGTTTCTCTGTTGGGCAGTCAGCAGGGGGCTGAATCTTTGCTGCAGAACTTTCTAGTTCTCTTCCTGCATGTCTGTCTCACCTTATTCCCTTCCTGCTGTTCTAAATCCTCTCTGTTACTACTGTAATTACTTATTTGTGTAGTTTTAGGGGCTGGAGATCTGCAGCGATCACATCAGACTGTGAATGGTGAGCAAACATGGGTTCATAAAATAAGAGTGTGTTTCTACCAAAAGAAGCTTGCAAACTACGTTTACAGTCATTTTGTAGTATCTTTGCCTACAAAGTTAATATTACATAGGATGTGCTTCCTACTGCTCACTCTAAGCCCTATCAGGAGCAATAATGATCAGGTATTAATGGTGACCTGTTTGTCTCTGCATCATTTTACAAGTGTTTGTCAGTGTTTTGGTAGCAACTAAAATTCCCATCCATTGTTTCATCTTCTTGTGCCAGATTCTATTGGTAACATCAGTTTTCTGCTGAGACAGAAGATGTAGATGATCAGGTGATGGGACAGGCTTGGAAGCAAAGAAGTGGATTGGTCATGGAGCTTAAGCCTTGCTATTTTAATAGTGTACTTTCTAGAGATGAGGGGGGAGGCAGCAGATGAGCAAACAACATGGGATGGGAGCACTGGGAATAGAAGGATTCAGAGAGATTGACATAAAGATTAAATTGGACAAGAAAATGATGTCTAGACATTTACTTGAAGTAGTTGACTTAACTAGTGTTCAGAATAGTGATAGACAGCTCATGCCCTGCCCAGCACCTGTTCTTGGCTAATTCTGCAGAAAGCTCATCTGTTTTGGAGAGAGTCCACTATTCCATCACTCTTAGGGGGCAAGAAAGGCTGCTGCAGACTGAGCCTCAGGAGAAAAGGTTGCTGTCACAGGCATCTCCCTTTACTGAAATTTGATGAGGAGAAAAAAGGTTTTCCTTGCTCCAGCTTCTTTACTTACTAAAATACATTTAGCTCGTCAAGTCTTTAGCTCTTCAGAAGCGAACTGGTTTGTCAGCCATTTTGTTTGACTGTTTTAGCTAGCAGATCTACATTTTGCCTTTCCAGTTGCAGATGAACTCTGTGTATGAAGTGGTGGGTCTGTGTTGAAGCTTTGATTGACAAAGTTGATCTGTGTAAGCATCCTCTGGATTTGGGTTTAGGAGAGGGATAGAGGAGTTCTGTAATTCCGAATTAAATTTGAGAAAGTTAAAATGTTGCATGAAAAAGGACAAGTGTGACTTCCTTCAGTACTCTGGATGACGCTGGCAAGGAGCCTCCAAAAACCAAACTAGAATAGTAACTCAAAGTATGTTTGGAAGTTTGAAATTTGCTTTTGTCTGCTGTAATGCATTTCTGGGAAAGAATAAAACTTGTCCATGGTCGAGATACAGAGCTTAGTGTAAGGATGAAAAATTTTCCACCCTTCAGCTATCATTCTATCTTAGCCATCTTGCATGTGAAATAAAAAGTGGTTTTCTCTTATATTATGGTTTTAAATCCAGCTTTGTCACTGGTCTCAAGAAAGCATATATATTCCTAAAGCATTCAGACTCTTAATTCCCTTCAGTCACTTTAAAAATCTCAGTTGAATACGAAGGCATTTTGCCAAGCCTTCTACATCTTGCTTTGAAAGGTGTTTCAACAACGAATGTCTTTTTGGTTGGGGATTTTATTCCTAGGGATTTAGATAATTCTGCATTGTGTGAGCTATGTATGCTGAAACCTCAATTTCAGAATTGGTGTAGCTTCTATAGTGTAGCAGGTTAGGTGTACATCTCTCCTATGCATGACCTTTTAAAAAGCAACCAAGCATCCAGCCTGCTCTTAGTGCCTCACATCAATTATGAAGACTTTTTTTTTTTTTAAATGCTGAAAGCCTATTTGTATTCTGTGTCCCTAACCAAACCTACAGAAAAAGAGATACAGCTTAAGCAACTTACTTTGCAAAATAAGGCACTAGCAATTTCCTAGATTAATGATACGTACGAGCTTTTGTTCTGATTTGGAAATACCACAACAATCATTTGACCTCTTTTTACAATTATCTCTGTAGTGACAAATGAAGCCAAGCCAGAAAAATGTTTGTGGGGTTTGTGAGTGTGCCAGAGACTCCCAGTGAGCTTCCTGTTTCTGCCCGAGATAGCTGACAGGTCCCATTGAGCTGTGCGTATTTCTGCTCTGTGGTTATCTTTCATATTATGATTTCTTTTAAGATGATAATTGTTTGAGCTATTTAAAAAACGAAGTTGAGATGTTGTTTGAATTTATCTTCATTAATTAGGTCTGTGACAAAGTAGTACCCGGAAGAGAGCTGTTTTATTTGTTACTAAGCTTGTGTCTGAGCGTGCTGCTTAGTGCCAGCAAATTCATTCTGCAGTTAATTGAAAAGAAACACTGTGAAAGTATTATTTTAATTAATGAGAAACTAAAAATAAATACAAGTGAAAAATACTCCAGGATGTTCCAATAGAATGAAGTCTTATTCTGTAGAGTTTTTCAAGGACTTCTCATGAGCAGTTTGGACTCGTGGCTGGTGGGTGGGCTGACGCACCGTGCAGGACTGTATGCATCATGCTGTGTACTTCTGCTGTTTGCTTCGTTTTATGGATGCACGGGTCCTGAATTGAAGGAGGCTGATCAGAAAGAAAACAGTTTGATTTCATTGTGATGAAGATCATGAGGACAAAAATGCTCTGTTTGTTGGAGAGAACTTTTGTAGAGCAGTTATATATCTCAGCTAGAGAGTAAGTTCAGGAAACTCAGTGCTTCAGGCTAGGGAAACAGTTTCGGGATCTATCTGCATTTTCTGCCAGAAGTTCTTTCTTGTTTGTATCTGCTACAGGAATACCTCTGATTGTTTCTAACATTCATGCACACTCACACGAAACCCATTTCTTCTTTTCAGCATCTGTACTCTAAATTTAAGTCATTCAGTGAATGTGATTTCCATACTTCGGAGCAGATCAAGAATAAAGATATTAGGATACCACTTGGATACCATTTTGAGAACGCTATTGCAAATGATATAGTTGTCTTTGAAATGATTGAGTATCTTCCAGCATGGAAGTCATATAGGCCTTAGGCTGTGCCAAATTTTTCCATTCTACTAAAAGAAGAACTGCTAAGGAAAGCAGTGTATCAACAGTAGTCAAAGAAGGAGGGGGTTGAAAAACCAAGCAACTGTGTATCCTCTGAAAATATCCTCCGGTGGTTAAGGTTTGTAGGGGTGGGTTTTTGTTTTTTTTTTTTGTCATTCATTTTAATGACAGACTGTCCTTTCAGTAAAGTAAGAAGAACTAAGTGCCTCCACTTGGAAAATCAATAGCAAATCTCAAATCCCATCAGCAAACACACAAGAGGCTGCTGTTTCTCAAATCCCTTTTATTTTCACCTTTAATGAGGTAGAAAGTCATTCAATTGATATATTGTGTCCTGGCCTTTTCCCAGTAATTGACCTAGACTGCTGGGCCTTGCCTTAATAAATCTGTTGTTTGAAGGGAGAGAGGGAAAAGGAGAGGACGCATGAGTTTGGTTTAGACTAGTTGTATAGCTCTAGATTCCCTCATTGGTAATTTCAAGTATCCTTCTTGGCTGAACAAGTTTGCTTCATGGCATGAAACTGACCAAAGTAAAGCTGATTTGACATCTAGAATATAGTTTTGCTTTTACTGAAATTGCTGTGTATGCAGGACAACATTTAGGGTCTCTGGTAGTGCAATGAAGACCCTTGTCCTTTCTGATGACAGCTGTTTATGGCTCATGGAATCATAATTTGGGTTCGAAAGGACCCTAGAGATGATTGTGTTTCAACCTCCCTGTCATGGACAAGGACGCCTCCCAGTAGACCCAGTTGCTCTAAGCCCCATCCAACCTGGTCTTGAACACCTCCAGGAAGGGAGGACCCACAACCTCTCTGGGTAACCTGTTCCAGTGTCTCACCACCCTCATAGTAAAGAATTTCTTCCTTGTATCTGATCTAGATCTCTTTAATCATGGTTCATAGTTAGGGCAAGAGAAAGACAAAAGGCTTTTTGTGTACTGAACGGTATCCACATTTCAGAGTAAAGGACTGTTTAGAGGAAAAGCTAGTTTTGCCATACATTTTCATTCAGCTATCTGACTGCATTGCCATTACTGCCTTCCTCCTACGCTTGAGCTCGGGTATTTCTGTGTGGTTCCAGTTGTGTGACTGCAGGGTTTCTAGATCAAACCAAAAGTGATTCGCTTGTCATGATTAATCTTGTTTGACAATGTTAAGCAATGAGCACCAAAAAAGAGACATTTCTGCTGTTCTTCACCAGTAGGTAATGCTACTTTCCAGAAATGTTGTGGTCTTTCCATAGAAAATGAACTGCTGTAAAACCAGAGGCTTTAGTGTAAGCTCTTGGATGGTAATTCCATATGAAAACCACACTAGCTGTATTTATATACCAGTGCAGAGGCCATAAGAATGTAGTGTGATCTCATTAGCTGTGTTTTTTCAAAAACATATTTATAAGCAAATCACTCAAATAATTTAGATTTCTTTGAATGCTATACATTCTGTTTTGAAGATCTTTTGTAAGCCACGCTTGTTTGAACACATAATACAAGAGCAGCATTTAATTCAACTTCTCTGCTTTAAAATAAGCAATGTCTGCATTATAAAATATTTGTGTAAGTACAATTAAGTACTGAATTGCCAGTGTACTTGCAAGTG
The DNA here is from genome assembly GCA_037305975.1 of Chrysolophus pictus. NCBI lineage: Eukaryota > Metazoa > Chordata > Aves > Galliformes > Phasianidae > Chrysolophus > Chrysolophus pictus. The sequence continues at coordinate 15,488,953 of CM074580.1, read as the reverse complement.
TTCATATACACAGGTGGAACTAGAAAGGTACTTAATGCTGCTAGGAGCTGCTGCAGTATTGGAAGTATATTAGAGGAGATTTTCACTTTCAAGTTTCTCCGGATATCAATGAATTGATCCTATCATTCTTTACAAAACCAATGCATAAAAGGCAGTTTCAGAACATAATATTGTTTCACACCTCCTGCTCTGAAAGCTTTCAGCAGCTAGGTATTTCATGTTTGCTCTAGGTGTAAAAACCTTAAATGACTTGTGGCCAGCACACTTGAGGAATTGGGTGCCAGACACCAGCAGATGAGCTGGAGATAAGTCAGAAAGACAGCTGTTTTGCTCATTTTGTGAATACTTAGATAGAACACTCCTCCTGAGTCCCATGGTTTGGTTTGACCACTGGGTTATGCTTCCATTGTTTAGCTGGTTTGTTTCCTGCCATTCACATTTGAATAATGCAATTTGTGTGTGTGTGAGCGTTTTCCCTGTCTCAGAATAAAGGCAAACAGGAGGTTTTCATTGCTGTCATAAAACTGTGCATAAATACCTACAGTCTGTGTGCAATTGTATGCCAAAAAAATCCCCAAAAGAATCTCAGTAAAACTAAAGTGCTTCTAAAATAAGGAAATACTACATTTCAAGTAACCTATGTAGCACTAGTTTAGCTTCTCTGTGTTAAGTCCCTAATGGTAAAGATTTAATAATTACATTAGAAATATGCTAAATTTCCAGTAATAATGGCAGTCTCATCATATATCATAGTGAAAAAGATGCTTCATGTTTCCCCATCAGACTTCTGCCACTCTTGCTAGTGGAAAACTAAAGCAGCAGTAGGATGAGGTGTTAATGCAAACAGAAATAAGACAAGCATTTTCAAGTGGTAGATGCACAGATACATAGATACTTGCTAACAGGAAAGGTATTTGTGAAATTTTGAGACACATGTTTTAGATTCGTTTCCAAGCTTTAGAGGTAGAGGTGTTGCTTTGTTTTCTTTGGGGGAGAGGGAGTGGGGTTTCTTTTGGTTTCTTTGTTTCATGAGTGAAAATGTTTCCTCTGCTTCATCTTCATAAATTTGAATGCTTCTCTGCTTTTCACCACCAACCTTCTCGTGCCATTGCTCGTACCTTTACATCTTCTGGTTGTTTTTGTTTTGTTTTGTTTTTCCCTTCATTCTGTCCGAGTTTGGGAAGAAACAGGAAACTGTGTATGTGTTTTTGATGCTGAAGCTAGGTGAGGAATCTGCATTTGTACAGAAAACCCCGACTGGCCTCCTGTAGGTCTGTCTCAAGGTGAGCAGGCTGCAGCCTACTTAAACATCTTTGCTAAGGAGAACTTAGCTGTAGTTTATTTTAAAGGCTTACAAGTTATTCTTGGAAAGCAATTTCTCTGCCAAATTGCAGTTCTCCACTGCAGGTCTTGAGCTTCTTAAAGAAAATATTTTTTTCTTTCAATTTTAAAGTTGAGTAAAAGAGTATATTTTTCTGTAACTTTCTTCTGGGAAATGTCTGAACTGGTGAGACTGAAATTTTCCAAAACAGTGCAGCCAGAGGCATGCTTCTGCTATGTCAAAGTCTTTGGGATTTGAATGATTTCTGCTTTGGTGCTAGAAATAGACTTATCCTATGCATGCTTGCCTTTTAAAAAAACTCTCCGCATCAGGTCCTCAGAGCTTGCTGCTGCTGACATTCCCTGCCAGAAATCAACTTGACAGGGTAAACAGTTTAATAAGGGAAATTCTGTTTAGTTGAAGTTGTTATTCATGCTGTTGTACGCCTTTCTAAATATGTAAGGCTAAATATCACATTGCCCTTTTGCAGAAAACTATAATTCTGTCCTTTCTCTGTTCCCTGAGCCATTTATTGTTTGCCTGGCAGACAGGTCTTGCAGAGGGCATAAGCGGTCAGTTTGGGTTTAAAAAGTAACTTCCTGACCAGAGTATGTTATTCACAGTGAAATCAACAGATGTCATTAGATAATAAACCTCTGAGTTAGAGAAAGGGCAGTCCTAATTATTTGGAAGTAATTTAATGTTTCCGTCACCCTTACCTGTGTTTGTTCTTCCTTTTTGCAGCACTGTATTTATTTTGTATGTAGTCATTTCTGTTTCTTTTCTGCCTGAATTCTTCAGCTTCACCATTTCCTTAGAGTCTGAAAATTCTTTTGATTTACAGAATGAAAATGCCTATTGTTAGCTTAGGATTTTTTTAGGTTTTTTTGAAATCATTTCATTACTAATTCTCCTAGGGGAGCTACAGAATTTACTTTTTTTCTTTTAAAAATACTCTAAGGTGTTCATTTGAAAGGAACTACTGGACTGTAAATGAGGAGATGTGCTTGTGGGACCATTCAAAAAGAAGAAAGTTTTAGTGATGAGTATATTCTAGGAATACAAGTCCATATTCACTCGTGTCTTCCCAGTAGAATCCTGTGTGTCTCCCTGTGTCTCATTTTTACTTTGGTAACATCAAAGTAGGTTTTTTTCTGCCCATTTCCAATTACATGGTTGCATTTTTTAACATTCTGTGGAACGTATTAAAAAAATAAAATAACAATATAGATGTCACCTGCCAGTCTTTATCAGTTCAGTGAAACAAATTGTAATGTCAATAAATCTGACTGACACGGAATTGCACTAAATTAGCAGAGTAAAATATACTTGGCTGTTGTAGTTACAAATCTGTCCCCAACTTGGCTGATTCAGTGATAACCTACATAGGAGAGAGACTGTACAAAGTTATAAAAATACTTAATTTGTTCTATAAATGTATTTTGAAATGTATTACTCTGAAGTTTCAATGGAGCGCTGTCAAGTAAAATCAAATTTAATTGTGTTTCACAGACATTAATGCATTTGTGGAAGGAAAGACTGTAGCAGCTGTAGTGGCCTTAGTTTACTTTCCTACGTGTTTCTCCAATTCTCTCTTCCTGAGATTTTCCTATATGTAAGGTCTCAATTCTGTTCCGTATTGGTACAGAAATGTACAGTGATATACAAGTGTGTATAGCGCTGTCAACAAAAAGCTCAATGCAGATTAATAAATTGGAAGTAAGCTATTAAATTATGCTCTGAAGAAGAATCCTAATTTGGGCATTGGAACAGGTTGGTAGTTTCTAGGTAATGTTTAATCCCATGTTCTGGTGTAGTGATGTAATTTTCAATAAATCTGAAGTAAAAGGAACTCTGACTTCTTCCAGAGGTTTCTAAAAATGAAAACTGTCTTGGTGATTTTTCTGAATCCAGTCTGATTAGGTTAAGTGGCATCCTTGGGTGGAAGGCCATAACACAGTCTGTGTTTGCCTTGCATGCTCAAAGCCCATTGTAGTTTGTGATTTTGGTGGCCTGTAAATTTTGTAGTGATGTTTCTGAATTTATTTAAAAGTGAACTGTTGGTGTTTTAGAGAACCAGGAAAAGGGTACAGTAAACAGAAATGTATGTGTATAGATATCTTAGAGTTCATTCTACCTGTTTCTGTCTCTGCTGGCCAAACTGGTGTTGTGAGAAACAGTATGTTTTTGTGTTTGTTTAAAATTAATCTGAATGAAGGCTTCTTAAAATAAGAAAAAGGTGTTGGTAGATAATTAGTCAGTTCCTGGAGCTAAAGGAATGCAAACGTGTTTTTTTAGCATATGCCACCTGCTAGTCTTCAGGCCTATTCTGTCTAACAGGAGACTCATTAATAGCCATTATCAGATTAATTCAGACTCAAAATTCATTTTAGCAACCTTATTTTAACTTGAGGATTACTCTGTGCTTTTGGTACTTTCTTGTCAAGCTTCTTTTTCTCTACTAGCTGCAAACTGAAGTTTCTAAGTGTCCATGGGCACCCAGTAGTTTGGAAAAAAATCTGTTGGTTATTGCTTTGATAAGTAATGGCGCAGAGACTATTTTGTTGCAGTGAAGATGGTTTCATGTTTGAACTCTTAAGAAGGTTGTGCTGCTGTACATTAGTTGTCACCTACATATTATATTCTGAGCTGGGTTTTGAGTATCCTAGAGTCAACATGATGTGTGTGAGTATTTCAATAAATAGTAGTAGGCCTGGGGGTGGATGAAGCTTGTCAGACACCGATGCTCCCACCTCCACCCTGCAGCATGCAGCAAGCATCTAGGGAGAGCAGGAGCAAGAGAGCTTCGAGTTGGCAATAAGGGCAAAGAGATTGTTTATCAGTTACTATTGCAGGCAAAGCAGCTTCAATGTGAGGGAAATTAGCTTTAATTTATTGCCAATTAAAATAATTTGCATTGTGAGAAATGAAAAGATGAACGCTAAAACAATGCTGAGGAGACCTGCTCCTCCTCCTTTGGCCTTGGTGCTCTTCCCGCTCTTTTTGTTCCCTTAGGGGTCAGCCCTGACCTCTGCTCACAGCGGCTGCCACCCCACAGCCAGCATCTCACCTCCACAGCCAGCACTCATGGAAATGGATCTAAAAGCTTAACATATTCATGGCTCCCACCACTTATTCTTACAGCCAGTGGTTTAATGTTTTATACCATCCACATTGATGTGATTTCTGACTGTTAGCAATCTCGCAAATCAACATTTGCAGTGGTTTTATGTGTGCTGAGTAAATCTTTGATAAAATTTGGAGCCGAACGGATGCTCTTTGGCTTACCAGCATGCACATCACACAAGTACTGATTAGTCACTGCCAGAGGCTGAGTAATGACTCTTTCTCCATCCTCCTCACTGCAGCCACAGGTATGACTTTCTCTCCTCTTTGCAGCTGTTGACATTTACAAAACTTACAGGACCTGTATCACCTTGCAAATGGTTCCTCTTACTCTCAAATTTGAAAGTGAATTTATTTAAAATTGATGGAGAGAAGGAACAAGTGGGTATGTGGAAGACAGCATCAATGCATCGGCCTCATCTGAGGAAACCAGGCTGATTTGATGTACTTTATTTATTTTGGCCATAGATTACACTGTGTCAAGTCTCCTTTTTGGACTCTGCCTGTAATAGTATTTCACATTCATTTTTTACTTTTTTGTAGAAAACTTCACAACCCAAATTCTACTGATGTATCTTAAATCATGAAGATCTTCTTTAGCTTCTTGATCTTCTTTCAGATATCCTTTGCCTTTTCATTAGTGCAGATCTTGGTTAAGAATATGTGAAGTCTTCAGGGACGACTACCTCAGTGCATCCAATTTACTCACCTTAATGACACATTCTGGAGCAATTTTGTTTATTTGGATTAATGCTCATGTTTAGTGATAAATAAAATAACTTTATTTGCAAACGTATGCATCCAAAGGCCACAAAGTGTACCATTAAACAAAACAAGTAGATTGACTGTTGCATTTGCCTTTGACATTGCGCTTTGACATTGCATTTCAAAGTGATACAGTGTACTTGGAAGTGGAAACAGAGGAATTGCCCATTTTAAATCATTCATGCTTTAAAAGGAGAGTTTTAGACTTCGGAAAAACTGATCGGATTCAACATAAGCCATTTTTTCCCATGTCATGTCATTGCAGCAGGACATGTGATGTTCTTCTACAGTGCTTTTCCTAACAGGCAATCTCTAACATCTGTGAGGCTACATAAAGGCCATTTTTTATGAGCAATGGTTGTACTATAGCATCGTGTGCCTGGCACAGGATTCCTTGTAGTGGTTAAAAGAGTGCTTTAGACAATAGGATAAGAAACTTCTGCTCCCAAATCTACACACCTCTTGTGACGGAGTAGAGGAATGAGTGAGCTGGTGGATGTCACTGTTGCAGGAGGCAGTGCACAGTCTTCCCCAGAGTACTGCGTTCTTTCTTGACGCACCTAGGGAAGTGCATTTCTCTATCCTTGTAGGTCCTCCAACCTGATATATGCAACCAAATAAAGCAGAAGAAAATTGTTTCTACCTGAGAGCATAGTAACTTCAGTGTATGTTGTTCCTTTTTCCTTTCATCTGCCAGGATGCTTTTTCATGTTTGCCCTCACCCTGCCTCCTTGGCAAAAAGGTATCCCATTAGTTTGGAATCACTTGTCTGACTGATGAGGACAGAACTGTTTAATGTTGTCTCCTCTTCAGGAAGCTCCAGTCTGACACTTGCTGAAAGCATAGCTCATAGGGAAGAAAACCAGGATGCTTCTATGGTGAGGAAATCTTGCTTTAATGGGGCTGCATCAGCACTTCTAGTGCATTAATATTTTTATTGGACTGTATACTGAAGTACTGGGAAGTAAGTGCATTAGTGTGGATCAGCATTTCTGAGCTATGGTTGTGTTTTATAGAGGTTATCAACAAGACCCTGTATTTGAAAGCTCTGTTGATCTGGATCAGCAATTCAGTGCATTAGAGATTCATGCAAATGCCTCAGCCCTGGGATCCAGGAAGAATAGGGATGTCTTGTTGTATGTGGCTAATCCGAGTATTGTTATTACTAGCCTTTGGCTTGAAGCTGAAATTCAGAATTCAGTGGATATTGATTATCTGATGAAAAATTTCTTTCTGTGAGATTTGTTTTTTAGTGAAAACAGAGGAACAGACATGTCAGTGAGTGATTATTTTTGCCTTTGAAATTTAATTTAGCAAACAGGACTCATTTGGAGAAAGGTAAAATATATATTCAAATAGCAGCAGTAAAAATCCATTCCGTTTTTATTGATTGTATATGGCACAGTATCAATGAGAGGCAGAACTAAAAAATTCAAGAGGGATGTTTCCATTATAGTGAAGCAGCTTTGTAGACCTGATTTAGCCTCTGGGCTTCCATGTCTTGTTCCTGTTCCTCCTTCTGACTGCCCATCTGAAAGCCTGTCAGGGACTGTCAAGCAGTCCTTTTCTTCAAGGCACTTGCTTTCTTGTATGCCTCAACTCCGCCTGACTTGACAAGTTTTCCACATATCCCTGTGGAGCAAGGCTAGAGGTGAAGTATGCACCTGGAACTTTGGAAAGATATTGGTCAAAATGCCAGTTTTGTTGTCATTCTCTATGTGCTATAACAACACCGGAGCTATGAGAAAAGGCATAAATGGAGATTAGGGGAAGTTGGGCGCTGGTTTAGGAAGGGATAGAAAGGGATAAAGCAGCACAGGTAAAGTGAGTGGAAGATGCTTCGAGTGAAGTGGAACAGGTAATTGTGGTAAGGTCTAAAATGAAGGACAAGTGATGTAGGTCTAGGGTCTCATCTATCTGGTGTTGAAGGAAAGGTGCATAAAGAAGCAAAATCTCACGAAATAACAGTATAGGGAAGAAAACAGAGCTGAATCCTATCCAGAAAGGTCACAAAGAATGTGGAATAAATATAAGTATGTTATATTGCCATAATTTTTTTCCCATTTCAGAGATTAGAATGAAATGCAGTCAGATAGGAATGGGTACTTGAGACTGACAGAAACTGAAGTTGTTTCTGATGTCCTCTGTAAGGAGTTCAGTGCATTAATCCAAATGCAGGGCTTTAAGTATGAACAGTCCTGAATTCTGTTCTCAAGTATGGACGTGAAGGTCCCAGTAATGGGGATATTTTTGTTCATGTTCAAACTTTATTTGCAGATCTTATAGAAGTACAGCACTTTTTTTCTCCTTTTGCTAAAGGCTTTGACATATTTGGTCCCAGTGAGCACCACGTTGGCAGAATGCAATGTGCAAGAGAAGAAAGTCCACCGAGGATTAGTGCTAAAGATCCTTCAGTGTTTGCTTATTTATCCAAAGCAGAGAGACCACACTTTGCATTTCAGTACAATTTTTCAACATAGGGAGAAAAAAAAAAAAAAAAAGACTTCTATTTTTAATTTTATTTCTTCTTTTTCAGTCAACTTTAAGGTAATGCTGCATCCTGTGATTTCTTCAGAATATCCCTAGAATTCTACCTCCATCCCATTTCAGCTTGTATTGAAGTCAATAGAGCCACAGGACTTCAATATGAGTTTTAATTTAAAGATGTGTTCTCAGTGTTTGCTTTGGTTCCCTGCATCAACTCTCTTCTTTAATAGCTGCCTACTATGTTACTTCCATCTTTCCTTTCAAAACCCAGGCAAAACCAAAGTATGTTGGCTTGTAGTTTGTCCATATTCCCATTCTGTAAACAAGTGCAATAGCTTTAATTATTTTAAAACTTTAAGTTCATGTGACGCTGATGAAATGAAAAGATATAAAAAAGAAAAAAATTAAAAAAGGGAGGGGAGAGGCAGAAATCAGGCAGAGACTGCATCCTGCATTGAATATCTTAATCCTGATAATTGCAGTGATCCTACTAGATAAGAGATTAACTTCATGGGACATCTCCTAAAGAGGTACCTAAGAGTGCACAGTTACTAGCAGGGAGTTTGGAAAGAGCCCTCTCAAATTCGCATTGGAGAGCAGAGAAATTTAGATGTGTTGCTTCTTCATGGAAAATCAAGAGCTGATCTGTCAGCCTTGGCTCTGAGCAGCTGTCATCTGTTTGTGCTTTTTCTATCAGCAGTCAGGGTAAGCAGCAGCCGTGGCAGTAGCAACAGCAACACTGTCACTCAGTCTTTTTCTTTCTCTTGAGCCCCTTTTGCTGTGCTTTCGGGATATCGTGTTCCAAGATATATATTGGGTATGCATAGAAAGATTATACCGTTGTTGGCATGCTATTCAAAAAGATAGAGTGATCCGATGCACTTGCCTTCATGTCTCTATCAGCATGTTGCCTGCCTCTATGTTGCCAAGCCATGAACAAAACAAGGAGTGTTTTTCTCTGGTTCTCCTTTGCAGTCCTGTGGAAGTGACTGGTTGTAATGCTTATCATTTTAATGTGCTGGCAAATTGCTTCTGCAGACTCAAAAACTCTCTGTAACCCCTCTCCCTTTACTGGGTCACTTTCGTGGGGGTATCTCTGACTGCATGCAGAGAGACTGCAAGTAGAATATACGCTATCGAAGAGTACACAGTGATTATTTATTGACTAAAGCATACAGTAGAGAGCCAAAACAAAAGTGCTAAGAGTCTAGCAAAGCATTAATATGTCTCTAGCGCTGGCATGGTGACCCAATGCGTGATGAGTTCATGACCAGTTAGCCAGGTGGGAAAGTGCTTGCTTCCACTTCTTCTTCCACAGTTAAGCTGATCCTAGATGTTCTTGCTCTTTGATTCTCTTCTTTTTTTTCTTGGAGTTTTATAACTGCTTCATGGCAGTATTTTTCTCCAGTCACTGATTAATACTGATTCCCCCGTTTCATTTCTTTCTGTCTTGCTTGGCTTTAAGTTATGGACTGTCTCATAGCTCAATAGCTGTTTTTTACAAGAAAGCTGAGCCAGCGTCTCATGGCTGTTCTGCACCATGCTGAGTGTTGGGTATCAGACAACCAAACTCCAGGGGACGTAGTTGATCTTTGGGAAAGGGCTGATAATCATCCTTGATGATGTTCCTCTCCTTTGGAGGAGAAAGAGACAAGTGGCCTAAAGCGAGTTTTCTCCCGAACTTAATGTTTTGCTAGAACAGAGATAAAACTACTTTCTGCCATTTAATTCTGAGAAGCTGAAGGTTTCTGGAAGTTGTGAGTATTACAGATTTTCTTTTTTCCCATTCATTCTGAAAACAGAATTCTGGCTGAACTGACCTAATGCCATTGTGACAGACTGCCAAACACAGCTTCTCATCTGCACTTTTACTAACCAAACCTTCTGACTGCCTCCTCCTCCTCCTGTCTCTTAACAGTGGAATATTTAAGACGCCCTTTCTTCTATTTTGTTGGCTTTTTGTTTGTTTGTTCCCACACCCCCGATGTATCTCGAGTTTTCTTTTGCTCACTGAGATGTTCTCTTAGTAAGTGTGTCCTGGTCCTCATTCTAAGAGAACAGCATCAAACTTCTCTGGTGTATGTAGAACTGGACTGAGTCTCCACTGTGGAAGCGTGGCGAAGATCACTGACAAATATGAAAAAGGGTATTTTAAAGTGTGTGAAGAGCAGTGGGATCGGAGGGACCCTTTGAGCATCTCAGATAACAAGAATCCACTGAAAGCGCTCCAAGACATGAAAAAGCCCTTAGGGTTCTGTGCTTGCAGGATAGAGGCTGTCCCAGCTGAAAAGTCCGAGTAAAGGCCTCCAAATACAGAAATCAGAATCAAACCTGACTTTTATTTCCCAGGTTTTGCTTCTCAAATCTGCTGTTGTACTTCAGGAATGAAAAAATGTTGTTTGTGGCTGGAGGTGACCCTGACAACTTAAGCTCTTTAGTTCTTTCTTTGCCATCACCCAGACCTTACGTTTTTCCTCCCAGGTCATTTGGTGTTGAAGCAGGATTTGCATCTTTTGAGTCAGGGTTCCCTGAAAAGCTGTTTGTGTTTTCTCTTTGGTCCCAATACTGTGATAGTGATAGGTGCAGCCTGCTTCCATACTCTGGAAATGTGAGCTGTGCAAAGGCCATTCTCTGGGGATTCTGCAAGTCAGAGTGCACCTGAGTCTGCCGCATGTCCTAGGAGAAATACTGCCAGACAGTCTGTCACAAGGGAAATGAAACAGAAATAATCTCCTGTTAAGAATATCAGGAAAGTTTGGCAGCTCCACAAAGCAACAAGACAGATCCTGAATGGACAAAGAAATTTAAAAATTTAAACAATTTGTACCACCTGGCTTTGGCTGCACTTAGTCTCTCTGTGATAACTCTATGCCTATCCTTTGGCTTGGCTTTTATGCCGTAGCCAAGAACCTGAAGTTCATGTATGCATGTGTAGACACAGAGAGATACATACACACGAGATAATTAATGTGAGATGATTTTAAAAGAGCAGACTGGAGTTGGTCCTGGTTGACATATGTCTGCTTAGGTTTAGGGAAGATACTCATCTTAATAAACTCCAGAGGTTGTTCTTTCACTTGACATCATCAGGAACTAAGAAAGACCAAACTTTAGCACTTTAGCTGCATACAGCCAGGCAGTGTGAACAACCCTGCAGGCTGACCACAAAGGTCAGAGTGTTTGTCTGTTGGCTATGAGCATAACTTAGTTGGCAGCCTGCAGAAGTAGATGCACCTTCCAGCCCGGTGTAGTTGGTACATCAGAACTGAGTAACTGCTCTTTGCTTTTCCTACATACTTTGTTAATACAGAGGGCAAATAAAATACCCAAAGGAGCTGGATAAATTGAATTGTGAAACTGTGATTCTTCTGAGTCCAGTCTGTTATCTGTATTTAGTTTTTTCTGTACAGTAAATTGAGTGTTATTTATGTGCATAGGACACTGAAGGAAGAAGAGGCAATATTACGGTAAATAATTTTGTTCTCAGATGCTCAATCAGGGATCTGTATATTAAGCCCAAAGACCAGGTAGTCTGAAGAGTTGCTTTTCTTGGGAAATTAAACTATGCTACAGAGAGCAGCAGAGATGAGAAACATATTAATTGAAATATGTCCAGACGATTCTATCAGCAAACTACGCACCGTGCTATGGAGATAGGCAAAAAAAGAAAAAAAGAAAAAAAAATCCCCCGAGGTCCTCAGAAAATTCTTTTTCAACTTCAGATCAAATGATCTGCATGCTCTTGAGCATCCAAGTAACATTCAACAGCCATCTCTGAAGAAAGGACTCTTTCAAATAGCACAGCAGTTGCTCTCTGTTCAGTGCCTCAGCTCTGCCTGCAGCCGCTTTGATGCCCTGGGGCAGGAAGAAATGCTCAGACAAGGGAAAGCCACGGCGTGCCTCAGCAAGCGTGCAGCAGTGGGAAAGTTCTTCCTGATTCCAGCTACTGAGCACCCAAGGCTGCGCAGTGAGATTTGACTTTGCCTGTGCTGCAATGCAGAACTGCAGGATGAGATTGATGGGAGCGACATCCATACCCTTTTGGAAGAGAGTTAGTAGATGTCCAAGCTGGAAGGGTTCTCTCGGAACTTTTAGTTTGATTTCCCTCCCTCCTGTTCCAACCATTTAGGCCATAAAATTTCTTGCAGAAGGAGCATTCCAGTGTATATTTAAACATCTCCAGGCCCAGGCAAGCCGATCACCTTTCCTGGTAATAAGTTTTAATACTTTAAACTATACTTTCACTGAGAGATTTTACCCTTTTTCAAGGTTTCATAGTGTAACCTCCAGTTTTACTTTTCATTGTCCTAAACATGTCAAAAGCTTTTTAGTTCTTTCATTATCAGGATGTTTTTCCTAAAACATTTTCATGATCTTCTTTGGCACTTGCTTTAAGATGTCTGCAACCACTTTGGTACTTGTCAAGCAGAACTGAGCACCCTGATTAATAATGATCTTTCAAATCTTTGAATGGCTTAGGTTGGAAGGGACCTTAAAGTCTACCTAGTTCCAACTCCCTGCTGTGGGCAGGGCTACTACCCACCAGATCAGGCTGTCCAGGTCCCCATCCAATGCTGCATGTGGAGAGCCAGGAATCACTTCTCTGTGTTGTAACCCTTGTTATGGCTGAGGCTGCCCTTTTTGCACGTTTACTGTTCTCAGGGGTTGTTGTCTAATAGTACTCTGTTAAACCACCGAATCCTGAGTATATTTATAACTTAATCAAAAACAGGTGAAATGGGGAGAATAGTTGGGTTGAAAAAATCATACTCACTTGCAAATCAAATATTTGAAGATCTAGCTGATAAAAAAAGCTAATCAGTGCTCAAATTGACTTACCAAAAACTGCAAGCACCATTTAAGTGATGATAACACGTGACTGGAACCAGTAATGAAGCAGAGATGGAGGTTGCCAGATTTAATACAAATACTGAGCAAAAAAATTCCTGCTATGATATTTTTTAAAAATTTCCTCATTATGTGATGCTGGGACAGAATGGCCACGGGTCTGGAATAAAGCAGGTTGTGATTAAACTAGTTCATCCTTGTATGGTAACTGTTGAGTCATGGCCTGAACCACTGATTGAGCACCTGGGGAAAGGACCTGGTCAGCCCTGGGAGCACAGGTGAAGGCAATTCAGCTGTGTGACCTCTCTTAGACTTCATTTACAGGCTGACTGGCACTGGGGAAGGATCTCTGGTTGGAGATCCCTCCCTTGTGGAGTTTCCTCTGCGAGCCTGGATCTTCAGAGGTGGGTGAGCACTTTTTCTTTATAACACCTTTCTATTTGCACTAGTCCCTTTTTCATTTCACCTCCTGTATCACCGTTCCACACCACATTGATCTTTCTGATTTTTTTCAGTGTTCATCTGTGAATTTTTGAATAGGGAAGAAGAGGTGCAGTATAGTTATTGCTAAGCCCATGCATGCTCCTGTGTTTACCGTGACATCTAGGCTTTCTTTGTTTCTATAAAGCTGTAAGAAAGTGTAGGATAGAACATTTTTCAATCTAGTGAGGGTGTTATTTCTTGCCTAGAATAATATTTGTTTTTCAAAAGTGGCATCAGATAAGAACTTAATAGATCTTCTGTGCCGCAGATATAAGAATTCTAGCTGGTTGTTCTTGTAGTCTCATTTCAACTCTGAGTACTTATGTACTTTGATACAGACATTACTTACCACTGTTTCACAGAGTGCCTTCCTTGTGCTGGAAACAGGGGAAGGTTGGAAAGGAATGAGTCCGATCTTGATCAAGCCCTTATCTTGTTTGGAAATTCTACAGTAAATGAGGCCAGGAATTACTGACAGGCAGTGGGTAAGGCTGTGCAATGCCAAACTATTCAGAGCCACAGTTTGCACATTCCTAATGATGTGGGTATGTGGGGTGTTTGCTAGGCCACATTTGCATAAATGCTGAGCGTTCCCAGCTGCATGTGTGACCACTTGGATCTGTGCTCTGCGTGTATGGGGTGTCATAGAAGTGATAAATACTTCAGAGAATGGCACTCTGGGATTTCAAGTTTGTTGATTAAATGTACAGTTTCAGCTCTTTCGGCTTTACTTTCATGTCTGCCAAAAATAAAATCATCAAAATGCCAAATGTTGTAGGAATATTGAGGAAAAATGTGAAATTTTCTGATGCTAGTTTGTGCAACAAAGAAAGGCCTGGAAAAGTGGTGCCGTCACTGTCAGTCTTCGTGGGTATGCAGAAATAAAATGTGGAGGTTGAGAAGAAATGCCGAGTGACTGCAGGGTCACTGAAGGAGCTATGGTTCCTATGGAAGCAGTTTTTGGCAGTGTGCCCCAATGCACGTGCACTGGGGAGAGACCTAAAGTGCAACAGGCAACCTGATACTATCTGGCTTTGCAATCACAGCTTTCGTATACTGAAGGATTTTTTTTTTTTTATTTGAATAAAAACATGTCACTGAACTTCACTGGCTACTTGTTTGACAGGAAATAAAGATATTGGTGCCATTAGTGCCTCAGGCAGGCCAGGTGCAGCTGTGCAAGTTAGTAATATTTCTCAGTAATCCAATTGAGTCGTTCAGGGAGATTACTGTGTGCGGTGTCATTCAATATCTCTGCTGATGCCTGATGGAATTAATATTGCTATTTATATCAATAAGCAGATATATTTGATGTTATTAATAGTATAATCAGCATCTAGGATTTTTTGTCGATGTTGTAGTACCTTCCACATTAGCACATCGTTGTTAGGCAGTGGATGACAGGTGCTAAGTCAGTGAACTACCTGATTACAGATAATTGTAATTTAATCAGCTACATTTAGATTGGTGAATGGGACCTTTCCTTTTTCTAGGGCTTATGTCATAGATATAGAAAGGAGCATCAGAAAAGATGCCTTAGAATCTTCTAATTGAGCTCAAGGGTTCTTGCAGATCTGCTCAATGCATCTTTCCAGCGATATCTGATTGTACCCATTCTTGAATATTTACAGTAATCCTGCCCAACTTCCTTGGAGATACTATTCACTTACCAGAGATTCCTTTCCTTAACTTACACTGCCAGCTTACCTACCAACTTCTGAGACTCAGTAATTCCCTTCTTTCATTTATACGTTCATGTTATTGCCTTGAAGATATTTATAGAATGTGATTGTGTTCCTCTTGGGTCATCTCTCTTTTAAACTATTAGTTTCTCTAGCTTTCCTTATGTATGACCCATTTGCCTAACTTTCTGGGTCACTGATGGAGAAGAGCTGACTGTCTTACCTAAAAGGAGCATGGGTCAAAGGAGAAGAGACTGCAGCTGAAGACTAACCTTGAAACATATCAGAATTCTTCTAAGTGTGAGATACTAGAATTACCTGTTCAAACACTTCCCCACCCTACCTCCCCCCCCCTCCCCAGTTCCTGCTGAGACTGGTGTAAATTTAAACTGTACTAACTTCTGGTTCAAATTCTTGATTCTCAGTTTGGTGAAGACACTAAACATCAGATGAACCTCAGTCCATTTCGGTTCATCTGTATTGAAATTCTGAACAGTAATTGTAAACTTGGCTGAAATGCTGTGCTAAGAAGCATTAAGCTCAGGCCTTTTATTCAATGTTGACTATGTGCCCGTTGTGCAAAGGCTGCTTTTACACTACAGAAATGATGTGATATGTTTGGTAGGTACCTGAACAATTTTCTTACTAGGTAGCCTGGGTACCTGCTGCAGTCTGGCTGTGAGACAGCATGCATCTCAGAGAGACTGGATTATTCTGGAATGAGGGCATGCTACACACACATACACGCACATATGTGCATTTGTACGTATATATGCAAATACTGTGCTATAGCTAACTTGGTGTGCTTAGAGCAGAATGTCTTGCTGAAAATAAATGCAAATTATTTACCTATGGAAATAAAATTTACAGAGAGAGAGGCCAAGGTCTGTTGTCCTTAATATGTATTTTTAAAGGCCAGGTATTTTCATGTTTCAGGATATATTAATTTACGCTGGCATCCCTTCATCCTCTCTTCATTCTATGCATTTGCTATTTTCCAAATAAGATCAGAGCAAATCTATCAGACTGCAGTTAAATAAATATTTAATTTCAAAAGAATAGGGCAAACAGTGCATTAGACATGTCATTCAGTCTGAATCTGATTGCTCTGACCTAGTTCCTTGTTTGCACACAGTTCTACTTATTGAGCATCCTAAATTACAAATATGCTTTACTTTGGAAGGCACTTCAGCAGCAGTATCATGTCAAGTACAATAAAATAATATGATAGCTCGTAAGAGATGATACTGTCTTTGGGGGAATTGTAAAGCAATGTCTGCCGTAACACTGATGTATGTCACACTCTGCTTTTTCTTCCGTTAGTTCTAATCTGCTTTTCCAACAGTCTGCTGGAAGACCAAGTGATCACATCAGCCAAACAATAAGTCACAACCTTTATTTACTGGTGACTCAGTCAAAATGACAGCCTCGGCTCGTGCAGCTGTACCTTGGCAGGTTCTCCAAGTGGTATTTTCATCATAGTTACAGTGAAATGTAAAGTAACTTCAGCCATTACTGTGTAAAATATTCCATGCATGGTAAAAGAGCTCTCTCCATTGTGCAGTAATTGACATTGGGTATCTCGGAGCACTGTAATCCTGGTGCTTGTGATGTCCCTCAGGCAGAAACATCCATTGCTGTCAAAACTGCTCTGAATCTACAGTATGTTTGTAGAAAATGATGTGGCTGGTAGCTGCCCTAATAAATGTTGTGGTGATTGTCTTTATGGACAAACTTGTGCTTCAGTCTGGTGTCCTGCAGAATTTGGAGTTAGCCTGTATGATGGTTTCCATATCGACTTAACAATTGGGGTTTGTTAATCTCTGGTGGAAGAGAGAGAGGGAAAAAAAAAAAAAAACAGTCCTGTGAGTGCAGTATCAGCATCCAGACATTCATTGTGGTGAGCTTTTGGGATTATCAGTAGGGAATATGGAGAACTTAAAGAAACAGCAGTGTAATTGGAAAAACTCTCCATTCATTAATCAACATACTAGCATCTCCCCTTCCAGACAGGTAAGAAACTAAACCATGGAGCCGTGAAAATCAATCCACATCATGAGAGCACTTTGATAAATACGAGTTGCAAAGAACAGCAGCTCTAGGCCCTCCTCACAAGTTTTGTAACTGAGCTTACTTTAACTGGAGCATTGATCTTCATTTCTTTAGGGGTGAATTGTGACAGCCTAAACGTGTTTGTGAGCGTGAATGCCATTACTCTTACTGGTGTGTACTTAAGTATAATGAGAGATAAAGGTAAAATATGTATCAATAACAAATGCTGTGCACACCCTCAGGTTTCATCTGCTGTGTGGTAACTTATTTTGCGCATTTCTGACTAGATCATGGGTGCAGCCTCATAGTGATTCTGCCAGGTTTGGGTCAGTGAGTGGGAAAACTCCACGGAAACGCACACAATCATCTCATACAAAAAAGTGGCAAGCTTCCCCCGCTCTCAGAACAAGAGCAACAATAATAAAGCATAGCCTGCTTCTGTAGGTGCTATTCATAGAGAAACATCACAACTCTTCACACTCTGTTATTTTATGTGTATGAAAACATATCTATTTTAATTTAGATTCTCTCCTTCTCTTTTCATCAAAAGAAAACCAGGTATTTGAGAGCCTCTTCTTTTTACTTACTTATTAAAATATATTAGCAAACATTAACAGTGTTATAAACAAATCCATTTCAGTCTGTCCTCTCCTGATAAGGATTAACACGTGCCAGGCATTCTTTTTCTGTTTGTAGCTGCCTGAGAAAGCAGTCTTTATGGCGAATCTGTAAGCTGGTGATTGTGGCTGCTGTGTGCTGTGGCTGCCACTGAATTGTCTGGGAGTCTTGCCTGCAGAGCTACAGCTGGGAGAGGAGTCCTCTTTCAAATTTTCATGTCCAAAGCAGATGTATCAGCAGCCCAAGCCAGCAGAAGCATTATCAAACAAATTAATCCAAGCAGAGCCCAGTTATCTGGCAGCACAGATCCAGGAACCAGGAGATATAATGGAGATCGCAGAAACGTTAATGGATGGCTTCCCTCTGAATGAGCTGGAATTGTTGAATGGCCTTTGAGTGCTGCATGTTGTAATGATTATTGTGATCAATCATTGATCTTGTCAGCATTGCAAACAAGCGATGTTGTGGATGCAGTGCAACAAGCAATGACAAAGCTGCTGGGGACTGTCTGGGTATCAGGAAGTGTCTGAGCATCTCAGGAAACACTACTTGTTTGTTATACTGTGACTGGAAGACTTAAGCACATACTGGACCTGGATGTCAGTCACTCAGTGCAGTATTTCACTCTGTGTCGTGCAGCATCACTAAAGCACCAGCAGAGAAGTGAAGCAGGAATATAGAGACACCAAGGGCATTCTCCAGTGAGGTAGGAAACTGGGATGATGATCCATTGTTGTAGGTCATGTAGCAGATTGCCTACCCCAGAGAACCAGAGCTCTTCCATCACTGTTATTCACATTCTGGAAAACAATTCTGCTCAGAAAGATGGAAAAGGATGAAATAGCTATATAATGTTAGCATGCACAGTTCCTTCTGGAGATGAGCACTGCTGTGTACTCACAGCTAATGGCCTGGAGCTCTCATACACGTATTAAGTGTGAGAAACAAAACTGCACTGGATGTATGCTGGAGGAAATGTTAGTGGATCTTTACATACAAATCATAACTTCTAAGAACATACTCAGTAAGGTCGTTTGGGGTTTTTTCTAGATGTCTTTATGGTACTTTTTAGTATTTGAAGTCTTTAGTAGGTTCTTCAAGTCTAATTTCTAGAGATACATCATTGAAAGTGCACAGGTGGTTAAAAAGAAAAGGGAAAAAGTCAGTTGGAATTGCAAGTTGCAGTGAGAAGATACATTATGTTCTGAATGTCATTGCTTTTATATTGAGCAGGGAAGGGCCTTTTAGGATGTGAGTACGTCAGAGATAATTGAACTGTACAGTACAGATTGAAGCAAAGTGGTTTTTTTTTTTTTTTTTTTTTTTTTTTTTCTGTTATATGCTTTCAAGAAGCACGTGGTAATGGGATGGTTCAGGTGGAGAGTGTTGAAATGAGCATCGAGCTCTTAGAGACCAGTTCACCTCTTTAGACTATTGGTTTCTCTTGGCGCAGCAGAGGGCTCGTTGTCTTCAGCATCCTTGGGGAAGCTGCCAAAGGCCTGTCCAAGGGGCAGGACCAGCCAGAACAGCCCAAAAGCCCCATGCATGGGCTGTGAGATGAGGATTGCAGAGGCCACTCACTGGCTGCTAAGAACAGTGCTTCCCTACTAGTTGTGGTGGCAGCTCACAGCAGAAGGCATGAATTAAGGGAACAAAATCTCTTTATTTGCTGAGCAGATGGAAATATTTGGCCACTCGGTGGATTCTTCTTACCGTCTGGACCGGAATTGCCCTTGTTTTTGTACCGTCCAGCATTAATATTTCCCAAAGTTGCCCCTTAAGCAGAGTGACAGTACTCTACAGCATATTAACAACGTGAACATATCACAGTAAATGGCTTTATACATAATACAACACGGTCATTAGCCAGCTGTGCACATAAAGCACCAAGCTGAGATGACATGATGCAAACCAGCATCCATTGTTTCATGCTCTCCTCAGAGGCAAGTGGAGCTTCCTGGCCCACATATTGCAAGGGGCAGTGCTTTGTGTCAACAGTACTGTCCATCCCTGGTGTGGGTTGTGCCATGTCAAAATGCCTCCAAGCCACAGGCTGGCTCAGTGAGGAAGTGCTGATTGCACAGCAGGCAATAGTCCCATGTGCTAATCACAGATTTGTTGGCCATGGTTGTATGTAAACCTTCCTATCTTACTGCCAGTCAGAGCTGGGCAGCTTTATGTCTTGTTATTTACCATACTTGGAAATACATATCCTGGTCTAATGTCTGTATCTACCTATTTATCATATTGCTTTATCTCTATAAAATTAGAGGAAGAGAAAATATCTGATGATATAGCATGGAACGATTTTATTAGCAACAGTTATATTGGCAAAATTTGTACATCCACACCAAGTTGTATATGTCATCTGTAGGATGAGCCAATAAGACTTTTATGACATACCACCTAGACTACCACATATTCAGAACACACCTCAGGAGCACCATTTCTGTTTTAGCATCTGCATTGCCTCTTCAACAGGAAAAGCACAGGAAATAGGTCTGGTGCTGGTCCTGAGAGCTGCTCCTGTGGGCTCTCCTGCAGAGCTGGTGCAGCTCTGCTCTTCCTCACGGCAACTCAGACATTTGACTGTGATCCCAGTGGCTGAATACCAATCACAAGCATCTAGAGGCACTTTCATTTTAACTCTTGCACTTAGCTGGAATGAATGTGGGCCAACTCATAGTAGTCTATGCAGTAAAAGAAAAATAATTAAAGGCTTGCTGATATTTTATAGGAGGCTTTAACGATGTTTTGTTGGAGCACAATGTAAAATAACATTCAGATGTCCTGGAGATTGATTATTTTTTCATACTGGAATATATTTTTTGGATTATTTTTAAATATGAAGGCCACTATCCAGTATTTCAGAATGTGTTGAACCAAATTTTTTTTTCTATTTTTTGTTGTTATATTGGTTGAATAGTATTTGCTTCTCTTTTATGCGAGCACTTATTCTCTGATCCGTGAATGCTTAACATGCTGATAATAGCAATGATAGAAATGCTTTGTTTAATGTCTGTTTTTCATCTTTGTACTACAAGCAGCTTAACAAAAAGGGTCACTATCATCATTGTTATTTATGTATAACAGCACAAAAATAATCATGAAATGTCATAGTCACTCATTTACAATGTATGTGGCAAGCACTAAAATGAATCCTGTAATTCCAGCATCCCAGACCTGTCTCCCTGCCTCATAATGTTTGTGCAAACACTCAGAGATGTAGGGTTTGGACAAGCTTGATTGCATGCTAAACCAGGGATTTTTGTGTTGCACACTTTAATTTATGTTGCACAGAGGAGCATAGGATAGATCTCTTTTACAGATGCTTCTAAATCTGCCAGACACTTCAATTTGTGCATGACTACAAAACGTCAATCCTTTGATTCTGTATTTACGATGTAAGGAGTACTAAGCTGTTGGTAGCACTATTACTTTTATAGCGACTATTTACTACGTTTTATATCCAGGGCTTCATTGGATTGAGTTGGGGTGTGATACAGAATCCATCCAGCAGCACCCCAGAAGGAGCTAATGATGGGTCTGCTTCTATTTTTCTAGTTGGGAATAAGTAGTCACTGGCACAGCAAAATGCAGCCCAGGTGAAGCATGACAGTGCTGGGAGGAGAGCCGTGGGCAGGCAGGCTGATGTGAAGGGGAGGGGGGGTTAAAGTGACGATCAGGAGCAGGCCTTAGCTGCTTGCCCTGTGGTTTTCTGAACTGAAAACCACACACAGGCATTGGTGTGGTTTCCCCATTTTTGCACCTACATGCATTGAAGGTCTCAAGGTAAAGACTAGCATATCTCAGGTAAAGGTGAGGTTGAACACTGGAGAGATGACTGGCTGGTTTCTGAAGGAGGCTGGAACTAGACAGGTAAGAAGTGTCATTTGATAAATTTTTTGGCAGTGTTTTGGCTTGGCAAGTTATTACTTACAGTGTTGTAGAGATTCAAGGAGAGATTTTTGGAAAGCTCAGTGTAAAATCAAGTAGACAAACATCCTTAAAGAGCAAAGGCATTTCCTGATAAATACCTGGAGGCAGTAAGGCCTGACCTTAACTACTGTATCGTTGATATGCTTCTCACTCTGTAGTAGCAGATCCCGTGGGATGCAAATTAGAGATGATGTTAGATTCAGATTTCTGGAGCATCTGATTCCTAGACTTTGCTTCAGACTGAAAGAAAGTCAGAGTTTCATAACCTTCTAATACAGATGTGCAGACTTGTTTTCACTCCCAAGTGCAGAGAAATTAAGCTGGATTAAGCATTTAAGTTTATCTCAAGTAAAAACCTCTTTTTGTCATGGGGGGGTTGGGAAGGGAGGAAGAAACCTTGGAACTATGGTTCCATACTACAGGCTCTGAGATAGCAACACTGAATGAAGTCATTGTGAGGGGGAGAAGAAAACAAAACAGGAGCTGGCTTGTAGAGAAATTGTGCAACAACAGCAAGCTGCCAATTGATGGTTTTAGTGCTGCAGTTGTTTGCCTCTGCACGGTTTCAAGGACAACCATCAGAAAAGCCTGCTGGGAAGCAGCCTTTTAAAAAAGGGAGATTCTTTGGTGGTAGCTTCAGTTTGCTGGAGCTGTGTTTTGAGATGAGGCATTATTCCTTTAATAGAAGCAAAAATGCAGATTTTCTAATAAGCAATACTTCTATGTAGTTTGTTCCTGTTAAAACCACCTTTTGTAAAGCTCTCCCACCATGCGTTATCTCATACTAAGCTCAGGGTATGCCTAGTAACTCTGTAGGAGCCTCAAATGAAGTTTACAGTGCTTACTGTATTTTTACATCCATTCTCTTTTCCCTATAATGGATTCAGATAGCAGTGGGCAGCTTTACAATGTGGAATCCATTGTGCTTTCACATTGTAATGACAACAGAGAAAAAACAATCAGGATGGGTAAAAAGTGTTTTTATTTAAAAGATAGTGAATGCATTCCCATTTATCAGTGGTAACAGGCATTGCTTGGAGAGGAGGTTTCCAAATTGAATGTTACGTTCTCAAAAGACATGAATATGACCGAGCTGTATGCAAGTATTCTTGCTTTTTTATCCTCTAATGCCTTTTTTCTTCCACAGACTGATTGACTATGTTCATATGTACCAAAACCCCCTCAAAAACAGGAATCACCAAATTAAACAAGTTCTTGTGGCAGAACCATTTATTTGCACAGGATTTGCATCCACCATCATAAAGCTGACCTCATTCAGTGTGGCTGTACTTCAGCCGAGGCAAGGGCTGTTCTCAAAACACCAAGTCTTGAAATGAACTTGGCTTCCCTCAGTCCTGCTGTTTGCAGGTATTTCGTCTGATTCTCTCACCTCTGCATTAGTCGGTGAACACTTAAATAGAGCAGAAGTAATGTGGTGCTTTTCTGTGGCAACTTTACATATAAATAACTCACCACTGGAGAGGTTGTTATTTGACATTATACATTCAGTTGTATGATAAGTATATGCTCTTGGAGACCTTCTCACAGCAATCCTGGTGGGAAAGAGAAGAAAGGGGGGGTTTTATTTTTTGGTTTTGTTTTTCCCGCAGCTATGGAATTTGCATTGTAGGACAGAGTAGTTTTTCAGATGCCGAGGCTGCATGTTGTCAGTGTGACTGCAGCTGTGGGGAGGGAATTGCATATTCTGGGGCATTATACTATAAAACACTTGGTTTGTGTTGCGATGAGTGCAGTCTTTGCTCTTAATCTCATCATGTTCTCCTTGCCAGCAAGAGGATATAAAACATTCTTTTAAATATTTCTTTAATTAGCTCTGCCTAGTCCCATTCTATCACATCTCATGAAAAATCATCTTGTAAACTCGCTGCAAAGTATAGGCATTGGCTTGCTAAATGCTAAACTGGATAATCGTGGATGAGTGAGAGTCAGTTTCCAGAGGACGCTGACATCCTATCTGACACAGCTGTGGCCTCCTTTTTCTAATGCCAGAGAAGGAAAGAAGACTTCTTGCAGAGCACCAGGACAGTCAGCTGCTTCATCTGCAAATTTGATGACTTTTGCTATTCAGACCGCGTCTGTGCCCCCGTCACAGCACTCTCCTTTTTCTGTATCACCAGACTTGATTTTGGCTGGACACACTTCGGCATCCCGTAGCTTTCTCCATTCTACCACTCCACTGGTCAGCATAACCAGACTTCCCCTAGTACCTCATTCAGCCTTTCAAGGCTCAGGAACTGCTGCTGCAATATCCTTTCATAATCTTTGATATCCTCCTATCACACTCTGCCATACTAAGAGTATCGCCTGGGGTTTTGCAAACTATGCTTGCTGAGCAACCGAAAGCAGAGATTATAGGGTGTCATGTGACAGTGGCTGCAGCAGTGGCTGCAAATAGCTTTTGACTCTGTGTCAGGCCATGTACAGGCACAGATGGCTAGTTATTCAGGCAGTATCCTGGCTTCTCAGGAGAAAAGAACAGCCCACCCCATTCTTGTTTGCATATCATGGTTTGGGAACTTTTCACATAGCCACAAGCACAAACAACTCCTAACAGATCCTAGAGACTTGGATTGGCAGCGGGTGGAATTAGCAAATTCGAATTTGTGTCAGAATGTCCTTACTTGGAAAGTCAGTGGTAATGGTCTGTTGCATTTTATTGAACTTTTCCTTGCTGCCACAATACTGTATTTTTGAAAATATCCAGACGAGTGGTGTTTTATGTCTCCATTCTGCCTCTCGACTCCAGTTGTGTGTGTGCAGTTGTGCACTGCTCGTTTATTAACTTATTACCAGATCCTTGCAGACCCAGAGTCATCAGCAACAAGAATGTAAAACAAAGCAGGCAGGCAAGTTTCAAATCCTGTTTAGGAAGAGGAGTAAAAAAGTGCAGCATGCTTTTTTTTTTTTCCTCCTCCCTTGCAGTACTTTACAAAAACTTAAATTACTCCCTGAACTTTGCTTTTTTGCCAAAATCAATAATGTAGTAGAGATGTGTACCAGGTCCAATATGTCACATTGAAAGAGATGGGATTATTAGCTAAATAAATTAGTTTTGAAGTTTCTGGTCATTGGAGCCATTGCTATTGTAACCAGGCTGAAAAATCAGAAGTAACATCCTTTTAAATAATTCAAAATCATCTTGAAGATTTTTCTTTAAAAATATCCTGTGCCTGAGATGAAGTTCTTCAGCATTGTGCTTGGTGGAAGATTGAATTGAGATGCACAGTGCTGGATTCTTATTTCTTTTTATTGCTTTAAGGGTAGACTTTAATCTCTTTTATCCAGAGCATTTCTAGTTCGCCCAGGAGTGTGCTTGACTGACCCCTGGCCGCCCCTTATTTTGAAGCAGCACTTATCAAATCAAGTCTGTTTCTATTAGAGGCAGAATGTTTGTACAAAGACCCTTGTCATTAATGTTCCTGTTCATATGGAGCCTGCTTATTAATTTTGACTGAATGAGCAAACTCTCATTTTTTAAAATTACTATCATTAGTCTTTTTCTTTGTTCTTTTCCTAGTGGGAACAAGAAGGGCATTATTTTCTGTGCTTGTACAAGAAAAGAATTGTATAGATGCAGGGAGAACTGCTCTCAGACTGTTTTTAACTTGACCTGTTGGGAAAGTGAGCGTACTTTTATTTTTCTGCATACTTCTGAAGATTCAAAGAACATGTAGCTCCTTTTCCTCAACACTGAATAATATTCATAATATCCTCACTGTTAATATCCGTCTCAAAAGCAGATAAGACCTCAAAGAGCAGTTCATGCCAACTGACTCTAAGTCTCATTATTGCAGGACTGTGGAGGATAGAAAAAAAGACTGAGAGCAAAAAAAGTAGCTGACTGTCTGAAGTCTCCCTGCTGGCACAGTCTTTCTCAGCACTTTCTCGTTTTAAAATATTTCTTTTTTAAGTGTTGTTGTTTTTTGTAACCTTTTTTTATTAACTAATATTTTTAAATAACTTAGAAATGAGCTGATAGTAAACAATACTAATTGAAATATAATTGCTTTGTATAGCTCAAAATGTAATTTAACCCGTGCTATGTAGTGATAGCTGCTGCTGTCAGGCTGAGAATTCTGTCCATAGAAGAGAGATTTCTCCCTCTGAAGCAAGGCACAAGAGATAAATCTCAGGGCAATGTTGACATCTCCGCTCTCAGCAGATGAAGATTTGACAAAATAAGTCTTGCTAGGAGTCAGGGAATCTCTTTGCAGGGTGTTCTTTGGATGTGATTGGCAAATGGGGAGATAGCATTAGAGTGATGCTGTTTGACAGGACGCTTCATAGAAGGGAATAACAGCTCTGTGCTCTGCTTGGCTCTAGGAGAGGGCATAAGCATTTTCACAGTGTGTGCGCTGCTGTGTTAATAGCATGAGCATTATTCCCTTGAATAATGTTTAATGTTGCAAGCAGCAGCATATGCTCTCATTGCAGCACGCAGGCAAATGTTTGCATGTGAGAGTACTAGTTTTGAAGAGGAATTGCCTAGGAAGCACAAGGTTGTCTTTGAGGTTTACTGGGACATATGGAATCCTTTACAAGCTTCACTGAATTTGCGTGTGGAAGAAAAGCTTTTTGTATTATACGTGCTGACTTACTCAGAGCCTTGTGCCCCAGTGCACTACTGAGGAAATACTGTACCTAACATCACCTATTCAGGCATTATGTTTTCCTTGTATCACTGAGCCCACTGGAGTGCCAGACAGTTTTCCTCCCTCCGACCCCTGGCACTGCAGAGTTAAGGTACTGCCATGATTTAAGCATCCTCGCCTATTTCTCTTAGTGCTTCCATTCTGACTTCTGCTTTTCTGCTTCAGAGGTGCCAAGTGGATGGAAAGCCCAACCACACTGCAGCAACAGCAGCATTTGTGCAGAAAAGCCTTCTCTTTTCTCATTGCAGATATTAGTTACAAGTTGCCATGTTGGTTGCCAGCAGCACAATCTGTTACAGCCATAAATTGCAGAACTCTTAGACCAGAGGGGAAGGTCATGGTGGTGGGGCCCAAGCAGTACTCACTGGGGATTGAACCTGTCTGAAGCCACATCAAATCATTAAAAATGAAGGCATCAGATGACAGCAAATTCAGATCCCATGGGTCACATTTATTTGGATTTTCACTATATTTCTATTTGCAGGAAAAAAAAAACCATGAATGCTGTCTGCTGCACAGCCAAGATTTGACAGTTGTTGGGAAGGACAGTCAAGAGTTTCCAGTAATTTCACAGAATAACAGCTTCGTGATCATCCCTTGTGACAGACAGACTGTGCGTTTGGCCTCTAACATATTTGGGTTGTGTTCTTCTGCCTGAGGTGGGTGGGTCAGGGGCAGCCCTAGGGCATGGGAGGAACTTGCCCCTTTGCTGGAACAGTGGTGTTGAAGGGGAAGGGGCTGTCAGAGACGCAGAGTGTCAGAGAGCCACTGCTTGACAGCAGCTGCTTGGGGCACAGAGAAAAGTCCTTAAGGACAAGGCGCTGTTTTCTGCAGAAAGAAGCTGATGGCAGAAGTCAAGCTTGGGGGCAAGGACCTGCTTGGAGAGACCAGATGAAGGAAAAATTGGTTTTCACCAATTTTAATTTTTCTCTCCAATAGCTTTCTTTGAGTTTTCTCTTTAATTAAAAAGTTAAATATTTTATATTCTAGCACAGACTGCCTTTTTAATTTAAGAGCCCTTTGGTCTTTTCTGTGGAACTTACAAAGAGAAGGCTTTGAATCCTTTTGCACATTACACGTAAGTTAATAATTATCTCCGTCCTTGCCTTCTGCCACATGGTGATCCTAAAGGGCAAGGCAATGGGGTAAGATCCTTACACTGACAAGAGCAAAACATCTTTGACCTTGTGCTCCGTGGCTCCCCCAAGCATGCGGAATGCAACTCAAAACATGAAAATGAGCAAGGCTGCTAGGAGTGTAGAGAGATAAGAAAAAGCAAACCCTTAGGATCCAGGTCGTGTTGCACACCCAATGACCACACTAAGCCCTAGCAGCAGCAGATTGCTGCTCTCAGTAGTGCACTCAGTCCTTGCCAGCTGCAGGCCTTGCAGATGGTGTCTGCTGGGCAGAGCTCTCCAAGTGCCTTCCCATCAGCCTCGTGGGAGCACAGCACCCCACACTCAGTGCCAGGTAGGCATGGAAATGCATACGGTATACAGATATGTATATAGTGAGGCTAACTAAATCCATACAATTAGTTTCTGCAATTCTTCAGAAGTGTTAACAAACTCTTAAAAAAAGTCAAGATTGCTGTTATCAAAGAATTGTACTTTGCTTTTCTGTTATCCTTCATAGCTTAACTGGCTGCTTCCCTCTTCTTTGCGTTTCGTTAGGTCTCAAAGAGGTGTCAGTGTTTGCAGTAGGTCCCTAGAAGCATGGCAGAGTGCTCAGGTTGTGAAGTTGTGCTGTTTTAATTTGAGGAGGCAGAAAGCCTAGGCAGATGGACAGTTTAAGTACCATCAAAATAATAAACTAAATGCAGATTCTGTGTCCAAGCCTCCTCTGCTTTCAGAGTCAGTTCCCACTGGGATGCTCCATTCCAGTGCCCTTGTTCCATTCGACTTTCTTGCAGGAGAATTGGAGAGTATCCAGCTTTTAAAATTACCTCAGCTTTAATTTATTCTGCTTTGATGTTCATAGCACCATATATCTAATGGTCCCCATATCTTTTCCTTAGTCTCTGAGGCTATAATTTACCTGCCCAATTTCTCAAAGGCAGATACCACTTACTTTAAAAATTATGTATAATTTTAATATCCCCATGTTTATATAATATATGAAGTTTGTGGGGTGAGGGAGGAAGGGAAAGGATTTATGTTTCATGATCATTTCCAGTCATTTTAAAGACAAATGATTTTTGGTTTTATAGAGACATTTAGCAGAAATCTGCACAGGTCCAGCATATTTAAGGCGACTTGCACGTGGCAAAAAATGAGCAAGCTGTTCTCCCTTAGGGCTTAGTGCTTTCCTCACAGACCTGGGTGTGATCCAGCTAAATGTATTCTTTTTCTCTGAGCAGGTTGGCTTTTTTTAAAGAACAGCATTGACACTGGGGGAGATGGGAAAAAGACATGTGAATTAGGAAGCGCTGGGTTTTAAATGCCAGGGTTTAAAACAGAGAGCTTGATTCCACGTTCCTTTGGGACATCTTTATGTAAGCCTGGAAATGCAAAAGCAAAACAGTGAAACAAAGCCGTCGCACCTGGTAAGGCCCCTTTTCAGAATAGGTTAAATTTAAATAAAGATCAGATCCAATGCCTTGTTTCCCATGTGATTGCTGGGTTGCAGGAATGAGAGCTGTATCTCACGAGAAGAGAGTCATGGTGAGAATTAAATCCTGAAGACCGGCCACGTGAAGCACAGGCTGGCTCAGAAAAGCCAATGTGAGTGAGATGCCCCATGGTGCACGCAGCTGGGGAAGCAAGCTGCCATCCAAGGCGAGTGCTGATTCCGGACCCCGTGGCTGCCCACAGCTCCCTGCTGCTGACCAGGCACAGCAGGATCTCCGTTTCCTGATATCATCGCTGTGTGCTCGCTGCTGTCTTGGCATTACAAAGATCTTATATGGTGGAGAAGGAGAGCAAAGCATGTTAATACATTTTCTCTCACACACCTACATCTCCTTTTATTTTCACCTGTGCACATATGCTCAGGCAGAGACAAATGCTCACATGGCTCATGGTGGGGTAACTTCCTTAATGCCTGTTGGGAGAAAAGAGAGCTACAGAGATCTGACCTTATGAATTCTGATTGGAATACAGCAGCAGCAAGTGTAATGTAGCAGCTATTAGCAATAGAAACATAATGTCAGACTAGTATTTCTGTTTTGGTCTATGCTTGAAGCAACTGGTCAGGCTTACGGAAGAGATAACTTTTCTTACTGTCCAAAATTAAATGTTTATTTTAGGGGAAACAGGCAAAACAAAGATGCTGCTCGTGTCATGCCTGTGCCACCACACAGATTATCCTGAGTAGTGTGGAAGGCTGTCTTGTGCATTCCTAGCGAGCTGCCTGTTTCTTTATCTTCCTCCTCTTCCTTTTACCTCCATAGGTGACAAAGTAGATTGGCTCTAGCTCACCCCTCCTGGCATGCCATATGTGCTGTGTGATGCCCTTCTTTGCTAGATTGTTCCTGCCTTTGGGGAGGTGGGAATTTATTCCTGGAATCACTCCAGCGTCCAGATCACTTTCATTGTCTTTATTAGGATGGACTGCAGCCATCATTGGTGAAAGTAGCAGTTGGTAGGAAGCGGGAGGTAACTGCCTGAAATGAACTCTGCCGCCATGGGGCACAAACTCACTTGGTGGCATCGCAGCTCTCTCATTCCGGCTTAAGTCACCTTCCTCCCTCTGGGCTGTAGCTGTTCTTAAATATATTCTGGGGACCATATGCTCGGTCTGCTCCCCAGTTATAGAATTACAGAATTAGAGTCATAGAATATAGTCATAGAATTACGGCTTAGATTGGGGAGGGGACAGTCAAGATCATCTAGTTCCAACTCCCCTGCCATGAGCAGGGCTGCCCCCTCCAGCCTGGCCTTGAATGCCTCCAGCGATGGGGCATACACAGCTTCTCTGGGCAGTCTGTGCCAGTGCATCACCTCCCCCTGAGTAAAAGATTTCTTCCTAACATCTAACCCAAATCTCCCTTCTTATAGTTTAAAGCCATTCCCCCTTGTCCTGTCATTATCAGGCCATATAAAAAGTCGATCTGCCTCCTGCTTGTAAGCTCTGAGCTCCAAGTCAGTCCCAGGCTTAGACACTGCCTGTAAAGCAATGTGTGTTCTCTCATGCAGACCTTCTCAGATTGCATCCCCACCCTATTGGTGCAGGATGGCTGGTGCAAATGGAGAAATCAGCTTTTCTGTGTGCTCACCAACTGAGCACAGCCCCCAGGTCCAAAGAGGCATTTGCTTCCTGTCTGCCCATTCCTGTATCCAGCACAGCTTCATGCAGTTGGGCCCATATTGCTGCAACACATGCAACAGTCTGACTCTTTTGTCAGCCTAAACAATGTTGCTGTATTTTGTATGTTTGGTTGGAGATGGGTTATGACTGTGAAAGGACAGCAAAAGCTTCTGAACACTCTCCATCCTGTGTAAGACTTAGCATCTCCTAGTGGCATTTGTTGAGTAACCCCCTGGAGTATCAGAAGTGGTTAAGGCTGAGCCTGGCTAACTCTCCCAGCTGCAAGCAGTTAGTTAATGAGAACTAGAGGTTGCCAGCTACCAAGGGGAAGGTGAGTGTCAGAAGAAAGCTGGTGGTGCAGGTTTTAGAGCTGTAGCTTGAGAGGGCTCTACATGAGGAAAAAGGTAAGAAAGGGAATAATGGCTACAAAAATATTTAGTGAGATTTATGGGAGATGGTTGGAGGCATTGGTGCTTAAGGTATATTTGTGCTGAAGGCTGGGAAGCGCTTGGCTTTCTGTCGCCTGCAGAGGGGAGAAGCAGCCTTGGAGGCAAAGGAGCATCAGTAAGGGGGAAAACCTAGTGCTGACTTAGATGGTGTGGGATTTCGCATTTGGAAGAGTGAGAGACTGCAGTAGCTAGGCAGAAAGGTCATGTCAGCCGTTTACAGCCTTAGATATCTCTAAGACTGAGGCACAAGGGGTTGGAATGCTTGTGGTGGAATGCTAGGAAATATTTCCTTTGACTTGACTCTGGATACCTTTGACTTGTAAAGCTGGCAGTGCTAGCCTGCTTCAAGCGCTGCTGCAGCACATACGAGGCTTCTGTGTTGTGTTCCTGAAAGTTAGCTTTGCTGTACTGTGTAGCTGCACGCAGGGTGAGGGGGGATATATCGTAACAGATTTAGTTACAGCAGGCACAATGAGCACTTCATATCTTCTGTCTTGTAGCAAGATTTGCATTCATGGAATCAAGGTTGAAGAAGACCTCTAAGATCATCTAGTCCAACCATGTACCCTCCATGTACCCTCCACCAATATTTCCCTGCTAACTCCCATCCCTTAGTACCGCATCTAACACTGATCTTCTTGAAATCTATTCCTAGGTGGAGTCTTCTGAGTTTCCTTCTTGGTAACAGAGTGCTGTGAGCAAAGACTGCAGGGCTGGGACATGGCTGAGCACTGCTGCCTCCAGCTCTGCCCTGCCCGGGGTGGCTGTGTCCATTGCAGCTCATTAAATCTGCAGCACAGCTCGAGCCTCTCAGCTCTCTACTCAAGAGAGCTTGGTTCTTAGGCTCCTCTGTGCTTTCTCACAGACAAATTTGTTGTGTTGGTGCAAAGGGGAAAAGCAGGAAGCTCTTGCATTCAGCCCACTTCTGGATATAAGAGTAAATTGTAACCATGGCCTGAATCCCATGCATCAGGCTGAGGGCAAGGCCCTACAAACCTGCAAACTTGAGCCTGCTGTAGGCATCCTTTTGTCCTGTGAAAGGGAAGTAATCGCGCATCTTTTTGCCACCTCAGTGAGCAGGGAGCTTTATTAGAAAATGTTTTCTTGTGTCTGTGTCCTGCTTGGTTTGTTTAGCTCTGATTAGTTAGTAATTGTTTCATTACTGTAGAAATAGATGTCGTGTTATTTTTTATGTTGGTGGTTTTTTTTTTTTTTCTCCATCCCCTGTTGTTTTGTGAACATTTCTTATGGTTATTTGCTGCAGGGAAAAAGTGAAAAGGACTGTGTGTAACAGTAGGCAGAAACTGAGAAATTGCCTTTGCTTTGGAGAGCTCTGCTTGTTGCCTTCAGCTGGCAGCAGTGAGCCCATCAATATTACATTCAGGTGTGAGCCCAAATGACCCTCATCAGCCTCCTTTCCTAATGACCCCGAATTGTCAGCTGTTACTGAGAGGGACAGAACATTTAGGGCTTCTGGAGAATGGTGTGGCAGAGGGGAGGAGGCTCTTGCAGTTGAAGGGGGTAAGAAGAATGTGTGTGGTTGCTGTGGGTTGGCTGCATGTGTTCCCAGAAAGTAACCTAGGATTCTTCTAGAGGCTGGGATGGTTAAAAGCTCTTGCAAATTCTTATGTGCACAACACTGTCCTACACTAACAGTGTGAGAATATTAGTCCATTGGAACCTCTGGATAGACGCAGAGCATGCTGCTAGGAGTATCCTGTTCTATCCTTTGCCCTGTGTGTCTTAACAGCAGAGGGTTTCAGGCTTAGTGCTTTTAAATCTGTTAAAAAGAGTCCATGATGAGAGTCAGGCATTGCAGCCACAGCTGCATTTCCAACGGCAGAGTTGGGTCTTGCATCCCTGTGACCTTCTGTGACTGTGTGTCATGCTGGGCTGGGCTCTTCTCAGCTGGGAACACTGCTGATGCTTTGGTTTTTATGGTAAATTAAAGAAGACAGCAGACCCTGTAAATTCAGGCTTCCTCTTGCCATGGCAAGGAGGGGCTGGATGGATGCTTTTTACCAGAGGTAACTTTAATGCAGAGAGAAGAGCCGCAGAGGAGATCTTTGCATGTTATGAACTTGATGAATTATGCATGAAGCACAGCAGTCTGGTATCAGCAATGCCGGCTATAAGAGGGGAAGAAGCTGATAGCAATTTACATCACAGGCTTGCCATGAAACAGAGAAGAAGCAGTGCAAGCTGCAAGGCCCAGGAAAGAGTGCAGCTCCTCCTTTGGGCCCCCAGGTTTGAGAAATGTCAGCTGGCAGCAGGGGATGCAGGGTCTGCCTTGAGCTAAGCGTGGAGATGGGCAGAGAAGGCGGGAGGAGATGTCAGCTCCGTGAGCTGCTTGGCAGAGCAGCGCTGAATCCGTTGGGCTGACAGCACCCAGTTGTGTGCACATTAAACCCTGCCATGTAATGGGATGGGAAGGCTGACACCAGCGTATTGTGTCAGGTACAGTCCTGCAAAGCAAAGGTGGAAAGGAAAAGAGGGAGCAGTGGTTAAAGGAGAAAATCTCATTGAGGGCAAAGGTTGACCACAGAAAAATCAAACTCTGCAGCTCTTTAATGTGAGGTCTGTCCCCATGTGTGACCGCTGGTTGGCAGAGTTCCTGCCTGTCAGATGTGGGGGATTGGCTCCAGTGGCTTGCCAGGAAATGCTGTGCCCAGAAGTTCTCCAGGTCTTCATAAATCAGCTGCAAAAAGAAATCAGTTTCTGTGCTTGCTGCTGGGCGTGCTACCACGCATTTATCAGACAGCTGTTTCTTTGTAGGGGTGGTGGTAGGAACCCGGTTAGCTTGTAGTTGTGCTTCTCTTTCAATAAGATCTGCTTCTCCTATTGCTTTCTTTAACTTCGTAGTTTTGGCTACTTGAGAAAGGTTCAAAATCAGTGCAGCTGCAGCCCACTTCACCTATGCTATGAGGCATCTGCATATCAAGATAATACACATGTCTTAAAGCGTTGATTATTCTCACTTTTCAGAAGCACTGTACAAACAAGAAAGTCATATGTTGCTACTCCATGGTGGTGTTTTCATGTTCAGTTTACAGATGGAGAGTCTGAGCTTCAAGGAAACGTACTCCAGCATTTTCAAAAGCTTGCTGTATTAGGAAACAAATACTTCCTTGGCCTAAAGGGCTCAACAGAAATACTGCATGTTGCTATAATTTCTGATTCTTTTCTCTACTGCTCTATCATATGTAGGTTGTTAGGAGGGTGGCTGTGATTGGCTGGGCCCCCTCTTCCCATCTCTCCCAGAATCCTGGATGTGATGAGGCTGTGTGTATTTGAGCCTTACATTTTGTGGTTCTAACTAACCTCAGCTACAAGCAGCACAAACTGATCTTGTTTTACTTTAGGCTCACATGGGACGCTCAGAAGCAGAAGAGAGAAGGAAGCCTGGCACTTTTAGAGAAATGTCTTTGTCCTTGTCTGGATTCCAGCAGAATTTGTGCTCACAGCTTTCCTTGAGGCTAAAAATGTTGGTTTGGTTGCTGTAAAATGGTTAAAGAACACTGATCAAATTAGAACTCTCTAGCCAATGAACTGGCAAAGCTTTGATTCTGGCTATAAAATATCCCTGCTACACATGTGACACAGCAATGTATCACTGCTGTGCTTTTAATCAGGATTCACCGATTTATTTTCTGTTTACTGGTGTGGATATGCATGGAAAAAAATAAACCACTCTTCTAAACTGTAAGCAGTAAAATACATATTGTGCTTTAATTGCTTTCATTTTTTGCAAAACTACTTTATAACACAATTAAGTATGTGCCCAGGGATGTATGGGATTGAATTACTGGATATCTGCCTTCCAGCACTCTCACTTTCTCTTAGATATCCCATACTTAAATTATAGGAATCCTTTGGGAACCAGGCATTTGTATAAGTGTTAGCAAAACTATCTGAAGCTGCACACAAACATCCTCATTTCCAGACACATTTTGTAGGTAACTTCTTACTAATCTAAGTACTATGAATACGGGCTTTAGATCTGTGCTCAAGCAAGTGTTTATGAAAATGTATTCCATGTGTGAGGATGAGAGGCATTGGGAAAGGTGTGAATCACACACTCTGGCCAAGCTTAAAAAATAAAAAAAAAGGAAGAGGGGGGGGGAAAATAAGTCTATTAGCTGAAATGAAGGCTCTGGTAATCCTTATTCAGACAAGGTGTTTGTATTGCACAGATAACCTTCTTTGACTGCTTATGTTTTTTTTGTTTTGTTTTGTTTTCTTTTAATTTTTCACTGCTTTATGGAAGATGAGGTATGTGTGATATTTTTGCAAAGATGCCTAGGCAGAACCTGCTCCTTGCTGGGAAAGAAATTGAGGCGTAACATGTATTTCGTGTCAGCTTGGTTAAAACTTCTATTGTTGTTAAGGTAGTCACAGTAAAGCAGACGTAAATTTTTCATGGTGTTCATCTCCTGAGTTATCCTGGATTTTAAGATAATCTAGTGCTAAGTAAACTGTTTAAATGAAAGTAAATGCATGCACAAGGATGTTTGCTTTAAGTTAAACAGGACAACTCTGTGCCAGTTTTAGCATGATTTGTCTAGGTGTGAATTTGCATCAACAACTTGTATATGGGAGCAATACAGAAAATTTTGACATAAGCTGGGGGGTCTCCATAACTAGAGGTAGTTTGACTGATATTGTTGTTCTACCATACAGGGACTTGATTTGGGATCTAATTCAAAGCCAGATACTTCAACTTCCTTCAGAAAGTGCAAGGGAACAGTGGCTGTACCCCCAAATTGCTACAAGGAATATGTACCTAAAGATGCCTATATAGATTTCTTTCTTTTCCTCTGATGGAAAAGATGGACACAGATTCTGAGGTGAAGACCTTCAGGTTCATCTTGTGCTGCTGACTAGAGGGCTATTCATCATTGCTGCTTATCACCTTTTAAAGATCTTGACTCCACTGTGAAATGTAAAACATCCTTACTCTGTATATTTAGCGTACACTCCAGTTGACTGAGAATTGTTTGCTTCTTCATCGGCTCGGCTGATTGTTCAGTCTCAATTTTTATTCAGATCTTGGGCAGGATTTCCCTTCTGGCACTGGTCCAAGCCAGGTTCCATGCTCTCAATCTTTGTTTATACACAGAGGTGAGCTTGCAATTGCTGAGATTATGCATAGATATTTACCTAAGGATAATAACATGCTCTGTACGTAACCTCTTCCTCCCCTGGCTTTTCTCTGAGTATTAAGAGGAGAGAAATGATATGACTAAAGAGGTTTCCTTTGTGTCCCCCCTCGTTCTTTCAGGGAGAGAAAAAAACAACTACTAGCAAACAATTGTGCCATATTCGCCAGCTAAAACCCATTCAGACAGAAGTCCTAAATCCGTATTAATCACCACCACATTTAATTTTTCAATCATCACTTGATTAAATTGCTGCCTAGATCCGTCCTTTCTGAGATGGGGCCTGGTAAGTTCTCTGCAGCAAACTCAAACAGAGAAGTAATGAAGTGCTTTTGTCATAGGCATTCCCCAAAGCACCAAACACAACACAAGTTATTAAAAAAAATCAAAGAATGAGCTGCTATAAACTGTGTAGAGAGGAAAATCTTGATTGTCCAGGGAAGTGGAAGATTTTAATTTCGTATCTGCAATTACTAAGGCAAATACATGTGTATAGAGGGTATTCTGAAGTAAAAAAGAAATGAGCAACATCCAACAGTTAGGGCTGTGTCAAGGGCTAGGTTTGTAAGTGTTTTTACTGCTGTCAAAAGGCAAGCGTCCGTATTTTTTTTCATTATGATTGTCAATAAAATGTATCTATTAGTTAATACACTTGCACTGATCCACAACCACTTGCTTTTAAACCTTCCCTTCAGGAATGCAGACATTCCAACAGTAGAAGTGCCCTGATTTCCTTTGAAGGTGGAGTTCTATTTAAGCAGACTTGCACTGATGTGCAACCCTATTCCGATGCTCTGTGACCATCATGAAATTTGGATGTGCTGCTGAAAGACTCAGCAGTGACCTGTGGCTTTGTGCCACCCGTGGTCGAGCAGTTGAGGTGCCATTCCCATGCTGGGCCCTTGCTTGAGCTCCAACAACTGGCACTGTAGTTGCTGGTTATCTTCTCTGAAATGTAATTTATGGATCTCTTGCAATTATGTGAGTATACAAGAGGATACTTACATATTGTCTCTACCAGCTTAGTAGATCTTGATGTTGATAAAAGCATGTATCGGATGTAAGCGGACAACCTTGCTCTTGCTAGGACGTGTCTAAATGCATGCTGCTGTGTTCTGACACAAAGAACACAATTTTTTTTTTTTCTTCCCCTAATGTGGCTAAAACATGAGTCGATAAAGAGCCAACATAAGCTAAATCATTATAAGTCAATTTTAAACCAGTTCAGGAATTTCCACACTATGGTTTGTGTGGACAACTATTTAGTGAAATCAATTGAAAAATCAATGTTAGGCCTCGTGTTTGTCAGTTTAACTAGCTTCCTTCCCATTCAACTCCCAGCCAGCCATAGTGGCAAAAAGCTGCAACATAACATTATCTTAGGCTTACAGTCTTCATTGGCAAAAGAATTAAGAAGTTGTACTTCCTCTGTAAAGTTTGTTTTGTGCAGAGCTTTATCTATGTGTGCAAATGAGTGATGGAAACCACCTGTTTAATGCTGAACAAGCCTGTGGCTACGGCTTTCTGAGAGCAGAACAACCTCACTGATGAGATACTAGAGTAGGGATTGAGAGCAGAGTGCACTTCATCTCTCTGTCTCTTTTTCTCCCCCAGATAGCTGCAGTAATGCAAATCTTGCGCATGGTGTGTGAGGCTTTTTCTTGTTCATTTGTCTTGGGAAGCTTTTTAAGAGTTGGAGATTATAAAGGCAATAAAAATGCACTGATTGCAGCCACTGGATGCTTGGAGGAGAGCTGGCATCTCAGTAGCACTCTGCTATCGTGCCTGCTTACCTCAGCATGCTCCAATGGAAACCTGGACCTGGTGTTGCAGTGATGAGGCTGGCCTGTCGAAGATGTCTCTCATTACAGAAAGCTTCATGTAATTATTTAGCAAGTACCTTGGAAACTTCATAGTTAAGGATGGATTCTTCTGGTTAATAAGGATGTGATTTCTTTGGAGGATATGTTTCTTTCCTTCATTTTCTTGTACTTACAAAGGTATGCTGCTTATGCATTGGGTTTGGTGCAGTGCTGACTTAGTGATTGCAGAAACTCCTTTCCTTCCACAAGAGTAGAAAACCTGAAATAGGGTTGCAACATTAAAATTCCTGCTTTCTGTAGCTTACCTGTTGAAAAATTCAGTAGTAAGGTATGTTTCTGTACTGGTACCCATGCACATCTATTGGCAGACCTACCTTTGGTTTCACAGACCTCGGCTACTGCCACTGTCTGTGGTGCAGAAGCAGGGAGCTGTGTGGGTGCTTGTACATCTAACTGTACAGCAAGTTACCAGTGAACTCTGGGCCTCTCTGGATTACACACATCTCCTACTGCTTTGCAGGAAAATGCAATTGTCCCACAGTGAGCAATAACAATTCAAAAACGTTTCATAAATGTTCTCTTAAACAAACAAACAAAAAAATCATAATAGCAGTGTTTCATTTTTCTCAAAACAATGTTGAGATCTCTTGAGATCTAGATGTGGTAGAGAAAATACCAGTGCAGTGGGTCTGAGTCTCTATCCTCCCCTGCTCTCCTCCCATTTAGCTGGGTCTGGGCTGCCTTGTCTGCTCTACCACTATTGTTTGCAGATCTGTATTGCTCATTTACACTCACAAACCCTTACTGCAACAGGCTGCGCGGTTTGCTGCTTGCTTGAGAGAAGGAGCCAAAGCTGAATTCTTCCATCAGGCGATAGGTTGGTTGTTAAAAATGTCAGCCAGGGTATCTATGTGCTTACCTCTGGCTTTCAAAAAGCACAATCATAATTTTTAATTTCTGCAGGTCCCTGAGGGAATCTTACTAGAAAAAGCTGATAAGGGAAATTACTTCTAATTCCCCAATATGTTCCATGCCTTCACTTACCTAGGTATTATTGTATTGTACCAACATGTTCACTGCTCCCTTGTCCTTTCATGCTCTGTAGTTATTTTAGCCATTTCATTAGCATAACACAACCGCAGTTCGCAGTTGTTATTTTGCGTAGCTGTCATGAGCTGGGACACTGAGACCTTGAGGCAGGCATGGGGTTAACTTTTGCATCCGTTGTAATTATGTCAGGTAGTGGAAAGACTTGGAATGTGAGCTTTCAGAACAGGCAGGCACTTGTAGCCAGCATTTTTGAACCTCTTGGGACTGTCGTGCCCAAGCAACCTTGCATCTTCTAGCCAAATGGCAGATGTTTGCTTCATCAGTTCATCATTACTATAGCAGGGAGATGGCATTATAGCACATGATTTCTTTACTGTATGATCTGAGTGACTTCTAATGTAGTTAGGTGAATGAAAAATAGAAAAGGAGCTTTACTATCAATAAAGTCATTTGCTTTCAGTTACAGGCTTAC
This sequence comes from Chrysolophus pictus, assembly GCA_037305975.1. NCBI lineage: Eukaryota > Metazoa > Chordata > Aves > Galliformes > Phasianidae > Chrysolophus > Chrysolophus pictus. The sequence continues at coordinate 15,449,758 of CM074580.1, read as the reverse complement.
AGCTATAGCATAGGTGGGGAAGGTGCAGTACATACACGGATGTAGATGTGCTGATTCTTTAGGCTTTGGCAGATTTACCTCTTTGCTTTTGTAAATTTGCTCTTCAACAGTCTCTTTCCAGGAAAATTAAAAAGTTGTTGTTAGTAGAGGAACATGCAGAGCAATAGAAAAAGGACCTGTGCATCTTTATCTCGAGTACTCTTGCCCATCAAGTGCCAAAGCAGCAAGTTGCATAGCATGGCCAGGCTTTGAGCAGGACGTCTCTGCTGTGTTCTGCTGAGTTGTGTGAATGTCTGCAAATGGGCTCTGGGGCATAGTGAGGGAGATCTGCACGGAAGTGCTTTATCACAAGAGAACATTACCCAGGCACAGCAAGCTGCTTGCTCTGAGTTCTCTGGAGTGACCGTTTTGGTGATAACATTCCCTTACGTCGTCTCTGATCACCTCTTGCATTTGCTTGAGAACCTTTCGGCTTTTCAGTGTTTGATTACAAATGCCAGAGTTATTTAGGAGAACATATGCTGTCAGTTTTGATTGGCTTCCTTTGTAATTTTAACAGACAGTGTTCCCTGGATGTGTGACACAGATTACATGGTGAAGACTACGGTGTGTAGTGGGGCAAAGGGATTGTAAGAGTAATAATGACAAGTAAACATCTGTCTTTGGTGAACTGTTAAAATTCCTTGAGAAGACAATTCATGTGAAGGGTGTAGACAAGTTATGGGAGTTGCTGATGTCAAGAATGAGAAAGGATGAATATGATTTTATATATAATGCAAGGTTTTGGATTTTTTTTTTTTTAATTGCTTTGAAACAGGAGGAGGAGCTGAGCAGCGTGGTAAAGGAAGATGCAAGCAGGATAAAAGAATCAAGATGTAGAATGGCCAAGAGGTGACAGTGGTAACTGCAGAGAGTAGGGAAACAGCCATAGAGATGATGGGGGGGGAGAAAGCTCGTTTTGACCATGTTGTTTGGACAGCTGGGAACTGCTCACTTAGGTGGACAAAGGGAAAATAGAATACCAGTAGTGAAGGAGGACTGATAAAAACAACAGTGCCTGATGTAAATTTGGTGAACTTTGCAGAGCTGTACAATTTACATCTGTGGAGGCTCCATGCAGGGAAGTTAGCAGCGTAGGGGCAATGTTGGCTGCCTTCAGAAACAATGGGGCTGCAAAACTTCTGTGCAGAGAAAAGCTGCACCTCAGCTCCAGCGTGCCTGCATTTTTGTTGTTATGTCTTTATGTACTACACTCTGTGCTGCCAGTTGTAGGGTTTTTGTTTTCAATGCCATTGTTGTGGCAACAGAATGAAGAGGTCTTCTGCCCTTCTTTACTTTTTCCAGAAGGGAAATAAAATAATATTAGAAACAGAGCGAACAAGACTGAAAACATGGGATAGGAATAAAATACACGATTGTTTCTTCCCTTCTCTCTCCCTCAACAAAACGAGAAGACGAACAAAGGATGAACAGATTTTGTTGTGTAGAAGCCCAGCAGTCTTCTGGAACTATGTGCTTTTATGGGGGCATGTTACAGTGACATATGGTAACTGCTTGCATCAGCGTCCTTCCAGGGAAAGCACTTACACCGGTTAACAGTCGTAACACTCTTAAACATGGCATGTTTATGTGCAGGTTGGTCTTGTGTTTAGAACTGACAAGAGTCTCTATGGCACTGGAGTACACATAATAAAAAACTCAGTAGGCTCTTCCCTGCTCAGTTATCTGGAGATATTTCTGCATTTTAATGATAGTCCTGCTACTTGCAAATGGGCGCAGTGCTAAGAGGAGAAGAAAAGACCTTCAAGCAGTTTAGGATGGTTGAGGAATTTGTCTTCAGCGTCACCCTTTTGTTTTGCAAAAGATCACTTTGTAAGTTCTTTGTAGTGGTAGAACCCCATAAAACATTGGTAAGGTGAAATGACTGGGAACCTCAACCAGAAATCAGAGGAGGAGGCTTGGGTATGGCTCTGCAAGAGAGACCTGATTGCGGCGGTGTTGCCTTTTCCTCCCATAATTTCTTTGTAAATCACTTCCAGGTTCGCTTGGGAAAAAGCACCAGAAAGATCTGTTCATACCAGCTCTCCCTAGCTTACCCAGATATGCGGTTCACGTGTGTGTCAGCTTTTTACAACTGATTTGAAACAGCTAGAGAGGATACACTGGGACAAGAGAGAGAGCTGCCTCTTTCTTTTCTTCTTTACAAATGCCTGAGCTAATCCAAACTGGAGTCTTTCAGGAGGCAAAACTTTATCAATAGAGCCAGCCAGCATTATAAATTGGGCCTGGTTTGGTTTGATATTCTTCACGAACAAACTCAGAAAGTGGAATTTAAAAATAAAAAAAAAGAAAAAGAAAAAGAGAGATTCAATTATTTTTACCTTCATTACACTTCCTGCTGCTGCTTCTCCCCCGGAGAGTACTGGAGAGTCTCTCTTACTGCTTCAGACTCTTCTCAATTACAGAATGCGATTGTATGAGTTGACCAAATTTTCCAAACCACTGATCTCACTGCACATGCTCTGCTGACTTGCTTCTGGTTTATCTCTAGAAAGTTAGCAAGTTGCATAGAATTGACAACAGTTCTTTTAATTGAAGAAAGTTAAGGGGCCTATGTTTTGCTTTCCTGCATTACTACTTGCTATGCTCCTTACGTCTCAGGTGAAGGTATGTCACATCAGGAAAGGTTTGTACATGTTTGCATAGCTTCCTTGTATTTGGTTTGCATACACCACTCCTTGTGATTTGCACTGCAGGGTCAGCCTTAAACTACCTTACTTCTTTCTTACCTGGTGTGCCCAGCTGCAGGTTTACCCCATTACAGCACAGAAAGCAGAGACCACTGGTATCAGAGGGGACCTGGGGGAGGAGGGCACAAATAACATCCGGGGGAACCTATGTGGAATGCAGCTGTGAATAACACTTGTAAAATCACGTCTGGCTTCAGCAAGGTAGATGACATGTCTGGTGCAGTGTGTTAGCTTCAGTAGTTCGTCCCCCTCGCTGTGCCCGTCCGGCATCATATAGAAATTGCCTCCATGGAGTGAAACTTGTTGAAGTGCCTCACGTGGGCCAGATGAGGCTGGAATTGCTGCAAATTTCCTCTGTTTGTTGCCTGGCCGATGTTTTTTCCCCAGCCAATGCCAGAAGGACTTTGGCTGCCCTTGCATCAATCTGTTTGCTGTGGGACAGGTGGTAGTAAGCCATTCTGGCACCCAAGAATGAGCCAGTGCCATCAGTAACAGACTGTAGTGGGCATTTGCAGAGGTACAATGTAATGATCGGGGCTGAGCGCTGCACAGGATGCGGTGGAACGCTCTTCTAATGTCCCCAGAGCAGCTCAGGGATAATAACCATATAATAACAGAGAGGCAGTGAGCAGTCTCTGGTCAGTGCTCCAGCCGCAGAGCCAGGCAGCCTCCTGCTTCTCTGTGGCCATCAGTTTGGAGAAGGTACCAGCTGAGTTCTGCACAAAGTGTTTGGCACCTGCTTAACCCTATGTTGAAATCGTTCTGCCTGAGCCTGTGTGCAGAGCAGTTGTGTACATGCTTTGAGGCACCTAGAGAAAAGTTGACTCTTTTCCTTGCAGAGCTTTGGAAGGTCCATTCTGCTAAGGAAAGAAATGGGTGTAGAAAGAGAGGAGCGTAGTTTCTCACTTAGTGATTCTGAGTGCTTCTCCTGCCTGTACAAATATTGCCACTATTTAATTCAGCAGTTTGGCAACAGCAATAAAGTCAGCAAGCAGATGCTGCACAGAGAGAAATTATTTTTCTGCCTTTAGTTTTCTTGCCCTATAGCAAAGTTTCATTGCGAGTCAATTGTGTCTGTAATAAGCCTGGCTTTCCAAGAGTTGCTATTGGGTAGGAGGCAGGGGAAGTTTCACCGTGAGCCTCTTGTCCCCCTTGTCAGAGTTAATTTCCCATTTCTGGCTGGCTTTAAGGGAACAGTATGCTTGTTTTGCCAATTTAAGAGCGAGGGAAGGAGAAAGTTTTACTTGTTGAAAGCCCTGAAGTACGTTTAGTATGCTAAGTGCCAAGTGCTGTTATGTCACTGGCATCGTGGGGGTTTGGGGACATTCCCAGCTACCTGCAGCCCTTGCAGATTCACTGCATGCTTTGTCCTGGATTACATTGATTTAAAGAGGAAGGCCTTGATGTTTGAATGTATTTAGAGTAAAACAAAGCTGTAGGATTCCTTCCTAAACCAAGGTTTTTTCTCTTTCAGTCTGAAAAACATTGTACTGCCTGCAAGGCTCTACTGAACTTGTCTATTGAGTGAAAGTAAACGTGACAGAATTAGCCCGCTCCCAAATGAACAGGAGTGTTGCCTGGGGAGGTCACTCCTGAAGAAGGAGGTTGCACTGCAGGGCAAGCCATTGCCTCTTTCTCTCTAAAATCTCTTCTGCTCTGCCTGTTCTAATGTGCATGTCGGTGCAGGCATGCTGAACATACAGAATTCTGTGTACAAAGTTGTCAAGGTAAGCCTGACTGTGCTTTTAGTGGGCTTGTGAGAGCAGGATGATGTTTTACATAGAAAGTCTGAAGAGAGCTGACTTCAATACCACATTGAGGTCTCTGGAAATGGTGTCATGCTTTGATCACTCAGAGGTCCTGACAGGAGTATTTATTTAAGACGCTAGTATTTCAAAACCTAGTTTTAGCTATTGCACCATCCACAGCTGTTAAAGATTACAACTTAAGATAATTATTCTTTTAAGAACTAGTTTTTGTCAGAGAGGAGTAATACGCAGCCCTGGCAGCACCGCATGTCTTGGTGGTGCTTTAACGCTTCCTTGTAATCATTCACTCTAATACTGCGCAACTGAGCAAATCCCATGGCCGTTTCATCCTGATAAAATGGAAGAGATAGATGAGCTTTTCCCTGCCCCTGGAAGGCTGACAACAAATCTCAGGTTCACCGGACCAAGGAGGAAGCAATTACCCAGACAGCAGCTTGCCAACAGCCACGTTCTCCCTTAAAATAAAGGAGCATGGTGACATTGTATTTTCATCAGCTTTCCCCATGCTACTGCAGTGAAGGGAAAGCTTTCTCTAGAGCTTTTCTCTAACTTTTTTCTGCTTCCAAATCTTTATTTTCTTTGTTAGCTTATTATCTCCTGCCTGAACACAGTTTACTCCCTGCAATTTTGAACGAGAAAGACAGACGTTCTGTTAAATTGCAGACTTCTTTGAGAAAATCTATATGCCTCTGCAGTGACACTTACAGCTTTGTTTCTTGCTCCATCACGGGTCAAGGTCCAGCATGGAACAGCTGCACAAGGTGTTGGTGATTCTGGTGGCATCTGAGGGAGGTTTGTAGGAGTGGTAGGAGAGGTACTGAAAAATAGGACCATGCATCCCACATCTTGTCTGACTCAGAGTAACATGCCTGACCCTGAGAGAGAGCAGCAGCACATCAGCTGCTTTGTAGGGAGGATGCGTCTCTCATAGTTGTGGTGTGGCTGAGGTAGGTAGGAAGACTGCTACTGGCAGGTCTGTTTTTTGGAGGCTGTGCAAAAAATCTGAAGGATGACTTCCAGATAGCATATCGTTGAATCCATAGCATCAGATAGCTTGGATGGCAAAAGCCTGCTGAGCGTAAGTGGGAAATGTTTTCTAGCATCGGGTTTCTTTACACAGTCTGGCAGTTTTCTGTCCCTTGGGGTGGAGATCCCTTCCTGTCCGCTTTCTCTATCAAGTGCGTGCGAAGGGTTTCTTTGAGCTTCATTCTCTCTCCATAAGGAAATCAGTCATTGAGCAGAAAGGGGTTTTGGTTCAATGAACACAGAAGATCTTCAGTGTAGGGATGAATGCAGGCTTCCTGGAAAATAGCAGAAATTGCTGAGGTTGCATATCTCAGTATGGAAGGACAAGGATGGCAAGGGAATATTCATCCAGATCACTGAGTACGAAGGGAACTAAGCAGAGTAGGCTATTTACTCAAATAATTTTCTTTGCATTTCTCTCCTTTATCTTTCCAGTTTTATTTGAAGACTCTCATTCATCCTGCTTCCTTTCTGTGTCTTGCAGTATTTCAGCCATGCCTTCATACGTGTCCTTTTCTTTTGTCAGCAAACATTGCAGTGGCCACAGATGCTCTTAGAAGGATGTGGAAAAGAGGGGAGCTGGACTGAAAATTAGATACTTCTTTGTTGTTTTCCTAGGAAAAGTCCATTGCAGTAGCATGGTTCTTGAGATGTGCCACATGCCAGGAAAGATCTCATCGTTCTCAATTTAGCAGTAAGCATTGCTGTCATTTGATAAATAAATCTTACCTGCCATTGGCGGAGCAAGAGAACCTGCTGGACTGAAATGCCAGAAAAAACACTGAAGTGATGCCACTTAGGTATTCAATGTGCTGTTTGAAGGCAAGCTGTTAAAGCAAAGCTCCGACAATGAGAGCTTTCTGTCCCTTTGGTTGTGTCTTGCCTGTTAAAAGGTTATCAGAATTGGTATGGAGATTGCTGAAATCATCTTGAGACATTCTCTCATTACTCAGCTGCTCATTTGCAATTTGAAATCAGTCGTTTAGCTTTAAGTGGCTAAGGGTCATTAATTATGAGCAGGTTCTTTACAGTACAGCTGCAGACTGTAAGTGTCCTGATGAAGAGATATTTAAAAAGATTTTTTCTCTTGATTCACAAATACGGTTTTTAGCCTGAACTTCAAATAAGAGTCTTGTTGACCCCTTCTTTCCTATCCATAGACTCTGAAGTTCTAGTTAACCCAAGAATAGAGTTTCCTATCCAAGGTATCTTCTTCCTATTTGAATAAAGTTACGCTTTTCAACGCTTAACTGCCTTTCCTTATCCCACATCTCTCTCTAATCTTATCCTCTCATCAGTCTTCTCCCACAAACCACAGACACATTGCAACTGTCTCTGTCCTGAAGCAGGTTTATTCCCTCGCCTGTTAAATTGGCATTAAATTTCTGCCATTTCTGTTTTGGGGGATATCCTAGAGTTAGTACGCAGCCTGGTGTCATAAGGCCTTTCTCTAGTTTTCCTCTCTGCTGAAGGCTGTAACATTTATATTTGGAAGCTTTTTATTTTTCCACCTGTGGCATTAGAATTGCAGTACACCCTGTGGACATTTCAGCTTTGTCAGCTTGACTGTTATTAAGCTGTAATCATTTATCATCACTGGCAATGATTTTATGACCTTTTTTTTTTTTTAGAAGGAATCGCCGAACATTTATTGGTAAACTGCTGTGAGCACACAAAGACTTAAGATACATAATTTATAAAGCTGTATTTATGTAGCAGTGCTTTATGATGGAAGGTTGTGCTGAGAAAGAGTTTGAGGTGGCGGTTTATTTTTAGATGAGCCAGAAGTCTTTGTTTCCATCCCATTTCAGGCCCCAGCACAGAGTGGTTGAGAATCTCCAGAAACCCAAAAGCTTTTTTCCCCTCTAATGGCAAGAGAGAGTATGTAAATAAAATTGACACACATAAAACTGCAATAAACTACAACTGTTTCATGAATTTATAACGTGAGGGGGCAAAGTAATAAGCTATAAATTTGTGTCAGTCATCCTCCTTTATTAAGAGCTGCCAAGCAACACGTGTGACGGGCAGTGCAAGAACGTGTACAGCTGAATGCTTTCCATTTGCTGAACTGGGAGGATATGATTCCTCATGCTCTGTGTATATTTCACATGCATAGGGCTTTAATAGCTATACAATAGCATGGTCTTACCATAAAGTAGGAAAAAAAAAGCAATATGTAATTTTTAATTAATAAGGGTAGATGAGTTAATTACCAAATCACCTCAGGGAGGATCATGAAATTTCATGACCTGTCATTTGCAGTGGTAATTATCTTAGATCTGTCTTTTAGGAAACAGGACAGCAGAGGGATTTTCTGTTGGTCACCCCGGTGATCTCTGCATTGATAAGAGGTGGGGCTGCCCTGGGCTGCAGTGAACCTTTACAGCTGTCTGGTCCTTCTGGGCATCTGGGCTGTGGCTGTGGTCAGGGGAAATTCTGATCAGTGCTGCTAATGGTGCTGATAAAGGTGGGCTTAGACTAAGCTACGCTGATATTTAGACGCTACTGATAGCTTTGACATCTAAAGTGACATCAGTCACATGCAAGCTACCTTAAATGTCCAAAAGTTAGTTGCACAGGTCTGAAGTTAGACGAAAATATTTGCAGTCTTTCTGTGTTGTATCCTGTAGCATGTGACAAAGGGAGATGGGATTTATTCCAGAAATCTTCAGCAGTTCAGATGCTGACAGCAGTATTTGTAAGACTAGAAGGGCACTGTTAGGTAGCCTGTGGTGCAGACTTGTTGTTTAGACAGTTCCAGTGAGGATGCTTTATACTCACTTTTACTTCAAATCTTTGTGCTCACTTTGGTGGATTCCCCAAAATAGATAAAGCCAAATAAAATATGAAGACAAGGGATGCTATGGGCTCTCCTATCTATACATTACAGTGACATCGCTGATCAGAGATGTGTTTATTCCAAAGCAGCTGAAATGCTTCCGTAGCAGATAGTTGGTTGGTGATAAGAGAAGACTATATTGTTTCCTTTGGGGATAACTAGTGCAGAAAAAAAGATTATTTGAGGTGGCATTCATTACTGATGGCGTGCTGCCCGTGCTTGGATGTGGCTTAGGATACGGCAATTTTATATAAATAGCACCAGTAAGAGTGCAGAAGTCTCAAATGTGCTATTGCATAGCAAAGCCTAATATAAATAAACAATCATTAAAAATTGCTAACATAAAACAAGGGAATAATCTTTGCTTTCTCTTGTACTCCCACCCAATTAGAATAGTTTTCTTGACGAGGCATTTGGACTATTGCAATGAGAGATGCTATTCTGGGCATAATGCTGGTTTTGTTACAAGAGACTGCTTACATGGCATTGTTAGGCAATTGTGATGGTAGTTAATACTTTGTTTGCCTGTACAAATATTATTAACAATCCATTTAAAAGAATCCATAAAAGATTTGGAACTCATTTTCCTTGGCTTTCTGATGGTGTTCAGTGAAAGCAGAAGCTTTGTGAAGTGAGGCTGCTTATCATTTGGGTGTGATTATTGCTCACAACTCTGTTATTGATTAGGGCATCGATCCTAAAAGTGGCAAAAACCTTTCCTAAGGCCATGTGAACTATTTATTGATGAGACTATTTCAAAAAGTCTTTTAATGAAAAGCTTGTGGTGGTGCAGAAATTTCATCATTCTCCCTGTCTCGGCGAATAGCTAAACCTCAGTAAAGGAAGGTCTTAGTGGGTCATAATGCATTTCAAATTTCATTAGTGTTGCTACTGATGGTATGCTTGGCTGTCTGCATTGAGCTATATTTATATCTTGGGTACCCTGGTTGGGGTGGTTTTGTTTGTTTAATACAGGAAAGAATATTGAGACTGTGTGCATTCATTTTGCCAGTGAGCTTAGAGCAGACAAGAGGTCACGTTCCATCCCAGACAGTAATGGGGTTTTCACAGCAAAACGTGGCAGTGGTTGGCAATGGGGAGGCCACAGGGAGAGAAAAGGAGAAGAAAGAATTGCATCAGAGTGATCTGAACCAGACTTCATTGCACAATTTTCTTTTGTACGTAAGGCATTAATACCCTTGCCTAGTATTCCAGGTGTTACATAGTTTATTTTATTCCCAATACTAAGCTCCCCCTTTACACTGCTTTCATTGATTGATGCTGTAGAATGCTGTTATTCTGTTCTGTGGAAGTATCGTTAGCTTTACCATTAGCATGAATATGAAGGAGCCTGTTAATAAATATCAGTGACAAGTTTTTCATGCCTCGTTCAGATACAAGAGTCATGCTGGAGTCTGTCACAGAGCTTGCTAGCTTTTAGGAGCTGGGGTATTGTGTGAAGGTCCTACTGCTTCCTGAAACCTTCCTCTGCCTGCTGGAGGTGACTCAATTTACAGAACCATAAAGGTTGGAAAGGACCTCTAAGTTTATCTAGTCCAGCTGTCAATCCATCACCACCAAGTCCCTCATTGCCACATCTCCACAGTTCTTGGACACCTCCAGGGACAGTGACTCCATCACCTCCTTAGGCAACCTCTTCTAGTACCTCACCACTCCTTTTTCTCAGAAGTTTTTCCTACTGTTTTTTCCTGAGCGGACTCAAGCCACTCAAGGAGCGAGCTGCCCGCGTGAGGGTCTGTCTGCAGTCCAGCATATTTGTCTTTGAAAGGACTCAGGGTATTGCTTGTTCGAGGCAGGGCAGATTGCAGGCACATCTGTGATGGGACCAAGGGAACGGAGTGCACTGCTCTTGGCATTCCCACTAACCTGCACCTCTGGCCCTCTGCCTGCCCTCTGACAGGCTTCAGAGCATTATTTGGCCGTGACCCTAAATATCCTTGTATCTGTGTCGTTCTAGTGCCACCAGCTGCTGAGCAAATGACTGAACATCAGAAGTACAAATGGCAGGGGAGAGTATGGAATAGCTGTATTCTTCAGGGGAAGATGACCTACTTGATTGCTTAGACCAAGAAAACCAATTTCTCTTTGAAAAGGTCTCCATCAGGAAAATTAGCCATTATCACAGCGAAATTACATTGGCACGATTTGGGACCTGTGGAAAGGATGCTCTTAAAACCAGCCTTGAGATGTAAAGAGCCAAACACATGAGTAAAAACAACATCCCCAAGCCTCCTCCATTTCAGGACAAAAAACCAGGGACTGTTTCCCTGATCTGCCTCAACTTTCAGAACTAAGATTAGCTTCTGCCAGTGCATCATGGGAGACCCTTTATTCAGAGTATTTTTGATCAGATATAGGCTTATATAGTCAAGACTGTATTTCTTGGAAGCTTTTGTGAGGAAGGATATCAGCCTTAGCTCTTTCTTTCCCACACTATCAGCAATTTTCTCTTTTAGATACACAACTAATTTTACATTCCAACTATAGTATGTATCTATATGCACTCTAGGGGTTTCTATAGTAACCAGCCCTGTGCTATCTGCATACCTCTATGGATGGATTATACATCCAACATAAACATATTTTTACTTGCATTTTGCTGCAGACTGTGCCTGTTAGCACATGTTTTAAAAACATCTTGAGTAATACGAAATAGAAAGACTGTCTCTTTTGGCTTTGTATTATTTAAGAAATCTGCTTGTTTATGTTTGGTTTTGTATGACCCTTGTCACCTTATTTCAGTATATCTCAATCTAAACCTTTTCAATGTCTATAAGAGAGAGAATAACGCTACAGACACCAAATAATCTGTATTATTTCTTGTGCAAGAAATTTGTGGTAAACCAAGGAACTGAGCTGTGGCTTCTGGAGTCATTATTTGGCGCTCGTTATCCTTAGTTTCTCCTGGCATCTCACCAGATGGTTTGGGTAAAATTCTCTGTAGATAATCTCCTTTCCAGAAATCTCAGTTTTTACGCTATGTAAAAGACCAAATTTCACCCTTTGCTTCTTTCATTTTCAGTATTTAGCAACATGTATGTGGCAACAAGTGACAAGAATTGCATCTAGAGCTCCAGATCTGGTTGTTTTCCAGTTTATGCTCCGAAGTCACTAAAAACTATTATTTTACAGAGGGCACAGAACTGAGATTGCAGAGCACGTTCAGTTTTCTTCCATTTCTGCTTCTTTTTAAAAGCTTTAACTTCATTTTATTCATTCTGATTCCAGGCCCAATGCATACATTCTTCCTTAGGACTGTATCGATTTCATTACAGTCATCCCAGATGAATTTAGAAATGATGTTTGAGGAGCTTTAACGCTTTTGCTTTGTTAGAGGTTAAAACTCAAACCTGGAAAGACACTGACTAATTAAAGTCGGTGGCAGTTAAGCAAGTGCTTAAATGCTTTGCTTGATAAGGATGCCACTGAGCATATTGAAGCATTGCGATGAATTTTGAACCTGTAAAAGGAAAATACAGTTTTTACACTGGATGCGTTAACTCATAACTGTTGCAGTTCTGTTCTTTTGTAACAGTAGTTGATAGATAACTACGATTTAGAGGAGCAAGTGCTTAGGAGAATACAGCTCATAAAGCAGCAGGGATTAACTGAAAGGCTTTTTATTCACTTTTCCATTAGCAGGGTGTCAATGTGATATTCTGTCTTTTTACATCTTCAGTTGGCCCTGAATTTACTTCAGTTGTATGGGGCTGCAATTTAGTGGTGAAACTCAACTGGGGAGGGATAATGAATTTCTTAAGGCTTAAGCTCTTGAGGCTCTTTCCTCTGCAGGATAACTGAAAAAACAACTTTTTATGTTTCCATTATTGACACTAGGAAAACAAATGCCTTTCTTATGATCTTTCTTTTCCCATAAGCTCCAAAGTCTGTAGAATTTTTAGGCTCAATAAAAGCACTTTCTATTTGTCAGGCTCACACGCTGGCTGGAATATCCTAAAACAAATCGTATTTATAACACGAGCTCCTAAAGTGTGTATCTTCAAACCTGTGCCAATAGCAAGAAAGAGAGCAATGGGAGCATGAACCCCAGGACAACGCATAACATCAGCTTTGAAATAATTTCGAGCTCTATACTGTGCTGCACCACTGACTAGACAGCGGCGTGTAATGGAGAGGCAGACAGCACGTGAATCACCTTGTGAGAAAAGGTCTTGTGCAGCAGTGCTGACTGGGGCAGTGAGTGATCTGCCATGCTGGCACTAGGGAAGAAAAGAGGTATGTGGCTCTTAGAAGATTCTGGGCACATACATAATGCCCCCTATTGTAAGATGACATTTTTATACTTGAACCTTAAAATCTCTTTCCTAAGCAAAATGCAGAAATGGAGTGGCTAACAACTAGTTTCATGGAGCTTTTAATTTTTAATTGCTGTGCACTGCTTATCTGCAAAGACGAAGAGATTGACATTTGAAATACTTTGTGCTTTACTCAGATGCACTCTTTTGAAACATCTTCCTCAAAGTCATAGAGATATCAGAGAAGAGTTTGAGAGTGGACTAAAATGACACCAGAACAAAATAAAATTTGGCTGAAGCTAATATGCTACAGTGAGTAGATGTTCTTATCAAGAAGGCTTTGAGTCTGAGAGTAGAGCAGCATCCATTTGTGATGTGTAATTTCTGTGGAATAATGTCTGTCTGCTAGGTGGATCTGGCACTCATCCGAGCTGAGACCAGACGTGTGTGTCTGTGAAGCAATGCGGCTGAGAGCCCATGTGAATTAGGCAAGGAAATTATTTCCTGAGTCTTCTACTCTACAGAAGGGATTTGTAGACTGCAGGCTTGTTGTGTGTTTTTTTATTTTTTGTTTTTCCTTCTGTACAAACCTCATGACGTGGCCTCCTGTTGAAATCCCAAGCTTCAATAGACTTTTTAGGTCTATCCTAAGACTGAATAGACTAGTGACTTTTCTACCCTTATGCTGCTCTGAAAAGACCTCCTTAGGACACAGTCAGGGTGCAGAAGACATGCATGGTGCACAAGGCATGTGTTTGCATTCACCCAAGTTTTAATAGGCTGCTTAATCTCAGTAGTGGGAAATCAGGAGACTTCTTACAAGGATCTAGTGGCTCTGTAAGCCCAGCTCTCCCTGATTGTTTGATGCAAATTACGAGACAGCTGACGTGCTCTGGAGTGATGACAGCTGAGAATTTGCTGGTGGCTGTCCAAATTCCATAAACACTACTGACAACCTGGGTCATGATGCAAGAGCAGAAGGCAGCGAGGAGAGGAGAAGGGAATGCGTATGTGTGAAGCGCAGAAGTGGAGGTATCTTTACTCAGCTTCAAAATGCATGAAATAACTTGATCCTTATTTCTTCTTTTTAATGTACCATAGTGTAAGTACTGTGTTGCTTGTAGGTTAGTGCTGATTGCACTGATGCTGGAGCTTGTAGGGTGATCCTGCAGCTTAGACCTACGACTGTAATCATTTTGCCCACTGGAAGAGAAGTACAGCCTCTGCAGTGGATCTGAGGGAGAGAAAGAGATTTCTGACCTTTTAGCTAATCGCATGGCAGATCTCCTCATTTTTGGCTTGAATAAGCTATGCTCTCATTGATTTTTAAACAAAAAAAAATATATATATATATACGAGAGTATGACGTGGGTAAGGAGAAACAGGGAATTAACTCTTTCACTGGTGTCTCTCTCTATAAACCCATCTCTGAAAATAAGCTGATGCCAAGCAAGCAAAAAAACCTTCACGTTTAAATTCTAAGTGAGCACTAAAACTAGAGAGGGGAAAAGAGTGAGGTAAGGAGAACTTACAAATTCCCATAATGTTGACCAGGTTTCATCTAGCCAAATACCCAGCTTTGGGTCATGGCCATTTAGGAGTGCTGAGAGGGAATATAAGAAAAAGCGCACTTTTCTCAGCTGCTTCAATTTACAGTTTTAAGTTCTTCATACGCAAGGTTTGCATTCAAGATGTCATTTTCAGTAAAACCAATGCACTTTGCCCTCCTTGGCTTTGTATAATCTCTTTTTGAACCTGCTTATATTTTGATATCCACAACACTGTGGCAGCAAATTCCAAAGTACAGGCTAGTGTTTTCCTAAGAAGTATTTAATTAGTTTTAAACCTGTGGACAAAATGAACTCTGCCTGTTTTAAAAATAATCTTTCTCTATTTTCCTTTCCTATCCGATACTGGATTTTAGGGATTGCTTCTGTTCCAGTCTGTTTACTCTCATGAATGTTATCCCCACTAACTGATGGATTTTTGCTGATTCTTTTTTAAATCATTGCTAAAATGATGTAGCTCAGACCACGGCCATCCTAGATGAGGCTTGCACTTATTGTTTGGCTCTGCAGTTCAGAAATCTAGAGCCTAATTATAATAAAGGTAGAAAGTGCTTCAGTTCCTCATTTAGTACTCCACTTAACTTTTCAAAATCCAAGGCACGAAGGGATGAACTTTTACAACATCCTTGCCTCTTACATTTGTTAGATTTTAGACCTCTGACTAGCAAGAGAATTGCAGTGTGTGCTACACTGTGGTGATGCTACTGGTGAATATCAGATAAGCTCTGCTGAAGAGCCCATACCAGTGGTGGGATGCTGGCTGCAAGTTCAGTATGTGGTGATGTGATGCAGATATGGGTCCAGAGGGTTATTTGGTACTCTGGAGGCTGCACCATACTGGCTTGAAAGTGTTTTCTACAAGTGGCCAGCAGGCTGGTTTCCAGATCCTTCAACAAGACAGGCAGCTGCTACAGCAAGAAGTTGTCTGTGTGCTTGTAGAGAAAGCCGCAGTCCCTGCAGTAGCACGTGAGCTTCTGCTTTGTGCATGTAAGATCCTGGATTCATTGCATCCTGTCAGTGTACGTACGTATTACATTTCCACCTGACATATGTATCTAGCTAAAAGAAACAGTTATTTAAGTAAGTCTTACATTACAAGAGCATTTGCTGGGTAATGTTCACATCACGGCTATTAATACTTTGATGTTGATTTTTTTCATTGTAAGCTCTTACTCCACAGTTAAAGGAGGGGGAAGAACATTTGCAGAAGAATAACTGCATAGCAAGTGGGATTGAGAAAGCCATTTTAGTTTAAATTTGTGGAGACTGGGAGAGAAAAATCTTTCTAAGTGAATTATTATAACTGTAAAACAACTGGTTGTGCTTCCACTTGAGTCCTGTTATCAGTGGATTTTTTAATATAAGAGGAATAGTTTTTATCTAAAAGGGAAGTGTGATGGGTAGATCCTAATCAGTCACAGTATGAGAAGCCTTGATTAGATGCATTCTCAATGTAACAAAACCAATATAAAAAACACTTAAGGACACCAACACCATTATGATGAACAATGAGGCAATTTCTCCTGCTGTATTTTAAGTGTGTAGCTGTAACTTCGGAATTATTTTCTCTAACAGCACGCATATATCTGGGGTTGTTTGGGATTACTTTGTTTACAATAGTGTAAGATCAATTTTAAGTGTATGTTCTAAAGCCTGAATAATTTATTTTGTAGCCCATTAGAACAATTTGGAGGATCTAATTTTGCAGGCAGCTTTTCTGCCAAGAGAGTGAACTCACACGTGGCTGTGTCTCCCAGGGAGAAAGAGATGGCCTGAATCTCTGTTCTTAGCTTTACTGCTTGACTCTGCTATTTAAATGCCAGTGAGCCATTTGTCTTAAGCAAAATGAACCACTCCTTCCACAGCTGACTGCAAAGTCCAGGGCTTGCTAAGGACCCACTGTTTATGTTTTTATACTTGATACCTTAGGATTGAGACACTGGCAGTTGGATGGCCTATTCCACCACAGTCTGTCTTGGAACACAAACATAATTAAAATCTCAATTCAATCTCTAGTCTTAGGGCTATGAAACTATCCCAGTTTGGGCACTAGAATAAAAGATTTTACTAAAAAAATGCAACATTAACTAGAAAAAAATGTTAAAAGATGCTGCATTCTGTTTCATTCACAGTTGCCTTGCTCAAGAGAGTGGAATATCATGAACAATTAAACAAATAATGTGTTAAACTTTTCACAAAAGATTAAAAAATGTTGTCAGTGGCCTGACATCTTTGGGGATTTTTTCTTCTTTTTTTCTTTTAATTTTTTTTTTTAATTAGCCTTGCAGTCTCCATGTAGTACCAATATAGAGTTGTATAAGGTTGCCAGCTTCAAGCTGTAGTCTTATCACTAATCTTTTTTGTTTCAATATTTAGTGTGTGATCTAAACATGACAGCTTTGCTGTTTGCAAGGAAGACACCAGATACTCAGGAGTAGCCCTGGTAATGGTTTTGGTTTTGCTTAATTTTATATCTCAGCAAATCCTGAAGGCTGTCAAGACTTGTCATCTCATCACTCTTCTTCTGCCAGCAAGAATTGAGAGATGGAGTAGAGGAAGAAAAACTGGAGAAAAAGGAACATCATAAGTAACTAAGCAAAATTATCCATAGCTTCATAGCTTCCTAGAGACAAAGATGAAGAAACCAAATCAGGCAGCAAAGAATCAGTTATGACAGTTCTCTTCTGTTTGAGATACCTTGCGTAAATAAACATGATCCCTCTGATCCTTGGAATTGAAACTGGGAGTTACGCTTCTGTTCAGAATGGGAGAAGCAGAAGGGGAAGGGAGCCATTTGGAAAATATTCTGCTCTCATTGGAAAGGTTCCTGTGGATGTCTTGGTGAATCTTGAGTTCCCTTATTTCTTTCCTTAACCAAATGCTTGAGTGTTACTGTGTTCTTTGGCCATAGACTTACAGATGTGGTTCAGTCCTTGGTGGAAAGAGCAGCGTAGACCCACATCAGTGGCAGCCTCCATTTCCAAGGTAGTTGTATGGCAGCTCTGTGACTGTATTCAAGGACCACAAGAAAACATTCTGGTGCGGGAGCAGGAACAGAGCTGGAGTAAGGTGCAGCAACCTTCAGTTGTGTGTGTTGCCGTTGTCTAAGAAGCACTTTGTGAAATCCATTATAGCCAAATGGTTTAATGCTCAAAGGATCCCTTTGTACTTGTTAGATTTTCGTTAGTCGACATAAGGAAAAAGTATGTGTTCCCTCTTCAAAAATAGAAAGATAATGAGCTGATAGAGAGCCTGATATATATTAGAGTACCTCTGAATCAGGGACAGCATAGTGAAATGCTCCTGCTGACAAACTGACCTGAAAGATTCAACCCTGATGTAAATGGGACAGCCACAGTTGCAGCGTTCTACATCAAACATCTGGTTTTGTGAAGTTTTGTACTGCCAATGGTTTCTCTGTTTTGCAGCCAAGAATGACTGTGGAAGGAGATGGTGCTGGAATCTGATGTCCTAAGGGAAATGTCACCTTCGGTGTTGTGTACTGTACATCATAAAGAACCTAGTGGGTGGTGGAGGAACAGCAAGCATGTCTTGACCCACATCCCAAAACACAAGCAGAAGTTGTAGGCATCTGTATTACTAGAAGCTTGTAGCAACACAGAGAATGTGAAAAGGAATGAAATAAGCTGCCTTTTATTGGTGCTACTGAATTACTTTACAAAAAAGAACTGGCATTAATAGCTAAGCGTAGTGCAAGTAGATGCCTCTACTGCTGCTAGGCTTTTGCACTCGTTAGTTCTGATTGCACCGTTTGTGTATCCTCACTATGCCTGTGTCTTGGAGGCTGATATTGAGGCAGGACCTTGAATGGGATGTGGGTGAAGGCAGAAGTGTGGTCACAGTCACTGTCGTGTTCCTCGGCCAGTTTGACACTCTTCTCAACAGTGAATTTCAGTGCTCTGATTATTCTGGTTTTAGCTTGGGCCGCTGCCCAATAGATATTATTTTACTGTCTTTCAGTGCTTTAATCCCTTTTTAGAGTATTCATGCCTTCTTTTTTCCATTTTTTCCTTGGCCTAGGGTGATAGCTTTTGTTTACGTGTCCTCAGGTACTCCAGACAATTTTCCACAGGTTATCTTCCTTCAGTATCTTTCCTACTCCTGTCTCCTGGTTAGTCATTTTAGTCCACTGTAAATATCACAATACATAAGTGGGCAGTGAGGAAAGGTACTTCAGTGTATGTGGTCTTTGCAGGTACTGCCCCTCCTTAGTGCTTACCAAGGGCATATTGCACCAGCTTTAATGTTGCGATATGGGATGCATAGATATGAAAAGACAACTTAATGAGATGTTGCGAGTCCACGTGTCTTGGTCTGCCTTCTCTCAGTGGAGACATTCAGGTTGATGCAGCTGAGGTACATTGCAATGGGGTACAGTTTTGCTTCTTAGGTCTGAGCTAAAACAGTCTTGTTTGCAACCAGGGTAGAGCCACCATTCTTGTCTCCTCCTGAAGGAGAATTCAGTATCACACAGAGGCAACCTTAGCAATTAGCACTAAGAAATTGCTTTGGCTTTTGGGTTTCTCTTCTGTGTTTCATTTCAGAGGCTTAGCTCTGCCCCAGGATTAGCTCTGTCTTTTTCCTCTTCTGGTTCAGGAGTTGCCTTATGTTCATCCATTTTATGCAGACATTTAATTGATATGCTCCTATGTGTGGCTTACTACTCTATGAATGCAATTTTTTTTCCTAACCTTTAATTGATTTGGATAATAAAGTGCAATTATAAAACTCAATAAAAATTGGTTATTTTAAAGGGAAGGTAGGAAAGAAAGAAATGTAAGTGATGCGCTGCTGTGTGACTGTATAATAATGCAAAATCCCCTTTGGTTTAATTCTATTTAATTGCTCAACTTTACTCGGTTTGTTACAATTGTGCAGACTTTATCTCAATTTTAAGCAGCAGGCTTATAATTGTTTGCATTTTTAAAAGTTCCTTGTGTGTATAATAATTGTAAATTTGATGTTTTTGTGGTGGTGACTGCCTTTGCTGCCGTGCTCCCTTCTCCTTGCTTACATAGCAGAAGAGCCTGTACTACTGCTTCCCTTTAAGATTTTTCCTAAACCAGTGAAGTCCTCATCTCATCTGAAATTTGGATCATTTTTTGAGTGTATTATCTTATTGATCAATTTTCTCTTTATAAAATGTTTTCCTTTGTCTGCTTTGTCTACTTTGGGCTGAAAGTGCTGTAACTAAAGATCATTCTTGGGCATGGCTCCTGGGTTTACTCCAGTGGAGCTGTATTGATCCACTGCTGTATTGATATGGATTAATATCTGGGGTTACTTTAGTACAATAACTGAGCTTTTTTTTCTCTTTCTTTTTCCAGCTGGGGGGCTGTGGAATCCTTGGAGTGGGCATCTGGCTGGCAGTTACTCAAGGGAACTTTGCCACCCTCTCTTCATCTTTCCCATCACTGTCAGCTGCCAATCTGCTGATTGTCACAGGAACTTTTGTCATGATCATTGGCTTCGTGGGCTGCATAGGTGCCATCAAAGAAAACAAGTGCCTCCTGCTGAGTGTAAGTATTAAGCTGCTATGCTGTTGTAGTGCTTGCTGTTTTAAGGTGCTGGTGCTATTCCAATGCATGTTACGGTATCCTGTATTTCAGCAGAGGTTGTCTACTTGATGTGTAAGAGATGTGAATATTGTTGGCGTCAGTCTTTGGTAGTTCTGAGGGGTTGCTGCATCATTTGTGGCTATGCTTTTAGCCTATCTTTGGAGGATGAGACCTGCAAGAAGGGAAGGGTTAGTGGTTATGTGGGTTTCCTTGAACTCTTCAGAGAGAAGGGAGAGATTTGTGAAGACGTCTTTGCAGTATATCCTTGAACTGTTGTTTACTTAGCTTTGGAAGCTATGTCTTCTTAACATCTGCTCTAATGGGACTGATGATGTGAAGTCCTGGGCAGAATTTTAACTGTGGGCAGAAAACATTGTGAAGAGGAAAACTGATTTTGGTTTAAATTGGAAATGAAGTCCTTTAGACTTGGCAGTGTTTATTTTGCCAATCGTTAACTCTCCAAAGATTGAGATGTCAGGAAGTAAAGGTGCCAACATAAGGAGGTTGTTGTGAAATCAAAGATTAATAAGGTACCAGCTGTCCGTAATTTAGCAGATCCATACAGCTAGTGCATTTTATCAAATATTATTTGATGCCACTCAATGCTGGACTGACTTTACAGTAGAGAGGGCTTGTTGTAGTTGGTGTTAGTGTATACTTTTGGTCCTGTTGAATTGAAGACTGAGATGGCATTGCTGCTGAAGTCTTGTACTTCACAGTGAGGTCCATCAGACCTTGTAGTGAAGTGAAGCTGGGGTTTCATTTACTGAGCTGGTGATTCCATTGTAAAAAGGCTGTTCATCACACAGATCAGGATCTGTCAGTCCTCAGTACTTCAAGAGTTTCTGATGATATATTGTCCCTCACTAGCCTTTTTGGCATAGGCAAAGTCTCCAGGATGACTTGTTCTTGCTGCAGCTAGAGTGAATCTACTCTGTCAATTAGATTTGCATCCTTTTGGAGAGATGCAGGTGTTAGGGCTTCTTGCTCCTCCTAACACATACAGCAAAATACTTTGGGTCTAATATCCTTCAGTGCTTGATTGCCCTTGACTGTGTGGATCAAGTTAGATAAAAGAATAGAATCAATTTGTTTTAGAAACTCTTTGTATGGGACAGCTGGGAAACTTGAGTTTATTTGGTACCATCACTTAGCCCTGTTTCTCTGTCTAGCTATTCTGTGTGACTTCTATTTTACTTCACTTTCTTCACTTTGGAAGTGTGTTCCCTTACATATGATATGTGGCTGCTACATAGAATCATAGAATCACAAAATGGCTTGGGTTGGAGGTGATCTGAAAGATCACCTAGTTCCAGCCCCCTGCCATAGTCAGGATTGCCATTCACTAGATTGGGTTGCTCAGAGCCCCAGCCAACCTGGCCTAGAATGCTTCCAGAGATGAGGCATACACAACTTCTCTGGGAAACCACTTCCAGTGCCTCACCACTCTCTGAGTAAACAATTTCTCCCTTATACCTTATCTGAATGGTACCCTCTTCAGATTAAAGCCATTATCCCTGGTCCTATCATAACACATCCTGATAAAGAGTCCCTTCTCATTTTTCCTGTAGGCCCCTGTTAGGTACTGAAAAGCTGCTGTAAGGTTTCCCTGGAATATTCTCTTCTGCAGGCTGAACAATGCTAGCTCTCTCAACCTATCCTCATGGGAGGGGTACTCTATCCCTGTGAACATTTTAGTCACCTCCTCTGGACCCACTGTCAAGCACGGCAGCATCTCATGAGTAAATTGTCTTGCTCATGCATGATGTTTCTGCCATATCTTTTTTTGCGTTATTTGGTTTAGCTAACTTTTCTTAACTTAGAAACTATTTTTTCCTAAGTTTTACTTCTATCTGTAAACAGGAGCTTTGATAGCACTTTGACAGAGAAACTGAAGTCCAGCCACATAGCTATGCTTAAGTTGGGCTGATGGAAGCTATTTGACAGTATAGGTAGTGCATTCTGTTGTGTTACTCGCCAGATAATGTATTTGATTCTCTTAATATCCTCCCACTCCTTAGCATTTGGCCAGCCCCAGCAACAGACCAAATAAAGAGGCAAGTGCTAAACAAACTTGTGGAACTGGAATGGACAGGAGTGATACAAGGTCTGCAGGCAGTTTAAACAGATCCATGCTGGGCTTATAAACAGCAAAAAAAAAAAAGCTGCTAACTAAGTATCAATATGCAAACAAGAAGTAAAAGGTAGGAAGTTGTGTCATTTGTATCTTTCATCACTCTATCTGCAATAGTCTGATGAAGCTCATCCACGCTGGAGGTGTTCCCCAGGATGCTATCATGCTGGAGTGGCAAATACTCTTGTTATCACCTATGTATGTGAGATAAAATGTTGCTCCACTGAGCAGAGATTTCTGTGCATCTCTGAAGGAGCAGCAGGTTTCATTGCCCTCCTTCTGTCCTCTACTGGTGAGTGTGTGAGATAGACAGGAATATTCACTATGGATGCAGACATAAATAAAGATTATGTGGATGTCATCTGATCCTCCATATGCTCTGTCCATCCTGCCTGTCACCTCCTGCTCTGAAATCATGCCCTTGAGATCTTGAAGACTCCTATGACATTACGAGCATGTGAATTATATGGACACACCTGGTTTAGCCAAGTACAGTTTGGACCTCCACCTGCTGTTGTCTCCTGTAGCACACCCTGTCCTAATGACAGGATTGGTAAGGTAATGCTGCCATGCAATGCAAGCATCTCTTGTTTAGCTTTCTAAAAGCAGAAGAAAGAGGAAAAAGATGCTGCAGCTGCAGGTTGCTGCTGGTGTTGGGATAGGTGGTTTGGAGGAAGTAGGTGGAAGTATAGCCAGAGGAATGGAGTGACATGGGTGGATTAAAATGGGCTGAGGGTGGAGCAGGGAAGAATACTACCAGCACAACGCACCTGCATTGGAGCAGCAGAAGCTTTTGCAGTGTTGGGGATAGCTGGATTTGTGTGTAAACGATATTGCCTTATGAACAGTGCTTCTGGTTGATCATGTGATAAGGTGTTAGATGTACTTAAGGAGCCTGCTTGGGTAAACAAGAAATGAGCAGTTTCAGAGACATTTCAATTTATCTGTATTTCATACAGGAAGTTACAGAGCAGAGGAGGCTCTAATCCTCTACCTTTGTGTCCTCTAACATTCCCATTAGGTTGTCAGTGCAAACCTTTAAGCTCTTTGGTATGAGGCTGTTGTGATGTTAAGCATAAATGTTAATAATTGCCTACCTCTGGAACTGACAATGATTTTGAAAGGAAGGAGAACAAATAAAGTGTTTCAAGTAGCAGAGGACAAACAGAGAAGGGAGGTCAAAAACAGCAGTAGAATTTAATTTGTAAATGAGATTTTTGCATAGCTGGGTGTAATGAACTTCAGGAATGAACCGCATTAACCCTGTGAATGAAGTGTTTAGATAACCTAAAGCTTCACAGTTTTACTGACTTGAAAAGACTAATCTAGTGTCCACCAAGTAAGGAGCTGGCAGATATCTTTATTCAGTGGCATTGTATAGCTGGGACAATGCCTCCTTAATCTTTTAAGAAACAGGCCCATTCCTATCTTTCTGCATTCAGAGGAATGGAATAATATGAAAATCTAAAATGGAGCACGAAAGAAAAATGAGAAGGAAACCTCAACCATCCTACGCATTCTGAAAAAAAGTATGCAGATGAGATGAATTGCACAGCTGTCATTCTAAGATCTCACTAAACAAAGAATAGGTATTTACAATCATTTTTATTTGCTCCAGCTACAGCGTGAAGGAAGATAAACTTTTCCATCATTATATTTCCCTAGGGAAATCAAAGCAACTAGTATTTCTTGAAATAAGTATACAACCTGGCATATATAATCTTGCATCTGAAAGCAGATGCAAGTTGATGAGGGAAGCAGGAGAACAATGCTTTCTTGCTTCAGTACGATTCCTTTGACTTCTCTGCTATTCTGGTTGCTCAGTATCATATAACAGCGGTGTCTGTGCTAAAAAATCTTCTGTGATTAGAAAATGGCAGCTTTGTTCTGACAAGTTGGGTCACTGTCCTGAATAGAAGGCAACTAATAAGCTAAGAGTCTAACTTGAGCAGGAAAGATTATTGACTTCATGGATCTTTTTCATAAGTATCTGATCCCTCCCTACAGTATCATCTAGCTATGCTACAAATCTCTATAGGATATTCTGAAAAAAAAAAAAAAAGTGGGGAATTTGCTGTTATTTCCTTCTCCACTGCAAATGGCTTACAGTTCCAGTGTCTGTCAGAACCATTAGCCTTATCTTTCATCTTTGGGAATTTTGACAAAAATTTGCAGTGTGCATACTTGAACGTCATTGTAATGTATATGCTTTTCAGCTGAGGTCAAGTCCTTGCAGAAGATAGGGCACCAGCTCACTCTAGTGCAATTGGTTGTGATGATTTGATCATGGAACTGACATCCCCTTTAGGCAGTCATTGTATGTAAATGTGCCTGTGCTGTTGCTCTATGCTAGAGAAGTTCATGCCTGATTAAGTACTGTTTTCTCTTTCATGCTCACTTGTTGACTCCACTGATTTTTAAGTATCTGTGTAAAGATTGTCTTCTAGGTTAACTGCTTAAGATCTATATTTGAGGACCTAAATTGCCAAAGTTCTGTCTTGCATACACATTTTGTTCTCTCTTTCATATGCAATCCGCATCTGTGGGCAAACAGGAAAGGTCACTATGGATAGCCCAGGTTAAAAAAAACCCAACTCCAGATGTTAAATCATGGTAGATCACATTATTCATGATCTGTATTACAGTATCACCTGCAGGCAGCCCAAGAGATCAGGCAGTTGTGTATGCGTTCTGTATAAACTCCTGGTAAGAAGCAATCCCTGCCCAGTAGAGCTTACCATCTAAATAGATAAGACAAATGGACAGTGTTATTACCCTCATTAGACAGATGGGGAGCTGCAGCACGGTGAAACAGAGCATCTTGCATAGATTGCACCGGGAGACTGGGGTACAGCTATGAAGCAAACCCAGATTGTCTAAATCACAACTCAGTGCCTGTGTCTTCTTTCCCTGATGTCAGTAGAACATGTCCAGCTGTCCTGTGTTCTACAGTGACCTTTAGCAAGTATTTAATCCATGTTTCCATAATAGTAATAATAACTTGGATTTTTTTCCTCACATGTGTTATACCTAAATAATAAATAAATGTTCCAAAGCAAAGTTATCGCTCAATTTATGTCCTTTTGAAAGTGCCCAGACGGTACATTTAGCTGGTTTCTAAGTCAATTACCCTAATTGCAACATTATTTTCAGTTAAGTGGGAAACAGGAGATTTAGAGAAGCTGCCAGAAAGGGCAAGTGAACGGTGTGTAAAGCAAAATTTTTGAAAAGTGGAACTTACTTTTGGGCCAGGAAATTGTGTCTGTCCAGTTGTGAGAGCTCACACGTATAGATATGTTTGAAGACTCTTTTGTTGTGAATAACAACCAGTGTTGTGGAAGGTGGTGTGATTCATAGGCAGTTTCATCCTGTCGTTTTGTGCCACTGCTTTGTTATTGTTCTTCACCCCAGGATTTGGTACAAGGAACATGTTCTACTCCCAGTTGGCATGAGCACAGTGGGCAATGCGCCTATCAGAAGAAGTAGAGGATGGGTCTGCTTGTGTAGATATTAAGGTCTAAAAAGGCTTTTAGTGTGTGTGAGATTCTTTGCCACATAGTACAGGAGTATATTAGAATGGGGAAGGGACATGAAATAGACAAAATGCTGACTTGCTCTCCAATGGCCCAAAGTAGTCACCATTCTTGTGAAGTGCCAACAGTGGGCATGTATCAAATTAAGGATCAGATAAGTAAGAAGGTGACTTAGACATGGCCTGTTTCCCCTTATTCCTGATTAAGCCTATTTTTTGTTTTGTTTGGGGGTTTTGTTTCCGCTAGAAAAGCTAGAAAGAATGATTAGCGACAAGGGGAAAGAAAATAATCATTAACAGACAGCTCTGTATGCTCAGCTCTATTTAAGTGAGGGCTTCATGTTAGTAAGTAAGGAGTTCATCACAGTTGCTAGAGTGAATAAGATCAGAATTAAACCTTGGTGTTAGGTGAGCCTGGCTGTGGAAAATGCTGATCGTATATATCTGAATGACTATCCAGACATCAAAAGCCTTTTATTTCTGGAATAGTCCTAGAGGAAAATGAGTGCCCGTGATGTTTTCTACTGCGCTGTTGAGAGTTTTCTGAAGTTCAGCCAGCTCATCTGTAAGTGAAATAGCAATAAAGAAAATGAGGAAAAAGTTAATGAGTGAGAAGAAAAGGCAACTAAAACCCCTACTGTTTTCAATAGTATTACTGCATCCAATCAGTAAGCTGACAGCTGAAATTCTATTGGCGATAGGGAATTTATTTCAGAACAACTAAATGGGAAAGAAATAGCCCATGAATAACTTCATCTCGGTAATTTTATGCTATAGAACAAACAGTAGATTCTCACTCCAGCTTAACACATCAACTTATGTTATTTCAGTGATCTGAGTAGAAAAATCAGGAGAATTGTGGCTGCAGACACAGCAGCAAGTGATGCAAAGATCAGAAAGGCAGAAGGACACGCAGTTATGTGCCTGAGAGCATTATATGTTGTGTGTAACACTTCTTTGGTAGCAATGCATTGCGTGTGAAGTTGCTTCCTTGCTGCCTCTTTAAACTGTAAGTAGTGAGAACTTCAGTAGTCTGGTTGCCTCTCCTTTATTATTAAGCATTTAGGTTGGTGAGGCACTGGACCAAACGGCCCAGAGAAGCTGTGGCTACCCTGACCCTGGAGGTGTTCAAGGCCAGGATGAATAGGGCCCTGGGCAGCCTGATCTACTGAGTGACAGCCCTGCCCGCAGCAGGCGGGTTAGAACTAGTTAATAATTAAGATCCCTTCCAACCCAAGCCATTCTATGATTCTTTGATAAGTTTTTAATGACTTCTACTTGTCTGGTGCTGAAACTTAGGATTGGATGAGTCCTTCTCTTCCTTTTCCTTTCTTCATTTCTGGTAGTAGCTAGGCAAAATACCTGGGGACAGAGAACAGAAAGAACAAAGATGGTTTCCTTCCCGTTTTCTTTTAGACTTCAGCTCAGGCTCAAATATATAGAACAAGCTTACATTGTAAGGTCATGCTTGTGTAACATAGACTGATATATGCCACTAGCACACAGTACATTTCAAGTCCTTCAGTTATCTTATGTGGTGCCAAGATGCTGCTTTATGGCAGACAAACAGAGTAACGGTGCCATGAGCAGGAGTCAGCAGAGCTGTACGAGTTTGTAACAGGTGAAGGTTCAAGCTATTTGTCTAAATGGCTATCAGTGTCTCAGAGTTGCCAGTGCCTGGCTGATTGACCCAGTGGTACTAACGTTAGCTTCTAAACAGTCTGCGTGGGCTCAGGATCCCCCATCACTTAGAAAGCTCCCTTAGCCTGTCTTTTTAGTCCAGGCATTGAAGCTACTCCTATATACTAGAGTTTAATGAAAATAAACCTGGATCAGAGCCTTTTTCAGAATTAGACTTCGACAGCAAGCGTCATTTTGTCCTGCTGCTGTTTGTAAGAATTTGAGGCAGCCCACAGCTACATTAGTGCATATCAGATTGCCAGGATAATTATGTAACCCAGTGAACCTCATAGAGGAAGAGCAGAGCATGAGACTACATTGTGCTTGGCTCTCTGGAAAATACTTTCAAGTAAACTTGTTTTCTACCAGGACTTGCATCTACAGACAGATAAGGCCATGCACTAATTGTCTGACTAATAAAATGAAGTTCTGCTGATTTTTGCAGGATTTTGCACTGACCTAGGGTCTTCTGTGAGATCTGTTAGACAACAGGACTTCACCATTTCAGAAGCAAAAGATAGATGAGCTGTATGCTTCTCGCCAGATCAGACATTTGTTTCACTTCTGAGCATGAAGTGTGACGTTATTTTTTTTCCTAACAGTGCAGTCATATCCTCAGATGAGGCCATAGGTTTAAAGAAGCAATGTGTGGGCTTACATTCCTAATCATTCATTTGCTATTTTAGCCATTTTAGCACTGCTTTCTGAAGAGCATCACTGGCTTTTCTCTTTATGGATTGGAATTACATTAAATTCAGAAACATCTAACTCTGGAGGTAGAGAAATGGAAGGTAGTTGGCAGTCATTGATGCCTACTCAAGAACAGCTCCTTTGATGCGAGAGACATGTTGGTCCTCCAAGAGGAGGGTGTATGGAGTGGTACTAAGTAAACCAAGCTGACTTGCTGTTCATTTTATTTTAAGCTGTTGCAAAACTCACCTATATACATCTGAAGCAGCAATGTAGTACGTGTAGTACGTGTCTGTGTAGTACAGTTGGGAACTGTGGACTGGGTGGAAAACCAGTGGTATAATTTAAATACAAACAAAATGCTCCAACTTGTCCTTTTTACTCACCTCAGCCATGGGCTTACCAGCATTTCCTTCACTTGCAGTGCAGTTTTGACTCCTAGAAATAAGAGACATCTTATTCTCATAGTCAGCAGGTGTGGTCCCATCGCAAGTTTAAATCTAGATTTCCAAACGCATAAGGGGAAACCTGCAGAATTTCAGTTTTGTTGTTTTGTTTTGTTTTTTTCCACTTCAGGTCATGCTAAGTCCCCAAGCAGCCCACTCATGTCAGTTACCCTGATCATCCTGAGGGCACCTCTATCAGCGTGCCCAGCAGCTGAGGATGGCCAGATGTTCAGTGAATGTGGAAGTGAAGCCAGCCCTGCCAATTCACTTGCTCCCTGGGCAAAGCCATGAGGACCAGTCACTGCTGCTCTCCTCCTCTCACGAGCACTGAGCTGGCCAATTGCCTGTCATGCTGCAACTTCAGATGACAAGAAATATCCTGGGAAAGGTAGATTCAGGCAGAAGCTATGTTTACTAAGTACAGAGGTGATATTAAGTCTGAGTAAAAGGTGTAAATTTAGACACTAATTCACTTTATATGTCTTTGCCATAGGGGAAGAATACTGAATTAATCCCAAAGCAGAGTCTTTTAGTTGTATTTTCCATTAGCTGTGTCAGTTGGACTCGAGTAATTGCTGTGCTATTAATGAAGTAGCACAGGGTCTTGAGTGAGCCAGTCTGATCTTTCAGTTTTTTGGTGTCATAGTTTACAGGTAGGCTGAGTTTCCGTCTTGACTAGGATTAAGGTAGACACCGGATCACATTATGCCTTTGCATTGCTTCTACAGGAGAGTTGAAACAACCCTTAAAGAGAGTCAGAGGCCCACAAGACCCTTATGTATGTTAAGAAATAATTTGTGGTCGTGTTAAGTGGGCTTGTGCCCACCTACTCTTCTGATGTGCCAGTGATACCTAGCTAATATTTGATGACAAGTCTTTAATTTAGAGCCAGTTTTTGGAAAAGATGGGAAATGACTAGAAATAGTAATAGTATGGGAATGTAGAGTCTCTCAGCTCTCGTGAGTGCTGTAAGACTGGATGATTCCAACTGAAAGCAGTAATGAGACTAAAATGAAATGATGATAATCTGCATTAACACTGCATATGTTGTATATCTTCCCATAAACAGTTACTCTAGACTTCTTTGAGACTTATTCATCAGCAGGAATATCTCCACATTCATAAAAAATACAGTCCGAATATAAACAGAGCTGTGTTATATATCCACCAGGCATAATGCATGCAAAACTTTGTCGCAATCAAGATGAATTAACTGTAAAGGCTTTTAGAGAATAATAGCTGATGAGCCAAATTTAAATACATGCCATTTTCATAATGGAATTTCTGTTCATAAGTCTGCTCTTACACATTACTGCTTTTTTACGGTTTATGAGCAAACTTAGCATTTTTTATAGTGGGGAAAAAAAAAAAAAAGAAATCATGGGGATAAAGAGATTTACTTCTAAGGAAGTATTAGAAGCCAGATACGCACAGCATGGCTAAGAGAGGGCTTGGATAAGATGTATGAAATGTTCAAGGAGTCTGAATACTGTTGGCAGAAGGAAAGTACTTACGTCACTACAGGAGGTCATAAATGGGAGCAATAGTATGGAACTAACAAAAGGAGAATTTAAACTGAACATCAGCAAAAACTTCGGTACTGAGATGTGAAATCTGCTCTGATGGAAACAGGTGGACGCAAGTTGCCCTTTCTCTTTGTTGTGAAGTTTATATGATGGAGCAAAACAGTGGGATTTTCTTGACTGTAATGCCAGTTGATACTCTCTATGCTCTGTCCTATCATTCCTTATTCCTTGCCCTGACTTTTTTTCATACAAGTATTCCAGGCTGCAGGAGAAGTCATTTCTAAGTTGTCAATACAACTGACTCTTTTTCTTCTGTTCTTTCCTCTTTTCTCAGTTTCTTGTGGGTGATAACAGGAGATCAGAAGGTTTTGTCAATGCCAACTGTAGAAGTGCAGCAGCTCCCCTTGGCCTCCTAGATGTTATTTCAATTATAGAGAATATAATCTATGATAACAGAAAAATTACAGAGCATATTAAATTCAAGGTAAATTCTTCGTTTTCCAGTAGGCTGGTAAATTGTGGCTGCTATAAAATCCGTGAAGTTCATTTGGCTTTAATGGATCTCTGAATTTGTAGATAAAGGTTTGATTTGTGTTTGTTTATTCAAAAAAGCGAGATACTATTTACACCTTCAGCACTGAAAATAAAATGATGTCCCTGCAGAGAAGGTTATGTGCAGAATGCAATGTAATTTTTGGTAGTACATCTGTTTGTATCAAAACATAATCCAAAAATCAATTGAGGGAAGAAGGAAAACAGCCTTTTTTTTTTGCTGATAACCTCAGCCTACAGCACAGTAGTATGATCTGATAATCTTCCTTTTAAACTCAGAAATAAAGGGCCTTCTTCTTTTGATCAGGATAGTAGGGATCTTTCAAATGGGCAGAGAACCTGTGCTTTAATATCTGCTGTTGTTTAAAATCATGGTGAAAAGACAGATGTAACAATTGGGTGGCCACGGGCTCTTTCAAGCCTCAGAGGTTATTGCCAACCTTTGTGCTTCTGTGATTTTAGGAGACTGTCTTCTAGTTACTGGAGCTGTGCTGATCTCTCATACCAAACTTAGATCTGTGCATATTAGGACCAGGCAAACAAAATCTTTCCCAGGCCATCAATTCAGAGCTGTCTTGGAAGACCAGCAACTTGAGTGGAATATGAATGCTCTGTAATTTCTTCTACCTGAGATGCTTCTTAATTAGGAAGTCAAATGTAATACCAGAATTAAATATGATCAAATGAGAACTTAGTAATCAAGCCAAATTAAGTAGCAAATGGCTTGACTATGGCTGCATCAAACTTGCAGCTGCTGCAATAAAGGCAAAATTGCCTGTAAATATATATATATAAATAGTATATATAATATACTATTTCCCTCTTCGTTCTGAGAGTTGCTTCAGGCCAACATCACATAGCTTGCTGGAGATTAACAGTGTTGGCAGTGCATAATGGAACACAGCACAAGCTGACTGCTGAAGTATTTGTCCAGTTTCTCAGATAGGCTGTGCTGATTTACAGGCTGTTTGGCCTAAACAAATTATTTGCTAAGCCATGAATCTTTAAACTGTTTTGGAACATGTCACTATTCCAGAGAGACTACTGGCTTTTGGGTTTTCTTAACATGAGGGCTGTTCTGAAAGTAATGCCTCTATTTGAGGCATTGGCCCATGATGTCAGAGGTGGATGTTGGTGGTATGTCAGTGGAGGTGTCAGTAGAGGTGGAACCTTCCCACCAGTATTCCATCACATTTTGCTGCTGTGTGACAGATGACAGCAGAGGGACAGTTGGACAGAATGGCATTTGACATGGAAGTGCAAACGAAGTAAAGGTGGGGAATTGAATTCCTCCGTATGGAAAAAAATGGCACCATTAACATTCATTAACCCTTGCTGAATGTTTATGTAGACCAAACAGTGGATGTGAACAGTGGATGTGAGGTGGTGGATTGTGCATTTCAACAGTGGTGGCAGCAACAGACAGTCATCTCCACTGGTGCAGATTTTTATGAGCACCACATGTAGGATCCTCACTGGTGAAAAGATATAGCTAAAGGTGGTGATGATGGAAAACAGTGTTTTGTAGCTGAGAATTTGCTCTATAAAATAGTGTTATTGTGTTCTTTATATCTGTTCTAGTTTCCATGGAAGTAAATAGGAGGAATTACTTTTGGAGTGATGTATGTATTTTCCTGCTGTTTGTCAAAGAGAATCTGATTAATACTTAGTAAGAAACTTCTGTCTCTTTATATTTAGCTAAGTGGGAAGAGGGTCTGGTACCCTGACATCTTACTGCCTCCTTGTCTGACAAAGATTTCCATCACACTAAAGGCATTACTTCTGGGGTCAGGCTAAACAGAGCTTTCTTGATTTCATCACCAGTTGTAATGTTTTTATCTCCTTACAAAATGTTTGAGGAGACTAACAAGGTAATAGTAGATGGTTTTTCTTGGTTACTCTTTCTTTCAGGAGGCTGTGAGATCAGCTACCTCTGACATAAAGAGGAGGGCGATCTGAGCAGCATAATAGAACTATTAAGGAGCAGCATGATAGAACTACTAAGATTTGGGAAGGAGAGGCAGTGGGGAAAAAGGACCCAATCCTATGCATTAGTGTATGATGCTTGGTCATCATGTAGAGGGGCAAGTGTCTGTAACACTCAGGAAATGACAGAATCTTGTTTGTTGGGAAGAAAACATTAATAGTTGCCCTGTTCGGATAGGACAAGGGGAGATGGCTACAAACTAAAAGAGGACATTTAGATTGGGTATAAGGAAGATGTTTTTTTCTGTTTGTTTGCTTTTTATAATAAAGGTGATGAGGCACTGTAATAGATTGCCCGGAGATGTGGTGGAAGCCCTCTCCCTGGAGACATTTAAGGTCAATCTGGATGGGGCTCTGAGCAACCTGGCTTAGCTGTAGGTATCTTTGTTCATCACGAGGGGGTTGGACTTGTATGACATTTAAGGGTCCCTTCCAACTCAAGTAATTCTATGATTATATGCATGTAAGGAGGAACTGGTACTGGATGAAGGGACTAGAGACTAATGGGTCAAAAGTCTACTGCAGCTCCATTGGGGATTGATTTACAAAGCGATCCTCTCTAATACATTTTTCTCCCTCTGGTATCAGGAGGGCAGTGCTTAGCTCTCCAGAAGGCTTTCCAGCAATTGCATTTTCTACCCTTCTAATGGGAACCCGTGAGAAGGTGATGGGCTTTATAGACTATGAAGATCAGTGCCAATGGACTACCTTAGTTTTCTTAGGGCTTGGAAGTTAGCAGTGGCAGGTAGACAAAAAGGCATCACGTTATCTCTCTTCATATCAAAAGTCCTCTGGGGTTATTTCAGGTGTAATTTACATAACTCTGTACAGAAAGTACCTCTCCAGTGAACCTGTTAGGTTGGTTTCCACCATTTGACATGTAGTGTGGTAAAGCATCTCTATACAAGGTCAGATTAATTTTTTTGTGGAGTTCTATATGAATGCTTTGCTTTGGGATTGTTGTTTCTTCATGCATGAATCTTTATATCAGCAGCCTGCAGTGCCAGTGGGCCACAGAAAAATTCATTTTTATTCCTCTCTGTATTTATCACCACAGTGAGAGACCTTATTTGAAAATGAGCTGAGTTTCCCACAGAATTGGTAGGGTTTTAAGTGCTGCAAGCCTTCAGTGATTTTATGTTTTTCCCCTTTAAATTTGAATGGGATGTGCCAAGCCACCTCTGGCCCCAGATTGGACATGATTCCCTTTGGGATGATGCTGAGACTTGGAACTGAACGTGAACTTCTGTGGGAAGGTGCACTGGGAATTGAGGGGCAGGTTGTGCGTGCGGCCATCTGTGCACTTTAGTCCAGTGGATCAGAAGATGTGATGAAGCACGCAGGCTGTGCTTTGCAGCCAGGTCCATCTGAAGCTTTGATATTTTTCTATTTTTATTTTTATTTTAGTTTCTGACATGTTAGTCTGGGTTCAGGTAGGGTTCTTCATTGGAGGGAAATGATAAATGTGCTGACATGTAAGTGCTGCAGTTTTTAGCAGATGATGAATTTTAAGCCTCCGCCTTGAGGCTGACCTCACTTAATTTACCTTTGCAATAAAAGATACAGCGGATGTCCCTACTGTCTGCACACGGTGGGATTGCTAATGCATGTTATCTGTTATATAACTGCATTCTTTCTGTCAATGAGTGTGAATAATAAGAAAGATAAAACCAGAGGTTTTATTTAAAAGTTGGAGTATTTTTCCATGGAGGAAAAGCACAATCCTGCTTATCTAGGTTTTGACTTTCTGAACAATGTTAATTTTACTTCCACTGTATGACTTCCAAAGCCTGCAGTGCATGAAACTGAAATCCTGCAATAGTGGCTTTGTTGCCTAGTCTGCCAGAAAGATGCACTGAGCTGTGGGTAGGAGAGGAAATCTCTGGAGGAATCTCTGAGCCTTTGGATAGACTTGGACATGGCACGTAACCATCACTAGGATGGCTTTTGTTCTGATTTCTTTAATTTTGAGCCC
This sequence comes from Chrysolophus pictus, assembly GCA_037305975.1. NCBI lineage: Eukaryota > Metazoa > Chordata > Aves > Galliformes > Phasianidae > Chrysolophus > Chrysolophus pictus. The sequence continues at coordinate 15,415,426 of CM074580.1, read as the reverse complement.
TGACTGTTAACACCTGAACGCATCACATTTAGGGATAGGGAGGGGGGTCAGCAAAGGCTTGTCCCCTCTCCATTGCACCTGTCCTGCATGGTAGCGTCACCTGGCCACATCCCAGTTGTCTTGCTTTTCTTGGTGAACCTCCTGACTTCAGCACTGGCATCCCCTTAGGTGTACCCTGCTCACCAGCCCTCATGCTTCCCTCCAGGTGTCTTTCCATCTCTTCTCTCTCCACTCCCAACTCTTGAGCAGGTTCCTGTCCATATCCGTTGTTATGGGTTCCTGTGAGGTGAGGCTGGGGGATATCAATCCCGAGGGGACAGCAGAAAGGCATGGTGGGTCTGTGTGGTGTCATGAGAGGGCAAAGTTTTGGAGTGGTTTGGGAGTTGTGTGAATTATGTGTTTGTTCACAAGCAGCAGGAATTATTTGCGTTGGCCTTCTGCGCTTGTAGGCTTTTAAGAATTTAGCAGCTAACTGAGCCCTCTCGTCTGTACTGGTTATGTGAAGTGCAGGTTTTTGAAGGCTAATGACTTGCCCGCAAAAATCCACTTGCAGTTGGGTAAGACAAAAGGCACTTGAAATGGAGCGGTGCCTTGTTGCAGGTCCCTGCTCCTAATGCTGGAGCATAACAGAATTTCAAATTAAGCCAACAGAAATTTAACCTCAGTAGCATTCATTGCCCTGCCTTGTTCTTAAAAGTAATTGGACTGGTTTGTTTGTTTTTTTTTTAAAAGTTCTTTCAGAAGCTTTTATCCTTTATACTGAAACAAGCTTGGAATATATAAACCTAGACAATTCAAGTTTGGCAAAATTATAAGCTGATGAAACTGGGGTCCTGTGGTAGGAAATGCTTTATTATTAATGTTGATAATGGGTGCAAGTCCTTCCTTTTGCTTCAGAAATTGCCTAGTGTGATCCAGGCTAAGCCTGTAAATTGCACCGGGAGACAATATTCACATGTATGGTTTGGGAAATGCGTGCTTTATGGATGAGCAATAAAGCATCCTACAGCTAAATAAATCAGGCATCTTTGCAAAGAGTGATGTTACTTGCCTTATTTCAGTTAATTCTATCCAACAGGCTAAAATGTTTGAAGTAAAAAATAATAAGCAAGCTGTACCGAGGCTGGTTTGCAAAGCTATACAGAAGGCCAGTGCTGGAAGGTAATGATATGGAAATGAACTCAGATCACTGAGAGGGCAGTAATGGGATCCAGTACTGGGGTCAGGCAGGTGTGAAGATACTCGTGATGAAGATTTGAAAATAAACTTTCATTTAACACTCCTGGGGCAAAATGCCGTCCATTCTGCAGGCAGTCTAATTGTACTAGTGGAAAATGGTATTTTCCCCTTCTTGACCTTTTGTCCTCCATTCAATCACAGAAATCCATAGGTTCAGAGGTTTGGTTTTGACTTGCCAGGCAGAGAAGAAGCTCTGATAAGGTTTTGTAGCTATTAAACTTTCATAGATTTGTAGCCCTGTGGTTGAAGCCAGACAATAACTTTTTTTTCCTCTTGGGAATAGGGTTTCAATGAAGTCAGAGTTGCTCAGTATTAGAATTCCAGCCTTGCAAACTACTAAGCATATGGAATTTGTGTTGCAGGGCCATTGCCTGAGCCTTGAAAGTTTCCAAAATCACTCTCGCTTCCTCATCTGCAAAACTTTCATTTGCAGCTTAGGCAGGGTTTGTTCTAGCTGTTTTGCTGCTGCTATAGACCCATGCAGCTTCTTAGCAAAAAACAGAGGTATATTTTTTTGAGGTGTTGTGCACTGCCTGGAGTTTGTCCCACTAAAGTATATCAGAGCCGAGGGCTTCCCGAAATCCCTGTGTGAAAGATTTCTTTTATCTACTCCCTTGAGCTTTGGACTACTGGGTTTTACACAGTTCCACAGGAACTCCAAAGAAGAAAAAGATACAGTCCAGCGTTATGTTGGTGTCTTAAGAATAGATTAACTCTTCCCAGTTGAAAGCTATGGGTAGTCTGTGTAGCTACCTGGAATTGCTTTTAAAGCTAACTTGATGTGCAAGTTTTTTGGTGTGCCATTCACTTATCCCGCAGTTCCCCTTGAAAAGGGCTATTGCTTCATGGTTTATGGACCAAGCTACTTTCTCTAGCAGTGGGAAGTCTAAGCTGTGGTTTTTGGTGAAATCTCATTAAATGAAAAGATCTGATAGCAAAAATAAATAAAGCTTAGCCTAGGAAGTGCTGCTGGGGGGGACAGATCTGTGTGGGTTTTTATGCTCTTCTGCTGATGTCAATGACAGAAATGAGCCATACATACATACATGGTGAGAGGTGTATTTCTGACTAGTTGTTTACCTGCTTTTGTGATTATTGCATGTCGCGTGCCCTCTGCTCTGCTGTAAGCAGCTTTGCATTCTGCTGTCTGACTCCCACTCCCCTTTCTGCATGGTCTGCTGAATGTACTTACTGTGCATCCAAAAAAAGCTGAGATAGATGTTGATTGTTTTTGCTTTTTTTTTTTTTTTCCCTATCCCTTCTTCTCTTGACAGTTTTTTATCATGCTGTTAATTATATTTCTGTTGGAGCTCACTGTTGTGATTCTGTTCTTCGTCTACACAGACAAGGTAAGTCAGATTCTTCATTTTTCTTTCCCCTTCAGCAAATTTTTATGCCCCTTTTCCCTATAAATAAATCATGAAGCACTTGGCTTGGTATGCACGTCATGCTTCTGTCTTCCTTGAGACACCTCTCTCAGAATGCATAAACAGCCTTACAGGACTGGGCTCTCTTGCTTGCTCGTGTATACAACTCAAGGTCACAGACATTGCCAAGTGCCTCTGCCATTTAAAATTAAAAAAAGAAAAAGAAAAAAAAGGAAAAACCAGCAAACATACAACAAAGCCAATGAGGCTTACTAGGAACATGTGGGCAGAGCCATCAGACAGGATTCTTAAAAATCTAAAATGTTTGCAATTTAAGAGCCACATTAATGTTATATCAATGGAAGCCTCACTGGCTGAAGCACACAACTCGTTATCTTTTCAAGTTGTTCCTTGCAAGACCTGTAGAAGCCTATAAATGGATAAAATTTAGTAAACTCAGCTTTTGTTTGCAATTTCAGATTTGATTTATGTTTGCCTTTTGTTCCTGCGCTTGTTATTTCTGTGCAAGGGCAAGATTACCTATCCATATCATCTTTGAATGAACCCCAAATCAAGTGAAAGCGTGCAACTATGCATAACTTGCCTATTCAATCAAAATTATGTAATAAAGTCTCTTAAAACTGATGATTACTAAGGGAAAACTGTAGGGTAGGTGGCAAAAATTTGCCATGAATCAGGTATATGACCAATACGCAGCTTTTTTTTTTTTTTTTTAAATGAAAAAACATTTGTATGTCTTACATACGGTATAAGTAAGTACAATGAAGATTAATAGTAGATCTAGATTTAGTAGATCTGTTGTGTTTAAAGGTAATGTGGACAGAGAGTGGATAAGATAGCAATGTTACTTTCTAGAAAGGCTCCAAATTATTCAGTTAATGAACACTGAATGATTGTCAGGTACACTTCTGAAAGATTGAAAAGGAGTAGGTTGTTGGATGGCATGCTGTAGCTGGGACTTGGAATTAACTTGCAAGGTAATTAAAATAGAAAGGGCAATTTAAATTCCTTGTATGCGTTATTGGATTCTGAATTACTTGTAACCTCTTGGGAGAAAGATCTACACGTCATAGATGACAACTTAATAAAGGCATCTACTTAATATGCAATAGGCCTCCAAAAACCAAATACAACAGTTGGTAAAGGAATCAGAAAATATTATCATGTCATTGTTAAAATTTAAGGACTCGCATCACTGTTAATTTGGGTTTCAGTTTTGGTTACTTCATTTCAGCAAGGGAAAACAAACGATTAGAAGCAATAGGCAGTTGGGAGAAGGATAGTCATGGAGCGGTTATGGAGACTGTCCTGGTTCGGTTTGGTAAAGGAAAGATATTGTATTCTTAAGAGATCCTAAGAGAAAAAATGATAGCAGTTTCTAAAATATTGATATATCACAGGCCTGCCTTGAACTTGAAAATATAGAATCATAAGGAAGTATGTTTAATAGAAGAGTGTTTCTGATAGTCTGCATCACCATATCATAAAATTCCCTGTCACTGGCAATTACTGAGGCTGATACGATTGTGTGGGTATAAGGATGATTAAGCTAAAGTAATTAAAAGAAAATATTCATAACACAATCAGTGGTGTTATGTTGACTCGCTTCTCACAGAGAGTGCTGGTCCTCATCTTTCAGAGGTAAAAATAATGAAAGTGTGGGGAAGGATTCCCTCCTTGCTTCAGACCTGTTGATTTGTAGCATCCCTATCTACGTTCTTAGTAAGCATATCAAGAAATTAAACCTCCTTCCAGGTCACCAATTGTAGGTTGATGCAGAAGGTGCAATACAGATTTCTTCAAGTTCAAAAATGGTTCTAAAATATGAACTCCAGTTCAAGTTCAAGTTTACTGGGTTAAGAAATTGCTTCTGTCTGTGACTTGCAGATGATCAAATGGGGAGACTTGAAATACGTGATTTTATGTTGGAGAAATTAGTAGTTTGTTACACTTGCAGTCCTGCCTACTAATAAAAAAAGAAAAGAAGCCTGCAACTAGTATTTTCTTACAGCATGCTTACAGTTGTGCGCCAGCTATGCTGATGTGAAGAACAGTACTGCCACGTGCACTCATACAAGCAGTGTACTGAACCCAGATAGATGTGCCACAGTTACCGAGTTAATGTGGTTCCTTGGAAGATCAGTGAAGGAACAATCTAACACCCACACATCAGGAGAAACTAATATCAGCTTTGCATACAGAAGTAGAATGTGACTGCAAGTTAAGTCTTTGAGGCCCCCTCTATCATATATGTATATTTATGTGGTTTTATGCATATATTTATGTATGCATGTGAACAGCATTTTTTTCAATTACTCGGAAGCCTTCTGTTTACTAGGAGTGCATGTGCATGTAAAATTCTTCCCAGGGCGAAATGGTGTCCAATTATTATTTTCTGTTACCAGGCTTAGAGTTGGTTGGATAATGGATTTCCTGGCAGTTTTTGTTTACTTCTACTTTGTTAAGTGGATGCTTCACTAGTTTTACAGAGTTTAGTCAGCCCTCCCTGCTTGAAACAGGGCAGTGTTATTTCCTTAACTTTGGTGGAGAAGCAAGGCTGAGAGGGCTGCCCAAGCTCACAAGCAGCTGGGGCTGATCTTAAATGTCCTCTCTTGCTGTCCTGGCTGAAGGAAGCCAAGAGTCTGAGCTGTGCCAGTGGTGTGGCTGGCATTGTAGCTACCTTAAAAATACTTTGCCAGTGCCCTTTTTGTTCCTTTGCTGCAAAATGGCTACAATGGCAAGCCAGGGCCAGTACTGAGATATCTGCCACAGCACAAGTATGCATCCAAGCACGTACAGATGCATCTGTATCCACTACTAGGACTACTGATTTAGTAGTGCGTTCATTATTAAAAAGCATCAAGACAAAAGTTCTTTACAGCTTTTGGCACAGTACTTTTATTCTTTTGTTGTGGGAGAGCACGCAGCTGTGGAGATGGACAGGACTGGCTGCTGGGATTTGGGGCAGCCTGCACTGACCTCTCACTCTCAGAGACTTGGCAGCAGCCTCTCAGCACTTTTAAGCAGCAGTTTTGCTCCCGTGCCCCACGATGTCATCTTCCCTTCTTGCATTGGAGAAATGTTTGTCTTGACCTCGTGAGATAAATAGTGCCCTGGATTTTACAACTCCTTCTCTAAGCTGTCTATGTGGTGCGATGTTATAAAGAGAGAAAGGCTTGGAGAAGTAGCTCAGCAATGCTTAATGGAGGATGTAAAAGAAACTCCTTGCTTCTTGGGGCTGCACTGTGGGACTACTTGGCAGGGGCACTGAGCTCAAGCCTGGTTAATGGTTCTCTTTTCCATCCTACCTGATTACACTGGTTATAAATCCTTTGAGTTCTGCAGAATTGAAATGTTGACTGTGTGGGAAGAGGGTGAGGAAACACATTCCTATGGCGAGCAGGTGTCAGGAGAAATACATAACATTTCTGTTTTGTCCTGGCAGAAATATCAGCCTGAGATATATGGGTCTGGAAGGGAGTTCTTGTGATTATGACTGTCAATCTTAAAGCACTGGTTTTTAGGGCTAAACATCTGTGCCCCCATTTGAGGTATTCCTATGGTATTACCAGTTCTGTGAATGGCTACCTATCTATAGCTTGAATTTCCTCTTTGATATATATTTTTTTGATTCCATTGATACAGAGAAGCATTTTATATTTTATGCATTTAATAATTAACTATTAATTGTTTCTGTGTGAGGACCTTTCTGTATTTATAAGTGATCCATGGAGTTCTGTTAGGGGTAACCTTAATTATATTGTCATAAAGAGAAAGCAGCTGTGCCCTGTCCTGACTGAGGCTGGATATTCCTTGTATTTCTCAACACCAAATTGGACACTGCTAAAATATATACTATGCTAGTAAAATACATGGTCTTGTACCAATTCTAAGCTGTATACTGCATCTGTGTTGAGCGACTGTCTTTATTTTTACTGTGATGGTTCTCCTGCAGGTTCAGAAAAAAACAAGTCCATATTTACTTTTTTTGCAGTCATAGTAGATGATTTTTTTCAGTACTTTTGTTTGTTCAGATGTCTGCATTTTTTCAGATTTATGGGCAGAGCTATGGTGCTGCAAGTTAATGCCCACAAATGGAAGAAAAATATTTTTTTTCTGTGGCACAGTGAATCGTAATGAGCACGATGAAACTAAATCTTTTAGTTTTTACTGCTCTCTTACTGAAATATGATTGATGTGTAGATTATTTTGTTTCTTGCTTTGTTTGTCAAAATTTTACTAATGATTGTAACTTCTTAACGATGTTTTGCCTGGTCCCATACAGATTACAAGCAGCAGACTGTAGTGGAATGTAGTGGGTATGATTTCAAGTAAAGCTCAGCCTTCGCTACCTCCGTTACATTTGGCTGCACGTTCCTAGCCAGCCTAGCAGGCAAACACATGAAAGAGGTAGATCTGATTGAAGATGGAGTACTGGAGGCTAAAGTGAAGAGCCAGATCACCCCAACTGTGTGTGCAGCTTCCGGATGGTCTGAAGTTAATGGAAGAAAACAGACTTTGGGAAGTGCTGCAAAACTAGTGGGGGTGGTCACTCTGCACTGCTCATCAGTCAGATTATCCTGCATTTCCTACCAGGGTTTCTTGATCATTTAATTAGCTTGTGCCATTGCATTGGCATGTGTTAAACTTCTTATATCACTTAAAACTTTCAACATTAAGAAATACTGGCTCCCCTGTATCTTCCTCCTGTCTCAGTGAACAGAGCTCTTCTGCCAGCCAAGGCTGGAAGAATTGCAGCAGAGTATCAGTGTGGGCAGTGTTTGGGTTTGTGCAGGAGGGTCTCAAGGTAACAGGGCTGTTTTTAACTCTGTGGTATTTCTGCCAGGATGTGCTGCATTAATGTAGGTTTTCAGCCTGGAGAAGACTGAGAGGGGATCTTATCAGTGCTTATAGATATGTAAAGGGCACAGGTCTAGTGGATGGGGCCAGGCTCTTTTCAGTGGTGCCCTGCAACAGGGCAAGGAACAGTGGGAACAAACTGGAACACAGGAAGTTCCATCTGAACATGAGAAAGAACTTTTTTTACTGTGGGGGTGCCAGAGCACTGGAACTGGCTGCCCAGGAGGCTTGTGGAGTTTCCTTCTCTGGAGATATTCTAAACCTGCCTGGATGCTCTCCTGTAGAACCTGCTGTAAGGAACCTGCTTAACAGGGTTGGACTGGGGGTTGTACAGAGGTCCCTTCCAACTGTGGTTCTGTGATCTGTGTATACAAGATATTTTGAGCAGCTGGTACATTAGCACTTCATTTTTCAGTTAGAGCTCAATTTGTTTTGTATTTAAAAGAGCTCTCCACACTGATCAGTTCCTGGCTTGTAGCATCGCTCTGGCAGTGCTCTGAAGTTAGAGCTTTGCATAAGTGCTGACAGAGATAAAATCCACTCCTCTGACAAGCAGGAATAACATTGCAGGTTGATGTGGAGGAATCTGTAGGTTGTCTCCTGTACTGTGACGCCCTGCAGTTATTGCTTTGTGAGGGTCATGGGTTAGCCCTGGTCAAGTATTTTATTTCTCTAATGCAAAATGATAATATATAAAATAAGAAAAGACAGACGTTTCTCTGTGGCTTATTTTACTTGGTAATAAGCTTAATTTTAACTAGTTTATTAGCATTTCAGTACTGGTGTCACACAATAGGGAGTTGCAGAAATTTCATCAAAAGAATTTAATTATAACCAATTCGTTTTGGCTTCTTTTCAGCAATGCATTCAGGCACGGGTTTAAATCTGTCTCTATTCAGCAGATTACTTAAGTGTGTGCTTAAATCCACATGATTGACTTAATCATATATTGAAGTCTTGTCAAAGTTGATATGCGCCTTTTGTGTTCTTACCTTTTAAAAGAAATCTTGCCAAGGAAAATGCTAATAATAATGAAAAATTTTGAAGATGGTAAAGATGTATCGTGGTCTTTCACTTCATAGGGAATTTAGTGGAAAATAATGAATGCTTGCTATAAAGCATTAATGGCTATCCTTTTCTATTTGTTCTCAGACAGCTTTCCTTTTAGTGTCTTGATCTCCAACACATCACTTTAACCTTTTTTTTTTTTTTTTACGCAGGAGCAAGTCAAGAGAAATTTGTTTGTCTCTGTCTGAAAAAAAAAACAAATACACCACTGGAAATTCCACAGCTTTGCTAATTCATTTGTTAAAAAAAAAAAAAAAAAAAGAAAAAACAACCAACAAAACATTGAAAGTGGACCTGCAAACTGCTATTAACAGGGTTGTTGAAGGATAGCAAAGTATTGATGAGAAGAATTAAGTGCATGCTACAAAATAGGTGTTAGTTAGGAATGGTAACGGCAGATGAAATGCATTAAGGCTCCCCACTGGGAACTCTTGATCAGCGGTTGATCAGAGCCTAATTGATTCCTTGAGTAAAGTGCTAGCAAGGGAATGGGCGCCAGGAAAGGAAAATCAAACTTTCCTAAATTAAGCTCTGTGCCTAACAGAAATACCCTACGTAAAGATTCAATAATGCAGTAGCCTGTCAGCTCTTTATGCCACGTGTATTCCTACTGTGGTTGAGTTCAGAAATGAAGAATGTAGGTGTCTCATCCTAGTCAGAATGGATTTTTGTTCATATTGCAGTGAGTATAATATTGCTCATATTGCACTGTTGCACACTTTGGAATAGTGTTTTGTCTTGGGAGAAATCCAGTCCTGAACTCCAGCCTGACTGGCTGGGACATTAATTCCCAGAGCTGTATAGATGAATCACACAGCTACTGCTGCCGTCATGCCTGGCTTAAAGCCAGCTAGATCTATCTTTTATTTCCTGGCATCACTAAATTCATTTGATAAATATATGGCGATGAATCAATTAGCATACAACTGAAAGTGATGTTTCTGGGCTTCCTTCTCACTGGTTTGTAATCCCTAATCGGAGATTAGTTTGTGATGTCAGGAGCACATCAGAAAACATCTCTTTGTTTTGGGAGCGCTTTTACAAATATTTGTTTCCAGTGCTCACGTCTTAAATTTTAGTTTTCGTGACAGGCAAATTATGAGTGGTGCAAATCTTCAACTGGCCTCTGCCTTGGGATACCTGGCAATGTATTTAATAATCAGCATAACTGTGTGCACAGCTGCATACTTTTTGTCTGGGCATCTTAAAATGTGTTACTGATAGTGAGTAGGTAGTTCAGCTCCTCTTCTACTGACTGGCAGAAGTGATGCTGAAAACTGAATCCTCAAGATGCAGCACCTTGTGGGAAGTACTAAATACTGTCATATCTTAATATGTGTAAGAGGACCTTGCTATTCTGGAGACTCAATCTTTACTTAACTCAGCTGTGGTCAAAGAAGTCATTGCGATGTGTAGAAATGGCCAGGAGAACTCCAGTACATGCCAACTGATCAGCACCGGCTTTAGTGGCATTTGAATCCCTTCTTTGCATCTTCTCTAAACGCTGATATGTGTTTCCTAACGTTTTAGGGGAAAAAAAAAAAAAAAAAAAAGGGAAAGAAAAAGCAAAAAGAGAAAAAAAGTGGTTTAGAAAACTGATAAATTATTGAAATGCAGCTTTAGACATTTAAATACAGGCAACATCAAGTGCAAAGGAATGACTGAGATAGTATATTGAAATAGACAATGCATTTTTTATTCATTCTATGAACGTTTTTTATGTGTCACTATGTATTTCAGACAACATTAGAAAATGACAGTAAACTAAATGTTTAACATTTTTACATGTACAGAAAGAGAAGGGAAGGTGGCTTTTTGTGTCACCAGATATATGCTGGCCACGAGCACGCAGCTCTTGTCTAAGATTTGTCAGCTGCAACTGAAAAACAATGTTGAAGATAGACCGCTTTATTCATATGACTTGGAGTTGAAATTCTTCCAAATCCTTCCTTTTAACTCAGTGATGGGATACACAGGATGGCTCCCAGTTGAAATGAGAAAAGACGGATCTGTTGATCAGCAGCTCTAAGTCACTGCTTGTTCAGGGACCTCTCTGGTGGAGTTGTAGCTGAAATGTATTGACTTGGGGCTGCAGATCACAGATGTTTTAGTTGTTTAAATTCCATGATGTATACAAATCAACCACCTTACAGCATAGCTCCCCTTATCTGCCCCTCATCTGAAGCATCATTGCACTGCAGGATGGTTGTTGTCTTGTTGGCTGATAACTGAGGATTGAATCCTTGAAGATGGAGGAATGAGGCTCAGCCAGTGGTGCTTGTAATTCTGAAATACATTCCAAAATTTATAAAACCAACGTGGTCAATGGTGCATGAGAATTCCTGCCAGTGAAGCAGCAACTAAGTGTATCTGTAATCATCTTTGATATGGACTACTTATCTTCAATCATTTGAGATCTCTGAATCTTTTTACAAGTGAGCACCAAAACCAGTGATATTTCTCAAAAGGAAAAGGTTGAGATAGAAGGGAGAGAAGTAGCTTTTGAGCAAAGGGATAAATCTTAACAGGAAGTAGAGAGACAACTTGGCTGAACAATTTCTGAATGCACACATTTCCTACTTGAAATTTTGAGTGCTTCTGATAATCTGGGTGATGACAGTATAATACAATTTCTTTACAGTTTCCTGGAATTAGCAGTGTGGAGTAGTAGAATGAGGCAAATGCAAGGATTGTTTTAACCTTCTCACAATTTTAATTCACTTTATTTTACTGCAGTTATTTAGTGTGCTCTCTTTTGTTCCTTTAAATTGTGGGGAAGGCATCCTTGAGAACAGAGTATCCTTGTATGGGTTCAGTTCCTTCTTGTTGAAACTCATTCATCTTCATGTACTCTTCCTTCTGCTACTAGCTGTCTTTGATATAATTTAGAAATGAGGATTTTTTTTCCTGTGTAAGACTGAATTATGACACAAAAATATTGTTTTGATTTGCTCCGTCCATTTTGCACATTACTGCTGCAAGCAAGCAATGCTGTTGCTCTGCTACACGTTTGTGCCAGCTGCACCTTGCTGCTCTTAACCACAGGAAAGCAGAACAATACGTGTCATCGGCTTCTGCTGTGCTAATGCTTCCTCTGTTGACAAAAGCCCTAGCCTCAGCATTTAGGAAACCTTTTCAGAGTTCAGCTTGAAGGACATGTGAAAGTGCAAACTGAATTCCATGTTATAAATCAGGAAATTATGGAAAAGTAACAAAAGGGTAAAGATGCTAAGATCATTTGAAGATATTTAAGAAAACAACTAAAAGTCTTTCTTTAGAGAATAACAGTGTTGGGAAGTTATGAAGCACGAGAGGAAAAGATTTCGATTCAAAACCATATGTTTGTTGGATTCATCGTATAAGACATTCAGTTATTTTTTGAAAATTCAGGACCAAAAGAATTGCAGTAAGGCTTGAATTAATCAGAATGATTGAAGCAATATTTAAAAGCTAGGGAGAGAATCAACATTTCTTTCTGTACAGTACGCATGCACAAGAAAACATCCCATAGATTTCTTTCAGGTCCACCTTTTCCTTGATGTATAGAGAATGCATTGTAGTTGGCAGAAGAGCAGCTGAATGCATTCAAACAAAGAGAAGCAATGGTTTTTTCAAGGTCAGGTAGCTTGGGGAGAAAAAGAAATTGATTTCCTTTAGGGGACTGTGCAGAAAGGAGGGGAGAATGTGTTGCAAACCTTGAAGTGTGTTGAGATCAAACTGGTATTTAAGTAGATGTCAGTGGAGTGCCCTTACTGCTACCAGCTCCACTCGTGGCCATTCAGAGGCTAGATGTGACTTCCCATGGCAGGGTTATTCTCAATAGAATCCTGAGTTGTGCTCTCTTTGACACTGATTTGTGTACAAATGACAGAGGCAACTCTTCCATGACAACTGCTGTTAGCACAGAAGAGCATGGAGCCATGAGGACTGCTTTTTTGATTGTCCGTCGTATGTTTTCTTTCTCTGGGCTGTATTCACATCAGTGTCAGTTTTCATGTTCTAGTGTCAGTAAGGGACTATTAGATGAGAAAGATTAGGACTGTGGAATGGCGCTCTGTTGGATATCACAATTCTGCTACATCCATTTTAAGCCATTTGGGGGTTTCATACAGTATCAGGTGTTAGCACAGGATGAGCACACGTTGCACACACTTTCTGTACGTTGAAGTCTTGGCCCCAATGAAGTCACTGGGAGTTGTGCAGTTGTTTACTGTGGAACCAAGCTATTATTCTTATTTTTAGAATTTTTGGCATCTTTCTCCGTTGGAGATTGTGCATCACAGTACAGTGCTGTGGCAAGTTCTGCATGGCAACTACATTAGTTGAAGAGTGTTATTCTCTAGCATGATGTTGTCTGAATCTCACAGTGCATTATTTGGGGGATGCTACTGCCTGCTTAGAATTTGGTTGAACTTTGGCTACAGAAAAAAATGAGCATTTAAAGAGAAATGAAATTAATGAAACCTAACGTTGTGTGGATATTTGTTTCCTAATATGTGCTGTGAAAATTTGGCTTCTCCATATGCGTTCTCAATGGCTGTCCGGCTTTCCCTTGCTATGCTTCAGACTCGCAGAATTGTTTAGGTTGGAAAGAATTGCTTGGAATCATGTAGTCCAACAGCCTGCTCAAGCAGAGTCAGCTAGACCAGACTGCCCAGGACCATGTCTGGTCAAGTTCTGAGTATCTTCATAGATGGATACTCCATAGCCCATCTGTTCATAGATTGGACCATCTCATAGGTTTAAAAAAACAAAGAAACAAAACAACACCCCCCCTCCAAAAAACCAAAACAACAACAACAAAAAAAAAAACACCATAAAACCAAGAAGAAACAAGGACGTGAACTCTTTGCATAGGGCTTTATGAAACTAGTTTAATACAAATGAGGAAAACAATATTTTAAACAGTATTTCACATATCATGTATATTTATTTCTGGTCTAAATAGGATGCTGTGCAAAGCCTGTAAGAGGCACTCAGGAAGTCACCTGTGCTGCAGTTTTCATATTTAAATTTGATTCATCTCATTGATCTCCTTTTTTAAAATAGCATATTAAATGCAAGGATTCCAATATCACTCTTTCTCAAGATTTTTCCATGTGAACCTTTCTAGAGGTTAATTTATTACGGAAGATTGAGGAGTTCTGTTCTTACAGATCTTTATGAAAAGCAGCAGGACTGGGGATTTAGAAACAAAGGTGATGAGGGTCTAGAATGGCCTGCTTGAAGTTTATTTCTACAGTCACACAATAATTATTTTTCTCTTTCTTGTCAAAGACTCTGTCTCATTCAGCTTAACATCACGAATCCACAGTTTAAGTAGCTTGGACTTAACAGGACTTTCTGATCCCTAAAAGCTTTGCAGTGCTCTGGTGACTCTAACCTTTCAAGAGAAGAGGACATTGGGCTGTCCCTGTGTGAATTTTGTTCCCTTCACTTTTTGTCCTTGACGCAATTAGTCAGTGGGAATTCTAAGTTGCATGCAGACAACTTGTGTTCTGATTGAACGGATTTAAGTGGAGTTAAGGAGGCAAGAATGTGACACTTGTTACAGAGGCAGTCTTTATGCAGTGTCTAGCTGCTCTTTTAAGTGGTTATGAGGGAGTCTGATAAAGAGAAGAAAAATTGATGCTAAAGGAGTATGAGGTTGAGCAGAGGGTTAACTACTTCTTGAATAACAAAAATGTGTTTTTAAGCCAAGAGTGGTTGAGTGTCTCTTCCTTGTTGACCCGCTTTGAAAGAAATTTAAAAGGCTTGAATTTTGACACTTTATGAAAATTAGGCCTGCCAGGATGTGAAGAGAGGTGCCCAGAATCCCCTGTCACGTCTGCAGACAGAAGTGGCGCAGAACAGCAGCACTCCTCTGCACTGCCTACCACACCAACACACTTCACAGGGAAGGATTCCTTGGATAAGAATGACTTAGCTTTCTGAGGCTTTACTTCACCTGAAGAATCTTCCTTTTTATTCCTTATCAAGGAAAAGTTTCCATTTCTGAGCTCTGTAGTCAGCAGCTCCAGGCAGGGGAGTTAAGTGGGAGAAAGCAGGAGTTTTGTGGCACTGCTTTTCTCTCAAGGAGCGTGGGCTGCCTGCCCTTCACCTTCCCACATCACACCTGGATTGAAGATCGGAGTTGATGCTGAAGGAAATGAGTGAAAGTCTTTCTGTCTGCTTTCCCAGAGCTGAGTATCAATACAGCCGCTCCCCAAACTGGGAACATAGCTTCCAGGTCTGATTTTATTGCTAAATATTATACAAACTGTGACAGAAGGAGCTGCTCAGGATCCCCCTGGAAGCACTTGGTCTCTGGCTGTCCCTCTATCCTAAGAAATGTGGTGTGACACACAAGTAATTTAATGTGATTAAATGCTAGCCCCTTGTGTAGGTTTTGATGAGGGAGATTCTTTGCTTATTCCTCATTAGTTCTGAGTGGGCTCACTCATGAATCCTGTAACCTTGGCAGCAAGAGAACCTCCTTTTGCTTTGCTGTCTGCAAGGAAATGAATTGCACATGCATAGAGATTCATGAGTGCTGAATACTGCAATTAATTTTGTTAAAGTCTCTTTATATATTTAATTAGGAAAGAGGAAGGAAGGAGCAACTTATTACCACTTATAAGTCTAAAGCCACAACACTTACACAGCTTTCACTTTGAGATAAAAATATAAGCTATCCAAAACCCCTTTGTTTATTTTATGCATTGTAAAGGTGAGAAATGATGAAGGCAATAATGTAAAGTTATGTTAACTGCACAATCTGCATGTTAAATTGATCAGCACAGAAAATACATATTAATAGCTTTTTATTACTAGTCTGAAAACTTTATAATGGTATTTATTGGAAAAGAGCTGAAATGTGAATGGCAGATGATTATAAATCTCGGGTAGGATGTGATGGCCTAAACATTGTCTGAAAACATCTTTTAAAAAGTGGTCCAGGCTTTGAACCTTGTCCATTTTTCCCATTTAACATTTCATTTATACGTATTAAGGTGGCAATCGCATTGCAGATGCAAAGTCAGATGTAAAGCTGGATGTATTGAATGTGCGAATCTTCTCTTTTTATGACCAAAACAGGTGCATGTAAATGTTTCATCAGCACACCCATTAAGCTCCCAGTGGTAAATTTAGCCACAAGCCTTTGAGAGGTGCTTATTTTGCATTTAATTTAGATCTAAAAAAAGAAGTAGCAGAGCTATTTAAAATGCATTACATTCAGCTTATTTAATATTCTTGTTCTCATACGTTCTTATTCATTATGTATATATTAAAAATAAATGAGTAAGTCACAGAAACACACACACACCTCTGTGATGAGGGTGGTGGTTCTTAGCAGATAAAACTTAGAAACAAGCCAGTCATTTTGGGAACTTTGTTTGGCTGAACTTAGAAATAACCTCCCTACAGTTAGTGACACTGTGTGGGGTCTCTCCCAGGCAGAGCAGCCTCTTTTTATATTGCACCAAACGCTCATCATTTCCACGCTGCCACATCAAATACTAGAACTGTGGGGAGCTGTGGTTCTTTTTCATCTTTCTTTCTCTTATCCTTTCCTCATGGCCAGTGCCTGTCAACTTGCAAATTGCAGCATGCTCACACTTGATTGCAGTGGAGGCTTCTTTGCCATGTGCTTACAGGCTTTACAGCGTTAACTCTTGCTGCCACACAGCCTTACCCTACCCCAGGTGAGGAAGTGCAGGGACTTCATTTCATCTAGCACTCACCTCTCTATGATGTCATTGTTTTGCACATCAGCAGGAATAGTGTTTTCTTTTCATCCAGAAGTCGCTTATTATGCAAAGTGTTACTTTTATTGTATCTGTTCAAAATGGCTGACCAGAAATTATACTTTCTGGACTAAGGGAGTGATGGAATGATAAAGTATGGTAAATAAAATGGCTTGCTGGAATTAAAATATATTGTTTGCTGGCAAGTTGTACTGAAGGGAATTGGCAACTATGCCGGAAGGGGATTTTTCTTGGTAGCATTATATACAGGCTAACGTGCCTCTGAGAAATGTCCTCAAATGCCATTTGTTTGGAAACTAACTGCCTATCCAGTTTGGAGTATCTATGTAGTAAGTCATCAATCAAATAGCATCATCTCTCCCTGTTCCAGCATGTCCTCAGCCAGAATCACAGGATGCAGCATGGTGAGGGATTAAATTGACACAAACATCTGTGCATCTCCGTTGCATATTACTTGCTTTGGCATGTTTTTATTTATTCCCTTCTTTCTCAGAGGACGAAGTTTTGCTGCGCTTCATCCTTACAGTTTCTCTGCAAATAATGAGACGACTTATTACTTCTGCCCCTTCCTGAGTTTAGCTTGTATCTTCTTGCTCAAGTTTTAGAAGAAAATTTTTACAGTTTTGGAAGCTCTTAAATTGCCATTGAAAAAAAATACTTTTTTCCCCCGTCCAATGTATTTTTCACCAAAAAAAGTCTTTTGTAGAGGAAGGGAGCACATTTTTTCCACCCTTGTCCCTTCCTATTTTGTTTCATCCTGAGTCACGCTCCATTAGAGTGCTAATGTTTCTATCAATAAATGATGGATTTGCCAATGGTGATTTAAGTTTAAAATTACTTGTGAAAACTTAATGAAGCCTGCAAATCATGAATTAGATTTCAAAGAAATTGTCTTTGACAGTTAAAAACTACAGGGCCTAAGTAATTTCAAAGGTAACATTTTTCCCTCTGTGGAGTATGTATCAGGTAAAAACAAAGTTGGTTCTGTGGGAATTACCTTTCCTCAAGCAAATCCCAGTTTGTCTCTGGAGCAGTAACTTTCTTGTAATGATATATTCTGGGGTGGGTGACATACTGTAACAGGTCAGAATTCAGCTTTGCTGTAGCTGTTGTGAGGGCTGGCCTGGTTCAATCTGTTTCCCATTGGTTTGAATGGTTTAGGACTCTCCTGGTTTTGAATCCTGCTTTCCAGTCTCGTGCCCTCATTACTAGACTGCTCAGACAGCTCTACTGTCATGGGAAGAAGTGACACCCTGAGGCGCTCTGCCATTGTCTTACAGCGTGGCGTTGTGTTTTTACAATCCAGAGTGTTCTTTATAGGTTTAAGCCATCCCTGTTGACAACTGCTCTGCCTGTGCAGCAGGGGATGTCTGGTGCTGGTTTGCAGTTTGATGAGGAAGAGAATCCCATTCCTCAAAAGTGCACGTGGGGAATTTGCTGTTGCTTGGGGCACGTTCATTTACATAATTAGATTTGTGAAAGATAATGAGAAGTTTCCTGTCCTAAATTGTGAATATCTAATGCAATATGGAGCAGGTTATAAATCTGTCAAAAAAAACTGGGAGAAGAACCGTGCTTAACCCACTGATGCCTCACTGCCTTTCTTTTCCTCCAAATCTAAGGAGATAAGAGTAGTCAAAGGCCACGGCATTTAACTGTTTCCTACAGAAAGCCTGGGAAACATTTGTAATGTTTTAATACTTGTGCCTATTGGCTATATTTACATTTGGTGACTTTGTCTGACCTCTGTGGCAATGGAGTCAGCATGTTGCTGAATGCTGTCAGTGTCTGGTGGTGTGGTCAGTGGGAGCTGAAGTTTTACAGGCTTAAACTAGAGTTTTCTCACAGTAATGTTGTGCATTCTTGAGGTGTAATTTTCATGGAAGTTGCCCTTCAAATTATGATCTTCTCCATCGAACTTAGGGCATCTTTTACATTATCAACATTTACATTGGTTGTTTCAGAAACTGTATTTATTAAGCCCTCGCAGGATTTTGGTGAAATGGTTAGCTATCAAATATCCAGCTCTGTAAGTTTTCTACCATTTTTTCCTAGTCTCAAGAATTTTCCCTTGTGTCTGCATGAGCTGTTTTAGCAGGAGGAAATTCAGTCCTCCCTGATCATTTGTGTTGTCTGCAGAATGTTGCAGCAAGATCTGAGTGCAGCAGGTTTAGTAATAGAAACTCAATTCAGTCCTTCCAGTTAAGGATTCCATGACTTATTTACTCCCTGTATGCTGAGTGTCATTTTTCATCTGTATATGCACAACCTAAATGTCTGTTGGTTTGGATTTGCGTGGTTTCAACTAAGTTTCCAGGATTAGCTTGTCTATGGCACACTTATCTGCATGTCAACAAACTGTAAGCGTGACCAGCAATTCTGTTTCACGCAATGTTCAGCATTCTTCCTAGCAGCCTCCAGCTCCAGCACTTGTGACCTTTGGCAGAATGGTTCCCTTACAGTGTGTGTGTGGATCTGGCTGCAAGGTTGGTTGTTACAAAGCCATTGTTACTGCCCAGTGACAGCTGTTCATGGGGATGTGGCCACTGCAGTTTCAGAACATTTGGAATCCAGTCCCTGACTCAAGGCTTGGTGTAATGTTGTTGTGGTCATTGTCATTTTAGTTGTACTAATCTTAACCTTGGTACTAATGAGCTCAGAAGCTCTGGTGCCAGTAGTGAGCACTGTCAACTGGACACTTCACTGGAGTGTATTGCAATTGCCTATATGCGTATAAGCCTCAAAGCCTTTCTTCTTTCAGATACACTTTGACTCCTGTGCCATTGATTCCCCAGATTCTCACTCAGTGATTTCTAAGTTTTCTCTTGTCACAGGTGTTACAAACCTTGCTCTTTTGACATAAAGTAGTTTTTAAGAATTGTGGGCTTTTTTTTCTTTTTATCCCACTGTGATCAGGCCCGGTGATGCTGAGTTTCAGCATTGTTGGTTCTTGTCATGGCTTCCAAACTCCGGAGGTTCTGAATGTGATCACAGCCCTGCACAATGCTCAGAAGAGAATTTCCTGCATGTATACTCCAAAGCTAAGCTGGATTGGCTGGGAATTTCTTCTAGAATTACATAGTCTGTATGTTTTCTGTGTTAATTAGAAAGGTGTGTGGAGCCATTGGCTTTTCTTCCTGCTGGTGGTGGTTGCTAATGGTAAATGCCTTTTGATGCTCGGGTGAAGGCACTGTTTATTACAGCCCTGATTATTTTGCTAGATTCTGTACTGGTTTAAATAGTACAAATACCTACAGCATTTGCTAAATAGCCACATCAGCAGCCCATGGAGCTACACTACTTTACCTGAGTTGAGAAATGCCTGCATTCAGCATGCAGAGTAACATGGAAGGTGAGGCAGAATGACAAGGACAGCTGTTGCTTGGGAGCTGTTCTTTTTCTTGTTTTGTTTTGTACTTCTTGGCTTTTAATGTTTTAAAAATGTCAAAGTAAATCATGAGGCCTCAGTGTTTTGTAATAAAACCTTTTTCAGTAAAGCTGGAGTGTTGTACACACCCCCATCAAACTACCACGTGTCTTCTAAAAGCATCCCTAGAGCTTGCAGTACTGATAGAAATACCAGGTTGCTCCTTTGGGCTGGTGAATCTCATCTGCAGATTAATCCCAGCCTGCTATTTCTTTAATGCTGCTCAGTGAATACCTTTGTGGTATAGCTTTTTGTTTGTTTTGGGGTGTTTTGGTTGTTGTTGTTGGCTTTTTTTTGCATACAGATTGCTCAAAAAGTCATTCACTCTGATTCTGTGCTGTTTAACATTTAGGTTGTGCAATTTGTCATACTGCCCGAATAGGGTATTTTTTTTTCCTGTGACAGAATGAAGAAAACGTAGTAAAGAAAATGATCGATGGTGAATAATGAATAAACAGCAGAACAAGTCTCAAGCTCATTTTCATTCTTGCTAGAGCTACGTTCTCCGGCATTTATAAACAGTGCTGTGAATTTCCCACAGTCTTCAGTGCCCTCCGAAACAATTCACGGTTTGCACTTCCGCGTGTGTCTGTTCTGTTTTCACAACAGCAACACCTGGAGGCCTCCACTGTTGATTTTAGGCCTGGAGGAGCAGGTATAGAAAATTGTCATCCCTGCTCCAAACGTCTTTGAATTCCCTAAGACGTTTATTGCTATTGATCCTAGTCCGTCTGTATTAAGTTCAGAAATCAGTATGACAGCATGGCACAGTCTCGTCTGACTGAATGGGAGCTTTGGCTGCGTTTCAGGTCACAAATGGCAGGTAGCCTTCCTGCAGCTAATCACAGGGCAGCGTTTTCTGAAATTGCTACTGTTTAGATGATGGAAGTTTTTCAAATAAAAAATTAATGGGATTCTGAACAGGAGGGCTGTGCATCAGATGCTTTTGTAGGAGAAAGTGACTGCAGATCTAAAGCACCACTGGTGAGTTCGGCAGACATCACAGTTCTGTGGCAGCGAGGGCTCTCACTGCTCTGTGCAGCCTGGGATTTAAGGCAGATACCCAGGCGGTGGCTGTTAGCTGGGTGTAGGCTGGAGGTGGGCCAAGTGATGTCCCAAGGCAGATCTGGAAGAGAGCAGAGCAGTGAGGAACAGAGAGCAGAGCAGTGTTACTTCTAATGAAATTAAAGCAGCCGAAATGACTCAAGTCTTTGTACTGACAGAATATTTGCATGGCACTGAGGGATGTGATTCGTGGGCCTGGTGGGGGTGGGATGATAGTTGGATTTAGTGATCTTAGAGGTCTTTTCCAACCTTAGTGATTCTATGATTCTGTGAATTTGGACCATGTTGTAGCACAGTTTGTGCCCCCAAAATCACTGGTGGCGTTTAAAAGAAGCAGTACCTGAGTCTCCAAGATGAGATGTGCTAAATAGACTGACTTGTTAGATTTCAGCTTTTGTTTCAGAATGGACTAGAGGTAAAGTTCAAGTTGCAAGGCAAAGGTGACATAATCTGGTATGAATCTGTCCTTAGAAAACACTGTAACCTCTGGAAAGGCTGAGAGATTTAATTTAAGATCAGATGAAACTGTTAAGGTCATCTGTGATTCAAAGCATTTCAATCAGTATTGTCACCATCAAACTAATTACATCTGAGTTATAACTTTGCCAAACTCTTGAGCCTTGATTTAAAGACGACTTTGCACCTCGCTCCTCAATAAATTGTTCCAAAGATAGGGTTTTTTTCAAGCTAAAATGGTGCCTTTTTTCTATCTTGCATTTGTCTAGCTTAAACTTCTAACCATTAACTCTCATAATGTCTTTTTTCCGGTAGATGAAAGTGCTGTGCGCTGCTGAGAATTGCTTCTCCATGTAGATATCTGAAGACTGCAATTAGGCTGCTTTTTAACCCTGCCATTCTGCTTAGTTTATCCAAAAGCTACTTGAAACAAAGCCTGAGTCTCAGTGATTATTCTTATAGGGTTATTATTATAGGTCTTCTGTGAGATCTTTTACATTTTCAGTTGGTCTCCCAAAATATGGATATCAGTTCTGCAATGTAGCAGTGCTGATACAATTCAACCTTTATGCAGCTTATTTTAAACATACCCTCAGTCCTTTTGCAGATTTCCTGCTTTCCAGAGTGCAACTTAAAGACTTGTAGTGTGACTGCTCTTCTTTATTCCCAAATGTCTGTTTTTGCCTTTGGGCTGGGTAAGCCACAGGGCTTCGTAACCAAGCAGTCCAAGTGATCTCAGCAGATTATTTAATGCACATCACATTTTGTGTTATCTACCAAATTCCATTAGCAGTGATTAATTTTTTTTTCCTTGCCTAGCAGTGAGAAAAATATCAAATAACTTTGGGTGAAGAATCAACTGGATCAATCTCCTATTTCTATTAATGTTCTTTAGCTGCAGATTTACTTCAAAAATACATCGAATGTCACTACAATGATTTTCCTTTCACTTATGCCCCCATAAACCTTGAAGCTGTTAGTAAATCTCAGTGAAATTTGAGCTATTTAGAGGTATTGAGAAGAAGTGAGATGGATAGGAGGAGAGATGCCCTCTGGAAAAAAAGTTCTCAGTGATAGCTCAGCCAGCATTGTTAGACACCAGAGAATGCAAGGGGGAGGAAGGGGAAAAGGCAGTTTACAGCTTCACAAAGAGATGGGGGATCAGTGCTTTTCTTTTGAAACAAGTCAATCTCCTAATTAGGAAAGAGAGGGGCTTCTTTTGATTTTTAAGATGAAATGTTAGAAGTGTGAGCAATAAGCAGCTGAGAATCATCCCCTGAAGTGTTCTTGAGACCACTGTCATACGTGGCAGATTTAACCTTTCTCTTCAGCCTACAGTCCTCTGAAAGAGAGCTCACCCCTCTGCCAGGCTGCTTTTGACTAAACCAGATCCTAACTGACAGTGGCTCAATCTGCCTGGATTCTTTCCAGGACCTCGATGCCCTTTTAGAAGCAGCTCTTGTGTATGGCAGAAACTTGTTTCAAGTCTTCAGCTCAAGCTCCGCCTTTTGGAAACAGATCCGCTTCTGGGAGATTTGTATGTTGGGTGAAGTCAGGTGCATGAATGCAGGACTAGCTGGTGTTAACCACAACCGAAATAAATGAAAGAGAAAAAAAAAAAAAAAAAAAGCAAGCACAATATTTGTTCATATCTGCCAGAAAACTTTTAGGACTGGAGGGGTTTTGGAAGAGAAAGTAAAGAGATGGGTTAGCATAGCAGGTTGGCAATAGGATAAAACTGATACCACGGGCTTGCGTCAGCAGGGGTCTGTACTGTAAATGGGTGATGGCAGGCTTCAGACATCTGCTCGTTTTTGTCAGCAGTATTGGGTGATGCTGCAGGAAATATTGGGTCACATTTCCTTTGCTCTAAAAACAAATGGAGGTGCCCATGGGTAGATAGGCTTGTGCCAAACTGATGTTCCTCTAGCCCAACCTCAGAGGTGAATCAAAGATGTTCTGAGATTATCCAAACTAAGCTTTACAAATGCATCAGTGACCACTAGGCGACTGGCAGTCAATTAATCCAGGGTGAAATTGTCCAGTGGAGATATACCCTTTAAGGATTCTGATTAAGATGCAGCTTGTGCCTGGAACTGATTAAAAGTGATTGCCATCTGATGGGAATGGTGGTGTGGCCAGCGGTGACTTGATTGAGTTTGGATTATTGTAGACAGTTCTCTGTAAGATGTGACCTTGTTCTGTTGTTGAGAGGCAGCCAGCCTGAGAGGGACCAACTGCAAGTTTTCTTCCCTTTTCCTGAACAGTGACACCTTTGGATTTAGAATGGGGCAATTTAATAGACTGGGCATCATTGTTGATGCTGTATTTTTTATATTAAGGTACAGGATTTCAGGCTGTAAAGTCAGGCTTGCTGTGGTTTTATTGGCACTAAAATTCAGTAATCAAAGAAGAAGAGTACAGCATTGTTTCCTCTACCTTTGCAGTAAAGTTGTTAATTGTTGCAGAATGTTCATAGCACTGAACTGTGCCTTGTTCCTTTTACCCTCCCCAGTATGAGTGGACCCAGCAACTCCATGGGATCCACAGATATTGTGAAATTTAACTCCAGCCTCTTGCTGTAATTATCAGCGAAGTTGATAATCTTCTATTATGTCATGGCTGTAGCTAGTCACTCACTGGTCTCTGAGTATTTTGTATTCATCTCAGTCACAACATGGGCATCTCCTTTCGTCAGTGAAGCCTACTTATCCATAGTCCATGGTGTGGTAAGTGATGTCCAAATGCTTACTAGTATGGCTCATATAGGGTTAGATGAGAGCAACTCAAACCACGATCTCTGTTGTGTCTATTGCTGCTCACATGAACAGTATGTTCTTTCTTCAAGACATCCAATTTCTCCTTTCATCCAACTTGATTTCATTTAGCAGGGTTTCTGCTGTTCATTTAGTGAATGCTGTTTTTAATGGGAATGAAAAGCATAATTCTGTTGTTCCATATGGAGAAACTGCAATCCTCCAGTACCCAGTCTGTATGAAGGTACTGTCATTTATCTCCATATAAATGTGTGGGGAAACAACTACATTCCCTTCTCCGTTCAACCTGTGTGACTTCCCATTAGAAATGCAGTTTTTTGTGACATTATCAGAAGCACAGCCGATGTTGGAAACTTGCATTTTGTCATCTAAGTGTGACTGGCAGTTTGTTTATTTGCTTATTTTCTACTGTTATGGAAAGCAATCTCCATGTAGTTTATTCATTTCAGTCACTGAATCCCAAATCATTCCCTTCATGAGAAAATCTGTTTTCTGTGAAGTACGGTGAAGAGTTGCAATTGTTTCTTTCATTAAAACGAAGGAGGCATTTAATAGCAGTTATTCACCTCTGTTGTTTTTGTCATCTAGTAGCCTTCCAAGATACTTTGTTTACCACTATCTCTGCTGAAAAGCCACCTAATGATTAAAAACAGTTGCTCGTGAAGGTCAGAACTCGCAGAAAATGATGTCAGAAATGCTGTTTTGGAGAGGGAATGGTTTACAAACTTGCATGTACCCTGACAGAAACATGTTCTTGAGCCACTGGAGACACCATGTGACTGATGCCAAGCAGAAATACAAGCAACTCCATTGATTTTAGTGGAGCCAGGCAGAATTCTGCTAGTTGAAGAGCTGGTATTTCGCATAACCTTTGATTCTTATAAATGTGTGTCTGTGTGACTGGAAGAAAATAATGCATTTTCAAGGAAGAAAATTTAGGTATGGAGATAATTACCTTCTCTGGTGTTTAGCCAGGAGGAAATTGAGATCTTATTCCATTTTCTTCAAAACAAAGCTAGGCAGCAGTTCAAATGGTCATACTGAGTTTCTGCAGAGTATCCACATGTTCCTGCAAAGCCCTCAGCCTCCCTCCCTCAGAGCTGGGATTTCTGCTGCCCTCACTCCAGGACTGCATCGAGCTGCTCCCGCTCCAGGGCTGAGCAGAGATCATCCCATGGCAGGCATAAAGCTCTCAGCCACGAGCGTGCCTTCGCCTGTCGTTCTGTTCCCTCCAAGGACGATGGTAATTCTCCTTGCAGCATTACTTATTTAAAATGAGTTCATTTCAGAGAAAGCATATCTTAAGAATAATAAAGCAGGCTGTGTGCGTATCTCGCTTTCCCCTAAGGATTAGCGGTCCCTGGATCTAGGAAGACACAGTTTCTTCAGTTCTGCTCCCCAGTTTTTTTCTACAGCCTGGCTTTCCAGACAACTTTCTCCAGGCAATGTAATGGATTTTAACTCTTCGGTGTATCCTGCATGCGTTTTGTTTGTTTTTAATTTGTCTTCTAGTTCTAGTGCAGAGGAAAGTGTCTTATCAACAGACGTGTCTTCCCCTGATTCTAAGGAATTGGGATCATTTCTTACCCCACTCTTCTCATTACAACTTACTCCAGCTATTGCTAGTTGCTGTCAGTCCTGTGCTCGGCAGACTGGTGCTGCCACCTACAAAATGGGCAGCTTCTGTGCCTTTCCCGTGGCATCAGAGGGTCAGATGCTGCCATTCAGAGGCTTGGTTTAGGTAGGGTGCGATTGGTTTGACTGTCTCAGAGATGTATTTACCTCAGAGCAGAGGACCAATTTTATATTTTGGCTTATATTCTTCTACCACAGTTTTAAGTCTATTGTACAGAAGAATGTTAGAGGTTGCCCACACTTACAAAGTTTGAGGGGCTGGCTCATCATCTCTTACCACAGTGGGAGAATAGGGTACGGTTTGCCTTTGCTATCACTCTTCCCCTGGTATTTCAGTAGTTTACTTTTGAAAGCTTTCTTGTTCACCTTTAAACCATGTAAATAATTGAAGCTAAGGTTGATCCCATGGGATGGCAGGCACAAATGGTGTAGTGGGCAAATAGCCAAGTCCTTCATCTGTATCAGTAACCTCCTGCCTTCCCTTTCTCAGCTCACTGCATCTGAGAAGGAGCCGTGTCCAATGTCACTGTTCCACCTAATAGATAATGGCACAGTGGTCATTAGTTCCTGCCAAGGAGAAGGCTGTCTCCTCACTTTGATTTGCCTCTGCACATCCTGAAGCCTTAGTGGCAGCTAATTGGATCTCGAGCTCTATTGACATCTGCATCCCTAGGTAATTGTTGGGTTTTTCAGGGCTTTTTTAGTCTGGTAGATGGAGATAACAGGTTGTTAGCACTTGAAACACAAATGCAACTCACCTTTCAAGTGTCTTGGCAAACAAAGGCTCAACAGCATGTATCATGTTAATTAGCATCCTTCCCAATTTACTTATCTGAGGTTATACTGAGGGTTGTTGAGGACAAATGAAAGTGATTATCTTTAAGAAAAAAAAAAAAAAGGTGAAGAGGCTGAATACAAATATCCTGGAATTATTCTCAACATAAGCACAGGTTTTGAAAGAATGGGCATTTCCCTTTTCTGCTGTTGTAGGTTCTGTGTACATGGGATTTCAATGCAAGAACATAGCACAAGGGGTGAGTCTCTACAGCCTGCCACAGGTATGGGCCTATTGCCACTGTAGATCAAGGCAAGATTGTCATTTACTGGGACATGCAGGAAAGGAATTACTCTTGGGAAAAGGCAATTTGAGTAAGCAGGAAAGGTGGCACAGGAAGGAGAATTTCAAGGAGAGGTTGGGAGATCTGTGGCAGTTGGCTGATGTGCCAAGACCAAGAGGAGTGTCTGAGAACAGCAGTTGGAGAAAGGGGACAGATGTCTTGTGTTGCTTGGGGCTAAGTATGTGGAGAAAACCTACTACAAGGAGTTTCATTCTGGAAAAGGAATAACAACACTTGCTATTGGTGGCACCCAACTTTGCTGGTGTTACTGTAATTGAGAATGTTAGCATTTTCCCCAGCTATCTTAATAACCTGAAGAAAAATTGATTCAAATGTAAACAGAAAGTTCCTTATAAGGAATCGGTGTAAAATGTGTCCCTAGTCTGTATTAATAATTCTGTATTTCACAAAAGAACATGCACTTCAGTTTTCACCCACTTGAAATTCCTCTGTCGTGCTGGTGGATTTTGTCACTCAAAATGCATAATGTTCAAGAAGAATTGACTTAATATCTTAGTAATTAATTTTCTGTGTTAGCCTTTTGTGAAGGTAATTGATTTGATTTACCTGCTTCGTTTTACCTAACCCTGTCTCTGTGTTCACTGCAGCATGCAAACTGTTTCAAAACAAGAAGCGGAAACCAAGAATTCATGTTTAAAGGTTTTATTCCTATGCTCACTGAAAAGAAATCAAGGTTGTTTTTCTTTGGTTTGGGTTTTGTTTGTTTGTTTTTAAGGAGATTGAGGACAATCTCACTGGGGAGTGTCCATGTATCGGGTGCCATAGAAGACAGAGCTGGCTGTAGACATCCTCTTAAATAAGTATCAGCTGTGCTATTGGATTAATTCTGTATAATTCTGTATCAAGCTAAGAATGTGCATAGCTACGTCTGCATCTTAATATTTTGAGCTCTTATCTCTGAGCTAGTTACTATGTATTTTATTTAAACGAGCTTGGGGACTGATACACAAGTTAATCAGCTGTTGCTGAGTGTGAGAACAGATTAGATTGCAATGACCTCCTTGGCTAAAGAAAAGCATACTTTCCTCTTGCTCCAGCTATGATAGGGAGCTGAACAATTGCTTTCTATGAAGCAGTGAGAAAATGGCTCTCTCCCCTTGGACTGTAAAGGAATCATTTGAAAAAAATAAGGTGTAGTTTGGTGAAAACTTTTGAATTGCACAAAAAGTTTTGAGATGCAAAGCCTAATGACTTGCCAGATCTGTGATCTCTCCATAAAACAAAGCAGCAGTAAAATCACTGTTGGGATCCATTGGTGTTATGATTATATGAATGGTACAGGGATGTTTCAGGTGCTTCCTTTCTTGCAGCCTCAGCTGTCTGCCATATCAAGTACCTTGCCATTTGCTTCTGTGCTTCTGAGCATGAGCAGGTGCCTATGGCCAAAAGACTGATGAAATTTCCTGGGACCGAACTATGGTCCCAGGAAAAACTGATTTGAAAACCCAGGTTCTTTGGCTTTCTTATCAGCTTTTTTATAATAAAAACGATTGCAACTTCTTAGCTCTTGTTGGAATGTGTGGTGGAACTCATAGTTACATCAGCTTCCCTCTCCAGGCCAGTACAAGGTGTAATTGCTCTTTCTTTTGCTTTGGATCTGCATTTAACCTTGTCAGTGTCAGAAGAGTCACTGTCCCCCTCAGGTTGGTAACTCTGCTACTTAGCTCTGTTTCTTTACGAGGCTTTGTATTCCAGGTTGGTTTTAGCATTCAAATGTGGCTTTAAAGCCATGGAAAGCCATTAAGCTTTGTAGCAAATGTGTAAGATCCCTAAAAAAAAAATACCTTTGATTCCTGATGTAGTCTTTTGCAGTCAAATTAGGAAATG
Source organism: Chrysolophus pictus (assembly GCA_037305975.1). Classification (NCBI taxonomy): domain Eukaryota; kingdom Metazoa; phylum Chordata; class Aves; order Galliformes; family Phasianidae; genus Chrysolophus; species Chrysolophus pictus. The sequence goes on along the minus strand of CM074580.1, from coordinate 15,386,797 downwards.
AAAATTCATTAAGCCGGTGGCTTGCTGTGTTTCAGGAAGCAATTACAAAAACTGTTAAGTTGTGAAGGTGCCTCACATGTGGGAAGGAAGTGAGGAAGAGGGAATCGCTGAAAGCTGACTGCGGCATCCTGGAGATGCTGTGTAGGACCGCTGACACTGACCAGAAATGACTGTGTTGTACGTTGACTGCCAAATGTCAACAAAACTCATGCAGTGCCTCCTCCTTACCATAGCAGTCTTTACAGTAAATTCTTATGATGATTTCTGTTTATAGGCAGATGGTGTAAGGAGTCATTCAGTGCCGAAGAAAACATGTATTGCTCTGAGCTTCTTGCTGTTGTAGACAGGCTTGGGGACATCTCATTTAAAACAAGCCTTGCCTGTTGGTACAATCAGTCTCGTCTCTTCTTAGCAGGCAAGAGGGCTCCTACAAATGACCTTATAGATTAGGTGCTTTCTGTTTACATTCGATTTCCCACTCCCTGCTATTTGTAGAGAATGATTATCAGGGCATTAAATTTAAAGTTTTGCCCGATGGGAAACTGTTGGACATTTTGTCATTTCCTTGTGGCTTTTCCTACCCTGGTGGAGAGGCAGAGAGGCAGGGGAAGCAATCACCAGAAAGGTCAGGAATATTTACTTACCTATATTGAAATGCTGCTGAGTGGCTTTGGCCAGTCTGTGGGCTGGCTGGGTGGAATGTTTTGTTCGTGATGTGGCAGGGAAGCACTGAGGCTTGAAATTAAAAGCCTCTATTTACCTGTGCGTTAGCAGGCTGGGGTTGCTGCTGGCATCCTTTGTCTGGCCTTTGCCTAAAGGCTGTGCCAGAATACAAGTTGCATGCTGGCAGCAAGTTGAAAATGAGTTAATACCCAAGGCTCCTTTTGGCCTTTCTTCTGGAGAGGAATGCACAAACCCCCCTCTCTTCAGTGTGCTGGGGCAGCAGAAAGGCTTTGGCTCTTTAGTATTGCCATGGTTTCAGCTTAATCAAAGGCATGTATCGCTCTAATTGTAAATATTGGTAAGACCTGTGTTCTGCACAGATACAACTTTCTCTGTGCCCAAGAAGTTTTGCTCCAAAGCACTTCCTCCTTATCAGCAACAAAATTAGAGGACCGGGCTTCTTAGGGAGAAGTACTTGCCTTCCGTGTCATGCTTTAACAGTAAGTAGATAAACTCCCAAGCCTTTTATTTAGGCAGAGTGAGAGAAATTGCTACAGCTTAAGTAGTTGTCTCAAGGGAATACAGATTAAGAGGAAACCACTTCTAAATTTGGCCTGAATTTATTGACAGGTTTATGAAAGGTGTTTACAGGACATTCTGCTGCTGTTTTGTTGTTGGTGAAGTCGGGACAGGTCTCTGCCCATCACTTTCGCTGCATCAGCTGCTTCCAGCCACTTTCCTGAGCTCTGCTGCAGTTACTCTCCTGTCCTGCACAGCTCTTCTCTCCCATTCAGATACTGACTGACATCATTGCATGGAACTCTCTACACTTGTCTACCTTAGAGCAGTATGTGGTTTTTTAGAAAGTCTTTTTAATAGTATAATAAGATATTTAAGAGCCAAAATAGGGACTGATGCAAGTCAGTGGGAAAATAGTTGAGCTCATTTCAGTGACCTGAGGTAAAGCGTTAGTCATGCGTGTGCCCCACTGGCATGGGTTCTTTTGCACTGCCCTTGTAGTGAGTGCATTTCCACAGCAAGCTGGAGGACAAGTAAATTTCTGTTAGCAGAACCAACACTGAAATCTGAGGTGTTGGTAAACAGGAATACAACTCCGGTGTGACTGAAGCCAGAAGCTGTAGGAATTCACGTGGAAATGGTGCCAGGTGGAAGCTCGCTCCTCTCATCATTTGCCTGATGAATCTGAAGGAGAAAATGAATTTTTCTCTGCTTCAGTTCCAGATTGATAAAAGCTGCTTGCTGTCTAACCTTTCTATAGAAATCTCTGGTATTCTACGTGACTAAAAATAGACAACTCATTTAGGGTAATGATCTGCCTGCTGAGAGTTTTTTATTGTGCTTCATTGTGCTCCTCCAGAAGAGTTACACTTTGTGAAAGACATGGCTTGTGTATGGAAGAACACAGCAGATTCCAACTGCAGAATATTTAACAAAGTACTCACAGTCCCTGTTTTGCGAGAGCTGTTTTGCTGGGCTAAGGACTGGTAGCACAGGGACAAACAAGAGAAGCTGACAGATTGGGGAATGCTGGGTGGGTTCGTTTGCCAGCAGACTTGATGAATCACTCTGCTGCAGCTTTTCATTTTCAGAAAGATAACTTTCTGAAAAACTCAAATGGAAGGCAGAAGAAGAGACAGCTGGGAGTGTTTTGTGAGTTTTCATTTAAATCAAATATACAGTTACATCAGAGTAAAGATATATTTAAAAGTTCCTGCTATTAAAATATTTTGAGGAGCAAATGAAATCTGGGCTAACAGGAAACACAGTTATCTGGAGGAGTATTTGTCAGCCATGTTCCAGAAGTAGGTGTTGAGTTTTGCTTAACCCTCTCTGGTCAAAACCAGTAGGAGTCATGTATCTGGAACTTCCAGCAGCATTTCAATTAGGTAAGAAAAAATATTCATCTTATAACCTCATAGGCAGGTTGTTCAAGCAAAGGCTGATGTGCTTTTAATAGGAGAAATGCATGTGAACAATGTATGGGACGTAGCCTGAATAAGAGTAGGGATCCTATTTAATGTGTTCGCTCTTAGAAGTCCAAGGCTGCTGGTATCAAGACTGACCAGTTGATACACATGCATGAAAAGGGCTCTGTGTAGCTGGCTAGAAGCAGAAGAGGCATAAATGGTGTGGTATTTCATGCTGGTACCCCTGCTGCAGACACAAGTGATAGGAGACCAAAGGCTGAGGCCCATTTCCCTTCTTCCTGGTGCAAAAGAGCTCTCAGCCCCCGTTGTGCTGCACAAAGTTATGGCCAGGGCTCTGTGCTCAGGGCAAGGAGTAACTCTCACATCTATTTTCTCACTGTACCAAATTGGTTGTGTCTTCAAATCAGTTTCAGCAGTTTTTTATTGTCTTGTGGGAACATAAGCATCTGTAAGAGCTTTTGCAGGTCAAAACTTTTACCCTTGCTTCTGGATCCCCACTGTAGTCAGAGAGGTGCAGAATTCATCCCTGCAAGCAGATCATACTGAAGAGTTATGGCATGGCCTCATTGGGTTGGCAGGGTGGAAAGCTTCAGGTGATGCTGAACAACCTCCTGACCCAAGCACGAGCAAATAGGAAAGTGGGAGTGCTTTGAGGAGCAGCTCTTTGAGAAAGGTTTTAAATCAACTGCTCTTCAGAGAATGTGCTCTGTGGTGCATTTAGAGCATGTTGGTTAGAAGATCGTTTAGAAACAATCATGAAGAGCTATGTAAAATGCTACGTTTATAGTTACTCAAACATAATGCTATGTGTATTTATATGTATATACACATAGAACTACAAGACCTTCAGATAGCTCTCCATGTCAGTAATGAAGGAAAGAGATCTGGAGGTCTGTTTTACAACATCTGTATGCCTGTCTCCTTTGAAGCTGCACCCAGTTGAGAGACTGCCTAGAGCTGAGGAAGGAAATGAGATACACGCATAGTGTGGAATTATAAAACACTTGTATCCTCTTCTAAACAAGATTCAGACAAGCACTTATTTCTAAACTGACAAATACTAATAGTGGGCCGTACAGTGCTCACAAATGGATGCTGAGGGATTTGATGCTGTTGCTTTGATATACTGGCAAGAGAACTGGTCTTGAAATACATGTTTTCTTGAGTAACGTTCTGCTCAGTTTCTGAAATATGGAAAGCTGTTACTAGTTGTGCAAGAATTTTATACTGTGAACGCTGTTTATGCCAGGAAAAGTGGTTAATTTTAAGAGAAAAAGAGGGTTTGCTTTGTCTCTGCAGGTTGCTGATTAGTGAGTCTTCTGCAGGTAGAAAGGAAGAGCAGAAATGCGTGTAGAGGCAGTCTACTGAGACCATGTTAAAGCACACACGAACTAACAAAACATTACTTTTGATCTTGAAATACTTTATAAATGCTGATTGTAAGTTATTAAACATTATTGATCTCAAGCAGGGAATGAAGATTGCCTTAACAAGGGCAGCCTGTGAGCCCAGGTAAAAGGATTACCATGCTGAGGCACTGCATTGGTTTGACAAGCAAAATTTGAGTGTAGAAATGCAAATTGCACGTTTTGCATCCTTCTGGTAGCATGCCACTTGGATTTCAGAGAAACATCACTGTTTAATTCGACCTCTTCCCCCTTCTTCCAGATTAGTGGTGACGGGAATGGTGGGCTGATGTGCAGCTCTCTCAATTTGCAGGGCAGATCTAGTTAAGTGTGATAAATTAATATTCCAAGTAGACCTTTCTCTTTTGTCTTCAAGGCAATAAACCTAATAGCCAGATATCTGCCCTCAGCCATGCTGTTCCTCTTCACCTGTCCCTTTCTGAATTAGTTTTTCAACAGTCAATTTATCTCAGTACCTCTGTAGGACACCAACTACATTTCCAAGCTTCTCTCGAACATGCGGCACAACTGTGCCTGTCCATCCTAATTGATGGTTCTGCTCGAGACCAGGTCCAGGCAAGGCACAGGGATGTATACTGAGGGTATATGAAGAGCTGAAACCCAGTTCAGTCTAATTCTTAAATGAAGACTAGGAATCCCACGCGCATATAAGCTTATCATTTATTGCCTGTAATTTTCTCAACTAACCTCAAGCTTAATGATAGCGCTCAGCTTTGCTTTTCTCTTCTAATTAATGTTCCAGTGACTGTGTATAACCTCTGCATAAAATCAGAAGCAGCTTACACAGTGATTGCAGTGGTAGCACAGCCCTTAATGTTCAAGATGGTCATCCATGAGACTATCAAGGTATTGAGAGTAAGAGGTAGCTTTTTCATGTACTGTCCTAAAGCTGTATTTTATTGGTGGCTTATCTTGGTTGTAGTTAACTTTCAGGGACAGAATAAAAGAACTGGAGACACCAAACATAACTTGTGCGCATACAAGCAGAAATTTTTTGGTGTGATGATCTTTTGAGGCCATAGTTTGTTGTGTAGTCATGTGGTTGGGTAACTTCACATTTACCCTCTTAATTGAGCAATATTACACTTACCACCATAATAATGAAAAGGGTTCAGAATTCCTGTTTTACACTGGGAAATGCTTTGCACCCACTTTTTTTCCTGGAGCAAACAAAACCAGTTCTGAGAAAAAAAATGTTGATGGGAAATCCTGGTGTATGGTAGGTAGAAGAAGAGTAGCTCTGTGCCCTTTGTTAATTCCAAATTAGCATTGGTTTCATTTTAGATGCCCTCAGCTGGAGCGGCTGCTGTCTGTGGGGCATTCAGTAAAGAATCCATTATGTGTCTGTTGTCTGATACGGAAGAGGAGCGTACATTAACTTAGACTGTCCCCATGAAGCAAATAGTCCATTTATTTTATCATTTTCACTGTTGCAGCAAAAAGATCTGAGTGGCACCGTATCTGTCAGTTGAATTTATAGCAGACTGATAGAGAAGGGACAGGTCTGCCTCTCCTTCCTGCCATACCTCTGCTGTCCATGAGACCACCAACACTGGGAAGCACCCAGTGGAACAGGAAAGGGGGAAAGTATGAGCACATATGAGCAGCGCAACTCATTGCTTTTCATCCAGCAAGAAACATCAGGTTAAACTGTGAATATCCATTTATTATTTACTTCCTCTCTATAGCACTTCGGTGATTAAATGAGAAGGGAAAAGGTGTTCTGGAGGTCTGCAATGGAAGACATGAGCATTAACTTTGAATAGGAGCTCCTCATGTTCCCTACGAAACTCAGATACCTGTAATAGATAACAGTTATACAGGAGAAGTGCCACTTAACTTTTTGTTTGTTTCAGTATCTGACTGTTGTCTTATATCTCCCTGTCCCCACACTTTGATTTTGAAATGTTGTACTCAGCAAACATTGAGTTTTGTGTCTTTTGTTGTTTTAGATTGACAAGTATGCTCAGCGGGATCTGAAGAAAGGGCTTCATTTGTATGGGACAGATGGAAATATCGGCCTAACTAATGCATGGAGCATCATTCAAACAGATGTAAGTCTGATTTATTTATTTATTTTCCCTTCCTCTTTACCCTCTGGGTTCTGAAACAGCGTATTCTGTGTTTGAACCTAATTAAACCCCTAGATCCCACACCAACCTCTTCCTCCTATCCAATGAGCACATTAGCAACCAAAATGCTTTCTGTTGCAAATGTTGATTTTGTTTATTTCTCTTTGGCTGGGATAGCTTATTTCTGTTAAATATTTACATTGTGTTGACACCTAAATATCACTTTGATTGCTGTGCAGAGAGCAGAGTAGAGGGTCAGACAGGAAATCTTCTCTTTAAAGTCTAAGTGATAACTGATATTGGAGTGAACAATGATAGCGTGATAACAAACACCTCAAATACAATTCATTTCTGCCTTGTTTCCTTTCTATTGCAGTTAAAATGGAAACTGTCCATGGTGTTTGCAACCTCCTCCTACACTCAATGCATTTTTTTTCCCAGCAGAATTCAGTCATTCTCCATCACAGATGGGCTGGGAACACTTTTTTGCTGTGTTACCATCACTGTCACATCCTTCCAATTCTCTGACAACGCTCTGCCAGTGTTTGTCTCACAAGGCAAGGCTCAACTCCATAGCTGCCTTCTTCCTTTTGCCCTTGTCCGGCTTGCTGAGGAAAAGCCATCACCTACAGTCCAGATTTATTAGCTCTGTCCTTTTCTTTTCATATTCAATGCAATTATTGCTCATGGGTATGATCTTTCTAATCTGAGTAATCCTCTTTGAATGAAGAACATGTTTCAACTTTTCTTCAGCTGTAGGAAAAAGCACTCATGCTGCCGTGGTTTCTCCCTGAAAAATCTCAATTAGCTTTCTCAGAGCTTCTCCTTCCAGAGGTGCTAGCACAGTTCAGACATGCATGGCTCTGTCTTGCCTCTGATGTCTTAAACAACCTCTGCCCATCCTTCCAAGGTTGTATGAATTACTCGAGGTGATGTATGGGAACCTATCACATTCTGGTGCAATAAGCCCACTTGTTTACCCTTTACTGAAATCCTGAACTGCACATCTTTCAGTCTGATAGTGCTGAAGCTTCACAAGTGCTCTTCTGTCCAATATCAGATAACAGGAGTCTGCAGTCAGCGAAGGAACAACTTGGGAGGTTAAATGTTCAAGGTCACTACCAGAAGCAAGGCATTGGTTTGCTCATCTTTGGGGCTGTGTGTCCTGTCTGCATTGAGTGCAGCAGAGTGGCTGTGTATGAAATTCTTAAAACAGCTCAGGTCCAGCAAGCAAGCTCTTCCATCCTGCATCCCAGCAATTTGTGTGTGGAATTTGTTATCATTAAGGGGACTCAGCATTTTGCAAAACTTGGTCATATTTTTCTCTTCCAATACTATGACTGGACAGGAGAAGGTCTAAACTCCTGATAAGAGAAATACCTTTTGAAGTGCCAGGCCAACAGTGAGCCATATGAAATACAGAGAAAATGTTTAATGTACTTGCTTATTTCAAACAAAATACAGAAGCTCTACTCCTAACCTTACTATGTAGTAAAATTTACTAAGATACTTAGGAAAGGAAATATTAATACAGTAAATTTGAAGTAAATACTGATACACCAAGAGGTGTTAGTAGTTTATGTATAATGTGGGGGGAAAGGAATTATATGGAGGATTTATGGGACATAAAACCCATGCTCCTGCTTCCTTTCTGTAAAATAGGTGCATCAGTATATACAGGTATGCCTAGTTCTCCTACCCAAGTTTTTTTCAAGGTGTTCACAAATTGAACGGGATACAGAAAAGTTGCACCAGAATAATCAGAACTTTGGAGATTTACTTTGAGGTGAGAAATTCAAAATGCTTTCCATAACCAGCAAAAGATGAAGTAGTGATTTACTTGCAGTCCTTAAAGAGAACAGGAAGGGAAATGGCTTTTGAAAGCGGAGGACGCTGTTATTGATCTGAGAGGTAAAACCGTACAATAGAAATATTTGATGGTAAGATGCCATTGTGCAGCAGGATGCTGGATCCTCCTCTGAGGTGTGTGTAGGGTTTTTTCTAAAAGAAATGGTCTTGTTGAGTGACAAGTTTGGGCTTGATAGTCTGTGGTGTATGTGTTGCTACAGACAATGCTAGATCATTTTAATGGTTCCTTTGGCCTTTAAAACCTAGTAGTGTGTAAAGGGGGTCTTTTGAGTTTCAGATGTCAGCTAGTTCTTGGGAGCCCAGAAGATAACAGGGAAGTGCCACCTACAGCTGTGGTACATCACTCTTTCCTAACATGGCAACTTTGAAATTCCCATGCACTGTCTTGACGTAGTGTTAAAGTCAGCATGCTCCCAGTGCTGGGCACTGAGGACAAAAGCAAAATGCTCCCAGAGATCCATATTTACTGCTCTGCATGGTAGTTTTTCCCGTGTATCTTCCTAAAGCATTTTGGAATAGACTTGCAGTGGTGCAGTGAAGGCAATCCCAGCATGGTTAATTATGTAAAGCACTTTACACTTGAATAGCACTATGTAAATGCCAAGTATTATTTTTTGTGTTCAGTAGTAATCGGTACCTCTTACACTGCTAATCAGTAGAGTGTAATCACTGATAGGAGGATTAGGAGCATACAGGGGAGTTCAGGAAGGGAAGGTCCCAGCCCAGAAGTGCTGTTTTCATTCTGGCTCGTGAAAGACAGCTCTCAAAAACCGCACACTAGAACTAATTGTGTTGCCATGCAGGAGAATGTCTCAGCACGGATTCTTTTCATGGACCCAGTAGACATCAGTCATTGGTTGAGCTGTGGGCTGTGTGTGTATGTGGATAGCATCACAACAGGAGCATCAGAAAAAAAGTAAAATACTACATGACAGTAGCAGAACCCATGATTCTCCTTTGCCCTCCTCCTGCACATTGACACTCCTTTCTTTGCAAAGTTGTGATTCTGCGTTTGAGCAGGAGGATGGCACTGTGGTGAAAGCACTCAGCCACAGGGGACCTTAACTTCTTCAGGAGTCCTCCTGATAGCTTAGAGACCATCCCCTCCTGTGTATGGCACCTTCCCCATAGAAAAGGAGAACCACGTGGAGCGGGTGCCATTTGGTTTTTGTGGGAATAGCTGATCACAGCTAGAGAGTATGGCTATCTGGTGCAAACACAGGCGCTTGTGACTGGTGATTCTTGTGTTTCTTCTGGGTTCTGGCAATCTTGTTTCCGTTCTTTTGGAGGCCTTTCTTCATTGAAGCTTTTGTGCTTTGAGCAATTGTTTTCTCTTTTTAACAGAAGGATACACATCATAAGGAACTGGGAATGAGGGAATAGTCAGGTCCCACAGGCCCAGGTGTCAGGAGGACTACTGGTTTGTCTCTGTTCCGATTAGCAGTGAAAGAGTAGGACTCACCTGCACATATGCAAAGCATGTTAGAGGGAAAGCTCTAGACTCATTCTGCAATGCTGTTCAGCCTTTTGGTCAGGGAGCTGTTTCAAATTGGAACACTATTGATTTCTTTTTAATACCTTCAGCTTGCCAAACTCACTGCCTTTTCTCAATGGATTTTCAAACTGTAAAAGAATCTGTTGCATGAGCAGGTGACTTTTGCACATTGTGACTGAAGACCACAAAAGCATACAATTTTTTTTTTTTTTTTAAACATGACTAAAATGTAGATAGTTTAGGATGTAAGTTACACTGACCTGATTATGCTCCTCGTCAGCCAGGACTAGGTGAAGTTCCAGGTGGAGATCATTAGGAAACGAGAAACAGGCATTAATTTTTAAAATGTTGCTTCATTCCAACAATTTTGTGATCGATATTGGAACAGTTCTCCTTTTAACTAACCAGGCAGTAATTTGAGGAGCATGTAGGAAAAGCATTAGCTTCACCAAAGTGAGCAAATTCAGCTCACTTTTATTGCTGTGTGATGCCTTTCATGTCTATTTCGACCACTGTAACTGAGAACAAAATTTGACCCAATCTCCCTCCACCCTATTCAGTGTTAGATCAAAACATACGGTGGCATAACAGCTGAAGTAATCCCAGAAATCCATTAAACGTTATATGATTTCAAATTGTAATTATCTTTTTCATTACTTTTTACAGTGATGGAGGAAAAGGGCACCCTACCCTGTCCTTCCTGCTCTGTCACATTCACAAAACCAATTAGTAATTGCTAAAACCGGACCGAGGCAAGGACTAGGTGTCTGCATGGTCAAGTTTATTCATTCATTTTTAAAACCCTGTCCCAACCTGTCTGTTCTTGTGAGATATTGGTAGGGAAAAAAAAAAGAAAAAAGGCCTATTTAGAATTTCATAAAATCATAGAATGGCTTGGGTTGGAAGGGACCTCAAAGATCATAAAGCTTCAAGCCCCTGTCACACGCAGGGCTAATACTGGTATTAAATACCAGTAAAATCTATACAGTAATCTGTTTCTTCATATTTTCACTGCAGTAAGATAGAAATGTTGTGTTTAACATTAATTCCTGGCCCTAGGTATCCCAAGCAGTAATTGCTGATTAACGCAAAAATAAAGCAATCTGCAGGCAGTTCTGCATTCCAGAAGTGCAGCACAGAGATCAGAGTGCCACCGGATGCAGTTTGGCTGGAAAAAACACTGCAGCAGCATGTTGGGCTGAGCAGCTCTGTGTGTCCTGAGTGCTTGGGAACCAGTGTGCCACTTCAGAGCCCCCGGAATCAATACAAGGGAGTGATCGATGCTTCTTCAAAAAGGAGGGGAAAAAAAAGTGGTTTGGTATCTCAGGAGAAAGAACATCCCACGTGAAACATGTGAAACAAACAGCAGTGTTTCATCAGTATTCCTGGAAACATTGAGCAGCAGGAGGGTTGGAGACACAGAGGCATTCGACAAGCTTTCTGCTTGTTTCAGAGAGTGTGTAGTGTGTGTGTGTCTCCTACCTGACTGTCACCTTGTGCCTTAAGTACCTGCATTTGTTCATGCAGATGTGCACAAGTACATCTAATTACACATGCTCTATCACAGCTACAAGCCCTAGCATCAAATGATCTGAAGTGCCCGAGTCAAGGTGTCCTAAAATTACTGCTGTTTTCAAGACAGCATCTGACATATGCTGAAAATTGCCCCTTGTTGAAGTGTCTCAGTCTAGATTCACCAAGATAAGCACAAATAGTTTGTAATTGTCTTTTAGGCTTCTATCTGGGTCTGTACTGGTGACTCACTCAAACCCACTGCAGCTTGTTTCCTTGTTCTTGTCTCTTGCTTGACCTACTGCCTTGGGTCAGTGCTCCCTACAGATACTGTTCACCTGACCTGGTCTTCACTGAATACTGCTTACTACTTGCCTGTATGCTCTCCAGTTTCTGTGGTGTTAGTACTCAGTTTAAGGATTCTGTATGAGCCACTGCTTAATTCCATTGCTCATCCTTTCTTTGTTTTCCAAGGGCATGACATCTCCTTTGATGTGTTATCATTATTTCTTCCAGTCCCACAAACCTTGTGCAACTTCATTCTGTTTTTCACCCTTGATCTCTTCTTAGCCCTTTCTCCTCTTGCTGGGACTGCCTTATCTGTCAGCAGCGGCAGGTGAATAGCAATATTTAATCCTCTGCTATTATACACTACACAGAGAACCTGCACTGGCATGGAATGGGCGACCAAGACTGGGCTAAATTTGTCTCTGCCTCTGCTATTTCCCAATTTGACTTACTGGAGAGTTTGACACGGTTAGGAATCCCAATCCTAGACCATGACACAGTCTGCTTTGCAGGCTCCATAGGAACAATTGTTTTCAACTCCTTCAGCTGAGCTGCAAGACTACAAAACCTACTCTTCATTACCTTAGTCTGTCAGACTTTGACACCTTCATCCATGCAAAATTATGGGGAGAAAGGGTTCAGTTCCGATCCATGCAAACTTGTGTCACCTGTGTTTGGCCAGAACGTCACTCAGATGCCTCAGACCTCACTGTTTCACTCTCTGCATCATGTCTGAGCCACGTTTTCAAGGCTTGCTTGACAGACAGGCTGTCTGTCACTTCCATCTATCCGAGGAGCTGATTGATAGTGAATGATGACAGCCTGCAAGACCTTCTTGTAAGATTTCCAGATAAACCCTTACTCTTCAAACATGTGGCATGTGTTCTATTCTGCTCCTATCTGCTTTTGGGACCTCTTGCTCGTGAACTGCTGCCTTGTGTGTGGGAGCATAAAGAAAAAAAAGTCACAAACTTTTTTTCCCTTTTGAGTCATGTTGTGGAAAACGCAGCTTGTGAATGTTTCATTTCTGAGTTTACAAGCTAAGGCTTGATTGCTGCCACGGACCAAATCAGAATTCTGAGCAGAATCTTAGGGAGGTGCTACTCCAGGAGAAAAATCTGAATGTTGTTTGTTTGGCTGAAAAAGCTCAGCAATTTGAGCACTGAAATGTCTGTATCGCAGGCCTCATTCTGCGAGCACTTGAAGAAATGTAGGATGAGCAAGGCAGCGTGTGACATCTCTGCCCTCTATTGGTCTGGAATGGCAGCTCTGGTGTGTGCACAGCGACCAGCCCCTCAATGCCCACAAACCCTGTTATTTCAGAGGGAAAACTCTCTCTGGGACCATGTAAAATACCAGGGTCTGAATTAGGTCCTAAGTCCTGGTGATGCAGAACTTGGTGTGATGATGAATTATCAGAAATATGAGGAACGGGTTGTGTATGGAAGTGAAAAAGTGGGCTCAGATACATTCAGGTTTAAAAAGACGACCTTGGCAAGTTGTTTCAGGGCCAAGTAGGTTGCTGGTATAGCCTTGGAAGAGTCTGAAGTACTGCCCGTAGCTGAGAGCTCTGCAGCTCCATGCCCATAAAGCCATGCAGGCTGCCTTGTTTCACTCATTAAAACGAGTGCTGAAGTGCCTTGATACCTACAAGTTCATACATCTGAGTTAGCACAGGAGAGGCAGATGGTGTATACATCTACATGCTAATGATCCTCGCTTGTTTTGTATCACAGGCACATCACAGTTCCCACAGGGGAAGATGATCACAGAGCCATTCCCTGTGCTTTTACGTACATTTCCTGCACTTCTATCCCACCACGCAGATGTAACAAACCTTGCAAGTTAGCGCTGATGTGGTCATTGTGCATTGCATCACTCCGTGCACTCTTAGTCCTGTTACTTAATGATACCAAATAGCAACATTAAGGAGCTGCACCAGAGAGAAGCATTGGAAACAAAGCTTTTACTGAGCTTTTACAAAGGCTTTCAGAAATGATCAGCACAGAAGTTTGCCTCGTTAAATCATGATTTTAGAAGTAGTATGCAGTACAGATCACACTGCCTTTACCTCCTGGATACTGTATCTGTGTCCTAAATATTTTTTTCCTGTCAGCAAAATAAAAATGATCATAATCCTGTGCAGTCACTCTTAACTTTGATACGTGGCTGGCATTGTCCTGCTTCAGCTCCTACAGCATCCTGCCACTGCAAATAAGGCCTTTGCTTCTTGTCTCCACATTAGCTACATTAGTCTCTATAGGAAAAGCTGAGGAAATACTACGTTTCTTTAAAATGTCAAGCCCCTTCTGGTGTAATCAACTGTAATTCAGTGCACTGAATAAGGTCCAGTTTGTATCCAGCAAGAGGCATGGAAGACTCTTCCACTGCCTCAGAACAAGCAGATACCAGAGACAGATCATCCTTACAGTATTGCCTTGGTTCTTCTTCCAGTTCAGATGTTGTGGAGTCTCAAACTACACCGACTGGTTTGAGGTGTACAACACAACCCGGGTGCCGGACTCCTGCTGCCTGGAATTCAGCGAGAACTGTGGGCTCCATTCCCCAGGGACCTGGTGGAAAGCGGTGAGTGGCTCTTCAGTAGCTCAGCAGCCTCTGTACAAAGGGCAGACAGGTAGATGGCTGCAGTGATGCAGGTGATAAGGTAGTGATGTAACCCTGATCATCTCTAAGTGGAAAGGCTTACTTTAGGCTGTGACTTTTCACCTCCAATGAAGCCATCCATTTAAATGCTTCTAGGAGCTGAAGGCTTTCTGAGCTGTTGTTTCATGTTGCAGATGAATACTTTCACTGATCAGGAGCACAGCCTAGCTAGATTAAGCTGTAAAATGGCAGGATTGTCTTTGTTCACGTCCACCTACTGGATTAAGTTGAAGGCAAATGGTTGCCCACACAACTAACACAAGCCTGGTGCAGCACTGCCATAGCAGTAGCTTTGTGTGGCCTAAGCAGCCATGAGGCAAGGTGAGCAGGTAAGCCTGGGGTGTGGGGCAAGGCCAGCTGATGAAGTGGAATTGAAATGAAGTTTTGCTAGCTCCAGTGCTTTGCAAAGAAAGTACAAAGTGTCTTGGCTGTTCTTCAGTGGGATTTCGTGCATGCAGATTGACAATGGTAGAGGCTGAGTTGAAACCAAATATGGCTCCAAATCAAATTCTCAATTTAAGGACTTAAAAGTTCTTATTGCATTTTATTCAGGGTACCAAGGTGATCAGTGCAGGTTAACCAGGCTGAAACCACATATTGGCTAGGCATTAATCCTTGATGAGTGCCGTGAAAGCCGCTAACTGAAAGCAGAACACTCTTGCCCAGGTACATTTACAGGGCACGAGGCACAACTTCTGGTTGTCTTACAAAGGAAGAGCATAGCATTTGAAGAAAGGTCAATTCTCATCCCACCAGTCCAGGCCAAAAATGTGAGGTTAGAACTGTTGCAGAATTCAAAGCACAAACAAAATAACAGAGGAATGCTCATACTGCAATTTAAACTGACAGAAAATGGTAAGAAGTCAGCCCACATGCAACAGGAGAAGCTATTGAACAGCTCTCACTGGAACTTTTATTTAGGTATAATATAATGTTTATTGCATATATATGTACACATACATATAGTATGTAAATATGTGTGTATGTGCATATATTTTTTTATTATATACATTACATGATAAACTTTTCCTGAAACATGGAGGAAAATAAATAAAGGCTTGTTCTAAAATTCTAACTGCTTTTAGTTGGATTTTAGAGGGGAAAGGTGCCCCAAATCCAGTGCTTGCTCATTTTTAGTTACTGGCCCAGTTTGTATGGAACAGTGCTTGTGCAGTGGTTTGGAGGTGGCATTACAGTCAGTGCTCCATGCTCAAGCTTTTAAATCAAAAATGCACTGTATTCACTCCAGTACTGCCAAGATGAAGCACAGTACCCAGCAGCTTTGTGTGATCTGGCTCTTTCCTGTCTGTATATTTCCAGGGGAGTACAGCAGTGTGTTTATGGCTAATACCATATTCTGTTTTATTCCAGCCTTGCTACGAAACAGTGAAAATATGGCTCCAGGAGAACTTACTAGCAGTGGGGATCTTTGGATTGTGCACAGTTCTGGTGCAGGTACGCTTTAATAGTGATTTTCAAATCCTAAGTACTGAGAACCAAATAACAAGCAGACAAAGTCTGCCCAATACTAACTTAGTAATTCTAAGTTTGCACTCTTAGAGACTTAACTCTCTCTCTTATGTTTTCTTTCTGTTAGAAAATTGAGCGTGAGATACAGAACTGGGAATATTGCCCACATTTTCTGTGCTATAAAGTACTGTAAAGAGCAGTCACTTTATCAAGTGGTTTATCTAAGGCACACACTTGATTTAATGAAGAAGTCTACAACATCCTAAGACAGAATCCTAATCATGGTGGAGTGCGTTGTCTTTCAGAGCACCAGTGTTTGTCCAGTAATTTTCCAAAGAGTGCAGTCAGCTTAGCCTAACGTTAGAATAGCCTAAAGGTATCTTAAGTCTTCAAGCCCATTCAAAGTCCCAGGGTAAGTTCTAAGTTTAGCTGTTATTCCCATAATTCCACCTTCCCAATAAGGCATACTCCTTTTCAATTAATTTCAGTGAAAGTTGGCAAGACTGGCACAGAGTTGTCAGTAAGATTTTTACTTGCAGTTACTTCCAGCGTAACTTGGATCACAGAAGGGTCAGTCATCAGTGCAGAATTCTCTTAAATATATGTATGTATCTTTCATCTAGCAGTGGTGATTCTGGCCCCAGTGCAGCCATGCTGGTACAATCCTTAGCCTGAAGTATGTGAAGGCTGCACTAGAACTCTGGCACTTACAGCTGTTTGTCAGCCCCATATAGCATAAAGTCCCACTCCTGAACATCACACTGAAGACAGAGTTTAATTTCCAGTTGCACCTCTCTCTCACACTCAACACTAGAGCAGAAAGGATGGCATCACTAAACAAAGGCCATGCATCTCCAAATTAACTCATTGTTTTAAATTCTGCGTGGTATAATACTGGAGCAGCAAGAGAGAATCTGGGGTCAGGAACTAGGATTCAGCTTGTGCTCTTTCTAACATTGGCTTAAGCAGGATAACACGTGTCTCACTTTCTTGTAAGTCATGGCTACAACTTACCAGTGCCAATGCCTGACTCCTTGTGGGCCCAGTTTTGTTCTGTTTTCTAACGTTTTAAGCAGATACGCTCAAGAAACAGGTAAGTGCATGCAGCAAGGTCATATGGCAGAGAGACAATGTAAGAAGGTTCTGTTGTTAACATGTCACCACACTTTAATAAACCAAAAAGTCTTTTAAGCATCTACCCAGCACTTAAGGAATCTTTAAAAGATGCATGAAAAACTCAGCAGACCATGGAGGTTTCCTTCTCACTAACCTTGATTACATTGAAGAAATATAAGAGCAAATACCAGCTTTCTGACCAGCAGGACTGACTAATTTTCAATAGGAGAAAACATTTCAGACAATCTAAAAATGCTAATTAAAGCTGCCAGCAAGTGCTGTGAAATACAGAGAAAATACCTCAGAACAGAAAAGCTTTCATCAAAGTCTGTCCTGAACTGCACTGTGTGATTGAATGTAATTGATGATGAAAGACTTGATCCGCTGTCACCTAACATGAACCGGGCTCCCTCTGTTGTTGCTGTGATGTGGTTGATATTGCCCTAAGTACGTGACAGCTTTTGTTTTTCATGTTAATGATATTATAGTTAGAATCACACCATGACACAACTTGAAGGACGTACAGCAGATGTGGCAGGAGAATGTTCTTCAGTCATGCATGCTGGAAATTGTGTAACACATTCAGCCACTCAGGTTTTATTGCACAGCTGTCCCTGAAGGTATTCCTTTACTGGGAAATAGAAGGCATTGTTTTAGAGGCTACTTCCAAAAGGCAGCTAATCAATGCCTCACACTTATTTCATATTCATGGGCAGCAAAGAAAAGAAACAACTACGTAACCTTCTTTTGTTGTTTATTTATGAAGCAGCATAGGCATAATTCGCATTCTTTCAAGAATATTCATTGATGGAATCTACCACTTAAGGAAACCTTAACATTTATGTGGTCGAATTAATTAGGTGCTTAAAATGGAATTCACACCAACAAATTCTACCAGGCAAACCTTTATCTCAATGAAAATTTCTACAGTAGTGTTTGTTGTAAAGGAACAGCAATAACCAATTAGTGTAAGAAAGTACTTTAAATAGAAGGAAAAAGGATTGTCTTTCTCATCCCCTTTTCTGAGGAATTACTGTACCAGAGGCAATGCAGCAGGTCAGTATTCAGGCTGGGAGAAGCAGCCACCTCTGCCTGCTGCTTCTCTTGAACAGCCTGAGCAGAAGGAAAGACACATACATTGTTGATGAGCCACTGATGATTATGATTAATGCAGGGGCAGTCTCCAGCGATTCCCCCAAAGGGATCTGTGCACACACATGCTTGGAAAAGTAAAGTGCAGTAAAGTAAACCACAGCATCCTTTGGGTCAGAGATGAAACTGCTTGTCTTTCAAAACAACAGCTACAGAGATAACCACAGCCCCACAGCCAAGCAGGTTGCTACTATAAAACATTTTTGAGCAAAAAACATTCAAACATTTCTTTTCAATGTACCTCTCCCCAGTATATGGTCACTGCTTTCCATGGAGAAATCAGCTCTCCTGTGCCCTCATTGTTCATTCTGTAAAACAGCAATACAGATAAGGATAAAAGGCAGGCAGAAACTAGGAACAGAAACGAGGACATGAGCTGGCAGGAAAAGCAGTGTGTGATGTATCTTTCTGTGCGTGAAGAAAACCAGTGTAAGCATGCTTCTCCCTCTTCGTTTTGTTTTGTTTTCTTTGGTTTCAATAGATTTTATCTTACTGAAAAATGATTATTTCTTTTTCTCTTAGATTCTTGGACTCACCTTTGCAATGACCATGTATTGTCAGGTAGTCAAGGCAGACACCTACTGTGCATAGATACCATTCCCAGTCTTTTTGCTTCTCCTCCGAAGGACACAGGAGAAAACTCCTTCATGCTCATTCTTCTGACCTTCCCCCCCCCTCTTTGTACTATAAACTGTGTATAATGCTATCTTTCTGGAGATTTTGTGAATCACCCCATGTTATTGAAGGAGGAAGAAAAGAAAGATTCAGTACTTGAACTGGCACAGGTAAGAAGCAGCCTTGTCTTTGAACAGAAGAAAACCTGCAAATAGCCATGGTTCCTTTCCTGTGGCCTACGGCAAGGCAAAAGGAGGCTGCTGATGAGGGGCACATCTGCAAACCAGCGTTAGAAAAAGACTGCACTGACACAACCTCTATGAAACCTGCCAGGTTGCCTTCCAGCATTCCACAGTCTGGAAGAAAAGGTGTAGAAAATGTACATTCTTCAGCACAGAAGGAAGGTACAGAGTAGCTCGCGCTGAATGCAGGTGTAATTTTACTACAGTTTGCACACAGCTAAAATGTCAAGAGCAAGCAGCCTTTGCTCCAAGCCTCTCAAGATGATTTTGTAGCCAGGAGAGGATCATCTTCAGAAATATGTTCTTTTAAAGGAGTATTTTTAATTTCATGTGCTGCGAAGTCAGGCTTTTAATCTGAATCTGTACAGTGAGATCTGGCTGTTAAGGGAAAACAATATTGAACAGTTATTAATTGCCAGTGGCACATAGGTGATAGTTGACTGTATATGTAATATATGTTAGATTCATATACACACACAGTTCTGAAAGGAGGTGAAAATAACCAGCATCTAATCTCAGAAAGTGGGAACCTTTCTATCCCATTTTACATTCCAACTGAAATAACCAGGAAGGATTTTTTGTAGGAGGCACTATCGGTTATACCTTTGGGAAACAAGTAATTACTTTCAGCTGTATCTTCATTTCAGTAAACAACCTGTGAGTGGGCTCCTCAGTCATTCTACTATGATTTTATTTTTTATCATCTCTGTTTCAAGTTAGCCTGCCAAAAAATATCACTCATTTCCATGCTTGAAGATTTGTACTATGCTGTCAGCTTTTCCTTCCCTGAATGTCACCATTTCATTAATTTACTCTGGAAATATCATCATCTGCAGGTATGATAGAGTTCTTGCTAAGGAAAAATCTTTGCACATTGCTCATTTTTCTAAGAGTTATTAAGACTTCAGATGTTTTTATGCTTAGCAGGTTTTTTTCAGCTGTATGCTTACAACAGCCAAGGCACATCAGTCTTTGTTAAACTGAAGTCATCTCACATTTGTGCTTTTCATACCCATCCTCCTGGCTTCAAAGGCTGTTGGCTACAATACGCCCACACTTTCTGGAATTTGCAGAAATCTAAGTCATTGCTTTCCTCTTGCCAAGAAACAGCCACTGGTTGTCCCATTCCCCACTCTGCTTGAGTAACTGAAGTAATTTATACAGGACCCTCGTAGAATCTGAAGAATTAAATGCTTCCTGCTATTCAAACACTTCCCTGTCAGCACCCAGCTCCAGGTAACGCTGAAGCATCCTGGGGAAAGGAGATAGCAGGAAATAGGCTATCACAACAAGCCACCTGGCCTGCTCTGGGGAGAGCAACCTTTTGAGGACCTCTCAGCTATAGACGAAAGCCAACCACAGTGTCCTGTTTTCACAGAAAGCCCAGTGCATCCATTTCTACTGGGCCAGACTAGAAGCATACATCAAGCTCAGGCACACAAGTACCTGCACACACCTGTACCTGCGATGCTTACAACAGCAGGTCTCAGTCACAAGTGACATTTTGCTTACCTTGATTTACGGCAATTTCCAGCAGTAAAGCTGGCCTCGCCAACCTATGGTATTGAACATCTCCTTAGCTCTAGCAGTAACCCTTCTTTGGACGTGCACCATCAGTGAGTCTCACTCTCACTTCTGCCTCCTTTTATGCATCAGCTCCTGCAGCACGGGGCATTTAGCTGTGCAAAACAAAGTGAAAGTGATGCACTGCTTGTGTATGTATTATGTGGCCTCCCAATCACAAGCTATCATAGCAGCCTCACCACCACTAAAGGCTTTTATTACCGTGCCAGCAAGCCACAAATGTCAACAGAGCACAACCTGTGACTGAAATTAAACAGTGAGTATCCCAGTGAGTACACAGACAATCTGTGCCTTGAGCAAGACTTACTTGTGGAGTTGTAATCATGATGGGCTTAATGCTCTCTACTTCTTGAGCCCAGGCTGGCTTGTCAGCAGTTGCACTCTTGGAGCAATGGCAGAAGTTTTCTCCTTTCCTTTCTCTCTCCATTTTTCTTAACTGCAGACAAACAGTTGTAGCCTAGATGTACCATGTGTGAGTTTTTTCCCATGATTCTTAGTTTGTACTCACTGTTTGCTGACAGCTCTGAGTTTCCAACACTGAAAAGCAGCATAACAGAATGATGAACACATTAATAAAACATGGATTTTTTAAGAAAGATAAAAGTAGACAAGTCTATCTGTAGTGATCCCAGCCATTAAAAATTAACAGATTGACAGCAGGCCTGATGGCTCAGCTGATAAGAGCAAACCGTTGTGCAACAGAGTTTCTGCAGAAGGCAACGCTCATCAGTTTGCCTGATGGTGGTGTAGGGAGAAGACATCACAGGCCTCATCCTGTGAGCCTCCCAATAATGCATGCTGAACTCTTAGAGCAGACTGCTAGGCAGACTTTCAGCTACACCTACAGAAATAAAAACACAAAATGAGAAACAGGGAAGACATTGCATTTTCTGGTTCCCTCTAATCGTGTGCCACACTTTAGGCATCCTTACAACAAGACAAACTGCCTCAGTTTTCAGAAACATGTACCTACAGACAGTATGAACATCATTCACTTTGTAAAACCCATTGCAACAGCAGCACCTACTGAAAAAAAACCAACAAAACTCACTGCCAACAGAGCTGCTGGTGCAACTTATCACTAGTTTGAACTGGACTGTTTTCTATATTTGATGTTATTGACTCTCTTCATGCAGGCCTAGCAGATGTTGTGGTGCTTAAAGCATTACCAGCCAATCCAATTTCAAACTTCTGAACATACTGACTATAACACGCCTCAGCTTTATCATATTTCTTTTCAAAAGCATTACATCCTTTTCCTCCTGATGAGGTCAGACTGTTTTGTGTTGTGTAACAGCAGCAGCAATTCTTTTTCTAAAAAGCAAAACCAGATTGTTCTGTATTATGTATAAAACTTGACATGGAATTGGTTGATTACAATTACCTTGTAGTACATAATGCTTAGTGCTCATAGTGCATTTATGCAGAGTAACACAGAAGTCATTCCAGTCGCTTCCTTTTGTGTGTTTGTCACTTTCATAGTAAGGTCTTTTATATTACTTTCACTTATTTTTAAACATGAAGGAGGACTCAATACATTTAAAGACAGAACCAAAGGCAACAAAGAGCACAAGGCAGAGAACTCCTATTTTAAACTCCTTGCTCTTTCTGCTTAATAACAAGATGTGAAGGCATAGGGTGCACAGCTGGACCTACTGAATACAGCAAAACCAGGATTTAGCTTTTAGAGTCAGTCTAAAATACTTCTGGCTTTTCATCTTCACAATTATAAGAAATATATATATATATATTTAAGAAAACGTTTTTTATTTTCCTGCACAGCAACTGTCAGCAGCAGCCAAATCGCATTGCCTGTACCACAGAATTATTTAGCTCTAACATATTATAATGCACAATCACTGAAATTCACTCCAGTTTGCATTCTGTGAGTATTTCTTTACTCCTCCCCCCTCAAATTACATCAACTTGTACAGGTTTATTCTTCCATTTAATAATTACCATTTGAATGCAGCACTGTATGTATGATTTGTGAAACCAAGAGGGAGAAACTGCACCGGAGTTGTACAAATACATTTTCCAGCATCAGCAATCTGGCTGCAGCATGAATCTACCCAACCCCTCACTGCTCACAAGCTGATTTCCATTTACCCATTAGAGTGCTTAGTGCATGTGGCTTCAGGCTGCTTCTTCCCCCATTCTTAGGCAGGACAGGAGGTTGTCAGCATGGAAGAAGTTAATGCCCTTCACTTACCACTCGGCTTCATTGCTGTGCTAGATAGAAATGTGGCACTGAAGGTAAGCAGGAAAAAAAGAGAAAGAAAAAAAATGTTGATTGTGGCATTTATTTTAAAACCCAACTCATTATTAACTTTGTCCACAAGGATTTGTGCTATGTGTGAATGATCTTCATAGCTACTTAGGCAATTCACAGTAAGAAAACAAGTCAGGACTTGCTATGGGAAATTGTGTTTGGATTCCATTGTGAATTCTCTTAGATTGTCACCTGTATCTTACCACAGTGGGCAGATCTCCTCAGCTCCTTGGATTTTGTCACTGCAACGATGATTATACATTTTTGTGCATTCATATACAGAACAAAATTGAAAAATATACATTTTATTTTTAAAAAAATTATTAAATATTCTTTAAACTTTACAACAGAATGTCTTCTGTATTCTTTTTAAGAAACTACACTGCCAGCTATACGAGTATATGCATACCCAAAGATGGGCCAGCACACGCACTGTACCTGAGTTAAAAAAAAAGCAGCATACTTCTTTTTGTCATTTCTCACTACTTGTCTTTGATTTGATCTATCCTTCATTATTGATTTTTTCTTTATTTACGCAGCTTACCCGTTGCCAGGTAAATTTATACTCCCTTCTGTTTCCTCTTAAGGGCTACCTGAAATTATGTGGTAGTCAATAAGGTAATGTTTCAGAAAATACTGGGGGATCGGGTTTAATAATGTAACAAAAAGCTGTACACCCAAAACCAATTGTTATGTGTAGAGCTCATCTGTCACTGATAATTCTGAAAGTGAGTAACTTCTCTTTTTCTGAGGTAGTTGCTTATATTCAGAAATTACTTAGAAAAACAGAGAAAATTAACACCAGACAGTGTTACAGTGGAACATTAGGGACTCCTACTCCTGATCTCTTGTGTCAAATCAAAAGGAGTTCTGCTTAGCCAACTACCTTGGTCTGACACTGCTTTTTTGATTTACTGCACCCTTCAGACACATTCACAAGTGAGCTTGCCTCTAAATTCGGTGCCTTCTGAGCAACACAGACTAATGAAAGGGTAGATAGACACAGTGTGAAAATGGAGAACCAGACAGCTTAGAGATTGTTGCAGGAAACCTCACGAAGTTGGCGGACATTTCTTCCACCCTCAGGCCTGCATTCTTTGGACTTCCTTCATCCTGTGAAATGCACCACTAGATGGTCTCATTGACCACAGCTGTAGTCCTCCTCTGAATTCTGAGATTTCCACTTCAGTCTTACACTGTAACAATGAATTTCACTATACATTAAAAACAAACAAAAAACCTGTCCTATAGAGATATATTTTAATGTGTTGCCTTTCAATTTCACGTAGTTGCCACTGGGTCTATACTTCAGAAATGCTGAAGTACATAATTTAATGAAGATTATGGAAATTTGTGGGCAAAGAGCAGCTCTATCACTTTTACAGCCTAATTTGTTTCCCCACTAAGGCTTTAACCTGGGAAATACAGATTACTATTGATCTTCAGGATCCCATTGTTTCAGAATTCAAAGTCCAGTGTACCTTCCCCAGCAGCTATCCTAGTTCACTTGTCTTTGCTTCCTGAACTACACATCAGCACAGACAGGTGTTTCTATTTCAATCGGCGACAAGCTGACATTTCAGCTGACATCCTGCTTATTTCTCTCAGATGTACTTAGCACAACCCAGGAATGTCAGCTTTAGCTGATTATACTCACTGTGTAGGTTGAGTACGTTCTGTCCGCATGGCACTGCAGCCACAAAAGAAAACAAGCTAAAGGTAGCAAGTAAAACAAGAATGTACAGAGAATGCTTCCAAAGAGATTTAAGGGCAGCCTATAAAAACTCCATCCCAACTTTTGGCTTGAGACATCTAAAGTACAAAATACAGAGCCCTGTATGTTTCTTACTTTCTGGTATGTTAAAAAAGAAAAAGAATCTATCGTTAGTAACTTACCAAGGAACTGCAATTTGAAAGGCTGTTTCCCAGCAGTGTCTATGTAAGTCATTTTACCCAAGGCCTTGCTTTTTTTCTTTTTTCTTTTTTCTTTTTTCTTTTTTTTAAAAATAAAACTATTTCCTTATAGAAATAGGTATGTTATTCTGTTCATTAGAAATGGTGATTTTTGTTGACCTGGCCAAACCCCTCAGTTTACATTCCCTCAAACAGCCAGAAAGCATTCATTACACCAATGCAAGTGAGAGAGCAACGTGGGGTTCTTGAAAGCTGCCTCACAGTGGATGTTTGTTTAGTGAAGAGATGTCCAATCCACTGAAACCATTTCTGCTGAAGTTGTTTGGGCAGAACATTTTGTTATGACAGAGTTGCTTAACACAGGCTTCCCTGTACCAGTGGTTAAAGGAATAATTTGAAAGCATGGGATCCTTTATACGGTAGAAACTTCCCACTACGTTTCCACAGGACTATTACAGGATGTGGTCTGAATCACAGACAACAAAAGAAAATATATAGTTTGTATGTATCTGTAAAACAAAGTAAGTTTTGTACAAGGTAAAGCATAAAAAGCAATTATTAACATGTATTGCCTGTGTATTTATTTCCCCATACTGACAGTGAGAAAAGATTTAAGTGTAAAGTACACATCCTGGAGATAAAACAAATTACTACAGAAATAAAGGGATTTTGGGAACTGGTTTGTGAAAGTCTATTCAGATGCACCTCACCTCCCTCTCCACAGAGGCCTTTCCTCAGTCATTGATGGACACGATTAGACAATTCTGATAGCTCCTAAGATACTGAGCCTGAGCTCAGAAACTGTTTTTGAAAAGCTCACCTGCACCCACACAGTACTGAGGGGATAAGCAGTGTAGTCATCCCCACATTTTTCCTTATGGCAAAGCTAACTGTCCAGGTAACTTCTACCCCAAAAAATCCACCAAACAAATATCCCGATATCCCACTGTGCTTTCATTTCTGAAGGAACTCAACTCTTCCTTCCCACCAAGGAAGACTCAGTTAAGATGAAGCATTCGCAAGTTCTTTAGGAAAAGAACGTTTCAGCATGGAGCTGGTTCTGGTGCTTTCTTGGAAGCTCCCCTCTTTCCCTCAGTGTACCTATACCAGATGCTGCTTATGACAGTATAAGTCACCATGATTCTTTATAATCCTCAGGACATCACACAGCCCTCCTGCCTCACCACCAATTGCTACTGGTTTGCAATTGCAGGAACTTTACCTGAAAGAGACACTGGCATTAGATGAGTAAGGAGGCTGCATGGGGCTGCAAGTAAGGAAGGGCTGTTGGGGAAATTGTTCATGCTATGAGCTCAGCTGCAGGAACTTGACAGTATGTTAGAAAAATGAATGTTTCCCCCCTAGAATCAGAAGCACTTTGACTGTTCTGGTGAGCAGCTAAGTTGTGTTACTTGGCCTTTAAAGAACAGAGATGCCCCTAAACCTCATAGTTGAAAGTAGTCCTACATTCTGGGGAAGAACAGAAATTGTGAACTCAGACCTGTGTGCAACTGAAGGCACTGGGGACTTACAAATGCAAATACAAGAGTGCATAAATTGAATGAATGTGTCGTGTAATTACCCACTCGCTTTCCCTAAACTAAATAACTTACCAGCTTGGAAGTACAACTTGTTGTCATGGAGCCTGCTTGATATTTGGTGCTAATAAAAATCGAAGTTTTAAATTTCTATCCTGTGAAGTCCGTGCATTCAAGTTTTTCCCTATTAATCACCTTCTTATGTCCAACTGTGCACCACAGATGGCTAATGTGACACAGTACATTCTTCACTATCAAAACATTCTTTGAAATAAGTCCTTACATGTTTAAAGGAATTGTTATCAGATGTAAAACTGGCATAATTAAGAAACTTACTGGAGATCACCCATGCTGATGGAATCAAGAGTTAATGTACATTCAAGAAATATACATATGTACCTTCTTCTCAGAATCAGAATATTCCAGTGCAAGCAATCGTTGTTTTTAAAGGATGACACAGGACTCCAATTCATCCAGATGTTTATGTTTGCACCAAGGAAGTCAAGGAAGAAAAGGGACACTAAAAAATAACAGATATTAAAAATAAAAAGCTTCCACAAGAACCACAGATGCAGAATATGGGTGAAAATGGAAACAGCCAGAAGAGCTGGGCATGCAATTGTAGTCGCCTGAGCAGTGTTCTTCCTTACCGTATGGCACAATGGAGCAGCATCCCATGAAATACATGGTAAGCCCTTCACAACAAGAACAAAAAGATGATCCCAGAACTGAATCTCAGTCACAGTACATGTAAAGTACACAGTACAGTAAAGTCTCTCTACAAACCATCCCACCCAATCCGTGTGATTTAGCAGACTGAGAAGTTCTGAGTTTTGTGTGAACGTGCAGGTGGTGGATCCTTGCCTGTAGATGCCACAAGTCAGATCTACGTAAGAAAAGCTGCGATGCCTCACTGATGCTGCAGCCAGGGGCAATCAGCTGATCTCTGGGTACAGTCTTACCACCTCAGTCAGTCATACAAGTTACTTCCTAGCAGAGGCACTGCAGCTGATACTGTCACCCGAGAATGGGAAGCAGTCACCAACCCCATCCTGAATGTACAAGGTCAAAAGTATGCGTATAAACATTCAGTACTGTTTTGCTCACCTTTTTTTCTTTGATTCTGCTGTCATTCCATTCCAGCTGCTTGCTTGTCCTCTTCCAGGGCTCTGACAGCAATTCCATCAGCTCCCCTCCCTGATACTTTAGGTTCACAGAGTTTAGGAAGGGGCCTGGATGACGAAAACAGTTACAAGGAGTACAGAAACTGATTTCTCTTATCTCCTCCAGCCTTCAGTACTTCCAGCCTCCCAGGAGATCAATCTATGGAGAAGTGAGGGTGAATTTATATGTAGTTTAAACATCTGAAAACTGCTGAGATCCATGACATTTTGAGAACTCAGCACATGACAGCTGACACATCACTGGCTCTCATGGAGCACAGTGTCCTGCAAGTTAGAAGGTTCCTTAACATCAGTGCAATTACACAAAATGTCAGGGTGTTCAGTCACACAACCAGATCTAGCACCAAGTAGCTGAGTGCCCCGCTGCCTTATTTACACAAGAAGCTCTTGTAAAGCACTAACAGAAATTCACACAACACAGCTCCGATGATGTAAGCTTATTTCATTTTCATTTTCATCCAGTGACCTCTCACTGAAAATTAGAGATTCCCTGAGAGTTTTATAGCATGAAGTGAAGTGGCAAATTAAATTGAAATTGAGATAATCCCCAGAAATGTGTACACAAGTAAAGCAACTCCAGATACCTTTCAGACTGGCAAGTTCTTATATAAATAAGAAAAAGTAATCTCCTTCAATGAAGGTGTTCTCAAGCCTTTCAGTTTCTCTGAAGACATCCCCAAATAAATCACGTTGTGTCTACACTATCATCTGCACTGGGACCACTCAGATCTCTATCAGAGAATGAATTAATATTGAAATGTGTTATATGAACCAGAAGCAGCACTGAATTTCCCAGACAGGAGTTAAAAAAAAGAAAAAGGCAGCAGTGTGAGGCAGCCGTTTTCTAATCTC
Organism: Chrysolophus pictus; assembly: GCA_037305975.1. NCBI lineage: Eukaryota > Metazoa > Chordata > Aves > Galliformes > Phasianidae > Chrysolophus > Chrysolophus pictus. Next base: position 15,358,919 of record CM074580.1, on the reverse strand, counting down.
ATCTGGCTGCCATACTGATAGCACACAGCTCAATATAGTTTTTATTTCAGTATTTCCACATAGCAATATTTGCTTGTGTGAAAGCTTAAACAACATCTTGGTTCATGTAAGAAAGTTGCAGAGCAACTCTTTTTTTTTTTTTTTTCTTCTTTTTTTTTTTTTCTTTTTTTTCCAGTTTTGGTTAAATTGTTCCAATGGAAACAATATAATAAATGAAAAAATGAAAACCCTGAAGGAATGACATTCTGCATATACAGACACATAACACGGAATTTAAGCCCCAGGAATGAAAGCAGATTTGTCGGCAGGAAAGGTTGTGCTGCAGTTTCATTTATGTCTTCAACGCAATTTCTGAAGCAGAGAATGTGATGATTCCCCAGGGAAACTGCACAACCACAATGCCTAAGCATATTTAAAGATTATCATTCAGGGCTTTTAAATCCAACTCTGTTTCCATTAATCCACTGAGCTGCCGGCCCAATCTCACATTGGCAGGCTTGCTCACTCTTTAACAATAGAAAGCTTATTAAATGTTAAGGTCTTAATCTTAAGTAATTCTGTATGTCTGAGAAATCCTAAATAGTGCACAGGAAACAAACATTTCCCAACATTTCCCAAAAATATATATAAAGGGTGGCATTAGGTAAACGTGGATGTCCCCACACTAGCAGGAGAACTGTGCAATAAATCCATTTGCCTTAAAGCAGCCGGCATGCCCCACAGCCACGTTCTCCTCTCCTTGCCTAGACATTGGGTTCATTGCCTTACCTCGAAGGACAAGAGCTCACTTCTCTCCTGCCTTGAAATGCCAGCACAGCCACAAGAATGAAGTTTCAAAGCACTCTCCCCACCCTCAGAACAGTTTCAGATAGCAAACAGTGGTCAGACAGGCAATACGCCCACAGGGTACAATGTGAATATTGCCAAAAATGAAAGAAAGAGGAGCTTAGAGTCTGTGTGTGTGCATCCAAACTCAGGTCAGTCAAGTCCAAAATACTGCATTTACTGCTGAGTTGTTGGAGGAACACAGTCACCATTTCTTAGAAAGAAGTTCTGCAGGTATTGCATTGAAGTGAGGAGGCACTGAGAGTTAGAAAACACACAGAGCTCCAAAACCCTTGGTGGGAATAATACAGTATGCAAACGTACAATGTAAGTCATTCTGTACTACAAGTCAATCCCTTTATTAATAAGGGATTACAATCACAGCATTTGGTATCATTTACACACGTACAACTCATGTATTAACTCCTATATATGCAAAACTCAATTCGACAATCCGCTCCCGCAGAGCACTTTGTCAAGGTTTCTACATACATGAATGTCAGTACATCAGATTTAAATATCCCAAGTGTCCTGAATGACTGCAGGGCACGGCCATTCACAAGAGCCCAGAGGAACGTGGTTTCTTCATTTACCCAGAACTCAGCAATGTTTGCCCTTCTGCCAGCAGCCTGTACGGCCACACAGACTGCAGGGAAATGTAAGGTCTGAGAAGCGACCAGTGTGAAACCAAAACAATATTCTGATTCTTCAGTAAGACTGAAAGGCCACTCCTTTAAACAACTGCAGATTTGGTAATGAAATGATCTCCTAGTAATCCTATCAGTCCTTTGTATGTGCACTAGCTCAGCTTGTTTATGCTTTACTTCATACTTGGCTATCTGTTTTATAATAAGATGCCTTTAGGAGTACTCACTGTAGGTGCTTACAAATGCTCCTTTATGCAGAAAATAACAAACCCAAACAATGGAATCATTTTAATGGACTCAAGGTACACAACAGTTTGAAAGAAAATAATGTGTTACTTACAGAAGCACAGGAGCTAATTATTCAGATAATGTGCAGAACAATCTCTGGAACATTAAATAAAAATAAGCATTTCAGCTTCCTTCTAAATACATTCTTTATAATCTCCTAATAGGTAAGCCAAATTTGCTTTTGCCATAAATTCTACACACCCTAATACGAAGCTTGGCAGGCTTATCATCATTTAATTTCCTTCTTTATCTTTCTTCATTCTTAAAGTTTCATTTAACATTGGCAGAAATGAGCTAGAATAGCTCAAATTAAGAGGAGATCAACCATGATTATGAATGGACAGTTACCAGCCTCTACTCCAAATACTCCTGGAAATAAAAGGGATTCCTTCTTCAAAGCATTACTGCTCCTCAGACCAACATCTGCCTTTTCAGACAGACCACACATATACGGTATGCAACCCATGACAGGGATTGCAAACATGATGTACTTTTTAAGGTGTACTGTAACCTACAACACTGTAGAGTTAATTTAGCCCCATCTTCACATTCCTGAATAACTTCTGATGCACATTTTCAATAGCAATGGAAAAGGACATGGCACAAGTAACTTCAGAAGTAAGCCAGACATCCCTCCTCAGGGTGATGCACATTGGAGCTCTCAAAACGCTGCCTTGCAGCTGAACATCAGGAATTTTGCAGTCTGACAGAAAAGTTTTACAGTGAAAGAACAGCGCGGGACGGAGAGATGCCCTCAGGGAACCCGAGGGCTTTACAGGTGCCTCTCACTTCCAGCTCAGCCTTTCCAGTCCAATACATCTTCATCAAAAATTCAAAAATACTTCCACGTGCAGTGAGTCACGCTGCTGCCCTGCTTTGCTCATGCTTGCAGACATTGTAGGTGGCATCTCCTTACCATTGTGATGAAACTGCCCAAATTTAAGTGCCTGACACCTGCACTGTCAAACGCTTCTCACAAAGAAAAAATTTTATTATTTTGGGTTTGTTCTGAAATTGGAAGTAGATTTTTTCAAATGTGACTGTTTACTTCCCTGTAGCAGAAATGCTAAGTCACAGCCTGAAGCAGTGATTGAGCACATGATGGGAAGGCAGGGCCAATACAGGGGAGCTCAGGTGTATGCAATGTACCTGAGTGATCAGAAGGGGTAGAGCCAGGATCCACCCCTTCCCAGACCTCATTTAAAGGTTGGCAGGGAGGTAAAGGGATATTGTTGAAGATTCCTGTGTACTGGAGGCCTTCTAAGGGTAAGCAGTTTCTTTCCTTTATTTCTATGCTTGTGGTTGCTGTATTTGGGCATATCCCCACTTGCTGCAGCCTAGTGCTTTTGCTTCTCTGCTGGTATTGCTGTGCTTTCTGTTGCCATTCCAGAATGGCCCTAGATGAGTGACTTAACGCCGCTAGTGGAAATGTCTTAAAAAGGAAAAGGATATTATTGTGAAAGCAGCAGGATCCATGAAAACTAGCTGAGCTATACAACTGCACAGTACTTCTGTGTGCTCAGAAATGTTTTCCTTTTCATCACACAAAACCACTTGCTGTTCTGTCCTTCCAAACAATGCTTATATACTTAGTGCAGGAAGGGTGAAAGGCACTGTTACTACTTTTGATTTCTCCCATTCTCACTTCTTCAGCACAACTGTAGGAGATAGAGCTGGATCATGTTTTTATTTGAGATTCACTAAAAGAATGGCAATCAGGCTGCAGCTGCACTGCTAAAAATCTGTTTTAATTATAAACAACAATAAAAATCCAAGAACACAAATGGGCTCCAGACACACAAGTCAGTAGAAAGATTGAATGTGGAGTCTTTAAGCAGTGACAGTACCTGAACTGCAACAATGCCTGAGCACCAGGAAAATCCATGCCTTCACCTACAAACAAAATGGCTTGGGACAGAAAGGTAAGCAGTAGTTTGACTCAGACACCTCATGCACACTGACCATGCAGTGACTTTCAGAGACAGAAGTACGTCCTCTGGAGCACATTCTTAGGTGAGGTTAACAGCACAAGGTCAGCTGTGCAAAGGAATCGAGCAGAACTTTCTCACTTTTCTTTTAATGAGTGAAATGCAGGCAATGACAAGGGCATTAGAAGAACTGTTTAAATGCTGGGCTGGAGAGAAGATGCCTCCCAGGAAAAGCAGTCTCTCTAACAGCGTGAGGACAAAACTCCATTACCCTCCTTTTAAAGTGCATAACAGTGACTACGTGGCTAGGAAATAGCAAGCCTTTGAAAAATCCAGCTGTCCTCAGTTTTCTGACTTACTGCAGCTGTTAATTCCTTCTCCTGATGGTGCAGATCACTATTTCTGTTTATTCTTTCTAGGCTGACTTGTCCCTTTATCCACAAGTGAAGCTCTTCTTGAAGCTGTTCTTTCTCAACCTGTGGTACAGAGGGGAGGAATAGCAGCATGCTCAACTCGATTTCTGTGCACTCATGCATGCACAGCAACTTGTTGTCGGCAGATTATGAAGCTTTTATTGAAGTACTGACTGCAGAACAGTGCCTATGAGGAAGGGGCCTTGCTTTGCTCTGGTTTCTGATGACTCTGCGGTAGAGGCCAGCCAGCAGGTAATCGGATAGAGAGACAGAAACTGGCTCTGTTTGACTTTGAGACAGGCTTACTATGTGACAATGAAAAAGTTACTTTTCACTTGGTTTTTCTTCCATTCTTTGTTTTTCAGTCCTGTTGAAAGCTTGATGCTCTCCTTGGAACACCATTCTCTTCCAGCATGTTGTATCTCCTGCCTCTTTTCTGCTCTGGGAACCCTACCTGTGCTTTCAAATCAGTTGTTTCCAACAACCCAAAGTTCCTGAATTCCTTGCCAAATAAAGGGAGAGAGAGGAAGGTGGCTTCTTATCTACTTGATAAATGAGTTTAATACTGCACATGCTTGAAATTCAATTTGTAAACCAATATGCATATCTCTGAAGGGAATGAGTATTTACAATATTCATGTTGTGATCCACAAAATTGACTCAATAACTTAATTCTCTGCCAAAAAGCACCGGATGAAGCCATCAGAAGAGTAGCCTTAGTTTTTATAGATACACTGGCCAAGTATACAGCTTCAATTTTGCCAAAATATTTCATATTCTTTGGCTCCAAGAAAGATGAGGCACAGGAAAGACCTTGAAAATGCAGAGGTTTGGCTTTATTTAGCTTCACTGAGTGTAGCTCTTTCTCACTCCTGTAGGAGTGAGAAAAGGAGAAAACATCTCTTCTGAAGGCAGTAGCTTCCCTCCATTCCCTCTCTCATTTCTCTCAAACAGCCATGAGAGCTCTGCTGCCCTTTCCTGTCCACCTCCTTAAGAGATACAGATAAACTCAACAGCAACTGCTGACTGGAGGAGACGGATACAGATAAACTCAACAGTAACTGCTGACTGGAGGAGACGAAGTCTGATATGAAATCTGGACCTTGCTCAAACCAAATATTTGAGCACTCTGCATCAGAGCAAACAGGCAAGTCCTCATTCGCCTGGGGAAGATTAATATTCTCCATCACTTTATTTATATAATTTTATCTCTTATCAAAACAACAGATAAATCTTGTCATGTAGAAACCAAAACTCGTGAAGCTTACTTCATGTTCTCTTATATCAGTCAGTAATCCCAAGTGCTAAAACATACCTAAAAGCGTGATTTAGCCCTTAGTGCTTTAAAATAGTCAATAAATGTCTAAAGTGGGCTTTGAAGACACGAGCTCAGCCAGTCTCCTCTATACAAATGCATCCTTATGTCAACTACAATTTCAGGGTTGATACGAATGAAGAAAGAAGAAATTAGATAGAATTTAAAGTCCTGGCAAACTGCTTGCCACAGAAAGTCCATCTAAAACAATTCCAAGCTAACAGTAAAAGCAATTTAATTTTAATAGAAAGTTCTGGGTTAGAAAACATAAGCAGCATGCAAAGACCCGATACAGCAGACAACCATTTAGTGTTGTAATTCTAAAGGTGTCATTGAATAAAATACTTTCCAAAGTTAATTCAAAATGATAGCAGCAAGCTACTCAGACTCCAAAAATCAATCTGCCTGGTTAAGTTGCATCTATGGTTGGGGATCATGAGACAACATATTTGCGAAGAGAGATGTGTGCCTGTCTATGCATTTGTGGAACTTGAGTGAGTCATACAATCGTCTGAGTTAAAAGGAACCTTTAAAGGCCATCTGGTCCATCTCCCCTGCCATGAACAGGGTCACCTACCCTACATCAGGTGCTCAGAGCCCTATCCTGCCTTCCCTTGAATGTTTCCAGGGACAGGACATCTACCACCTCTCTGTGGTGAATGCAGCCTGTGCTAGTGCCTCGTGGCCCTTATTGTAAAAAACTTTTTTCTTATATCCAATACAAATCTCCTGTCCTTTATTTTAAAACCATTTACCCTTATTGCAACAGACCTTGCTAAAGAGTCTGTCCCCTCCGTTTTTTTTGTTTTTTTTTTTTTTGTAGCTACCATCAATTACTTCAAACATCCCTACCTGGTACATTACCAGCTGCAACACAAGAGCAGAACAAAGGAACTTGGACTTCCAGGTAGCCAAATACATCAGTTGTTTTAAAGAAAACAAATAATGATTATTAGCACAGAGTCTTTTCACAGAGGAATGTGAAATAGCAGAGTTAAAACACCACAACTGTTTGTTTTACTCAGAAAGCTTCCATCTTGGCAACTGGGGCAGCAAATATGTGCAAGAGGGAAATCAGAATGGAAGTAGCTGCTCTGAGCAAAGCTAAGCTTTCCCACCCTACCACAGAATCACTATGTAATTGCAGGGATAAGGGAGCCAGTTTGGCAACCACAACAGCAGAAGTTCTCTCTCTGCTCCCTCACTGTAACTGCACAATGCTCCCAAGCACCTTCCCCCTAACTCCTACAGCAGAAGAATGCAGATATTGCTGCTGCTGGGTCTTCATCTACTCATGGCTAGAAGTGTGAAATCAGAGGATTTTTTTTTCTAATATTTATTAGATTTTGTGTGAAAACAGGCATATTCAATCCTAAGGAATTTCTTAAGTTGGGCAGCCACTGCACATTTGCTGTTTTTAGTCACAGACCCATTCTCCATTAATAGCAGACAAAGAGCACACACCAAAGGCTCTGGCACGCTGGAGGAGACCTCGCTGAAATGCCTATTCAGGCCATTTCTAAATGCAGGTTCTAAGGAAGAATAGAAGAGGAAACTAATGATTGGCAAAAATTAGTGATGTCCTTAGGGTTTAAGGGTTTTTCTTTGGGGCAGGGGGTGAGGTTGAGCTTCTATAATACATCCAAACACATGAAATAAGGGAAAACAATATACTCCGTCTTACCTTTTCGAGTGCGATGAGAAGCAGAGGTACCATACCGGCTTTACATAGTGGAGTAAACTGGTGAATGTCAAAATCTTCTGACTTCCACTCCGTGACCCCCATCCTTCAAGGAAGGTGAAGCGTATCACCCAAGCAATCCTGTATATAGCAAGATCATCACGGCAAAAGATGAGAGAACTGGAACATTCTCCAATTTACTGTGGCAGCACGTGCAGAAAAATACAACCATCCTACTTGGCTGATACCAAGACACTGATTCCAGAATCACAAAGCACACAGTCTGCTACTGGAAAGTCTGTACCTTCCTGCCACCACATCACACCTGTTGCAATTAGTTGCTTCAGGTGAATGAAATTAGGAGAGCTGGAAAGTTTCTAAAAAATCAATACACTGCTCCTGTACACTGAGCACTTTCACATGAGCTTCGTTAACCACCTTCAAAGCAACATGTGGGCATACGATGCAGTTCTGCTCCCACCTGAGAAGTCGCACACAGAGGAGCAGCTTTTAGTTTATGCTTTGCCTTCCCACACCAGGTAATTACTAAATCTTACCTTATTTAAACTCCATGTGATGGATGGATCAAATGTGATGACCTTTGTGCCCCAAGTGGTGCCTTGTTCTGCTTTCAGCAGCTGATGTGAAGAATGTAAAATAACAAATTGTTTTCAATTTTGACAAAATTTGACAATTTTGGACTCCATTCATCCACTTTTTTTTTTTTTAATTACAATTTGTAATAACATTTTATTTCCAAGGTAGTACATGTAAAGACAGATTTTCAGCTTTTAATCTCAAATGCTAACACATGATAAGTGACCTTATTTATTTTAGCAACATTTTGAAGAACCAGTGTTAATCAAATTCTATTCTGTTCTAACTCCAAAAAGTAAAACATGGGGAAATGCAATTAGGGCCACATATAAGAAAGCTCTGCTTGGCATCAGCTAGGTAATTGATACTGTTCATGGCACCATGTTACACCTTGCTGTAACATATGGAAATCTGTTCCTGTAACAGTCAGGTGACAGCACAACTTCTTGTCTTCTTACTAGTACTTTAGAAAACTGAATGATAGGATATTCTGTTGAAATAAACACATTTCTGTTTTACTATTTGCTACATGATTTTTGCTGCTTTAAGAGGAACACCAGATATTTCTCCCCATCATACCTTGATTTTTTACGTCCAATATCTTTGGCTCTGCAAGTACTTCATTTAAGAAGTATTTGCTTCTAAGAAAAAACAGACGTAAATTTTTTTCCCCGCTGTACTGAAAAATGTCTCCGTATACCACAAAGCTTTCTGTTCTTTTTGAAGCACAGAAATGAAAGTAAATTGCCCAGTACCGTGGTTCTTACAGCACTGCCACCACAGCACTCTCACCCATTTCTGCCCTTTGCTCAGCTTGCTCCCCTTGTCAGAAGGAAAGACACAAAAACAGATGCCCTACAGAACCCATCTTTGTACCAGCATCTCTCTTGTGTCATCTTCTCACCCAAGCAGCGAGGTCTAAATTTCAAGAGAAATCTGCCTTCAGCATGGGTCACTGGTGGTACGCAGCTTTTTTGCATTCTGTGATATCTAACAAAACACAAGTTGACACTGCCACACATTGAGAAATTAAGTGATCATAAGATAAATCCATTAGAAGCAAGTCTTCATTCATTCTGAAGTTCAATCAAATGCCTGCCAGGTACTTTATTTTCTGAGAACTTCATGCTAAAGAACTATGCTTGTTCTGTTTCTTTTTAACTGTTATTTTTATAGCAATAAATATGTTTTACCTTTAAAGACAAAAAGACAAAATCCTTAGCCTCATGCCATCAATTGCTCAAACTCACAATGTACTTCTCCTCTGGTATTTATTTTTCATGATTTAGCAGGGTTAGTTTGATCTTTCTGACACACAGAAGTATTCATTCCATCTCTGAGGATGCTAAAGACAGTTATCCCTAGCACAGCTGTACTCAAAGACAAAAAGAACAGTTGAACTTCAGAGAGAATCATTGCGAGATTGAAAAAAAATGAAGAAAAAAGTGTGACAAATTACATTTATCCTTTTTAGAGAGGAAACAATCTATTAAAATGAAACATTTTCTTCTTCCCCAAAACTTTCACTTTAAAACGACTACCTACCAGCTAGTAGCTGGCAATGCATGCCATTTCAGATCCCAAACTCTTTCATTTGTAACTGATCATCTTTTTTCTGAGATATTCTGGTTCGCTAATGCCACTGAAAGCAGAAAAACAGCATAATAGAACTTAATTCTTGTGCAGATACCATTGCCAAAAGTGACTTTTAAATTGCTTTTGAACGAACCAGAAAGCTCAAGTTAATTGAACATGAGGATTCACGTAGCAAATTATCTCAGTACTAATGGTATGGAAGAAAGAAGCCTGATTAGTAAACCCTGCTGGATACTGCAATGTGAGAAGTCGAGAGATGCCAGAACTAAATCAGTGAGGTGAAGATCAATAGTTCTTTAATCAATGGTGGATTACAGTGGGATTTATTCCGCTGAAACAAGCAGGGGCAGATAAATCCCCCACTGAGATTAATTACTGGGAAGGGTGGATGCAAAGAGAAGGAGTGCAGTTTGTGTCTTTGTGACAACTGTAAGTGGCAAGAAGAACGCCAGTGGGAGTACAGAGCTATTGCCTGGATCTCTGCTGGGGACCAGCAACACCCTCATCAAATTCCCACCACCTCCCCTTACTTCCTTACAACAAACTACCTTGAAGCCTGTGTACTTCTACAAACAGAAAACTTACATATGGGGGGGACAGGGCTGTTTTTAAGCTAGTTAATAGCTTCTGAGTTGTTAATAAAAAAAAAAATCTTTTTCATGGAGGCAAAAGCACCAATGTGTGCAGTTAAATAATGACAGCTTTATTCAGAAAGATAGTGACTATATTCATAGCACCTACTTAAATAAAGGCGTTGCAGTGCTGCTGTGGTGTTCTCTTGGGGTTATCAGCATAATCCATCATTACGCACGTACTTCTCATTTCCATTGTAGCCTTTTGTGCTAAACACTACAGTTCCCACAAACTAATCACTAATGCATCATGCACCGGTGCTAAGTACTGTAAAATAAGACACTAAGCAGGCTAAGTGGAAGAGAGAAATCACAGAGCATCATCTCCTGCTTACAAAAATGATTTAGAAATAAGTCATGAATCAGAATTACTGTGATTTTGAACTACATAAGCAATGTAGTAAAATGAAGAAAACAAATAGAGCCAAGAGTCAGTATTCAATCCTTTACCAGCCCTAGGGTAAGGTATCTAATTGCTCCCCTCACACCCACCCTCTTCATTTTATGTTGACTTACCTTATTAAGAGACAGCAGGTTGCAGAGTCCAGCAGATGTTAAATTTGCCAGATATAATCTGATTAATTTATTTGTTCACTTAAATGATTAGCAGCAATTGTTTGAGAGATATCCAGCTTAAGCCCTGATCAGATGGTACCAGTTTGTCCATTTAATTTCTTACAGAAAAAAAACCTAGAAAATATTTTCAGTTCTAGTGTCATCCTAGCTGTACAGGTTGGTCTGTTTCTAAGTGCTGTGAATTCAGAAGCTTTCAAGTTTTTTTCTCTGAACTTTATCAGAAACCGACAATCATGTCTATGTGGCAAATCAGGAAGTTCTTTATTGGGAAAAATGCAAGTTTAATACAGATATGAAATAAATCACAAAAAATGTTTTCAAAATCACCTCTCCAGGATACTCAAATTAATTGAAGGTGGAGTCTCAGTGAAGCAAAAGTCTTTCCCACATCATCTCTTACTTTAAAGCAGGTCATAAAAATAATCCAGGCCTTGTCCCAGTTCCCAGATGGATATACCAGTGCCCAATTCTTTTGCAAGCTCTAAGCGCAACTGGATGGACTAAGACAAAGACACATAAACCAATTAGCTTTTAGTCAGAGGCATCAGACACTCCATGCTGTCATCTCTCTCTGTCATTAAAAGACTTTAAAAATAACCATCCTTGAACTTCTGAAAAGCCCAAAGTCTGTATTTCAAATTTTCTCTGGCTAGCAAGCACTCATTCAGTAAGAGACAGTTCATTACGCCAGTTAATTCAATGACCTAATGCAAGATAACCAGCTAAATAGACAAAATGCCACCGAAATAAATCTGATTTATGAACTATGCAAAGGACTGTTCTAATTTAAGCTATCATTTCCCAACGTACAGAAATTCTAACTCTTCCCAGAAATTTCCCAAGGGTAAAATAAAACTTTATCACTGAAGATAATTAGAGCAACCATCAAGATCTTGTACCTACCCTTGCCTTCTCCCAGGACAGAGTCATAATTTTCGTTATCAGAATTCTATTTTTAAGAGATTCTGGGAGATGAATTTAAAACGTATCCTTGTCTATGCCACTGCCATCCATGTAGATTTGGTTTAGACATTGGTTTACAAGGGAAGTAACGTTACATTTTGTGTTCTGTACTTCTCTCAGTTCAGACAATAAAAACAAATTTTTTTGAGTCTTTTACTTTCAGGTTTTCTTACTTCGAAGTGCAGCGCTGTTTGAACAGCTCACACCACAGGGATGTCTTTAAAACTCACTTCCATAGGAAACAGAACAAAATGTCAAGGTGTCATTAATACATCTACCAGGCCTGGACTTCATGCCTGCCTTTAACTAACCACAGACAAGTCAATTTTGAGCAGCTTAACCTACCAGTGATTACAACATTAAAAAGGGGAACAATTTGTGAGTGGGGAAATAAACCAAAATTCAATGTTGACTGTTTTGATCGCCATGATGTGAACAACTCTTTGATTCACTTCAGCACACAGTCTCTAAATATTTCATTACAATCTTGAAACCTACAGGACTGAATGTTCTTGTTCAGGCTAGGTCTGACGCTAGGAGGGTGAAATCCTAACACGAGAGCAGAGAGAATGTAATGTGATAACACGCAGCACAATCTGTCTTTTCTCTGATAGATTTGCAGTGAAATTTCAGGGCAGATACTAGCAAGAATATAGTTAGACATAGCAATTCATATCCCATATGTGCTAGTACTTCCACCTGTTTTAGATTAATGAAGGGAAATATAGTTGTACTAACAGAGCATAAGACAATGTTCCCATTCAGAAAAATGGAGCTTTGGAAAATTTCACAATAGTATAACTATATTGAATGTCTCTGTTCTCTCTAAATATGATGTATTTCTTCTACAGAAGCCAGCAGAGGCCTAAAATTCTGCCTTTAGTTTAATTGGAGAAAATCTAAAAATAGCTCACTAGGAATTAAAGCAAGTAACCATTTATCATGTATTTGGTACCCTGCAGACTACTCTTTGGACAGAAACTTGTATGTCCAGCCAAAGGACTTCAATAAGGTCAATGTTGTTCAGAGGGCAAATTTTGTCAGTCTCTTCTCTGACAATCCAGCATCTGTTAGCACATGAATTGTGCGCTCAAACAGCTCCTTTCAGAGCTCTGGTTTGCCCTGGTGTCTCTTATCTCTAGACATGGCAAAGCTTCAAAGATCCCCTGAACCCCATTATGCCTTAGACAGAAAAAAAAAAAATTTGCACAGGAAGCTGAAGCCTTTTATCATAACAACTACAACAGGGTGAATTCTTTCACAAAAGTCTAAACCCAGTTCAGTATTTTATAAAGTGTCTTAATCATCCAAGTCAAGTAAATACTTCTTTCCTCTTACTGCCCTGGGCCAGAAAAAGTCACACCTACCTTCAGTGTTGGATAGAAGATGGCGTGTTTTCCTCCTTTATTTCTAAAAAATAAAGGAAAAAAAATGGTCACAATTGCTCCAGCTCTCTCACAATTTTTAGCTGAAAAGTTTTATTCCTTCCAATAAGAAGGGAACAAAGACGGTGCTTAAGAAAACTGCTGACTTTATTGTGAAAAAGATATTGCTTTTAAAAATAAGATATGCTAGTATGTTCAGTATCTGGGAATTAATACACCCATATCAAAGATAGAGACTATCTGCAATTTAGTACCTTGTTTGAGATTTTTTACCGAATGGCCATTTCGTTCTGGATGCTGAGACTGACTCTTTCTCAAATTAGATACTTTCGCCATCAGCTTCCATTCAGCTCACACCTGCACTCTGTCTACAGCATAGGGCCAAAATGTTCTCTACTGCTCTTCCATTTCTAATGCAGACAAAAACTTCTACTCCTGCCCTTCTCTGCTGTAGACACAACCACGTCAGAGCACAGGAATCCAAAGTGGTTTGGGAAAGAAAAGCAGCCAGGGGAAGGTACCCCTGCACTGTGTATCTAGAAGTCAAATAAATGTGCAGGTATCAGTTACAGGAATATCTATCAGAGTATCTTGCAAGGTGTTTATTTACTGTATTCTAGTGGTCTTTAGGAGGACAACATTTAAAAGAGGTAAAAAGGCTGATAGCTAAAACAGAGACTCCAAGACATCCAAGAAGATGCAAAGTGAGAAGGAGATCTCACAATAGAAATGGGTTGATAATAGATTTCAGTAAGTACACCCCAATATCTTGCTGCAACAGGATGCAACATTCTAAATCCATTCAGTAGTAACACAGAGATGTGCCTACTAAATGGTTACCTAGAAGAAGATAAAGACACTTGGTTGTCAGATGGAAACTGAACAATTTTCCCAAATAACTGTCTTTTACGTTAAACTAAATACTAGTATAAAGTGTATGGGCAGGGCAAGCTTCACTGGGCACAAATGCCAAGGTTGCATTTTAAACCTCCAAATAATGAGAAGGATGAGTTAGAGGTGGTCTCAAAGCATCAATTCTCCAGTTAGGCCAGAAGGAAATGCAGAGTGCTCGGGCGGACAAAGTGGACACTGGCTGGTAAAATCACTCATCTTGAGCAACTGTGTACCTACCAGTATAGTGCACTTAGAGACAATAGATTTCTGTAATTATTAGCTAGTCTCTGCCCACTACTGTACTTTGCTCGAAGATTCATAATTTGATTTCTTAGCAATTGCAGACATGCAAGATTTCCTGGTGAGGTGTTTTACTATTGCTGCACATTCAGGCTTTCCTACTCTTCCTATCCAAAATAACTGGACCCTCACAAAGCAAGGTGGTCACTGAAAGAGCTCCCTTAAATAAGCCTCCCCTGCAGTCAGCTGAGCCACTGCAGACATGCTGAGATGCACGACTGACTACCAGCCACAGCATAGCTGGAGTTCAGAGTGATTTTCTGATCCAGTTTGTTTTACGCATGGAAAACTCTTTCAGAAAGCCTACAAACAACATTATCTCCAAGGACTGCCTTTCAAAGGTAAATGAGGTAGTGCTACTGCCATGCCTTCTCTTTTCTATATCCTGTTTGGAAGAAGACATTTAGGAAATGCTTCAAGAATGAATCCCAGATATATGCCATTCAAACAGAGCCCTCAGATTTACTCTCGAGAGCAAGTTGTCATCATGTGGTCACTGTGCCTCCAACTGGATTTTGCATTAAAGATTAGTAAAACTAGGCCTCTGATTTACTTCTCTTTAGTTAACATGAAAAATCTCTTAACTGTTTTACACAAAGTAACTGTGCAACAGGTTATCGAAGAATTAAAAAGGAAAGAACACAGATTTCAGTCCTTTCAGAAAAACACAGAAAATAAATTGCAACACTGCTGACCAGCAGGTAAATGTATTTTGTTCTGATAAGAAATGCATGTAGTTGAGGAGTTTACAAGGTAGGATAAAATTGCAGGTTGAAAGAATCCTAGAAAATTAATCATAAATATATAGGTAGGACAGGGCTCTTGTTGTTTCTTTCTTGAGTTTTAAAATATTTCAATCAAAAAGGTATTTCAAAAAATGTACTAACACTGCTGCTTTTTTCCTAAGGCACCCCAAAATGCATTTCACTCATTTTCAGTGGCATGCTCTCTTCATGTTGTCAGTGCATTGGGTAGTATACAAGATAAAGTTTTGGAGCAACACTAAGATCTTGTTTATAGAATTTTACCATATTTTTTATGTTTGTATACAATATATAGCAAATTATTACTGAAGCTTAATAAGATTTTGCTGTTTGTCTGTTTTGAATGTATTTTTACTGAATCTTTACATGAATTTTTACATGATGAATTCTCATCATTTCATGACGAAAAAAGAAGACAGTTATTAATCTTTCTCTTCACACTCTTGGGAAAACATTCCCAGTCTTTTTAACAACTTCTGTTACACACCTGATACCCCATAATATTCTCTATAATCCATCTCACATAGTGCAGGTCTGTTGCTGACCAATCTAGTCAGTAGGACTTTTGTAAAAGCTCTTATATTCCACAGACTGTTTGGAGAATTACATTTGGCTGATCATTGGTAATCACTTGACAGCTCAGAGTACTCATTTCAGATGCACAGTGTAAATGGCACTCAGCAGATAATTTTGATGGATAACTTCTAAAGATATGACTCATCAGACTTCTCTTCTGCAGACTGTTTTAGCTTGTATTATTTCATTAATCCTTCCCAGGTTTAATTCCCTTGCCTGAGGCACTCTTATACTACAGTTCGGTGTTGACACACAGATCACAAACATCAAAATTTCCATTTACTGATTTCAGTTGCATACTACAGTTAACTGGCAATTCATTGTGTACTGGGCCGTGTCTAAGAATATTTGTAGAACAGTTAGTGAATAATTGTAACTCACTTTTTGTATTCAAAGTAGTGTTCAGCAATTTGTTCATCCCAGACAATCTTTGGTTTGTGCTCCTTCAAGGTTTCAATGTACCTACAAATTAAAAACACAGATATGGAATTAACTACTTTTCTAAAAAGCAGATATGAATTAAATAGCAGACAATCTTGAAAACACAGTTTTACCGTGCTGTCAAATATTGTATCAAAATGTCCTTGATTACAAATCATTTTATCAGCCACATTTCCAATTTGCCATGTTCATGTTTTCAAGCTTTTTTATTTAAGCAAAGGAATTTACATTGATTAGTTAAAAAGATCTACAAAGACACAGGATTCACTATGCTTCAATATTTGTATAGCCTAATTCTTATATGCCAGAGGAACTGAAGTCAGTCCTAGAGGCTAATTAAGGCACTTTTAACTCACTATTATGTGAAAAAAGCTCTCCTGTAAAAGGAACTTAGTTAATGTTCTAAGAATGAAATAAAAAATGTAAAGCTTATTTAAAAGGAAAACCTACTACTATGAAACCTTTAGAAAAATTATCTACACCACTCTTTTCTTGGCATTATTTTCTTGCAATGGACATTTTGAATGGGAAATTGTCTACCTCATATCTAAGTGACACAAAGCAAAGACAGAAAATTTGTACACAAAAACTTATACACAAAAACTGCGCAGGGAACCAGTGAGGAATGGTTAGGATGGTCTAAGTTGTGCTCTTTGTTCCCAGCATTGTCTCAGTGTAGGGACAGCATCTCCCCGTGTCTGCATCTCTGATTGCACAACTGAAACAATGCTGCCTGCTGCCTCCTGGAAGTCCACTAAAAGGTGGCAAACTGCTGCCAAGGACAGCACCACAGTCATGAGAGGAGTCTCTATCACAAGTTCTTCCATCCCTTCTTCATTTTTGGCCAGAAATAAGGCTGAATTTAACTCTGCTGATGACTTCCATATGGACTACATATTAGGGGGTTTATCTGGCCACGGTCCATTGGTTTCTGTTTTTCCTTGGGGACTGTATCAGCAATTTGAATCTCAACTCCCATCAGCAGTACTCCACCTTTCTCATGATTATATAAATCAATCACAAGCAAATACAGTTGTCATAAGTAGCAATAAAGATTATTTTCCTATTAGTAGATTTTATAGAAAATCTGTTAAAACTGTGTCTTTCATAGTACGTCTCATTTCTTCAATAACATGACAAGATTTGCAGGGAGAAACATGACTTCAAGTTTTATTTGAAATTTCTACCTCCTAAGTAAAAGTTTTTATAAATAATTTTCATCAGACACCACCCTGATCTTGTCATTGCTGAAATTCCATTTCACTGTATAGGAAAGAGAGGGAGAATTTGTAATTCTGTTTGAAAAAGATTCACTCTGTCCTTCCTTACTAATCTAAATTACAACATTGAGCATTGCAGGGAATATTTTCTCTCTCCTATGGTTAACTCATTTGTATATTGGTAAATTGTCACCTACTGGTAGAAGCATTAGAAGATATTTTCATTTCATATTTAGGCCAACCCAGATGAGCTCCTTAAGCATCTACATAAGCAAAAAAAAAAAAAAAAGAAAAAAAAAGGTAGCAGCAGCTATTGCACTATTCCTCAATATACACATGCCCAGTAACAACATACCTTTTCAAGTAATTAAACCTTGGAACCTTCTCTACCCTTTTTAAGAAATACAAAATGTTAAGTTTTGTATATTGAACATTTAAAGATAGTTTTTTAGCCCATTCCAGAATGGTGACTTCAATAATAGTGGGAAATGCAGAATATAGGACCAAGATGTTACAGCCAAGAGTTACCAGCCAAGGCACCCTGGCACAGTTTCCTTCCTGAACACATATCCTTTGATGGGAAACTCTCACTTCTGTAGCTAAAAAATACATGATTATAGAATGTCCAACACACATTTGAGCAAGCTTTAGAATCAGAAGTGTAACTTGCAGCAGTCATTACAGCCTACTACGTATAAGATATTATTATTTTAAAGCTGTTCAGGCATGCAGTTTGAATTCTACTGCAGCCAGACAACTCCCACATATTCCATTCTTCTCTACCCTATCTGTGCATTGTATAGTAGTGCTACACCAGCACATATTGCCTCTTAGCCGAGGCGGTACTTGACTCAACAAACGTGTAGTTATTTAAAAAAGAAAAAAGTGAACACAACTGATGCAATTTTCCATCACACTGAGCCAGACAAGCATGGGATACAAGAGTTCCAGATTCATTTCCAGGTTCTGAAGGAGGAAAAGTGATGGGCAGAGAGCTCATCACAAAGAGCCCTCTCTCTTCTCTCTACCTTACATCACTCTTTGCCTCTCTGCTCATATTTATTGCTTTTTTTTCCTCTCTTCTCTTTCTAGTTTTCCCCTGACTCTTTCTACTCCCACTGTTCCAGCTCTCATCTGCTTTTATATATTCCTGTCCAGACTAATTTAGACTAATTTATTTTGTTCCTTGTCTATCAGCTCTTAACTTATTAGATATCTTCTTTTACCAACCAGCTTCAGCAGCTGGGGTATGGTAAAGACTGAAAGCTTGGCTTCACTGCTTTGCACTACATATTTCCCACATTGCTATGACCATTTGCAAATAAAGTTGTGCTCAGTTTCTCTGTTCCTAGCCTGAAGCAACAGCAGCATGGATGAAGCTAGCTTCTAATGAAGCTCCAATGCACCACAAAGAAATACACGTGGATTATCAGGTATAGTAGCAGAAAACATGTTAACTGTGCACCCAACTCCCAACCCCTTGTTCTAGTTTAACTTAACCAAGTACACATAGTCCACGTATGCCAGCTGTTATCATTATGCAACTCTAATGCTCCCCACTGGCTCATAAGCTCACTGGACAGAACAAATGAGAATTCAAAAGGAACATACAATGGAGTACCCGCAAGGTAAGCCCTGGCAGAGAGGTGGATCTACGAGCAGCATGAACATGGTTACACCTACACATGGCTGCATACTTAGCTGACAAATAAAGGATCCAGAAGAAAGCATCTCAGAATGTATGACTGCTGTTCTTTTTCATTTGTCTACCAAAATATGAAACATGGAATGGCACTGAAATATGTTAAGGTAAAAATAGTGATCTGTTGTTCGTCTGAAGAAAATATTTATCTTCATGGATAATGCTTTTTTACCAACAATACAAGGATCTTTTGTACAAGAACACACATTCTAGGAAAATATATTTTCAGATATAATTTTTAGACTAGGATTTATTATGTTAAGATTTTTAATCATCAGGTGCATTTTGATGCTTTTTTCTAGCTCATGTAAGCAAAACAGACTAGAAACAACAGGTCTTTAACTAAGAGGGAAAATCAGTCTCCTGCTCTCCTTTTAGTCAGTTAAACTATGCAACCTTTGATGATGCGCAATTTGTCTTCTGTTTCTGGAGATTCTCATCTGTTCCTGCTGCAGCAAACCAGGCTTATCTGACACAGTACCAAACATGAGTGAAAGCATAAAAACCTACTTTCCAGCTTGTAGAAGGGGTGTGTGCATGCTGTGTATGTGTTGAATGGGAATAACCAGAAACTCAAACGTAAAATGAGTTATGCACACACAGACAAAACTAAACCAACATCAGGCTCAAATGCACACCTGTTTTGACTACAGTATGCACAGACAATCAGAAGATTGATGTTACATGTTTTCTTTTACCAGTCTGTTTCAGTGACAATAGCCTGAACTTGGTTATTAAACCTTGAATGCAGCAGGAACTGCATCTCCATAACTGTGCCCACAGATGGTTCCTATCCACAGCAACAGAAGTTTTAAACTGCACTAGATAAGAACCATCTTCCCCTTTTTCAGACAGTTTTCTCTCTTAATAAAAACCAGAGAAAATATGCAAAAAGTTTGTATTCTACAGATGAAGAGCTTGGATTTCTGATGTTAAACAAACCTAGAGAAACAACTAGAAGACAGTATTCATGGTTGTACTCCAAAAACATTCCTTATCTTGGTATGTATATTTCAAACAGTACTGAGCAGTCTCCCTGCTGCTCTGTTGTACATCAGGGCACTGCGTGAAAGGACTAATAACTTCATTCAAATCAAGATTTTTTTAGAGGAAATATATATATATATACATGTATAATTTAGTACTAAAGGACATGGTTTAGTGGGCAGTATTGGTGGTAGGTGGATAGCTGGATTAGATGATCTGAAATGTCCTTTCCAACCTTAAATGATTTCACAACTCAATCAAGGCTTTTCGTTAGTGTTGGATTTCAACTACCACAATACTTTCACATTGTAGCCGTTCAGGCTTTGCCTATAGCTTTCCTTTTGGTGAGAGAAAATGTCAAGGAAGAACATAATCAGGAGACATTTTAAGACTTCACATCTGAGTAAAGCCAGCATTGGTAGTGAGAGAAACAGCTCTTTAAAAAGGTGCTTTTTTTGCGGGTAGTGAGAGAACTAGAAAGACAGAGAATTGGCCAAGAGAAATTATACAAAACCGATGATGGGTTGTCATAGTTCTGAATATGTCAAAAATAATTTTGTATTCAAATATTCCATGTTACAGCTGCGGCAGAAAATGCTGTAACTTGCGTCTGAGTCTCAAGATTCCTTTTTGGCCTTTCTCTTTCTTTTTTAAAGAACAGTTCTAAAGAATATCTGCAGAAATGTTGAATATACGAGAAGCCAGAGAATACCTTCAATGGTAATAAATGAAAACATAAAAGAAAAGAGAATGTGAAAAAGGACAATATAGATATTTTGCATTCTCATTCCATTGACACCTAAGAATGCAGCTTGCAAATGGTAGAGAAGTCTTGAAGTTTATTAATCTTTAGATATAAGCCTTTATAATAGCTTTGTGAGCATGCATAAATTCATGAAAAGGCTAGCTGCAGAGTCAGAAATTGCATAGTAGTATATGTACATATAAATATATAGTAATAAACAGGGTGAGGATCCAAACACACACACTGCTGGGTGATAAGTGTCATTGACAACCTGAACAAGAAGATAAGCTTCCACCAGACAGGATCCATAGGGATCCTAAGCATCCTTTTTACCCATTTGCTTTCAGCATTCAACACTCAGTAACAAAATATTTACTTAAAATGTGCAAGCATAAACTACTGACTTCAAACAATCTGGACTTCACTTAACACAAATTCCAGAAGCAATTTCAGTAGCAAATAAGATATCCAAGAAAAAGACAGCTAGTACATATCTTGGAGAATCAAAAGAGTAAGCTAACAAACATAAAATCAGATTTAGCTTTGAGGATTCATGCATTTGAGTGGGGTGGAGAGCACCATCTAGAAGCCTTAATTTATTTTGTCTGCATGATATAGTACTTAAAAATAATTCTGTTAACATCTTTAGACTTTTTCATGTAAAACAAAACCAAATGCAGTATTTGTGGTGTCCTGAGTAAATCCAAGTAGCAGTCCAGAAAGAAGGAATCTATTAACAAGCACCAGTTTTCTCTGTTAATCCTTTCTCTGTTGATTTCAAAAAGTGCAGAAAGGCAGCCAAGTGTTGCTATTTTTTAGAGCTCTGGAGACATAGAAGAAAGTTGAGCATCCTCTACTTGCTCTCATCTCAGGGGAACAAATACCATTAAACCATAGTTTTAATGACAGCTGTAGTGTCTTACTATAGATACAGAAGGAAGCTCAAACACAGCATTTCCACATACATGGGTATGTTAATAGTGTTCCTTATCCTCATTTTACTATATGTGGTTTGATGAAGAACAAGCCCTGTCTGAGAGCTTACTCAGTACTGAAGCAGGTGAATTATGCGAGGGAACTGAAAGTACAGCTGAAACTACTCTAATGGATGCTATCTTTTCTCACTGTAACCAAAATGGTTCTCCTTTACAAAAAGGAAGACAAAGTTACACCTGTATATGGATGAAAGAATAGCAGAAACCACAGATGAGGCAGAAAAAGATATGTGTATTTACGTATTTGAGGTTTTGACTCAAACTGACAGATACAGGAAGAATAGTTAAAAATCTCAAAGAAAACAAGAGATTTATTTCTGAACCATTAAATATTCCCTGGACAATAGGGCCACGGCAGGCTGAGACAGAAGGTTTGCATATCTGTTTGGATATCTTTAATGTTGATGTCCAGCAGTTGCATATTATTTTGCAATGAATAGAGATTTAATATTTTTGTTCTTATCGTCTGTTTTTCAAGATGCTTACATGGGGCTACAAAACACGAGCTTTCTTTTGCCATGCAAATTATTTATGAAAGCAGCTATTTACTAAGTCATTTTTTTCCATATGCATCAAGTTTGCATAAATTTTCTATCATATATCTTTGTTGTTCTGGCCACATCTAAAGTCTCAACTTCCTAGCTGAAGTATCACACAACATTTCCCTCTGCATTTGTTCACTTAGCTGTATATTTTTCTTTCTGATTTGTCCAACCTAACACATGAAAGATCACTGATTAAGGCACGGTTTGGTTATGGCAGTCCTTGCTGTCTTGAAAGAATTAGTTCCTTTCCTTTAAAACTCAATTTTGTTGTCTCTTTCATCTCTGGCCAAAGGATACCTTCCTGTTAGGTAGTAGTTAACAGTATAGTACCTAACTATGCTAGAACAAAAAACCTGTGAGGATTCAGGCAACCTTACAGAATTAAAAATGCAGACAAGAACTGAATGTAATTAGGCATGTGGTTACAGAACAGCTCAAAGAATTGCTCTATTTTATCCTGTTTTAAAAAGTTTTCTTTGACTATTAGCTATAGGATTTATTTGCATTTATGAATTCAGTACATAACACAACTTGAAGTCCTCAATAAATACATATCTTCATTTAGTTTGACTGCATTTGCACACTATAGCAGAAATGCTAAGTCACAGCTTGAAGCAGTGATTGAGCACCTGATGGGAAGGCAGGGACAATACAGGGGAGCTCAGGTGTATGCGATGTACCTGAGTGAACAGAAGAGGTGGAGCCAGGATTCAGCCCTTCCCAGACCTCTTTTAAGGGTTGGCAGTGGATGTGAGGGGCTCTTGCTGGAGATCCCTGCCTACCTGAGGTCTTCTGAGGGTAAGCAGATTATTTCATTTGTTTCTGTGTTCCCAGCTGCTGTATTTGAGCATATTCTCACTTGCTGGAGTCTAGGACTTTGCTACTCTGCTGTCACTGCTGTGCTTTTCATATATCATACACACATTTTTAAAAATGTGGCTATACAGTAAAACTGCAATGTTGTCTTTGTTATTCCTCTTTAAATTATTGCCAATTAGGCCTACGTCTGGGCAAGGCAAGAGTAACAAAACTATCTCCCAAATTTAGGAAACAGGTCACCTCAAGATTTTCACAGTTCCATTTCTGACTCATTTCTGTTATGAGCTATGCTAACAAAACCCATCTCACTTTTAAGCCAGAATCTTTTCTCCTCCTTGAAGTTTTAAGCTGAAATAAGGGATAAAGAGAGGGGAAAAAAAAAAGCAGATATGTAAATAGTCTAACATATAATTTAATAACTTAAAAATTGATTTAAAGTAGATTCTCCCCTCTCTCATAATTAAAAATGATTTCATTAGCCATTATAATTTACTCTGCTGCACACTGGGGATGACTTTAAAAGCCTGGTTTAAAGCGGATGTTAGCCTATTTTGCAGATGTAAAATGTCCACATTGTGAAAGCAAACTGATCTTCCTCCAGACTCTTCTTACCTGCAGCCAATAATGCATACCAAGAAACCACAGATAACATTAGAACTAAAATAAGAAACACAAGTGACAACTGCCTTTAAAAATAAAAAAGGAAAATACTTTTTCTCAACTGTTTCCTCAAACCTTGCATCATGGAGCTTTTCTTGCCCACATGACCACTAATAAAACTATTATTTACACAAAACACAATTAGAGCATGCTCTTTCAATCCCCAAATTTAATTCACCTGTTCTGTATCATCTAATTTCTGCAATGTAACTTGTTTACATTGCATAGCAAAGTGGCAGTTCAAGAGGTTTACACAGTATGATTATTCTTATTAGGGCTGATCGAAAGCCAAGTGCAGTCTTGTGAGATATTTAACATCCTTATGCATGCAAGTTGTTCTAAATGCAATTGACATTACTTGTGAAAAGACATTACAAAATGTGTGGTACTGATGTGTCAATAACAGTAAAGCAAATGTAGTGTTTTAACTGTTTCTTTTGATATTCAAAAAAAAAAAAAACCAGGAGGAGATCTCATTTTCACTAACCTGAGTCATGAATGTATTACAGTAAAAACATAAAGAGAATATTCAGCAAAATGACTATCAGCAAAGTACCTAAATATTTTGAAGAGTGTCAACTTTTAAGGTCTTCTACCATTCTAGAAAAAGGGAAAATCATAGGTCCTGACACCCTCCTCCTCCTTTTTTTTTTCTTTTTGGTTAATCACTTGTTAGACACTTAGGGTTTCTTTACAGATCATGTCCAGAGAGAGAAGAGTTAATCTAGACCTTTTAAAGGGCAGTGTGGAGATCTGTATTGAGCTGAAATCTTTCCAGGAGCCTCCAGCATATGGGTAAGTGGGAAAATAACCCTCTTTTTGGGACAAGCCTAGGACTTCCAATGTTGTTTCAGAATGATTATACCCAAGGATGCTGTAATGAAATGCCAGAACTGGCTTAGAGCACAGTGAAAGCATTGCCTACTCCCATCACACACCAAAGGAGACCTTCAGCACAGTCTAGGATAAGAGTTATCTCAACACCACAGATTTGAGGATATGCATTTCCACTAGAAATTGTATGTATTTCCAATTACATGGTTTAGTGTTATATATTGGTGATAGGTGGATGGTTGGGCTGGATAATCTTGGAGGTCTTTTCCAGCCTTGGTGATTCTATGATTCTATACACAAGGAGTAGTAAATAGAAGACAAATTATACTGAATAATGTATGAAATCTGTCATCAAAGATGTAAGTTAGGTAACAAGTATCTAATATGTGAAAGAGAAGATGCTGAGTGAAAGAAATCTTCTTACAGACTCCTGAAATCCTTAAAAGTGCTTCCAGGCTTCTAAGACTATGATATATCTAGATGAGAACTGAAGATGCTGAGAAGCCAACTGGTGATTTTTTTTTTTTAAGAGCTAAACCACCAAACCAACATTACAGCAGCTTAATGTTCATTCTTCATAGAAGAAACATAGGTCCTAACAAATTCTTCTAAGATTATGTATCATTGTGTAGAAGTATTAGTCCTTACTAGGCAGGATAATACAAAACTTTAAACTCTACTCCAGCTCATCCAATAGTCTGGCTTATTGCAGAGGCTTAAGCAACACATGGTCTTTCTGGTTAAAAACTACTTCTCAATACAACAAAAAATTAATGCTTGTTTATCCCTATAGGATTCTTTCAAGGATCAGCAGGTTAATCCTAAAAATAAATCTTTGAACATAAAATTGCCAGTTTAAGGGTACAGTTTTTGAAATGCCTAAGGATGAAGCACTTTCAAACGCAGTACATTAAATACAGTAGCATGCTCCATTCTTTCAAGAACTGGCACTTTAAGCAATGCATAATGAAAAAGTGAGGCTGTATATTTCTGGATGTGAGGCTGAACAAAATTCAGATATACCAACACATCTACTGTTCAGCTCAGCTTCAGCTGTAAATAAGAAAACCAACAACTATGCAAGTTCTGTAGTATGCCACGTTGTTTTTATGATGGCTTCTTTTATAAAAGAACCACAAATTTTAAAAGGTTTCTAGACTATTCTCTTTATCATTGCTGGCAAAATAGTTAATGGTGGTGACTGTTGAAAAAATAGTGTTTTTAGCTGAGTATTACTCTATCAAATCATGTTACTGTGTTCTTTGCGTCTGGTTATAGTTTACATGGGAACAAACAGGAGGCGTTACTTTTGGAGTGACCTCTGTAGAACTACTAGAAGACTTCTGGTTTGTTGAAAAGATAGCACAACTACAAGCTTGTGCAAATAATGGCTGATCTTTCCAAAGTAATGCAAATCTCCTAGGTCAGTTCATTTTAAACAGGCCTTAGAACAATCTGGACGGCATACAATTCCTCCAGTCTCAGCATACCTTGAATTGAAGATGGGCTATAAAGTAATAAAGTATATTTTATCCAATTAGAGTGGAGATTTATGCCTCTTCAAAAAAAACCTATCTTCATCATAACAGTCAAGTAAATGTTTGAGCATATATATTTTAAATTTCTTGATAGTTAAACTATTACTAATACTGTGGCACTACTGAAATAAAACCCAACACTTTGCACCATGAAAAAGCAGCAGAACATCTTCCATATCTTTGCTGTATCTCAGACAAATATTGTTTCTTTTATTGTTGATTTGTTTTAAGTTCTGCTGGACAAACATATCTGTGCTTACTGATTAGATTTGTTAAGATTAGTTTTTAAAGCAAAAACAATAGGTATGTATTCAAACTGATTTCAAAAAGAATTGTTGCTTAAATCAACTGGCAATGCGTGAAGCAGAAATCAAGGGGTAAACTGATGGCCATGCCATTTTCCTCTAAGTTAATGGAAAATTCAAAATGTAACATTGTCTTACCTCTAACAAGCATATACGTGGAATGTGTAAATAAAGCAGCATTACTTTTCACATTAACCATAAACACCACATCTCTAGGCAACCAGTTCCAGTGCCTCACTACTGTTTCTGTAAAAGACTTTTTCCTTATATCCAACTTAAATCTCCCCTCTTTAAGTTTGAAACCATTTTCCCTTATCCTGTTGCCACAGACCCTGCTGAAGAGTCTGTCCCCTTCTCTATTACAGAATCATAGAATCACTGATGTTATGAAAGATCTCCAAGAACATCCAGTTCAACTGTCCTCCTATCACCAATAGTTCTCACTAGAATTAGCTCCTCTTTAGATACTCAAAGGCTGCTATCAGGTCACCTCAGAACCTTCTTTTCTCCAGGCTAAACAGCCCCACTCTATACACAAAAAACCTTTGGTTTTCCAAATAAATTGCTGATTTAGAGGAATGGTATAAAGCAGAGTTACATTCATAGCATATGTGGGATCTGTACATCCTAAAAACATCCTAAAATTTTGTTTGTACCTGGGTAAGCTAGGAAAGTATATCCTTTTGCCACATTTGAATGATAGAAGTTCAGACTGCAAAAATTTGAGCAAATTTAGTCAATAGTTGTTCACAATTTATCTAAGTTTACTGTCAATAATAAAACAATAGGGCGTTTTTGTAACTAAAGTGACTCCAAATGCAAACATACATTACACTTCTATAAAGTTTTCAAAATATTACAACTTTGCATTTCCTATACAAATCATCCAACGTGTGCAGTAATCACCAATACAGCTGTCCAGTTAATGGAAGAAGAAAGTCCTTAAAATGCCTATTAACCATAAATCTAACAAGTTAAGCATCAACAAGGGCACGCTATGTTTACATGATATGCATATAATGAAAGGTCAAACTAGAAAGAAAGAAGAAAGGAAAATTAAAGAACAAAGACAACTGCAAGGCATTGATTAATAAAAGCAGAGTGGAAGAAAGTCTGATATAACGTGGAAATAAATAATGCTTTTAGTTTAAATTGTGTTTAAAAAACTCAATTTAGAAAAAGAATGTCAGGAACAAAGAAGTTATCACTTTTCCTTTATGTTTCAACTTTCATTAGTGAGCATCTTCTTTTTCCAAAGGCATAAGAAAAGCATTTGATTATTTCAATTTAAAAAATGAATTCCACTGAATTGAGTCTAGTAAGATACTAAATAGGTTCACTGCCACAAATAAGTCAAGTTTTCTATCCTTTGTCAGGCCTGAGGGGAGAAGTGGAACTTTCCTTTTCATTGCAAAGAGCCATTTCAAAACCATATGGCAGAGATAGCACCTGGGAATAACTCCGTTTGCCCCACATACATAATTATCACAAGCTCCTGCTACATTTGTATGCACTGAGATGAGGTATGAATGACCTTGTTAAGTAAAGAAAATAAAAAAAGAGGAAAGCTATAAGATGAAGAGAAACTGATGGGACTGTCAGCTGTAGAATTGCAGAGCCCTACGTTACACACACATGAACAAGATGGAGAAGAGTGCTTGGTTTAGATTAAAACATCCCAGCTGCAGCTACTGGCACACTTACTGACCTATGTTTGGGATTGCCAATGGTTTTGCTGGTTATTACTTTAATTGTGCTTGCTTTTACGTAAGATGGGGGGGCTGTAATCTGTTTCAGCTACTGCAGTAAACCACAGAACTGCTTTACGCACATAGTTTATGAAGTCGCTATTGGACCCCTTCAGAAGAACTTTTATTTCAGTATCCTCATTCAGGATGGCATCTTAAATCTAGAATTATTACTGCCAGATGACAGATTCTGTACTCACCATCAAACAATGCTTGGTGAATCAAATTGAGGATTCTTGCAGTGATATAAAAGTTACCTCCTCAGAGCATAAAAAAGAAGTTTCTCATTTTTTTCAGGAAGCTCTGATTCCATAACTAGTCTCCATTGGTGATTGACTTTTGATCAGTTTTCTGATTGACTCTGTTACTTGCTGACTTTAAATTCCAAATACTATTTTGTGAGTAATCTCGGTAGGACAAGGGGGAATGGTTTTAAACCAAGACAGGGGAGGTTTAGGTTAGATATTAGGAGGAAGTTTTTCACACAGAAGGTGGTGATGCACTGGAACAGGTTGCCCAAGGAGGTTGTGGATGCCCCATCCCTGGAGGCATTCAAGGCCAGGCTGGATGTGGCTCTGGGCAGCCTGGTCTGCTGGTTGGCAGCCCTGCATGTAGCAGGGGGGGTTGAAACTAGATGGTCGTTGTGGTCCTTTTCAACCAAGGCCATTTTATGATTCTCTTTTTCCCTCCGACAATGTGGACAATGATGATTGCTGTTTTTGATCAAACACTCAAAACATTTTCACACAAAGAACAAAATTAGGAAGAATAAAGAAGAACAGAGACCAAAGACAGCCAAAACAGATTAATACAGTGGAAAGACCAAACCAGATTTTACTAGGTCATTTGCCCATGTTGCTACCAAGCCAGGAAGGGTCTAAATGCATTGTACATTTTACAGCTTTCATAAGTTCACAAAAAGAGACGAAGAAAAAAAAAAAAGAAAAAAAAGGAGAGGTGTGTGGAGAAGATGAATAAGCAACAACAGTTCAAATATGCTGGAAACTGATTTGGATCCTGGGAAATGAAGAGATAGTTACATTATTTCATCTATTAATTCACATTCACAACATACATTCTAATTAAAAGCATTTTCTGACCCTTTCTGGCCCTGTAGCCACTGCAAGAACCTGTTTAATTACTTGCCTCTTTTGCAACAAAATACAATTAGGCAGTACTAATTATCTGACACAAGATATTTTGAGCCTGGAAGAGGCTAACCAGTTGCTGTACCAACATAATTTAATGAATTTGACTGACATTACAGATTCAGACCTGTAGTTGCTCCTCCCATGTCATAACAGTTTTGAACTGCATCAGCACTTCCACATCTATAATCTTAGTTGCAATTTGCTATTTTGTACCTACAAAATAAGAACATACCGAATATAAGTGTGCTCAAAGACTTCATAAAACCATCAGATTGTCACAGTCTTTCACACATCAGAATGATGCATAAACATCTAGCAATTAAGATTGAGGTGGGAAGACTAGCGATTAAAATGAATCTATTTGGAAACAAGCTCTTCCTCTGAAAGAGAGATGTCTGGGATGAGGTTATAAATTAAACTAGACAAAAGCCACACCAACCCAGCCGGTAATAGTGAGGATTTTGTATAATAAAACAATGACTTCTCCCTAGCAGCAGTTAGACATGCCATGATGCATAAATATTTCTTCAGAAATTCTGTAGCAACTTTTGTAGAAGTCTAGAAAAAATAAGGCAGGTATCAGAAAATTATAAATAACTTTTCAATTGATTTTTATGCAAAATATTCCTCACTAAGTTCAAAAGGATACCTTGGTAAGAAGGGAAATGAGAAGCAAGAAGCTACGAAGTTAACAGAAAAGTAGTTTTAGGAAAGTATAAGAAGACTGCAACTTCAGGAGCACTTTGCTCTGGCTTATATCTCAAGCAAATTAAACTGTTCACCACTTAATATTTCCTGTCGAATTCAAATTTTATTTTTAATACAGTCAAAGAAAAACAATTCAAGAAGCTACTCCAATTTTACAGGTTAGGAAATGTCATTCTGTAAATAATTGGTTCCATAATTTTGAATGCAGAAAGACAATACTGAAGCTTCACAGAACCAGGAATATTGTTTCATTCCATCTGTTGTTCATAATACAAATAAAATAACTTTTAAAAAGGAAAAAAAACACATGGATCCAGTGATCTCAAAGGTCTTTTCCTAGATTACTCTCTGATTTACATGTAATTCAAACATCTGGAATTTTTCCATTCAGAACTTCTGTCTCTTGTCTCAGGATTTTACAACTTTTTAAAGAAGCATCAACTACCATCTGACTTACCTCTTAAAAGTGTTTTCAAAGGGCAGTAAAAGAGTATGTGATCTGTTGTTTAGTTTGATTTTCCCAGAAACTAAAAAAACAATGCATTCATTAATAAAATATGTAAAGCCAGCTGTTGCAGGTGAGAACTGGTAGACTGTAGGATGCTATGACTGACTGGACTCCAACTTACCCCCACAAATGCTAAATACTTACATATGGAAATAAGTAAGGAGGATAGAACAGAGGTATCATCTCCATTGGTACAAATTTTCACAAGTATGGCATGTAGGCAAAAATGTGTAGCTAATTGTGGTGACCATGTTGAAAAATAACACTTTGTATCTGAGAATTTGCTTTATCAAATACTGTATTATGTCCTTTGTACCTATTGTAGTTTCCATGGAAATAAATAGAAGGCATAACTTTCAGAACAATGTACATAACTGTTCTGCATTGGCCAGCAGTGAAAAGATAAAACTGGAGCTTTACATCTATTTCTGAAAGTAGCTGAGATGATAACATTCATAAACACAAATAAAAACTGAATAATTTACCTCCAGCATCTCTGGAACTTGACTAATCGACTGCTTAACCTTCACTGCCTTGGAAGTGCATTTAATGAAACTGTGCAATCACTGTATGCAACCATACTAATAACTTCCATAATTTCTATACTCTATACCATTACAAAGACTAATGAACCTTGCTGTTTAGATTTATCATGCAAGTTAACTTGGTTAGAAAGTTACTCAGTCCTTAGAAATTCACCTTCCCATAAGAAGAAAAATTTTTCACTAATGAAGAAAACACTGTAAAATAAAATACAGCTTCAGTTTTGTCCAAAGTAAATAAATTTTGTGTGTTCTAAGACTGCTCTCCTATGTGAATTAACATATAGAAATGGGAGATGACGTAAAGACTGATCTAAAAAGCTCACTCCAGAACCAAGCTAAAATACATTACACTTTTTGCTTCTCACTAAGCCAATGACTGTTTGGTTTTGATTGTTTGGTTTGGTTTTTATAGTCTGTACGTAGTGTACCTTCACCATCATTCCCCTTAGTGCATTTTTCAAAGTCCACTGTGAACAGTCCCACCGTACACCAGTAGTCAAATCAAATCGAGCTAACGCAATTACAAGAAATTATTAGCCAATGAACAAGTTTTATCCCAGGAGATGAGTATCTAAAATAAAAGCATGTAAGAAATTGACTCTATTGGCTAATAGTGTAAGAAATTAGATAGCTCCGAAAGAAAGCTGAAAAGTCAAATAAAGAAGCGAGAATAAAAGTTCATTTCTGGAAGCATGATACACAAAACGACTGTGATACAGTAGTACATCTGAAAAACTTGCCTTTAACACTCCAGTGAGTTCTATATTAATTCATAGGGATGCTCCACAAAAAATGGCAAAAATTGTGTGGGACTTAAGGGTAATGCTTGACAGTATTGTACTTGATGATTATAAGGATTTTCAGTTTATTTTGATTAAGAACAAATAACTAAGGGTTAACCTGTGATATTAGTATTCAAGAAGAAGCCAGCAGTTGTTGACCCTGCCTTTCCCAGCTGCAGCTGAATGGTAAGGGGCCTGGTTTAGCACACTTCTACAGCACAGAGAAGGAACTCTGATCCTCAGCAGGCCTACCCGATGATGCAAAACAGAAATGGACAGCAAGATTCTTGTTACAGAACCTCAAAGTGGCCCCAGAGACATTCATTATGCACTGAATGTCAAACTCGGCTTTAATTCTCTAACAGAACATTAAATACATCAAAGAAAATGCTGATGAGTGACATTCTGGCACTGGCTATCCTGGTGATGCATTTGAGCGAAGAGAATTAAGTAATTTGTGGAACACTCCCAAGCTGAGCTAGGTCAAATGCAGAAGAAGACCTTGCAAAAATAAATATGTGGTCTGTTAAAACTGATATGTCAGACCAAACAATGGTTGAATTTAAATATGATTTCAAGGGAAATAAGAGGCTACTTGGGAGGGCACGCTGCTTCCCAGCGGCTACACTGTGTTTAACACTCATTCTGCATTCACCAAGATAAATAAAGATTTTTTTTTAATTCTCATTGTCAAAATACGAAAATGAAATACTAGCTATAGGAGTACATATACAAAGACTAAAAGCACATATTGAATGCCTCCTTCTCTGACTGTCACATGGCATAGCAGAACAAAATGCAGATGCTGGGTCTGGTCCCCTATCACTCCAACCACTGCCTTGTAGGTGATAAGGCCTAAAGCCTCTAAAGCTTTCACAGGTTTCATTCCTATCAAGACTTTTAATTTTAGAAGACTTCTGAAAGAACCAAGATGCCTTGGGCAATCTGGACTGCAGACTCCAGAGCTGATATTTAAATGTCTTGAGTGAACAGAAGGCCTTAAGCATTGCAAACCTATCAGATTTTATTTCAAAGGTTGGTAGGGGACAGGGTGATCATCTATCATGTCATTTAAATACACATGACAGTATTCTGTCATGCAATATGCATGACAGTATTCAGGCCTGTAGCAGAAATGCTAAGTTATGCCTCCAAGCAGTGATTGAGCACCTGGTGGGAAGGCAGGGCCAACCCAGGGGAGCTCAGGTAGTGCACCTGAATGACTGGAAGGGGTGGAGCCAGGATCAGACTGTCAGCAAGAAAAAGGGGAGCAGTGTGGTCTGCAGATTTATTTGTAAGCAAGTGAAATAACAGAATTAGAAGGCAGCAACTGCTTTAGTGTAAGCAGATATCACTGACTGAAGACATAGGAATGCATCTCTTCCTGAGAGCACTGAAGAGGCAGACTGCAAGTGATACTGGGCGTACTGGTGCATTATGGAAAGAGACAACAGCTCTTATATGGACTTCTGTACTATTTTGTGCTAATTCCGTGTTTCTGACATCATATAAGCATTGTTTTTGCCGAGTCCCAAACCTCTCAAGACAGATAAAAGATACCTGTAAGAATCCAAAGCTCTGTACCGAGGCTTCATCATATTAGTGAGCATAAGGACTTCTTATCTGGCAATAGTAAATAGATGGTTTCATGCCATAAAGAGGTATGTCAAGGCACTTCAAAAAGATCTGTATTGTGGCCTATGCTATTCAATCTATAGTTACAAATAATCCAAAAAGGAGCAATTAGGGTGCTAAAATTTGCTGATTATACAAAAAGATACTGACATGAGTTGCACAATTTTACAACAATTAATTATGAGGCAATAAAAGACAACTAAAACCTGATGCAGATAAACACACAAAAATAATAACTATGAGAAGAGTGAAGTGTTGGTTCTGAATAAGCAGTCAACAATCAGAAAGATGACCTCGGTGTTTTTATAAAGTTCTCTGCCAGCATCAGCTACACTCAGAAGTTCTCAAGAAATCAAACAGGATGTTAGAAATTAATAAGAAAGGAACAGAGAAATATGAACTACAAGTGATAAACTGTTACACTCACTTTCACAGTAAAGCACTCTGAATGCATTTCCCAGTTGTGATGCCTGAAAATCTATGATATATGGAGTGTATTTTAACAAATTATGCAGCTAAGAGTCACATTTAAACAGAATCTGACAATCTCCAGCCAATGTCATTGTCTGCCACATACCCCTTTGAACACAGAAATAAAGAACAAACCAGAAATCGTTCATCTTACTTTGCCCGTACATAGTGCAATCAGGTGAACATAAAAACTTATCTCTGTTTGAGCACTTATTTCAATGTTGTTTTCCCACAGGGCACGTAGGTGCCACTGCAGTAGATGAGAGATGTCTGGGAAATGAAAAACTCTGGAACACAGTTCCATTAGTCATGGTTTAATCTCAATTTATATGGAAAAATGCACTAATACAAGCAGTCAATCATCAGAAAATTTAGGGGAATTGTGGGGAGGAAATAGAAAAGAGTTTATGCTGATTTGGCACACAAACCTTCCCAGGGGACATACCAAACTCTGACGTAAATCTAAGATAAACATGTTAACTTTACAGTAGGTAGGAAAGCATTAGAAACAGAAGCAAGTTCTTTATTTTAAATACTGTGGATCTGGCATTTGCCAGATATATAATTTGCCAACTTGATTGTACAGCATGCTTGAAGGATCAAGACTTTTGAAATCGAGTAGAATATGGATGCCCTGGAAGTGTTCAAGGACAGATTGGATGGGGCCCTGGGCAGCCTGGTCTAGCATTAAATGGGGAGGTTGGTGGCCCTGCATTTGGCAGGAGGGTTGGAGATTCATGATCCTTGAGGTCCCTTCCAACCCTGGCCATTCTGTGATTTTGTGATTCACTTCTTAGAAATACAGACCATCAAAATATGCGTAGAAATACCTTAAAATGACATTGAGAACTGATTTGACATTTATGAATGAGTTTCTGTAATTAACGCATTAACTTGTCATTAAACATGAGCTTTTTTTTTTCAAATTAGACTTCCATTAATACTTGGAAATTAATATCACTAATAAAATAGAAATTATTTTTGACCAGTCATGATTTGTAGATCACTCCGAAAGTAAAGCTTCCTATTTATTTCTGTGGAAGCTACAACAGCTACAAAGAGAATAACAACACTATTTGATAGAGCAAATTATCAGCTACATGACACTATTTTTCAGCATAGTCACCACCATTAACTATGCTCTCATGCCAGCAATGAACAAGAGCCTGCATGCTGCGCTCAGAAAACTGCAGCACTGGAGGTGACCTACTGTTGCTGGAGCCACTGCTGAAATGAACCACCTACTGCCTCACTATGCTGACATACACTGATTGGTCTCCATAAACATTCAGTAAACACTGATGAATGTCAGTGGGTGCTCCTCTGCTGCCATCTGTCATATGACCACAAAATGTAATGGAATACTGGCAGAAAGGTTCAATCTCTACTGCTGTACCACCTACATCCACCTCTAACATCATGGCCAAAATAATAAGATAGGAGGCATTACTTTCAGAGAAAGCATTGTATTTCAGCAAGGAGCTGCAGATAGAGACAAACTATATTTTCCAATCTTTTGCACTAACAAGTTTCCAAACAGACTAGTGACTACTGAAAACAGACTTCAAAAAAGGGCATTTATTGCCACTGAAATGTTGGTTAATACACAGATTTGTTAAAATGATTTTAACTTATTATCTTTATTGAAAGAAACAATTATTCCAGAATTATTTTTGAATTGGTGTAATAAGGAAGCAGTAAACGTTCTTTGCAATAAAAACTTTTAAAGCATTCTACATCTTAAGCCTCATCTGGAGCAACAACTTTTATACCAGTTCTCTCTAACTTAAACAGACTGCAAGATGCACATAGAATAGGAAAAAAATAAACTCAAATTTATGCCTTCTCTGGAGAACTGACCTTTCAGATTTCAGTGCAATTTGTCTTCTCAATACAAAGGTGTAAATAAAACCCAGCATTTTTTAGCCACTTGTCATTTTTTGCTAGTGAAAACAGTAATAAAGTAGCAAACTATGTAAGCATAAAAAAATGAAGATTTTCAAAGTAATGTATCAAGATTTACAAATATAATCCAAGTAAAACCCAGAAGTTACAGAATCTAGTGCACCTCATGCTTCTTTTCTGCTTTTGTGAGCACTTCTTTAATAGCAGTTTAAGAACCATGAAGCACAAAATGTCTCCTCATAATGAAGTACAATATTTATAGATTTAAACAGAAATCTATTCCAGAATCTTCGCATTGACGATCTTCATTTTGTGAAAGTAATAAAGAGACTTGTCTTCATTTGCTTCTTTCACACCCACAGCTCTGCAAACACCATATTGCTTTCACTTGCATTAACAAGCCTCTGTGTTGCCATTCCGCCCTTCTGTGTTTCAACCAAAAGTAACAACACAAACTTTTCCAAACATTTCTGTGTTATTTCTGCACTAGAGGTCATGGAACACCTACCCCAAACCCCCCCAGTAAATCTTTCAAATTACATTTCTTCAAGATGTATTTTCACCAGCTATCTCTGACAAGTGAGAGAACACCCCTAAGCTATGAATTTTGCTTAAGGTTATGAAAATGTCACATTTCTTCTGGCCTCAGAGCAGAACTTTGCAGAACTCCATGATAATTGCAGCTAGATTCCAGATCAGGTACAATAAGAAAGCATTGGCTGACCATCTATTGGGGGAACCTTGGAGAAGAACTTGCTCAGGGAAAGCATACGCTACCAATGAATTTGCAGCATCTATGCTAGTTGCAAGGAACCACCCATTCCTGGAGAACAAGGTAGGATCAGCCTCCAAGAAACCTATCACGGAGGCAAAGAGAACTGCAGCACTGTAATCAGGTGAGACTCAGCAAAGGTAAGAGCACAAGAACAGTGAAGTTCAAATCCAGCAACCTGTACATAAAGTGACAGGTGTTTATTTTGTCACTTTCACTGATTGTTGATGCTCTTTTTATGTTCTTTTTTTCCTCCACTCAACACCTGCAGAGATTTTCCTGGAAAAGTACCAACTGCAGAAACACAACTTTTCTGTGAAATCCCTGACCGAATCTCACCACAAGCATTAATTATGCTAATTAGAACTGCTGCCAATGGAGAATAAACATCACATGAAACTTATCTCAAAGCATCAGGTGAGCTCCTCATTCAGTTTCACAGGAATGGGCAATTATATGTGAATTTTTCCATCTACACTCCCTAGCCATTCACTCCAATATTTCTCAGAACACACACACCAGATAAAAGATTTGGTCGTGGCTCTCTTGAAAAAGTTTGAGCACTCAAACGCACAGCAGATGGAATCTCACTTACTACCAAGTGTAATTTTCCATGCTTTACTATTTTAACTTAGATCATGTATATTCATAGCGATTTCAAAACAAGAAAGACCTGCTGAAGTCAACTGAGGCCTACATATTGGTTCTGTTCATCTTGCAGGTAAGTCCTAAGTTGGTGTTCACCCCAACTCTTCTCTTTGTAGAATGTCTTTTACTTATTATTTACTAATAACTTCAATTAAATTGGTGCCAAGATACCAGTCATAATTTTCCAGCAAACAGCAGCTGAAGTGAAGTATTTGCTGGGACAGCAGTGATGGTTGCAGTTACGGTTCTTTGCTTGTGGCGGTACTTATCCACCAAGTGAGGAGTTCTTTGTGTATACAGTGAAGCTTTACTCTGGGAGTAGTTACCTGTGACAGCAATGCCTACTAATATTTTTAGTGCCAACTCCAAACATTTGCAGACTGGTACAAATATTTATGAGGTGTTAATGCAAATATTTGCAAAACTGCTCTGAGGTCACAATTTATTTCGGGTATGAAAAATTCCCATCAAAATCCTGAAGGTAAACAAAGATGCTGCAGAGGAAGGAACAACTTGGAGACACCACGTGACATGAAACCTATATTTCTGTGCAAGAATTTTATGTTCCATTTCTTAAATGTGTGTGTTTTACATTACCTAAGTGTTTTTAAAATAATAATAGTTATTTAATAATAATAAGTGATTTTCATACTTAGAGCATAGAGTCACTTTCCATCTTTAAATCCATACTTACATTTGCACACATGGACACACGCATCACAGCAATTTCCCTGAGAAGCAGCCTGAATTTTCAGCTGAATTCAGATGAATTGCAGTCATGATGTCACTGAAACAGCAGTCTTGGGCTAACCACAATACATGTGCTATCAGAAATTAAAATTGGCTTTGTTTGGAAATCTGGCAAGATCCTTCCAAGAGCTACCAGAAACACACGTTATTATCAGTCATCTGCTCTGAATTCCAGGAATCTTGGGGAATTTATCCTATGCAAGATAGATTGAATTCTTTTGAGTTATTTACAAACCTATGGTATTTTTAAACTTTAAAGCTGCATCTGTGTTTTGCTTTGTACATCCTCTTTATTCTTATATGTCTGCTAGCTCTCTATGTGTGCCCCTAAAATTTCAAAATACCATTGCATAACCTTCAATAACCATTTTGATTGAGAAAAATAGCAGTTAAGCGATCAGATAAAAATGTAGTATCAAGTAAGTAATAACAAAAGTTACTTAAACCCTGAGCTATGTTTGTTTTTTTTTTTTTTTTTTTTTTTTTAGCTATGTTTTGCTTCAAGATGATTTTCTTCGATACAGAACTTTAAAAAAAAACTCCTCACCATTCCCCAGACCTGTCTGTTTTTCTGTACCAGCTTTTCTGTGATCCTGTTGTGACTCCGTGGACAGAAGTCTCATCCTCAGCTTAATGACATGGAAAACTACAGAGATATCCCCATACACTGCTTTTCAAAAAGACTGCTTTATCAAGTGAAATAAATTATAAATATTCCCTAAACTATTAGAATTTACTTGGAATGATATCTCCACTCTTACATTTGGCATACAGTCCACTTGCTCCTTCCATCTCCAAACAACGTTGGTTAGAATTAATAAGTATTGGTTATGATCCAGCCTATTAACGTAGCAAGATCGATCCATGGGGTGTTTTATAGCTTGTTAAAATTTTATTAGCTAACGCAGATCATCAGTAAAAACTGTTTAATTGGCTAATTGCTACAGCTGTTTCTGTCAGTGATGCTTGTGATTC
Source organism: Chrysolophus pictus (assembly GCA_037305975.1). Lineage (NCBI taxonomy): Eukaryota > Metazoa > Chordata > Aves > Galliformes > Phasianidae > Chrysolophus > Chrysolophus pictus. The sequence goes on along the minus strand of CM074580.1, from coordinate 15,320,150 downwards.
TTTCCATGTATACAATAATGTCTACTCCTGAAAAGCCTGACATTCATCTTTACAGGAGACTCTCTCACTGCAGTTTGATATTACGTGAAAACACAGATGTTTCTCCTGTCTTAACACCTCTTATGAAAACCACCAGATTAGGCTAGAGCTTCACACAGAACAGTCTTTTTCTAAAAACTTAGAAAATTAAAAAGATTCAGAGTCTTTCACTGTCTTGGTTTGATAAGCAGTGACCTTGGTTTGATAAGCAGCACTTCGCTGGGCTAAGTAGGGATTACTACGGCGTCTCATAGTCTTTGTTCAAGTTGTATAGCAGCTGCTTCACAATCTCAACCCAGCTAAGCAACTATTTGCACTAGAAAACATTTAGCAAGCAGTATTTGGCCAGCTGGAGTTAGAAGAATGATGATATTTCACAATTATTATTAGCAGCACGTAGTTTTATTTGAATTCTATTTCAAGAGATAAAATTAGGTTTAATGTGCAGAAAGTTTTCATTTTCTCCATAAACAACTTGCTCTATCTGCTTGCAATATGAAGATTCTGTTTAAAAACATCAAGACTACATTTTTGTTCGCTGAAACAGCTCATAACTGCTATATAAGAACAGTAGAATTCCATGCTGTACTGCAGATATCTGTGTAAGGTTTATAAATTTTTCTTTTAAAATTTCTGTTATACTATTCTAACAGATTATCTAGGTACATTTTAAAACAATTTACCCCTTATTTAATACTGCTAGGCACTCCTGACAGTGAAATTCTAAAGCCCATCCTGTACATGGAATATTACCTTTTACTTTGCCTCCTAGTACTTGATAAAGTGCACAAATACTCAGCTCTGAAATCCAGCAAAACTTTCTTTGCTTGTTGAACAACAACAGCAGTAGTTACGCAACACAGAGCATCACCCCAGCAGATTGTTAAATCTGCTTGCTAATTATACCTTAAGTGTTGATCAATGCTGGAACTGAATTAATGCATTACAAATACATGACATGTGTCTTAAACTACAAATAAGTGTACAGTCTTCTGAATAATGAAGTGAAAATTAAATTTAACCACAGTTGAAATGGGTAATTATATATTAAAATAATAGCTTATGCTGTTAAAGCTTGAGTGCTTGTAAAGCTTGTATGAGCTTATCAAGTCATAAAAAAACTAGATTAACTGCAATTTATATTACTCTTTTAGAGTCTTGCACATATTATTGTAGCTCAACTCTCCTAATGTGTAAGTATCTGATTTTTAACTGTGACCCATTATTTCCTACCCTTGAAAAGGTCATCTTTAAGCGTACTCATATAGCAGGCCAAGAAAAGAGAAGAAAAAAATGTAACAATTAGCATGCAATTAGCATTACAAATATAATTCATAGATAAAAAAGTAAGAAAATATTCAATTCTTAATGATCACTTGCCTTTTCTACTCCTTTTCAGACCCACTTCTACCCTCACTTGTTTTCCAGTTGTTCCCCTGCATTATGAAGATCCTTTCAAATGCTAAGTATTCATAAGGTATTGTACTGGGAAGAGAATACTGTCTGCGCTTCTGACTTCATAAGATTTTGAGAGAATCCACATGTCTGAATCTCAGTTTGAGATAAAAAGAAACTCTTGAGGTTCCTATGAACTGTGATGGTGGCTGGATGTAATTCATACCATGCATGGTACCAATGGCACATAATTCTCTGACAGCTTTCAGGATATCCTGGCCAATCAACCTCATCTATTCTTTTCAAGCAAAATAACTCAGAAAAGATACTGCATGAGAGAATTTAAACTAGTAATCAAATATTCAGATAAAACATATTCTGATATGCGTAATAAAAAAATGACAACTTACAAGCTTACACCGTAAGTCTTTTTTCTGAGACAGAGCCAAGAGGATGTGAATGTTATGCACCACAGTATGGATAATCTCAGAGCAAAGCCATGCAGCCACTGACAGCATTGGTTATATTGCAGTCTATCACCTGCCCTTTTTGGGGCAAAACCCCCGAATGCTTTGCTATTTCCAACATCTCCTACCAGGGAATGGAAACCTAAAAACAAGGACCCTGACAGATGGCATCTGGAGACAGAACAGCCAGCCTTATGGTATGTGTCAGAATCATGATTTTTATCAAGCTTTGACTTTTAAGACAAAATTCTTAAGAGCAGAGAAAATTTTCTTCTTAAGTAGTAGTCAACAACTTTCAGGAAAGAGCATACTGAATCTTTTCTAATACCATCTGTTAATACCAGATGAACATGCAAGTACTGTGTTTATGCTGGCAATCATTAGTATGTTTGTTCAGTTGTATCTTGATAAACACCACAAATTGGTTAGCAGACAGAAAATCTGCAGAGTAAGGAAGGAGTCGGTCTAGCTAGGCTGATTAAGAAAACCCATGTAAGAGGCAACTTTTTGTACCATTGCCTGTTCTTACTGTTTAAGGTAAAGAAATAGAAGACCAAACAGGATTGGAAACTGGAGAAAAAAATCCCAAGCAAGGATGTAGAAAAATGCAACAAAATGCATCAACATTTTCTTGCGATTCACTGGAAGACATATCTCCTCTAAAACAACATGCAACTGTTTCATATCAAAGATAGTTGCTCATTTGATCTTTCAGCAAGAATTCTAGCAGTTACAAGGTAACATAGAGCATCCTTTCCTGATGACCAACTGGAACTTTAACAGCATCTGCCTCAAATTTAATGCATACAACACACTTGGCTAGTACAAAAAACTAACACTGCAGTGCAGTTCAATATGGCTACAGCAGAGAAAGAATCCATGCTTTTTGGAATAATTTTGTAGCTACTAAATCTTGATATAAGGAAGTCACATTTATTATTTTTGTTAGATAAGCTTAGCGTAAATGACTTTAAAGTTTATTACTACTATGGCTTGCTGCAGAAATGGGAACAGCTTTGCAAATACTCAGTCCTTTACAACTCCAGCTACCTCCATTTGTGAAAAATTAGGTAGGTTCTTTGGGTGCCAAATATTAACTAATTATAAAGGATTGTAGTGTGAGAAAAATCACTGTCATCCCTAGCCATCAATATAAAATGGCTAATTTCACCATGGTATATTCCTCCAAATTACCCAGAACTTTATTACATGTCCTCAGGATAGAATGAATGCAATTCATTTAATCATCCTGATTTAAAGGAAAGATGAACTTTCATGATCTGATTATAAAACCAACAGACCTCATGAGAATCAACAAGTTTGAATCAGTATTTTCAATCTGTGGCACTGCAACATTTCATTAGAATGCGAAACCACATGCTTCCATCCTTTCACTTAGCCAAAAGGAAACAGTCAAGCTGGCATTTCTCAGTTCATCATTCCAAGATGCTTAGTACAGTGGGTAAGAAAAGAAATTACATTATACCGGTCATTATCCATGCCCAAAATGTTTTCATTTGTCATATCCCAGCATTACTGAAATCCCTTTCAGCCTTAGAAAGCCTTGATATCCTACATAGTTCTCTTCAGTACCATCACCATTAGATGATCACAGTGCAACTGTACTGCCATCAGCTTTGCAATGTAAATGTGTGCGCTGGAACATCGCAATCTTCACATCTAAATAAACATTACAGAGATTGGAGTTTTTTGTTGCCTTTTTGAACCAAGGGAGGTATGGGGAATCCAACAAACCTAACGTCATGCTCAGATGTCAAGTTCTTAGCTGGTACATGAATTCCACAAATTAAGGAATTTGGGTTGGTTACAATTCCCTGTGCAAGCATATAATTAATAAAATGGGAATAAACCTTGCTATACAATTTGTGCCAGCACTTGCTCTAATTTCCCAGACAGCTACAGCCTCATTACCTCCAGATTTGTGCATCTCATTATGATGCTGACACTCACACTTGTGTGATTAGCACTGAAATTACAGATTCATCCTGATTTAGTGTGGCCTTCATTGCTGTTAATTAGGCAGCGAAATGTGGAAACTGTTACGGCATTTTAATTACCTGAATGATGCAATAAGATTTGTATGCTTAAAAAAAATAAATAAATCTTTTCCTTGAAACAGTTTCTGGTTCTGATGAAAACAACTGATTGAGAAAAAATCAGTATTTTGTTTTGCTGCTAGTTGAGAAGATCCATCCTGTCTGTACCTGCTACGTATAGCCTTGTTTGAGAAATGACAGATCAAAAATGTCCTTTTGATAAAGGGCATTGAAATACGCAGAAAGAAAACGATGAATATAAAAAAGACAAATGAATTAGTTAATGTGAGAAAACTTTTTATATTATTTTGGCCAAGATCCTTCAAAAATCCGGGGGAACAGCCATCAGTAGGAACAACAAATGTGCAGTAGCATAACCTTAAGGGAGGGCAGCATCAAAGCCTCAAGAGAAAAAGCAACGTTGTATTTGGTTGTTGTATTTGGGTTCAAGTGAATTTGTACACGTCATGCTGTGAGCATATGAGCCACTTGATCTTGTGTGTTGACACCACAGGTGCCCTGTGACAGCTGGAGGAAGGCTGGCAGGAGAAGGCTGCCCTTATGACGAAGGACTGAGCTAACAAGTTGTCTCCCAGCAACAGCATACTCCAGGCACACGGCTCACATGTAGGTACTTACATGTAAACACACAAATGTGTGGGTTTGAATATTGAGCTGCAGCATGCCTCTTACATTTGTATTTCTGTATGTACTTTAATTATGGCAGGCATCCTATTTACAAGCACAGATAAGAACACAGAGCCTGACAAGCCTGCAGACAGCTGCTGACAATGCAAGTGTGGAATTTGCAGAAAAGCACTGTACTTCTGACACACTTCTTGTTGCAGAGTCAGATTTGCAGGACGTTATTCTCACTATGGCCGTTTAATCACATTTGATAGGCTGCTGCCCATTTATATCATTCTTCAACAGCAAATCCTACATAAATGCTATTATATTTGACCATAAATAACATTTTCATTTTGGCAATAATAACTAAGATCTCTTAAGCCTATCCACTCCTGTCATCCTCTCCTGGATAGAACTTTGTGGCTTTTTTCTATTATGAGCTCCAAAAATCCCCACAGTATTATGCTTATTTACAAAAAGAAAACTGAACTAGTGCCATAGTTTTTTAGCAGACAAAAGGTTTCAAACAGAGTTTAAATGAGAAAGCATCAAGAAATTTGAAAGGGAAAGTTCTCAAAGAAATGTTCAAGTTAATAAATTTTATACATTAATATCCATAAAGCAAAGACATTCATCCCAGTTCATAATATTTAGATATAAATGGCATACTGCTGCTCTGAAAACTTCTCTGATCTCTATGCATTTACAACCTTAATTTATGGAACTTTACATATTTTTTATTAGTATTTTTGTAATATTCTCCAAACTCTTTCAAAACATTATTCTGTATATATCTAGTGAAACCACATTCAAAACAGTGTGGTGAAAATAATGAAGTAGTTCCACTGTTACAGAATCATAGGCTCGCAGGTGCTGGAAGGGGCCTCTGCAGATCACCTAGTCCAAAGCCCTGCAGGTTCCCTACAGCAGGTTGCAGAGGAGAGCATCCAGGCTGGTTCTGAATATCTCCAGAGAAAGAGACTGCACAATCTCTCTGGGCAGTCTGCTCTGGTGCTACATCACCCTCGCAGTAAAGTTCTTCCTCATGCTCATATGGAATTTCCTATGTTCCAGTTTGTGTCTGTTGTCCCTTCTCCTGTCGCTGGGTACCAAGTGAAAAGAGCCAGACCCTGTTCTTCTGATATCTGAATCCCGTTTGATTCCCACTCTTTACATATTTATAAACATGGATAAGATCCCTCCTTAGTCTTCTCTTTTCCAGGCTGAACAGTCCCAGGTCTCTCAGCCTTTCCTCATAAGGGAGATGCTCCAGGGCCCAGACATCTTTGTCACCCTCCCCTGGACTCTCTCCAGTAGTTTCCTTTCTTTCTTGAACTGAGGAGACCTGAACTGGACACAGTACTCCAGATGTGGCCTTGCCAGGGGAGAGTAGAGGGGGAGGATCACCTCCCTTGACCTGCTGGCCATGCTTTATTTAATTAACGACACCACTGGCCTTCTTGGCCACAAGAGCACACTGCCGGCTCATGGCCAACCTGCTGGCCACCATGACACCCAGGTCCTTATCTGCAGTCTTTTCTTGGCTCTAAGAACAAGGTCCGGCACTACACCTCTCCTCATTGGCTCCACTTGCATCACAAAGTTATCTTCAACGGTGTGTGCCTGGCAGCGCTGTTTTTCCAGCAAATACCAGGGTGGTTAAGTTCCCCATTAGAACCAGTACCTGTGATTGTGATGCTACTTTCAGTTGCCCAATCAGGCAGCTTATAGTAGGCACCCACAACCCACATTAGCAAGGCCCTTATCTCACCCATAATCTCTCTATTCATTCTTCATTCAACCCTAGGTGAAGCTTGATACATTCCCATTGTTTTCTCACATAAACAGCAAATTCACCTTCTTGTCTTGCTGGCCTGTCTTTCCTAAAAAGTACACAGCTATCAGTGACAGCATTCCAGTCATGTGAGCTGTCCCATCATGCTTCCATGACTGCAAGAAGATCATGATACTGTGACCACATACAGATCTCTAGTTCTTCTGTTTGTTCCCCATGCTGCACACACTAGCATATAGGCACTTCAGAGAAGAAAAGGAAGCAAAGGAATTGCTATTGTAGATCTACTAACTTCTAACCCGCAAAACTCCAGCATGCCTTTAACCAGGTATTTAGCTCAGAAAGCATGGAAAACTGTTTCAGATAAATTTCATCCATGATTTCTTTCATGCACAAATGACCGACATTTTTCCAGCAAAGAAGTCAGCTGTCATCCCTGAATGTTGATTAGGTTACTAGTTAGATTACTAATTTCTTAAATATTTGTTTTACAATTCTCATAAAAACTACTATTTTTCTCCCATTGTGTTCCTGGAGTCAAAACACATCACCTTTTCCGTCCATTGCCACATGCCCACTCAGACATTCTGCTATAAAGCAGAATACTGCTGTATTCAGACCTAAATTCTGCTTTACTGGGGGCAAAATATGAATACCTGAAAAGATTATCTGATTCCCCTCCTTCTGGCTCCCCTGTACTTTTGATATCACAGTCACATCCCTGAAAATAATTTTGGCAAGGGCACCACAAAAATGATATTATTGAATTGAGTATCTGCCTGAGGACGTAAATATGGAAAGGAAAAAAAACAACAAAAACCCAAAACCCAAGACTGATAGGTTTAATATACAGAAATAAGCATGAGTTAATCCAGCGATTTTTCACTCTAAAGCCAGCTCCCCCAGAAGCATTTTGCAAGAATAAGTACCATCATTTTTCAAATAGTAGAGTTGAAAATATTAAGCAATCTGCCAAAGGCTACAAAAGTCAATAAGAGAATCACGAGCAGAGTCCAGTTCCTTGCTGAATTCATTAAACTGCTAATCAAAGTCTGTTAGGAAGTAAGGGCCAGCAAAACACATTCCTAATATAAGCAAGGAAATAATGTTGATGGAATAAACACAAATAAATGCACACTCTGCGACACCACTGCAGCATTTTAAGCCTCTTAAAAAAGCAGAGAAAAATCTATGCAAATAGGGTCTTCTTACTCTTATTTTCTTCTTAAAGATACTGCACAGTTGTCTGTTCCAGTTAAGTGCTGAAGTTCAGCCTCTCTATGCATCATCTTCTGAACCTCCAAGAGTAGACAATATCAGTCAATCTATTCTTACTAAACATCATCCTTCTCACAATGACCCTTAAGCACTGTACTTGACAGCCAACTTTTCTTTTTTTTTGACCATCCATTTACACACAAATAGCTAAAAATCTCCAGCTGGATCTGCATTTTTATTTTACAGCTGTCACAGAAGAGCAGAAGAGTTGATATTGGCCCCACTAGGCCAGTGGACTGTCCCAGTTCAGTGCACATATTCCCAGTGAAATTGACAAAATTTCCTATGAATAGGATGATCTTTTTAGTGCATGCAGTTGAGAGCAGCCAAATGATACAAAGTAATGAGAGATTCACAAATATGAAGTCAGACACATTGGAAAGTCCACCCTGTACCAGAAATGCTACGTCACAGCCTGAACCAGTGATTGAGCACCTGATAGAAAGGCAGGGCCATCCCAGGGGAGCTCAGGTGTATGCAATGCACCTGAGTGATTGGAAAGGGTGGAGACTCATTTAAGGGTTGGCAGTGAAGGTAAGGAGTATCCTTGCTGGAGATCCTTGCCTATTTGAAGTTTTCTGAAGGTAAGCAGCTTCTTTCCTTTATTTCTGTGTCTATGGCTGTTGCATTTGAGTAAATCCTCACTTCCTGTAGCCTGGGATCTTGCTGCTTTTGTGTCATCGTTGCACTTTTCATTGCGTTACTGGCCAGTTTTAACAAACCAGATCAGAATAATGAACATCATTAAATAGGAAGCTGTATTCTAAGTAATGTCTAAAGTATATTTTACACATAACTTTGTGCAGCTTTTCTTAACAGCAATTAAGTTATTTCAACTCCCTTAGCTTCCCCCCCCCACACACACATCCCTTTTTCCTCTGTGGAGAATTAGTGAACTGCTGCTTCTCTTGCTTAAAATCAAAAGGCTGATGTCTTACGGTAAATTCTAGAAGGTGTTTCTCTCAATAGCTTTGTGAGCCAATAGCTTATGTTTTCATAATCTAGCATAGACTGCTATACAAGTTCATTTTCCATAGAACAGTATCTAAGGCACATGATGGGTAATTTCACTGAGTATTTTTTAAGCAGTGCAGGAAGGGGGAACTTACATGACTTCTGAAATAAGATAAAACAGCTTAAAGAACTACTGCACTACCTGGCAAATCAACATAAAGATATATTCAGAACACAAAATATCCCAGTCACACCTGACGGGCATTTCTTATTACAGCATTCAACTTACTTCCTTTACAAGTTCTGTGTTCACACAGAATTCGCAGTGTTTCAGGTACAAAACATAAACCTAAGTTCTTATCTCACGAAAATAAACAATTCAGAAGCGTATTCTGCCAAGGAGGTCAGTCATTCTATAAAGCCATTTTCCATTAAGCAAGTAGAATAAAAAATGAAAACTCTTCCACCACTAGGAAGGACAGCAAAAACATTTCACTGCAATATAATAGAGTAGGCAATTAAGGAATACTTGTTTTTTCTTTTTTTAATCACTGTTTGCAACAGCCAGCTTAGGCTAATTATGTGCATTACACATGAAGCATTCCTTTCCTGAGCTTGTATTTCTTATGTTACCAGATACAAATTTTTCTTCTCCGTATACTTTGCTTGTTGGGACTCACCAATTATGACATTATCTTGTACAGAGGAAAATGGTTAAGAAATATAAAGGAAGCTTTCATGACAGAAAAACTCAAATTTAATGACAGAACTGTGTCCATCTCTTGCATTAGCTCATGAGGCTGCAAATGCTAAAACACTAACTTGAGCTGTGATGACAGCAAACTCTGTGGATGGTCAAACAGAACCACATCACAGCCCTCAATACAAGTAGAAATAGCAGGAAACCACATGTACCGATCTGTACTCATACTGCACCTGAACACTGAAAAAGGTCTAACCAAGCAATTACAAAGCTATCTCCTTTTATGACTGGTTGTAAATAACAGTGCTTGTCTCTGACCCTTCCCCAAACCCTTCAGCATCATGGTTCAGTGCCATCAGTACAATTCTCTCATGAATGGCTAATAGAATAAATATCCCATCAGCCAGCATCCCTGTACCCAGCTTATATTTCCTCAGAGAGAAAGGATGCCTAAAAACCTATTTCAAATTCTAGACATGAATGTACTGCCACTTGTTCCCAACCCCAAGATGACTTCAATATCTTTTACTGTATCTACAGTATTTGCAAGTAAATAAATAAATGCATTTAAAGCCTGTAATTTAAAAGGAAAACATTCAGGAGCAGGAAAGACGGAAGTGTTGATAAAATGTAAAGTTAAGCATCAATGCATTGCTCAGGAGTTGCTAAGGCAGCTAAGAGGACGCACAGAATACTGACAGACAACAGAAACTACAAGAATGTAGTACACAGATTCTTTGCAGGTGGGAAGCATCACCTTCTATAATTGTCTTCTGAGTCTTTATGAATACGTTAAGTTATAGAGATTGACTTGCAAAAAAAGCCTGTGTGACTGTTTACAGTACTTAGCAAGCATCTCAGATATCTCAACAATGAAAGTCATAATATCAATATGTGCAAAGCTTAGGCATTTTCATGGCCACCAGTGCTATTCAAGATAGTGATTCACATGTAAAAATTCACTGTCTTCTGTAAACTACAAATCATATGATAAAGCAAGCCAACTATAATTTTACAGAAGTTAAAATATTATGCCTTTATATGTATCACAGGAATCCTGAGACAGAGATGTGAGTCAGTTATGCTTGTTGCAGACCATCACAAAGATTATGCCCTTTCTATCTAGTACTGGCTCTTTGGCACTGCTCAGGGACTATGTGCTTAATATCATTAAAGAAATGTCGACCCACCTTTCTCTGGATACTACTTCCAAAATGGTGTCATGTTGAAATTACACATAAAATGCAACATATACTTTCTACTAATAGTCACCGCTAAAGCAAGTGTACTTACTAGCCAGTATAATTAGCTGCAAGTTTCTGAACAGTTTACCACATAGGGCCGAGTGATTGAGGGGAAACAGTCGGAGATATGATTTAGCAGAGGGTTGTTAGAGTTAGGGTACTATGGTTAGGCTGTGGTTGGACTTGATGATCCTTGAGGCCCCTTCCAACCTGATTTAATTCTATGATTCTATAATTCAGTCAATCTGATCACTAAGGTCTTTATAAATTGCAAAGATTAGCAAATCCTAGTAAGAAAATGCCCTGAAGTATATATTTGCAATTTCTCTGCTGTTAGAGGCTATTAAAAGTTATTCGTATGGCACAGCAAGAATGAGAAAAAAACAGAAAGCTTACATAATCATCTATTATGAAGAATGAGTACTTAATGTAAAAATAATTGAAAATGAGCTTGTAAGCAGCTGCTGGATGGCTAGAGTTGCCTTAGCTCTAAACATACACAATAATGGATTTGTTGGTTAGTGGCTCTAAAGGACATACAGCTAATTTGCATTAATTTATAAACCCTGCATGTGACTTGGTCATGGAAATAGCATAACTGCATTCCTATGTCAACTTGGCTTAGTAAGAGAGCTATTGGGAAGCAGAACAGAACTGTTAGATCAGCAACAATTGCCAGGTTATGATTCAGTTACCCATTAAACATCACTGATGGAAACAGAGGTCTTAGAGTCAAAGTTACAAGGCTTATTTTGCTTGAAGTTGGAATGCAAATATTGGAAGGACAATAAACAGGTAGGAAGTAATTTTCTGCTTTCAACTAGGCAAGAAACATTGCAGAGGCCTGCCGAGTAATCACTTTTTGCAATTTGTACACAAGTAGATCACCTAGTCCTTGCTTTAAAAATGAGTTCTCCTGCAGGTGAAAGGAGATTAAATGGTACTGCTCAGTAAGACTGGAAAAGGAAATAGAAATGCAGCTAATACACAAGTCCTGACTAAGATTCTAACAGTAAGAAAGTGCTTACTGTTTAAGGTAAAATGTAAGGTATCTGTAACTCTTCTCTTTGGAAATCTTTTTTCCTAGCATTAAGGGTGTCTAATGTTCAGTACAACACATGAATTCACTAGCAAAGATCAGTCCCATAATAAATTAAAATGTTCTGTGCGACTTGCATGAATATTGTCTGTTACTATTGATGTGCTTCCAGGTTGCCTAATATCTATAGTGGTATGTAAGACTGTACATTCAAGATGAACATTAGTCTGGCAATTGTTTAAATTTTAAAAAGAGTGTAACAGTTTTTAGAGACTCTCTCTACTGTCACAAACCTTTCAAAATAGGTAAGGAGTCATAATGCCAGCTCACAACGAATAAAGCAGACATGGCTCTCAAGGAAATAAATAACTGCAGATACAGTCTATGAGAAGCAACCTATAATTTCAGCAAATTATACTGCTCATTGTTTCCCTATCACATTAAAGAACCTTCATAGCTGCACCATAGTGCCACTTAAAGGATAATTTTCTAGAAGGAGAAAGAAAATGATGTGGCCTTGTAATATTCTGGAATCACAACAAAATTAATCAGCATGTGTTACCATCGGTACTAGACATGAGAGGTTCAAGCCATCTGGAGGTGAAAGAATATAAAAGCTGAACTGTGACTCAGTAGGTAGGTCAGGAAACATCTTTCATTTTCAGCTCATCTCTTTGCATAACATACCATGCGTGATAGAGGCCTTACCCACTGAAGCTGAACTGGAAAAACACTTGGTGTAGAGTGAATTAAGGAAGTAAGAGATTTGCTGCATCTTTTTAAGTGTACTACTAGTACACACTACCCTTCATGGGAATGCTCACTGCAATGTGAAAACTAAGTTATATATTATCACTAGTGCAATGGTTTATTTTATATGGAAAAAGGGGGGGAAAATAAGCAAAATTCAAAAACCCAACAGAGAAGCCGATAGACTTCCACAGTATCTCCTCTTTATTGAAACCACGTTGTGGAACAAGTGTTCACAGTTAAAGACTTCTGAGACTTAAGGCCCTTAAAACTGTATTAAGGGGATCCGTAAAAACTGTAGTTTTAGGGGGCTTTATAATACACCATTCCGAAATGCAGCACATCTCTGCAAATGAATACATTCAGAATAATTTATGTAATTTAGTCAACGCTTGAAAAAACCCACTGTCAACAAGTTACCAAGAGATGCTGAGTGAAAAGCGGCTTTGCTATTCAAGAAGCTCCTGGTAAATGACATTTCCTAGGAAGTTAAAATACGAACAGAAGTTTCTATTTGTACATAAAGTTAAAGAACAATTAAGATAATGAGAACAAATACATTTTTATATTGATATTACCATTTTTAAGCAATATGATAAATTGTCTCTGGCATTCATGAACAGCAAAAAATTTCTGAATTAATTCATCACAATTCTTCAGATTGTTCCACTTCAACATACAAAGGCACAGCTTACAGATGATTTCAGATCGTGCAAATTAGGAGCTCCACATACAGAAATCATATCCATAACTAAGTATCACCAGCACAGAGAACAGTTGTTTTGCAGTTTAGCATTCTAGGAAGCTGTTTTGTAAACAATAGGCTTTTTGTAAACAATACCGGTAAAGTTATTTTTAAAAACAAACAGAACAACCAAAACTGAAAAAAGATTTCTCTAAGCTGTGCACAACTAACAAATGTGTCTCTACATCCCAGGCAACTGAGATGTATTTTCACCCGTTGCACTAGTTGAGGCTGGGGCAAATTCCTGTTGCGGAGATCTGTCCAAAGCTGTAAACTAAATCTCAGCCCTCTCTTTCTTCAGAAGAAAGCTTCTCTAATATTTTTATGATAACCATAAACATGGCTGTAATATTCTAATATCTGCCTCTTGGGAATGAAACCTCAGTTTACATTGACAGCAAACCCCTAAACTTGACCTGACAACAGGTAACTGGAAAGTATACACCTGTAACATCTCTGCTGAGTTTTATTCTGGGCAACATTTCCCTACTGATGTTGTTTTCATAGCAGCTGTGAGACAGTGAGTCCCCTCTGCTAATGCAGCTGTGTTCCAGGTAGTGGTGTAGATTTTCAGTAGCGCAGCATGCAGACTCTTGTTCATTGCTGGTGAAAATGCAGAGCTAATAGTGATTGCTATTTTGTTTTGTAGCTGAAAGTTTGCTCTGTCAAATAGTGTTATTGTACTCTTTCTATCTGTTGTAATTTCCATGGAAATAAATAGGAAGCATTGCTTTCTGAGTGGACTACATATTTTTGGATTCCTTCTGTTTAACACAAGAGCTAACAAACCAATTAACTCCACTCATATCAGTAGCAATCTCAGAATTAAAGCTGGAATAATGAAGTACATCTAGATCCAAAACTCATGAACTGGATAAGGAAATTAAATTTCCATTTAGTGATCTAAATTGATTATGCATAGCAGCAGATTTGGCAACACAACCAAGTTTGCAGACTAAAGGATATGTGTACTAATGAATGCGACATGGACATTAAAACCTCAATCTTGCAAAATCCTATCAGGTCACTAATGACTTTTACATATGTTTCTTTTAAGGCATTATCCTACTAATCACACTTTGATCAACAAATAATACTTTGAAACAGTAGCCAAATGACTTAATTGTGGATGATAATCATATTTCTGCATAACAGAGAAGTGCAGCTTCTTTGAAAATACTGTTTTCCATTTCCAGCAACGGTGTTAAGTGATTCAAAAGCATCATTTTGATGCTTTTGTAGTATCCATACAAAATGGAAATTTGTCTTTTATTTCACAGTAGCAGATAAATACAAACAAAAACGCATTGCTAATATAGGGTCATTTGCTACTTGCTTTATGGATTTTTAACTGGTATTCTCATCAAGCTTGAGTGAAAGCTATTTAATATGACTGATACAGAATGAATTTCATCTTACTCAAATTATTTTGCAGTACTTATTTTAATTAGAGGAGAAATCTCCTCAGGTCATAGGCAATAGAGATGTTTCATTTCCATTCATACTCTGAACTCTACTTGGAATTAAATGCAGTGTTTTAGTATCTGGATATATTTGAATCTTCTCAAACAGGATTTAATATTCTTCTGTAAATAGAAAAGTATATCTATATTAATATATACTGGCACAGAACTCTTGCAAATGTTATTAAATGGATACGTAAAATAAAATAATCACTGTGTACATATATAGAAAACGTAACATTGAAATAAGCAGTATTTCTATCCAATAAGTCCTTGTATTTTCCACTATTATGAAAGTCATTTCTAGTTAAATATAGTCCTGAGTTAGTAAAATTTATGCTACTTCTAAAGGAAGAAAAGCACCTAAGAAGTTACTATATCAATTAAATGGAACCAAGCCAAATGAGGAATATACTAATAACTTCTGGAATAAGAAAAGTTAATTCTTTTGCATTAACTGGCCTTCTGGGATTTCTAATAGACTGAATCTAGTATACTAAGGGATTTTAACACTGACATGTTTCTAATGAGAGGTTAATGAATCTAATCTCTCATACTATAGTGAAACACAAGATTGGGATTCAGGGAGCCAGCTCTGATAGTCTTTGGCTGTGTTCCAGTTGAGTTCACTTATTTATGAAGAAGTTTCCATCAGATGTTTCATTTCTTATTGAAACGTGAAGTGACTTGGGAGAGAACAGTCCCTGTGGTATAGAAGAGACTGTCAGCAGCCGAAGGAAAAGGCCAATTTAAAATTAAAATTCATTAACCTTAGCATCTGTCAAACTTTTTTGAAAAGGGAAAAAAAAAATAGAATAGGTGGGGAATATAATAGACAAACAGAACTGCCACTCTTTACCTGCTTCCCAGAAAGCCACTAAAGCAAAAGCCTTCATTCTCTGAGAATTATCTATCTGCATTTGGTAAACAGAAATGATGAAATCTGGCTGAGTATTATACTTCAGTATTTTTCAAATACTTGGTATTTGAAAAAGAAGGAAATAACCTTCAGTCTTCCTCTTCCAATTTATTTATTTACCATCCGAAGCCTCTGCTTTTTCCAAATTCTTTCCCCACGGAACTTAAATTCAGTAACAACTTGTAGTCATGTAAAGTAGAGACCTTGTAGGAAAAACTGTGAAAAATAGTTGAAAGGTTACTTAGTGATAGTAAAGCTACTATGTAGGACAAAATCACTGTGGGTAAGACCATGTATTCTTCATTTGTGCTGCGTGTTCTACAATTCTACTGTGCTTAAAGAGTCCATATCTGTGTTTATTACACACTACTGCAATTCAAATAATGTATAGTAGAACATTAGTAAAACAAAATAATATTTTCCTCTCTTCAGAAATCAACATTTTTTTTCCTAAAAAATTTTGGTGAGATTTAAAGATGAAAGACTAATAAAGGAAGAAAACAAGGCATTTTGTTTTCCACACAACAAGCATTAAGACCATTACTATCAACCCAAGCGAAAAAAAAGCAAAACCACAAAATTGTTTCTCTGAAATCTATTTATTTTTAGATAACTACCTAATATTACATCTATATCTATCACACACATTGGTACCAACCCACAAAAGTCAATGAGTCCAACCTCTGGCTCCACAAAGGAACACAAAGGAAGTTTCTGAGGTCACCTGAAATGTGATTACAGACATTCAGACAGTTTTGTATATTTGGCTTTCATTCTTGTCAGTTTAAATAGTATTAAGAAAATAAGTTTACCTAACTAGTTTCCAGTAGAACATGGCTTACTGTGTAACTTCAGAGCAAATACTTTTATCGCCTTTTTGCGGTGTGGACCAGTGTAAAGCAATTAAGTATTTTAGCCAAGTTTATGTACAGTCAATCAGATCATGGAACAGATCATCCTGGATGACATGCTTGATCACATGAGGAAAGGGCGTGTGATCCGTGACAGCCAGCACGGCTTCACCAGAGGAAGGTCATGCTTGACCAATCTGGTGGCCTTTTATGATGGAGTGACAGCATCGGTGGACAAGGGAAAGGTGACCGATGTCATTTACCTGGACTTGAGCAAGGCCTCTGACGTGGTCCCCCACCACATCCTTATCTCCAAACTGGAGGGATGTGGACTTGATGGGTGGACCACTCGATGGATAAGAAACTGGTTGAAAGGCCGCAGACAGAGGGTGGTCATCAATGGCTCTATGTCCAGGTAGAGGCTGGTAACGAGTGGCGTCCCTCAGGGGTCTGTCTTGGGATCGGTGTTCTTTAACATCTTTATCAATGACATCGATGATGGTATTGAGTGCACCCTCAGCAAGTTTGCTGACGACACCAAGCTGAGTGGTGCAGTCGACACGGTTGAAGGAAGGGATGCCATTCAGGGGGACCTCGAGAGGCTAGAAAGGTGGGCCTGGGTGAACCTGATGAGGTTCAACACGGCAAAGTGCAGAGTTTTGCACTTGGGCCAGAGAAATCCCTGGCATCCATACAGACTGGAAGGAGTGGTCCTTGAGAGCAGCCCTGTGGAGAAGGACCTGGGGGTCCTGATAGATGAAAAACTTAATATGAGCCAGCAGTGTGCCCTTGTGGCTCGGAAGGCAAATGGTATCCTGGGCTCCATCAGAAGAGGGGTGGCCAGCAGGGACAGGGAGGTGATTGTTCCCCTCTACTCTGCTCTTGTGAGGCCCCATCTGGAGTACTGTGTCCAGGTCTGGAGCCCCCAGTACAAAAAAGACAGGGAGCTGTTGGAGAGGGCCCAGAGGAGGGCCACAAAGATGATCAGGGGACTGGAGCACCTCCCATACGAAGACAGGCTGAGGGAGTTGGGCTTGTTCAGCCTGGAGAAAAGAAGGCTGTGGGGTGACTTCATTGCAGCCTTTCAGTACCTAAAGGAAGCCTACAAACAGGAGGGGAATCAACTCTATGAAAGGGTTGATAACTGCAGGATGAGGGGAAACAGTTTTAAGTTAAGGGAGAGGAGATTTAGGTTGGACTTCAGGGGGAAGTTCTTTACTATGAGAGTGGTAAGGTGCTGGAATAGGCTGCCCAGAGAGGTTGTGGATGCCCTGTCCCTGGAGGTGTTCAAGGCCAGATTAGATGGGGCCCTGGGCAGCCTGGTCTAGCATTAGGTGGGATGATTGGTGGCCCTGCATGTGGCGGGGGGTTGGAGATTCATGATCCTTGAGGTCCTTTTCAACCCTGGCAATTCTGTGATTCTGTGAAAGTGTCCCACCAGCCAGGCCTGGAAATCTACCTAACATTCAAACCCTGTTGCAGTATTTTGAGCAAAGCCACATCCAAAGATTCACAACATGAGAGGTACGCAGATAACATGACCTAACCCAACTAAACATACAGTTTGCAACAGCTTTCAAATTTGGTTTAAATTAGTCCATATGTCCAAAGAGCACTGCAGAGAAAAACTGCACAGAAGATGGCCAGCAGAGATGACATGAGTCATAAACCTTATTTCCTTAAGAAATCTAGAAAAACAGAAATACTTAGGATCACTCAAGATATGAAATATATCAAATGAAAACCAATAATGCACTTGAGCGTACACACTATATATGTATAAAAAGAATCATACACAGCACTCAAAGCAAATAGAACTCTAACTTCAAGCAGTTCTCAAAATGATATTACTATTCATTTCTAATTCAAAAATCAATTTTTAGCATCTCAATCTATTTCAGCACTGTCCTCAAAACAGACCTCTTTTTTTTTGCCGTTTAATGAATACTTGGAATTTATTTTTATACACTTTATATTTCCTAGCAATTCAAATAACAATTCTGCAATTTAACAGTGCCATAACTTGGGCAAATAAGTACATTTTACACAAATTGTTCAGCCACTCTTACTGCTTTTCAAATGTTGCAGCAGTAAATTATTAGCATTCCACTCTCATGCCTCTCTGCTTAGATTCTTTTTAAGTTTACTCTTGCCTGGAATAAAGATATTTTTGAATCGATACAGGTTGCAGTGACCCAAAGCCCAGTAATACTTCAAATATTTGATTTATATTTTTAATTTATTTTTAAGTTTAACACGCTTTTCTGCCTCCCTCACCAGATCTCCATTTGAATTTCAAATATTAAACCAAGTCTGATAATTCACTTCCTATTGGAGTTCAGGTTTCATATTTGGGTTGCTAAACAACTATTCTGGGCCCAAGGACATTCCTTTTCGGTGATACTTCAATGAGAGGAGGTTTAAATTGTTCTGAAAGCAACACAGCCCTAACACTCTGAAGTGTTCTAATCTAAGAACTTTTTCTTTCACATTATAAACTTGTAAAATATATGGTACTTAGAATTATGAACAGAATCTCTTAAGAAAATACATGCTTCACCACTATCTGGGATAAAAGCTCACATGTGGGTATGGTGAACTTTGTAAGAGATAAAAATATCAATTAAAAGTTATACAGTAAAAGATCTGAAGATTTTTAATGCAAAGCTGAAAAAAACCCATACATCATGTAAGCCTAAATAGAACAACGTGCTAGCATAACAAGAACTACAGTGCTAGTAATGTTATTGTACAGTCATCTGTTCCCAGCACAAAAGCAGTCCTTTAAAATAAGCCTCCAGTACTGCTGCAAGACAGCATCCTATGTTCTTGGTTGACAAAGATCATTTTTCCTTGGTTAGGCAACATTTAAAACTAACACTGTCCACAAACAAGCAGAGACAAATAATCTGGAATCCATGCAAATTCATTTCAAAGTAGGCAGAAATATAACATCTCCAGACTGTCCTTGAATATATACTTTTGGTGCAATCTTCTATTAGAAAAGAGGGCACTAGAAAATGACTTGACTTGTTTTGCTACAGTGGAGAAAAATGCTGCCAGTTAACAAAGTGAAAGATACGGAAGTTTCAAATGTCTGCGTTTTCAAATTGCCCACGTTTTTCAAAATCACATCAAGATCCCTCAAGGCACAATATTCCAGGATTGTTTTAATAAAGGCAAAATAAAACACAACAAAAAACTCCCTTGCCAAACTCTTGCATTCCCATTGCATTCTTTTAAAGGCAGTTAAAATGGTCCTAAAATTTCCTTTTAGCAGGCCATCAAATAAGGCAGAATGTTCTACGACTGCCCTTGGTTTATATTTCCACTTATTCCTGGCAACCACAAAGACAAGCAAATAGGAGGCAGAATTTTCTTTAGAGTTCTCTAGATCATTTCATTTTTTGCACAGTATTGTTAAACGTTGTTGCATGCTAGGTAAAACCATCACCAATGTTGGTAGGAAACATGTTTAAGAAGCAAGTGTACAGATTGTTTCCCATTTGTGTGACTTTTCTTTCTTCTCTTCAACTGTGCAGCAGGCCTGCACAGAGGTTTTGTTAGTTTAAAAAAAGTGTCTTTTTTTTTTTTAACCTGTTAAACATCTACTTTCCATTTAAATGGTCTACGGACAAAAAGTAAAGAGATTCCAGTCCTGAAGAGGACTTAGCAATAAACTAAGGTAATGAGTCTGAAGGTGTAAGATACAAGGTGGTAAGCCAGGGTAATAGTGAGGGCCTTTAAGAGAGACTCAGGAAGGAATCGGGGATCAAGAATAACAAGAGATCATGCCTAGGATGTATAAAATAATCGATTAAATGTATATGAAGGAAAAAGAAGGATAAGGTGTCCTTGCAAATAAGCTGAAATTTGGGAAGAACAAAGGAAGGATAGGGGTTTCCTGCAAAACAAGATACAGAAAAAGCTGAGAAGAAGAGTTTCGATCACAAGAATCTGGTAAAATTTATCTTGCAGGTATATGACAGGAGATGCTGGCTTAGCACCTGCATATAAATCTTGTTTGCTGGACAAGAGTGATAGACTTCACAGGATACAAAGATAGTTTGACCTGGGCAAAGCAACAAACTGCATCCAGATTACAAAGTATGTATAAACAAAGAAAATGAAGGGGGGTACCTACTGGTGGGGGATGAGCACTAATGGTGAACAGAGAAGAATGGGAACCCCGAGTACCTCGGGAAAGGGGGAAAGGCTCACTAGTGTTAGGGTATGGGGACAAAAGAGGGGCTGTGTCCCCAGTACTTTGAGAGACTCCACAAGGATATGCCCTTTGTTTGAATAAAGAAAGCTGACGACTCTCCTCAATCTATTTAAGGATAAAGGTGACTGAGCAAGCCTTATGGAGCAGAAATCTTCTTACAAATGCAAGATTAAAAAAAACCACAACACCTAAACAACAGAAAACAAAAGCATGCAGCAGTTAAATCACTCTAGCTAACATCCCAATGTTTATTACATCATCACTTCCCAGTATTCTTGAATTGTGCATTAGCTATATTCTCCATTGCTCTAAACAGTGTACCACAGATCTTTTAAGTGTTATCCTTTTAATTTTAGATGCATAGCGGCTACAAAAGCACAAAATGCATATAAAAATTAATTTCAGGTTGTTTCACGCTCATAAAATCTCAATATTTGCAAAAGTTAAAGGTATCGCTCTCACCTGCAGTACTCCTAGAATTACAATACATACGCATTTGCTTTTCTGATAGTTCAAAATAAAGAGGAAAGAGATTAAAAACAAATTCCTAACTTTTCACAGCAAAGTTAACAGGAGAGTTAGGAAAGAAAATAAGAGTATATTGCTCCTATTTAAAATTTTGCCTTTAAGCCACCATATCCTTCACCTTTCAGAAACATAACCAGGAGTTTTTATCTTAAGATTTTATCTTAACTTAAGCCAAAAGAATGTGGGTATGAACATGGATGCTTGACTGTTTTTTAATAAGCTTTCCTTTTATTTGCTGCCCAAACTCCACTACTTCTCTAATCATATTAATTCTAATTTGCTTTCAAGGTAATGGGACTGGGGATGGAACTTCACACCCCGGGCAGTGCACAGTTATATATAAACATCCTGATTGGAAATACAGATTTAGCGAGAACGCAAAGGAAAAGGAATCATTTATGCATGCTCTCCTCAGATGCCATACTGGTTGTAGTCAGCAGTGAAAGACACAGGCCTCAGTTTGACAGCTCCAGTAAAAAAGAAATTCTGGAAGAGGAAAATCCCATGTTAGCAGACAGATTGCTATAGGCATAATTAGAAACTGTTCAAAGGAAGTGCAAAGATATGGCAGGTTCCCTAGTTAAGAATATAGCTTCAGGCAATGGGGTTCGAAAGTTCTGATCTGAGGTCACAGATATCCCTAAAATAGCAGATATATACTTTAGGATGGGATGAGTATTTGCAACTTCTGTATATGCTGTGTGTAAGATATGCTAAAACATTAATTTTTAAATTTTTTCTTGTAATAACCCTGAAAACAAAGATTTCAAGTTTAAAAACAAATCAAGCTCTGATAATAAATTATTCTGTGAAAAAGAAGTCTGTGTTATCAGAAGCTTTTCAAAAAACATATTTCTTTTTTAATTTCATCTCAAGAAATATTCCATTACTAAACTTCAGTAACTAAAGAAATTTAAGCTGACAAAACATTTTAATTGCACACTTTTCTGAACTTAAACAAGGGAGAAATGGGACAGAAGATGAATACATCAGAATCCAAGAAAGATTCTGTACAGCGGTCTAAATATAAGCAGCCAAGCAGAAAATACAACCTATATTGGCTAACTATTAGTCTATGGTCTTCAAGCATATTTTGGAATATAAGACATAAACTCCAAAGCCAGCTTCCCATCAGCACTACATTGTCAAAAAGAATCTAAACTTTCAAATGAGAAACAACATGTACGAGCAAAGACAATCAGCTTAAGATATGCACATTGCTGAGAAGGGAATTTTAGTGAACTTGGAGAAAGTGGACAAAAAAAAAAAAAAAAAAAAAAAAAAAGCAGCTAAAAGCAGCATCATTTTCTACCCAAGTACAAGATTACTGAGAAGTCCTTCTGAGCAAATTGTTTCCTCTGTTGCTACAGACTCCCTGCTGCTTTAATCTATCAACTAAGGCACCTGAAGATTTTAAGCTTATGTTCCTAACACATTCCTTTCTTTCTATATATATCTTTCCATCAGTACTAACATAATGTTACTTATTTTTGGAAGATGTTACTGTATGTAGTAAAACATACAATCAATCTTATTATGCAGCTTGATAATGACTGTTTCACAACAGACTAAAAGCCAAGTGGTTTCCTTTCAAACTCTGAGCGTTTACTATTAACTCTAGGCAAATTCATGTTCCAGTACCAGACCCTTGAATTAAAAAACAAAACAAAGCCCAAATACACTGAACAAACAAAGAAGCAAATGGATTTTTCAATTTTTCTTAATGCAGTTGCTAAATAAATGCTGCCAGTCAGCTACAGAGCTCCAGGCATATCTTATGCTTAGTATTACCTTTATGGATTTACTCAAGGATGACTCTGGGGGTATGGAGCAAGAAGGAAACACTTCATTTTTGTAGAGGTTTCAGATCTGATTGAAATTTATTGATGGGGCTCTCTGTAAGCTTGACGCTTTACTGCTAGTGGTGCAGGGCTTTTTTGTTCTGTCTGGGGATAAATCTAAGCTAAATACAATATTTCTCAAGCATCTTAGTTTCTCCTGACCTAAATTCTAATTGATTTTCTTAAGATAAAGCTGTTTTTCGGTTGAGATCTTCCATCAGCTTTCTTTCATCACTAGATTTGTGCAGATGTATTAAAAGAACAACTAAAATTGTTGTTTTATACCTGAGAATGTTGTTTTTATACCTGAGAATAATCCTTTCTAAATCAGAAAAGAATCACACACACACTGCTCTATCTGAACACACTCTTAAAAGGAAGCACTCCTGCCTTTATTAATTCATAGTTCTAAAAATCTTTTAATTGGTATCTTTGATACCCATTTTGTACATACAGATGTTTATAACACTAATTTCCAAAGTCAAAAGTAGTAGCAATTATGAGTGATAAGCAATTTACCATTCATCTTTAACTATTTTACCTAGTCTCATGTGCTCTAACTTGTATTCCCAAGAAACAAATGAGTGAGAAAAAGAGGACAGAAACAAAACCAGGGTAAACTCAATACTTGAGAATGCCTGGACTTACTGTCAACAAAATACAATTAAAGGATTAGAGCAATCGCAGTGCAGAAGAAACTAGATTTTAAATTGGTAACTAAGCAGCTGTCAAGGGGATATGATGGGACACCGTCATCATATTTTTAACTGAACATGTAATTGTTAACTGTGAAGACTCTATGGTCTCCAGGATGTTTTTACCACATCATGTACTCATTTACTGGGTAATGTGGGTTCAGGAACACCAGTGTACAATGAGGATATTACTTTCACAGGTTTAGTGACCAAAGGTCTTGTTGAGGATTGTTGTCTCATCGATTTCTCTCCATACACACTCATAATTCAAGATGCTAAACTCTAGGGTCAATTCCATAGATTGCTATTGCCAATGCAAATCACAACTTTTCACTCGTATTGTCCATATTAAAATATATTCCACTTCATACAGTTTTCTCAAACTGTCTAGTGCTTTATTACTATAAAATGAAGAATACAGTGGAATAACTATACCTAACTTCATTAAAACTAATTCAAAGCAGTGAAAGAATATGGAAAGCAACAGCTTCATTGACTTCTACCTTTTCAGGTTTATAGCTCCAAGTGATCAGCATATTAACCCACAACTCAGTTGGAACCAGCGTAAGAAAATAAATCACTAGGACTCAGTCAGCATTTACTTAGGCTACTGATGACTCAAGGAAGTTTTGCTTTTACTCAAACACAAAAAAATTATCTTGTAAAACAGCAATGTCTCTAAATTTTGGTAAGTACAAGGAAACACTAATGATAAGATGATCTACTCTGAGTTGAAACACTGTAGTAGATAATTCGCTCTTGCATTGAAAATTGCAAGCACTGCCTGCCTCTATCACCCTGTCCAGTATTTGAGTGCAGCAGGTGTACCCTTCAGTCTTTGACTCCATGTTACCCCTCTCATCTGACTGATGTCCTCAAACACAAATGGGGCGTGCACGTACCTGCTCTAAGCCTGGCAATACAGCTACTTTGAACTGCATGTGAAATAAAATTCTGGAGAAATTTTCTTTCTGCTCTCCAACCACAAGGGCTGGTAAATAAAAAAATAAAAAAAATAAGAAATAATAATAATTAAAAAAAAAAAGCTGAAGTTATTTGTAAAAGTTGTGATATATGGAGAGATTTTAAGGTTTTCAAAGACAGTTTCCTTCTGAAATAGATAGTAAAACCTACACTTCAGTTAATTACAGAAATGACTATATTAAATGGTAAGAAACTAGCAACTACTCAAGATTTACAGATATATTTAGGGCATAATCTTGTACATTTCATTCAGCTTCCAAACAGTGCATTTGTAATAATCTTTTTAATAGTACTTATCTTTCTAAAAGGAAATGAAAATCAGAGTTTACCTTGATTTCTATCTTAGCCATGAACAATACTATGTTCCAGTAACATTTTTGAAATACACCTCTCATATTTTTAGCACACAAAACCCAAAACTAATTTAGAATTTGTTACTCAGCATTCCTAGACCCATTTTCCTAAAACAATCACAAAAGCATTCAGTCATGGGGAAAAAAGAAAATCACCTTCTACTTCCCTGTACTAATAACATAGAGAAATGTCTCAAGAAAATGTGAAGAAAATATTCATTGCACCTTTTACAGCTACTGAACGCTATCAGTAGAAACCTCATTCAATCACCCGCTGTATAACTCAAGTGTAAACAAGCTGCTCACACAAATCAAAAGCTGTTAATGTTGTGGAACACACTTGCACTTCTATTATTTCAAAGGCTCTGGAGCTATATGCTTCATTATTATTTTCTGTAAGTATTACTTCAAGCCTAGTCAGAACCTTGCGTATTTCACAGGCTGGTTCTTGACTCGCTTACTGAGTCCTTCCATCAGGAACTGGATCACAGAATCATATCATAGAACGGCCTGGGTTGAAAAGGATCTCAGTGACCATCTAGTTTCAACCCCCTGCTATGTGCAGGGTCGCCAACCACCAGACCAGGCTGCCCAGAGCCACATCCAGCCTGGCATTGAATGCCTCCAGGGATGGGGCATCCACAGCCTCCTTGGGCAACCTGTTCCAGTATGACACCACCATCTGTGTGGAAAACTTCCTCCTAATATCAACCTAAACCTCCCCTGTCTCAATTTAAAAATCATTCTGTGCACTTTGTCACTCTGGTATCTACTTTCTCCAAAATCATGCAAAACAAACACATACATTTCTTCTTGCCCTCCAAAATATGCATGCAGAAAAACACAGAGAACCTTTAGAAATGTCTGACTTTCCTTGTTTTGTTTCTTTTTGAACAGAAATTCTTCCACTGCCTTGTGCAAAAAAAATCAATATTTTTTTGTAATACTACTGCTTATGGTAATTCTGCTGTTTAAAAACTTGTCAAAATGAAAAGAGGCACTCAGACTTTATGATTCTGTACATCAATTTTTAGTACAAATCAGGACTGAGCTTTTAAAATAAACTCTAACAACACTGTAACGCATCATGAAGCAGTCTCGGTGCAAATGGATTGTTTTCTGGATGACACAACACAATACAACACACTAATTGCTATGAGTTTCAGTCCAGAGGAACAGACTACAGATAGTCCAAAGAAAAATATATTGCAAGTACTGGGTCACAAAACTGCTGTGCCACAGTGCTTGACAATATACTCATAGCCAAATAATGAAGACAAATAACGACTTCAGCAGATCAGAAATAAAAAAGAACCAGTTTAACAGCATTTACCCTAAGATACAGAGTTTGCTTTAAAAAAACCAAACATAAAAAGTGCTTCTCTTTAGCAAATAGAGTATAAAATTGTCTTATAAAATTGTCGCCATATAAACTCAACCATTAAAATTATATCAGAGTTACTAAGAACTAACTAACTAGTAACATCCTAGCTCTAAAATCCATATTGATGATATTTAGCTCATTTCAGCAGGCCTATAAATAGGAGTTCAATATCAGAACCAATGTTCAGTGCACTAAAGAAAGGTTGAAGACGTGAAATCTTTACAGGGATTACAGGAGAAAACTGTCTACGAAGGACAACCAATACCTTTATTCAACATCCTAACTTTGTCTGAGTTGAAGGACAAGATGCTTCAGAACAGCTTTCATTACTTAAGTATTACTTTAATGATGATAAGGTGGCTTTTCTCTCAAACATACAATGGTCAGATTTTTTGTTGTTTGGGATTCTTGTGGTGATGGGGAAGATGAGAGACAATGTGAGGTGGGCTGTTTTTTTCTGAGGATCCACTATGTTAATATACCACTTTCAGTACTAAGTTAGATTTCTACTCCCTATCTGCACACAACTTTGTCTTCCTTTGCATTCTTTGTACGTTATACTGGTCCCTTTCATGGAGATCCTTGTGGATTTTCTTTTCGTGCTCTACTTCTAGTATTGAGAAAAGGAAGATGGCCAGTGGTCTCCTACAAGCACTTATGTTCCACAACCCTTTAAAATGAGGGTATTTTCTGATAACAATGACTCACAAAGGAAAAAAACAGTCACCAACGCTTCTCTCTCCTGACAGTAAGTACTGGTGCAAATATTGGTGAAATTTGCAGCCACAGCTCAAAAAGAAGAGCCCAAAGTGGCTGAGTATGAGGTGCAGCTGCTAACCTGATGTAAGATTAAAAAAAAAAAGAGCTTTGGGGCATGGCATGGCATTATACGCAAAATTCGTAAATGATTCCAGACAATAATAAAACTATTTTTGTGATACCTGAAGGCTGATCAGAGTCTGGGTCAAGTCTAGACTCCATGAAGGACAGAAAGCTGTCCTGAAGGATAAAGATCACATATCTTGGTTTTAGTTCTAACTACTTTCTCAGCAATCATGACAATTCAATTCATTTGAACAGATTAATATTAAAATTTGGAAATGAGGATTGCAAAATCCTCAATGCAAAACAAATACAAAAGCCACAAGCTGCTTTCATTCGAAGATTAAATTCATTAGAAGAAAAAAAAGCATATTAAAAAAAAGTATAAAATGGAAAAAAACAGATCCATACTAGATATCAAACAATACCCCTCCTTTAACAAAATACAGATGATTTCATTGCTGTCAATTTTCTAGTAAAGAGAACACGCAATCAGAGCCTGGCTCTGTTCAAGCTATTCAGGTAGTTACATAAACAAGCCATTTCTTACAGTGTTTGCATTCAGAAACATGTATTCCATTACTTCATTTCATTTACTTAAGTCTACCCAATTTTTTTAATGGTCAGACACAAAAAACAAAACAGTGTAAAACACTGTTCCACCTAACCAAAACCAATGGGGAAAAGAACATAGATATATATTTAAAAAAAAAAAAGGTAAAAAAACAAAACAAAACAAAAACAAAAACAAAAAACCAATGCATTTTTCACAGGAAAAAGTCAGAAATGCTCCCAGTATAGAAATAAGACAGAGGGATCCAACTGTCTACACCCAGCACCCCAGGCCATGCGCCCCTATCAGTGGACACTATGTCTCAAGGTGACCAATAAGCCTCATCCAAGCTGCCATTTGTTGGCCTAAAAAGAGAAGGACTCTGCAGGAAGATTTGGATTCTGAAGACATAGAAATTTACTCTGCATAGTGTATTTAGTCAGCTCTGCAACTTCCTCTAGCCTAAGTTGTATAAAGATACTAATCATATACAGGAGGCCCTTTTCACCACCCCAAACAATTTGCAGTGGTACTGAATATGGGAAGTGTCTTATGGGGACAGTCAATACCAGACAAAATTTAATAATTACCCTTTAAGCATTGAGCATGATAGAGGATGGAGCAATCCTCTATCATGGGAGTTAAGGGACTAATAGCAGAGGAATCTGGACGCACAGATGGCACTACTTGTTCTATGTTTTCTGTTAATCATCATATATTTAAAGAGATTCAGTCAGCGCTGGAAGTGTTTTTAGGTTCATCACTAGCGATCTCACAAGCCCAAATAAAGCTTTCAAAGCAACGAGCTTTTTTCGCTTTACTGTACACTGGGTGCATACACCCACATGCAGATCTGTAAATGCAAGTCAAATTTAACTCACAGTAAAGGCTTCTGGTTCCTATTTGTTTGCTTTAGACCACAGAAGTATTTTTCCCAATTCCATCATGCTATCTTCTAATGGTTCAAATATGAGAGAGCAAAGAAATAATTATATCATTATAATTTTGTCAACATTCGAGTATCTAAATATTGCCTGTAGCAAGCAAATTTAATACTAAATAAAGAATCCTTAGAGAAAGAGAGGAGCACATTTCACAGCAATAAATTGTACATCACAACTGACTTTTTGTTTTTTAAACAGATACACATTCATCCATAACCAATGTGTTATCATACAATGAAACCTCAGATCTAATGATGTTGTAATGTCTAATAAATACAAGCCACCTTTCCAGCATTTCTGAACAAACATGGAATGTGTTTTTACATTAAAAAACAACTGTAACAACTTGGTATTTAAGGTAATTGTAGCAGAAATGCTAAGTCAAGACTTGAACCAGTGACTGAGCACCTGGTGGGAAGGCAGGGCCATCCCAGGGGAGCTCAGGTGTATGCAATGGATGCAATGGATCTGAGTGACTGGAAAAGGTGGAACCAGGATCCACCCCATCCCAGATTTCGTTTAAGAGTTGGCAGAGGACACAAGGGGAACTCTGTGTGGATCCCTGTCTATCCGAGGCTTTCCAAACGTACGTAGCATCCTTTCTTTATTTCTGTGTCTATGGGTGTTGCATTTGAGCAAGTTCTTACTTGCTGCAGCCTAGGGCCATGCTACTCTGCTGTTATTGTTGTGCTTTTCATTGCACTGCAGTTGTGTTTACCACTTGGACAAGCTGACGTATAATGATTTCACTTCATAAAGTGTTCTAATTTATCTGCATTAATTCATCTTCCGTTCCTAAGGGGAGGAAGAGCTATCCATGCAATGGAAGCCACGTGTAACAGAGTGTTATAGTGGAAATTTAATGGAATAAATCTCTTGAAATACTCCTAAATTATTTAGACAGTTCTAGAACAGAAATAACTTTTTTCCAATGCCAGGCCCAACTCTAATTTCCTTCTATCATGCTACAGATCTGCCCCAGCACTACGATTTAGGAAGGAGTTTAACAGTCTCTCCAACGAAGTGGAGAAGTATAACAGATCAAGAGGACGTTCAATCCCACAGGGCTAACTGGAACATCAGTTTATTTGAAATATTAGTAACTGCCTGAAGTTACATAAACTATGAGTAAAACAGATTAAATCAGGAGACAAAATCCTGATGCAAGGAGGTAGTAGAAGTCCTGAGAGAATTACAGCAGGAAGATAAATGTTGTAAAAACCTTGAAAAGTTTGAAGAGCAACAACCTCCCTTAAACATGTTTTTGTTACCTTCTATGAGAAAGTCATGAGTCACGGTTGACCCAAATCTTCCTAAATTGTTGCTAAGAAATTACTGCTAATAAAAAACAGTAATTCAGGGCAAAAAGCTCATCTCTAACTGTTTAGAAGTACTACTTTTTATTACCTGCTATTTAGAGAATGGAAGGCAGCCAATAAAATTCTCAATAGAGCTCAACATCCTCACATAGCAAGTCATCTTATTTTCCATTTCTAAATAGCACAATACGTTGTCAAATTAGTTTCTCCCTTGCTTCAACTGGCAATTTATTATATCAATCTTCTTAAGTATTTAAAAATTAACATTAAAATTCCTATTCAGATTCCTTTAAATAAAAGCTAAGCACAGACAGTACTGTCTCACAACAATGGAGTTATTCACAGATCTACTTTCAACAGCTACATTTGGAGCAAAAGCAGCCTGAATGCAGGATATATTCTTAAGTTATCAATAGCCAGGTAGAACAGAAAGGTATCTTCCCTCTTGCAGCGCACTATACAAGAAAGGACATAGTGTCTTTAATAGGTAAGACTTTGCAGGGGTGTGTTCAATAACTATGGCTGATTTATTAAATATAAGAGATACCATTGCCATGTGATAGCCTTTGATTTACGTGGCTTCTAAGTCACAGCTACTACCAGACCTTATCAGCTCCCATTTTGTCCAGGTCATAAAGGCTGTGTATTTTAGATGGCATGGGATGTATAACACCACTGCATCATTGTATAACCTCCCGTGAGAAAACAATGGATATTATTGCAATTGAAATGTAATACCCCAATGATTAAGACAGATTCTAAAGAGCAGATAGCTAAAGGGGGAGGGAAATTACAGGAAGGTAAAAGTTTCTGAGATTGAGGGGCTTGCTGACCTAATACAGGTATCAAAAAAACCTCCTGTTTAAAGACTCTGCAGGAAAGCTAAATAATTCTAGCTTTGGGAGAGAGTGAAGAATTATTTATCCAAGATGTATGCTTTTGAGGTAAAGAAGAAATACTGTCAGGGTGCAGTACCAGTAGAAGACAGACTGGAACAAACTGATCATTAGAGTAGCAAGTCAGCCACATCAGCTTATGTTCTGACAGGATTTTAATGTGATGGTAAGTTTTAATGTACCTTAGCAGTTCAGACACCTGATTCTTGATAGCCAGAGGGCAGTAAACATTGCCAGAAGGACTGGAGGTGATATGGGGAATCACAAGCATACAGCCTTTATTCCAGTTTATCATTTTGTACAAACTACATCAGAACTAAATATACATGGGAATGTAGCTTCCCTGCAGCTAAACTGCAGTGGTACTTGTTAGATTAAAGCATAAAAATGTGCTACGATCTCCAAGACAAACTTCATTGTATTAACAAACAGCAGTTGTGAATGAGCTGCAAGTCAAAGATCAACACATTGTTATGGCAAAAGTAAGCAATAGTTCCTACTGTAACAACTCTCAAAGACAAGCCATATTGTGCTGTCAAAGAAAAATTGTTTTCTTGTCATTTACTTCTGATTTTTATACTTGGGCACATAAAACAAGCATACTGCTTGTCCTGTAGTGCGAATGCAGACAAGGATATTATACAGGAAGGTTCTATAATTTTTCAGCAAAATAACCAAGCAGTTCTACCTTCAGAATATATTCTGCATTAAAAAACAGAGCTATAGAAATAGAAGTTCTATTGAAAATTATTTTTATTTACTTAACGGTTAAAAAAAAAATTCAGCGAATTAAATCTGCCTGCATTTGGAGCCTCCTTCCATTACTTAATTACTTTCTATCCTGAAGAAAAACAGAAACAAGACCAGCAAAGGTTTCTGCACTCTCTTTCTGCACGTAAATTTGTGCTTAAGCTATCTGCGTGTAATTCTATGTATAAGCTATAATAACAATTTTAACTATTGGCCTGTTGAAGATCTGTATGTGCAACAAATCTCACATGCAAAAACCTGAAGAAACATCTACAGTGACAAAGCTGATACCTCCATTCAGCACTTAGCTGAAGAACTGTTTTATTCTTAATAATAGTGCTTTATCTTAATCTATCAGTACAACATACAACGGATGCCCTAAAGAAGCACGGACTCTAATCTTCATACTTTCCACAGATCATGAATAACACCTGAATTACAGTCGCCGCTGAAGTAGAAGATTAAATTCACTAAGGAGCAAAGGTAAGGAAGATAAATAATGAAGTCACTCACTTCTCCACTGAGAGTCTATTTTTTTTATATTGTATGAAGAAAATACAGAATGAGAGAACAGGATCATGCCTCAGCCGTGTGTTATTTAGAGACAGAAAAAATATTTAGATGAAATATTTTTAATGGACTAAGAAGGAAGGGTTTTTTTTTTTTTTTGAGGGATGAAGGGAGAAAGAGGGTCTCTGAACTAAGCCCATTTTGGGGTTCCACTGGGTACAGTACTGATAGTTTTCAAAGACTCACAGACACTAGAAACTAAAACTTCGTTACAATCCTCCTTTACCAATTAAGAGGCAGGAATTTTATTCCGCAGCAATAACTCCTTTTTCCTCTGCTTCAGTTCAGAAGCTTGGTCTACTTTCAGACTGTTTTCATTAAACCTGTTCTATTATTAAATTACGTAACACAATTCAAAGGCTAATACATAACTGTTCATGCTCAAAATACATTTCTGGAAAAACAAACGTTAAAAACTGACAAGTATTTAATAGGTAGGGCAGCATAGAGAAAACTAATGTGTTTCCTGTAGAAATTCAAACTGATTTTTAAACTTAAGAGACTTCGTCCAAAACACTGCTTGTGGTGGACGTAAAGTGTTAATCTCATGGTCTGCCAGTAAGGAATATAAACTCTTCACATAAAACTGTTTCACACTATGTATCAGTGCCCAACGGGCAACTAAATAGTGCTTTCTGATTAGAACGTGGTTAATCATAGACGACTATTAGCCAAGAGACTTTTTTGTCATTAATTAAAAACCAATACAAATTAATCCTATAATATAGTCCAGAGTAGTCTGTGAAACCATAATAGTGCCTAGTATGTTTTCAAAAGAAGACTTCACTGCAAAAGCTGTGGTTCAGTAACCAAGTTTCGATTTTTCTAGATAATGCAGCATTTCTGCCTTGCAAAAGGACAGCAAAGCTACATTAATTCTACTGAGCTTACACAGTTATGACTGCAAATCAACAAAGCTTTGAATACTTAATATTATCTCTGCCTAACAACTACAACTAACTACAAAGAAGCCATTCTGATATACTTTCTGTACACTTTCCACTGTAGACAATGACTTTTCTCCTCTCATGCTGTAGTCATTTTCTGTTACCCAGAAATTCAGACAATTTTGCAAAGTGAAAAAGAATTGTGTCTACAGGATTATAGCAGAGCAAATGGCCAAGGTAAAGCATGAAGGCATCGGAGGCAAATTAAATGACAACAAAAATGTTTGTGTAACCAAAGGCATGAACATAAAGTCCTTATCTTATACAGTCTATCCCTTAATATTTCAGTGTCCAACACTTTTTTAAACTACACTGAATTATATGGGTGTAATGCACTTAGTAATCTGTGAGCAAAAATCAGAATAATCGCCTCGTGCGCTTCAAGGCTTGGTTTTATTTTATAAATTAATATCAAATTTCTGAGAAAGCCTGATTTTTTTATTTTTTTTTTCCCTGCCAAACTCATACTGGTTTTATTGCTTTGTCTTCTGGCTTGATGCACTGTACCCCTACTGTGTTCCTGTGAAGCTGCTTATTATATGTGGCTATTACCCAAAACTAAAACAACCATTATCTTTGGAGAATCAATATAAAATTTCAGGCTATCTTTCAAATACATCCCTTTATCATCTTATGGATTTTTGTCTCCAGGTGGGCTTACTACAGCTTTTTCTACTCAAAAGAAATTTGGTGGCCTGTTGCTGTTTGACACTAGTATCAAATTTGAAAGTAATAGGTAACAACTTCAGGAACTGAGAAAAAAGAATCTGTAGGTCAACTAAATGAAACCCAAAGTGATATAGAGCATAAAAAATAAAGCAAAACACTAACAGAAAGATGACAAACCACATGTATAACACAGGTAGAGGAAGGAGAGAAAAATTACACAATCATTTTTCTCATCAGTGTTCTAACAGAATACCTGTACTATCTATCTGCGTTTCTGTACAGCAAACAACTGATCTTACTTTGTAATCAGTGAACCAATTTTTCATGCATAGGTTTATCACTTTTGCCATTTCTATGTTATCAGCACATCCATACTTTTAAACATAAATGATTATAAATTTCCAAGTTTTTGAGAACATCATATAAAAGTACTATCCAGAAAAGTCTTACCTGGTACCGAGGATTGGCTCCCCCAAGGCTCCCAAAGCAGAATAGTCCATGCCATAGAAATTCAGCCCTAGAAGTATTTTACTTCTCCATTTTGAATCAGGATCCAATACTTGAATACAGGCTCGTACCCAGGGAAGTGGGGAATTTGGACCAGGTCTGTTGAGTTAGTAAAAAATCAAACAAGCTGTGAGAGAAAGCATGCATTTGCCCTCGTTAGCCTTTTCTTTTGAATGTAATTGTAAAGAGCAAACTATGGTACACAAAACAGTGAAGGTTAATCTACAATCCTACAAAGGTTCCACGCATGTTCCTAGATGGCTTGAACTATTGATGCACAGAGGGTGCTTGCCCCACTCAGCCTGGTAATTCACTTCTGTGGTGAAGAGACATGAAACTTTTTACTGTGGGTTTCTACCTAGCACGTTTTCTCTATCATGGAGCTTTGCACACTGCCCACAAAATATTTCAGAAATTTGTAAAGCTTCAGTTTTTTCCAGTACCTTATTAATACTGTGTTGTACAGTATGCTAGCATGATACATGGAACAAAATCTACATTTACTTGTAGAAAGATCTATAAAAGCAATGACTGGTAAGCAATACAGGTTTCGGTGACTGCTTAAGGTTTGTACACTACTTCTGCTTGAAACCCTAAACAGATAATTGTCTACTAACAACAAAAGCTACATGAATGAAAAAGTGTAGCACTAGAATACTCATAGTAGTTGAACTGTCCTATATGCAATATCGGGCTAATTTGCTTCCTAGCTCATCAGGGACAATAGCAACAAGTTTTACTGCAAAAATTCAGTAACATGATAAAAGTAAAAGCATTTTCTAGTCTTATAACTATAAACATCATCTACTTTGCTAATTATCTGCCTCAAGGCCTTTAGGATATCAGTGACATTAAAACCATGCGCTAACAGTACAGAAATTTTGCTGTATGTGTTATCCTACACTTAAAATACTCAAACCAATCAAAGTTAATTCAAAAGAAGATCTGAACTACTTTTTTCAAATCCTTTCTCAGAAAATGTATTTTGAACACAATGGGCGTGTTAACTGAAGACTGCCTTCCTCGTGTGTTGAAGTATAAAAAAAACCTAGCTCCAAGTTAGATCTAAGTAGTTTAATGTAGCAGTGGAAGAATTAAGATGAGACTGCGCCATAATAGGTCTTGTGATTTTAACATGTCATAAAGCATGGTGAAGCTTCACCATACAGGAAAGATGACAGCATACAGTATAGTATGTATCTCTAAATGTATCTGAGGTTCTACATAGGTCTGAAAAGTCTGTAAGAAAGTCCTTAGCATCTCATCTTCATAGAGGTCAGATTTACATAGAGGAAAGCTACAATGGTTATCTCTATGCTGCGTATTTCAGCAGAAGAGGGTAACAAATAACCGTTTTAATTTCAAATATGTTCCTTTTCCCTAGGGTGCTAGGCTTGATGATCTAGTAAAAGGGTCTGGGAAAAGAGATAAGAGATACGTAAGCTTAATAGAAAAGAACTTCAGTCTCTTCAGAAATAAACCTGTGTAGACCCTATCAAAATGCTAGAATGCTACAAGTGGCAGAGGTCTTAGTGATGTAATTCATGTATTTCTACATCTGCCAGCTTGCCAGAAATGTTAACTGTAGGCAACCATACTGAAGCAAGATAAATTGAATCACCCTGGAAGTCAAAGAGCATTTCTTTATCTGCAATTTGGAGTTGAAATGAATCTCACTTCTGGAGAATGATGATGTTAAAAGTCTGAGTTTAAGGACCTCTCAACTTGATTGCTGTTCCACTTCCAAAGACATAAAAATCGTAAGTTCTGAAAATGAATATTCACATACAAGAGTGGAGTTTTATGTTGCTTTTCAGTTAGATCAGCTGCTTCATTGAGCTGCTGCACAACAGCTGTAGAAGTACAAAGAAGGGACTAGTGGAGGAACATAAAAACATGTTTAACCATGATCACATCAGCAGTGCTGTCAAAACACAGTCTGCTGCCTCATGAGGAATCAGACAAGTGAGTTGTCAATTGTGCTTTAAAGCTATTCTTTCCAGTGACATGTACAGGATATTCTGTACCAATTGTGCGGAACTGTGTCAAATAACTAAAAGTGAAAAATTCACCTGGAAACAAGTGTCACAGTACCAATAAAAGAATAATTATTTAGCTCAGGTGCAAAGTCTTCTAAAATACTGTGTGCCAATTCTTCACTGCTGCTAAATCCAAATTATTTGCTGGTTCAAAAATCAGCTGTTCTAATTACTAATCCAAAACTTCAGTATCTGATACAGTCAATACACACTATCCGCTCTGTGTAAATTTAAAAAATGACAAATCTCACAATGTAGATTTCATAATACATATGAAATAGGAATAAGTTACTTCAGTTTTTTGTTTTTCTAGTATTAGAGTCTTACCTTTGTGGTGTTGAATAGTCATATGTCATGAGACTGAAGCTGTCTACTGCTGAGGCCAACTGATCAAATTCTTTCTTTGTGAACATTCCTGGCTGGTTAGTCCTTTTAAAACAAATTTTAAAAACAAATAATTAAAAAAAAAACCCCACACCAGAAAGAAATTATTTTCACAACCTGGCTGACATTCCTGCCCACAATGCGTGGGTTGGAACTAGGTGACCTTTAAGATCCCTTCAAACCACAATCATTCTGTGATTCTATGAAATTGAATGAACCCATTCTGCCCTCAGTTTGAGGAAATTCCACTCTGTGACCTTCATCACACAAAAGTTTAGCTATGCCTTCGGTATACCGTTGTATGAACTCTTAACTCCCTCTCTTTATTTTAATTAAAAGCAAATAACTTTATTCATCATTTACAAAATCTAGCTTCATGTGATGAGAGGGTGTGTTTTTGATAGTTTTGGATTCATAGAAACACTTGACTTTCTTCAACCATTCAACCCAACCAATTACTGCACACGAGTTCTGAGTATGTTTCAAAAAGAATTCAAAACATCAAACTAGCAGTGCAAAAAAGGAAGTCTTAAGCACATGGCAAAGATGCAAGGAGATCACTGTCCTCAGCCAGAGGGCTCTGAGGCACAGATAGAGAAGCCGTGTGTTATCCTAAATAGCCTGGGAGAGCAGGGTTTGCAGGAGAACCCTACAAAGAAAAAAGTAGTTTAACAGCTACAGCCTCTTCTATAGGAATGCATGAGATTACACCTGAGAACAGAGGGGAAGACACTGAAGACTTCACAACTTTCCAGTGATA
This sequence comes from Chrysolophus pictus, assembly GCA_037305975.1. Classification (NCBI taxonomy): domain Eukaryota; kingdom Metazoa; phylum Chordata; class Aves; order Galliformes; family Phasianidae; genus Chrysolophus; species Chrysolophus pictus. Next base: position 15,282,651 of record CM074580.1, on the reverse strand, counting down.
TTACTTTTCCTAGAAATTAGCAGATGACCCCTATCTAGACAAAGCACAGATTAAAACCACTCATGGTCCAACTCAACTGTAAAATCCAAAAAGATGCTCAGTAACAGATGCAAGTAATAAAATGAAAAAGAATCACTTGTTTTGACCCTTATTGCTTTTGGATCAGTGTCTAAATTCTTCATTCAATATTATGTGCTAAATGGACCACCAGAGCATAACAGCATTCATTCATCAGTTTAAAAGGACACTTTAGGAAAGTAGTTAACAGAGTACAGGTTATAAAGTGGGGCAGAATAAATCATTTAACATATGTCATATTATAGGTGAGTAAAGCATGAATGACATTTGCAAGTCAGGTCAATGAATGAGACCAAATACACACTGGAATATGTAGCTCAAATTTGTACAAAGCATAGTGCTGCTCTAGCAGGTTCAGGTTTTCAGAACTAGTGATATACATTAAAAAGAAATTCCAATCTTTTCTTTCTGAGGTTTTAACAAATTAAAATAAATGTTCACTTCTGGAACCCATTGCTGGACCCTAATTTTTTGGATAGTTATCTGCTTGTGATTTGCTGCAACTGCAAGCTACAGCTGTTTTCCAAAATAAAGAAAATGAAGGACATTTTTGAAATAATGTCATGGCAACCTGGATGCCTGCAGGCAATGCAGTTCCCCAATGAAAACCCCAACAAAACACATTTTCAGTAAATTGATTTTGATTACTCATGACAGGAAAAGCATAAAAAGTAATTATAATGTGCATTAGATATTATAGTGAATTAGATTGCATTATAGATTAAGCTGGGTAGTATTTTAATGAAACTTGGGTGTAGAGGGCAAGTAATGTATCCACCTTTCATATGTATTGTCAAGGAACATGGAAAAAATTGAGGTTAAAATGGATACAGTCATCATTTTCTGCAAAGCAAGCTTGTAACCAAACTATTTTAACTACAAAGGAAATCCATTCGAGAAAAAGGGCATAAATTTCCAACTTAGAATAAATCTGGCAGGAAGGAAGATGCTTTGCCCTTTCATGGATGGCATTTAAAAAGTACCTAAGGATAAAAACAAGTATTTTTGTACAGCTATTATTCTTCTTATTTAAGGTTTTCCAAACACTAAATTAATCCTAACTTAAAGGCAGATATGTTCTACTGGGTACATTATTGAGAAAACTACCACAAAGAAATTTGAGAGACTCTGCACAGAAAATACAACAGAAATTCATGGGAGAAAGTTTTTAATGTAACCCAATTGTCTGTCATTCTCTTAAGCTCTGAATATCATTTCCAAAATACTCAGCAAAGAGACAGAGTCCATCAGCACTTACTTACAGTGTATAAGATACATACTAAGGATACCTGGTTATTTTCGGATGACTAGAACCCTGGTGATTTTTTCTGCTTATTATCAATGCAACACAAATGCAAAGGGACAGAAGGCACATACGTGAGCATGACTGGCAGGAAAAGCAAATGATTTACTATATCTCAAAGTCTTTTTGCTTGGAACTAACCCTGACGTGAACTCTGAAGTGCTTCATTTTCTTTATCTTTGAGTTCACCTGAAGATAGCACTGGATATGACAGTGAATAAAATAATTACAGGATAAGATAGTGAAGTCATACACTAAATAGAAATCTGCTGTGTGGAAAAAGAAAAAAAAAAGAAAGGGGTCTTTCTGATCTACAAATATACTGAAATTATGTAATGTGTATTATGAAGGCGAAAGAATCTGGATTCAAGAAGTAAATTTAAAGCAGTATTCATAATAGCTTATAGTAAACCCTTTTTATTGCTATTGTAAGATTGTTTGTGTTTTTTTGCCTCAATATCTTATGCAAATTTCATTCACCTTCCTTAACATTCTTCTCAGATGCACTAGTGTTCTTACTTGATTCTTACATCAATTGTTCAACACAGTTAACTAGGAACTTAGTAACTGCTGACAAGAAAACTCCAGCTACTCAGGTTTGGAATTGGCCATCTAATCAAGACTAACTTTGCATGTACACGGACTATAACAATCACTCCAAGAGGAGAAATTCACCACAGAGATGACTTTTACTGCACACTAGTTACTGCAGTGAAACAACAACAGCGAGCCCCAAGAGAAAACAACAAAAGAAACCCCATATACTATTACAGAATGTGCAATCATTTTTTTTCATCTGGACATACTATTCTTCATGACATATAGGACATGAGCCCAGGTGCTGGATGAACTTGCCTATCTTGTCTGTCCTTTTCTAGCGAACCACTGCATTATGAAGAGAAAACAAGCACTCTACTTCTTGAGCATAATGTTTAAGAGACAGAAACATTTCTAAGAGGTGGCACAGTCCAATTCTTATTTGGACTACAACAGCTGTCCAAGACACATTAATAGCTTTGCTTTAAAGCAGTCAGTTTCCTTGAAAAGTGATACAGCTTCCACCATGTGCTCCAAATAGATTAATTTTCTTAGCTAAAATACTGATTTTCCTTTTCAAACTTTGTTTCTACAACCATTCTTTCCATTTTTAGCCAAGCCACTTTTCACTTGACTAAGAAGCTGTGGCAGATTTACACTGATGGCCAGTTGAACTCCACCACAATCACTCTCTTATTCTCACTACTCAAAATAAGAGGAGGAGAAATATGATCAGGGAGGCAAGGGGAAAGACTCACAAGTTGAGATAGGGACTACGTGACTAAAGAGGAGAAAAGGGAGAAAAAAAAACCAAGCAAAGGCCATGTGGAAGTAAAGAGAGAGAAAACAATTATTCTCTACTTCCCACTAGCAAGCAATGCTCAGCCATGTCTTGATAAGCAGAGCCTCAATATGCATAGTGATTTTTCAGGACAGTCATCTTCGTAACGAGAATCCCCCCTTCTCTTTCTCCTTTCCCAACTTTTATTTCTGAGTGCGATGTCTTATGGTATGGAATTGACGCTAGGTCAGACTGGGTCCGCTGCCCCAGCAATGTCCCCTCCCTACCTCTTGCCCATCCCCAGACTCTCAACTCTTGGAGGTTTGAAGAGAACCTCAGTGCTGTGCCAGCACTGCTCAGCATGAGTAAAAACTTCAGTGGGACAGCTAGACACTGTTCTAGCTACAAATACAGAGCACAGCATTATATGGAGTGTTGTGGGGAAACCGAACTCCATCCCAGAGAGACCCAGTACAGAAGCTCTTTTAAGACTCTCCATTTTCATTTGTAGGCTTCTGACACAAATTTCTTTTAGACAATGCAGAAAAAAACAGCAATTCTCCTGAGATCGTAGCTCTTATTTGCATATATTCCCTTCAGTTTGTTAGCATCTCCTGATGGCTTACTGTTTTATGCATATAAAAAAACTACGATAGCACACATATATAAATGTCAGACTCAGATGAAATCTCATTTTTCTAGCCATTTCTCTATACACGGCTTAGAATTTCACTGTCCCTTTTGATTATGCTATCCTTTTCAAACCTAAGTGCAGGGTAGTTTGTATCATAGCTTAAGAATCTCTATGACCTGCACCTTCCAAATAGCATTTGTATCGAAATTCCCATTAGCGTTTTACTGATAAGTATTTCTATAGGGTTTTTACTTTGTCATCTTTCATATTGAAACACTGGAAAAAAAAAAAAAAATTTCAACCATGCAAGCCATTTCATTTACTTTCAAATGAATCTACATTTTCAATTACTTCTTGTCTCGCTATGATTACTCTCAAAATGAAATAAGATAAGAAAAAAAGGTCTTGTAACTGACTGCTATTCTCTGCAAGTTTGAACTGCATTCTTGTTTGGTTACCTCACCTTCTCCCTCTCTTATAAGGGAGAGCTTTTCTTTATCCTCATGTCTCTGAATAGTCCTTCATAATGGAAAGCTGATTGATTTTCTGTTTCCTCCATAAGTTTATTTCAGAAGTCATCTGCTCAGTAATGACTTAATTCTCTTATTGTGTGTAATTCTGTTTTCCCTGTAAACCAGCTGTTTGCAAATCTTCCCTTCTCTGCTCTTTCATCACCATAGATCTTATTAGTTTTCATAGCTCCTCACAGTTAGCTGCACTGAAGTATAATGCTATTGCATTTTATGAACAGACCACTGAATTCAGTTAATGCACGATCACTGAATACAAATGCACTGGTTCTTTCTGCATCCAGCCTGTTCTACAGTAAACACGAGAAAGAGCTAAATCTCTATTCTGTGGAGCACGCAATTCTAGGCACTGATAATGAAGGAGTTAAATGAATAAACAAGTTAAAATCCTAAATCATTTTCTTCTCAGTAAAAATCCTCTTGGCAGTTTTGTTACTATACTGTATCATTTTAGCTTCACCAAAATCAGCTCACTGAAGTAATTCTCCTCTGTCAATATTTAAAACAAAGTTCTACACAGACCCTGGTTTCTATGGACGTTTTGCAGTAGATTCTATGATGTCTTATAAATGTTCCACTACAATGCCCTCTCACTGCTTGGTCTTGAGGAAGTAGATGCCAATCCTATGAAGTGGCAGGGATGTGACTATAAAACTCTATTCCTCTGTTCACTTTGTTTGAAACTGGTCAAATACTAAATAAGCTTCTGCAGAGGGATGAGGAACGGAACAGATAAAGCTTAGAGACACCTTGTTTTCTGTGAAATCAGGATAAAAACAGAATTAATCTGTGCCTGCAATAGTATTGGATGAAGCAGGCAAGTCAACAACAGGACCTTCATATGATACTCCTGTTCAGAGGCTTGAACAGTAATTATAGATCTAATCCTTGCTGTCAGAAAAGAACGTGACCATACTGAATGATTAACCAAAAAGACAGACTCTCAGACAGATGAAAACAGATTTAATACATAGTATGGGCTGAATTCCATGCAGCTGATAGGGGATCTTAAAATGCACAGCATGATCTGACCTCTCTCCATCAGTGAGCACATCCCTGCAGACAACGTATCAAGACTGTTATATAGATGCACATCACTTGGTAAGCATTTCAGAAAATGCACGTGATTAGTATTCAGATATATTGTGAGAATCCTTCTTTGTTTTTTGGCTCAAAGCTTGCTTCCTGAGGTATTTCTTGTGATAAGACTGACTTGTCTAGGAGATGAGTGATGGGTGTTGCCTGTGGCAATCAACATCAGTGTGTGGACAATTTTAGCTGTTTGCCTCCGGAAGAGAGTGCTCAGGATTGTTTAATGGCGGAAGACCTAGCCTGTGACCAAATAACTCCAGCTTGCTATGGGAAACTGGGGAATGATGCCATTGTATCCTGTGAAAGCAAGATACAAGTTGGCGCCTCCCTACTCCCTCTTATCTGCTGGCAAGGCGAGAGAGATAGGAACAAAGGAGTTTCTGCTAAGATTCCAAAGCCAGAAGCTGCCACTCCAAGGAGAGCTGACTCAACCACTTTGGATTTGAGCTGTCACTCCAAAGACATCTGACTCGACCACTTTGAAAGCACTGAAAAGGGGCCATCATCGTCGTCACCACCGTCATCGTCGTCAAGAGAACAACAACGCCCGATGATCCACCACTACTGAAGATCAATGGCTGAACTACGAACCACGCTGGATCCATAGTGGTGACTATCTCCCTCTTGCTTCCTATAAAGACTCCTTGCTTCTTCTTTCTTATCTTTTCTATCGCCCTCCTTCCCTTCCCCATTGCCCTAATTCATAATAGTGTCCGCCCTCTCCTTCCCTATCTCCCTAATTAAGATCTGTAATAAACTGGTCGGACCAACATTTGAACCGTTGTTTCTTAATCTCACACCGGGTATGCAGATACTAAAAGAGCCTCCTCTCCCTCCTATAAATTGGAGCGAGACATACATACATTTGTAACACTGCATTCTTTTTCTATAGTTTCCTTCTGAGAACAAAAAGTTGCAAGAGCTGAAGAAATCTAAACAATAATACACCCCAAATCTCAGTTAAATCAGAGCTTAAACACATTATCTTATTGTGCGGCCTACGCTTCCAGATCAATATGACAAATCAGGGACTGTACAAAAAAAACCAAAGTTTTTTGATCACAGTGTTGAGGTACATCCATTGCTGGAGAAACAATTAATAAATTCCAAGTTATTACAAAGCTCTTCCTTTGCTTACATTCTCTGTGCAAGTCCCATTCCTTTTAGAATAGAAAGAAACATCAAACAACGGTAACTCCATAAAAGCAGTGCAATCACCAGTGCTCACATATGCTCTTCTGGTTGTGTTCTTTCATCTGGTTCTCCTCTCAGAAGACTCTCCCAATTTCACACATAAGGAGTCTTGGAAGAGACTTGGAAGAGAGAAACAGGAACTTCCTTGCCCTTCCAACCAAAACCCATCATCTTAACATCTCCAAACCATATTTTGTTCATATAACATCAAAGATTGCCGTACTGTTAATGAAGCCAGAGAAACTTCATCACAAGAAACGAAAATTTTGAAAGAATGAGGAAATAAAAAATGGAAACGTAAACAGTTTGCAGTTAATTTCTACTGTGCTGGGACACCCTGAACATCAAGTTAACCTTTAAGAGCACCAACATACAAAATATTACAGTTAGCACAAAATCATTACATTAGCTGGAGACTGAGTTAGAGTCCAGATTTACAGGCTTCCAATAGAAGCTTATATATGGTTGTTCACAGGAAAGACCCTAAGGAAGTTGAGTGCATTATATCAGAAAATTCAAATTGAAAGAACACCAGATAAACATCAAGGGGAAAAAAAAAAACCAACAACACAAAAACAGTAAAATTATTATTTACTTGCAGGCTTGAATCTCTCCTCACCTTTTTTTGTACTCAGGGTCAATCGTATTATTTTGGATATATGTCTAGGGGGAAGTGGGAAAGTTTAAAATGCATCTAACATCTGAAAGGCAATATTTGCAAGTTCCTCTGTAGGAAACCACTAAGAATGAACACTAGTAGCCAAAACCTAGTACTTTTCACTTAATTTATTTAGCATATGCATAATAATTATTATATACCTTGAGAACCTTTTAGTTTATGAATGCTCTTCCTCTAGATTTAAAATGCTCAACAGCTACTAGAGGAAAATGGAGCATTTCACTGCCTGCAGTACTGATCTAAACACAGAATTTATATTGACCTGCTTTTAGGGTCTAATTTATTGACAACATATGGCTTTTTAAACTGGGAATATATTTTTATTAAGTGTGCAAACACGTTACAGTTAGTTTAGTAAATATAAACAAACAGGATTGCCAAACAAGTTTATAAAAAGCAAAAGCACGAGCATTGGTTTTATTTTTTTATACGTTTATGTTTTCTGGTTTGAATCAGACATTTTACACAATCAGTTTTCAGTCACAAGAGATGAGGGAAGGAATTTGCTTTCTTAAATGAAAATTTATCATTTGTTATCATAATCTTACCATTCTGGGACAGCATCACATAAATACCATCTGCATTTTAGAACAAAATTACTGTCAGTTATAGCCTTCCTATTTAATGGATGCCATTACTGGCCCTGTAGAAAATTCTGGTTAAACAGTTAGTTGGAATCATGATGAGTACCAACATCACAGAAGGGATCAACATTTTGAGAAAGAGGATCCTGCATCTCTTAATATGACATTAATGTAATGAGATGACTTGGAGTTAAGAACAGAAAACGTGTGATCCTCATACTATTTTGCATAATTCTACATTTCTTCCTTGATTTCTATGCACTTGTAATATTTTGAGCTAATATTCCAAAGATAAGCTATGTTATCTCTTCTATTTTCTATGTAGCTTTGCCTATTCATCTATTGAATTCACATTTCAGATTATAATTTAGCAGAGGTAGAGTATTTGAGAACACAATTCACGTTTCCACGTAGCAGTGAAGGAATGTGAAAAACCTGGTAAAATCCAAGACCAAACACTTAACCACTGTTTAAACAGCTCATACAAACACTAAAACATTTTATGGTAAACGTCAAAAGTCCTATACTGAAATTTTCAGATCAGATTTTTGAAAAATTTGAGTGAATGGCTCACAATTCAGGGCAGAGGTTGTCCCTGCAGTAATGCACCAGTTTGCTGATGCACAGAACAAATGGGCAAGCTATTGTCTTTCCAATACAGATCATCAGCTGTCAGACTTCCCTGTTCAGTGTAAGGGTTGATTATCTCTGACAACAATCTCTGCTTGGACAACAAATGACTATAAATTACAAAACAAGCAGACTTGAGGTAGACATTAGGGAGAACCTTCTAATGGTGCAGGTAATCTGGGAACATTATGCTAACACTTGTTCACTGGTAGATTTTAAGAACTCATTCAATTAAATTCCCATCAGAAGTGACTTATAGTTTATTTTGCCTTAGAATAATGCACCTTCCACACCATTCCCTACTATCCATGCACACGGAATTCAGAAAAATAATTATCCAACCCTTCTTAAATACTGCCTTCAACTGCTGTACTAATTTCACAAAAGGAATTATAAAATTAAGATGCCTTCAGAAAGCATAAGGACTCTGTCAGTTGTGCACCAGAAAAATCACAAATTGAACAACAAAAATGAATCCATCCTAAAAACACAAGCATGACTTTCCTTGATGTTATTAGCATTCCCAACTTTTATTCATTTTTTCTTAATGGCAAGAATCTCTCTACTAAACTCTCAAATTAGATCAGGATAGGCATCTAAAAACAAAAAGAAATCTAGACAATTTGACAAGCAAGAAAACTGCTTAGTGCCAGAGATTCACAATACAAAAGAGCCAAGAGCGGTCACTTCACAAAATAAGAGAGTTCCACATCATTGGGGAACTGACTGACAAGTAAATACTTGCTGTATTTTGGTCAGGAAACAAAATAGGATTTGCAAACGAAATGGAATTTTTGCAGAACACTGAGGGCTGGCACTCTTCCTTAATATGCATATCCCATCCCAGCTGTTGCCTTCGCAGTACTTGCTCTCCAAATAGAGAGAAACACGGGATCTGTTCTTGTCATGGAATAGCCTACATAGTTTTCATGAAGCCAAACTAATTACCTGTGGCCCATCTGGTTTAAACCAGCAACAGAACTCAAGGAGGGAAAATGTGCCAACAACTACTGGTCCTGAAAAGACAGCACGAAATCCCGTCAGACACCCAGGAACAAATGAGCCTGAAAACTGCTGTCCTTTCTTTCCTGTGACAGATTCTTTCAGCTAGGGCTGAGGCATGCTGGCAGGTCAGTCTGCACTGCTTACACTGTATTTTTCAGGTGACTTAAGAATTTGCATCTGAAATTTGTAATAAAATAAATCCGTCAGTTTGATAAAAACAGACATATCTGAATATCAAAGAAGTACTTTATTTCAGGACTTGTCATTGTATTTACTGTTTACATTAAAGGTATGTTAACTGTTCATCTTTAGTATCGTTCCTGTCACATTGCTTCAGCCTCTTCAGAGGAGTCATTTATGCAAAAAAATGAACATTCACTGTGTCACCATTTGGTTCTCCTAATTTCCAAACTATTCTAGTAACTTGAGTGCCAGGGCTGAATGCCCAGGCAAGGCATGCTCCAATAGCAGAACATCACGCAAAACAAGCTTGTACCCTAGAGCATATGAACCTAATTTAAAAATTCTAACACACCAAATGTAGGCTTAATTCCTCCTTGCAAAAACTAAAATGCTAATCTCCACCACCTTTTTTTTTTTTTTTTTTGGAAAGTTTTCCAGCATCGCTTTGAAATTTATGCAGTCATTGCTGGATGGCAGCTGGCTCAGAAGTGGTAATTACGAACACCAGACATGGTAAGGAATATGCTCTTTTATACCCACCTCTCTGACCATCATTAGTTGACCTACGGATTATTTTAATGACTTTCTCCAGTGAGAATTCAAAAGGTGATGTGTACAGTTGTTTCAACACACAAGAGTACAGTCAGACCTCAGCTGCATTAATTTTATACAGTGAGGTGCAGTCTTTAAGAAGCCACTTAGTTTTAAGAGTAGATGTGTTCCTCTCAAGTCATTTCTAAACCTATAAAAAATGCATCAAACCTTTCATAGTTGTAGTTGCAGCCATGCTGTACTGGAGCTGATAGCCCAACAAACAGTAGCAAAAACAGAGAAGTTGTCAGCAAGGAAAACACGTGTCCCTTAAAGCCATTAATAAGCATCCAGATTTATTGCAGCTAACAGATCTTAGTCTATAAAGTGATGCAACTGGCAGATCTTCACTTAAAGTAAAGCCTCTGCATAGTAAAGAAACAAAACCCATGAGCCCAATGCCATGATATAAAGTATGATTCAGTAGTTTTACTATCATTAGAAGAGATTATCAAACTTTTTCCAGTAACAGTTACTCAGAAGTGTTTAGCAGTCATCTCCTACCTAGTTTTCTGCTCTCCTCAATATAAACTCGTATTTCAAGCTGTATCTTGTCATCTAAAACACACGTACTTTACAAGTTCTCTAATATGCAATAAAAACTATTATGCCAGTCAGTTGGTCTAGACAGCCCACTTAAGACTCATTTCTATGCCTTCTACAGCACTGAATTTTATGAACAGAACCCAATCAAAATCTCCATACATAACTGTACCCTCCATATTCCTGACAGTGCTGTTTTCAGGATACTCATAGGAAGATTAACAACTACAGGAAAGATGGAAGGCAGGGTATTTATTATCTACTAGGCATAACAAATAGGACACTATGGTTAGCTACAAAAAAGTTTTCAGATTTTGCTTTCCACATCTCATTTTTTGTACATTACTTGCCCAAATAAAGAGATGGTCTTCCAGCACCAAATTCCTTTATTAGCAAAAATAAGCATGGGAGAGCATCATTGGTGTATATAGTAGCTAATCATAAGTAACTGTAAAAGCAATTGTTGTGGGTTTTTTTTGTAGGTATTGGTGAAAGCGGAATCCTATTTAATAAACTCTACTTAACAAAATTATTTTTTTCTACAGTATACTGTTATTTGACATAACAATCTGTTTATTAAAAACTTCATCTGAAACAAGCAAGGGATTTTCTGCTGTTTTGATCCCTGATCTTGTTTACTTATCAAAATTTAAAGGATCTCCATCCCACCCACAAGTTAAGGCAAGGCAGTGAATCTTCAGCAGCTTCTGAATATGACAGATATTTCGTAAGAAAACACAAATTATTTGAATGATTACAAGTGTCTACTCCTAGTCAACTTTTAAAAGATTAAACCACCCATTTCCTTTAACACACATGCAGAACACTGGCTGATTGTGGCATCTACTGAGCTGGGCAACTGCAATGGCAATAAGCAATTTTCCATCATAAACTCCTCCTGTTTCAACAAAGTATTCATATATAAATTTGTAGCGAAGGAGAAAAGGAGCATGGCAGCAGAAAATAAAATAAAGGAACAAATTCTCTGTCCTGCTGCCAATCATAGCCCAGATGAAGGACAACAAAAATAAGCAGATTCCCTCTGCTACCTGAAAAGCTCTGAACAGCAGAAATGAAGATTGAATAGATTCTGCTAATTTTCTTTGCACAGCAGCTTTGAAAAGAAAGTGCTGCAGCTATTTAAGACAATCACCTCTACAATGTTTTTTGCAGACAATAAATTGAACAGCTACAATCTGAATTTTAGAGAAGTGGAAGTTTAGAGGTGGAAAATACTGACACGGTACTTAAAGGAGCTTTAACTAACAGGGAGAGAGATTGTAGATTTTTCTACTCTTACATATTCAAATATGGACATCTAAAGTTAGGGATGCTTGCTGAATTTTGAATGAGGAGCACATATTATGTTCAAATATTTGAAGACAGAAGAGCAGGTCAGGTTCCTGCAGCTTTCAAATGAAAGCAGCTGCACTACTGCTGTGCATCTCATGAAGCCAATAAAGACAAACGGCTTGATATGGACTATTTGCCAAGACTGCAGCAGTATTACTACATTTTTTTCCAAGTCTGGAATCTAAAAAAAAAAAGTGGAAAACAAAAGGAATGTTTAATTCTAGATTCAACAGCACATCTTTTGCTCACAAGTAATAAGATATGAGCGAATCTGTTCCACAGTAAATTAGCATTTTGCAAACACTCTAGAACAGCATTCTAGAACAATAAATTGAAGAATCTAAATATCAGAACTTCTGTTTTGCAGGATATTTTGGCACAAATAGGAAATCCTTGTTTTTGGCCACCTTTGCCTCCAGCTGCTTAAATGACTTTCATCAGTTCAGTTGTTTGGCTTTCTGTTAGAGTTCCAAGAGTAAATGTTTACTGTTTTAGCATTTCCTTCTTCTACATATCTGAAGAGATTACACAAAGTTTAGCATAACAAAGATTATAATAATTTGAACTTTAGCAACAATATTTTAAAAAGTAGTTCTCATATAGATGCAAGTAGTTGTCCATCCCCCAAATGCATTGTTGACAGCTTATATAGAGAACAATTCACACCATTATATAATAGTGGATCTCGATACACAAAACTTACAGGTCTAAAAGACAGCTGAATGCCACAACAAACAAAAAACATGAAGAAACATCCACTCATTCTGACCAGTCAGACTAGCGGTCTAAAGGAGGAAAACTGCTATATAAACATCTATATGTGAACAGCAGAGAAGACAAATAAAACTTCCCAGCTTCTTCAGAAAGGTTCTCTCTTCCTTTCCTGCTGCAACAGAAGAACCATTTTTTAATCTAGATAATGTCTCCCTTCCTGAAGAAAGGTTCAGTATACTCTAACCTTCGCAGCCCTCGTGCAATTCTGGAAGGATTTCAAATAAGTTTCTTTGGAAAAAAAAAGACTAAATACTTACAGTGATTACTATCTTGGAATAATGCTGCCTTAACAGCATGAGATGTAATAGGAACCTGCATTAACTGCTTTCTCCCCAACACCCTAAGAATAAAGAATGCTGTTTCAAAGCTACCAGACACAGTCTTTCCATGACAAAAAAAAACAGGAATTTAGAATCAATGCTGCCAAAACTCCTTCAATCACTACTAAAAAAAAAAGTTAAACCAATCCAGAACCATTCCTCTTGATTCTTTTCAGGAATGTCAACAGATCTAGTTTCTAGTAACACTGAGTACACTGTAACGAAGATTATCAAAAGAATACTACGTGCCATTTGAACGTAAAACACATTATCTTTGGTGCCTTAAATCAAAAGCACTTTAAGTCAGACAAAGAGGAAAACTGCTGAATCACAGTGAAGCACTGTCAGGGCTTTATAATCTCTCTAGTCTAAGTACTGCTATGAAGTAATGTCTTTTGAGGCAGTTTCAGTTTTTCTGAAAGTCCCTCATCTCACAGTGCATATATAAAACAAAAATATCCTCAGCAAGCAACTTCTCGTCGCTTTTAAAAAGTGTAGTGTGAACAACACTTGGCCTTGGCATAATCCAAATCAGTTATCAAATTTTAAAACTTCAGACTGTTTGCAATGTAAAAAGTGCTATGATTTCCAATTCGTTTTCACTAAAAGAGATCAACCACAGCAAGAAGCAGCAGTTAAAAATTATGGTTGGGACATAGCTGAGAATTGAAGAGAAGCAGAAACACACAGAGATTCTGTGTTTCACATACGAATGTGGCAAATTGCTCAAAGCAGGAAGAAAACAGCCACACTATCTGTTAGAGACTGTTCTATCATATGAACGCTGTGTCAATTTTAGATAAGTAATGAAATTCATATAAGGCTCTAAATTTAACAGTATGACCATCTTCAGTGTTTTTGACATTGTTTTGGAAATGTTTGTCTGGTATTTTGATTCAGGTTAAAAATTTTATTTGAGGATAAACACATGCCTATAAAGTCTCAATCTAAGAACAGAATGTCAAAGCCTTCAGCTCCCTTCATTCCTTTTTTGTTATCTGCCCCACCTACCTTTTTTAATCTTAACTAAAAGAAAAACTTCTTCAGATTTCTGCCTTGCCTCAAACTTTAGTAGGAAGGCTTAACAATGAAAGTTTTCAAAAGGTACCTACTAACAAAGACTAAGGTTAGCTTGAGTCTCAGGTGCACAGCCTGCACAAGGAGCAACCCACAGCTCAAGGGAAACAAGGGAAAGCTGGATTTGTGCTTCCTTTGTTCCTGGGACAAGAGGAAGGAGGTTACAGAGTGTACTCTTTCCTTCTTCTCCCAGTGGCTCAGCTCTCCTTCCTTGTACTCTTCTACAAAACAGGCACTTAGGGGGCACTTACTCTGTCACCCAAATAAATTAATAAAGGTGTTGCTCTTCCTTTTCTCCTTGCAGTGTCCTCTAAGCTCTCCTCAAATAAGACATTATCTATTTTTTAGCATTTTTTCTTTCTTTCCTCTAATCACTCCATTTTTCTAAATCTTCCAATAAATACAGTACCCCCAAACAGCTTTCCATGAAACTTCCCAGCACTGGGAAGTGTAATATTTACCTTTTGTCACCCTGACATCTCTGTGCCAATCATCTCAAAATGAAAAGTAATTATCCCATATACCACACTCTGCAAGGACTGCTCAATCACCTCTGATTTGTACTGGTAAGCATGTTATTAAGATACAGGTAAGAACAGAGGCTATTTTGTATGCTGCTATTTAATATTATCAAGTTGGACTTGACAGATACACCGACACATAAAGCTGCCTTGTGTTCCTTCAGGCTTCTTAAACAATTGAATCAATCTGTTCTTAAAATTGTATTCCATGTACTCTAAGCAGGACTGATATATTTGAAACTCCAAGCACAAACAACAGTAGCAATCACTAGTTTAACATATTGTAACACTTAACTGTGAACTCGTAACAGTACTAAAGTGACCAGCGCAAAAATGCAGCTCCATCCTACCCTCGGAACAAGACAAAACAAGTTCTCACTACCTTAAACGTAATCTTCTTTTATAAAGAAAAATAAAGCTGTCAGTGGTATGTCAAACAAATCAAAGGGTTTCTTGCATTTATTTCAGATTTTACTCTTCACTTAGAGATTCTATACAACTTCAAGGGAAAAAATGATCTCCTATTCAAGGAGCAGCCACTGAAGACAGGATTTGTAAAAGAATATCCATCATATAGAACAAAAACAGCTTGTCCAAAGCATCTATAAGTAAGTAAAGAGCACGGTGTTATATTATGAAGTTTGTGATGCAGCCAATACTATTTTTATTGCTACTTTGTTCACAGGCTTCTACTTCATCAGACAATAAAACTCAGAGGAAAGTCAACAATCTGTAAACACGGAGTTATTTCACGCAGTTTTCAGCAGGAATAACAGCTTTTAATGACTTAACATCCACAAAGCTGATCCTTAACACTGTTATGCTGTGTCTTATGTCTGTAATAAACTATAAATGCTAGAGATGTCCTGGTTGCATTCTAATTTCAGAATTCCTATGAGGACAACATCCTATCTGAGGATCCTCAGACCTTTTGCCTGCCTTTACTCAGCACAGAAACAAGAAAGGAGTGTTACTTAAGGGGTGGCTGAACCGGAACAAACTATGTAACCATCCAATCAGGTTAAATTCAGCTAATTGCAAAAGGCAAAGGTTGTTATTCAAATTCAAAGCCTCATTTTTTTTTGCCAGTGAAAAAGCATCCCTAAAGTATTATAAATTATAAAGTATAGAGAAGCAAAGAAAAAGAAAATAACTTAATCTCTTTGATTTGCAGTCCTAAGAAGACAGGTGCAGACAAATATCAAGTCTCATTCATATTTTCCTTGTAATGCCATATTTAACCTCCAGCTGATACCTATATTTACGTGCCTTTTTAAAATGACAGTCCCTACTTGAAACAAAACAACAAAAAACCAATACCACAGCAAACAAACTACCCCCCAAAAATAGAAAAATAGAGGCAGAAAAAGTAGTTTCTTCCTGCCCAGCTATAATATTTGAAGCTTGCAATATTATTTTCACACAGAGGGTGGTGACACTGGAACAGGTTGCCCAAGGAGGCTGTAGATGCCCCATCCCTGGAGGCATTCAAGGCCAGGCTGGATGTGGCTCTGGGCAGCCTGTTCTGGTGGTTGGCAACCACCAGCAGCACATAGCAGGGGGTTGGAACAGATGATCATTGTGGTCCTTTTCAACCCAGGCCATTCTATGATTAATAATAAAAGCCTATATAATATCATGTTGAGAATTTTTTAAGGCAGGAATTTTACCAAGCCCGGCATTAGTCAGCACAAATAGAGTTACCCTTCATCGCCCATTATTCAATGACCAAGGGCAAAATGTATCTGCCCACACCTTGCTGTTTTAAATACAACACTCATTTAGTTTCTACGTGCATCCACATCCATACATGCTAAAAGCAGTAACACGCTCTAACATTTTGGGACAATCTGTTGAAAGACAGGCTGGAAGTCTTCAGCAAACCGTCTGCACAAGCAACCATTTACATAACACAACAGCCCTAACACCTTTTCTCAGAGTCACACAAGACTTATCCCAAGGGTAATTGCTGCATAATATCCACATACAAACAGTGTCCATCACAGCTTTGGCTTCTGCTTTCTCTCTTGCAAAGATGATGCACTTCTTGGACATCCAGTGGATGGAAACGTGAACCATCTGATTGTGTTTGCTGCTGAGGTAGCTCTGTATGTGTTCTCTGTGACAGCAAAGCTTGTAGGATTTCTGCCTCCCCATCAGCCTCTACATGCATTCTCACTTCACCATTTATACTAGTATAACTTTCTCTGGACAGTGCCATAAACAGATGCATTTTAAAATGCTCTATACATGTCTGATGTTTTCCTCATGTGAGGATTTCCTGTAGCTCAGAACATTTCAAAAGCAAATCAAAAGTCAAAGGATCTACAGGATACTTCGTTATGCAAGCAAGCTTCAGACAGTGGATCTCTTAGTTTAAGTTGTTTGCAAGAACCACATCCAAAAAATTAAACAGATGACCCAATATGTTTCCTTTCTGCACCATACAAGTGATCTCATGCACAACTATGCATTTTCCAGACAGTTCTTCCTGAAGCAAACTGATATTTTTAGCTCTTAAAAGTGTCTCTTTTCAGATAGTGTTTGCTGCCAGACTGCTTTGATCTTAATGCATATCAAAGGAGTATAAATTACAAATTCCTAAATAAACTGCTTACATTTAACTATGCACTCTCTTTAAATTTTAATCAGGGTAGAACACAAAAGAAATAATGTTTCAGCTCCTAGGATCCCAGCTGGGTAGGATATTCCTCGTCTTCTTTATCAGTCCTTTGCCAGCTGCTGAACTCTGAGATAGTATTTGATTCTTGATGGTACTTATTTCCATGCCTTTTGCTGTCTTTTTGGTTAACAGTCTACAGTGATTCCAACAAATAAAGAATATAGATGCATTAAAGGATGCTTCAACCCTGTGTAAGTATTAAAATTCAAATCAAGACACAAAAAATAAGATATTCAATACACAATGGGAAGCACATTTCAGTAGAAGCCTTCTTATCCTGTGAATCAGGATTTTCAAGCGCAGCTACTTTCTAAAAAGTAAAGTAAGGCAGAAAAAAATAAAATCAAGATTCTTCTTACATTTATCATTAGATCCAACATATTTTATAAGCTTTAAAGCAACCATGGATTGTGTACATTTTAGGATGTTTCCATAAATGATGGATGTGTTTTTGACTTCCCGTCTACCCAAAAAGTTGAAGTCTTTCTTCTAGTTACCACAGTACAAGGACAGAAAGGTAGATGTCCAATATAATAATATAAATCAAACAGAAAGTGACTGATCTATTCTCTTTTCAGCGGTCTATGGAGACATGACAAGGGGAAACAGCCATAAACTGGAGCATAGGAAGTTCTGCACCAATATGCAAAGGAACTTCTCCATGGTAAAGGTAACAGAGTGCTAGATGGGCTGCCCAGAGAGGCTGTGGATTCTCCTTCTCTGGAGATATCCAAGACCCACCTGGACGCTTTCCTGTGCAACATGCTGTAGGGGACCTGCTTTGCAGGGGAGTTGGACTCGATGATCTCTGGAGGTCCCTTCCAGCCCCTACAGTTCTAAGATTCTGTGATTCTCCTACATAAAGGTTTATGAATATATCCCAGAAACACTGGGAGTACATAAAGAAACAAATTAACTTGTTTAGAGGAATGAGAACTTTCTCATATAATCCATGATGGTTATTTTCCAATGTAGGGAAACAGAAATACTTCACTACCCCTTTACAGAACAAAGCCATCTAGGAGCAGGAGTGTAATATATGTTCCAGGTCAAAAACTGCACCTTTGATAGACAGCTCTTCCCGTCTCTAACAGGGCAGCCCTGAATCCCAATTCACAAAGGTTTTGGAACTGTGAACCCCCTACCCTGTCAATATTCAGCACAGCTGCAGGAGTGGCAATAGCTACAGGAGGTCCAAACCTCAGCGCAGTGTTAGACTGCTAAGTAGCACGGAAAGATACAGTGACTGACAGAAAATCATGGCCAAAACAAAACATGAATGCAGAGAGCTTACGGAAGCTTCCACTCCTGTTTTAGGATCTACAAAAGTTAGACTGTGACTGTATTTAAACAGAACAGACTTATGTCATTCTGGGTACGAAAATGAATCTGGTAATAGTAATAGGTGTCACAATGAGCAGTAATCTTCAGGTTTGTGCTGTTCCCACATGCTCCCAAATGCCAAAGAGAGTGAATGCACCTCACTGTAACCACTGTTCAGAGCAGTTACTTAAATTTTACCTCTGCATGCATTAGCATTTTAAATGCATTTTTCTGATCAAGTGATTGATAAAGCATTTCAGAAAAAAGATTTTAAGTGTTCTCCTTTGCTTTATTTGTAACGTTACAATTAACAGGAAGAGAAAATTGCTTTAAAAAGAAAATACCAGTATGAAATGCAAATCATAAGACAGCAGCATGAAAGATTAGAATAAGTGACAGACAGGAGAGAAGACCTAGTTATTTCTCATTATGTTTGATTTAACCAAGGCAGGAGAATCTCAAAGTATTTCTGTTATCACCCCTGAATGTTCATGTGACACTAAGGTGTACCACTTGTGGCAGAAATGCTAAGTCACAACCTGAAGCAGTGATTGAGGACCTGGTAGGAAGGGAGGGCCATGCCAGGGGAGCTCAGGTGTATACAATGCACCTGAACGATCAGAAGAGGTGGAGCCAGGATCCACCCCTTCCCAGAGCTCATTTAAGAGTTGGCAGTGGAGGCAAGGTGTATCTTGTTGGAGATTCCTACCTACCTGAAGTCTTCTGAAGGTAAGCAGCTTCTTTCCTTTATTTCTGTGTCTATGACTGTTGCATTTGAGCAAATCTTTATTTGCTGTAGTAGCCTAGGACCTTGCTGCTCTGCTGTTGTTGCTGTGCTTTCTGTTATGTTACACCACCCCATGGTGTTCCAGAAAAATCCCAAGAAATGAGTGTTAATGGTTTGCCAATGTTGCAAAGGGATTGGTTTTTCATAATTTGGTTTCTGTGTCTGTATTTCTAAAGAAGCACTGAAGTTTTTACTGTGATGTAATGATTCAATACAAAGCATATCACTCTTCAGTTTACTGAGACCTGTGCCAGCACTTCATTGGGTAATAACCAAAATACTCATTCAGTTACTAGAACCTTCTCATTAGCAAAAATTTTTCATAGCAAAGCTATCAATGGATTACAAAGCTTCTAAGCTTTTATATTATGAAGTAACCCGAATGACCCATCAACCTTTTCTTGACAGAGAAAGCCTACCTTCCTGAGGGTCCCATTTTACTAGCTACACAAATGATTCTTAAAAGCCAAACAAAAACAACTAAGATAGTAAAGAACAACACAGCTGCCCAGTAGCTCTAATTAACTGCAACATGTAATGCCTCATCCTGACCAAAAGCACCCTTTTCTAATATCCTCAACGTTTTTATGTAAACACTACAATTTCTACCACCTTCTCATTCTACTGTGCTGTCTAGAAGAGGTTCCAGATTTACATGATGCAACAAAGAAAAAGGAATACCGCATGTGGGACTGTTGTCCTATAAATACTTCCGTGATCTAGCAAGAGTATGGTCTCAGGACTTTTCTTGGCCTGAACTGGATTTAGTGCATGACAAGATTTCATGTATTGCCACATACCAAACAGCCTTAGGATTATAAGGTGTATATTCTGAAGCAAGAAAGACTGGAGAAAATACAGAGCATGGAAAAGAATAGGGAACAAGTCATGTTATGTCTACGAGAGAGCAGCAGGCAACACAGTGTACAGAGTCTGGTGTTCTCAGAGACTTGAATCTACTCTCTTTAATGCCACAGTGACCTAGAAACACAGTATTGTTCTGAAGACTGTCTCACACTGTATAATACAAATACTAGCACTGAGGTAGAAACAGAGGGCCTTGACTGACTGCTTCACCAATTCACAGGGAATTAATCTTGTTTGCTTTTGCTATAGTCTTAGCAGATCATTTATTCCTCTTTGCCCTTGAAAAACTGGTAGGCAGCAGCATGTGGAAGGAAAGGGATTTTACATTAAATCAGCTGCTTTATTTGAAAGGTATAAAATATTTGTACCATGTAATAGTGAAAAAAATAAAACATTAAAAAATCCTCAATCATACTTTGAGACAATCAACTCAATTAACTGCACTCAGATTTCATCTAGCTAGTGAAGAATGAAATAACAGGTGGGTATTGAAGCTTACTTTCCTGAGTAGGTAAGAAACATGTATCCTATAGTCAGGACTTGGTTTAGAGGGGGTTACATCGCTAACCTACAGCTGAAATGTCATTGGAATTATAGTGGCAATGTGAATGGCTCTCAGAGTAATGTGATATTTTTAGTCACTGACTACACATTGTCTAAATCTTTTCAGTAGGCAGCATTTAAGCTCTGCACGGATCCTGGTAGGCAGAAGTGCTTAGTTTGCCCTTAGTGCTAGGGGACCTCCTCACAAAACTCAATAAAACACCTCCTGAGATCATTGCAGAGAAAAGGCCAGCTGCAGAATACCCAAGGTATTTACAAGCTTGTTCAGGCATTCCATTTTTGTCAGCTTTTTTGGCAACTTGAAAGTAAACACTTAAACACTCTGAAAGATTAAGGCAGTCTACAAGAAACTTAGAAACTTGTCCACCCCAAAAACTGTGCTGTTGTAAAGCAGTATGACTGTGAGCCTGTTCATGAAATTACATGGTTCACAGTAAGAGAAATCAGACATGACAGTATTTTTGTGGTCTCATAACTCACCTAAAATTGCCTAACAATGGCTCTCCATGTAAGACTAACTCACTTACTGGACTTTCAGGTGCAGATGCAAGGCTGCTGGTTGAAAAAAAAAAAGGGAATTTGGGAAGAAAAATCTCTCACTGCTGACTATGCAAATATTATCAGCCTTTCCCAGTTACCATTATCAGCAAGTCAAGCCCCGTAAGCCAAAAAGAACTGCACAACCACAAGGAGATAGTATTCCATCAGGTAAAATTCAGGGATAGAGAACAAAAGTGACATAGAATCAATGTATGTGTCTTATCTGACGCCTATTCTACAGTTAGCAGAACACTTTGCAGCACACTGAACTACTTTCTGTGTACGCAAGACTCTACAATGGGTCAGGCTTTGTCACTCTGCAGTATATGACAAAAGCCTTACCTTAAACAATGAGAAAGCCCATCTAAACAACTAACAGGGATTTGGTACTCCTTATTCAGTTAAGAGACCGCAATATACACTTCTACGCTTGGCTTAGCCATGGTACAACAGAGACTCTTGTTACAGGGACCCATAATTTGAGGAACAAGGAAAGGGATATTGGAGTACAGTACCCATATTGTCACAGTTATTTATGAGATGATGCATTCCTTGCAGTATGTCCTTGTAATGCTACTGTATACTATAAGCACTTCTATATAGTAGGGCAACGTATAACTATGCTCACAATGCAAGGATGCCATGCATTTTCTGACATGAAAAAGTATCAAAAAATGAAAAAATGTTACTAAGTAGTTCTGTTCATAGCAGGCAAACCTCCTGCTGAAAAAGCTCTACATTAGCATAGCCTACACTTCAGTTTGAAATGACAGCACTGCAGTTCTGTCACTCTGCTGACATCATGAATTACCTTCCACCTACATGGCTTCAGTTCTATCTGCTTACTCTTACATGGATATAATCACTGATTATGTGAAACCTGGAAGGGTGAGATGTAAATCTCCTAAAATACAGAAATATGCATTTCCAATGGCTTCCCAGAAATAGTACTACTAGAAATGCACAAACTGGGGAAAAAAAATCACAGCTCTACTATATGTCTCTTGAAGACAATGTAGTATCTTTTCTTAAAAGTGTAAAAATACAAAGAGAATCCAAATTCCTTTTGTGTATATTGAAATTATATTCTCATTTTCCAGGTATGTTTTGATTTTGTTGTTTTTTTCTTTTTGCTTTTTTTCCTGCCAACAAATCTGAACTTAGAAAGTAAATCTCTCTGCTGTAAACACTGAAAGATATGAACTGAATACTGCTAGTGCACTGAAAGAGTGTATCCATATCCACTGGCACACCTATTAGATATAAATCTCTGCACAAATAAACACAATAATTAGTAAGAAGATAATATTTAGAATTGCTAAATTCATTTTCTGTACATGTGAACAACTGAGTCAAACCAAATAATTTTAGAAAAGAGACAACCCTATTATAGAAGAAGAGTTCTGCCTTACTTGCTTAAAGACAAGTATTATGTATCATAGGTGAAATTGTGCCCAGAGGCTCAGAAAGCCTTTACATGTTACTTTTATGACAATTCTTTTCACTTCTTGGCAAGTCATTAAACTCCACAATTGCTTTGCTCTTGTTCTCTTGAAAGTTCTCACCAGACATTATGGGTTAACACATAATAGGAAGTCCCCCTGCAAGTTTGATATCAAAAGTTATGATGTATTTATGCTCACATATGGTACTAAGACTATTCAGTGCAACGTGAATCAAGCGATCAAACTCAAACAATTTCTTACTCATTTAAGTAGCACAGCTACAAATAAAGCTTTCAATTTCACTGTGTATCAAATAACAAAGTATTTCTTGTCTGAAACCTGCTGCCTACACAGGAATACTCACCCTGCTGCGACTGCTGGAGGTATGACGAGTATGAGTTTTAGTTGTGCTTCATGCAGAGCTTCGGAAAGGTGAATGAGCAAGTGTATCAACTCCCTGAAATATAAACATACTGTTACAGGGACAGACAGAAAACTAGTGTTACTGGCTGACAAAAGCAAGATTACCAGTAACAGCAGAAATAATTGAAAAGATGCAGCAGGCAAGAGATCCAAACAATTTCTAGTGGATGATTTTAGCATTAAAAAAAAAATTTACCTGATAAGATTAAGAACACTGAACTGCTGGAGGTAGACCTAGTTTTATTGTAACCAGTGATCACCTTAGGGATGGAATATTTTAATGCAATTATTCATTGTTAGCATGTAAATATGATATATATTATCAGAGCAGGCTACTCCTTAGAGTCTTAATCAGTAAAAAGGATGAATCAGTGGAAGAACTAAATACCAAATGTTCTGAAACAAGCAATTGTTGAATAGGTTCAAGTTAACTTTGTGTTTCAAGTTAACTACTACAGAAAAGTCTGAGAATTCATAGAGGTTTTCCCAGCAAGATGTGCAATCTTCAAGGGGTATTTATGAAGCCTGCTTTTAGAAACATTTCTGTTGCTGTTTCAAGTGGTTTTTGTTTCTTCATACATTTGTTTCCCAACACTTCACTGTATAACCACAAAATAAATGCCTGGAAATGCCATATCTGGAAGTTTCATCTCCTGTATGCGTTAAAGATTTTTCTCAAAAGTTCATTTCCACATTGTAATTTCAATAGGAAAATAAGCTCCAAAACTTTCTTCATGTGATCTATTTTGAGATCTTTCTTTCAAAAGGTGATGTAAATAGCAAATCCTTCAAAAGAGACTAGAAAAACAAGAAAACTTAAGTTACTTTTATCTAAAGAGTCCAATGAGACATTCAATTCGTGCCATAAATAGGGTCATCCTGTGTGCCTCCAAGTCATTTGAGTCCTCAAAAGATCAACTTCTGTATTTACTGAAAATGCAGACAGAAGGATACTAGCAGTGAATTCTAGATCTGTTCAGAGCTATGCTTAAACTTGAATTGAGTAAAAAGCAACTTCACAACTTATTCCAGCAGATAAGCAAGTATTAGAGCAGGGTATATACAGGAGGTCATTTAAGTTGTTTGCTCCACTTATCAAACTGGATTAGACAAGAACTTTCACAAACTACTTCCAGTACTGTAGTGCCCCATCAAGGTAGTATCATCTCTGAGATATTGTTCTAAAATCACTGATCTTCCATTTAATCATCTATCAGTGTGCAAGTCAAGCATCTTTACCATGCAGACACTATTCAAAAGTAATCAAGAAGTTTTATTTCTATTTTAACTGTTTCTTAAACTGTTCTGTGCCAGATGAAGTCCTAAGAGTGCTACAAAAAAAATTACTCTTAGATGCTAACAACAACAGCAGAAGTTTTATCACTTTCCCAATACGATCAGTACTTTGTGGTTACAATCAGAGAGCTGGCTGTGCCAAACAACTCTCACATGGTGAAGACGCACAAAGTTATAGGAATCAGCATTTAGTCTACCTGCAACATGTACTTTTATTCTTCTACTGAAAAGTAACAGCTTTACATTCCATTCTTTACCATATGCATTCCATATTATGAGTGTCACTATTCAGACAAACCAATTAAGCACGGAGGGATCCTTTTCCAGGGAAAGCATTCAAAAAATTACAACACTAAACTAAACAGACTCTTCTTGACTTCCACCATATGCATCACAGCCCCCACACGACATAGCTTTACCAAAAACTATAATCAGTGTTAAAGCTAGCTAAGCGCCTTTTCCTACAGATTTTTGTCCCGTGGCTAAGTGACCTTTTAACTAATTATACTTGAAGTAGTATGAAGGTACCCTTTATTAGATGTCAGAGAAGCCACTTATAAAATAAACTTGATTGAAATCAGTTCCTCTGGTATTGAGATTATCCTGTGCTCTTCATCAGCAGTATCTCTCTTCTCTTTGTGAATGCCTCTGTTAACTTGTATGACCTCTGAACTGCACAAAATATTTTCTGACTGAATTGGAAAGGCATACAGTGTAGGCAACCCTGGTATATGGCAATTCTGCAAGTGTAAATGAAGGACAGAGATTTGTGGCCTGATACAGGACCAACAGGAAGTCTGAACTGCTGTCTTATTTTTTAGAAAGCACAAAGCACACTAACTAAAAAACAAATCCTATCCAAATAGCTCCCACTTCCTCTCCCCCTAACAAATCTAAACAATATAGCCTTGACCAGAAAAAAAAAAAAAAAAGCTTCAATTTGGGCCAAGTCAGGGAGTGAAAGTGTAACAGGATAACTGCAGATTATTACTCAAGAAACCTAGGTGAACATCTACTCACTAACCTGTCAAGCCAGGTCTCAGCCCTGAGATCTTTACTGCAGATCAGATAGGATTAATGGTTATGGCTGAAGACTTCATTTTGGCTAACTTCTATTTGTCAGCTAAGATAGATTATATAGACCAAATGTGTGCTCTTGCCTCCTCCCCCAAACAGCAATAACAGAATGCTCATTGATTGTGTGCTGCAGATTAAAACTTTGCTGTGCCCCCGCAGTGCTTTCCAGTGTGTTAACACAATCTTTTCCCATACTGTCACTGGCAATTTTGAAAGGACTATTGACATTTTAAAAATTATAATGAGGTATGGGTAATTAAGAATAGAATCAGTCTTTCTGAAAAGCCCAGATTAAATATTTACCGGAGACTTCACCCTTGTCTAATTTTACTTCATAGTAGTAACTAAGACACTGGCAGTTTTAAGACCATCATGAGCTAATTAAGGTCTACTTCAATCCTATGCTATCAGGCCTTCTATTATCACTACTTTTTGGAAGGTTGGTTGTTTTTTTTTTTTTTTTTTTGGTGTTGTTTTTTTTTTATATATTCTTGATTTCAAAGTATTTTGTCCCCTACAAAGTATGCAAATTTCCTTCACCCAAGGTTTGAGAAAGAGTTATTTTTTCAGAACTCACTTTTTCCAACACTGTCAGTCTATTGTGTTTGGGACATCTTATAACAGTTCACTTCAGTGCGTAAAAGTGGGCTGTCAGGCTGTCTGAAAAGCCTTGTAGAAGATACTGCTACGTTCTTGTCTTCGGTTACGTGACCCTTCAGAACTCTCCAACTTTCCAACTTCTGCCACTTTCTTTTGTAAGTTAATAGTCAGTGCTCCCTGAAATTTATGCCTTGTCAAGAAAATTGGACAGAAGAAAGCTGTCTACTTCAAGAAGAAATTGCTCTTTTGTGCCATTTCATTGCCTAGTTAATACCAGAAAACTGGAGTGAATTATGGCAAATCTTTGATTAATAGATTAATTTTTCAGGGACTAACATGAAGGATAGAAGTGCCAGAAGAGGTTTTTGCTCCTATACTCCTACCAACATTAATAAGATGTCTGAAGGTCATCTTCTGCATGATGCCAAGTGCCTGCAGCATGCGGTGGGTGAAAAAAAAAAACATGTTTTACAGATTGATCCTGTGTGATGGCAGTGCCATCTGTCAGCTAATGCCAGACAAAGCAGAAGAACGTGTTCACCTTCACGTATACTATCAGAATCTGGTGAAAAAGGCATGAAAGTGCCCACAGTGTCTAGGGGAAAAAATAAAAATAAATCCATGAATAATATTAGCAAAAGAGACATTGTCCTGTCTGGCTGTTATAATTAAAACTGAGAAAGCAGAAGTTTTCCTGTTTAGTTCAGAATTTCCAGCACATGCATTTCTAACCTGAAATGCCACGGTTTAAATAACTTGGAATATTCTGTTGTAAAATCAATCAGTAAAGTTTTAGATTAAAAAAAAAAAACTTAATTAAGAAGTAGGTTTGAACTGTAAGGGACAGTAAAATACATTAGAATTGAGGTATTATTTGCACAGGACATTTCAGCTGATTTAAGTTTTTGTTTAGAAACTTATTTCCTATGTGTTAGAATCAAAGACATGAAGCTGAGTACTTTTTCACTATGCAATAATTGTCAGCATGAGAGAAAAGAGCATCAGTTAGATTCAGTCATTTATCTCACAAATTTGTCTTTACTTATATCAGTAATTAGGAGCTTCTATTCTCCCAAACCACAGAAAAGAAGTAGGTACCTATAGAGGGTACCTCAAAGCACCTATACTGGACTTTTACATGAGCCTGAACTAATCAGGCTCCTGCAGCATAGGTCCACACACATCTCAATACAATTCAAGTTCCTCAGATAGAGTAGATGGTATTTCAGCACCTGAATATAAGAATCTCATGCCATTTTATACACCCAGGGGTATACAAAGCACGTATGCAGAATTGTTGAATAAGTTTCAAAGCATCCAGGGCCCTCATACCCAAAGCAAACAGCTGTAAATTAAGTTGATTACATTCTTTAACATAAAGCCAGGCAGCCACATTTAGGCACATAATTCTCTTCCACAAAATTTACACTGTAAGTTAACAAATAAATGTTACATAAAAGAAAAAAGCCTGAAGGACTGGTATAATTTAAGACTTCACTTCTGCTGAGCATTACAGAGTAGGAAAAAAAGCAATCCTAACCCTAAATAAGAATTGTTACAATACTACTTTCTTACTCTTGAAAACAAACAAGGATTAAGTTAGCTCTGCTTAAGAATATGTGAACAGAAGATACACAGTGAGCCTCAGACCACACTATTTCACTTCTTCTGGAATACCAGTTAGGATAAATGGGAAACTGAAAGCTCTTTTTATGCAACTATTTATTCCTTGCAGGAGAAAATCTCATCTATTTCTGATGTTGAAGTGAAAACCAAAAAAAAAAGCAAGATTTTTCTAGAAATGTGCAAAGAGCTGAAAGGAAAATATATAAATTTGCCTGCTCTTAAAAATTCTCAGTGACTACAGATTCTCAAAGATGCTGGTGAGAGACCTTGCAGGCTACAGAAACCTTGCGCGGTGCTAGTACTGTTACTGTTACCTAGTTATATACAGATGCAATGGGTAGAACAAATGTTATAAGGATGTTATCAGGCTTTTTGAATCCCACTAAAGTTCAGGTTCAGTTAGTAATAGGAAAAGGAAAAAAAAGAAAAAAGCTATCTCATAGAAACATTGATCTGAAACAAAGCCTACGCTATGTAGCTAACAGTTAATATCAATAACTCATACGGAGCACACACAATTTCTATTCTATTAAGGCTTTACATGTCTGAAGGTAAAGGGTCATCTATGTGTTGATACAATCCCGTCAATTGTCCCCAGCTCTTCTACTGTTAAGAAAATGCTTTATTACTGATGTTTATCACTTTGGAAAAACAGACCGGATCATGTATGAATCATGTTGCAATACTGCCACTCTGTGGGCTGAAGATGTCATGGCTCTACCCTTTCCTAGCAGGGATGAGCAAAGCAAAGGGTGGGTAGTCCATGCTTAGCGATTTATCAGGACTAATTCTACTCTGCTATTCAAAGGCAAATTAACAGATCTCAATGTAAAAGCACTTATTCAGAATGCTTGTCGCTGCTTGGCTTCTCAGAGACATTCTGTAACTTAACCACCTCAACCAAATCTAGAGCAGTGGTGGATAAACACACAAGTGGGTTTACAGCTAAGCATTTAAATCAAAACTGGTGTTGAAGAGACAAAAAAAAAAAAAAAAAAAAAGAGAGAGAGTTTATAACCTTTGTTTGTACTCAGGTTTTTCTGCCAAACATCTACTTGGTTAGGACAATCCTGAAGTCTTGCTTGCTTGCATCCACATCTAATCTAACACTACCGACTCGGAATACATGAGGCAGTCACCATTCTGCTCATTGAGAATCACTTTCTCTTCCCGTTCCTGTTTAGCAGTAACTGAAAGACGTTGAATTTGTAGTAAGCAGTACCTCTATACTTTGCCTAAATAGCGTTCTGGCTCTGAAGGCTACTACACAGCTGTACCTCCCCTAGAAGAGGCAGTTTTTACTACAGGAGATGGGTCAAGCACTGTTGGAACATAAACTCAACTCAGAGTTAAATAAAAACGCATTTTATACTTGTTTGCCATTTGCAATACAGTACTTGCTGTTTGCTTGCTTACGTTGGCTTTCAGCGAGCCTTAAAATTACAGTAACACAGTCTGACTTACATTTTAAGTTAACCTATAGGGAAACATCAGATTTACTGAATAACAGTAGATAAACTGACCTCTATACCCAACTTCTGGCTTGCAGTTACTACTTACTTAAACCATTTTGTTGCCTGCCTTAGTAAGAGACAGCAATAGATCTAAAGCTCAGTACAATCATCAAGAACAACCTGGCAAATTACCTAATTATAAGGAAGAGCATCTTATTTAAGCTTCATTCATTCCACTGTAAATGGTGGAGCCCCTGACAAGGCTACAAAGTTCAGCCATTTCACTCCTTTGTTCCTAGAGAATTTATTTTATAGGGGAATGATAGGAGTCCTTTACTAGCACACACTGTTCAGGAAATAACTGTTACATACTATCAGCCAATATCCTTTGCCCTAAACTGAATAACCTGGAGGATCCTTTCAGAAAGGTGAAAGTCTGTTTTAAGTCTGTATTCTATAGAAATCTCTTTAAAGTTATTTTCTCCCAGACATTTTAAGCAGTGGAGAGATGATAGGAGTACTATGTTTTAGGGAATGGATGCCTGAATTTCCTGAGGCAACTAATCCAAAATTTTCAGTATGCTGCACTGAATCAGTCATTTCACCGCACATTCTGCCTTTTTCTCCTGAAGTTCAGAATTTGCTTTACTTATACTCTATCCAAAGCATTGAGATAGCCAAGGGGTTTTTGCTCAAGGAAAATAGATCAGAACATATCAGGAAACAGCTTAATACAGGTAAACCCTTCAGTTTTTACAAATGCAATAAATTCAGTCTCTGTGAAACTTCATAGTAGAGTTACTAAAAGGTAGATCAGCTACTCTAAAGTTCTAAAACTGTTATGCTTGCAAAAACTGGAAGCCAGTTTCTCCATAGGTTTGCTTCAGGTTGGGGATTTTCATTCTAATTTCAGCACATATAAAAGATCTTAATATAAAATCCTGGAAGATTTCCTAATTAATTCAAAGTCAGTGCAATTTATCCAGTAACACATACCAACCAGTGTGACAATAAAGGCCAGTGCCAGCACCTGAGCATACAGTTGAGGTACCCTTTGTTCTTGTTCAACAGTAATATCTTGCACAACTGAAATTTAAAAGGGTAATGTGGTCTGCTAATTCCACTAAGAATATTAATATGTAACCTTTGAGTTCACATAGAATAGTTTTAAGACAAATGCAACAATCTTCAGTTGACCTCGAGTTAAGTGTATTTATTTATAGAAAACGACAAATTCAAGTCAACATGGACTAATTAAACTTTAAAAAGATACTGTAAAAGAGACAATTCTTATAATTGTATCCTAAAGACTTATACTTACTTTTGCTTTTGATTTTCCAGCTGACTCCAAACTTCAACTACAAAGCCATCAAAATTTTCATTCTAAAAAAAGAAATTGACAACAATATACACTTCATCACCATGCTTATTCATTATGCTTGCAGAGATAATGCAATATTGAAGCACACAATCAGTTCAGCTGTTCTAGCAGTATTACAGATTGAGCATGCTTCATATTCTTACAGCAGTTTCATCTCAAATGCATCATTTCATGAGGAAGTTAAAGTGAAGCACAAATTGTTTAACTAACATGCAAAAGTTGGAAATCTCTATTAGTTATGCATAACTGACTCCTATTCTCACTGGATAAACCAGTATCAGATTGGGAAAAATGTAGCCATTAATGAAATATGGTTGTTAAGCAAATCAATTGAAACACATTTACATATATATTGGGAAAAAAAGTCATGTGCTATTGACTCTTAAGATGTAAATATTAAACTGGAAAAGTCATTATTCCAAACATCTCTAAAATTAATCTTTCTTATGAAAATTTGTTTACTGTGAACAAGGATATCGCTGGACTTGAGCACCCTTTCTTTAAGAGGTTAATTGTTACAGAGGACCTAAAATTGATGTGGCAGTTACAAATTTTAAGAAAGTATTCAGTTCACCTCTTCATCTATCTTCCTCTAGAACGCAGAAGATTTATTTACATCTTACAGCAAGGGAGAGTATTCTTATTCTGACAGTAATTAGGCAGGTTTTCACAAAATAGCCACTAAGTTGAATGTCTCTAGGGTGCAGTCTGTCCATTCCTAGAAGAACTGTTCCAAAGCATTAAGCTGAGGGGATGCAAAGAAAGTCTTAGCAAACAGTAACTGTTACTTAAAGGAAACCCTCTTTTTTCTCCCTGGACTCTTAACTGTTTTATCAGACCCGAACAAAATTATGCAGTAAATGATATCTGGCAAGCTATTCTTGATATTAAAAGTGACTCATTATGTCTAGTACACTGAAGCCTGAACATATTTGTGTAATACAGAAAACAGCGCTCATTGTACCCAAGACTGTTTTGCAGCCCCTCAAAAAAAAAAACAACACAATAACTGTAATAACTGTTACTGGCTGTTTGTTTTTTTTTTTTAATAGTAATTAAAGAAATCACTCTACTCACTAGATGACCTACATGAGAAGTTTATTAGCTATGCATTACTGCTTTGATGTTATTCTGCATATCAGCTGTCTGGAACGGGTTTTATCAATTAGAGTTTACAACAGGTGGAAGTGTGCAACTACCAATGATAACAGCTTTAGGATAATCAGACTTAAGTAGACTCACTTCTGGCATTCAGTTAACTGTACTTAAGTATTATTTAGCTATATATATATAATTAAGCTATATTTCATACATACAGGAATTGAACACATTCTAGAATATACAGTAGAGATTTGCGCCTCATTCGTATTTTGAACAGAATTTTATTTTGTAAGATGAAAACTGGAAATGAGAAAATATATTTTATAAAAGGAACCAGAAACTATGTCACACTGTTTCAAAAGCATCGTTGAAGTCTTTTACCTTGGCTAGCAGAACCATACTCTGTGAAAGCTCTTCTATCTCATCTTCACTGCCAAAAACACTCTCAAAGTCATGGTAAGTCCAGCCATCAAACAAAATTCTAGGCACTATCAAGCAAAGAAGTCAATCAGTAACGAAATTTTTAAAAATTACTATCTACACTGCAACATTTCTGCAAAAATAGAATAGAAGTATAATTCTACAGAAGATACTAGCAGGTGAATCACCAAACAATATATCTCATAGCTTGGATTGTTGTGTTTTTTTACTCTAATTTTATCAGCACAAAAAAGTTGACACCACAGAACATTCTTCTTTGTTTTATGGTAACTCAAACATTAATTAATAGCTAATTTGATGCCAGTTTTAAGAAAAGATGCATTCAACTGACAACTAAAGTTCCACGTAGGAAGGTCTAAAAAGAACACCAAAATGAAACAGCAATCCTTCTGTAAGTTGTGTCTCTCTTCTAATACAAGAATAGCAAGGTAGAAAAGTTCACCTCAAACTCTAATTTAGTCTAATTCAGCCCTATATTCAGCTTTTTGCTCCTTACAAAAGACTATGACAAATCTTAATTTTGGAAAAAAATCAGGTACTTGAGGGTACTTCTCACCCCTTTTTTCCCCCTCCACCAACAACACATTTAAGACATAAAAATGTAGTCAGACAAGAGTGATGAAAACTGCTGTTGGAACAGCTGAAAATCATGCATGCTGGAAATGCCATAGAAAACTATGTCTAAGCCCTTTTTAACTATCAAGTATTTTAGAAGAGTCAAGAGAGATTTCAGGGGTTTTACCACCTGGCAGCTGAAGTAATTTAGAATAGCTCACTGAGCATTCAATTTTTCTACCTGTTTCATGTTTCATACGACCTTGTGAAGCAAAAAGAGTTTTACTAGTTTCACGGCCTCAACTTATTGTTACAGACAAAAGAAAGAAGTTTAGCACAGTTTTATCACTGTAGCAATGTTTGCCATTTTTCCCTATAGACACATTGTGGCAGATCCCTTGAGGTCTCTGCTTCAAGGGCAGAAGCAAGCAGTGCAGGGAAAGACTGACAACTGACTCAGATTTGGATTTCTTTTCTCCTTTATAAAAAAGAGTAGAATCCCTGAGCAACAAGTTTGAAGATTATTCCCCAGGTAAGCACATCATATTAAATGCAGAGTACCCTTCCAAAGAGGACCCAGTGGCCATGGGTTTAGGGCATCAACAGAATCTACACTTCAGTTGCTTACTTATCTATTGTTAACTGCTTATAATTTTCTTTTCGGACACCTCTTTTCATAGGGCTATGCTAATCTACCTTCTCTCCAATACACATGGAACACAAGTCATCTTTTGCTCTGCTAGCAGCAAAAGAAAATTGACAAAAAAAAAAAACATAAAACATAGGCTCACCTATTTTGATGTTTTTGGAGTTTTTTCTGACATCTTTCATCCAGCCTGTCAAACATTACCAAGAAAACAGGTCTTAAAACGTAAATGTATTGACAAGGACAACATATTTTGAAGCACTTTTCAACTAATGTAGCAAAGTTTAATTATATCAGTCCTCCTGCTACAAACTACTGGCTCATCAACAGTGCAGAGGAAGCAGCCTCTGATACACAAAAATTGAAGCTATTCACCTCCACCATAGCATAACTCACATTTACAAGTGTGAGTCCTTAAGAGTCCCTCCGAGCCCCTCCTCCTTGTTTCTTACAGTTCTGTTTCACCACGGAAAACATCTCACTGCTTACTGACAACAGCAGTTGTGAACATGATTTTTCGTTCCTTTTTTTAAGTTAGCTGGGTTTTTAAGTCTGGTTGTTTTTTTAAATTCAGTTGGTACTTCCTAGTGTCCCATCCACACCCTCTCGATAGTCACTGCATTACAATTAATTTGTCAGTAGGCATTAACATGGTAAAAACAATCTTTAGAGCTCTTTAAAATGGCACTTTACAGACATGTTTCAATGAAGTTCAAAACCAAACTAATTATTTAGTAAGAACATACTATACAAATTCTGAATCTGCTGCAATTTCCTTCTATAGTGGAAAAAATTCTCTTCAGATTAAATTCATATTTCATTCCTAGAACAAACTCACTCACAGGGGTTTTTAGTTTATTTGTATGTTTGGTTTGTTTTTTTGTTTGTTTGTTTTTGTTTTTGTGAGGGCAGAAGGAATAAAAACAGATAAATAACTGCACAGTGAAAACACAAAGGACTGTTTCTATCTGTAGAGATTCTTTGTCTCTTCCTTTTTTGAAGGGGGCTTTTAGATAGCCTGCTGCCTTTCTACTTATTATCTGGACAGAAACTATGTGTATTTGTGGAAGCAAATGAGAACAGAAAAGTTCATTGTGTAAAAATCTTTCTAAAACTAGTGGATGAAATTACTTGACAATGAGAGACAGTGTGAAAAATGCACGTGCATATATTAACTACCCATCAGTTTGCAACAAGAACAGTGATCCTATTTGTAATCCATATTCAAATAAAAAGGAAATCAAACCTTTATCTATATCATGGAGCCCAGTGAACTGGAACCTCTCCTTCCCTCTCCTTCTCACTTGTAACCAGACTGGTGAGATTAGTGTAAATTTATTTCCAAATATTTTAGCAATGTCATAGCCATGACTGTTCCACTTGCAAAAAAAAGGAGAAAAAGGAAAGTGAGAGATGACAAGCAAGACATACAGACCACTTTGATTTTGATAATAAAAACTCTTTACCATAAATGTAATCACTTGCTAAATCTCTGATTGTTTCAGAAAACCTTCTATAGCTTTATTTTTGCTTAAATAATAAAGCATTTATAACACTTTCGTAGCTACATGAATGCCAATGTTCAGTTTATGCAAATTCAACTAAACTGGAGGAATTAGCATTTAGATTCAACAGAAATTTGAATGTACGAGGTCTACACTTATGTTCAACAGAACGTGAGAAAGCTGGAAGTTCATAGGGAACCTATTTCTGTTTTGAGTAGTGCAAAAAACAAAACAAGAGGCATTCTCTAAACAAAAGGAAGTAACATTTATTATTCAAGAGAAGATGCTTTGAACAGTAAGACTGGATAACAAGATAGCTTGATAGCAGGATAAAATTTTTACTATTTCCTTAGAAGGTTCAAGTTGGTAGCTGCATAATATAAGGATACTTAGTAGTATTCCTCATCTGAAAATACTGTAACTTTACATGGCTCATTCAAGAACAAAAAAAATACAACTGTTTTACTGGTGAGAAAAACAGTATGACCTATATATCCTAAAAGAGATGAGTAGGAGAACATGAGTTTGAGACCACCTGAATCTCAAGGTCTTGAATAATCCTCTGAATATCTGACTGCAGACTAGAAGTTCCAAATACTACAAAAATATTTTTATAGCAGGGGTGCAAGAGGCAAGATTAGTACAGTCCACTGCACGTTCATTCAAAGCACCAATTTTATTTGATTTATTAACTCACAGGAGTAATATATCCCAGAACATCTCCTGAGAAGTGTCTTTCTTTTGTCGTCTTAGAGCAGTAGCTTCTGTGTTCCAGTATAATGTCCTTTGCCTTTGGATCTGTAACTACCAGTCCCCGGTCCTGCACATTCTTATCAGAATGCAGTGTCTGAGGGAAGACAACAGTTTTTATAAGCAGCCATTTTCAAAAGCAACAGGCCTCAAAAAGAAAACAACATTAAAGTCTCAGTACTCTTTTCAAATCATGTGAAATAGTTTGATTTAAAAAGAAAATAAGAAAGAGCTGGAAAGTGATTTGTTATCACCAGTAATCTTACTTTGATTACAAGGAAAAGAAAAGGAAAAAAAATCAAGTGATAAGATTTAACAACATCATTCAGCACACCTGATGACTGGTACATTCATAACATAAAGAGCAATTCTGCAAGAAGTTTTAAACTGCTGAACTGCATTTTTAACAACGGACTGGGGATCTGGGATGATCCCTGGCCATTGGACACAATTTGACATTAGCACTTTCTAAAACACAGTCAAGCACAATTAAACATGAAAATAATGCAAAAACAGAAAAAAAAAAAAAAAAGTCACCTCTTAAATACTATTAATGGCCAATCCTGAAAATCCAGACAAGAAATTCAACACCTAATCTTTCGTAAAATTGAAAAGCTAAAGATCCAGTTTATACCCAGCTGTTTTAGACTTGCATAGAACAGGATATCCTAGGTGGGATATCAATTTCATGTCTTGCCAAACACAGACACTTAATCTCAGTTGCTACACGTTCTATAGTACTTGACAACAGCCTTTATACTAGTTGTCAAGATTTGTTCAAAATAATGCCTTTATGTTTTCTTCTGCACTGTAGTCCCTGCTTTCTAGCTACTGCCAAACCAACAAAAGTTGGTGAAGAGCTCTTAACCAAGATTTCAAAGAAGACTTTTAAACTGGACATATTTTCGGTTAAGTATACTGCATTGTGGTCACAGCTGAAGTTCCAAACACTCTTCTTCTTCAAGAAGATCTTCTACAACAGCACATGTAGACTTAGGAATAAGTCAGAAGGCTAATAAGGCCCACACACTAAAAAAGCGTGCACAGTGAGCACAAAGAAACGGGGTAAGGCAGGTCTCAACAGTCTGTATTGCCTTTGCACCTAGTAGTTTTAGCAGCATATTAGATTTTTCTTCCTGGTAGACACTGAGCAAGCAATATAGACAACGAGAAACATATCTGCATAATGAAGGATTACCTATGATTTGAGGGACAAAATTTTGAATAGATCACCTGCCTCCTCTTTTTTTTTTTAAAGAGTGCTTCGCAACATGAAGTACATATATTTGGTATATGCACTGGTAAATATACTTCCATGCACACCCTTTCTCCTGCACTGCTGTGCATTCTTATAGTTTTGAAAGAAAACAGGAAGGAAACAAGAACAGCAATGCTCAGCAATTTAAGAGAGACTTCAGCACGTTGAATCATTTTCTCAAATTGCTATGGGACTCTGAATAACTTCTACCTTCAAAGAAAACACTGGCTTGCAAGCACTTCAAACTCTTCTTTCAGAACACAGCTTTTGCATTGGCAGCGCTGAGAACACCTCCCCCATCTCTAAGCAACCTGGTGCTCTTGGCCAACACTACTGCTTCCTCAACTCCCAACATAGGGATGGAGGTATGCTTTCTTCACATGCAGAAGGGGATAAAAAGTTCTTGCTTCT
Organism: Chrysolophus pictus; assembly: GCA_037305975.1. NCBI lineage: Eukaryota > Metazoa > Chordata > Aves > Galliformes > Phasianidae > Chrysolophus > Chrysolophus pictus. Next base: position 15,245,509 of record CM074580.1, on the reverse strand, counting down.
ACAGCAGTCTTATGCAGCTTCTATTGGAGCTGAAAGCTCCAGAAGTCTACCTTGTATTGGTTAAAGGAGTGAAGCATTTGTGACACTCAGAAAAGATGAATGAAAGGACAATTTCACATCGTTTCATTTGAGAACAAGCTTCAGTGGAAATGTACAGTTGATTTCAACACTTTTTTTTTTTTTTGAAAGAATGAGAATACGCTTACCATTTCTCAAAGCTGAGTTATATCACCACACATGTTAAATAAGACGAGCGTTTCAATTCTTTATCTTACCTTTTCTTCCAGTTTTTTTGTAGCAGCTTTCTTTGCATCTGTTTTTGACAAGGTACCTTCAGCTAGCCAGCAAATCACGGTTAAAGAAAGTGAAACACATAAAAACCTCATAGTGTTTCTCCCAATGTCAAGTTTTTCTTGTCCCAGAAATATAAGGATTCAAATCTCTGCAAACAGAAGAGCATAGCTGTTTAAGAGAAATTCAGTTTTCTTGTCTAAGAAACATCAATTGTCTCATCTTCTGCCCTATAGATTAAGACTATAATGCAGCTCTGTTTAATAATACTTTAGGCTGCATAGCAATGTAGCAGAGTACTTAAAGAGATTTGTAGATATATCCCAGGGAAAGCTGGTGGGATCCTTGCAGCTTTTCTTTTAAAGAATTCCTAAAGAAATACAGGGTTTTGCAGCTGAAATTGTGATAAATGCCTGCTGTCCAGAATAGCACAGCCTTGCCTTTTCTATAGGACATAAGAGATACAACTGATCACGCCTAGTTCAGCTAACAAGACACAGGTTAAATAAGGCACAGAAAAAAATATAGCTATGTGCTTATATCTATATACCTTTATCACAACAAGCAAGAACTTTAATGAATTCACCAAGTTGGTGATACAAAGAGAACTGAAAAAACTTTGAGAGTTTGCTCCAAATAAAAGTATTGAGAATTAATAGAGAACAGTTCAATTCACTGCTATTTATCTGTCACAACTTAGTTCTGTCAGGAGAAAGATTTTACAAAAAAAAATTCAAATACAGACAGAGACTGTTGTTTAGCCTTTCCCCATTCATGAGTTTCATTGGTTTTCCAGATCCAAGAAGTGGATAAGATGAAAAAAGAAAAAGAATTCTTGGCATAGGCAGAAGCAGAGCAGAGGAAACTGAGAGAAGTAATATGCTGCTAATTCTAGATGTCCTACGGATCACAATGGGATTTTCTTTTGTGTATAATAAATCAGTTGCTCAAGACATATATCTGGCTGCTTCTCACAATACTGAGATCCTAACGGAGAAGGAAAAATGTTAGCTTTCCCATAATTGTCTGAAGTTCTGTCAAACGTAACCCCTTGCTCTAAATTAAAACAAAACAAATTTTCCAGTATGACTCAAAGAACTAATTTTTCTGCCAATCACTCTGAAGACTTACTAAATCATTTCTTCAAGCCATATTTACAAGATTTGTTCTGTTGGTAGCCATATGAGGTCAATCCTAGTAATGCTGAGATGAGATTAACAACACATATCTGCACAACGTTGGTGTAGCAGTGAGTTGCTGAAAAGCCAAGAAAGAGATCTTGCAGGAGTTGGGCATCCTGCACTAAAACAGAGGCAAGAATGTGACCAGCCAACAAAGCAGGAGAGTGATGGCAGAAAAAGTGCTTGAAAAAAGTCACTAATGTCACTAGCACCAAAGAACAGACATCTTCAAAGCCCTTGTGTACAAAATCAGTTGAAGACTTTAATCAAGTCTTAAAAAGAATGCAAAAGTAAAGCAGCAAGTCCTCTAATATCTCTTGCATCCAGAGGGCAAGGCAAAAGCTAAATCACTATACCACTTTACATTTCACTATTATTAGTAGCTAAGGTGTTGCTCTTCTTCTTTGCCTCCAAGGTCACTAGTACTCTTGTTTCCAACATCCAAAAAGATTAGACAAAGGAAGCTGCTCTTGATAGCATCTACTCTGTTCCATCAAACTTGGCAGGATCTATTACAGATGGGAACAGTTGAGAGCCTGAACAGTCAATACAAAATCTTAACAATTTGGACAGGATATCGATTCTTCCAGAAGCTGGTATATATTGATTTGGAGGTCTTTGATTTCACTTTCAGAAACAATTAGCAACAGCATTCACGTTCCTAGAAAGAAGTTAGTGTTTAACAGCTGAAGCACACAAGTTAAAAAAACACCACTGGACTCCGATTAGAAATTGTGTTCATTTCCTTGAACATACATATCTGGCCGTTACTGTAAGCCAACATCCACTCCTGAATCTATAGAAAGTGCAGAGCCTGTAGCAGCATTTTCTGCTAGTGACATTCTAATACTGACTCTTAGTAGGAACTTTATTTTATTAACTTCATCTTTAACAATGCAGTGGAATTGCCAGGTCACTGTGCCAATGGTTGAACAGCGAGATAATGTGGCTAACCCAGGGAGCTCAGGTGCAAGCAATGCACCAGAGTGATCAGATAGGAAGGAGCCAGGATCCACCCCTCCTCACTCTCATTTAAGGGTTGGCAGCCGAGGGAGCAGCATCTCTCTGAAGAGATTGCACTCCTCTGAAACTGTTACTATTTATTGGAAGGGGTGAGTCAATTTTCCTTCTTTATTACCTGCTATTGTTCCATAGTACATGTATCTCATTTGCAGGCACTGTCATCACTTTCTTTTGCCATACAAACAATATCAGCAAACATTAAGCACGTAGTGTCATTTTAGTATCTAAAGATGAATAAATCAAGCTTTAAATGCACTATATGGAAACTAAGAGCGCAAATTTTGCAAGCTTTTCAAAACTAGATGCCCATCAAGTCTTTCCTCTAGCAAGCCTCCCTTCAACATTTTATTATCCTCACATTAACTAAACAGTTTTATTTCTTATCTTTTGTATTGCAGCATGCAAGGAAAACTAAGGTTTAAGGTTTGAGATGCTTTTTTGACATGCTGGTCTGAGGCCTTGGTGTCTCCCAAAGCCAGGTGAAAGCCCCTGCTTAATAGTCTCCCTGGGTAACACAGCCAGATATTTTAAATGCTGTTTTATTTAAAAGAAATAGAGAAGCTGGCATAGACTTATGTTGTCCAAAGAAGCAGTCAAAAACCATAATCTTGGGGGTTTGCACAGTAACTATTTAGAAACTATCCCAGGCAATGTGATCTAGATGTGGATGTCCCTGTTAGTTGTGGGGGAGCTGGACTAGATGGCCTTTAATGGTTCCTTCCAAATCTAAGGTTTCTGTGAAATCAGAGTGAATGCTTACATGACACTTATGAAAGAGGAAGCTGGGTTCTAACTGCTATTGGAGTAAATGCTCTGGTATGCAACTGGTTTAGTAAAGGAAGCCCAAGCTACAAACTGTTGAGCTGCTGGGGGGGAGGAAACAGTGAACCAAGCCAGTAGAAGCTAAATTCGGGGCAAAAATAAACCTATTTCTAAGCTGTGTTAAAAAGCATTCCCTTACTCTTCTAAGCTGCTCTGTTTTAACACTAAAAATTGCCTCCTGTACTCTGGAGATACCAAACTTTCTCTTTTCCGTCAGAGCCCGCCTGCAGGCCAGCACAACCCCGCGGGCTCAGTGTGAGCGTGCCCCGCGGCCTACGTACCCCGGGCCAGCCCCCGCACTGCTTCTGCCATCCGTATCACCGCATCCCAGCTACGGGACAGGCCAACAAACCCTAAACGGACAGGACGCTGTACCACCGCCCGCCTCCTTCCCTCCCCCGAGAGCGCCGCCGCCGCCTCCAGGCAGCGCCGGCCCGCGGCCACCACCTACCGCCCGCCGCCGCCTCGGAAATGGAGGCGGGCGGTGCCGCCCCTGCGCCTGATGGGAGGCGCTGAGGCGGCGGCTGAGAGCGGGTCGCGCCATCATGGCGGCAGCTTCGTGTTTAGCCGGGCGCTACGTGCCTCCTCGTGTGCCTCCTGCTGTGCCGGGTGGAGGTTGCCTGGGTGCTCACCTAGCAAGTTTAGGCCAGCCTTCCCAGCGAAAGCCTTTCTAGACCTACTTTTTGCCACAGCTCGAACTTGGTGCCACTGTCCAAGCGGAACTGAAAGATTTCCTCATCTACCCTTTGCTTTCTTTCCCTCTTGTGTAATCTAAGATCTAAACATAATTCAGCACTGAATCGAAAAACAGAAGTGTTTTTCCTCTGAACTCGAGTCAGTGAACCAGATACAGCGCTGAGTGTGTGCCCTTCCCCTGTGCCCTGAGTCACACCGATGTGAATTGTTGTGAGGACTTCAGAAGGGAAATCAGTGTTCGCTTGTGTGCTTGGGTACTGAACTTTCTATTGCTTTGTAAAATGCTGTTCATCTCTCCCAAGTGTTAGCTATTTCCAGGATACATTTCTCAATAGCAGGAAAGACAGAGATAAGGCAGGGGTGTGAAAAATTAGGTTTGTTTCCAGCTACTCTGTAATGAAATCTGTCATTTCCTGTATTGCATTCTTATTATGCTATCCTGTTGACTCTCTTGTACCCTCAGTGGGACTGAACCAAAGGTTTGCTGCAGGTAGCTGGCACTGCACATGCTGCTCCCAGGGAACCTGCAGCTGCCTGTACAGGAATCACAGGTCTTTTTAGGGTACACTGCTAGGTACGGGGGAGTCCCCTCAAAAGACTGATATTCTGCTAAGTAAACCCAAATGATAAGGGGATCTTTGTTTAAATTTTGTGTTTTTCTGTACAATACTATTCCTTTAAAAGAGCACTGCCAGTCACCTGGGGGAGAACAGAAACATGTTCCTTCCCCGGGGAGTAACAGTGCATACTCAGCAAAGAAAGATTTGGAAGCAAAAATGGTTTCTCAGCAAGAAATGAAGCCCATAGCTTCATTTGGAAGCCTGCAGCTTAAGGGAAAGATGACTAAGACAAACAGGGAAAAAACCTCCTATGAGCTAGAAGGAGTAATATAAAATTTATTGCAATGCACAAAGTTACTCAGATGGCTGTCAGTGCTCTGCCAGCAAGCAGGGGGCAAGGTCAGCTTATTTGGATACCCTTAATTCACCCGTATTTTATCTTGTTCACTCTCTTTGAGTTTATTTTAAGCTTAACTATTCTATTTCACACGTCTGTACATACATGGTAGAGTGCAAAACTTTCAGTCATTGAGTTGCTCACTGCATGGAAGAGATTTAGAGAAATCCATATCTGAAAACTTAGATAGATTTCATGATAGTGGTGTTATCGTAGCTTTGTGCTTCTTAATCTTAAAAGCAAAGTATCTGATATTCTGACATGGCAGAAGGCATTACTGATAAACCTGTGCTCTCCATCAATAGATAATGAACTTCAGGTGTCAGGTAGATTAACAAGATTGAGTACACTTGTATAGGAACCACAAATTCTGTTTTCTCATTAGCTGTTTTTTGCTTCCAGTATGGTTAGAATGACCACGAGGAGGAGAAAGCAGTAACTGATGAAGTGAGGGACAAATCTGTCAAAAATAACAAAGGAAAAAGAAGAATTTCTTTCTTCTGTGTAGAAATTCATTACAGAGGTACAAAGAGCTAGCAAAACAACACCACAATGTGTGACTTCATATCCTAAGCACAATGCTGTCCAAATTATTCTAGAGTGTGATTTTGGCAGACGCTCACGTAGGGCTGAAGAGTAGCTGTAGGTGGCGGAATAGCTGTGGCAGTGCTAAACACAGCATGGACAGTAAATCCTGCTGGCTGTTGGATGATTTCTGGTGTTGAAATTCCTCATAATGATATGTAATCACACTCAAAAATCAAACACGTTTTGGCTTTAGAAACCAAATAGAAATTGAAACTGCACAGCACTCAAAGCTCCAGAATAAGAGTTAAACTCTGTCTGTAAACTATCACTCAGTTCTATGTTTTAGGCAGAGAAGAAATGCACTGGAAAACTATACTTCCTGCAAACAGATACCAGCTGAAAACAAACAGTTTAATAATATTAGTTTTATAAAGACCAGACTAATTTTTCAAAGTCTTTATACCAAATTGTGTTGAAGTTCTGAAGATTAAAGCAATTTATGAATGGCATGAGGAAGAGATAAACATCATGGATTTGTTGGGCAAACAATTGTGATGCAAACCATTTTGCATAATAGGAATTTTCTTGAGACTATTGCCACCTTAATGCTGATTTACAGTAATTTAAATCTCTTTAAAAATCGTAGTTCTTGAGATGTATGGAACAGATGAAGTCTGATTTGTCACAGACTGGTATTTTGTAGACATTAAACTCAAAGTGGAACATTTTCCTGACATATCAGCTAGTGTGTTTTGTAAGGAATTATATCTAGTGTGTACTCTGCTCTCCAATAATGCCTGGGTTCACATTACAGAATTTTCTTTCTGTCAGGATACATCCAGAGGTCATTACAGGCTCTCTCTCCTCTAGCTGGCTATTTATTCACCTAAAATGAGTATCTTCTCCCTACCCTCTGTGAGTGGCTAGTGAGTTCTTGATTTAGAGGAAGTAGAGGCACAACATGCCAACAAATTCACTGTAATTGCACAAGTCTTTGTTGAGGCAAAAAGAAATAGGGTGTAAGAAAATGCATGGTAGATACTCAAAAGACAGTAGAAAGAGGTGAATGTAAAATGACTACATAATGCATAAGAAATTAGAAATGAAATAATTAATTACTGAAGAACCCCAAAGGAGTTCTTTGTGTGTTTACTCCACTTTTCAAGCAGAGTTTACACCTGACTCTACCGTATCTATTCAGCTAACAGTATGTAAGCTCCCTCTTTAAAGGGAGTTTTAAGGATGCCTGCACAACTTGCAGCTGCAGTGACTGGAATGCAGCCACACAGGACTGATGCACTTGGCCTTTAGGTGTCACTCTGCTTTTAAAGAGTAGAAATTAGTTCAACTTCTTATTTTGGCTAACTCAAACATGAATATGTCTGTTTGAGGAAAAATACGTAGTGAAATCATGTTTTCTACTTCAAAAGCAATTGTTGTTATGCCTCAAAATCTGATTGTAAAGCATGAAATGGGACATTTTTCTTCACATGTAAGCCTCCATATGCAGAGAATCTGTATCAAGACTGATTGTACACAATTGCTATTAGTGTTCTAGATCTACCACACCCAGGAAAAATGGATACGCTGGCTACTATCAGATATTGCAGTCTTCTCCTTGGAGTGGACAACAATGAAAAAGAACCGGTGTAAAAATGTATCCTGAAAACACGCAGAAAAGACCCTTGAGAGATTACCTAAGCAATATACATAGCAGTTACCAGAAAATATTATGTGAGTCTTCCTGTATGAGGTTAAAGCGTATCATTATTTGGAGGCACTGGAGCTTTACAAATTTAGGATGTAGGCTTTAAATACAGAACATGAAACCACAGCAACAAACTACCCAGGGGAGCAGTAAAATCGGTGGTGTCAGATCAGGGCTATGTGCCTTTCTGGAAGATAGACTGCAGCTAAAATCTAGTTACTGGTCTCAATTCCGGCAAAAATAAATAAGTGAAAACAAAAGGGAAAGAAAAGGAAAAAAACAAAGGTGTAGATGAAAATAAACAAAGGATGCAAGGAAAACATTGAATGAGTGATATGCAGTATTCCTTAATGCTTATAGAGGTCATTATGATCCACTAAGTACGCTAACCACTAGCATTACAGCTGAACCTCTCAACACACTGTTGTTTAGGCGGACTAGATCAGTTTTGACACCCTCAGAATCTATTTCCAGCTGATGAGATTAAATGCTCCATGCAGTCCAACCTCTGGCTCATATAAGGAAGTTTAACCTTGAGACGTTTTCCATCCCAAGAGGAGGTGTGGCGTGGGACTGCGTTGCTCTACTCGTTTGCGGCCTTCGACAGAAACGTGTCACGCCCCAGGACACGAAGGGGCACTACGGCCCAGCGGACGGGAGGGTGACCGGGGCCTCTGCGGGGACAGCCGAGGGGCTGCGGAGAGGGCAGGGCCGCTGCGGCGCTGCCTCCGCTCGGCAGGGGGCGCCGCAGCCTCGCCGGCCGCCGCCCGCGGGGGCGCGGGAGCCACCCCGGCGCATGCGCGCTGCAGAGGCGGCGGCTGCAGCGGCCTGAGGAGCCCCGCGGGGAGAGCGGGCGGTGGCGGCGGTGGTAGTTGCGGTGGTTCGGCGTGTCGCTGGGCGGCCCTGATCGCGCGCCACGATGCCGGCGGTGTCGAAGGGCGATGGGATGCGAGGCCTGGCCGTCTTCATCTCCGATATCCGGAACTGTGAGTGGCGGCTGAGGCGCGGCGGGGCCTGGGCTGGACGGGGCCGGGCCGGCGGCCGCCGGGGGCCGTCGTGCTTCGGGTCGGGGCGTCCGCCCCTCATCCGTCTCCCCGGTCACCTCCCGGTGCCCTTCCCTCCCCTTCCCCCTCCGTCGCAGCGAGCCGCTCGCAGCGCGCTCCTCACGAAATGGCGACGCGCCCCGGGGGGCGGCGGGAGATGCGGGGGGGTGGGACGCGGTGCCGAGACGGGAGGCTTTCCGATGCGGGGCGGGCGTTGTGGGCGCGTGTCTGGCGGCGCTTCGGTGCTTCCTTCTCCCCCACGGCCCCGATTGTTGAGGGAGAACGGGAGGGGGGTCGATGCCCGTCGTTGGAGTGAGGCCGGGGCGGGTGGGCTCGTGGCGGGCCGCGGGGGGCAGCGCGGGGCTGCCGGAGCTGCCGGCGGCTGCCGATGCTCGTTGCAGGAAAAGCAGCAGGCCTCTGCGGGGCCGCACCGAGCCGGGCCTTCGCCGGCTGTGTTTACGCTTGGCTTAAGCCGCCTTTAAAATCCTGGTTTGACACGGAAGGCAGCTCTCGGGATCTACTCAATGAAAAAGGGATGAAGTGGGCTGCCTCCTAAGGGATGGGGATGCGACGTCCTTGCGTAGGGGCTCTCTGTAGGGAGAGGAGGAGGAAGACCTGCTGCTTGAAAGGGGGGTGTGAAGGCTGGGGGGTACCTGGCACCCTCCCCTGCCGTGGGAATGGCAGGTGAGAGCAGGTTAATATTAATCTGAGTTAGAGATCTAAGTGTGCAATGTGGCAAGAATTGCCCGGGGAAGGGCTAAGGTCGCTGTGGTTGGCGTGATGAAACGGCTATGTGTTTTGTCCATCTGCGTGTCTCTGGGCTACTCGAGGCTATTCTAAAAGGATTGGCACCAAGGTTGCCTCTTTAGAAGATGAAAGTGAATTTGGAGACTGCTGAATGCAAGTTATGGTGCTCTGACTGGGTTTGTATTGGGGTAACCACAGACTGGCTTGGAGAGGGCTCTAGCTTCAGAGGGCTTTGTGTTGATAGCTTTGGAATTATTCCAGGAGTAACAGAAAAGGCTGCAGAGCAAATTCAACCAATGACATGACTCCTCCTAAATGTGCAGTTTCAGGTGATTTGGACTTACAGTCAGTCATGTAAACAGGAATCTTGTATGTAAAATTCAAGGTCCTGGGTTTTCTTAACAGCAGAAGTTTTGTCAACATTTTTTTTCTGAATTGAGTTGCAAGTCCTTCAATATCTTCTATAAGCTGCCTTCTGCACATACAGAACATGTTCATCAGTTCAAGACGATCTCAGTGCTCTTGAGCTTTGGCTGGTTGACCCAGATGTTTCCTGGAGATCTACAAGTACACTAATATTGTATGCCAGCTGCATGCGTAACATAGTTTCACCTTGTCATAGAATTTATGACTGTCACCCTTGTAACTTTCTTGCTTTGGGATGACTTCTTTAATTCTCTTTAGCTAGAAGCACTATGATTTTTATTTTTCAAGCATCTCTTATGTCTTGCAATTGCTTGACGCTTTTCTCTTGTATTCCCTTCTTCTGAATTTGTCTGAAAATAAGACAACAGTCAAGCTCTGGGGTACCTACCCTACCTTAAGGACTTGGAATAACAAGATTGGAGGTAGAAGGATAGAACTGCTGATTTCCCCACAGACTTTCCATTTTGTAAGCAGTGCAGGAATGGATGGAACAACCATCTCTGTTCAGTTTGGATAACAAACCATGCTCACAGTGTCTACAAGAGTAGCAAAGATGTAACTAATTTGTGAAACAAATAAGGTGTTAACCCTTTATCTATTTAAACATACAAAGATGGTTCTGGATTGTTTTGTCTCTGTCTAGACAGCTATTTGTAGGATGTAATTACCTTTGGGTCTTTCTCATTTTCATAATGAAGATGGTAACACATCTTCTAAATCTAAACAGTTGTGAAAGAGCTGATAGATCCCACAAATAGGTGATCTGTGGTAGCTGTCCAATGGCACCTGAATCTTTACTGTTAAGGGAGATTTAAGTGTTGCCAGTTAACCACGGGCTGTCATATCTAAGATTCCCAAATATATATAAGAGTGTCGTCTGGAAACTTTGTGCTTTACAAGCACTGGTATTGGCTTGAGTTCCATCTTTCCCATTTCAGAGTAGATATTTGTCAAGAATAAAAAGAAAAAGCTACTCAGTTAAACAAGATCTTCTGACATGTGAATTAAGAAAATGTTCCTGTTTCTGGATAGGAGGGAAGATAGACACCACGTGCAGCTGATAGTTGAACTGATGTGAAAAATACCT